>OY754303.1:27980957-30380957 GCA_963573255.1 Chironomus tentans | reverse complement strand
GAAAATATTTCATTATTTTACACTTTTTGCTTTAATTTTGGCAGTAAACTGTTTTGCAAGTGAATCAGCACCTGATAGTCCGAAGTTAAATTTAACTACAATTTCTGAGAGGGAATTTAATGCAACTGCTGTTATTTACCCAAATGGAACGCTAATTTTTGACAATAAAGTATTTTACAAGGAAGAAACAGCACCTAAGCCTTGATATTCGGAGAAAGATGCTGGAAGAGTATGAAGCACTCTAGTTCTGTTTTTTAAATTCAATTTTAAGTACTGTAAATTAAAAACGTATGTTGTCCAACATTTAGGATGGACGGAATTAATGGACAACCCCAATAAAATAAATTTTATTTGCAACTATCAAAAATTATATTTATTTATTCTTTTTAATCATATTTCTTATGTCTTGAACCAGTCTGGTGCCACATTTTTAGTCATTTTTTACGCCGTATGCCATCCTGACTTAAGATTGATTAATTCAGTATTCAGTCGAAATCTCCTTAATAATCACAATTGCTGCAGTCATCATCATTGCACTGACACGGTAGTTCACCAACAATTGGACTGCCTATTGATCTAGATTCCTGAATTACTGGTTCAATTGGAATGTACTGCATTCCATTAAATGTTAAGCTCCCATCTGAGTGAACTATTATGTTTTCACTTGATCCATTCTGGGAAAGAGTTAGCACCAAAAATAGTAAAATGAATGATGATATTTTGGACATCTTTACACTTCAAATATTAGTTAGACTATGATGTCTTCTGCCTTTTTATAGAAATTGTTAGTTACTTGCAGTTCTAAAGCTGATTAAAATTGAAAATTGCTTTTTAAATAGGAATTCATTGTTCAGGCAAGTGTGAAGTATGAAAATTTTATTAAAATAATAAATAAAGTAAAGAACAGCAAAGAACCACACGCGAATTTTATGATTTAAGGGGTCGTTCGTAAATTACGTCACGCTTTGGGGGGAGAGGAGTTTCAATAATTTGTGACAGTCCCAAACACAAAATTTTTCTTTCTTTGGGGGGTTTTTTGGGTTTTTTTCTAAAAACCCCTTTTTCGATCAATCTACCCCTCCCCTCCCCCGAGGGGGTCGAAAAAGTCGTTTTTTGCGTGACGCAATTTGACCCCTAAGCAGCAATAAATGGAGAGGAGGTGAGAATTAATTCTTGGCTAACGTTTAATAGCTTAAAAATATCAACATTTTCTTCATTTAATATCTTACATTGAGAGCATTCAGACAGCATTTTAAGCTATGTCGAGAGTAAATTTTCCGATTTTGATACTTTGCATCGTTCTTTGTTCATCATTTTTTGATTCAAAACCAGAGTGTAAGGATTGCAATGTGAATGGTGAAACTGGATCATTTTACGGAAATCCTACTGAAGTTGTCGGTCCAAGGTTTAAAAACAATTTAATATAAATAATTTTAAATTTAATAATTTATATCTTGAATTTTTTTTAGTGGACCCAATTGTAAATGCGTTGGAGGTGACTGCTCGAATTGCAATTTCGGATGAAAAATAAATACAACTTAACTGATCAAAATAAATTTTCAAATTCTTGATCATTTTTCGTGATTAAAGAAAAAAATAAACAAAGATTATAAAAAAAATAAAAAATATAGAGAGCCATTTCTTTATATTAAATTTTGGAAGTGGGGATAAATTTAAAATGGATTCATTTGATTATGAAATAGCCTTCATATAAAACTGGTTGATTGGCTTCTTCATTTATAACATTGTGTTTTTTATTGGCTTAGAAATATTTGAATTCTTTCAACTTATAATATAACGAAAAAAACGTGTTTTTAACGCATTTTTGAAACTTGTTTTAAAAATTTAAAGAAAGTCCTCGTGTTATAGATCGAGGGACTTCAGCGCATTTTTATTTTTGCTTTTCAGTATTTCAATACAATTTTTTTTAAAGAGATCTAGCAACAGCTATTACAACTTAATTATAGATTTATAAATGAAAATTTATTGTTTGTTTTTGATGCGAAGAATATCCAGATGAGATTTATGTATGTTTTATGCTTTTTGTCATTTATGACGATTGATTTCCAACTCTGCACAATTGCATGACCCAGGGTATATCAATGCAATGTACCTAGCCACAATTTGTGTGCTGACATCACACAAACCGAGTTGATATGGCTAGAACAGTGAAAAAGCACCCAAATCCGACTAGACATTCCCTGGGATCGAACCCGGGTCGTTAGAGCCGAAGTCCGACACTCTAACCACTACGCCACAGCTGCTTTTCCACTGCTAAATTATAGTATACTATAATTTATGATTTTTTGTTTTCAATACAATAGAGCCAACTTCAAGTGAGATAATTTCAAATATTTTTTAACCGCTAGAAAATTTGAATTTCAAAAAACCGTTAAATGACAAACCATTTTATTATATGAAAATTCACCGTGCAAATTGTTAATTATACTATAATTAATGATTTTCAAGTGCATTTACGCGGAAAATTTTCAAATATATTTTGACCGTTAGAAAATTTGAATGCTAAAAAACCGTTATCGAGCCGTCGAATTTATTTAAGTCACAAAATATTCATGATTGACTTATTTAATACGCAGTACTTTGCTAATCAAATACTGATCGCTAACACAAAAATGCGCTGAAGTCCCTCGATCTATAACACGAGGACTTTCTTTAAATTTTTAACAATGTAATCCCCAGTAATCCCATTCATTTATAAAAATAAGATTTTTAGAGCCAGTAGTGACTTGCAACAAAATTTTCATTTGAAAAAATCTTCTGTTTTAAGTGCCACACAGTCCTCAACTTCCCTAAATATTGGACGTCATAAGTAAATGACCGCCAACAGTAAAAATGTGTAAGAATATTTCTACTTCCTTCTGCATGACGAATCATTGCATTTAAAGAATTCAGCAAAAATCTTATACCAGTTTTACAACTAAATGAAAAAAAAACGAAATGAGAGGAGAAGAAAAATGAGCATAATCGGATGAATTCTCTGTGTTTTAAGCATTTTGCACAGTTTAAATAAAATCATATCTTCATTCAGCGCTTTATATTGAAAGCATTCACACATCATATCCAGCGATGACAAAAATAAATTTTCACATTTTAATACTTTGTATTATTTTTTGCTCATCATTATACCAGCCTGCACCGAATGTATGCAATAATTGTGATGTGAATGGTGAAACAGGAAACTTTATTGGAAAACCAACTGGAATAATAAGTGATTCAGCCTATGGACCAGGATGTTCGTGTATCGGAAATACATGTTCAAATTGTAACATAGGATGAAAAATAAAATATAAATAAATTTAAAGAAAACATTTGTGATGTTAAAAATCTTTAACTTACTGTTTTCTCTAGCCTTTTTATTAAGCCTTTCTACGTTGATCTTTGAATCGTATCGGATGTGAAGGTTCATGGTTTTCTTACGTAGGTCGTGTTTCTTCATCATAAGGTTGTTCGTAGCAGATTACAGGTGATATTGAAAGGTTCTTGAATTTTAATTAAAGTCTGAAATAAAAATATGTTTTTTGCTGTAAACTACAAGAAATATTTAAGAAAAAAAAAGTTTTATAAATAAAACGAATAAAACTTGATAAAAAAATAGAATAAATAAAAATAATATATATTAAAAGACAAAAGTGTTTTCGTTATTTTATTCTTTTAAAATTTTATAATTTATCCAATATTACAGTGAGTACATGAAGCTCCATTACAATTACAATTTGGTCCACTTGCTGGGCCCTGATGAGGAATGAGAGCTTGTACTGGAGCAGCCTGGCTTCGATAGACAATGGGAGCTTGAACAGGAGCAGCCGGGTTTCGATAGACAATGGGAGCTTGAACAGGAGCAGCCTGGCTTCTATAGACAATGGGAGCTTGAACTGGAGCAGCCTGTCTTACTGGATCATAATAAGCTGGTGCTTGATTGCTTGCTATCCCCATCTGGTCTGCTTTGTAATAAAATTGTTTACCAACTTGAACCTTCCCATCTGGATAAAAAATTGCTGTGACTTTCTGTGGCTGTTTTACGTAAGTCGTTCTTACTCCATCAATATTTTGTGCTTGTGAAGAGTAAAATAAGACACAAAATATCAAAAATATAGAATTCTTCATTTCTGTTTTGTGTGTTCACAGTCAATTCTAAATACGAAATGAAAAAAACCAATTCAAAACAAAGCATTTAAAGCATTTGAAGAAAGAGCGTAAATTAAAAATATATAAAACTCCTACCATATTCAAGCAATGCAAGAATCAAACATCAACATTATGTGACATCCTTAAAATATTGATGAATTAAGTTTATTTGTTTTATTTTGGGATTAACTAATATTACAATGAGTACATTTGTCAGCACAGTAATAACACTGGAACTGCTTACCATCAAAAGACCAAGCACAAAACAGTCAAGCAGCTTTAAGATCTTTTGAAGCTTGCAAAATCGGAAACAAAATTTCATTTTAATGCGTTCAAACACTCAATCAATTGTTGTCCTGGGTACTCAAAAATTTCTGGCTTACTAGACATCCTTACCGGACACATCTACTTTGCGAATGCAAAGCGTTAGCAGAACACAGAATGAAGCTTTTAGGTTTCGAACTAGTGGAAACAGCAACTATCAAGAAGGATAAGGGGCCATTCACTGATTACGTAACACGATAAAATGACTTTTTAGACCCCCCTCCCCATTTTGTCACAAAATTTCCATGAAGAAAAATTTCCTTTGTTTGAATTGTCACAAAATCTCAGACCCCCTTTCCCTAAAAGTGTTCAATTTTATTAAATTTCATTATAATTTATGACTAACTGGTGCTATTAGCTTCTGTTTAATTTTATTCACTGAGAACGCTACAATAGATTCCGGTTAGATTGGAGTCGCAGTTTCCTCAACTGGATTCACCAACTTACTGATATCTTCTTTCATTTTTATTATTATTACTAGACTACCGACATGGCAAAAAACGTCAGTTACAGAAAATTTCAAATTTTTTGAATATTTTTTGGCCGGTAAAAGCAAAATCTTATTTTAGTTTATTTCCACATAAATTAAGCATTTAAATGGTTTGTTACATAAAATTAAAGATCCTTATCAGTTTTTTTATAGTTTTAAACTCGAGTTAATTATTTAAATGCACAAATTTATGCTTAACAAATATTCACAATAAATGTAAACAATGTGCATGTGTTGGTGAAATTTTTCAGGAATTTAAGTTTTTATGAAAAAATTGCTTATTTTTACTTAATTTAATGAAGTAAACTGATTAAATGCTCAAGAAAATGTTAAAGATTAGACCTATTTAGAAACATCATTATTAAATGATGATTTTTTGCTTCCAAAATTTTGTTTGTTTACATATTTTTAACGGTCAAATTTAATTTGAATTTTCGGAATAAATGTCAAATTTTTTCGAAGTAATTGTCGAATTTTTTCGAAATGGGATGTCGGTAGTCTGATTATTACTACCAACATAGTAACAGGTTTGATAAATTTTTAATTCAAAATCCAAGGATTATGGATCAAGTGGTCTTCCGTTGAACCGAAAAATATTTAAATTTTCCCGCAACTTTCTTCGGATTTATTTTCGAATTTTTCGAAAATTGAATTTTTTGTAAATCTCAAAAATGAACACTTTTGAGACAAATTTACTAATAATTAAGTGTTTAATCAGCATTATCAAACTATAAAGCATGTTTTACAATTAATTAGACTTTACTTATCCCTTAAATAAGCGATAAATTTGCAAACAAAATT
Source organism: Chironomus tentans (assembly GCA_963573255.1). Taxonomy (NCBI): domain Eukaryota; kingdom Metazoa; phylum Arthropoda; class Insecta; order Diptera; family Chironomidae; genus Chironomus; species Chironomus tentans. Next base: position 30,375,196 of record OY754303.1, on the reverse strand, counting down.
TTTTTCCAAAAAATGTAAACAAGTTTGTTTTGTTTACAATCAAAAATTTTGTGAAACAAAATCTTTTAATTTCTTCTTTATATGGACAAAACGAAGACTAATCTAAGTAAATTAACTTCAAACATAATGAATTTGAAGCATTAAAATGAGTTGAAAGCTGTAAATACAAGAAATTGTAAAATTTTGTAACGTACAAAAAAAACTTCGAAATTTTTTCCCGCACAAACTCATTTAAAAAAAAGTGATTGAAAATTCGAACTCGAATTTTCAATCACCATCCATAATCCTTGGTTCAAAATTTCTGCACATAAGAGTTTTGATCCGTAAAGAACCAGTTTTGAAACCGGTTGAATTGAATAACGAAAAATTCTCAGAATAGAACTCCATTAATACGTATTTATAAATCTGTGGTTCATTTATTGATTCGATTGCAACAACAAGGAAGAGAATCTGAAAAGTAAGTTTTCAATGTCAATGACAAAACGCCAACTGAAAAATAAAATGTAACTTTTGAAAAGCATCAATGAGGATGTTATGACCCCTTCTCTCTAAATCTGATCCATTTAGGATACATGTCACAAATTTCATCTAAGTATGGAAAGATAATTCTAGCTTCTGGCTGACAGACAGACAGACAAAAACACAAATTACAAACAATGGAAAAATGTGCTAAAAATACCAAATACACGAAAAATGAAGATAATTTAGTAGTTTTAATACCAGTTTTAGAAAATGCATAAAAATATTCTTGGAAAATTTTATAATACCACTATAAAAGCACAATATTCTGATACGACAAGTAACATTTGAGTTTTAAAAATTGTTAAAGTATCATCTTTTGAGTTTAAAAAATGGAAAATTATCTTCAAGTTTTAATTTTTGCAATCATTTGCGCAGCTATTCAGGTCTTTCAATTAGCAGGTGGTGAAGGACCAAACGTTTGCAATGGATGCAATGTTGGATAATTTGTAAGGTTTTTTCTTTCATTTATTTTATCAAAAGGATTAATTTTTAAAAATATATTTTTATATTTCTTATATAGATTCTCAAATTTTTTATTTAAGTTTTTTAAATTGTTAAATAAATCAATAAAATGAAAATTTTCCATTAGAATTTTTGTCTTTTATTTTAAAACCATTTCAGGATTTCGATCACAGAATGCCGTAATTGCAGTATACCATAGAATTGATGTAGTTTCATACCTCTCGAAATCCATCAAAATTTTCTAAAATTTCGTTTGTTTGCGTAATGTAATAACTGAACTTGATGTTCAGAAATAATATACCAAGTAAAATTGAAAATGATGAGTTATTGGATTTTCCGAATTTCTTCATTTTCATCAATCTTTTAAATGACCTTTTGGTCAATGTTGAGGGGTCATTCAACTGAGTCATAATGACGGAATATTTTCAAAAAAGGCAAAATTCATGTGTGTTTCAAAACTTAACAGGATTATTCTACATTGTTCTTTTCTTTTGTTGTGTTGACCAAAATCTAAACAACTAACAGCTGATATCTTTTATATGTTCATGAGAGTATTTTTAAGAAGAATATGATTAGCACAATACAATGGCAATTTTTTTAAAAAACTGGATATTAAATGCAGCAGAACTTTATATAAATAGGACTAATAAAATTTTTAAAAAATTATTTTGAAGTCAGAAATGAAGAAAATATATTCTTTGTGTTTTTTGTTTGCAGCAATATTCATTGACGAAATGTCATGTCAACAACTTGTACAAGCATACCTTTATCCTGATGGGTCTTTATACTACATCAATCAATTTTACCACGCTGCTCCTTATCAACAACCTAGTTATAATTACAATAATCGTCCTTATGCATCGCAATATGGAGACTATCAACCACAAACAGCTCAACGGTCATATTTTACACCTTCAAGACCTGGATGTCAGTGCTATGGTGGTGTTTGTAATAATTGTAATTATGGGTAATTTTTGATATGTAATGAGTTTATCAATTAAGTACAATAAAGATGATATTTTACAAAATAGAATGATTTTGATTAATTTAACGCTTAGAAACGGTGACAATTTACGTTTTAGGAAGAAGTATGAAGGAGATGTTAGTTTGAATTTATTGGATTGATAAATAAAAATAGCTAGTTTAGGAATTTAGTAATAAGCAGTATCAAGTTTTCAAGGTCAACACTCAAGCTATAAAGTTTGATGTCACTTTGCAATTTTCGAGAATGAAGAACCAAACGAAAGTGAAATCTTTAGATTTTTTAATGTCATTTGAATGTCACTTATTCGTTAAACTTATTAAAAGCATCAAGAGTTTGAGTCAAATATATTTATACTTATAAGTATTTGTCTACATCCTCACATCCTCAACCGAATTATTGATATAAAAGAACAGTATACTGATCCAAAAAATATCATTTGAGATTTAAAACCTGTTCGAGTATAATCTATTAAGAGACACAGAAATGAAAAGTTACTTGATTGTATTGTTAATAGCAATCATTGCTGCAGTTATTTCCGTTGCAGACGATCAGTGGGATAATAACTTTCCTCGCTGTCCTGGATGTGATATTGGATAAATGATAAGTAAGATTGCACTTTTATGATTTAATTTTCTAAACTAATTTTTCATCATAAGTTTGATTACAGGTATTGTGGAAAGGAACGTACAGTGTCGAGTTCCTTAATACTTGCACCATCAAATCAATTCTCGATCAACAAAAAATTACTTAAAAAAATAGAATTTATAAAATAAAAATTTATTAAATCAAAATTTTTCAATATTTTTTAAACATAATATTTTTATTTCAGAACAGTTTAGAGACATAATTCATCCAATATTACAGTTGTTGCATACTCCTCCACTACAGAAGCAATGAGGTCCTCCTGCTGGATGACCTTGATAATTAGAAGGAACTGCATATCTTCCTTGAGTGTAGTATACTTGATTTGGAACTGGAGGTGCAGATCCTCGTCTATAGTAAACCACGTTACCAACTCTCACACTTCCATCAGGATATATGTATGCTGTCACTTTATAAGGCTGGCTTACATAATTTCCTCTTATTCCGCCAACATCACAATTAGTACATATATTAAGGGGAGGTTGTGCCTGCACAAAGATTTCTGAAGAACAGAATACAACACAAAATATCGAAAATATTAAAATTCTCATCTCAAACTCTGTGTGATCACAGTCAATGCAAAATACTAAATGGAAACGTTAGATAACTAAGCTTAGCATTTATAGCATTTTAAAGAATGGGTAGCTTGAATTAAAAATAATTATTTTAAACTGTCTAAAACAATATGCCAAATTGTGTTTTAATAATATTAATATGTTATTTTTTTTCAAGTGACAAAAACCCTTTTATGAGAAACTTTGAAATTGAAATGAAATTATTTTCTTTTGTTGACACAAAATCTCAGACCTCCCTAATTTATAATGCGCAAACGTAATAAGTTAACGACCCATAAAATAATATAATATTGAATACTTTAGTTTTTCAATTTTTTTCAAAATAGCTTTTATTATTCTCATTAAATAAAAAATAATTTTTTTAATCAGCCAACATTACAATGAGTACATTCGTTACCATTACAGTAGCAGTTCTGTCCAAAATTAGGAGGTTGTTGTTGTTGAACAGTATATGGAATCACCTGATGCACGGGTTGTGGTTGTTGAACATTATTTTGAGCTTGCTGCGCTGGTTGTAATTGCTGAACAAAATTTGGAGGCATTTGTTGCACTGGTTGTGGATGTTGAACAAGATTTGGAGCTTGCTGCACTGGTTGTAATTGCTGAACATTAATTGGATCTTGCTGTGCTGGTTGTGATTGCTGAACAAGATTTGGAGGCATTTGCTGCACTGGTTGTGGATGTTGAACAAGATTTGGAGCTTGCTGCACTGGTTGTAATTGCTGATCATTAATTGGATCTTGCTGTGCTGGTTGTAATTGCTGAACATTATTTGGAGCTTGCTGTACTGGTTGTGAATGATGAGCAGAATATGAAGGTAATGAATCATATGGAAGGTTAGAAATATAAAGAGTTCCATCTGGATATAAAATACCTTCAACTGGTGTGACATAAATCTGCTATAAAATAGAAATTTTATTTTTTTAAATATTTTATTGAAAATTTTTATTTTCCTACATTTTGATCTGCTGTATTTGGTTGGTAGTTTTGCTGATGACCTTGTTGAACTGAGCATTTTATTAGACAAACGAGAACACAAAAAAATGAAGACAAAAATCTTTTCATCTCTAAATTCTGAACTGAACACAGTTACTAAAAGATTTCAAATGAAAACTTAGCGTTTTGAGCTTAACATTTATACTAATGACTAAAAAACAGCATCCATACCTTCATATTAGTTAGATTTTGTATAGTCAGAATAAGTATCATTTTAATTCTGTTCAAAACTCAAAAACAGGTTTGATAAACTTTTAACTCAATATTTCTGCCCATGGAATATTTTGAGAGACTTCAGCAGCATCTTAAGGATAAGAAAATATGAAATTTCATCAAAATGTTCATGACACTTAAAAAGAGTTTTGGTCAGTAAAGAACAAGAACGTGCAATTTTACATGCAACATTTCAGTTTTTTGGAGACCGGTTGAATTGAATTGCGAGAAATTCTCAGAAAAAAACTCCATTAATACGTATTTATAAATCTGTGGTTCATTTATTGATTCGATTGCAACAACAAGGAAGAGAATCTGAAAAGTAAGTTTTCAATGTCAATGACAAAACGCCAACTGAAAAATAAAATGTGACTTTTAGAAATGCATTAAAGCATCAATGAGGATGTTATGACCCCTCCTCTCTAAATCTGATCCATTTAGGATACACGTCACAAATTTCATCTAAGTAATGAAAGATAATTCTTACTTCCGGCTGACAGACAGACAGACAAAACACAAATTACAAACAATGGAAAAATGTGCTAAAAATACCAAATCCACGAAAAATGAAGATAATTTAGTAATTTAAATACCAGTTTTAGAATATCAAATTTTCTGGCATTTTTTATAATACCAGTATAAAAGCACAATATTCTGATACGACAAGTAACATTTGAGTTTTAAAAATTGTTCAAGTATCATCTTTTGAGTTAAAAAAATGGAAAATTATCTTCAAGTTTTAATTTTTGCAATAATTTGCGCAGTAACAAGAATTCTTGAAGTGGCAGATGATCAAGGACCAAACGTTTGCAATGGATGCAATGTTGGATAATGTGTAAGATATATTTTATTAATTTTATCAAGAAGTGGCTAACATTTTGTCTTCTTTTTACAGGTTTTCATCTTTGTACAAGAAGATTAATCTAATCCTGTTTTATACTTTATTTCTCATTTCATTTGATTGAAAAGAAAATTTCAAATAAATAAAAATTTAAAAATATTTTTCTTTGTTTATAACTAACATTTTTAAATTATAATGTTGCATTCTGTTTTTCGCAATTTTTCACTTTTAAATAAATTTTCATATCACAAAAGCATTATTTTTTTTGACTTTGTACGAACACATCAAAAAATTGCTGAGTACGCCGCTGCACGTATCGTTCTCGTTTTAATCAAACGTATATTTTATTTTTCAGTATTATTGGTCTGCATAAGAATCAGTTTGGATTTTGGAATCAACCAAAAAAGATCACAAAACCTATTATGTTTAAAATAGTTTTACTTCTACTTTTCGGTACATCTAGATTAGAAACGAAAAATGAAAATATTTTTCCTTCAGTAATTAATGCTGTGATTCGTGTGAAGCGTGGTATATTTCTCATTCATTCATTCAATCACTAGGAAACATTTCAAATTACTTTTTTCTAATCTAGGATCAAATGATGTTCAACTGAAAAATATTGCTGAGGAAGTGGAAAAGCTATTGCAGCTTCTTCGAATGAAAATAAGACAACAAAAAAGCAACAATCCGCATGGTGGACCAGTAAAACAACATCTACAAATTGGAATAAACCAGCCACAACTCGAAGTACTATAAATTGGAATAAAGCAGCCACAGCTAAAAGTACCACAAATTGGAACAAACCAGCCACAACTAGAAGTACCACAAATTGGAATAAACCATCCACAACTCGAAGTACCACAAATTGGAATAAACCAGCGACAACTCGAAGTACTATAAATTGGAATAAGCCAACAACATCTAGAAATTGGAATAAACCAGCCACAACTCGAAGTACTATAAATTGGAATAAAGCAGCAACAACGAGAAGTACTATAAATTGGAACAAAGCAGCCACAACTAAAAGTACTATAAATTGGAATAAAGCAGCTACATCTACTTCAGCTTGGTTTGAAACTTCAAAATTTAATACAGTTAAAGCTGCATATAATGTTTATCAATTGTCATCAAGTGAGTATGAAATATAATTAATTTTGATTTAGTTAAATTATTTATGAGTTTTATTCAGAAAAATGTGTAAATGGGAAACAACCTCCATACTGCTGTTCCAACGGATCGTCGAGCCCATATTGTTGTGCAAATGGATCACATAATCCATCATGCTGTGGGAATGGATCAAATAAAGAAGATTGCAGCTAAAAATCTAATTTTATAAAAACAGTTGAATTATTTGAAATAAAATTAAATAATCTTTTTTTTTACTTCAAACTGCATATTTATTAATGAATTTGTCATTTAGACTACAATCTTAGTTGTTACATGTTTTTCCTAGTACATATACGAAGGATATAAGGTTGATTATGTTAAAGATATGAAGGATCATAAAAATAAGGTTGATCTTCTGGTCGATAGTAAGTGTTATATGGTATAGGCACAAACGGAGCACCGCTCTCCGATAAAGGTTGAAATGATATTGGACCACGCTGACTGTGAAATGTCCCTCTTACTCCGCCAACATTACAATTAATGCACACTGATTCACCTGCTTGTGAAGAAACTTTTATTGCAGAAATAAGAACACAAATTATATTGAAGAATATTATTTTCATTTTTTATTCGTACGATCACTGTCAAGGCTGAATAGCAAATAGCAGTCAAAATTTTAGACTGAGCATTTATATCTTATATTTTATATAAAAAAGAAGAAATATTAAAAATAAATAAAGATTATTTCAGTTTTGGCTTTTATTTCTAAAAAAATAGCTGCTCTAAAATATAATTTGTCTTAGTTTTTAATAACATTAAGTCTTAAACTAAGCACTCAATTTTATTTTTTATTATTTTTTACCATACCAATCACCACCAGTATAACCAGAATAGCCAGAATGTTGATTTTTACCAATAAAACATTCGACGCATCCATCAATTACGCAACCGTAGCATATATCAATTTTTTTTGCATCTGACTTCCGCATATCTCTGTTGGTTCTGTGTTAATAAAAGAAATTGCTAATTATGCTCACTTATTATTATAATTTTTAAAAAATAATAAATTTTTATGTTTTTTTGTTTAGTTTAGTCCAGAAATTTATAATTTGACTTACTTTGAACCATAACTACAGTCTTCACAGCTTACTATTGTGCATCCAACGCACTTCTGAATATGTACTGCGCCATCTTTTTTGGTTATGTAGCAACCATTACATATACAGCTTAGTAATTAATAACATTTATTACTATTAGTGAATTATTATAAGAACAGAAAATTTACCTTACTGTTTGTGCAAGCATTATACAAATAAACAGAATTTCAAGTTTTTTTCCTTTCATTATTTTTCTCGATCTAGCCTTAAAAGTTTTTTGTTATCGAATGGTATACAAATTTTAAAACCTCTCGCTTATATCTTTTATCTTTTCACGTTCAAAAGAATCATCCTGTTTATTTTTTTTCGTTTAAGGCTTAGACACCACGACCATTCCGTAAACCCCCGTAAACAAGCCGTAAAATAAGTTTTGTATCAAAATTTTGTTTCCACAAGTTAAAGAAGGGTATTTCCATGAGTGATATCTAGATGTTATTGCCAAGAGACATATTATTTACGTTTGAAAGTATAAATTCCTTTATCTTGGGTATTTTATTACTAATTTCATACTTTAATTGAGTGTAAAATCACAAAAAATGTGTCAATGAGCTATAAATCAGCCGATTATTACAAAATACAAAAACTTTCAAATTATTAAAATCCGTTACATCTTAAAGCATATATTCGACACATTAAATTAAATTGCGGCTTAAAAAGATGCTGAATAAATTTTCAAAAATTTGAACTAAAACAAGTAAAAAAATATTTCGAATTGATTTTCATCAGTTCCCTTCACTCATGGAATTACCCCAAGAATCTTTTAACGGTCATGCAACTTCTTTAAAATATGTAAAAATAATAATAATTTTCCAACAGCGACATAAAACCTGTTAAAACGCTAGCAAATTAAATTAAACAGGCTACTTGACTGTTTCCCAAGAATTTTATATCAAAAAATGAACATCGATTTAAGTTTTCAAAATGAAAAATTTACGAAAGTCCTCGTGTTATATATCGAGGGACTTCAGCGCATTTTTGTGTTAGCGATCAGTATTTGATTTGCAAAGTACTGCGTATTAAATAAGTCAATGAATATTTTGTGACTTAAATAAATTCGACGGCTCGATAACGGTTTTTTGGAATTCAAATTTTAACTGCCAAACTATATTTGAAAATTTGCTGCGTTTTTATTGCGCTTACAAATCATTAATTATAGTATAATTTGTAGCGGAATCGTTGGGAATATTCGCTTGGATTTGGGGAAATTGTGGGAGTGTGAGTGGTGAGGCTGTAATGAAACCGTTAGCTTGATTTGAATGAAAACTTACTTCCCCAAATGGATCAAGAATTTGGGTTACTGGAATCGCAATTGGCCTAAAATCACCAACTCTCGGATCAAATTATTGGTTATTGTTTGAGTTAGAACAGGATTATATCCACTTGGTCTGCCGTAATTTAGTTCACTATATGCAATACAACGTACATGCAGCCATGAAATGTCTTCTTGAACGCTCATACACGTGTTTCAATTAGAATGATCAATTTGGGCGATTCTCCACAGGGTAAATTGAAATTTTTGAATTTAAAAGAGGCTCGTCGAAAATGAATTCAGCGTCAGTGACAGTATGTTTTTGACTTTTTCTCTTAAACCCCTAAAGATGCAATAAATTTTTATATGAGGGTTTATAAAGCTCGCCAAGACCTACAATTTGGTACTTACTGTGCTTTCCCAAACAGTGCAGATGCTTAGAAAAACTTAATTAAAGTGCTGTCACTGACGCTGAATTTTTCGGAACTCGCAACAAAAATCCAAAAAATTCTCTCAAGATTCATTTATAAAATCTATGAATGATTTTAAAACATTCTTTATATGATGAAGCATCTTTTGACATTGAAATTCTACAATAAAACTTATTGAAACATAGTTAAATTAACAAAAATAGTTTCAAAATCTGTTTAACGGTTCATCCAAATTTGAATTTTCCTACCAAAAAATTTTCGTATTGATAAACAAATCGAAAATGTAAATATTTAAAACTTAAAAAATCACTCCGAAATCTCTTTTAATGGTGCACTGAAGTTGTTTAAACACATTTTGCTAACACAGTTGATGTTTCAGAAGGATTTAAGGGCAAATCCGCGGAAGGAAAAAAGCTCAAAATTTTGTTTTTTCTTAAATTCTCTTTAATTTCACTATTACAGTAATGTTTAAGTACCAAATTACATGTATTTTCAACAAATGTACAAGTTTAGATACTTATCTGATGATAAAAATCATTAATTAAAGAGATATTTTAATTTTTCTTGTGTAAATCTCTCCTGCAACAAAAATTTGCTTTCATAAAATTGCAAATAATTTCATAATTATACATTTAGACAGGATAAAACATATTCCATAGCATTAAGGAGGTACTTTTCTATCATTTTCTATAATCAGGAAGCTATTTAAGTCGCTTAATAAGAAGAAATTAATGAAAAAAGCGTCAATCTCTCAAAATTTGATGCAAACTTGTGCGAGCTTTATTGTTTACAAATTTGTTTAATTAAATTCATAGACAAATCAGTATTGAATCGTTCTTAATGACTTATAATATCTTATTTATACTTCTAAATAATACAATTAGAAGGATAAACTCTTATGTAAACAGCTAAATCCGATTATTTAATAAGAATTTTAACGGATTTTATGAATTTAAACCTGTTCAAGTTGAGAAATTTTGCAAATCGTTTTTTCCCAGTTTCACTATTTTGCGGATTTGCCCTTAAGTAGTTCAAAAATGTCACAGTGCTTCAAATTTTAAGAAATTAATTTTTTCATACTTTCGAATTTGTTATCGAAACATTCGATATGTAATTTGAATTTTTGTTGGCCGTTAAATTCTTTTCCGATTATTTTTGGCGAGCTCCAAAATGAATTTTTTGATGAATTTTACTACTAAAATTAGCCAGTTTTTCAGTTTATCTGATGTATTTTTTCATTTTCTATCGGTTAATATTATTAACTAACCAATAACTAACTTATTTATTAAAATATTTCGATTCTTCGGTCAATTACTCCGTGACCAAAAATGGAATTTCATCAAAATTCCAATAGGGGAATCAAAAATTACCTGTTAAATCTTCATTCTTTTAGTATCAAACACATAATAAGTGTTAGAATGTTCTCTATTCTATTATAATTATGCTGTAAATTTAAGCATTATAGCTTAATTAACGAGAAAAATTGATTCTCCGAACGTCTACTTTATGTCACGGAGTAATTTTGAGCTTTTTTTCCTAATCCGTGAGAAAATACCAAATTTTTAAAAACTAAAAAATTAAAAATTCATTGTTTATCATTGATTTTTATACAAGTTGTAAACAAGTTGTTTAAATTAACAATTTAACTAATTTTGAGCTATCAAATCATGACACTTTAAAAGATATCGTCAAAAATAATTTCATGATTCAAACATTATTTACATCGGATCATAAAAGCTCACTTTTCAAAATTCCATCGATCTGGAGAATCGCCCATTTTGAGTAATTAATAACAACTTGATTATGTTCTTTAATGTTTCTGGATGTGTATCTAGTTCAGCACTAGATGCAATCAATGACTTTAATGTAAAATTTCTGCAACTTTACAAATTATAACAAAATATAATGAAAAATTAGTTTTCGTCTCAACTTCGCGTCAACAACACCAAAATTTACTTTAAATTCAATATAATTCACTTTTAGCAAGTTTTATAATTGACAAATTATATAATATGTAAGCCTTAAATGCTTTATTTATACTTAAATTAAATAAATTTTTCGAGGGCGAAAAAAATGCGTTCTTTACGTTTTCATATGCTTGTAGAAGATTCTCTGTCCGTCTGTCTCTCTCACTATAAATTAACAATTTGCGCGGCGAATTTTCATATAATAAAAAGGTTTGACTTTTAACGGTTTTTTGAATTTCAAATTTTCTAACGGCCAAAAAATATTTGAAATTATAGAGGTAATGTTGAAATTATAGAGGTAAAATAAAATTTTGACAGGTTACACCGTATTAAAAACAAAAAAATCATTAATTATAGTATTTAGCGATGGTTTTGAGATTTTTGACTATTCGATACGCCAATAACTCGATAGAACTGAGCTAATACAAAAAACTAGAGCTCTCAACGATGTCTAGTTAAAAAGTTTTTCATTGGAGCCGAACGAACAACCAGACAAAGTGCATTATTAAGCTACCTTTTCGAAACAAGTTTCAAAAATGCGCAAAAATGGAATAACTGTTGCTAACTGTTAAATTTGTTTTTTCACGTTTAAAACATGGAAAATGGGCCCTGTCACAAAAAAGTTATACTTTGTAAGTAATGATTTGTTTGGCTTAATTTTCTTCTTACTTTTAAAAGTAATGGTAATGCAAGCCAGAAGGTTAATAAAAGAAAAATTTATAGTCTGAGTACATTTTGGAATGCAATAAGTCAAAATTAAAACTAATATGACGATTCACAATGATAACAATTTCAACGGCTTTTTCAAATTCAAATATTCAATATTTTCTGTGCTAAAACTTTTAGAACAAATTTTCAACGGTTTTATGAATTTCAAAGATGATTGCTATGATTTTTAGCACATAAATTTCATCTTTACTGATATCAACAAGAAAAAAGAGAAATTAATTGAATTAACAGGGAAAGAGAGACAAGGACGAAAATAATATGATAGGACAAGGAAGCGTTGAACAAGCATCGTGTGGTAAGCATGAAGAAATCATTAATTATGACTGTTTTAATTATTTTTATTAACATTTTAGTTAAGTTGGAACCAATTTCCTTTGACGAGGAAGCAATTGTAAAGGAGGAAGGAGCGAAACTGCCAAAGAATTTAAATAAACGATCGTCAGGCCGAGTTGTTGTAAAACGTAAAATAAAGGAGGAAAAAAAGGAAGTGAAACCTCCGCCTTTGAAGAAGCGTAAAATTGTGATAAACGAAAGTTTGGAAGAGCTGTTTTTGCCTGATCATCTTGAGGACGACAAAGACTGCTGGTTTCGATGCTCAGAAGAGAAAATTGTATGCTGGAAGTGTTTGAAAGGAGGTAAAAAAGACTTGAAGTTGTGTAATGGAAATTGCAATAGAAAGTTCCATAAAAAATGCTTAAATCCAGTTGAAGTGCCATCGACAAGTAAGGAAGCAACGAAAATTAATTATTTATGTGACCTTTGTAGCAAAGACGTCAAAGTTTGCTCGATTTGTTCTGAAGATCTCCATGCAGATGAGGATAATAATTACAAGTGTAAACAGTCGAAATGCAGTGAACATTATCACAAAAAGTGCTTAGAATTATTAAGCAAGAACTCAAAATCATGCCTTAAGCATTATTGTCATACTTGCCATTTGAATGATCGCTCACGAGATGAGAAAATTGTTTCCTGCGTCAAGTGTCCAATGTCATATCATGCTGATATCCTGTGTATTCCAGTTGCAACTCAAGCTATTTCTCAAACGCAAATCATTTGTCCACGTCATCAACCACAAAGTCAATCAAAGCCAATTAATGTTAATTTGTGCACATTTTGCGGATTAAGTGGGAAATTGATTTTATGCGATACATGTCCACGAGCTTTTCATAAGAAATGCATGTCTGTTGAAATTCCGGAAGATGACAAGAAGCTGTTTAGATGTGATGAATGTGTCGTTGGGATACTTCCATTATATAATTCAATTGTTTGGGCAAAAGTCGGAACTTTTCGTTGGTGGCCTGGATTTGTGATGGTTCCATGGACTATTCCTTTAAATTTATTGAGTAAGCAGAAGAATGACACGGAATTTTGCGTTAGATTCTTAGGAACTTATGATTTCTGCTACACAACATACAATAAGGTATTTACTTATGACAATGCTGAGACAATTAGGGAATTGAGTGGAACCAAAAAGCTTGACATGTCATACAATAAGGCAATAAAAGAAGCAAGAGAGTTATTGGCAATTTTAGATAAAAATGGTAAAATTGAGTTGGGTAAAACTGATTCAAACGAATTTAATGAGACTAGACGAGTTGAATTAAAGTCTGCTAAAGCTGTTTACAAGCCAATCCAAATATCCCGTCCAGTTCCACCAGTTAAATTGAGGAAAACAGCACCAGAGCCATGTACTTGCAAAGAAACTGACAAATCACCATGTACTCGAAGTAACGGCTGCATAAATGTTGCATTAATTGTTGAATGTGACGAGTCGTGTCCTGCTGGACGGAAGTGCCAAAATCAAAAGGTTAGGAACCGTGACAATGCTAATTTGAGAATTATCGAAACGAAAAGTCGAGGATTTGGTGCTTTTTGTACTGAGGATATTGAGCCTAATACATTCATCATTGAGTACATCGGAGAGTTATTAGATAACGAGGAACTGAATCGTCGCTTACTGCGAAAGAAGGAACATAATGAAAAGGAATATTATTTTCTGACTATACAAAACAATTTGTGCATTGACGCTGAATTTTACTCGAACAAAGGGCGATTTATTAATCATTCCTGCAATCCTAACTGTGACATCCGAAAGGTAAATGTTGATGGAATAACTCGCATTGGAATTTTTAGCAATCAATTTATTAAGGCTGTAAGTATGATTCCGTTAATTAAACTAGATGATTAAAGTTTCAGCACATGACTTAATAATTTATTTTTATTTATTTAGGGGACAGAAGTAACATTCAATTATCAAATGGAATTCGGCAAGGGGTTTGGGATCAAATGCAATTGTGGTGCTGCTTCCTGTACTGGCGTTATAGGAAAATTTTACAAAACCAAAGATAAATCCGGATAAGTGATGGATATATCCATATAACATTATACAAGTGTAATGACGTTGTTTCTGCACTTTAGTACAGAAAATGAAACGAATAAAATTTATTTTGAAGTATAATTCTAGGCAGGTCTCGCAATACCTTTTGACAAATGTGATGTTTTAGGGGTTTAATAAGCTTTTATGCAATTTTTTGATTTTTTGTCCTCTCTTTTTATTTAATTAGTTTAAAAAATTTACATAATTTTTTGGCTGTTTATTCTGAAAGTTAGGCAGGAGGTGGTGTAGGAGTTCCAGGCGGGATTGTTGGGAATGGAGGAAGTGTAATTGGCGGTCTGGTTGGGAAAATTGGAATATAGTCGTCATCACGTCCTGGTCCGTTAATTGCGACAACTTGCTTGTTCAATGCCTTCAACAAGATTCCGATCAAAGTGGCATCAATTTGATTATTTACGTGTGCCTTTGCCTTAACACCTACATTAATAATGTCTCCCATGTTGTTGCTGTCGATTTTTGATGGACCATCTTGAGCAAAACAGACTGCAGCGAATGTGATGACTAAAATTCCAGCAAGTTTCATAGTGAATGTGTTTGAATAGCCAGATTCTTCAAAACTGAACTTTTTGATTGTCTTATTGTGTCTTATATATTTTCTGACTGATTTCTTATCGTCTATAGAGGCTTTTCTGAAAATCTCTGATAGTGTAAATATGATTAAAAATAACCGAATGTGCTGTATTTCTGGTTCAATAATCCTCGTGCAGCTTTGATGATTTTTTGTGTTTTTGAGTCATTATAGTTGTGAAATCTGGTGAAATCATAAAAAGTGAATTAGTTGCTGATGTCAAAAGCATAGTTAAGTAAAATACAATTTAACATAATTTATAACGGTTTTCTAAAATTTAAATGTTTCAAAACCATACAAATTAAATTATAAGGTTTTGAAAATTTGAAAATAACGGTCAAAAATATTTAAAAACAAAAAGTTCGTTAAAAGTTTTCAATAAATTTTTCAAGGATTAAAATTAGCCAAGTTAGTAAAGAACACATGAATCATAAAATATTTTATCAGTTCTATAGCAAATACCGACAATCAATCACGAAATTTCCCAAATCAAAATCACTTTATTTATCAGCATTAAATGGTAATAAATTGGAAGCCCTCAATAAACTCTTGATAGATAAGAAGTCTATAAATTACTCAAGCATCAAGTCACTGAATTCAGTACATTCCCGTCAACAGCACACAACCGATCATCATGAAAACAATCTTTATTGTTCTTTTCGCCATCATTGTTGCCATCAGTGCAGCACCAAGTCAAATTTCGAATAATAATGTTGGTGACATCATAAATGTTGGAGTTTCAGCAGACTTGGACGTCATTAACAAAATTGACCTCACAAAAGTGAACGTTGACATTATTTGGAAGAACTTGCAAGCTTTAATTGTTGCTCTTGGCGGTGATAATCCCGAAGGACAAGCTAAATTGACTCAAATGTTTACTCAGTTGCTTCAACAACAAGAATAATTTGTGAATTATTAACGCCATAAATTAAGTTAATAAAAATGTTTTTGAGTTCTTAAAAAGAATACTTTTGTATTTTTAGTTTATTTCTTCTGCAAACAACAAGAAATTTTGTATCTGGACTGTCACTAATTCTTCAAGCCCCCCTCCCCTCTTAAAGCGTGACGTAATTTCCTCGAAAGACCTCTAAACAGGAGCGTAGCCAGAGGGGGGGATTGGGATTTTTACTTAAGATTTATATAGTCCGTGCCACCCCGTGAATGTTTTCCACTTTTCTCACCCTTTGGCGTCCCCAAATTACGCCCTTAGTTACGCCCCTGCATAAACTAGATACTAGTGTCACATGACAAAACAATGTGCATAGCTTTATTCACCGATTTCTGCAGTGTTGATAGTCGACTGTTGTATGTCAAACCCAAGTCAAGCCGTTATAAAATTACACTTTTTACAAGTAAATCTGAATCTTTAAAATTAATCAATAATTATCGTTGTATTAATGCGAGGAATAGATTTCAATATTTTCTCGTTATCAACTTTTGATTAACCTGTGTAAAGGAAATTATCAATTTAAATACTACGTTTGTGTTAATTTAAAGGTCAGTGGAAGTGAATAAAGTTATTTTAAAATGCTTTTATAATTTTTTTGATTTGGGGTCGTTCCAGGGGGAAGACAACTGTATGTAAAATGAAAATCGGTGTAAAATTATGTAAAATTTTACACCATTTTACATAATTTTACACCAATTTTACATAATTTTACACCGATTTTAATTTTACACCGGCTTTGTAAACTTATTTAGAACAAAAGTGTATTAACGATAATTATGAATTCTGAACAGCTGAGGATATTTTTCAAAACTGAACTATGCAAAAAAACACTACACTTTTTTGAAAATTATTTACATTTACATTTTTTAACAAAAAATGGTGAAAATGATTACTATTTTTTTATTCTTGAAATTTTTCAGTGGATTAAGCTACCATTTTAAACTAAAAAGTGCTAAACGCATACTAAAGTACATTTGTGGTAGATAATTCTGGAAAATAATGTATTATTATAAAAGTAAAATACTGAAAATTTAACGAAAAAATTTGGTAATGATTTCAGTTTCTCAGAAGAAAGCCAAATAGTTCTTGTTTAATCTTTAATTAACTGAGTAATAACAAATCATTAGTATTTTTTCAACTCATTGTTTTGTTATTAAGAATTTTGGTTTTTTCAAAAATTTGTAAAATTTTCATAAGGTTAGAAAAAGTAAAATTTTGTTTACTTTTCGCAACAATAAATTTTTGTGTTTAAATATTCTTAAACTAGACGATGACCAATATAAGAAATTTTTCAGAAATATTTAATAATTTAAAATTTTGCATGAAAATTTTGATATAGTGATTTTCGGAAAATAAAACTTTCCCAGAATTATCTACCCATAATTTGATCAACAAGTTTTTAGTTCATTTCGATAGCTTAATCCAGTAAAAAGTTATTGAGATTTCAAAAATACGTAGTAAATGGGCTTAGTTTCAAAAGATCACCCTATTACTAATAAAAAAACGTGGCATTATTAGTTTTTCATAAAATATGGACAATGAAAAGGTTTTAGCTAATTAAAATTAAAATTCAAACTTTTTAAAAAATTGAACAATTTTAGGAAAGAAAAATTCAAAATATTTTAGAAAAGGCAATTTATTTTAGATTTTTGCCAACAGTATATTAATAATTAGATAAAAAATATTGTTTTTAAAGTTTTTCTAAATTTTACTATGCAAAATTTCAATAGTATTTCAAAATATGGTCGGTACGTTATTAAATACTGAAAATATCTTAGGGGTCGTTCACTTATTACGTTACGCAAAAAAACGAAATTTTAGACCCCCCCCCCCTCCCCCCTTGTTACAAATTTTCCAAGAAAAAAAATTTTCTTTGTTTGACCTGTTACAAAATCTCAGACCCCCCCTCCCCCCTAAAAAGCGAACGTAATAAGTGAACGACCCCTTAGTAGGGTTCGGAAAAAAACATACTGTATGCATACTGTATTTTTACATACTGTATACATACTGTATGTATACTGTATGTAAAATTTGAATTCAAAAATAACGGCTGCAAAAATAACGAAAATGAGATAGAATATTTCTTCCTTCATGAAAAAGTTAGTAATGCTCGTGAACTATCATTATTAGTAGAAAAATTTAATCATAATATCTTAATTAAGCTATAATTAACCATTTTACAAATTAAGTTATTCTGAAGAAAATATCCATAATAAATTGGTATTTTTGGCAAAAAAATATTGAATTTAGTCTAACTTATCTAATTGCATTCAAAATAAATTGAAAAACTTAGTATAATTAAGAAAAAATGAAAAATGAAACAAAAATTTTTTAACGGTTTTTTGAAATTTGAAAATTTTGTTTCATCGTTTGCTTTCATTGACCAAAATATTAATTTTGTTAATTTTCTCTGATTCTAGTGCTTCTATTGCACTGTTTTAAACACAAAACAGCAATAGAAACATTATATTAGCTTTACAAATGCTCAAATTAAGCTAAAAAAGAGAAAAAAGCAATTAGCTTTAATATAATTTATTAACGGCTAATTGAATTTCAAAATTTTACATACAGTATGCATACTGTATGCATACAGTATGTATACTGTATGTTTTTTAACTTACAGTATGCATACTGTATGTTTCCGAACCCTATATCATAGTATAGTTCTTATTAATTGTTGCAACAAAGCCGATAAAAAAATAAAAATTTCAAAAGATATTTAAGAATTGTAATTATTCCTGTAAATATTTTAAAGTTGGTGTAAAATTTTAAATTTTACACCGATTTTACACCATTTTACATAATTTTACACCATTTTACATAATTTTACACCAATTTTACACCGGTCGGTGTAAAACGGTGTAAAATCGGTGTAAAATTTTACATACAGTTGCTCTCCCCCTGGGTCGTTCGCAAATTACGTCGCGCTTTTAGGGGGGAGGGGGGGGGGGTATAAGAATTTGTGACAGTCCAAACACAAATTTTTTCTTTCTTTGGAAAATTTGTGACAAGTGGGGGAGGGGGGGTCGAAAAAGTCATTTTTTAGCGTGACGTAATTTGCGAACGACCCCTTTTTAAAAGTTAGACGTCATAAGTAAAATATACTCTTCGGAGAATTTGTTTAAATCTGCATTAATTTTATAAAATCTGAGAAACAACGTGCCAATGTATCTCCAATAAGAATAAATTAAAATACAAAAGTATTTTTTCCGAGAACTTATCATTTTTATTAACTTAATTTATAGTCTTGAAAATTTTTTGGATTATCACCATTAAGTAAGGTTTAGACAAAAATCTCGGTCTAAACAAGTTTTCGAGATCTCCTCGGGAATTCCTTCTTCAACATTTGTGTCGCTAGAGGAATAAATTAGTGTTTAATTAGTCAAAAAGGATGAAATTAAAAAAAAATTAATAGCCGATTATTTCTAAAAAAAATATTAAAAATTTACGAAAGTTCTCGTGTTATAGATCGAGGGATTTCAGCGCATTTTTGCGTTAGCGATCAGTATTTGATACTATTAGAAGGATAAACTCTTATGTAAACAGCTAAATCCAATTATTTAATAAAAATTTTAACGGATTTTATGAATTTAAACATGTCCAAGTTGAGAAATTTTGCAAATCGTTTTTCCCAGATTCACTATTTTGCGGATTTGCCCTATAGTATATTCATACTACGGAAGTGTCGAAAATGACCGTTAATTTTTTTTAGTATTTTTATTTGAATTTTTTATAACCGTTACAAAAAATCAGAAAATGTGGATTTAATTAAAAATATTGATACCACATAATTGTTTCTGCTCTTAAAATCATGCACTGAAAATGAATTTTCATTCCTTGTACTCTAAACTGCAAAAATTAAGTTTTCATTTTACTTTGAAACCAACAACAACAATCAAAACATAAAATTTGGCAAATTACAAAATTAGATTTTTTGACTTAAATTCACTTTTCTAAATGATTACAACTTGATTAATACGTTGTTTCGATAATATATTAATGAATTAAGCTCTTTTGACACTGTTAAGTAGTTGAATTAAGTGAATTTTAATAAAATTTTGTTTATTTTCTTGCAACGGCCAAAATAACTTCAAAATTTCGACATTCCTTCGACTTATTTGAATACTTCGCCACTCAGTGTCGAAGCACTTCGACACTCAGATTTCCGCAGTATGAGTATATTAATCAATTTATACAATGAATTTTCGTATATTAAAGGTTTGTCATTTAACGGTTTTTTGAAATTCAAATTTTGTAACGGCCAAAAAATATTTGAAATTATCACGCATGAAGTTGGTTACATTGTATTAAAATCATAAATTGATTAATTATACTATTTAGCGATGGTTTTGAGATTTTTAAATGACAATGGCCCACATAACTTTATGGTACTGAGCTAATGCAAAAAACCAGAGCACTCTACGATGTCTGGTTAACGAGATCTGAAACAGCCGAACGAACAGCCAGACAAAGTGCATTATTAAGCTACCTTTTTAAAACAAGTTTCAAAAATGCGCTAAAAATATCATAATAAATAAATCTAGATTTTTTTATTTCATGGAATATTAAAAATTTAGCGCTATAATTTAATATAATTCAATTATACAGCGCGTAATCTTCTATAAGCAGTAGTGATTTCAGAAAGCATGGCAAAAACTCATCTTCAAAAACTTCAAGTTTTACAAAACAAATTCCTGAGAATCGTTCTCAACAAATCAAGATATGAAAAGATCAAAGATCTACATTCAGAAGCAAAAGTACACTCTATCGAGGAATACGTCGGAAAATTGCAAGCGAATTTCAACATTCGTCTTGCAGCTCAAAATTCTGAATAAAGCAAAAACAGTTCAAATCTAAAACCAAAACTAAGTGACGAAAAGACTTCAAGTCTGGTTCCTTAAAAACCAAACTTAAGAACATGTATTTTAAATTTTTTTTGTACATACTTAATATACAGAAATAAAATAGTATTATTTTTAAAAAAAAGTAGTGATTTCAGATCTTAAGTTCAGTATTCATGTTAGCTCTCGTTCAATTTATTTAGCAAGCTATAACGTGGCCAGGTAGGTTCATTCCAGTAAAATATCTCATCGGTGAATTTATATATCACTGAGGTTCGGACCTTGCACGCAAATCTGCACAGAATTACATCAAAATTTTAGCACCTGTATGTAATAACACGTTAGAATTTCTTTTAATCACGATAGAATTTTTGATATGGGGTCGGTTACTTAAGGGTTCACTTATTACGTTCGCTTTTTAGGGGGGAGGGGGGGTCTGAGATTTTGTAACAAGTCGAGCAAAGAAAATTATTTTTCTTGGAAAATTTATAACAATGGGAGAGAGGGGGTCTAGAAATTCGTTTTTTTTCGTCATAAGTGAACGACCCCTTATTACGTTTGCATTTTAGGGGGAGGGGGGTTTGAGAATTTTTAACAAGCTAAACTAAAGAAAATTTTTGTTCAAAATTTGAAATGAGGAGGGGGTCAAATATGATAGGATTGTCAAATATTTTGGAAAAAAATGGACTAAAAATTTTGAAAAATAGCAGAGACCGATCAACCATTTTTGTCTCCGACATACTTAGTACACACATTTTAAGCAAAAAACACCATTAAAAAGATTTAAACTGGAGAATTTAGTTGCAGACACCCAGACAGATGAACACAACGCAGACAATAGTGTATTTTCCTATTGTAAAAATGCACTAAAATGAGACTTTTATGAACAGGTCAGGTGCGTAGCCAGAGGACACCCAAAAATTCTTCAATTTGCTAGGGTTTTTTATGTCAAAACCCCTAAAAACTTTTTATACAAAAAAATTTAAAATCCAACCCCTCGAAAAATTTCTAGTTCCACCGCTGAAACAGGATGATTCTTTTGAACGTGTAAAGATGAAAGATATAAGCGAGAGGTTTTAAAATTTGTATACCATTCGATAACAAAAAACTTTTAAGGAAAGATCGAGAAAAATAATGAAAGGAAAAAAACTTGAAATTCTGTTTATTTGTATAATGCTTGCACAAACAGTAAGGTAAATGTTCTGTGCTTATAATAATTCACTAATAGTAATAAATGTTATTAATTACTAAGCTGTATATGTAATGGTTGCTACATAACCAAAAAAGATGGCGCAGTACATATTCAGAAGTGCATTGAATGCACAATAGTAAGCTGTGAAGACTGTAGTTATGGTTCAAAGTAAGTCAAATTATAAATTTCTGGACTAAACTAAACAAAAAAACATAAAAATTTATTATTTTTTAAAAATTATAATAATAAGTGAGCATAATTAGCAATTTCTTTTATTAACACAGAACCAACAGAGATATGCGGAAGTCAGATGCAAAAAAGATTGATATATGCTACGGTTGCGTAATTGATGGATGCGTCGAATGTTTTATTGGTAAAAATCAACATTCTGGCTATTCTGGTTATACTGGTGGTGATTAATAATAATACTAAAAAATAAAATTGAGTGCTTAGTTTAAGACTTAATAATATATGCAGTGGACTTAATGTTATTAAAAACTAAGACAAATTATATTTGAGAGCAGCTATTTTTATAGAAATAAAAGCCAAAACTGAAATAATCTTTATTTATTTTTAATATTTCTTCTTTTTTATATAAAATATAATATATAAATGCTCAGTCTAAAATTTTGACTGCTATTTGCTATTCAGCCTTGACAGTGATCGTACGAATAAAAAATGAAAATAATATTCTTCAATATAATTTGTGTTCTTATTTCTGCAATAAAAGTTTCTTCACAAGCAGGTGAATCAGTGTGCATTAATTGTAATGTTGGCGGAGTAAGAGGGACATTTCACAGTCAGCGTGGTCCAATATCATTTCAACCTTTATCGGAGAGCGGTGCTCCGTTTGTGCCTCAACCTATACCATATAACACTTACTATCGACCAGAAGATCAACCTTATTTTTATGATCCTTCATATCTTTAACATAATCAACCTTATATCCTTCGTATATGTACTAGGAAAAACATGTAACAACTAAGGGGTCGTTCACTTATTACGTTCGCTTTTTAGGGGGGAGGGGGGGTCTGAGATTTTGTAACAGGTCAAGCAAAAAAATTTTTTTTTCTTGGAAAATTTGTAACAAGGGGGGGAGGGGGGGTGGTCTGGAAATTCGTTTTTTTGCGTAACGTAATAAGTGAACGACCCCTAAGATTGTAGTCTAAATGACAAATTCATTAATAAATATGCAGTTTGAAGTAAAAAAAAAGATTATTTAATTTTATTTCAAATAATTCAACTGTTTTTATAAAATTAGATTTTTAGCTGCAATCTTCTTTATTTGATCCATTCCCACAGCATGATGGATTATGTGATCCATTTGCACAACAATATGGCCTCAAAACCTGTATATTGATAATAAAATATTAGTCGCTTCTTGATAAAATTAATAAAATATATCTTACGCATTATCCAACATTGCATCCATTGCAAATGTTTGATCCTTGATTACCTGTCACTACAAGAATTTTTCCAGTTACTGCTAGTTTATTCCAATTTATAGTACTTTTAGTAGTTAATTTATTCCAATTTATAGTACTTCTAGTTGTTGATTTATTCCAATTTATAGTACTTCTAGTTGTTGATTTATTCCAATTTATAGTACTCCTAGTTGTTGATTTATTCCAATTTATAGTACTCCTAATTGTCGCTGGTTTATTCCAATTTGTGGTACTTCGAGTTGTGGCTGCTTTGTTCCAATTTATAGTACTTCTAGTAGTTAATTTATTCCAATTTATAGTACTTCTAGTTGTTGATTTATTCCAATTTATAGTACTTTTAGTTGTGGATGGTTTATTCCAATTTATAGTACTCCTAGTTGTCGCTGGTTTATTCCAATTTGTGGTACTTTTAGTTGTGGCTGCTTTGTTCCAATTTATAGTACTTCTAGTAGTTAATTTATTCCAATTTATAGTACTTCTAGTAGTTAATTTATTCCAATTTATAGTACTCCTAGTTGTCGCTGGTTTATTCCAATTTGTGGTACTTTTAGTTGTGGCTGCTTTGTTCCAATTTATAGTACTTCTAGTAGTTAATTTATTCCAATTTATAGTACTTCTAGTAGCTAATTTATTCCAATTTATAGTACTCCTAGTTGTCGCTGGTTTATTCCAATTTGTGGTACTTTTAGTTGTGGCTGCTTTGTTCCAATTTATAGTACTTCTAGTAGTTAATTTATTCCAATTTATAGTACTTCTAGTAGTTAATTTATTCCAATTTATAGTACTTCTAGTTGTGGATGGTTTGTTCCAATTTGTGGTACTTCTAGTTGTGGCTGGTTTGTTCCAATTTGTGGTACTTTTAGCTGTGGCTGCTTTATTCCAATTTATAGTACTTCGAGTTGTGGCTGGTTTATTCCAATTTGTAGATGTTGTTTTACTGGTCCACCATGCGGATTGTTGCTTTTTTGTTGTCTTATTTTCATTCGAAGAAGCTGCAATAGCTTTTACCACTTCCTCAGCAATATTTTTTAGTGAATTGTCGACCGTAATTTGAAAGAAATAATTTATTTGTTGAACATCATTTGATCCTAGATTAGAAAAAAGTAATTTGAAATGTTTCCTAGTGATTGAATGAATGAATGAGAAATATACCACGCTTCACACGAATCACAGCATTAATTACTGAAGGAAAAATATTTTCATTTTTCGGTTCTAATCTAGATGTACCGAAAAGTAGAAGTAAAACTGTAACTATTTTAAACATAATAGGTTTTGTGATCTTTTTTGGTTGATTCCAAAATCCAAACTGATTTAAAAATTTTATGCAGACTAATAAAACTGAAAAATAAGAAAATATACGTTTGATTAAAACGAAAAAGATATGTGCAGCGGCGTAGTCAAAAATATTTTGATGAAAAATTTTAAGGGAAATCTGTTAGATTTCTGGAATCTGTTAGATTTGAATAAAGTATCAAATCTAAATTTTTCAATCAAAAGTGAAAAATTTGGAAAAACAGAATACAATTTAGTTGTTAGTACCTGAATTTCTTTATGTAAACATATCTCAGAAGCATAGAAATTAAATAATAAATGTCTGTTTTTTTAAATTTTTATTTATTTGAAATTTTCTTTTCAATCAAATGAAATGAGAAATAAAGTATAAAACAGGATTAGATTAATCTTCTTGTACAAAGATGAAAACCTGTAAAAAGAAGACAAAATGTTAGCCACTTCTTGATAAAATTAATAAAATATAGCTTACACATTATCCAACATTGCATCCATTGCAAACGTTTGGTCCTTGATCATCTGCCACTTCAAGAATTCTTGTTACTGCGCAAATTATTGCAAAAATTAAAACTTGAAGATAATTTTCCATTTTTTTAACTCAAAAGATGATACTTGAACAATTTTTAAAATTCAAATGTTACTTGTCGTATCAGAATATTGTGCTTTTATAGTGGTATTATAAAAAATGTCACAGAATTTTTAATATTCTAAAACTGGTATTTAAATTACTAAATTATCTTCATTTTTCGTGGATTTGGTATTTTTAGCACATTTTTCCATTGTTTGTAATTTGTGTTTTGTCTGTCTGTCTGTCAGCCGGAAGTAAGAATTATCTTTCATTACTTAGATGAAATTTGTGACATGTATCCTAAATGGATCAGATTTAGAGAGGAGGGGTCATAACATCCTCATTGATGCATTAATGCATTTCTAAAAGTCACATTTTATTTTTCAGTTGGCGTTTTGTCATTGACATTGAAAACTTACTTTTCAGATTCTCTTCCTTGTTGTTGCAATCGAATCAATAAATGAACCACAGATTTATAAATACGTATTAATGGAGTTCTTTTCTGAGAATTTCTCGCAATTCAATTCAACCGGTCTCCAAAAAACTGAAATGTTGCATGTAAAATTGCACGTTCTTGTTCTTTACTGACCAAAACTCTTTTTAAGTGTCATGAACATTTTGATGAAATTTCATATTTTCTTATCCTTAAGATGCTGCTAAAGTCTCTCAAAATATTCCATGCGCAGAAATATTGAGTTAAAAGTTTATACATAGAATATAAAAGTTTATCAAACCTGTTTTTGAGTTTTGAACAGAATTAAAATGATACTTATTCTGACTATACAAAATCTAACTAATATGAAGGTATGGATGCTGTTTTTTAGTCATTAGTATAAATGTTAAGCTCAAAACGCTAAGTTTTCATTTGATATATTTTAGTAACTGTGTTCAGTTCAGGATTTTGAGATGAAAATATTTCTGCCTTCTATTTTTTGTGTTCTCGTTTGCCTAATAAAATGCTCAGTTCAACAAGGTCAACCTTATCAGCAAAACTATCAACCAAATACAGCAGCTCGAAATGTAGGTAAATGAAATTTTTCAAAAAAAATATTTATAAAAAATAAAATTTCTATTTTATAGCAGATTTATGTCACACCAGTTGAAGGTATTTTATATCCAGATGGAACTCTTTATATTTCAAACCTTCCATATGATCCATTACATTCATATCCTGTTCAATAACCAGTGCCTATTGCAGCTTCCTGTAACTACTATGTTGGTATTGAATTTTGTTTGATACAAACTGTGTTTTTTATTAAATGAGAATAATAAAGTCTATTCCGACATTAAATTACTATTATGAGTCATTCACTTATTACGTTCACGTTTTACGCGAAATTCGGGGAGAGGTTGTATGAAAATAAAATAAAATTTTATTTATGAAATCTCACAACAAGTGGTGAGGGGTGTCTAAATGCTAGATGTTTTGCGTTACGTTATAAAATAAACAGGGTACGTTTAATTCCTGATTTTAAATTTTTCCTATCCATCTATTTTTAAAATTTTCAATCTATTTGACGAAATAAAAATTATTTTAAATAAGACTAACACTATTGTAGCGTACGGGGGGATCTTCTAAAGTCGATAAGCAAGCAAGCGAATGCTTGCTTCATGGAAAAACGCTGACCACATGCGTCGTAATGATCATTGCGCTATCTACTGGCATGTGACGCTACATTTTTAAGAATTTTCAGTTTGTTATAGTTTTCGGATGATAACTTTTCAAAATTTCTCCTAAAAGGGTTTTTGTCACTTGAAAAAAAATAACATATTAATATTATTAAAACACAATTTGGCATATTGTTTTAGACAGTTAGAAGATTTAAAATTATTATTTTTAATTCAAGCTACCCATTCTTTAAAATGCTATAAATGCTAAGCTTAGTTATCTAACGTTTCCATTTAGTATTTTGCATTGACTGTGATCACACAGAGTTTGAGATGAGAATTTTAATATTTTCGATATTTTGTGTTGTATTCTGTTCTTCAGAAATCTTTGTGCAGGCACAACCTCCCCTTAATATATGTACTAATTGTGATGTTGGCGGAATAAGAGGAAATTATGTAAGCCAGCCTTATAAAGTGACAGCATACATATATCCTGATGGAAGTGTGAGAGTTGGTAACGTGGTTTACTATAGACGAGGATCTGCACCTCCAGTTCCAAATCAAGTATACTACACTCAAGGAAGATATGCAGTTCCTTCTAATTATCAAGGTCATCCAGCAGGAGGACCTCATTGCTTCTGTAGTGGAGGAGTATGCAACAACTGTAATATTGGATGAATTATGTCTCTAAACTGTTCTGAAATAAAAATATTATGTTTAAAAAATATTGAAAAATTTTGATTTAATAAATTTTTATTTTATAAATTCTATTTTTTTAAGTAATTTTTTGTTGATCGAGAATATTTGATGGTGCAAGAATTAAGGAACTCGACACTGTACGTTCCTTTCCACAATACCTGTAATCAAACTTATGATGAAAAATTAGTTTAGAAAATTAAATCATAAAAGTGCAATCTTACTTATCATTTATCCAATATCACATCCAGGACAGCGAGGAAAGTTATTATCCCACTGATCGTCTGCAACGGAAATAACTGCAGCAATGATTGCTATTAACAATACAATCAAGTAACTTTTCATTTCTGTGTCTCTTAATAGATGATACTCGAACAGGTTTTAAATCTCAAATGATATTTTTTGGATCAGTATACTGTTCTTTTATATCAATAATTCGGTTGAGGATGTGAGGATGTAGACAAATACTTATAAGTATAAATATATTTGACTCAAACTCTTGATGCTTTTAATAAGTTTAACGAATAAGTGACATTCAAATGACATTAAAAAATCTAAAGATTTCACTTTCGTTTGGTTCTTCATTCTCGAAAATTGCAAAGTGACATCAAACTTTATAGCTTGAGTGTTGACCTTGAAAACTTGATACTGCTTATTACTAAATTCCTAAACTAGCTATTTTTATTTATCAATCCAATAAATTCAAACTAACATCTCCTTCATACTTCTTCCTAAAACGTAAATTGTCACCGTTTCTAAGCGTTAAATTAATCAAAATCATTCTATTTTGTAAAATATCATCTTTATTGTACTTAATTGATAAACTCATTACATATCAAAAATTACCCATAATTACAATTATTACAAACACCACCATAGCACTGACATCCAGGTCTTGAAGGTGTAAAATATGACCGTTGAGCTGTTTGTGGTTGATAGTCTCCATATTGCGATGCATAAGGACGATTATTGTAATTATAACTAGGTTGTTGATAAGGAGCAGCGTGGTAAAATTGATTGATGTAGTATAAAGACCCATCAGGATAAAGGTATGCTTGTACAAGTTGTTGACATGACATTTCGTCAATGAATATTGCTGCAAACAAAAAACACAAAGAATATATTTTCTTCATTTCTGACTTCAAAATAATTTTTTAAAAATTTTATTAGTCCTATTTATATAAAGTTCTGCTGCATTTAATATCCAGTTTTTTAAAAAAATTGCCATTGTATTGTGCTAATCATATTCTTCTTAAAAATACTCTCATGAACATATAAAAGATATCAGCTGTTAGTTGTTTAGATTTTGGTCAACACAACAAAAGAAAAGAACAATGTAGAATAATCCTGTTAAGTTTTGAAACACACATGAATTTTGCCTTTTTTGAAAAGATTCCGTCATTATGACTCAGTCATTATTGAATGACCCCTCAACATTGACCAAAAAATTGCAAATAGTATGAAGAACGGAAAAAAATTTTTTGGGGTCATTTAAAAGATAATAACATACGTAAGTGTTAATAGAAAAATAATAACATTCACACATTTTTGAACAAAAAGTTAGTGTCCATAAAGTAGGATTCCGACCTAACGAGTTGAGGTTCAAACTTTATGTGGGAGTAAAGTAGAATTTTGTAGTCCAACAAAACCGCAAACCTAAATTTTGTAGCCCCTCATGTTCCTGAGTTCTGAGCGTGTGAAGTGGGTCCCCTCCGGAAACTAACTTTATACCAACATTTTCGCTTATAAATCCGAAGAGGTTAACTCATTTTTAATGAAACTGTGCCTGAATTCTGTAGCCCTATTGAGGACTCTAATAAGCAAAAAAAATTATTTTAGTTCCTTACTATGTGCAAGATATATCCAAAACAAAGTGGGAAACCCCCTATTTTTTACCATTTTTTTCACGTAAAAAAATACTTTTTCTAATTTTTTTAAAAAAATAACGAAATTATTTCAAATAAAAACTATACACGAATTCTGTAGCTTCATTGTACTTTACAATCCAGTTTTTAGTTTTTTAAAATTGATGATATTGGTCGAGAACAAGCGGTTCCAAAATGGGAAGCAGTCCCATTTTTAAGCAAATTTAAACAAATTTGTTTTTAAAATAATGTTTTGGTATTTTTCATTAAGGTTTTTACGTTTTCTATTATAAGTAGTTGGTTTTAGTTTAAAAATAAATATATTTCTTAAAAAAATTAAATTTTGTGCTCCATACGCTGGTTGCCATAGTAGCACCTTTTTGGTCTCACTTGAGTCAGCATAACTTTTTACAGGAGGAATATTTTTAAATTTTGTTTTCTGTGGTTTGTAGCTTAGATTAATATCTTTAAAACGATATGTAATACTTGATACTTAGTACGATCTTGGTCATGAATACGATTTTTGATTGTGACCGACCCTTTTTTGGAATAAATCCAAAAAATGTTATTTTTAAATATGCTATTTAAAAATAAATTTAGACATTATATTTAGGTTTTTTAATTTTATATGTAATTATTATGACTAAAACAACTCGAAATTTGTGTTTTTAAAAAATTTTGCTACCTTTGAGTAGTCTCTTGGCAGTCTCTTAAGAAGGACCATTGTAAACTCTATTAGGTCAATAAATCTTGTAATTAAACTTACTTTACAGATTTTTGTCGACTCTTTTTTGATATTTCTGCACATTTTAGGTAAAATTTATCTATTTTTGAAACATTAAATTGAAAAATAGATATTTTTGGCAATTTTTTATCGATAATATGCTGGTTGCCGACTAGGTGATTTTTGAGACTACTTAAATGGTCATAACTTTTTACTAAAGCAATATTTTCCAATTCTGTTTTCTGAGTTTTCTAACTAATATCAGTACTTTTACAAAAATGTATAACACTTGTATATCACGTGAACTTTGCTGACATGGTAGTGCATTGAATGTGATCGACCCTTGCCAATCTCGAAAAAAATTGCTAAAAATATCAATTTTTCAATGTAATGTCACAAAAATAGATAAATTTTGCCTAAAATGTGCAGAAATATCAAAAAAGAGTCGACAAAAATCTGTAAAGTAAGTTTAATTACAAGATTTATTGACCTAATAGAGTCTACAATGGTCCTTCATAAGAGACTGCCAAGAGACTACTCAAAGGTAGCAAAAATTTTTAGAAACACAAATCTCGAGTTTTTTCAGTCATAATAATCACAAATAAACTTAAAATACCTAAATACAGTGTCTAAATTTATTTTTAAATAGCATATTTAAAAATAACATTTTTTGGATTTATTCCAAAAAAGGGTCGGTCACAATCAAAAATCGTATTCATGACCAAGATCGTACTAAGTATCAAGTATTACATATCGTTTTAAAGATATTAATCTAAGCTACAAACCACAGAAAACAAAATTTAAAAATATTCCTCCTGTAAAAAGTTATGCTGACTCAAGTGAGACCAAAAAGGTGCTACTATGGCAACCAGCGTATGGAGCACAAAATTTAATTTTTTTAAGAAATATATTTATTTTTAAACTAAAAACAACTCCTCATGATAGAAAATGTAAAAACTTTAATGAAAAATACCAAAACATTATTTTAAAAACAAATTTGTTTAAATTTGTAAAAAAAATTGCTTAAAAATAGGACAGCTTCCCATTTTGGAACCGCTCGTTCTCGACCAATATCATCAATTTCAAAAAACTAAAAGCTGTTTTGTACAGTACAATGAGGCTACAGAATTCACATATAGTTTTTATTTGAAATCATTTCGTTGCTTTCTTGAAAAATTAGAAAAAAGATTTTTTTACGTGAAAAAATGGTAAAAAATAGGGGGTTTCCCACTTTGTTTTGGATATATCTTGCACAGAGTAATGAATTAAAATAACTTTTTTTGCTTATTAGAGTCCCCAATAGGGCTACAGAATTCAGGCACAGTTTCATTAAAAATGAGTTAACCTCTTCGGATTTATAAGCGAAAATGTTGGTATAAAGTTAGTTTCCGGAGGGGACCCACTTTACACGCTCAGTACTCAGGAACATGAGGGGCTACAAAATTTAGGTTTGCGGTTTTGTTGGACTACAAAATTCTACTTTACTCCCACATAAAGTTTGAACCTCAACTCGTTAGGTCGGAATTCTACTTTATGGACACCAAAAAGTTACTGCTTTTAAATTAGATTCATGATCGTTTATTTGTTTCTTGATGCAGTGTTGTTGCTTGCATGATTTAAATTTAATTGCCTTGAGTTGATCCAAAAGGTGTCTCAAATGCCTGAAATCAGATGCGTAGCCAGGCTTAAATCACATATGAAATCAAAAGTTGTAACAAAATATAATTAGTAGGACAAAATTTGATTATATTTAAGACGGAGAAGGGTGGTGGTCCATTGGTATTATATCGTTTCTGAGCTTTAATTTGAAGCAGAACTGGCAGAGATATTTACCTTACCTTAGTTTAAATTTTATGATCAAAAAATTCTAATTAATATTTATTTTTTGATATTATTTTTTGTATTCTTGAAATAACTTTCTAAGCAAAAATTTTCATTTTATTGATTTATTTAAAATATAAAGTAAAACATCAGATATTTTATGAAAAATGTAAGGATATGTTTTTTTAAAAGCTGTAATTGAAAAAAAAAATTAAAAAGCTGAGTAAAGCATTATTAAATATGAAATAAAAAAAACTTTTGAATAAAATGTATCTTACAATTTATCCAACATTACAATTATTGCAAACGTTTGGTCCTTCACCACCTGCTAATTGAAAGACCTGGGTAGCTGCGCAAATGATTGCAAAAATTAAAACTTGAAGATAATTTTCCATTTTTTTAAACTCAAAAGATGATACTTTAACAATTTTTAAAACTCAAATGTTACTTGTCGTATCAGAATATTGTGCTTTTATAGTGGTATTATAAAATTTTCCAAGAATATTTTTATGCGTTTTCTAAAACTGGTATTAAAACTACTAAATTATCTTCATTTTTCATGTATTTGGTATTTTTAGCACATTTTTCCATTGTTTGTAATTTGTGTTTTTGTCTGTCTGTCTGTCAGCCAGAAGCTAGAATTATCTTTCCATACTTAGATGAAATTTGTGACATGTATCCTAAATGGATCAGAATTAGAGAGGAGGGGTCATAACATCCTCATTGATGCTTTAATGCATTTCTAAAAGTCACATTTTATTTTTCAGTTGGCGTTTTGTCATTGACATTGAAAACTTAAATGAACCACAGATTTATAAATACGTATTAATGGAGTTCTTTTCTGAGAATTTCTCGCAATTCAATTCAACCAGTCTCCAAAAAACTAAAATGTTGCATGTAAAATTGCACGTTCTTGTTCTTTACGGATCAAAACTTTTTTAAGTGTCATGAATATTTTGAATAAATTTTATATTTTGTTAGCCTTAAGATGATGTTACTGTGCTGGTAAATAATGTAGATATTGTATTAAATACTGTAGGAGTTTTACATATTTTTAATTTACGCTCTTCATTCTTCATTTCGTATGAACATATAAAACAGAAATGAATTCTATATTTTTATTATTCACAAAAAATTACATAATCAAATTCATTATATTTTTTTTATTAAAAACACAAATTGATTACAAATTGTAATTTACAATTTAAAGTGAAAATATTTTCAAAATTTTTAATCCATTTTACCCAATATTGCAATTATTACAATCACCACCAAAATTCAGAAAATTCAGCAGATGTAGTGACACACCTTCAACACACAGGAAGAAGAGTCCAACAATACATGGACAAATGGAAGATGAATCTAAACAAACAGAAGACTCAAGCCTTATTCATCACAAACAGATACTCCAGGCAACTTCCAAGAAACAACATTAAATTTCTCAACGAAAACATCAAGTGGGAAAACGAAGCAAAATATTTGGGAATGGTCATCGACAAGAGAGTGACTCTAAAGCAGCATGTTGAGTACGTGAGTGACAGAGCTCACACTGCACTCAGATTGCTGTATCCGCTAATCAGCAGAAATTCACAACTCGACGTTCGTAACAAACTTCTCATCTACAAGCTAGCCATCAGACCGATCTTCACGTACGGTTGTCCAGCTTTTGAAAGCATGGCAAAAACTCATCTTCAAAAACTTCAAGTTTTACAAAACAAATTCCTGAGAATCGTTCTCAACAAATCAAGATATGAAAAGATCAAAGATCTACATACAGAAGCAAAAGTACCCACCATCGAGGAGTACGTCAGAAAATTGCAAGCGAATTTCAACATTCGTCTTGCAGCTCAAAATTCTGAATAAAGCAAAAACAGTTCAAATCTAAAACCAAAACTAAGTGACGAAAAGACTTCAAGTCTGGTTCCTTAAAAACCAACCTCAAGAACATGTATTTTAAATTTTTTTGTACATACTTAACATACAGAAATAAAATATTATTTTAAAAAATAAAAAAAGGTATTTTTAGCACATTTTTCCATTGTTTGTAATTTGTGTTTTTGTCTGTCTGTCTGTCAGCTAGAAGCTAGAATTATCTTTCCATACTTAGATGAAATTTGTGACGTGTATCCTAAATGGATCAGATTTAGAGAGGAGGGGTCATAACATCCTCATTGATGCTTTAATGCATTTCTAAAAGTCACATTTTATTTTTCAGTTGGCGTTTTGTCATTGACATTGAAAACTTACTTTTCAGATTCTCTTCCTTGTTGTTGCAATCGAATCAATAAATGAACCACAGATTTATAAATACGTATTAATGGAGTTCTTTTCTGAGAATTTCTCGCAATTCAATTCAACCAGTCTCCAAAAAACTAAAATGTTGCATGTAAAATTGCACGTTCTTGTTCTTTACGGATCAAAACTTTTTTAAGTGTCATGAATATTTTGAATAAATTTTATATTTTGTTATCCTTAAGATGATGTTACTGTGCTGGTAAATAATGTAGATATTGTATTAAATACTGTAGGAGTTTTACATATTTTTAATTTACGCTCTTCATTCTTCATTTTGTATGAACATATAAAACAGAAATGAATTCTATATTTTTATTATTCACAAAAAATTACATAATCAAATTCATTATATTTTTTTTATTAAAAACACAAATTGATTACAAATTGTAATTTACAATTTAAAGTGAAAATATTTTCAAAATTTTTAATCCATTTTACCCAATATTGCAATTATTACAAACACCACCAAAGCACTGACATCCAGAAGATGCTCCAGAAGATTTATAGTAAGACCTTTGAGGTGTGTAAGGTCGATAGTTATCATAGGACCAATAAGATGGCTGACGACGGTAGTAATTGTTGTATCGATAAGGTGTTGGATTGTAATAAATATTGTTGTAGTATTGTGATATCCCATCAGAATAATAGTACGCTGAAGCAACCTGATATGATGCTGCGTAAATGAGTACTAAAGCAAACAAAAGCACTGCCGAATGTAATTTCTTCATTATCAACTTCAAAATAATTTGGAACATTGTATGACTACTATTTATATAAAGTTCTTCTGCTTTTAACTACTTCAAATATTTTAATTCCCATTGTATTGTAGATTAGCACAATAAATCATCATAATAAAAAATAATAATTTTAAAAATACAGGAAGCAGTAAGAACAAAACACTGGGACACAAATACAAAAAACGCTGTGTCTCTAATGAGTCATACCAGGGATGTATCCAGAAGTTTTTCGAGGGGGTTTGTTTGAAATCTTTTTTTGCAGGGGCGTACCCAGGAGGGTCTGGAACCCCTCCGAAAAAATTTGACCGCAGCGAGAGCACGTCCCTCCTGGTTACGCACATGTTTTTTTTTGTATGTACGGAAAAACTTAAACTTCTGGAGTTTGAAAAATTTAAAAAAAAAATCCGAAAAAGGGGGAGGGGTTGACCCCAAAACCCCTCCCTGAATACGCCCATGAGTCATACATTATTTATAGCAGATAGATTCTAGGTGTGTTGCTAATTTTTTTCGAAAAGTCCAAAACAGTGGCGTATCTAGGGTTTTGACCAGATTATTTTATAATTAATATTTTGTGTATAAAAATTCAGAGAGACATTCAGTCTTAAAAGGATACCAAGGTAGCTTCTCTTATTTTTTTTTTTAAAATAAATTTTGTGATGAGAATATGTTAATGTTTAACAGAATAAAATTGAAAAATATTTTCAAGTAGATAAGATCAATATCAGGGGCGTAGCCAGAATTTTTGAAGGGGGTGCCCCACCAACATGAATTTCATGAAACTGTTGAAAATTTGTTTTAAAAGTTTTAACACTGCTAAATTAAAAATAGTCGTTAGAAAAGTGATAAAACTTAAGGGTTCGTTCACTTATTACGTTCGCTTTTTGGGGGGTCTGAGATTTTGTAACAGGTCAAACAAAGAAAAATTTTTTTCTTGGAAAATTTGTAACAAGGAGGGGAGGGGGGTCTATAATTTCGTTTTTTTGCGTAACGTAATAAGTGAACGACTAAGCATAAAATATGTTTCTAAATCAAAAACCTGATTTTTAAGTATGTTAAAAAAAATATAAGTCTCAAATTCATCATTTTGTTTTTATTAATTTTTTACAATCTGTTGTAGAAATTAAATTTTAAAGTTATTCCGATGATACTTCATGATACTCAATTAAGCTCCCCTGAAATGCAAAGATTAAAAAAATTTAAAGAAAGTCCTCGTGTTATAGATCGAGGGACTTCAGCCCATTTTTGTGTTAGCGATCAGTATTTGATTAGCAAAGTACTGCGTATCAAATAAGTCAATCAGTAATATTTTATGACTTACATAAATTCGACGGCTCGATAACGGTTTTTTGACATTCAAATTTTCTAATGATCAAAATATATTTGAAAATTTCCCGCGTAAATTTACTTGAAAATCATTAATTATAGTATAATTGGGCGATTCCACGGATGTGATTTTTCAAAAATTTCGTCTTTCATAATTCAGCTATCTAGACGTTCCAATGACTTCATATACTTATGTAAATCGCTGAAATCTAGCTTTCTGAACTTATTTCTTTCTCCTATATGCTTTAATTAATGAAATATTTGGATTTTAAGAAGCGTTGGTACATTACAAAATATGGAATTCTGATATTGAACACCAAAAATTTTCACTTTAAAGACATCTAGACAACTCTTTGTGGTTTATTTACTGTACATTCTATCTTATTTTATGATTCTGCATTCTTAAATTAACTTATAAACCACTTATTAAGCAGAAAAATGAAGATTTTTAATTCAACTAATGTAATGTACCAACGCAAAAACTTTTTTATTCCTAATCCGCAATAACATACAGAATATCAGTCTTGATTTTTACTTAATTACTTTAGATTTAATTAAAATTAAAATTCAATAAGCAGATAAACAGCTAAAGAAACATAATCACAATGTTGCTTACATCATTTGATTAGTTAAAATGATAAAATTTAAGAATTTTTTTTGACAAGTTGAAGAAGAATTACAACTGAATTTTACAGAATTCCATTCATCCGTGGAATTGCCCAATTAACAATTTTGCTGAGAATTTTCATGTATTAAAATGGTTTATCATTTAACAGTTTTTTGAGATTCAAATTTTCTAATGGTCAAAATATACTTGAAAATTTTCCACTCTTTTAATGCACTTGAAAATCATTAATTATAGTATAATTAACAATTTGCGCGGTGAATTTTCATATAATAAAATGGTTTGACTTTTAATGGTTTTTTGAAATTCAAATTTTCCAACGGTTAAAATAGATTTGAAATTATCCCACTTGAAGTTGGCTCTATTGTATTGAAAACAAAAAATCATTAATTATAGTATTTAACGATGGTTTTGAGATTTTTAATTATTCGTCGCCGCAATAACTCGATGGCACGGAGCTAATACAAAAAACTAGAACTCTCTGCGATGTCTAGATAAAAAGTTTTTCTCTCCAGCCGAACAGACGAACAAAGCGTATTATTAAGCTACCTTTTTAAAACAAGTTTCAAAAATGCGCTAAAAATTACAACTTTATATGCAAGCGATTGAAATTTCACTTACAACTCGACATCCATTGCAAACTTTCATATCTTTGTCTCTCCATGCTTGAACAAGTGCCACAATTGCTACCATATAAATAATTAAGAAAATAGCCAATTTATTATCCATGTTTGTTGTTCCAAATAAAATTTTTTGTGCCTTAATGCTGCGAACTCAAATTCTTGTTTTTTATGTTAATTAAACGGTGAATCTGGAAATGATGGTCTGTGTTTAAGACAGCAAATTTTACAAGGGCAAAATATCCACAGACATCAGTTAAAGCAATAGCTGAAAATTTATCAAAATAAAATACTGCTCTTATTTGTTATTCGGCATTCAATTTATTTAATTTTATTTATTTCTGCATGTTTTTCAAAAAAGCTTGAATCAATTCTGGTGAAATTTCGAGTCCCTTTGTTGGAAGTCCTGGGAATCTTGAGTCATCATCATTCAAATTTGGTAAATTAACATCTCCGATTAAAATAGCGCTCAAGTTCTTGATTAAAACATCGAGGCTGTACTTGTCGACATTAATTTTGTTGCTGAGATTAAGGTCTGCATCAATTCCAACATTTATGATGTCCCCAACATTATTGTCTGTGATTTGTGTGGGTGCAGCTGAGATGACAGCAACGATGGCGCAAAGTACAATGAAAATTTTCATTTTTCAGGATTTTTGGAATCGATCAGTTCCTTTGAAATTATTGAAGCAAACTAATTGAAGTCTCGGATCTGAAAAGGTTTTTATAACACTCATTGTTTCGAGTCTATGAGCCGAAAATCACAAGAAGCTCATACAGCTTAGTCGGCACCGTTCAATAAAGTTATTACCTAATTGCGGTTAAAGTTGGTAATAATGATAATTTGCCTTATCAGTTGATTCCTCATCCTCAATGATCCCTTTATTTGAATGATAAGGAATTATGACAAGAGGGTATCAGTTCTATTTCATTGATTGTTGTGTTGGTATTGGAATTCAGGGTTAATCATTCGGCCACAATTATAAATAATTAATATCCATTAATATTAATATTCATTCACTTAGGGGTCGTTTGGATATTACGTAACTCTTAAGGAGGGGGAGGGGGTCAAAGTTTCGTTACGCTTCATATTAAAATTTTCCAATTTTCTCACAAAATTTGTCACGAGGAGAGGGGGAAGGGTCAAAAATGGTCATTTTTAGCGTTACGTAATATCCAAACGACCCCTTATGACGTCAATCAAAAATGGTATTTTCAGACTGCCCCTCCCCCCCTTGAAACAAAATTTCAATTCAAAAAACTTTAATTCAAGTCTATGGACATTCTGCCCTTGTAAAGTTTACTGTCTTAAACACAGACCATCATTTGCAGATGAATTAACATAAAAAAACAAGAATTTTAGTTCGCAGCACTAAGGTACAAAATAAATTTTTGGGACAACAAACATGTGTAATCAACTGGCTATTTTCTTAATTATTTGTTTGGCGGGAATTGTTCAAGGATGGAGAGATAAAGATATAAACGTCTGCAATGGGTGTCGAGTAGGTGAAATTTCAATCGCTTCCATATAGTTTGGTAATATTGGTAATCTTTACATTTCAGGGATTATTTTATTTCGACAAAACTTTTTAGGGGTCGTTCGCAAATTACGTCACGCTTTAGGGGGAGAGGGAAATAGAAGAATTTGTGATAGTCCAAACAAAAAATTTTTCTTTCTTTGTAAAATTTGTGACAAGGGGGGGGGGGGGGGGTCCGAACGACCCATTAGTTGATTTTTTCATTAGGGGTCGTTCACTTATTACGGTACGCAGAACAGTGACTTTTTAAACCCCATCCCCCTCGTTAAAAATTTTGAACGAAAAAAAATCTCAGACCAACCTCCCTCCTTAAAAAGCGAACGTAATTAGTAAACGACCCCTTACAAATCAGCTGTATATTATGAGAATTTGAATTTTTAATTTGAATTAAAACATGAAGCGGTTGACAAGGGGTAGGGACTGCACTACACTCGCTAAACTTTACTACACAATCACTGCATTTTTCTACACAATTTTGGGAGTCCTTACCCAGGGGCGTACACAGAAATTTTTTTTGGGGAGGGGGCCAAAAATTTTTCAAAATAGCTATTGAATTAATAAAAATTTAAAAATGGGATTTTTAAACCCCCATCCTCCCCTCTTCCTATAAGTGAACAACCCGTAAAACCTTTTGTAACCCATTAATTTCATTCAATAAGGTCCAACATCCAAGCAATACTTCCAAAAAATTGATGTAGCTCCTATATCACAGCAGGTAAATGATAATTTTTAAAAAAATATTCATGAAAATAAATTTTTTATTCCACGACAGATTTATGTCACTCCAGTTGAAGGTGTTTTATATCCTGATGGAACTCTTTACATAAATAACATTCCTTATGATCCATTACCTTCATATACTGCTAAGCAACAAGTATCTACTAAAGCTCCAGAATATTTTCCTGAAAATGGACCAAAATGCTCCTGTGTTGGTGGCGTATGTAGGAATTGTCTTATTGGTTGATTCAATTTTATTTTATGGATCGTTCGCGTATTTTGATTTCACTTAAAAATTCTTCAATTTGCTGTGATTTTGAGAAAAATCAAGGGAAAAATCTAAATTTCTATACAAAAAAATTGAAAATCCCCCCTCATAAAATTTTTGGCTACGCCGCTGCTAAGCTTAGTTATTTACCGTTTCCATTTAGTATTGATCACACAGAGGTTAAGATAAGAATTTTTATATTTTCGATAGTTTGTGTTGTATTCTGTTCTTCAGAAATTTTTGTACAGGCACAACAGAAAGTGACACCATACTTATATCCTGATGGAAGTGCGAGATATAATGATATGGTCTACTACAGACGAGGATCTGCACCTCCCGTTCCAAACCAAGCATACTCCTCTCAACCAAAATATGAAGTTCCCTCTAATTCTCAAGGTCAAACAACAAGTAGACCACAATGCGTCTGTAGTGGAGAAATATGCATGAATTGTAGCCTTGGATGAATTATGTTTCTAAACTGTTCTGAAATAAAATTTTTAAAAAAAATTAAAAAGTCTTTTAAGTAAGTTTCCATATTTATTTTATTGTTCAGATGAAGTATGCTTAGTAACGGGTAGACGCTTTTATCAGGAAAACAGGTCCTACAAAACCGGTACTAAAGGTTTTATTAACGACAAGGGGCCGTTCACTTATTACGTTAGCTTTTTAGGGGGGAGGGTGGGGGGTCTAGGATTTTATAACAGGCTAAACTAAAAAAAATTTGTAACAAGGGAGAGGGGGATCTAAAAATATAATAACTTGTAAGGGGTCATTCACTTATGACGTCCATCAAAAATGGGATTTTTAGACCCCCCCTTGTCAAAAATTTTAATTCAAAAAAATTTCTTCAATTTAAAGTGTCACAAAATCTCAGACTCCCCCTCCCCCCTAAATCATTGACGTCATAAGTGAATGACCCCTAACAAATCAAACAAAATATAATTTTTTCATGAAAAACATGTAACTAGGAGGGAAGGGGTTAAAAATTTATTTTTTTCGTAACCTAATATATGAACGACCCCCAACGATACAGTTAGTTCCGTCTATCTTACACGAGGAAGTAAAGGAAAGGAAATAGACAAACAAATAAGACGATGACATCATCAAAATATTTTCTTAAGCTTCCTAATATCATCAGCGGTGATAGCAACATCTGTTTATTTGATAAGACCTTATCGTGCCTCGATATCAAATTAATCAGACCAAAATAAAGTTTTTTTTAAAGAAAAAAATTGAAAGTTCAGTCATGAAATTAAATTTAATTTTACTAATTGCATTTACTGCTCTTGCATCATCAAATTCGTCAGAATTGAGTGCTGAAGACTTGAACTTTGAGGAGGAAAGTGTTGAAATATTTGCAGATAATGAAGAACCAGTTATGAACATAATGGCGGATATCCTGCACTTGAGACTAGAGAATTTAATTGAGAATGAGATTATGGGCCAAATCCCGTCATACACCGAGACCACATTGCCTATCAATAAGTACATGATTGAAATTTTGGATGAATTAAGGCGGGCTAGAAAACATGATTCATAATTACATATCAAGTTGTCTAGTGATTCACAAGATGTGATTAATGTGACTAAGTTTAATCCTTAATGTTAATCTCTGCGATAAAAATTGATTAAAAGACTTAATCAGCCACGAATTCGATTGATATCTAATTTTTATATAAAAATGGTTTAAATTTTCAAATGCTTTATTAGTTCACATTTTAAACTCCAATAGTAAAGGATCAAAATGAAATTTTTGGCTGTAATTACACTTTCCTGCTTAATTGCATCAATTGCAGCGGCACCAACTCAAATAACTGACAATAATATTGGTGACATTGTAAACGTCGGAGTTCGAGCCGATGTTGATGTTAGCAGTCAAGTTGATGTCACTTTAATCAACATAATGGCTAAATTACTCAGTCAAAATCTTATAAACGTTAATCTACCTGGACCTCAGCCAATCGACCCAACTTTAGCACCAATCGAAACAACTTTAGCACCAAATCCACAGCAGCCAGCTATTCAAAACATCCCAAAAATCACACCCGAAATGATTGAGCAATTCAGAGGCTTACTTACCAACAGAGTTTAAATTCTTACATCATGTGACGTTTAAATAAAAATAAATAAATAAATTAATTAATTTTTTTAAACATTCAAATATTATTTTCTTGTTATTTTCTTGTAACTGTCAAAATTATTTTAAATTTCGTAACGGTCAATAAAATTTCAAATACCAAACTTGTTTACAAAACATAAAAAGAAAATCACAAATTTGAGTTTTCGTTAATTAATTAAATTTAAGAGCTTGAAGCATGGAAGAAGAAGTGAAAGATGTTGAGCAAGATAAAGCGGCAGAAGAGGAAGCACAAGAGCGTGCAGAACTACAAAAATATGTCGAGGAATTAAACGAAAAACTGAAATTGAAGACTACATTGCGTGAAAAAAATTTGAGTCGTGTACTTCCGCAAGAGGAATACTTTACGAAGCTTGATTCAAGCCTTAAAAAGAACACAGCATTTGTGAAGAAGTTAAAACAATTCACAGCAGCTCAATTGGATAGTCTAATGAAGGATATGAGTGGATTAAATCTTACAAAATACATTTCTGAAGTCTCGTCGGCACTTTTGGAAGCAAAACTGAAAATGACTGATATTCCACCTATAATAACATTGTGTTCTCAACTTCATAGTATTTATGCTGATTTTGGACAAACATTCTTTGAAAATTGGCAGAAAAATTTAACAATCAAGCCCGGTGAGAAAGTTCAGAATATGAGTAAATTGAGGGTCGATTTGCGGTTCTATTGTGAGCTGATTAGTGTTGGAATATTCACTAATAAGGTATGACTGAAAAAACCATTATTAAAAATCAGTTAATTAATATTCTAATTGCTTTTAGATGGGATTGCCACTTTTAGGATCAATTATTGTGAATCTGATCTCGCAGGACAAGGAAGAGCACACAAATCTCTCAATAATCTTGTCCTTTTGTAAACATTCAGGCGAAGAATATGCAGGATTAACATCCAGAAAGATTCTCTTATTAGCAAAAAAGTATAACATCCAATTACCTACGTCCTCGCTTTTACCACCTGATAAGCAACAAACTTTGAGAAATTTACTACGCGATTATCATCAAACTGTATGTAAGCACTTGAAACAGGAACATAAAGAACTTCAATCAGCTGAACGTTCAAAACGTAAAGCAATGGAAGCTCGTGGAGAGATTTCTAATGATAAAAGGGAACAACTTGAAATGCTGCAATCAAATTATGAAAAACTTGTTCAATCCACAATATCACTAAGTGATATCTTGAATGAAAACATGCCAGAATTGCCAAAAGAACCAGAAACACAAAATGAAGGCAATGTTGTTGAAATTCTAGAAGATCTGAATGATGTACAGCTTGATATGTGGGGTGATGAAGATACAAAATCATTCTATGTTGATTTACCTGATTTACGACAATTCCTGCCAAATTTTCATGGACGAAAAGAATCATCAGAGCCATTACCGGAAGTCCAACAAGTTACTGAAGAGGCACTGGATGAAGAAAATCCAGCAGAGCCTGAATTAAATGTCGAAGAGGAAGCAATAATGAAAGAAATTGAGCAAGAAGCTGCAAAGCCTGAAATTGAAAAAACAGCCATAGAAAAGCCACGAGAAGAAATTGAGGAACCAGAACAAGAACCAGTTCAAAATGAAGTAGACGAGAAACCAGCAGCACAACAAAAAACTCAAATTCTTGGCAAACATCATCTTGAGAATTTCTTGGCTAATTTGCCGAATTGTGTAAATCGTGAATTGATTGATTCCGCTGCTATTGACTTCCTGCTCAATTTTAACAACAAGCCTAATCGCAAAAAGTTAGTCAGAGCACTTTTCAATGTCCACCGTACTCGTTTAGATCTTTTACCGTTACTAGCAAGATTTTGTGCCATTATTAACTTAGTGACATCAGATGTCGCAATGGAACTAAGTCAAATGCTTAAAGTTGACTTTAAATTTCATGTAAAGAAGCGTGACCAGATTAATATCGAATCAAAAATCAAGGTTGTACGATATATCGGTGAAATGACTAAATTTGGACTATATCCACGATTGGAAGCATTAATGTGCTTGAAATTATTGCTTAGTAACTTCCAACATCATCATATTGAGATGACTTGTGCATTTTTGGAAGTTTGTGGAATGT
Source organism: Chironomus tentans (assembly GCA_963573255.1). NCBI lineage: Eukaryota > Metazoa > Arthropoda > Insecta > Diptera > Chironomidae > Chironomus > Chironomus tentans. The sequence goes on along the minus strand of OY754303.1, from coordinate 30,331,037 downwards.
ACTTGTATAATTGCAAAGATTCACGTCTCAGAACAAGTGCATTGTTGGAACAGATGATGAGACTCAAGAAAGCAATGACTTTAGATTCAAGACATGCAACACAAATTGAGAATTGTTACTATCTTGTTAAGCCTCCAGAAGGTGGGGTTAAAGTGAGACAAAAAGTACGTACGCCTATCCAAATGTACGTCCGATACTTGATATTTGAGGAGCTTCATAAAGGGAATGTCGAGAAAATTGTGAAATATTTGCGACGTCTTAATTGGGACGATCCGGATGTTAGTGATTATGTAATCAAATGCTTGACGAAAGCTTACACTTTCCGTTGGCATTTAATTCGTTCCTTAGCTGACGTGGTTAGTGCTCTCAGTTCCTATCAAGAAAAGGCTGTGATGAGAGTAATTGATGGAGTTTTTGAAGATATTCGTGCTGGTTTGGAAATTCATTCACCGAAATTAGCACAACGACGAATTGCAATGTCTAAATATCTGGGTGAACTGTATATTTATCGACTTGTTGAGTCACAGACTGTATTTAATACTTTATACAGCATCATTTCATATGGTGTGACTTGGAATAATGATATTATATCACCTGTTGATCCCCCAGAGTCATTGTTTCGATTAAAGTTGGCATGCACGATGTTAGATACTTGTGGAGCTTACTTCCAAAGCTCGTCGAGCAAAAAGAAGTGAGTTTAATTTTTAACGTTTCCTTTTATTTCAAACTTTTAACGGTTTTTAAAAATTCAAATATTTGAAACTCATTAAATAGTTTTTTCAAATTATTTATTAACCGTTATGAATTTCAATATTTTTCAGACTCGACTACTTCCTTGTGTTCCTTCAAAATTACTATTGGTTCAAAAAAAGTCATCCAATCTTTAAATCCTCGACAGAAACTGGCGATCTATTTCCTTTCCTGATTGAACACATGTACAAAGAATGTCTTCACAATTTACGTCCAAAATTAAAGCCATTCAAGTCATACGAGAAAGCACAAGAAGGAATTGAAAAGTTACGGCAACAAATGTATCCAAATCTCGGAAATGAAAGTGAAAGTGACAACAAGACACTTGGAACGATAATGGAAAATGAAAGTGACTACACATCGGAAGCGATTATAGAGTCTGATGATGAAAGTAATAAGCCACGATCAGAAATTGAGAACTTTCCAGAGGATGACGATATTGATGAAAATTCTCAAATGGACGAAGGCAAGTCAGAGGAAAATAAGGAACCAGAAAAAACCGAAGAAGACGTGGAGTTTGAGGCAATGTTTGATAAATTAGCTGCAGATTCATATCAGGAGAGAATTAAGGAACTACCAAAAGTCACGACCCGTGATATTCCAGTGCCGATTTCAACAAAGACTGTGAAAAAGACATATGATCAGCTACAGGTAAAAAAATACTGTTTAATTAATAAATCATACATTAATTAATTAATTTTCAATAATAGGATGTCGTCGAGACCAAAACCGACTCAGTTCCATTTGTTTTGATGGTAAGGAATACAAAAAGTGGAAAGCAGCAGTTCCGAAACTTTATTGCACCATCTGACAGTGAATTAGCTAAAAATTTGAAGATGCAGGAACAGAAAATTAAGGAAGAACATGAACGTGTCAAGCGATTAACATTAAACATCACGGAAAGACTCGAGGAAGAAGATTATCAAGAATCTTTGCAGAAATCGCCAGCATTCAATCGACGACCAAAAGTTCAAAAGTTTAAGCATCAAAAAGGAGTTCCAGACATTGACTTTTAATTTTAATTAATTTTGTTCAGTTCTCATCTGTTTGAAATAGATAAAAACTTTTAGAAATTATTCGAGTTGACTTTTCATTTGATTTTTCGCTTGGTGTTTCAGGCAGGATGTACCATGCAAATGTGTGGACTTTCTGACATGCAGCTGATTATAATTATTATATAGCTTGTCATGCATTTAATGGACTCAGATATAATTTTATGTATATTATTGATCATTATAATAAGCTAACCATAAAGCTCTCACATCGCAGAAATTGACAATTTAGTCTAATTAAAATTTTGTGCTAAAAAATGACCAACGGTCGAAAATTATTTGAATTTAAAAATCTAGTACTTTATCCCTGCAATAAAATTCAATTTTCTTGTTAATTTAAGCATTAGGTTCTTAGCTGATTAGACAGAATTTAACTTAATTAAAGTAGCTTCTTAATTATTGACTCTCAATTATATTTTATTCAATTTTCTCACTTTTCGTAACGGTCGTTAGGATTTTAAAAAAATTTCAATGTCTATGTTTAAAAAAAATTCAAATAGCAACCAATTTATTAATTTAATAGTATTTTAGTGGATTTAAAGCCAATTAAACAATGAATAACTTACCAAGAGTGCAAAAGAAGTCCAAGAAGAGTAAACTGAATGGATTTTCCTTACATGCCATTGAGCTAGCAGGCAGAAAAATCAGAGACAGTAAGCAATGAAATTTGATCTTAAAATATTAATTTGGCTCTACTGGATGTTTGTTTAATGAATCATTATTTGATGCTCTTCACAAAATCTAGATGTAGAGGCTTTCGTGACATCCAAAGACATCGAACGTGCAAAGCCTTCTTGGGATCGAATGACAGCAGACGAACGAGAAACATTTAAGGATCGAGCAAAAATGTATAATATAAAAGTCACAAGCACACAAGTGCGCTACAATTCGCTTGGACAGACGTTGACAGAAGTGGATATTCAAAAAAATCAAATTGAGGAAGAAAGAAATAGAAGACGTAACGAAATTGAACAGCTAATAAAAGATGCAGCTGAAATCGGAGATTTAGACACTAAAACGTTTTACTTAATGTCAGGTTCGGTGTTTTATGAAGACTGTAATACGATTCTTCCCGCAGAAATTGCTTTTGCAAAGTTTAGTTTAAAGGAAGGAATTATGGACACTCTGCATTTAGAGATAAATCCTGGAGAACTTCCCGTTGGCTCTGCCTTCCTTGCACAAAGCATAGCAGATAGCACTCATCGGTATCCACTGCCACCAGAATGCTTTGGAGAATCAAATTACTTAAAAATTTTAACAAGAATTATGGAATTTCTGCCTGAAGACGAAAAACTTCCAATTTTCTTCTGTGACGGAATCGACGATATAACGACTGAAAGTAAAGTCTATAAAAATAATCAGAGAATATTAAAGTATATATTTGAAGCAGCTCAAGAGTACGATGTGGCTAGTGACATGAAAATTTATTCAATTCTCGAGCTATTTTATATCCTGCAAGAAGTAACGACAGAACTAAGAAATGATCAAAATCCAGAAACATATGCCAAGCCGTTTAGAAGCTTAAATTCTGCATTATGTGCATTCAAGCAAACAGAAGCAGAATTTGTATACAGTTCCGATTCATGCACGTATCATGAAGGAAATGACTCAATTACATTCTGTTGCCTTAACAAATGTATTCGATTCGGATATATTCTTTCAAAATGGTGTGCTACTGGATTCAAGTATAAATTAAAGCCTGGATGTCACTTTCCAAAAAATCATATTCATATTAGCAACTAAGTTCTTAGAATTATTATGAGACTAGACACAAATGACTGGATCTGAATAAAATTTATTTTATATTAAATTATTTTTTATTAGTTAGTCATGTAATCGCTGCAATGGACTACAATTATCCTTATTCCAAAATCCATTAGTCAAGGATAATTTATGACTTGTTGAACTTTCCACACACTAGTCTAATATATCACCTAGCGAGCAACATCTTTTGTGGAAGTCATAAATTCAACAACACACAAAAATAATGATAAAAACAAATTACGATGGAAACTGCACCATGCACAAGGATCGTATCGTAGTCGATTTATTGAACATTTATGTGGATAAAAAGTCGTTTATTGGTAATCAAATTCCTCTATTACAAAAAAAGAGAGAGTCATACACAAGTTTTGAGATTATTTATGGGTTCATCGAAATGCACATTCATATGTCCTATTATTCAGCATAGTATAAATTACACATGTTGAGTCAGTAGAATTTTCTGTCTTTATGTTTCATGGACTAAAATAGCACACACACACAAATCGTGGATGCATAGATGACTTTTTTGGAATATTTCGTTCATATATAAATATAGAAATTGGATGAATCATCACATCAATCGAATTGGGAGAATTTCCTGCAAAATAATAAGAGAATTGAGATAGTATGTAGAGCAGCATGTATCTTGTGAGTTCAATGATTGAATTAAAAATGAAAATTGACTAAAATGAGAAGCTTAGCAGATAAATTATATCCAAGTAATGAAATAATGCATGAATGTCTCATTTCAAACGTCCAAATGTTATGATGTAAAATTTATAATCTTTCATCCTTAATGGCATGGTCGAATGGTGAGAATTTGTTACTTTTGCACATTCTTGGGAGGATTTTGGGTCATTAAGATTGTTTTGACTTACTGGATGTTTGCTTTTGAATAATGAAGCAAGCATAGAATAGTATAGAGCTGTATAGAGATCTAGTAAGCATCGACTGAGCATTTTAGGAAGTGCTCAAATCTTTGTTTACAATTTATCAGAGCTTTAAAAATTCAGTTTTTTGTCAAATTTAGCCTTTCGGCTTGTTATTGCTTGACATATTATTAATCTATTTACAGCTCATGATTAAAAGATTGATACCAAACTAGTTTTGAGCTTCAGAAACAGACGAAAAGGACCAAATTTAATGATTTTTGCAACATTCTTCATGTGTACTAAAATGAGTACTAAAGCTCAAATTTCAAAAAATAAATTTAACGGTTATTTTAGAATTTTTTAATTCTAACAGTATCTTAATTTTCTAACGAAATCCTCCCAAAAATGCGCTTGTTCCATCAACATCCCAGCAACTTATCCACAAATATATGAAAATTTTATGAAAGCTCGGAGTCAAAATGTGTGAAGATGAAAATTTACGTGACATATGAAGCAAGACGTGACACAATGAGTAGATAGGAATGACTGACATTATTATTTTTTGTTAGTTACAGACACTCAACACCATTATCATACGTAAATAAAGTTTTTGTATGTTGAAAAGCTTTCCATTTTTTGTGTAGATGGACTTAAATAAAAGCTCCAATGGATATAGGAAGAATCTCGCCTTGAATTGAAAATTTATGCGTACAGCATGTAAGTAGAGAGTATGCATTCTATGTTAGACACTACAGTTCCGTTTCTTTGAAATGCTTTTTCGTTAGTTCATCGTAAAAGTATCCTTCAATTACATTCGACGTGGGTGGTTGTGGTGCTCGTCCTTTTGAGTGTTTTGCCGGACGCTTTACTTTATTCTCACTTCCATCTAATGACGATGCTAAAGAGACACTTGATGATGATAAGTGTGTAACAATTTGCAACGGATCATTAGTGAGCATCATTTTAGCATTTATGGTATTTGTCTCAGTCTCTGTTGTGTTCATATTTTTATCGTTGTCGTGGGTGACTGCTTCCTCAATTATTGTCGGTATTAACGTTTCTGTTTGTACTTCTTCGTTGTTTATATTCAATTCATTATTTTTGCATGCTTCTATTTCTGTCGGTTCATTATCTTCTTGAATAATTAATGGAACTTTCAGGTATTCATTATCTTCGTCGTCTGAAACAGCATCCTTAAATTCATCAAATTCTACTTCTTCTTGGTCACTTTCAGTCTTATCAGTATCAATGACTGTGTCATCGACTATCGTAGTGTCTGGCTGTTCATTTGTCACAACTTCTTCATCCTCAAAGCTCAAAAAACTAGAATCATCTGCTATTGAGCTTGATGAATTGACAAGACAATCCAGATTCTCTTCTGGCTTTTGAACCATTAAATTAGTTACATTAATATCATCTGCTTTATTATTCGACACATTGACTTCATCGACCAAGGATTTTTCATCCATACAACTTGTTACATTGATATCATCGTTTACCTTTTCATCATCTTTATGATTGGATGAAGTAGCCTGCGGTGGATTATTCTCTTTGATTGCTGTCCTTCCGTTATTTCTTTTCACTTCCATCCATTTAAGAAATTCTTTATAATCAGCATCAACATCATTCTTTGTCGTTTCTTTTGCTTCGGTAGCTGCCTCTACATTCTCCATCTGAAGCTTACGATACGCTAATATAATCTCATCAGCTGTGAGCTCATTTATTGATGATTTACGTGGGGTTGATGGTTGTTTGGAAACTTGATTGCTTTCTGACGTTGTGAAATTTCGTGATTTATCCGATCCTACATTCTCCTTCAAAAGATAATTTTGTTTTAAAACGAGAAAAATGATTTCAGCAAACTTTTCTTCTTTTATGCTTTTTTTGAACGTGAAAAATTATTTATTTTCTTTAATTGCGCATTTTTGCTTCTTTCTTGTTTTGGCTTGATAAGTTGAGTTTTGAGCAGTTGTTTTGAAAATTTTATGTGTTTATATTTTTTTATGGTCAATAAACATTGTATGAAGTCAATTGATGCTTTTTTGGGGATCATATTGAAATATTTGTGTTACTAGCTTGTATTTAGCTGTTGTACGGTTTTGAAACATTTAACGATAATTTGGCTGTTGCATGGTTTTGAATTTTCATCAAAATAAAACTTTTGTAAGGTTTTAAAAAATTTAATATATTATTGTTTCAAAACCTTACAAATGTTTATGTTGGCTGTTGTAGGCTTTTGAAAATCAAACATTTGTATTGTTTTGAATTTTCATCAAAATAAAACTTTTGTAAGGTTTTTACATTTTTGAAAACCTTATAAATGTTTATGTTGGCTGTTGTATGATTTTAAACTAAAACATTTGTATTGTTTTGAATTTTCATCAAAAAACTTTTGTGAAGTTTAAATATTTATTTTAAACCGTACAAATGTTGACCGTTGTAGGGTTTTAAACTAAAAATCCCAACTGTTGTAGAGTTTTGAAAAATATTTTGAAATTTTTCCGTTTAAAACCTCACAAATGTTTTTCAAATTCAAATTTAACGGTTTTTCACACTTTTTCAATTTTATATTGAGCATTTCATAAAGTTTTCAGTACAAAAATAATTTCATAGACAGGAAAATATTACTGAAAGTAAAAATGCGCCAAGTAACGAAACTAATTTCACACTACAACAACCCCTAAAACTCATAATTCGCATTGAGAAAGGCCCTTTCAATTATTCTTCATGTTTCTATAAAGCTCACCTCAATAAAAGCTCCTCTTTGATGATGGTGTGAATTTGTTATTGGATAACGATGATACGATGATGATATGGGACTGGAATAACCCGAACTCATCATGTCATCATATCTTGTGAGTGAGAAAAAAGAGATAAAAAAGGATGATAAAAAATTAATGAAACATCCAGCGAATGAAGCATGTCATCCTACTTGTAATCAAACGATGGCTTGCGGCGTGACTCGAGATTCTCATAAGAGTAATTCACTTGATTGTTTCCATAAATTGGCATTTTCTCAATGGAATATCGTCTCATGTGTTGAATGTCATCATTGTCATCAACTGTTTGGATTGTCCCAACATCCGATAAATTACTTAAACTTATATTCTTCATTAATTGGTGTGAAACAATAAAACTGCTATCAGTTTTTGCATCCTGCATGATGATTTTATTGGCATAGTTTACGCTCTTTGAACTTAGTCGGAATACTTGCATGTAGCCATGCTCTTGTGCTAATTGAATCATATCGTCAATTTCCTGCAAGAAAAATATCAATAAATTATTATTATGGATGTGAATAATGGGAATGTTGACTTGCCTGTTCACGAGACACTAATATTGGATGAATAATATTTTTATAAATTTTCATACTGCCACGACTTGACGGTCCCAACAGCCATATCAAGAAAATCACTTTAATTTCATTGTAGAATGGGAACCAGGGAAGCAGAGCATCTGTGACTAGTTCAAGGCATGTAAATAAGGCATAGACAATCCAAAATACCAGCCATTTGAGATATTCCTTAAGATTCTTATTTCTCACAGCTTTAAATGATCTGTATGCTGGATAAATTATCGTAAATAATATTTTAAATCCAGGATACAAAACTTTATCAGTAAAACTTCTCGGTGCTATAAAAACAGTTAGAAGTGACGTTAATCCAAAAGACATGACACTCATTCGTGGGAATGGAAATCTCGATATCATTTCCAGTAATGCGCTAAAACGATACAGCAATTGTTTGATAAACTCTTTAGCGCCGCTCATTGACACATTTGTACGACGAACGTAAACATCACTATCGATCTTATTTGTATTATACGCTCTTACGATTGATCTATTTTCATCATTGCCAAAATTTTCATCACCGTTCTGCATTCTGTTTACTCGTACGTACGACTGCGGTTGTCGTACATTCTCAGTCATGTCAAAGTCATCAGCATTTGTCACTTCAAAGCGATTGATAAGATCATTTATGTTTGCTGTTCTACGATACATCCTCGACGAAATGTGAGTAATTTGAGGATGAGTAATGTCTTATCTCTAAACACTTTACAGCTTCTAACCAGTAAGTTGAGTACAGTAAGTGTGGCAGGCAAACAAACAATTAAAGAAAGATGAAAATGATGAAAATATGTTTGGGAAAATGCTCTGCGTTAAAATATTTCTTTCCCTCTTCTATTTTTAAACCATTTTCTGTGCTAAATAATGATATTTTTCCCTTTTCTTCTTTTTTGCTTTCTTTTGTATGAAAAATCACTTAAACTGCATACTTTAGGTACTGTACGATCACTGGATCATAATTATTAAAGACTTTAGATCTAAATCTTATGATTCACCAAATTCCTTTCTGTCTACGACCGCAACAAAGAATGAATTGGATACACCCAAAAATATTTCAAAATATCAAATTGATCTTCGAGTTACAACTGAACAGCACAGACTGAAAAGGGATAAGAAAAATCAGAGAATTTTCACAGAGAAAAAAAAAGTCTATTTTTGTAAAAATGAGAGATCAACAAAGAAGGCTGAGAAAAGTGATCTTCTCTGTTTATTTGTCACTTTTTCTTCTCGATGCGGCGCTGCCATGTGATCGACGTCTGTTTTATGTTTTTTTCTTCTTCTTCCTACTTCTCTGAGAAAGAGATTAATGCACTGAGAATGAGAGAATTACTCTGCATGTATGGGAAATTAGGTAAATCACTGAGTGCAATCGTCTGTGACGGAATAATCTATGCTCAAGGACGTTTCGTGAATGTGATTATGTAATTAAAATTAAAATAGCTCGCATATTATGAGAATTAAATGGGATTTACTCGGTTATTGTAGTTTTAGAATGGATTTATATGCAGCATTTAGTGCGGGATTATGCTGCTATGATGAACATTTTTGGATTTAATGGAGCTTATATGAGAATATCATGTGATTTAAAATTACCACAGCATTTTAAATGAAAGGATGGATATTTTTTATCATCTGACACGAAAATACAATGCAAATTTTTAAAATTTGTCATTGCTGCTTACTTTATTGCTTTTACTTATGACGTCCATGATTTAGGGGGGAGGAGGGTCTGAGACTTTGTGACACTTTAAATTAAAGAAATTTTGTTGAATTAAAATTTTGTGACAAAGGGGGTCTAAAAATCCCATTTTTTGATGGACGTCATAAGTGAATGACCTCTTAGAGTGTGCACGTAAAAACCAAGCATATCAAAAATATTTATTTAAAGCGTACTATGTGCGAGAAAATCAGCATACTGCTAAAGTCGATCATATTTAAATTTAAATTAATTGGGGAATCACCAAATATTTATTGATAGATGAATAATCCCCCTCCTCTTCGAAAAATTCCTGGCTACACGCCTGCCACACTGTAATAGTTCGAGAATTCAGAGGATAAATACCACAACACCTGAAAATATTCATAGCAGATAAGAGCGCAAGTTTCATCATTTGAAATTCAGATCTTAATAAAATAATCAAGGCACTAACAAATAGGAATTCAGATAGGGAAATACATGCAATTAATCCATGCTTTAATAAACAAACATCATCCCATCTTTCCTATAATAATCCGGAAGATTGACAGCAGTAAATAAAATAATAAAATTCTTCAAGCAATAAAAATTTAAGAGCCTGAAAACTTGTGAATGAACCTGAATTAATGATCAGATTTGACCTTTTGATGAGCATAATTGCCATTGCATGATCATAATATTGAGAATAAACAACAATTTCTGTACTCAATCCGCTCATACTCTCAATAATCATACAGTAACGATTGAATTTGTATATGCTGTTTATAACAGAAAGCTGTTCATACATGGTTTAGAAAAAAAAATACACTTGATGATCAGTCACAATACGGCATTTAGTGTGGTAGGACGGAGTCATAATGACTATTCAAATACTTCAAAAGGAGTATCGATATCAATACTTGGCTGCATTTATCGGTAATTAGTTTTAGTGTATTTATCTGTAAAAATGGACATGAGTAGCTAAAGAATGGATAGTTTATTGCAAAATTAGTGTCAATTTGTGATTTTTAATTCAGGGTAGGTAGGGTACCCCTAGGGTGGGTAGGTACTCCTAGGGTAGAGTAAGGGTACCCCTATGGTATGGGATACCCCGGTAGCCTTAGAAACCGGTCCCAGTTGATGGTTGTAATAGTAATCATGTGAAGTTTAATGTACGCGGAAGACAATTTTAGAGTTTATTTCCTTTAACTCATCTTGCCTGGCTTGTTCCAGCTTGCTAAATGTTACTCTGGTTTGAAAGAATCTTGATGTTGTGGTTAATGGAACTTACAGTCAATTGATTGTTTACAAACATAACAGTTAATTTTCTTCAGTGTCTGTGATATTTTCACCTGCTTATTGATTCCAGATGTGTATAAAGACTTATAAAGATAGCATTTTAATACTTTATACAGCATAGCAATTAATGGAAAAATTTGTTGAGATTAAATAGACAATTTTAAATATATTACAATTGCATCAAGATTCTATTGTTTACTCAGTGCATTCATGTGTCAATATATGCAATTCAGCAGCGGCAAAATCAATAGCTAGATGTTAATTACGTTTACTTAAGGTCATAGAGTTACTTTTTGCAGTTAGGAAAAAAATTCCAAATATGAATGAAGAATGACCTTAAAAACGAGTAGCTTGACTTTATAGTAAAATTAGACATAATGAGGAAGTGTAAATGAAAACGAAGCATGTCATGGTCCAATTGTTTAAGACTGTACACAAAAATTTTTGGACACAATTGTCATAACATGACTTGATTTAATTTCCAGTTTGTACTAATTTTATTATTTTAATTCGAATTGATTTTTTCGAAAACATTGTAGATTATCAGCTATAGAGAATGAAAGTGATGTTCCAAGGGTTATCTCTTGTATTCCGAACTTTTTCAATGAACGTGACATTTTGAAGAAGAAAGTGTGCATTTGAAATTAGTGTTGATAAGGAAGAGGCCGTGAATTACAAATTATTTTGATCTGCGGTGCATGTCTTGATTAAGAAGCAGGTTTAAAGACAGGGGTGTAGCTAGAATTTCAAAATTTTGAATTTTTCCTAAAAAACCTTAGCTAAATTAAAGAAATTGTTCCGTCGTGAGGGGCATTTGTCACCAAACTCCCCCGCATTTACCTACGCACCAAAAAGTATCAAATAAATTGAAAATGTTGATTCTTTGGGTGTATGGGTCTGCAAAGGGGTCATTCACTAATGACGTCCAACCTTTAGGGGGGAGGGGGGTCTGAGATTTTGTAATACCTTCATACAAAAAGAATTTTTTTGTATGAAAATTTTGTGCAAGGGGAGGGGTCTAAAAATCCCATTTCTTGATGGACGTCATAAGTGAATGATCCCAAACAGAATGAATGGGTCTTCAAATGGTCAATGACTCTAAAATTCTTAGTAAACTAAAACTTCAAATTCATGAATTATCTTAAGCAGTGGTGTAGCAAGTAAATTGTCTTGTATTTTGCTATTAGACCGTTCATAAATGACGTTACACAAAAAACGAGATTTTTAGACCCCCACCCCCTCTGTAAAATTTTCATATATTTTTTTTCCCTTTGTATGGAAGTGACGCTGTGTGACCATCAGACCCCCTCCCCCCTAAAAATTGGACATCATTTATTAACGACTTCTATGACACTTTAAGATTAGTTCCAGAGTCCATTTCTAAGATGATTTTTTAAATTTAAAAATAAATCACATAAGACATCTTTTAATTCCATAAAATATCCCTTTACATCCCCAACAGTTCAACTAACTGCATTCATATTCGGAATTGTCATCGGCTTCACGGGACCCAATCTTGAACTCTTTAAATCAGAACATTCCCCACTAAAACATGGAAGAATAACAGAAGAAGAAGAATCATGGATCAGCTCACTCTCAGCATTTGGAGCAATTGGCTTCGTTCTAATTTTCGGCTGGATATCCGAAAGATTTGGACGTAAAGTTGCAATTCTACTCATCGGTATTCCTCAAACGGTATGAAATAATTATTTATGAAGTCAAGCACATGTGAGTGATAATTTATATCCAATTTTCAGTTGAGTTGGATATTTATGGCCCTTGCAGATGATGTCTTGCTGATTTATATTTCACGTTTATTGTCTGGAGTTGCTGGTGCTGGATGTTTCTTTGTCGTGCCAGTTTATGTTGCTGAAATATCTGACAAGAGGATTCGAGGTACATTGTGTGCATCATTTTCAGTCATTTGCAACATTGGGATTTTCCTCGAATTTATTATCGCTGAATACACACATTTTGCAACGGCTGCAATATTCGTCGGCTTACTGTCTGTAGCTTTTGTTGTTGGATTTTTGTTTATGCCTGAATCGCCACAATATTTGATATCAAAGAGAAAATATGATGAGGCTGAAGTTGCCTTTAAATTCTTGAGAGGTCAAAAGCCAACAGAACAGCTTGAAGGCAATCACTTGGATGATTTCAATTCACTGAGACAAATCTCAAAAGATAATGATAAAAGTGAATCACAGCTGAAAATTTTCAGACAGCACATTTCACAGCCAGGAACAATCAAAGGAATTTTAATTGCTGTCGTTGTTGCTCAATTTCCCGTCATGTCTGGATGCTTTGTGCTGATTACTTTCAATCAAGGAATTTTTAAAGCTGCCAATGCCTCACTATTGAGTGTCTTCTCTTCATCACTAGCATTCGCATTCATACAAATTATTGCAGCTATCTGTACAGCTAAATATGTTGATAAGGTTGGCAGACGAAAGATTTTAATAGGTTCCTCATTTTCTACTGCATTTTGCTTGGCTATTTTTGGTGCTTACATGTTCCTTAAGACTAGATCTTCTGTCGATTTAACTGATGTGTCATGGATAGCTCTTGTGAGCTTATTGGTGCAAGTCTTTGTGTCATCCGTTGGGATTATTCCTGTTCCTAATTTTTATGCACCTGAAATTTTAGACCAGAAGGTAGCTTTCATATTTTTCTGTCATTCCCTTTAAAATTCTTAAGCTTCTCATTTTATTCAGGTCCGAGGTCTTGTCATCTCAGTGTGCTCATGGTGGTCATGGATTGAAGGCTTCCTTGTCATAAAATTCTATCCATCTATCGCAGAATCGTTTGGAATTGACTCAGTCATTATGTTCTTTGCATTAACATGTTGCTTCTGTGGATTATTCACAATTTTCTTCCTGCCTGAAACAAAGGGACGGAACTTAGAAGAGATTGCTAAATCAATTGGAAAATCTGATGGTGATAATAACAATAATGATGATAAGGATGTTCAAGGAAGTTGATTCTTTGTGAAGTTTGAAATGGATGTACTCGTACATATTGCATGCCATATTTTTGGGATTTAGATGTTAAGCTGGGTGATATAGAAGTAAGGAGATGCTTCTTCCTTATGTTTTCAAATTTCAGTTCCTTAAGAATCCATTCCATTTTATTGTTGATTATTTCATGTCTAACTGCAATTCATGATGATGTACATTAAATAAAAAAATTAATTTAAGCAAGCTTTGACTTTTCTTTTTGTATTCAAAGAAAATTTTATTCCGGTGTTAATTTTTTTAATAGAGGAAAGGCAAAGATGAAGTTATTTAAATTCTGCGGAAGTTCGACAAGGAACCAGTTCATAGCAACAGCAATTGGTAATTTGTGCCTTGTTCCAGCTATAATTCACTGAATTATTGTTATTTAACGTCTTTTTCAGTCAATCTTCTTGCACTCAGTCATGGTCTCGGTCTCGGCTGGTCGTCACCAGCTGTACAATATTTTGCTTCTGAAAGATCTCATCTAGAAGACAAGCCTGCAAGTCCTGGTGACTTATCATGGATAGGATCTTCAGTCACATTGGGAGCATTAATTGGAACATTTATTGCTGGATATCTTGCAGATTGTATGGGAAAGAAGAGGACACTTATGTTTTTAGCACTGCCAAACTTTGGATTCTGGGTAATGACGTACTTTGCAATCACTGTCAAAGAGCTTATTATTGGAAGATTCATTAGTGGAATAACAGGTAAGAACAATAGAACAGACACTGAATGAAGGAACTCAATACTTTTTTTATGTTTTCAGGTGGTGGGATATTCCGAATATTGTCATTGTTCATCGCAGACATTGCTGAAAACAAGATTAGAGGTGGTCTTACTTCCATATTCCCCCTTGTGATGTACACCGGCATGTTTATCATGTTCATAATGGGATCCTACATAAATTACTTTTTAGTCTCTGGAATAGCAGCAATAGTTCCAATTTCAGCCTACTTCCTGATGTTCCGATTACCTGAAACACCACATTTTTTGATTCAACTGAAGAAATTCGATGAAGCTCTTCAGTCACTCAAGTTTTATAGATCATGTCATGCTGAAAGTTCAGTTGAGGAAATTCAGAAGGTTGAGGATGAATTTGAAACGATGAAAATTGCTGTCTTGAATGCAACATCTGAGCAAGTTCAATGGAAAGATTTCAGTAAGTCATTAATTTTTTTGGCAGTTCCTTTTTCCTAATTAATTAAAAAAAATTCAGCAACCAACAAAGCAAAGAACGGAATGGCAATTGGAATCTTTCTCGTGTTTCTTCTGGCATTTTCTGGAAACACTGTCATTATGCAGTACACAGCATTCATCTTCTCAATTGCTGGCTCTTCATTACCTCCAAATGAGGCAGCTATAATTATTGCCGCAATGCAAGTCATCGGAATCTTAGTTATGGGCTTACTTGTTGATCGAATTGGAAGACGAAAGTTGATGATTCTTTCATGCATTGGATCTACTGTTACACTTACACTCATGGCTATATATTTATTATGCAATGAAGCTTGGTCCGACATCAGCTTCAAATGGATTCCTGTGTTCTTATTGACGCAGATAATTCTATTCAATTCTATGGGACTCTCAACTTTGCTGTTTGTCATGTGTGTTGAAATTGTGCCATTCAAGGTAGGATATTTGACTTTATTTTTTATTTGTGGACTTTTTTAATTTATGGATTAATTTAATTTTTAGATTCGAGAGTACTTTGCCTTTATTTCCATGATTTTTGTCTCGGTTTTCATGTTCATTACTTTGAAGGTAATAATTTCTTGTGTATTAATTGATAAGTTTAGATGCCAATTAAAAATTTGTTTCTTAATCAGGCATTTCCTCAAACGGCTGTTGCTATTGGACTGTCATCATGCTTCTGGTTCTTTGCTGTCATATGTGCAATTGGAATTTGTGTCGTATATTTTTTCATGCCAGAAACAATGGGCAAAGATTTACTTGCTGATCAATAGTGTCGAAATTCATACACATGTGATATTTTGCTAATAAAATTAAAAATCTAGTACGTTAAACAGAAAAACCGTTATGCTAAAATTTGAAATTTGTTTGCTAAAAATAATATAAATCTAAAACGACCGTTATGCTAACTTGTTACCGGAAGCACTTGCCACTGTATACAAAAACTATTAAATTGAAAATTGTATTTCTAATTCGTTGACTAGATAAAATATTAATCATATTAACCAGGAAAGCCACCAAACTCCGGAATTCGGTTTTAACGGGGCTGTAACTACGTCTCAAATGAGAAAAGCTACGCTGGTTTCAGAAAGTAAACAAGATAAATCTGCCGTGAACTGAGTTAAAATATTGTGAAATAACTAAGGATTTAAAGTTTGTTTAATTTGAAGAGATATATAAACTATCGGTGAGTCATATTTCCTTTATTATACCTAAAAATCACATTGCATTCTTATTGATTTTCATGTGTAATTATTAATGATTACGATTTTAATTTAAAATTCAATATTATACTGTAACTTTCTAAATAATACATTACTATCGGTTTGTCGAGAACATTCGACATGCAAGCATGTCACGGACAAATCAGAATATAAGTGCAAAGTACACCTTTTGTAAGAAAACCCGATAAGCATTTTCGAAATTTCTGTTCTGTTTTTGTTTTTGACAATCATCCAATGCAGGCTAAACCGGAGGATGACTATTAGTAATTGATTAATATACAGAAGTGATAAGAGCACAGCTTGTGATAACAATCTAAAAAAATACATTCTATTGACTCTGTGAAATTGGACAAATGTTTAAATCAAATTTAATTTATTTTGATATTCACTACATTTTTGCGTATATAGTAACACATTGTGTAAATACAGCTATACAAAAGAACTTTCTAGAAGCTTCTCATTCATGAGTCATCACTCATCTGCCTTCAAGGTTACAATTATGATAATTTCTTTTAGATACAATTTATATGATTGATGATTATGCAATTAGATCTAATTAATGAAGTTAAAAGTCACATGAGAGAGAAATCGGTCAATGTAAGATCGTATCAATTTTCTCAACATAATTAATGTGGAAAACGTTTATAGGAAAATAGTTTACTATGCACAGCTTTTTGCCTATGAATCGTTTTCTCTTTACAAAATAATCTTTTTTGGCTCAATGCCGATTATTATTCTTGCAAGATTATTTTGTTTCTGGTATTTTTCTTCACGCTTAAAGTTTTGATTAGGGTTTCTGAGTGCGGTTTTTCAAAAACCGCAAAACCGCGGTTTTTGGGCAAAAATGCGGTTTTTTAAAAACCGCGGTTTTGAAGACAAAAAACTGCGGTTTTTGTGACACAACAATTTTCTTATTTTATTTCAGATTTTTTGTCTTAAATCTTATCTATGTCTATGTCTTATGTCTATTAATTTAAACATATACCAAATCATAATTACAAATTTCATTAAATTAAAGTTTATTTCTTTGAGTGAAGTGTACTTAGTGCAAAATTTTATATCTACTGACTTGTAACCCAATGTTAGCAAAGAGAATTTATTCCGTTACATTTCGAATTTTTGAACACTAAAAATTGTGAGGGAAAATTCAAAATAAACAAACGTTACAAGTTTTTTCAAAAATCAATTATTAAGCAGATATTTTAATCTTTAATCATTTTAGCATATTCAAAAACTATAATACAGACATTTAAATAGTCAAACAAAGCTAATATCATTGTAAATATACTAAATTAATTTTGTCAAAGTTTTGTTTACTTTAGTGTTAATATTAATATTAATTTTTTGGTAGTTTAAAGTAAATTAAAATGTTTTTAGACTTGATTTCTTTATGTTACAATGGTTTTTGTACCATAATACAACCTATAAATGCATTTTTAGATAAAATTTCAAAAATATGGAGCTTTTACGTTCGAAAAATAAGAACCATCGTTTTTACTCTACTATTAGTCATTAAGTAACAATGGAAAGTACATGTATTTTTATGGTTTCCTTATATTTATAAGGAATATTTGGAAAAACCGCAAAAACAGCAAAAACCGTGGTTTTTGACTTTTTGAAAACCGCAAAACCGCGGTTTTGAAAAAACGCGGTTTTTCAGAAACCCTAGTTTTGATGATTTATTTCAAGGAATTCCTGTTTTCAAACAATTTAAAGCTCAAAAAAATAAATTTCAATTATTTTAAACTTATATCGTGACATCCGAATTCCCAGCCATATACACAGCAATAACTTTAGTAAATAAATGACAACGTCACAAAAGGCAATAAAACTTCTCAAAAATTCTATTAAAAGCCATAAAAGTGCGCTTTTCAATTTTTATAATTCATAAGCAGTCTTCCCAAATGAGAAAAATATCTCTAAAGAATATATTCATATTTCAAGACTGGAAAAAGACATTAAACTAGCATTACGGGCAGCCATAAAAATCTTACATTTTTATGATTCTTGATAACTTTTCCTGACACACTTTCGACGAGGAAAGAAAAAAATCTTAATGATGTATGTTCATCGATTTTTAACAGCTTTATGCAAAGGCTTTTTTTTTGTCATGCCCTCTAACTCAGATGATATGTAAAAACCTTTCTTATTTCCCATTCTAATGTGAGATAATAAATTTTTGTCAGATTTTTTATGCATGACGAAAATTTTTGTCATTGTCAGAACACAGCAGAAGGTTTCTATCAAATAAGGAAGGGTGAAAAATATGAATATGAAAAACTATCTGAAAATAGTGGGGAAGGAAATGCTGATAAACGACCAAAAGTGTCAGAATAAAGCTTTAAATTTCAATTTATTCTGTCTAAACACTTTAACCCAAAAATGTAATCAACAAATTTTGGCAAGTCAACTGAATTAAGTTCATAAGCGGATTATTTTCTACCACCTTCCCTTCCTCCCTCATGTTTGCCCTTTTGATCTATTTTCTTATTCGCGTGATTCATTCATAAGCACGTGTTGATCTTAGCTTGAAGTTTTCCATGAAAAAGTGAGGGGTTGGTTTGTAAATGATGTTTATAAATTAGAAATTGTAGATATTTTATCTAGAGCAGTGGTTCTCAAACTGTGTGCCGTGAGATTTTTCTAAAATTAAAATTTTTCTTGATTTTTTAACAAAATTTCTCCAGTTTTCTAATCTAGGAATGACTTTAAAGTTTTTTGAGCTCCAGAACTCTACTAGACAGACCACGACCACTTTTCCAATTAAAATAAGGTTTGAATATAATTTTTTTGGACTCAGGTGTCAGAATCGTACCCAGATTTTTTTGGGTAATTCTAAAGGTATGTAAATGATTAATTAACAAATTAGAGCTTCGGAAAATCTTCTGAAATTTTTTAAAGAGAAAAATTGTTTTTCACAAAAAAATTTTCCATGTAAAAATTTTCAAGGGGGGGGGGGGGGGGTACTGGACACCCTCGGATACACCCATGTGGCATTGAAGTGGCAGACAGTGATAAAGCTAGCTATAGGCGACAAGTAAAGAAAGTCATGGTTCACAATTGATCTGTACGTTCAGTGAAGTAAGTCAGTAAGAAGTGGACGGAAATTCATTTTCAATATTCCACACTTTAAGAATAAAAAGCAAGTTCTTGATGATAAAATTCAATTTACATTCACAAAGCGTGTATAATGTGTTAAGCACTAGAAAATTTCTTGTTCCTTTGAGAAACACGTTTCATTGTTTTCACTCAATTGTGGCTTTTTGATGTTGTGTTTTTCTATAGCTATGATATGCTAATTTCTGTTTAATTGATTAGATGATAAATTTCTATGGATGGAAAATTCAATGAAAAAACATTGCAAGGTGATAAATATGATAATAAGTGTAGGAAAGTTTGTTTGATTATTAAATGTGATTTATTTTTTGTGTGTTGGTGTGTGAAAGTGATAGCTTCTGTTGCTGAAAGCATGTCACATAGTGAAATGTATATCAAATTCTCATATTTTATATTTGATTAAGACACTTATTGTATAAGTCAAAGATAAATTTAGTTTTACTTGAAGTTTTTTTTCTTCTATTTGTTCTGACTTCTGAAGTGGGGAATGCTAGATTGCGGTGTCAAGTTATTGGATACAAAAAGTATAATTTATGAAATTTATAATCAAGTAGAAATGAAATTTGAATTAAAAATCTGTACAGAAGTTTTATAATTAGAATTTTTCCTCATTTCCATAAATCCACTTCCACCTTCATAGATCCAAAAGTTGTGACTAAGCCTCGAACGACCTTTTGGACTTGTCTAATTTAAAATTCTCATCATACACATCCTACCTATTAAATCTTCAAATTTCACATTTGAAAATGCTGTCGAAACTTTTCTTCCTTTTTTGAACATACGTTCTACATCTCATACAAAGTTGAATATAATATATGTAAGTGATATCATAAATATTTTTGTCACTGCTTTTACGAGCTTTTTTCTATCATAATAAGAGGTTTTTATAACTTTTAGAATTATGATTGCTTGCTTTTTTCTGTCTTTTCGAATAGAAAGAAATATTCTCTTGTTTTATCGTCGGGTCTCTCATTTTTATATCACGTACACACAAACATTATCTGCACGGTATTATTTCACTCACTTTATACTCGATTCGTGTTGGTTAAGTATTATCATGAAATGGCGTGAATAGAAGAATATTATTGAAATTGACCTTAATATAACGATCTAAACAGCATAATAATCGAATATTGATTGAAAATCGTGCGTTGGAGATATAAAGTATTATATCTGAATTATCATCATTATTTTCATGGTCCGAGGCATTGATTCCTATTGTATCTAATGTAATACAATGATTTTAATGTGAAACAGCTGACATATATGTAATTTGATGGAATTCATGCTGTGTATGGTAAAATGTTCCTTTTTCTGCATATTTAATGTTCTCCATTTCTTTTTACATCTGTCTCTTTTTTGGTTTTTATGGCATATTGATGTGTAGATTTTTCTGTTGTTTGACATGAATTTTGGGTATACAGTAATAATATTATTTCACATTTACATTATATATACTCTGTTTTATTTGTATCTCATCTACATGTAAATGGAGAATTTAATTTCGTGCACATTTCAATCAACCTCAACATGAATCCTGCCATTTCTCTTGCTCTTCATCCTATCCTTCTTATCTATCTCGCATTGTTTGACGACACTGGAATTTCATTTTGTCTGTGCTTTTGGGCTTCTTCCTGTTTTATTATTAAAATAATTTCATGTCACTAAAATTGCGTATTTCTATATCTACCTGACTATACAGAGGCTGCAATTTTTTAAGAACGTTATAAACTTTGATTGTCATTTCATTCTTATTGGATCGTAATTTGTCAAAGCTCCATGAAAAATTTAATTTAATTCGATACAATTTGATTGCAAATTTAGATCCGATCATATAATATGAGAGCTTTTATTGATTTGCCATGAAATGGATTTTATTTGCTGAAGAATGAAGAAAAAGCGCTCTAGAATCAAAATTATTCATTACCATTATTATCTCTGTAGATTTTAAGACTCGTTTATTATATCTCTGCTGTATGGTTAGTGATCCGTAAAGTAATTGCTATAAGAGCAAGAAAAACGGAATGAAAAAATGCTAAAGATCTTTTAAAGCTTGCCAAAGAAATTATAACTTAAATTCACAACTCCTCCCGCTCATCTTATGCCTCATTTAATGCATTCCGATTGCCTCTTCTATTTTCATTCGTTTATTTGCTAGCTATCATTGTCGCTTTCATTTGCTGCTTCATAAGAAGCTAGAGAATTGAATTTGATGATAAAAAGGAAGAAGAAGAAGGTTGTGTAGTAAATTGTATAAATTCTATATAAGTAAACATAAGCATGAAGTTCATCAGAGAATCAGACAGAATGGCGGCGGTTCTATGCTCGATTTAACTTTCTTCACATCTCGAATGTTGATATTTACTTAGTTTTATGACAAGTTGCTGTATTTACACTTTAAATTAAATTAAATTGAAAAGACATTATTTCAAATGAACATTCAAGATATTCTGCAATGAGCGATGAAATTTCTTTGATTTAATAAATTTTTCAATCCTTTAAAATTAGCACTACAGATTCATGCTGCATCCATTGCAACAAACAAAAAATTATCTTGATTTATGCGAGTATATTTGCATAGCATGGAAAATCCATTTTCATGCACTGTGTCTGTGTGTAAAATGCAACAATTTTGCAAATTGTGAAATGAATATCCTATACATTCACAATGGTAAACCAACATAGTCTTTAGTACTTCGGTCGCAAAATTTATATGGAGATCTATATACTCACATAATAAATAGCACAGGCTCTGTGAGGGAACGAGAAAGCAAAATTAAATGTCTCATCTAGAATTATCAATGATTTCCTAGGGATTTGGTCTTCTCGTCGGCATTATCATCAATATATTGGTCTTTAAAATTTCTGTTTCTGTTTTTTTGTCCTTTTTTTCTCGTCAATTGATCGAAGCTTCTTCACTAGTATTGTGCACTCTAGCTACATAAAAAAAAATCTTCTCGTAAGGAAAAAAGAATCTCATAAAATCCCATGAGGGACAGAAAAAGAGGAAAGGACTCGTTTATATGTAGAATGTTCATATGGATATTGTATCTCGATGTTAAAATGGAAAAAAGGACTCGTGATATAGAAAGCTAAAAAGCGATTTGGGGGGTATTGTGTACAGATCGAGGTATTACAAAAATTTATTCAGAGTGAAAAAAAGGTTAGAAACGAAATCACGGAACTTTCCATATATAGATGGGCAGCTAAATATTTGCACTAAGCGCATTTACTTGAGTTTCTATTGAACAGAATGGTCTGAAAATTGGATCTGCGGTCATAAGACTGACAATAATAGTCTTTCACAGAGAGTGTCAAGAAACAAGCTTTACTAAGTGATTATTGAATGCTAAGGAAATAATTTATTCAAAGAATTGGAATTACGGGATCACAGACAATAGCCCGAAGGATACGATAGTATCAAAAATGCTTTAATTCAAAAGAATTCGATTACAAAAATAAAGAAAATTGTCTTAGCGCGAAAGCTCGTGTCTGGCTCCTTCATGATACACATTTTCACTTGTTTATGTTGTGACTAAATGTTATTAGCGTGTATAAATTTGTAAGCATGTTTATGGACACAAATTATAGCTTAATGGTTTTTAATTCTTATTATCGTGAATATTATACAAAAGAAATTTATTCAACAGTTTATCGTCCACGATGGATCTATGAGCAAATAGTATAATGTACATTTTACTACATGATAGCATTATTGTACACGATGCTAAGATTGCTATCGAGAAAAGTATCGCCATTATAATTTAATGAGCTTATATGAATTTCAAACTTGCAGCTTTTCATCCCTTATAATCTATAATTATGTGTAAATGTGATTTAGTAACGTAAAAAGTCAAAACCTTAATTGTAAAACTATAAATATTACTACATCTGAGGCGAAAAGTCACAGTGACTTGAAAATTCAATTCATGAGTTGTATAACATGTGTTTAGTGCTGTTGTAGCATCAACTGACATTTGATAATTTCGGTTCTATTTATGAAACATTATTCATAGACTAAGGGTGGGTTGACGAGATAATAAGAAATATTGAATTACATTTGACGTGCGTTTGAAGTAAAAGTAATTTAGGTATTTGATGTAAATAATTCTAGGAATTCATTCAGAATAATTTCTGTAAACACGCATTATGAGTGTTTATTGTATTCAAAGGATGTTAAGCTTACACATTTTTGTGTTTATAGCTTTGAGTGACGTTAAATAACTGAAAATTTTATGTCCTCATAATTGATTAATGTTCATTCTTACGTCTGAATAAAAATAACAGAAATGATCAGCCACATTCATATTCGAAAATCGATTAAACTCAATAGGCACAATAGGCACCAGCTTGTTGCGCTGCCATTACATAAAAATTTGATTTTCCATTAACAAAAGATATACAACACAAGGAAAATGTTTGAATTAATAATGTGGAACATCCTATACTGTAATGAAGATTGAATGCTTGAAATTAATCTTCATGCTCGTGAAAACAAATGCGTCATTTATATTTTTAGTACATCTATACCTAGATAATCAGATAATAAGATATAAAAATAAATACTACATAGAATTATTTTGCTTCGTTCGTACGTAAATCTTGAAATGGACTTGTCTATTTCTTGTCATTTATATTGGATTAAAACTCTTCCAACTACAATCTTCAATCTCATGATAAGTCCTAAAGCGTAGAAATTTAAACAGCAACAAGAACTGACACACAACATTGTTCCATCTCAATTCAAATTCAGATTTAAGTCAAAGCCAACCGGACGAAATAAAGAACTTGAAAAGTATGATGGAATGTCATAGTAAGATGAATTCACTTTGATAAGGATAAGATGAGGGTATTTCTGCTTATAAAGGCTACTCTTCCATCTACCAGAGAAATGTCAAAAAAGGAGAATGAAATGATTTTCATGTTTAAATTCTTAAATTACCATCTTTTTGCTTCATCCCATGACCATTTCATTTATTTTTATCATCTGAAACCTTCCATATGTCATCGTTCATTTTTTTAAAACCATGAATACACAGATGATGATAAATAAGTTTCACTTTCTCTTGTTGCATTGTTGTGAAGCAAATGAATGATGGCACGAATAAAGATGAAAAATTACTCGAAAGAATTTTTGTCTTCTTTCTTTTTATTTCGTGAGAGATAATTCTTGGAAATCCCGAGTGATGCTTCTTAAATGTAATTTTCTGAGAACCTTCAGCTTGGATTTACTTTATGAGATTGATTTCTTGGAGTGTGATTTTATAGAGTCTGAAAATAAAGATTTTCAAAAATGGGTCGTTCTATAGGGTTCTTCAAAAAAAATTAAATATTTAAAGGGTCGTTCGAAAATTACGTCACGCAAAAACGACTTTTTGGGCTCCCTCCGCCCTTGTCACAAAATCTCTAAATAACAAAAAAATTGTAAAAACCTAAAGCGTGACATAATTTGCGAACTACCCCTAACTTCAAATTTACTTGTCAATGACTTCATACGGATTATTTTAATTTTATCAAATCAAATACGCATATTTTATACACAATAGTTCTATTGGGAATGCCATATTCTCACTAATATACAGCTCGGAAGCAAACAGTACAGTAAATCGCCACAATGTCATTTGTGCGTGAGCAGCTACAAAGTCATAGGAACTTGATGCGAAAAAGGAAAATAAAAGAAAGTTTTTATATATTTTTTTGGCATCAGAGAAAGATCCGAAACTTTAGCAATCTCATACTTGTGTTGCTGTACTCTCAACACAATATTTTTTTGATTATTTATGTTCATGAAGGAAAGACGAAGAAAATGTCAGCTGAGGAGGAAAGTTTTTTATGTATGAATTGAGGAAAAAGCTTGCTGGCATTTCCGGGGTATAACAAACATGTTTAAAAAGGATTGTATGATATTTTGTTCTGTCTGTTCTCATATCCTATTTGCTCTTCATAAAATGAGCATTTTTATTGCATATAATTTTATGTATGCATTTATTGTCATGAATTAAGCTAACTGACATTAACATGGCTCAAATAAAACAT
Source organism: Chironomus tentans (assembly GCA_963573255.1). NCBI lineage: Eukaryota > Metazoa > Arthropoda > Insecta > Diptera > Chironomidae > Chironomus > Chironomus tentans. The sequence goes on along the minus strand of OY754303.1, from coordinate 30,305,713 downwards.
TCATTTGTATCAACACTAAATATATTATTCAATTATGGATGAAATTAATACCTGAAAAAATATTTATTCACTACACAAAAAAATAACATAAACAGTTTTTTGAGTGCGAACCAGGAATGTGCGGACATGTGTATTTAATGTGTAGACTCATGAAATGAAAATAAATTTCATTTTTAAATTGCCTTAAAATAATGATTTATTTTAGGGATGTTGAGCTGTAATAACAATAAAAAAAAATGTTCTACTGACGTTAAAAATGAGAACATTAAAGTTTCACGTTCCCTGAAAGTTTTTAATTATCCCTATACTGTTTTTCTCATAGTAAGCATTGAGCTGCATTTCTATCTTGTTGCTCAAGAAGAAAAAGCCTGTTCTTGGGATGATAAACATAATATTTGTTATTCCTAAGCGTGGTTAAAAAGTATGAAAATTATAAATTGATTTTCAACAATAAATATTTTCAATCTCATTTGATTGATGCAGACATATTGAGGAGAAAGGTACACAAAATATGAAACCCAAAATTTTTTCCTTTTAAAAAGTTCAAGGCTTTCAATTTTGCGGTTGAATTCGTAATGAATCAGGAAAAAATTTATAATATAATTTGTGATTTTCACGTTCGCCTTATTTGAGTTATTCACGAAATTTAATTTACAATTTTACATTCTGTAAACAAGAATTTCAATTTTTAATAAAAATTGTCCGTTATTTTATTCATAAAACCTTGCTTTGGATTCTGAATAATTTATTTAAATTTATTAAATGTTCAACTATAGCTGAAATGTTATTGAAAATTTTTCAACATTTCTTCTTGACTGCATAAATCAACACAGAACGAGCAAAAAAGTCCAGAGAAAAAACTTTTTCGTTTCCTTAATTATTTACTTTTCATTTAAATCCTTTTTCTTATCGTCAAATGAAATAAATCACGCTAAATTTATTCATCACACAATCCATCTTAATTCCATTTAATTTTTTTTATCATCATCATTTTAATAAACAGGAAAATGTAAATTTTATTAAAACAAAAAAATATGAAAAAAAAGTTTTGAGGGGAAAAAGAGTAAAAAGAAGCAGTTAATGTGGTATGGTGACTGTTGAAGTTCAGCAGCGCATATTAGAAGAGGAATTATTACAAAATTGTAAATTTTAGATGTTACAGATTCAGGGGTGTAACCAGAAAATGGGGTTCCAGACCCTTTTTGACCCCTACTTGCAGTGGTGTAGCAAGACATTTTTATGAGGGGGCCCAAAAAATTTTTTGTTGTTAATTACTAATCTTTCAGTTAATCATATAAAATACTCTAATTTACGTATAATAATAGAAATAATTCCAAAGCATATTTATTAAAATATACAAATAGTCAGACTAAGTTGCTAATGCAAGTTTCCTCACAAATTCCCTATAAATGAGCTTAAAACAATCCGAGTAAGGAAAACTTTTCAATTCTAGTTTACTTTATTTGTTATTTATTTCCATATTAAAGTTTATGTAACTTTAACATAGTTACAGTAAATATTATGTAGTTTACAAATTGAAGTAATCAAACACAAAAAAAAAGAAAAAATAATATTTGCAAAATCACAAACTTTTGTTAATTTAATGAAAATTTATTCAGACAAATCGTTGCATGAATGATTTAAACAACACTTTTATAAACGTTATGTCAAGTAATTCTGATTTGTATTAGATTAAATCATAGTGATATGCAAATGTCGTTTTCTGTTCACATTATAATTGACTCCGTAGTAGAACTTTGTCTAATGTTAATTCCATTTAAATTTCTCTCTCTTACTACTAATGCATTTTCATTTAGAATATATCCATTAAATGTGAACGAAAGAGAAAGAAAAGTAATGCTAGAAAACGTGCAAAATGGCTTGTTCAAATTAGATTAAATCAAAATAAATTTCAAATTGAAAGAGAAAAGTACCAATTTGTATTTATGAAAGAATGAAACAGAAATCTTCTCTGAATAAATGAATAATAAATTTAAAAATCTTATTAGGTTCAATTATGAGGCTTATGGACAAAGAGAATATTATTATAATTCTTTCAAATAACGTAAAATGAGAAACTAAATGCAATCCGTTCGGTCTTCATGATTTTTTAAACACTAGAACAATGAATCTATTTTGAAATGTTAATTTGAGGTAAAAGGCAAAAAGAAATTGTCGACTTTTAAAATATTCACAAATGTGGCATAGCTTTTAGTTGAAAATGAATAAAAATAAAACAACAAAGCTTGATTAAAATCATTTTAATAGATTAAATTTTTTAATCCTTCTCCGTACTTAAAGACCCATTCATCTAAAATATTCATTAAAGTAGCCTGTTGACTTACCCTTTTTTTGTCTTCATTATACCCGTTATACTTTATGTAATACAATAATAATTAAATATCCCATTTCAACTCTTTTAGTTAAGTCTACAGAAGGTGATACCTTCTAGGGGACATTCATAAATGATGTCACCCAAAAAACCCCACCCCAATTTTTTCTCTTTGTATGGAAGTGTCACACAGTGATATAACCCCCTCCCTCCCTAAACATTGGACATCATTAATGAACGGCCCCTTATAGTAAATGTTCGACTTGATTGAGTTGATGTTGACTTTATTTGGTGTATATAGCGCAATTTTTTGTTGATATTTGATTATTTTATATGAATTAAATTTTCCAGTTCACTAAACTTGAATTTTATCGATTTACCGCTTCTTAGTTGATGTATCTCTGCAAATAAAAATTATTTTAGGAAGGGACATTTAGACACCTCTCAGGATTATACATCCTTTCTGTAGCTGCGCGTAAAAATGGGAATTAATTTAACAGAATAAAATATTTTTACCTTTTTTGGCTTTTAAAAAAAGTATTTATTAACAAAAATTCTACTCTACATAGCAACATCATAAATAGACATGAAGGAAAAGCGGAAGCTGCTTACAACATAAGCTTTTAATTTTCCATTGGGTGGACAGATTAAAATGGAGTCACAGAGGGGTACAGAAAAGGCTTTTGTTATCTCTTCATGCATGAAGATTTCAAAATCGTTCCAAAATAATTGTGATAAATTCTTCCATGGTTAATTGAGCATGAAAGACAATAGATAATTGAGTCAAAGTGCTGTATCGCAGTTCAACAATAAACGTTTATTTTTTATATTTATCGCAATTCTCATAACCTTCAAAACAGCAAGTTTATGAACATAAAACCCATACAACGAAAGATGATTAACTCAATTCACAATGGGTAAGCAAAATTTCTGCATGAAATTTTAATAATAATGACAATAATATTCCAAAATATTTCTACGTAAATTGTAATTTATGAGAGGAGACATTTATCATCATAATAATGTACAAAAAGCTTAAAAATTATGCGAAAAGGAAAAGAGTGGAGTGTCACTTCATTAAAGCTTTGTGCTTTCTTCTTATGAGGTGCGAATTTACTATAAAATATTGCGTGATCAAATTAATATTTTTCGTTTGATTCAGATTATGACTCATAATTTTTATTTTTATGATCTTAAAGGTTGTCGTAGTACTGCACAGGGGCGTATCCACGGGGTGATTTGGGTGTTAAAATACCACCCTCGACGGAAGTTTTCTTCAATTTGAGAAAAAAAAACCCAAAACACCTCCCAAATCTTGGCGTCCATACAAAAATTTTCAAAACACCCCTCTAAAAAAATTTCTGGATACACCCCTGGTACTGCATAAGCTGAATCGCAAAATAATGGAATGTCTTATGAAAATTTCTGTCTGCGACAATTTATTTTTCGTCGGTCATTAATTTTTGTCAAGATTTCTAGCAATTTCTCTTCATTTTTGATTCATGTAAATTAAGTCTGAGAATTACTGGATTTTATGGTGCTTTTAACGATATTATTGTTCGGATATTTACACACTTAAGTTGACTGTATTTATAATTTTTTACAGACGCCTGTGTTGTCTACCTTTCTATTTATATTTGTCTGCATTAAGTAACGCTGAACAAACAAATTAAATTTTGAATAATCCTTAGCTAATCTTTAAATTGAGAAAATAAAGACTTTAACGCTCTTTCTTAATAAATCACTGAATAAAGTTTATCTAAAGGATTTTGTAACTTTATTAATTGTAATGACTTAGTGAAAGAATTTGTTCCTTTAAACAAATTATGCTGAATTAAAGGATGAAAGGAAAACCACCAGAGGCTAAAAATGATTGAATCTAATAATATTGAATTGAAAAATAACTCTATATAATGGATAATTCAATTATTTCAGAAACTTAATTACCCAAGACAATAAATATTCATTAAAATTTTCAGAATCATTGATAGGATTAAAAAAGTTTAGCATCATTGAATTTGCAGCAAACATTTTTCCATTTGAAAATGTTTTCATTATTTCTCAAGATTCATTTAAAATACAACAAAGGTTCATTGTGTTCGTACCTTTTATTCTTAGCTCATTGTGTAAGCGTAATATGTAGAAAAATCCTCATCACAATTGTTTATGTTTAAAATGAAACATAAATAAATGTATTCACATATGTTTCTATGCTTGCTAATGTGAAGTGAAATGTGAAACTTTCTTCAAATGAAGATTGTGAAAGCTTCTTACTTTTGTTTGACGTGAATTTTGTTGAAACCTGCTCATCATCGCGTGTATTTATAGTTAAGAAAACAAAAAGCTCACATTTCAATCATGAAATTGCGATGCAGCTTTTACATTTTCTTTGAATTGTTACATTTGTACAAAATGATCGATTTTTCTTACTTCCTCTCCTTTTTCTTTTATTCTTCATCTATGTATGGCTATATTATTTTATGCCATAAATCTTTACATACCATATTACCCATGATACGGAACAGTTCTCATTTTATTCAGTAAATGTATGTACATATGCTCTTTGAAATAATATTAAATAGTGAGTATGAGAGTGCCGTAAGCGATATATAATGCTAAAAATATGTAGTACGTAGAAACCAGGGGCGTAGCCAGGGAAGGGGGTCCGGACCCCCACGTATCTTTAGAATTAGCAATAAGTATAAAACTTGGATCTTTGGAAGTTCTTTCTAGCTACGTCACTGGTATAAACATTGCAAGTTATTTCTTCTTCACATTCTTTTTAATACACAGTATCATTTTGCCAGCTACATAAAATAAAATGTGAAATAATAATATTGAAAATCGTTTCTCAAATCAATGAAATGGGAGAATGAAAAACTGAAAATCAATAAAGTTAAAATATAAAAGTTGCAGAAAGGAGGGAAAGTTTCAAGTTTTGGATGAAAATGTTGATTTATGGCGCAGTTGAGTCTCTGAGGATATCTTCTATTTATTTCAAGGAATAATATTTCAGAGAGATATTCTATATTTTATTAATCATACAGCATATTTACATATTTCGAGGTATTCGGATCATGATCCAATAATAACAAAGAATCCTAGAAAAAGTGAAGAATTTATTTCCCTCCATGTAACAAACACGTGCAAAAAGGATGCTTTTGTACACCAATTTTATTTTCCTCTTCTCATTCAATTCCACTTCTTTATAATCAAACCTATTGACGCTTAACGTGAAGTTAAGGTAAATTGATGATGAAATGTGACTTTTACGAAGTTTGTGATGGGTAAAAAAAGTAATTGTAATTGCGGTAGATAGATAAAATGCTGTAGAGACTAAATGGATTCTAACAATTTTTTACCATTCTATAATAAATGAATTGATGGATTGATATCGAAGGTAGATCAATTATGAGAGGTGGATAGAAATTGTTGCTACAACAAATTTAGTTCCCTCTTGGTTTTTTTATCGTTTAGGAAACAGTGGTTGTTAGTTATGGGATTAGAAAAAAAATTTCAACTTTTTTTGTTCCAAACAGTTGGTTCTTGACTTGATCGTAAAATTAAATTGCTTCAATTAATTCCTTTGGGGTTTAAAAGTTGTACGTAATCGTTTCAATTGGTTGCTTGTGGAGTAAATTACCATAATTTGTGGCTGAATTAAATGAGATGATGTTTTTGCAAATTATCGATGACATGAGTGAATGAACTGAATGAAAATTTGTCCATTTTTCCATCCCCTGACATGATGACACTAAAACGATGACAGTCAATTTTTGTGACTGATAGGTACAAGTATTATGTTGAGGGAAATTGGAAAAAAGCTATTTATAATCAGGTGTTTAAATTGTTTTTTTTGGCTATCTAAACAAGCTGCTTCTTTATGACACAAAACTTTTATATTGTCATAAAATTATGTATTATTTTTTTATACACAAACCAAGGGAATATTTGAGGTTCTATTGTTAACACATAAAAAAACGATCCCTCATTCAACAATTGATGAACATATTCATAATTTATTAACCTTTCAATTATGTTTGTAGTTACTTAAAATTGCTTACATTCTATGCTACCAAAAATGGAGAAGAAAATTAATCATTAACTCAATAAAACTCGTCAACCACATGAGAATTCCTCATAGACTAATGAGAATTAGATTAGAATTTCGTTAAACTGTTAATGACATTTACAATGGTTGTAGTCACTCTTCTATTAATTATATTAAATTAATTCTGAAGATGTTCAATTTATTGCCATGTCAATGAGTATTGATACTCACCACTATACTACCGAGGAAACTAATAACCTTAAAATAAAATAGCACAAAAAGATAAACATTATATCCAACAACCTGACAGATGCTTCAATCAATCTTAACACACATTGGTGTGTAATAAAATCCTAAAGCAGGCCTTAAAGTGATTGAAGAACTTTAAATCAAAGTCAAGATGAAGCTTTAATCCATATAAAATGTAATTTTCTCATTCTCTTTAAATCCTTTTCATGTTCACTCATTTTTCAAAGAAGATAAAATGAAAAAAAATCTATCCGCCGCTATACACATGCGTTCAAATGTGTTTACATAAGATATTCCTTGTGGCTTCACTCTTCAACAAACTTCAGAATCTGTCCATTTCCCATTCGCTGACCTTCTGCCAAGTCAAATGAGAACGGCTTATGGATTAAGGGTAGTAAAAGGGAGCTTAATCCTTTGGAAGAAAAAAAAATGCCGAGAAAAAAGGTATAAGTCGTATGGACAGCAGTTTGTGGGTATGAGAATAGAATAAAAATATTTTCCTGCCTTTTCTTGTTTTCATTTCCATTTTTTAAGGTTTGATTGTAGATTTTTTTTTCTCCTTTTATATTTACGATAAAATATATAAACGAGAAAATTATTCTCATATAATCGTTTTATGCTTTCTATACGAAAATAACATAAGTATAAACTGTAAGTGCTTTTATAGACATCTTGAAGGAATTTTCATTCTCATATTTTGTGAGAGATCACTTCGTAGTGTATGACAATATAAAGAATTTATCTCAAAACTTAACATTTCTATTCTCATTTATATGTGTGCTTGTGTGTACACATCAATGTGTGATATGGATGAAGATGAAGATAAATATAAAAGTTCTTAAAGCTCTTTAATTCTGTGCGCGTATAAATTGCCTGTTCTTATTCTCATCACAAGGGACAGAACTTCTAGTCACATCTGTCAGTTACTCGGACACTTAAATAATGTTGATGCTTTAAGTGAATATATTTTATTTAAAGACAAAAGTATCCATCCCTCGTACTTTATTCTTCATCATAAATCTTTTCATTTTCGCCCGTTACTTCATACTACATTCATGATAGACATAAAATTAATGTCTTCTGTGTGCTTACGTTACATTATGTACAACAATAGTCCGGCCTATATTTGTACTATTTTATTTGAATTCTGTCGATATAAATAAATTTCTATTCATAATGATAGAAGGATGTAATAATAAATAAAAGAAAAAGACATGACAAAAACATAAACTCACTTTTTTATGTTCATGATGATAAGAAATGAAAAAGTTGTCTCCTCAATCTTTATCATTCAATATTCATATTTTCATTTCTTAATTCTTAACATACCAAAATGTATTCTTGATGACTATTTATGTAAATGGGTCGTAAAAACTTTTCTTTTATTAAAATTTATCTATTTCCGATCATTTACGAGGAAGGTTATCATTGGATGGTCATATCATTTATGACAATCTGTTCAAATTGTGCTTTAATAAATGCTTTAAATTTCAGGGTTATGTCTACCCTATGTCCCTATGTATGTGTATGGTACACAGTTAAAAGTGCCAAAAAAATTACCTTTTCCTCAGTAATTTACTGAAATCATTATCATCCAAAAGAAATATGCTTCAATAAAATACCTCACCCTTTGAAAAAGATTAGTAATAAATTTGTTCCTATTTTCAGTGTAATTGTTGTTGCTAGACCGTAAAACGAATATAAAATCTGAAATAGTTTTATCCAAATAATGTTTCTGAAAGGAGTTTTATGCGATGAATATTGACCGCAGATGTAATAATAATGCTATAATAGAAACAACACTAACATCAACAATAATAATAACAATAAAAAGTAAGACCTAAAGTCTCTTTCATTAAAATGTTGAATGTACATGAAAGCATAAGAAAGAAAAGACAAATTATCGTAAAAATTATTTACGACATTTAACATATAATGTAATAAGTAAGCCTGCAAGAGTAGAAAATTATTTTTCGAACATAAAGTTTCGTAAAAGGCAAGCACAAACACACATACACATGATAACTAAATAAACTTTAAAATGTATTAGGCTGTATAATTGTACATAATTTATAAAAGGAATTTAATTTTAAATGACTTCAAGTTGAGCCGCATTGTAATGATTCTATGAGCGAATGTTAGGTATGGAAAAAGAAGGAAATCGAAATGATAGTTTAGTGCTGAAAATAATGATGAGTTAGTGACATGCAAAAACTTTTCTCCGTATTTCTTGCCAAGGGTGTATCCAGAAATTTTTCAAGGGAGGGGTTTTGAAATTTTTTGTATGAAATTTGGGATTTTTTTCTTAGAAAACCCTAGCAAGTTGAAAAAAATTCACAAAAAAAAGAGGGATCGGTTTCGACCCCCAAAACCCCTCCTTGAATACGCCTCTGTTTCTTTCCAAACGAAAAAAATAAAATAAGAAAGTCAAGTGGAATGAAAAAGAATTTCATTTTCTCACGTAAATAAGTTCCTGAAATTTAATTTAAAAGCGACCGAATGAGAAGGACGAAAAAATGTAAGATGGAAATAATTTTCTCATCGCCTTGCACGAAAATCGTGAGAAAATGTAATTTTTGAAGCATAAAAAGTTTTCATTCCTCGTCTTTTCTATTGCTGTAATTGCCCTAAAGTGTAATCAAATATATAAGTAGACACTTGTGTGCTAATATAAATAACTGTGCTATTAGATAGTGAAGAGGATTGTTCATTATTTTGAATGATATTTTTATTAATCATTCAATCAAAAAAATAAAGAACTTCTTTAGGGTTAGTCAGTGAAATAGAGCGTATTTTTCATTTCCAATGTAATTTTCCAAATGACAGGCTATTTTCCTTTTGAAACTGTGCTAAAGAAAAAATATTAATTCCACTTTAACTGTTTATTCCGGATGCTGAAGGCAATAATAAGAATAATGAGAGGACCATGTCTGTTTTTCTTATATTTATAGCAATTTATTGATTTTTTGGTATTTTTCATGCTGTTTTGCTCTCAATATTTTCCATCCATCTAATTTATTTTCTGTATTTGTCGCAATAAATATGTTGTATCAAGCGGTTCCATAAGCCAGAAAATATCATTTATTTATAGGGGATTTACGCAAGGCTTTTACTACGTGCTTAATTAGTGAAGAGGATAATTACAGCGTAATTTATGATATTTACATCCATCTCTTTTCCGTTTCCTTTCATCACTTGAATTTACATTGAATGTTTAGAATTTTTTTGATTTTTATTTATTTTTCTTAATTCTCAGCGGTGCTACGAGCTGAAAAATCAATCTTTTTTGCTTTAAAATTGTTTATATTGCTACATCAGCTTAAAAACTTAACGCTGGAATAAAATTCCATTCAGTTTGTTGATTTAATTGAGTTTTTCACTCAAAACTTACTTCAGATTGATTTTCTAATGTAAGCTATGACTTTTTTATTCACATAGATTAAATTAAGGTCAACACAAATTTTATTTTGAGCGAGAAAAGTTTGAATTTATCGACGACGACGACAAAAAAAGCTTCTCGATTTGGTTCACCAATTGATATAAAACTTCAATTTATATAAAGTTTTTAATTTAATTAATTTGACGTTCTGGAAATAATTCAATAAAGTTTTTCCAAAAAGTTCTTTGGTGAAAAGCTAGCTGACGTGAAATACGAATTCGAAATTATGGTTGAAAATATTTTAAAATTCTGAGTGAAAGTTTTTGTGGCACAGTTATTAAGAATTTAAATATATAATTTTGAACTGAATAAAATGTTCATCCAATTAGTTTCAATTTAAGAAGTTTGCTGAGTTTAATTTTGATACAGGCTTCCAAAACTGTCAGCAGTTATTTTAATATAAAATCTTAACTTTTTCTCTGAAATTTAATTATTTCATATTTTCCCTTGACATTCCATCATGTGCCATAAACATGTGTCAATCTAATTTAAAAGTTTTACTGCAACTTGACATGTGACACTAACATAGAAACACGCACAAATATTTCTTTTTCATCAAAACACAATTTTGGTCTTGAAATTTAATCATCCACATCTGACTTTTTTCTTCATATTTTTCCTGACATAACAACAATTTTATTTTCAATATCGGCTTAAGTTTATTTCAATTGTATTTTTTCGTAGCTTACATTTGTATTATCGGATCACAGTGTGATTTATTATTTTTGCATCATCATCTTCCTCTACTCATAGAATATTGTAAACTATTGACTCAAAAAAATTATTCGATACTGTTTACAATTTCAGTCTTGAAAAGGGTAAACATATGAATATTTTCCTTATAGTCATGTATAAAATGATGTTTGAAGTTGTCTACAAAGTATTTGTGGTTGATGAAAGTAAAGTTAAACAAATGCTTTGGAGTTTAGAAATGTTAGATATGATAACCCTGCGGCGATTGGAAAAGCTATAACGATTTTATGTGGGCAAATTTATATATTTCTGGTTTTTGAATTCATTAGGCATCATATAAAATTAATATTATTTCATTTATCGTTCAGCGATACATATCACGTATTCCATATGAATTTTTAAATGATTCATTTTGGTGGTTTTGACAACGAGAAAATAAAATATTAATTTTTATGCATGAAATTATTTTTTTACTCACTTTATTCTTTCATCACATATATAGGCTGATCAGGGGCGTAGACAGAATTTTTTTTTGTTGCAAAATTCAATTTTTTTGTATGAAAAGTGTAGGGTAGGGTACTCCTGGTACCCGGGTAGCTGATATAGACATAAATTTTACTATTTTCAAATGAAGCAAAAAAATATGAAAATAATTACTCGTTGATTATTTTTCCATCGACATTGATTGAAGTTTGAAAGCAAACGTGCTGTGAAAAAAATATAATTTCTTTGAACTTCTGTTAAAGTAAATTACCCATCCCTTGAAATGAGATAAAGTAGAAAAAGAAAACTTTTTATATATGAAAATGGAAATGAAGGGCTTGAAAAGTATTTTTTTCCTTTCGAGTCTCGCATTTGAGATGAAAGCTAATTTCTTTTTTTTTATTTGTTATTCGTTTCGTATTGCTTTGAGTTCACTTTTTTGGCTCCTACTTTTCTTCTTTGCTGGAAAAACGTTTGTTCTTTTTAGCTGCTTATTTTGATGAAGTTGGCTTTAAGCTTTGTTGATGTGTCTGGTGTTTACTTACTTCTTATTAACTTTTCTTTTGTAGATTTTTCTTCTTCATAATTCTTAAAGCAATAATTCCATTGAATTGTATTATGGTTCATTCTTAGAAAATAGACATTCAATTATTTTGAATGCCTTTATAATGCGCATCTAGCTTCTCACTTCTTAGATTAAAGAAACAAAAATTGCACGGGGTATCAGAAATGTTTTTTATTCAAATATTTTTTTAAAATCAAAAGGAATTTCAGATCTTCTCTTTCAAAAGAATTTTTACTCATGTAATCATTCACGACCCTCTTTTAGATTTATTTGACTGAATTTTCTCACGTCTATTAAAGAACGAACACACAAGTTCACCATAGCTATTATACATTTCAAAATCATATTTTCTTATGCACGTTCTGAAAAAGTGGGTGAGGAGTGCTCTAGATACTTGAAAAAAAAAATTATGATAATTTTCGTACCACTCCTTTCACTTCATCTTTCGGTATGAAGTCTGTTGTTATTATGACTGCTGAAGTATTGAAAAAAAAGTATGAATAAAGAAAGCAAAAAAGAGTAAGTGGAAAATGTTGAATGGAATTTTCAATTATCTTTTTTCTCTCCTTTTTTTCATCGTAGTCTACATAAAATAAGTCAATGAATAGAAAATGTTGACGACGATAGAAAAATGCTGAAATTATGTGATGATATCTTTTCGTTAAGCTTGAGTTTTATATTTTTTTTGTTGCAGGATCTTTTACTATCATAATAAATAAGGAAACTGCTTACTCGAGATGAATTATAATAAAATAAAAATTACTTAATTGTAAGAATATCAGGGATTACTCTCTAAGAATTATTCGCATCCGAAAAACGATAAAAAATGACTCTTTTTTGAAATTTATATCTCAAGTTAAAAGTCAAATAAAATAATTTTTTTATTGCTTCTTAAAAATGTCGCAAACAGCGCCATTTCAGCACTACTGAAAAGATTTTGGTTTGTGTAAAGAGGTTTTTCAAAATTTACGATTCAAAAAAGATAATTTTTATAGATTTTCATGTTATTTAAGAACACACAAATGATAAAGTGAAATTACAAAAGTAAACATAAATATTGCAGTAAAACTTGCTCTGCCGATGAAATGGATTCCTTAATTTCCTGTTTGCTTTTTTTTTATTAAACTAGTAAAAAAATGTGAATATAAAAGTGAGGAATTTAGGTGCATTTTGGGACTGTTGAGAGGATTTTTGCTAATGGAATTTGCTGAATTTGCTCCTTGAATTTTACAGGAGTCTGATTAACCTATAAGTGCAGACTGTGCTCTGAATAAATAAATAAACATTCATGACTAAACTCCACACTAACTTGAAAATTTAATATTTCTTACAACATAGTTGTATTTGCGATAAATCCTCGTAGTAGCAAGGAAATACATAAATTTAATTTAATTTAATTTATTATTTATTTTTTATTAAATAAATAATGAATGAAGTTGGTAAATTCGCTGCTCGATAGTCGAAGACATACCTTAACGGTCTATCGTAAACTTTTATATTTATTCAATTTTATTTTCCTCTTGATATTAAATGTAAAAAAATAAATTTTTACTTCGCTTTCCAATCGTGACTTCGATTTATGATTTATACAGTTTATATATCCATGAATAGATCGAATTTGCTTCTTTTCGAGTAGATTTTTTTATAAATATTTCCTTAACAGACACACTACGTGGATGTATCGATGTAGTATCGATCAATAAATTCTATTAAAAATAAAAGGGTCGATATAAGGAATAGTGAATAAAAAAACTAAGAAATATAGAGAATTTTTTTAAGTTTCATTCAGAAATTCTCTCTTCATCGTAGAGAAGTTATGACATAAAAAAATACGTGAATGTCGTGACATTTTTTCACCATCATTTCTTCTTTTATGCTGAAATTTTTCATTACCATTTCCTTTCATCGCTTTATGGTTAAAAATGAATATTGAAAGAGGAGTAATAACAAATTACTTCTATCTGCTTCAATGACAGTATCATCACATTATGCAGTGAAATACTCTCTCATCAATTTTATTATTATTATTCATTTCATCAACAAGCATTTCTTTCTTTCTCGTGTTTTGTTTATTTATTTATTTCCACTCAACATTATTAATAGAATCTATACATTATTCTAGCTCTCTCATCTATCACACTATCATTTATTATGGATATAGCATACGCTTACACATACAAATTTCTCACTTCAATAATTAGATGAGAATGAAGCAGAAAATTAGTCTTATTGGCATGACTACGGAGGAGCGCATTTTCCTCTGTAAAATTATAAAATTTTAAAAAATTAGGTCCTGTTTAAGCATCAAGCATGTCATGCCTACTCTAACCTATCATTTAATAACAAAAAGGACTTAAAACAGCCATGAAACCATAGAAAATTAGACAAACAGCCAAATTACAAACGTAAGAGCTTTATGACTCAAGAAACTGCTATAAAAGAAATTTATTCATATTTTATGTTCCAAAATTGCCATTCACACTTTCTCATTAATTACAGTGTGTATATTAAACACGAATAAAAAGTTTTATGGAAGGATCACATTTAAGGAAAGGTAGAAAATGAACTTTTACTTGCGATAGTTCTTCCGCATGTACTTACAAAACCAAGGGAGTTTAATCACCGTATCATTTCTTATTTCTTGCTCGTAAAAGTTTTCGTCTTCGATTAGTAAATCAAACAATAATTATAACTGTATCGTTTATAATTGTTGGTGCCTTTAACATTAACCTTGATGATGTCACATTAAAATTCTGTGCAATAGCTGTAATTTCATTCTACGTGACTAATTTAATAAATAAACAAACTACTCTTAGTCCCGTCAATAAAAGTCCCAAAAATTCTTATGTAAACAACGCCAGAAAATCTTTTGCCAGTTTTTAAAAGCATAACAATTTCATTTCGAAGGTCATAGTTATGGTTGTGTCCAGAAAACTTATTTATCACAATCCTACGCTCACAGCATGGAAAATAAAAATTAGAGGGGGATTAGTGGATTGTAAGTAAGTTGACATTTTATATCATGCTGTTAGATGTCGCATGAATACGACAAGAAAAAGCAATAAGCAACACTGCCGAGGTAAAAATATCTCGTTAACATTTGAATCTAATGAAATATGGATAAGTCTTGTGTTTCTTTATCGTCAAGTATATCATTTTTATGGATACTTTTTTCTGTTTTGTTTGTATTAAAAATGAAATTTTCATTGTTAACCTTCTAATATTTTACGTCTGTCTCATCCTCCCTTCATTCGTTTGTGTGTAAATATAACTTTATCATCACTTTTTGTGGAAGAAAAAAAGCATAATATTAATTTATCTTTATTCATGAGAATTTCTTCATTTTTCAACAATTTTTCATGCTCTTGTGTAGCAATAAACATACAAGCTATCAAACAACATCAGTAAATGCGAAGATTTTATTGGATGCGCTGTTGATAAACCCGAGATGCACATCGTAGTCGTTAGGGTACCATTGCGTTGACGTTATAACGGTAAAACCACAAAAAGTGCGGTTTGTGGTTTGGCTAAATAACTGAGTACTAAGGTTTGATGGATTACATAGAAATCGATGTGATTTTAGTGGATTTGATATTGTAATCTGGATCCAAGTCATTGAGCTACCCCATCTACCCAGAGGGGGTCCGGATTTTGAAACTCAGTATAAATGGGGCTAATTTGAAAACTAATGATTTCTTCAAATTTACTTTACCCTCTGAGTACACCCATGAGCTACTAACTTTGTATGATGAATTTCATAACGATGATTATATCGTGAGAACTGTAGACTGCCTGTTTTTACCATATGAATATTTTGCTTTCGTGCTTTCTTTTTGATGTCGAAATTTATATCAATTTTCATAATTCTGCTCTCAAGTGGATTTTTAGCGCATTTTTGAAACTTGTTTTAAAAAGGTAGCTTAATAATGCACTTTGTCTGTTCGTTCGGCTGGCTCCAATGAAAAACTTTTTAACTAGACATCGTAGAGAATTCTGGTTTTTTGCATTAGCTCCGTGCCATCAAGTTATTGGCCCCCCGGACATTTAAAAATCTCAAAACCTAAGTTAAATACTTTAATTAATGATTTTTTGTTTTTATTATGGTGTAACCTGTCAAAATTTTATTTTACCTCTATAATTTCACCATTACCTCTATAATTTCACCATTACCTCTATAATTTCAAATATTTTTTGACCGTTATAAAATTTGAATTTCAAAAAACCGTTAAATGACAAACCATTTTAAAATATGAAAATTTACCGCAAAATTGTTAATTATACTATAATTAATGATTTTCAAGTGCATTTACGCGGGAAATTTTCAAATATATTTTGACCGTTAGAAAATTTGAATGTCAAAAAACCGTTATCGATCCGTCGAATTTATTTAAGTCACAAAATATTCATGATTGATTTATTTAATACGCAGTACTTTACTAATCAAATACTGATCGCTAACACAAAAATGCGCTGAAGTCCCTCGATCTATAACACGAGGACTTTCTTTAAATTTTTTTTTCTTGTTGCTGATGATATGCGTAGAATATGAGTCTCGCATCTTTGAGGAATGCTAATAAATATTTATCAATATGAAATATGCTTTTCTGCGTATGGTTCTCATTAAAGGCACAATATTTGCTTGAGGTGGATACATCTGCTTTAAAGAATTCATCATGCTTTTGAGAGCAAAAGTATTTCCTTTAAAATTCATATATTTACTCCTGTTAACGCACATACACATTGCGAATGATGAATAGCTGGTGGAAAAAAATTCCTGTAGACTTTATTAGAATTTTTAACATTCTAAAGAATTTCCGCACTTTTTTGGGGGCAGGAAAGGAATTTTTTTGTAAAAGGAAAATTTTCTCATGTATTTTACGTTTGTTAAGGATGTCTGTAATGGAAAGATATCTGTCGTTTGAAGTCAAAAAATAATTTACAAATTGTGTAAAATTTTCTGAAAATTCCTGAAACGAAATATTTTTTCCGGTTCTTTGAAATGCTGACTGGAAGAAAATGAAGTTGTAGAACTTTTTTTTATGGTTTCTATCGACATTGAAATTTTTATTCTTCATTTCTCATGAAATTTTTTTTTCTTCTTTAAATAACAGTGAAAAGACAAATAAAATTATATATAAAATATTTTAAGAGATTCACTCAAGTCGTAATTTTTTTCTCAATTTTTATCTTAAATTATTTATATTTTTCTTTCTCTTGGTTATGTCACCGACTTCCTTCCTCAATAAGAAATGAATATTATTTTATTTTTTTTTTGTTTGGAAATGTCGTGATTTTATTATGAAACAATTAATCATTCCATTATTTTTCGGTTCTAATCTTTTTTACGTCATTCATTCGCATTCATTCTTCGGAAAGTTGATTTAACACTTTTCATTATCACAGTCCCTCGTTCGCGACATAATAAAATTTTATTTCCGTAATTTCAGAATGAAAATGGTCTTTTCTTATTATATTATTATTACTTTTTTTTTACAAAGGGAAATAAAATAAAAAAAAAAGTGTGAAGCAAATTTGAGGAAAAGAATCAAAACAAATAAAAATTTTCTTTCCTTTCGAGGGTTTTGATTTCTAAACTTTTTTTTTGTTTTTCTCATTCATTATTAAGTCAATTCGCCAAGCCCCTAACAAATATATTTTTTTTTCTTTAAATTTATTATATTGTTTTGAAATACATACACATAATTTCTTTTACTTTTTTTTGTTAATATTATAAATCAATTTTTTAATCATTTCTTAATCATTGCAATTTTTTATTATTAACTAAGGGGGATAGATTGATTTGATTTTTCTCATAAAATATTTAATAAGTCATGGTCTATGATTTTAAAGCAAAATCTCTCAGATTAAAGACTTTTTTTTTCTTACACAAATTCTAGAAAAAGTAGGGAAGTTGGGCTCACGATATTCAATCATGGTAAAAATTGGTTCCTTTGGAAATACCTAATGATCCAAAATAGTTGATTTACCATTTTCAGTAGAAGAACCTTCCTAAACTTTCACATATTCTGCATCTACATTGAAACATATGCTCACTTAAGAAACTTTCTAAAATCTCTTAAAAATTTATTATTTTTCTGAAAATTTCCCAAAAATACCTTGAAATTTCCAGAGTTTCTTGACATTTTAAAGAAAGTTTCTAAAAGTGCTAATTTCACAAATATTTTATTTATACTTCAACATGTTCAGTTTTGATTTCAAATCACTCAATTAACTTTATTAAATGTTTTAGAGAAAAAATATTTGGATTCATTCCCCTTGGATTATTAAATATTTTTTTAACTCGTATGTTTCCACGTTCACATCACTTGATTTTTTTTTCTGATTTATTTAATGTATATCCACTATTGTACAACTACTGAGATTTTTTTTCTTGCTGTATTTTCTTTGATATTAAGAAGATGGTTGATTTTATTTAATTGTGTGCTGTTGAATGATCAAATGATGATGTAGAATTTCATGTCTACTTCCTTTGATGATGATTAAAAATAAAAATAATACAAAAAGATGTTGGAAGTGAAAGAAAAGTTTTGTTTTCTGCTATTCTTCATTCTTCTTCTATGTATATTATTTTCTCTCTCTCCTCTTCCTCGTTTTTTTCCTTCCTTTCATACACATTGTTTGAAAACTGTTGCTTTTCTTGCCTTTTATATATATATATATATTTTTTTCTTATTGAATCTCTGTGAATGGTCTCTCGACGACTCGAAATGATAATGACAATGGTGAATAAAAAAACGAAACATTTCATTCTTTTTACATGGTGTGAGACATGCCACCCTCTCAATCGGGATGATTTTTTTTTTCTTGGTTCAAAGAAGGGTGAACATCCATAATAATAATAACGTAATGGCATGTAAGAAAAAATATATATTTTTTATGTTTTTTCCTTTCCTTTCGTTCTTCTTAATGAAAGTATCTCTGTGTGAGTAAAGTAAGTGCTGAATGATTTTGATGACTATGATGAAGCATAAAGTTAGCTGCTGGAGAATTTCTTTTCATGTATTTTTTTTTCTCTCGATAAACTCGCAAAAGAAGAAGGAAAGTGATGAAAGATAATTTTTCAAATTTAATCGCGGATGAATACGAATTCATTGTAGTGATTCCATCGATTTTCTTCAGAATCAACACCTGGCTTTAGATCTGTTGATGATCCAGATGTTCCAGAGCCACAGCTTCCAGCTAACCGAAAACCACTCTTTTGAAGATCATCGAATGCTTGTTCAATGAACGTATGCTTTAAAAAGAATCGTGACGTATAGCGATCAGGACCGCCATGGTCTGGATCACGTGACTCATTTAATGTGTCATTAAATACTTCACGACACAGAGCGACACGTCCACAGATAAGCAAACGAGATAATTTTCTGAATTTTACATCCGCCAAGCCATCCTTGCCGAATTGGAAACTGCCACGATAACCAACAGTTATGCAGCCAGGTGGTCGATTTTCAGTCAATTGATTTAGCGTTTTTGTCAAGCCAGCTAATCGAAAGTGTTCTGCCTCTTGCTTTAAGCGCTCCTTTTCACGAAAGCCTTCCGGTAATGATATGGCAGAGTCCCTTAAATAATCCAATATGTAACGAAATAAAACACCATCACGATCGATAAAATAACGTCCTTTGGCATCTTTAATTATGTCGCTTGGATTTCCTGTAAACATCTCATATAGGAGTGTATTTGGCTCACTTAGCAATGTCTTTAATTTGGTTGTATAGTGTACACCACCAACATTTAACTCGAGCATTGCTGGAAAGTCACCCATGATGATACTCTATTATTTGTAAAATATATTACCGCACAATCAGTTTTAATTTCTTCTGGATAGAAAGTTTATTCTGGCTCTATTGGTGCTTGAAAAGGGTTATGCCTATGTATGTAGAGTGTATCCACAATTTCCTTCTAAATTTCTTCTTTTATTTTTGTATGTTCCTCTCAGATTTGCATAGCAAGTAATTCGGTTTTCTTTTCACATTGACTTACTTCTGCAAGTCAGTTTGTGTATCGTATATTAGATTGTACATAAACACGCACACACCATAAAATTTCTTGTATACATACAATGTGCCTATTTCTTATATTTTTCTCCTTTTACTTTACGTATGTATACATATGCCGATGAGAGAATGTAAAAGAAATTTTTTTCTTCTCGTACTTTAAGTGATGGAATATAAATCTTGAATTATTATTTGTATAAGCGCTTTTCTCAATGAAATATCTTTACTTTCTTATCCACCATGCAGCCATTCACTTTAACTTTTTCTTATCTCTCTCTTCTCTTCTCAATGCGTGAGAAATTTCATTTAAAAAATTTTCATTTACTTTTTTTCCTCCTCAATAAAAAAAATGTTTTCCTTTCAATTCCACTCGAATAAACCGCTTTTACTGTTCACATTGAATGAAATCAGTTTGTGTCTGAGTAACTTAATAGAATGATTCAGCTAATTAAATGAAATAAAATATTCTTAAGTCGTTTTTAAACTATTTTTATTATTTATTTTATATAAATTGTATTTTGTGCTCAACGGAAGGGAGCTTTTCCCAAAATTAAACTGGAAGCAAACGCGTCTTAATCGCAACTGATTTCGATGGAAGGAAAAAAAATTTTTCATGAAAGCTTTTACATCTGAATTGAATGAGTAAATTGTGCGCATGTGAGAGCCGAGTGATGTTTTGAAAATTGAGAAGCTCTCTCTCTTTAATACTTTTCTTTTTTTGCTTGTTTCTGCTCTTCCTCAAATTACTTTTTCCCTTTTTGCACTCACTTCACGAAGTTGAAAGCTAGAATGAGATGATGATTTTCAGTTCCTCGGTACTTATTTTTTTTGTTCTTCCTTACGAATGGTACTCTGGTGTTATCAGAGTCCAAACATAATATGTATTGGAAAATCGCTCTATCTATAATGAAATTTACAGCAAGCAAAATAAGAAAAAGAAGAGATTCAGTGATAAAAAAAATAAAGATGATGGGGTAGAGAGGATGGGATATCATTTTG
Organism: Chironomus tentans; assembly: GCA_963573255.1. Lineage (NCBI taxonomy): Eukaryota > Metazoa > Arthropoda > Insecta > Diptera > Chironomidae > Chironomus > Chironomus tentans. Next base: position 30,284,887 of record OY754303.1, on the reverse strand, counting down.
AGAGCATTTTTCGAAAATAGAAAATTCGAAATTATTTTTCTTCATCCTTCAATATGTGCAGCTTCATCCATGCTCCTTTTTCAATTTTACCTATTACTTGTTTGCTTTGTGACTGCTGCTGGTACCTCACTTCGTAAGTAGCGAAAATATACATTTATCTTCTTTCACACATAACACATATTTTGTGTTCATTTTCCTCAGTGCTAAAAATTATTTTTTACTTGCTTTGCTTTTTTCTCTTCGCTTTTTCTGCTGCCTATCATGCGCGCAGCATCCCAATTCGATCAATAATTTGTCGTAGGCCTCATACATTTTATTCATGAAAAAATATACATATATTTCAAACTATTTTTTCCTTTCTTCTTCTCTTCTCACTTGTCGTTGTTGCTTTTTTTTCGAAATACTTAACATGTTGGCAAAAGCTTTCGCTCTTTCTCTCTCTCACACATTTTTAGAAAACATATAGAAGATACTGACTGATATGAATGTGTACGTAGTTGTTGAATCTTACGCTTACGTATACGACATATGGTACGTTAAATTTAAAAGATTTCTTTTGTACAATACATCAGATGAATAATGTGAATTTGAAGTTTAGGGAACGCAGAAACTTAGGGAGAGAAAAAGTTTTTTCTTTTGGGTACAAAGGCTTTTTCTTTATAGAAAATTGAATTTAGATGACACACCAAAAAAATGTGGAACATGTGCAAAAGTTGATTTTATACAGAAATAAAAGAAAGTCACAAAAAGTCGTTAAACTATAATAATGAAAGTTATGAAGAAGATGAAATAAGTAATGACGGTTGCGTTTAAAACAAATTATTATAATTAAATAAGCTCACGTAAAGAATATTAGTCTTATGGCTTGTAAAACGAGTATAATTATAATTAAACCGTATGACTGACATGAAATTAACTTTTAATGAGAAAGCTCTTTTTTTGCTATAATTTGACGTCGCTAATCATTCAGAAATTGATATTAATAATCCTGGGAAGTACCATAGGACGTCATGAACCATAAATTTACCTGTTAGAGTTGAATGTTCAAAGAAAATCTAATTTTTGCTTTTTTAATTTCCGAGACTGTCCCTTCATCAACAGTTTTAATGTGTTAGTTATGATAATATCCAAAAATATTATGTGGAAAAAAGGAAATCATGTGAGGTGCGGAAAGCAAATTTATAAAATTCTATGAAAAGTTAAGAATAAAAGAAACATATGTGATGTGCGTGTGTATTTGAATTTTTTTTTGCCATGCTTTCTTGCTTCTAATGTCAATGGCACATAATTCAGTGCGTATATACGAGAGAATGACAAAGTTCTTTTTTATCCGACTCTTTTTTTCCTTACATATATATGTGGAAATGAAAGGCACATATAGTGAATAAATAAAGTAAATTTTATATTTATCATACGAATATATAGTGAGGGAAGAAAGACCTTCCTTTTGTTATGTGTTACTTCTTTGCTTTGAAATATAATAAAAAGAAAATAAATATGTGAAATATGCGATCCATATTGATTGTCACTATATTCCTTCTCTTCTATATATTTATTGATTGTAAAGGAAGAAATATAGGAGAGAACATTCGATGGATACACAATTGAAGAAAAAGAAGAAAATAAATGAGCAGATAACAGCTACTTTGACATGAGAAACGTCAGCAGCAACAGAATTGATTAAAGTGTAGAGAAATGTATATAAAAAGTTACAAGATACACGAAATAGAAAATCGAGGACATTTCGAATGTCTCAGAGCAAATGAAATGAAATAAAAATTATGTTCTCATTCCCCCTAGCACATGTATACAATTTTTTTTTCGCAATCAATTGATTTGATTCTATTTCGGTATTAAAGAAAAGAGGATTGTATTGAATTGATCATCAGATAACAAAATCTTGCAACCTTTTCGATCAAATTTTCGAGAGAAAAAAACAAATACCTACGAGGATTTGTGAAATATTTTTTTACACGTTGAGTAGACATATCCTGTTAAACAACCGTTAAGTAGTCTTTAGAATGTTGACTGGGTCTGTTGCTTCTTGCTTTCAAACTTTTCCATTCAAACATTGAAATTCATCCATTTTGAGTTGAGTTCCCGTAAATAAGTGTCTACAGGGGCGTATTCAAGGGGGGTTTTATCAACTCCCCCCTTTTGGAAATTTTTTCAATTTGCTAGGGTTTTTTTAAATAAAAAATCCCAAAACCCTCTTAAATTTTCCCGTTCATACAAAAAAAAATCAAACCCCCCTCGAAAAAATTTCAATTTATATTTTCTCTTATGACAGTAAGCGCTTATGACAATTCTTCTAACTTATTTATATCAATAACCTCAAAGAAATCATTGATACGAAATAAGTAACCTCTTGTGCCTGAAATCATCCTGTCTTTATTATTTGCCACTCAACATAATGTTCAAGAAAACACACTTCAAAATTGTTTTCGTTTGTAATGTGAAAATTATGACACAAAATGATATAGTAAGGAAAGAAATTGAAAAAACACAAAAAAAGGAACAGAAAAACACAAATTACAGTATCACGTTCATTGAATCGTGATATTGGAATCGAAGTGTATGATATTATAAATATACAATCTTGAGGAATATTGGTTTTATGTTGCTTATGCAACGGGCATGTGTTATATTGTCATATAAGAAGTTATTATTGGATTTTATGTTGCTACTTCCTTGCTTGTACTAAAATGGAAGTAAATTAATATTGGCTGTCAAAACTTATTTTTCAACAACAGTTCTCAACCCTCATCAAGACAAATCTGACACTCGAAATTTAATCACTCATTCAAAAGTACTTACCTAATTGCACATAATTAAGAATTGATATAGATTTGGAATTCATTTTGCTTGTTCATTCGTTCTCTGTCAAGGATAATAAATTAATGTCAACTTTCATAAATTTTAGATTTTATTACCTTACCGATGACTTTTCTAATGCTACCTTTTGCCAATTCACACTTCATATAACCATGATGCTGCTATTAAGTTAAGTCAATGTTGTACCTTCTTCTACTCTTCTGCATAATTGAACGAAATGGAATATTACGCTAAATTGTTGTTGCTACTCTTTTTTCTGTGTGAAGCTTAATGGCTTTCCTTCTTCATATATCTAATCCATAAAGACCATATTTGCGATACATGAGAGTAAAATATAAATAAATGTACATGTATGAGTTTTACTACAAGTATGTGTTACTGCTTTAAGGCTAAAGCTAAAAGGATTTTTCCATGTGTTATATTGATGATGACTTGAGAAACTTAATTATGCAAAAGGATGGAAAAGGCTTTGATGATGTTAGCGTACATGGGAGAGTATAAGAACATAAAACTATAAAAAATTAAATTGCTTTGCAAGTGTGTAAAAAAAAGGAAAAAGCGATTAGATTTTTCACTAAATTTGAATTTCTATCGTCTGTGCTGTTGTTTATCTCTTTAAAACTTTATTTTCATGTTTTAGACTTTTGCATCATTTGGATTGTATTTACATTTTCGTTTATGTAGGTTTTTGAGGCTTTGTGGAAATGTCTGAACAGACAAAAATGTTTTTATCCTAACTGTGAAGTTATCAGGTTCTCATTAACGTCATGTAACTGTGATGACAAAATGATCTTATTTTAATTAAGAAATGTCCTCTGCCGCAAAGAAATTAATGCAGATGTTTCTGAAGAACTGAAATAAAATATGCTAATTTCAACACCTACAACGAATAACACAGAAACTTCATATTTGAATTCAGTTGGATTTTACTGCAAAGGTTTTATCCGAGCCAGTGTGATGTAAATTAGGTTGAATTGTATTGCTTCTATGCTCTCCTCTTTTATAAGATAATAAGGTCCAACATTCAAATTATGTTAATGTTCTCGAAACCTTCATTTCATCGCATTCATTCTTACTTATATACATATTCGTATTTACTGTATGCTTTGCCATCATCATGAAATTGTACAGAAATGCTAATGATACTGCAGCCGTTCTAGACATAAATGACATGCCGTTCTGCGTTTAACATCGTTTTAGTTGCTTTAACACAAAAAGCAGCATATAAAATGCAGATGATAGCAACTCATTACGCCTTCACATTTACAATTCTTCAGCATAAGTTGAGAAAAGGCATTAAACTAAAATGAAATGCTTCCTTGCTTTTCTGACTTGCTGAGATAAATATAATAAAAGAAGAGGAAGCTGATAGTGGATAATATGCATGTCGTCGTCATGATTTTTTATGTACATTACCTCCTTTTGACATTAAAGTTATTAAGACTCATATCCGTTTTGAAAGAGATTGCCATTTTTTGCTGTTGCTGTTTCAATTTACTGAACTATAGACACTATTATACTCATACGATATAACAGCTATAAAGGAGAAAATGTCTAATTTCTAATGGATGAACTTAATTTGTATTGAAAGCTAACATTCATTAGTACTTGGATACTTTGTTGGGATCTAATGATTTCCGCAAAGTCATTATATTTCATCACATTATTTCCCTCCAACCATCCACATTTGAATTTCTGTTTCCTTTCTCAAATGCAAGATATAAACGAAAAAATGTATGCTTGAAGGTCATTTCCATTTTTCATGGAAGATATTACGCCGTATGCTAAAATTAGAGTGATGAATTTGAAGTAAAAAGGTTTCAAATGAAAAATTAGCAAATTGGTCCGTTTGATGGCATAAAATCGATAGCTAATTATGTGGAATACTTTTAGCTTTTTTTGCTGACTCGTGATTTTTTCGAGAGTACTGTTATTTGTAATAACATTTCCATTAAACTTCTTGACCAGACTACGTAAACATGAAACTCAAATAAACCTTGAATTCAACCTTCAAAAAAGTTCAAAGAACTCAAAAAATGTCAAAAGTATTTTAAATCAAAGGAATCAAGAAATTGTAATAAAATTTAACAATTTCAACTTGAAACGATTTATGCATTGAAAGAAGCAAGAACATTTGCATAAAAGCACAAAAAATCGCCTCTTTTCTCACACTTTCTTACACATAAATCGATTTGTTTCTAACATTACTTGACTCCAATAAATTCTTCTTATTTTTTTCTATGTCTTTCAACTGTTTGTTGATGCCTCGTTCTGTCGATGCCCAATGACATGAAAAAAAGTTTTCTTCCTTCTCTCAACATTTTTATTCATGATGAATATTTTTTCCCATCGTATTCTTTTGAGACACATTTTGTCTCGAGTCTTTAGTCTCGACATTCAAGAAGGCAAAACAAAAGAAGAATGAAAGATCGAAAGAAAAAGTTTTCCATCATATTTTCTTCGGCAATCATGTTCTTGTCACAGCGAGATAAAGATGCAGAATAAATAAAAAGGGCGAATTGATTTAAATTTTTAGCGATCTAATTTCAATGATGCGTCCATGAAAAATGATGATGGGTAAACTTTCTTGTCACATAAGTGTAATAAAATAAAGCCTCATGAAAAATATCTACATCCATTAAATGAATAAATTTCTGACTAAAGAGTTTCAAGGGCTCATAAATATTATTATTTTTTTTTAAGAAAGAAAAATTGAAGTTTTACATTCATCATGTTATGAATGCTTCATTCTCATAACAAAGAAATTTCAACAAGTTTCAAAGAAACTTGGCAAAAGAGATTAAAAATTTTCAAACATAAAATATCACTTACAAGATTTATTTTCTCTGCTTGATTTTTATTCAGGAATAGAAACTAAAAATAACTATAATTTGTGAGATTGCTAATGATCACTAGTGTTAGGATTAGGGCAAGTCTGAAGATGTGTTTGAATTCATGATTCTAAAAAACCTTATCCAGAATTGTAATAAAGTGATGAAGGGGTGTATGTACAACCCCCCCCCCCCCCTATTTTGATGATGATTCGAAAAGATATCAAAAAAAGTCAAAACAAAAAGACTTCCACAAATGAAAGGTCATGACCCCCCCCCCCCCCCTAAATGAATGAAATGGAATTAATCCTTCTAACCCTGCTTCATTATCTTTAGTAATACAAAATTTAATTAATTACTTTTTAAGTACAACAAATTAAATATTTCTTCCTGTCCTACTATGTGTATACAATTGAATGGATTTTTGTCAGCACAAAACTTTTCCATCATAAATACATGCCAGGAAGTTTTAATTCACCCCTTTAACAAAAATCTTTTTCAACCAATTAAAGCTACTTCTGTATTATATTATTTTATTAAAATAAACCCAAAAGTTTTGATATGATACATGAAGTTTAAAACAATGAATATTTCATCATATGATAAACAAACGAGTCGGAAAATTCACAGAGGACGAAGAATATGGAATCACCCATATGTTACATAGTTCTTTATATCAATGTACATGTAAACATAAAAGTTTGTGGTTTTTTTGGTTAAATTGTCTATATACATCATCTCATCACTGTTGCATATTTGTTGTACGTAAATGCGTTATACACAATAGTAATCTTGTCTACATCCTGAACTATGTCACGAGTTAAGTAACCGACAAAACCCTTAACTATGTAACATGGAATGTATATCCATTATTTATTACCATGAACAACGTGATGTGACAAACCCTCCAACTACAAAGGATGACATTGAAATGATAAAAAGACAAGGAAAAGCTGATTGAGGATGTAAAAGAAGCAAAAAACTTAATTAAGCTTTTTGAAATCAGATAATTTCATGCGGGTATCTAATTTCAAACAAAAATCTCTTTAACTTCACCCTCAGTTACAGAAATATCTTTTCCTTCACATTTTGATGATGAAAGACTTTTCGTGAAATTTGATCTCCGTTCCTTACTACGTGAAGCTTTTTCTCATTCATCGTCAGTATGGCACTTTAGTTTCCATCTTCTCTTAAATATTTCTATGCTTTGCCAAATTCTCGTCCATTTTCACGCCATTGAACACATTCGCTTGTGCCTCTCAATGTCATTGATAATTTATGCTTAAATATTTAAGTGTAGTAAAGTAAAACAATCTGAATCTTCGTATTCCTGCGTACGTCGAGATTTATTGTTATAAGGTCTTGTTTCATTGTTTTGTCTGTAGGGCTTTTTTGTCTGTAGTATTACACTCTGTGCTGGAAACATTTCAATGTTTAGCTGGTTCATTTGATAGCTTTAAAATTTGCTGAAATTTTAGAATTTTCCGTGAGAATTTCCATTCACAAATGCGCTTTAAAGACTAACTCATCTGGTCATAAAACTTCCATTTCCAATGTTCAGCTTCATCCCTCAAATAGCATAGCTCAGATCGAGAGACTATGCAGAGAAGAAGACAGAAAGAAATCCTAAACATGTAAACATGCATAAAGGGGATTCACATATAATTTATTGTATTTTTACTGTATATACCCTATGCTTTGCTTCCATTTTTAACACATATATGCATAATAGAGAGAAAATATTTAAGCGAGCGTAAAGAGTGAAATGCTTTTTTATGGATACAGTAGAAATGTAGGCAGTACCAAATACGTGGTGAGTCTAAATAACTGCGGAGCTTTATAAATTTATACATAATCAGCAAATGTTCATGTAAATAAAAATTGAAACATATGAAAAGAAAATAAACGAATTTAAAATTCAGAGAAATCTCTGTGCGTACTTTGCAATATTTTCATATAGAATAAATAAGCTTTGCATTAAGCTGAATGAAATATATTTTCTGAGTGTAAAGATATGGAAGATGAAGAATAATTTCATAATGAATCGGATTATGTGGGAGATATTTTTACAAATTAAATCCTAAACATAAAGTTTAGCAATCTAGATTTTTTTTCATTGTATTTTTATGGCGTATCGTAAAAAGAAACAAACAAAAATATGCAGAATGTCACATAAAAGCACAACATACAATTTAGGACCCCACAACTTTTTGTCTTTAGGCATTCATTAGAAACTTGACAATAAAAAAATTGGCAGAAAATAAAATTTATTGAGGTTTTGTGACTTAATGTAGATAGCCCTTTTAATTCTGTTGTTATTTAAACACATTTTCATGTCAACAACAAATGTTTATGTGTAGTTAGTTATCATGTGAACAAAAGTCTTTATAATTTTATTTCTTTTTTATTTTCTCTTTCTCGGTGGCTGTCTTTGGTACACAAAATGTGATAAATTTTAAATGCACGCCCTTCTATGCTCTGTCTCTGTCCAATTGGGATGAAATTACTTTTAATCATGCTTTACTGTCTCTTTTGTCATGTTCTATTGCCTCTTGAAGCTATGATCTTGCCTCGAATCCCAAAATCAATCGGAATAATAGGATCTGTACTTGCATTTCGTTTGATATCGACATCTAGGTAAGTGCTTTTTTGTGTCCTATCACAAACTATATATCCTTGTATATTAGTTAATCGAAAAACCCAATGAGAAAATTATTCATAGAAATATTTTTACTGTCCTTTCATGCTCTTGAGTGTACTGTATGTTTGTGAATTTAATTTTGTATCATATTATCTCGACAAAAAACTTGAAATGTTTGATAGTCCATGTTATAATATAATACAACATGAGTGATGATGGCATCTACAACAAAACTAGTAATGCGTCCACGGGCTGCGGACGGAAGTGCATTTTCTTAAACTACTGTGCCCAGAAATTTAAACGTATAAAAAATTAGTAATGATAAAGAAAACTAATGCACGAAACACTGACGCAAAAAAATTAGTCAAAAATATTTGAATAATAAATATAAGTTTTTAAAAAGAATAACGGTAATTTCTTTTTTTGGAAAAATAACGGTCAAAAACTATTTGAATAATAACGGTCAAAAAATATTTGAAAAAATAACAGTCAAAAAATGTTTGAAAAAATAACGGTCAAAAAATATTTGAAAAAATAACGGTCAAAAAATATTTGAGAAAATAACGGTCAAAAAGTATATGAAAAATAAAAATAATACCCCCCGTTTTACTCCCCCCCCCCCCACCTTCATATACACCCCCTCGTTTAACTCCCCCTACTCCCCTTTCAATTCACACCAAGAAAGGTTTACGTAATGTAAATTTACATAACACGTATTTTTACATAACGTAAGCTTTAATTAATTTAACTTCGTGAAAAGTTCGGAAAATGTGAAGAAAAAATATTAAAATGGAAAATTTTATCATAACACATCATGAAATATCAAAAAAGTGTAAAAAAGTACAAAAAAAAAGTTGCTCGGAGTGGGGCTCGAACCCTGGCCGGAAGATTGTAAGAAAAATCACGTTTTTAAGAGCTACGTAAAAAATACGTACGTAAAACGTAAGCAATTTTTTGAAAAAAAGTTAATTTAATTAACTTCTACTACACCGATCAAAAAAATCTCTCGTCATTCTTGCCTCAGACCTAGTCCACACATTTTAAGCAAAAAACCGCGTCGAAAAAGCTTAAACTGGAGGAGGAGTTACACGGCAGACGGACGGACGGACGGACGGACATTAGGCGGACAATAGTGTCTTTTCCCAATGGGAAAATGCACTAAAAATTTGCTTGTATTTTGTTATCCTTTCGTGTCTACACGTTGATCCCAAGACTATCTTGTTTGTTGTGATGAAATAATAATTTTCCAATTAACATAATCCATTGAAATAGTTTGAAAGCTTGTTATTTTGATAAATATCTATAGATATTACAACCCGAGCGACACAAATGACAAAGTCCTTCAAGGTTCTACCACGGAGAGACTTATTAACACTAAATCGATTCATTTTCCATTCCATCTCGTTGTGGCTGTCAAACGGAGGCGGAGTGAATATTTGGTGTTCATAAATCATTCCACGACGGAGCCTAGACGGAATTGTGATGGCGCTTTTGTCATTTGTGTCGTCGGCAATATTATGTTTCAAACGTGAGAATTTGTTGTTATCGTATCAGAGGATTAAAAATGAAAGTTTATGGTATGGTGATAAAATTTTCATATGGGATTTATCTCGATCCTTAATACAACATAACCTATGCTGTGTATTTTCTTGAAAATCCCACAGATCATTTGATATACTTAGCATAAATCATTAGATATACCAATAATACATATTTTTATTAGGATTATTAAGAAATAAATTTTTTGGACAGGGAGGACAACTTGAAAGTTACAACAAATTGTATTTGTTTTTGCCTACCGCAAAGTCAATGTTCCTTCCATCTGAAACCACAAAACACTCATAAAATAAATAAAATCGATACCAATAACTATCTTCATAACTCCTTCCTATTAGTATATAGATGGTAATTTTTCACCGACTAATGTTACCCCTTCGGCACGTCGATTTTATTTTATTTTGAAAATTTATGAGCTTGGTATTATTTTTGCCTTCGATTTCAACTTCATTTTTCATTATATCCTTCATCCTTTTTACCCTATATCAATAATTCTCTTGTATCATGCCTACATTTGTAGAAATGTACAATTCAGAAATCGTTAGAAGATTATTATCATGAAAATGAATGTGAATGGTCATTTTTTATCTTTCCGCATTCAATCGTAGCCAATTCATCATCATTCATTACATTTATAACGACGGCTGTACACATTGTGTTGTTCGTACATATGTATTCGATTCACCTGTATGTATGTCCACCAGGATGTCTACTTATATGCGTAGCATATGTGGCTTCATGCATGTTTTATGCAGATTAAATTTAACAATATGCAATGTGTGATATGAACAAGTTTTTGCCCTTGTTTGTCAATTAACATGAAGTTGATTTATTCCTCACGTGATAATATGCGAAATGTTTGCAGAAGCAATTTTGCTTACTGATACATTTTGGTCTATCTGCTTTATTTGCTATTTCGTCTGCAAATCAACAGATTGAAATTTTAATGAAAATTTGAATTTGGAAAACAGATGAGGATGCTGGAACAGTGAAATCTATTGCAAGATAAGAAAACGTTGGAAAATTAATAAATAAAGTAATGTGCAAGCATGAAAGTCTCTCAATCATACTTAAACTCCTATTGTGACTTATATTTGCATTTTATGTCAACCGTAAAGAGTTTGATACTTTATCCTAGCTGAATTATAATTTAATCTATTTTAATATTGACAAAAATATCTGACGATTTACACAAATTTCTTGTTGACAAAAAAATCAACAATGTAAAAAATAATGATCAAATTTAAATCACATTTTTACAGAACATCTGATACATGCCAATAAAAATCACTCATGAGATAGAAATTGTTGAATGAACAATATTTATAATATCATTTTTCATTTCTACTGGTACTCAAAAAAACCTCTCAACGATCATTCGACTCAGCTCGTTAAGTTTCTAAATGCTTTTTATTCTATTTGTATAGCTCTTCACATATATTACATTTGTTATGCTGGATTTTTTTATGTAACATTTTTTACTCTCATCTGTATCCTTTTCTGATGAACTCAAATATTGAGTCAAGATTAACATTCAATGAAGATAAGGAAAAAAATTCTATCTTTGATCTAAAATAAAATTTTATTCCTTAATATAAAGACTTTGAGTTGTTATTAGATTTACTTTGAAAAACTCTTAGAAAGAGTTACGAAGAGTTTCTATTCAAAATGCGCACTCGTGAGAATTCAAGAACCGTTTATGGTTAAATACTGACTTGAAAAATTTATTCCATTTTTAAAAAGTTCATAGAGTTTCGTTTAGATGACTAACTTTTCACAAACTCAATAAGTTTACAACTCTAGATACTTCACGAACTCAAGTTGCTCGAAAAAGTAGTTTGAACAAATTTTCAAGTCGACAGAAAATGCTCGCAAACTTGACATGAATTCTACAAGGGTATTGATAGGTTTAATCCTTAAATATATAGAATTTGACATCATCGTCGTCCAGGTATGAACAGAAAATAAGAAAAATTGTACGAAATGTTCTAAAAATATGGATGAATCTTCATTTTATCTTACACATACATTAAATAAAACAGATTGAATTTACTTCTTATGCTTCTCATGAGAATTGTGAGAAAGCATCTTCAATGTGATTCAGGTGCATAGCCAGGGTAGGAATTGGGGGGTCAAATCCTTCTATATAAAATCCTTCCTTATATTTCATACAAAAAAAATCAAAACCCCTCCCTCGAAATATTTCTGACTACACCCCCTATGTGCTTCAATGCTACTAGATATCAAGTGGATATTGCAACTAAGATTCCTAATTTCTCCAATACCACAATTTATCTTTAGATTTACTTGACTTGTTCTAAAAATTAAGCTTCTATCGCACAACCAGTTGCTAACTGTCATTTGCTATGTCAGATTATTAGGAATCCGACTGCACATTGTTATTTTATAATAATACTTAGATGATATAAAATTGAAACAGTAAGATGCTACCATATCAAATTGCTGAGAAAAAATGTATAAAAAATAAAAGTCAATCAGAAAATGTCAAATATTTGTTGAGTTTGCCTTCCAGCATAAAATGTCTTTGACATTCTTTCTCTTATTCCCTTTCCATCTGTCTTTAACTTTATTTTCTCGACTCTTAGAATCAATTACTCAAAATATATAATATAATACGGAAATAAGTAGAAGAGGAAAGAAAAATTCTCTAGTGACTGATGGAAGTGTAGTACTGTTTGAATTAGACTTTCTTCTTCTCTGTTTCATTTCCTTCAATATTCTCGGCCGATAAAATGAAGACAAAAAATAAATGTTGAGTAAAATTTCCTCTCGAGACTTTATTTATTTGTTCTATTGTAAAATTTATCTGACAAATGCTATGTAATTTTGTAGGACTTTCCATTATCATCCATGTTTTGTTTCTGTTTTCTTTTCTTCATTCTCGGTTCAATAACTTTGTTTTCTCCATCAACTGTCATTCGATGTATTTGTGAACTTAAGGATTAGTTAAGATTAGAAGATATTTTGTTATAATTAACTCTGGATATATTTAGACGCTATAATGGAAAAATTAACTGTCATTTATTTATTTTGTTGCCGTTACCTTGTTGTGTATTAGGTCTTTGGAAGAATAGTGCTAAGATTGTTATTTTTTGGGGATTTTGCTGAATATTTGTTCATTTATTTAACCTATTTACTGTAACAAGCTAAAGTAAGGAATTTTTTTATTCAAATTTTTTAACGATGGAGAGGGGAGAGGTAATAAGTGAACAAATTCACTTCCAATTATATATATAATTTGACTTAAAGTCTGTGAAATAATTGCAATTTTTAATCTTAATACCGCATAATTTTTCTTGCCTACACTTTCGTTAACACGCTAAATAAAATTAATGCTCAGACAAAAGTTGAGTCTTATCACGTAAACTTTGTAAATTCATGTCAAATATTTTCTACTTAGTTGTTTATCTGCTTTTTCCTTTTTCCAGTAATTAATAGGGGAAGTTTTATATGCTCGAATTGTAGAAGAAGAAATGCTTGATTTACCTTTTATGTGCATGAACTATAAAGGATGAAAAGATTGAATTTTTGTGAAACAAGAAAGTAAAGAGAATTTTCTTCTTATAAGCTATTTTATGCTTTGATAAACTTTACTAAAAAGAAAGTTTCCTTTAACAATTTTTCCCCTTTTTGGTTGGAAATTATTGACGGTAAAAGTTAATTTTTGAATCAACAGATTCTTTTTGGGATGAAAATTTTGTAATCTTTGTTGGATGACTTGTTAATTGTTTGTTTGAAAACATTTTTTATATTTTTTTAAAACAAAAGGCTCCGTTTCAAGTTCAAAAGAATCACTTGTTAATTTTCTTATTTTTACTGCCAAAATTCTTTTAAATGGATGAAGAATTAAATTTTCTTTTTTGCAGCTTTGAAGCATTCACAGGGGGAAAATAATTTGGTGTAAAAAGTTTCAGTGGGTTTGGTGGAAATTTTCAAAATATACCTAGACTCAAACATCCACCAAGAGAATTTGAGAATTGGAGTGGGGGTCGTTCACTTATTACGTTCGCTTTTTACTCTAAAATTTTATAACAAGCTAAAATAAAAAAAATTTTTTGGTTCGAAATTTGAAACAAGGGTCAAATATTCTAGGTGTGTCGCGAGATTTTTCCTACAAGGCCAAAAATGACCAGTTTTTTGAGACTTGCTCTAAAAAAGGTCATGAAACTCAATTTTTGAATTTGTGAAAAATATATTTTTTGGTGTGTCGCGAAATGTTTTTGACTCAAAAGTGTGTCGCCAACCAAAAAAGTTTGGAAGACACTGCTCTAAAAAGTCGCTGTTCTGCGTAATAAGTGAACGACATCATGTTAAATTGTTGAAAAATGAAAAAATTCCCATCTTCTTGACCGTACATGCACGTGCAAAGCTTCCTATAAAGATGAAGAAGCATTGATGCTTTAATTCTGTTATTTCGTTCATTGAATTTGATAAAAATGGAGCATGTCACGTATTTTTCTTATTGATTGAAATTATATTGCATGAGTGATGTAAGGACTTTAACAATGCTGGTGGTCATTCGTTCATGATGTCCATCATTTTGGCGGAAGAAAAAAATCATTTTTTATGATGGACGTCATTTGTGAAAGACCCCTTTTATGTAATATTAATTTACATATTCAAGATGATTTCTCTTACTAGATATAGATCTTCAAAAGAAATCTTAATTAAAAGTCTTCTGAAGTTTATTGATTTTACGCTTGGTTTACTCTATTTAAATGATCTGCTTTTAAAAACATCTCAAAAGTCGGTCTTAGAAAAACTTCTCTGTTATCTTTTATTTCCAATCGTTGCTTTTCATTCTTGTTGACTTTGAATATATTTCAAAATGTTCATTAAGTGAAAATTCGCAGATCTTATCCAAGTTGTGGAAATACTTGAATATTCATCCTTAGCATTTGAACTTACAGAAATGAAATAATGCTTCAATTTAATCAAAAGGATCTTAAAGTTAGGTTTTCGTAGAATTGTGTTCACTTCCGTGTCAAAATCCATTTTGAACTTTTTTCTCCTTAAAACTTGGTATTTCCATTTCACATTTCTTTATCGCTTTGCATCATCTCATGACAACTTACAAAAAAAAAACAGAAATTCGTTCTTATTTTACATTTTCATTCATCCATTCACTCAGCGTGTCTCGTTTTGATTTATTTAAAAAGTTCAAAGATATTTTTTCTCCATTCCTTATCCTAAAATAAATCAACACTTGACACAGAAAGTGAAGCAAGAAATAGATATTCTTTTGTTATAAAAACGTGCCAAAAGAAGGAAATCGAAAAAAAAATGTTCAAAATCTTTTATCTTAACCACCTGTTCTCACTTTGTTCTGGATTCAATACAATTTACATTCCTTATCATTCTCGTTAACTCAATGCTTTTTTTGCGAGAAGAAAATATGTCTGCATTGTAAAGAAATAACGATGATGATGATGAGCTATGAGAATATGAAGAAATAAATGCGGAATGTCATGATGAACTTGCCTCTAAAGCTCTCTTTTTTCTGCCTTCAATTCCATTTCCTTTCTCTATTTTTATGAAGATTGATAGACAAAACTTAATAAGTATTCATTTCATTCCCGTTCCCATCCTCATTTTCATCTTGTTTTGAATTTTTCTCATATTCTTTTTTTTCATCTTTCCTTCTTTTTCTTAACAAACACTGATTGATTTATGATCCTCGAGTGAAGGAGCTTCACTTTCATCGTTTATGTTTATTAGCGGTTCTTAAACTTTGTGATGCGGTCCGCTAATGTGGCATGAGGCATTCAGAGATCTGCTGAGTGTTTTTTCATGTGACTTTAAGCTTAAATTCTATTAATTGATCTGTCAATCAACATTGATGTTAAAACAAGTCTCTCCGGTCTTCCTTAACCACATATACTCAAAAATTCAATTTTGTGCCGTGAACAAAGTAAAAGAAACACTGATGTAAAAAGTCAGAAAGAAGAAGTAAATTTAAAACAAGACAGGAAAAAAGAAGAAAAGATTATGATTATGGAAGATAGAAATAAAAACAGAAACAGCAACAGTCATAAATGTCGACATAGAAGCAGAATAAAAATAAGGAAGAGCCATAAAAAGGAGAAACTTTATTGCGAGAAATGTTTTCTGCTTGCTGTGCATTTTTCTTGAAATTTATGCCTTTGACTGCTGAGTGGGCTGAATAAATAAGAATCCTTAAATGAAGCACTTTGAGGTTTTCTATGATGACTATTTTGTTTTTAAAAAAAGTTTTTGCACGGTAGATTCTCGTAGAGACAAGATTTGAGATTTATTTGGATAGTTGATTGCTGTCTTGCTATAAAAAATTAATGATAAAAGTCACTTTAGTGGAAAAGTTTTGAATGGTTGAAGTTTTAATAAATTATATCGTCAATCCCAGTGGATGTCATAAATTTTGATTTTATTGTTTTACAATTACTGTGCTGAAATGGACCTTAGGGGTCGTTCACTTATTACGTTACGTTAAGAACAGAGACTTTTTAGAACCCCCTCCCCACCCTCGTTACAAATTTTGAACCAAAAATTTCTTTTTACTTTAGCCTGTTACAAAATCTTAAACCCTCTAAAAAGCGAACGTAATAAGTGAAGGACCCCTTATCAGATTCCCTTATCAACCCCTGTGGGGGGTATCTCAGTATACACCTAAGGTTATTCCCTAGGGTAGGGGTATATACCGAGAAACACTTCCCAGTTTCAAAACTGTCAGGCAGAGATAATTTAAAAAAAATTACTTCCACTTAAAAGTAAATTTTCTCATGCCATTGCAAAAAATTATCTGAAAATGTCTTCAAAAGTGTATTGTACAAAATATTGAACAAACTAATTTAAAAGAAAATACGTAAAGTTTAGAGCACTTCTCAAGCTGAGAGAATTCTGAACGCTAATGAAAGAAATTTTAATGCAGGAAGTTTCTGGTTTTATAATAATTTTGCATTTTCTATAAAAAAAATTTTGCATCTTTCTCCGTCATTGCAGTCATCTGGATTTATATATTCTCTTGATCTCACACAAAAGTGTACGTATTTACGGAAAATCGTGATCTCATTAAATTATGAGCGAACAATGAGTATAATTTAAAAGAGATTTTCATGAGGATTTTCTCTATTCTTAGTTAAAGGAAAGAAAGCACCTCATCTCATTGAAATTCAAGATAAAACTTTTTTCCTTTTTTTCTCAATTTCGTATCGCTAAATCTTCTCTTTTCTTTCTTCTATCTACTTATAGTGTAATGGCTTGTTCAGCAAATCAAGGAAATCCCGACACTGCTCAATCAGTCTATGAATTTTCCGTCAACGACATTAAGGGTGAAGCAGTTAGTTTGGAGAAATATCGAGGTCATGTTCTGATTATCGTTAATGTAGCATCGAAGTGCGGTTACACAGCTAAGCATTATGCTGAATTGAATGAAATTTACGATCAATATGCTGAATCTAAAGGTAAGTTTCACCTGCAAAAGTGCTTTTTTACTAATTTATTGAAATGATAGCAATCTTTTACGTTATTTTACGACATTTAATTTTGAAAATTTTCTAACTTTAAAATTTTATTTGCATACGATGCAATTCGTAGAGAACTTTGTTAGAAATTCCACTCTTTCTTTTATTATTTTACACATTTTTTGTCTGTCATAAAATTTTACAACACGAACTCATGTACTCAAAATTAAATTAGAATGGAAATGAAAAAGCATATAGAACTAGGGAGATGGAGATAATAAAGAAATTTTCATTTGCAAGCGAAATGTTAGAGAGAAGATAGATGAAGTTTCGCTTATTTAATCTGATAATTATGTAGAAATGGAATGTAGGAAAGTTTAGAAGCACTCCGAGCAAAGATGTTAACATTCTGTGTCTTTGAGAAAGAATTTTTGGATTGCACAAGGAAGAGCTGAGTTTTTTGAAAGTGGAATTGCATAAAGTTCGGAATTTCATATGGAATGTGAAGCTTTTAATGCAGTTTTAGAAGTATTTAACTTTTTTACCACGTTTTTCTTAACTTGCTTTCTTGTCTGTTTGATTGTCGAGGTCAAATTTTGTAATCGATTTTTCGACCACTTCCACTGCTCCAATCGAGCTGAAATTTTTCATGCATGCGTATTTTGGATGACAATGCAATCTTTTAATATTTTGGAATCACAAAAATACTTAATTATAGTATAATTTAATTTATGAATTTTTATATGAGAAAATAATCCAATATCAATGATGTCATTTTCTCATGGACATTCTTTGAGAACATTTGAATTTTCTGAAATGTCATGGGTTCAAATCTTACCAATGACAAAAAACTTTTTTGAATTTTTTTGATTCTTTTTTACACTTTTTTGATGCTTTACGATGTTTCATGATTTATTTATGCATAATTATATTTTTATAAGTCATAAAACAGCAAAAAAGTACAAAAAGAGTGAATTTTGATTTTTTGTATGAAATGTCGATATACTTCACAAGAGCAAAAATCTTTGTTCATATGTATATTTTGTCACTAAAATCTATAATCGTACAAGTGATTGGCTCGAAATAGTGTGTAAATACATGCAAATCGTTTCATAGGTTGATATCGCTGAATATATTTTGGGGACAAAACAGTGTATGGCTGTGAGAAACGAAATTTATTTGGTTTGGGTAGAGAGTGTGTGAAAATTTTGTTTTTGCTATGATTGAGAAATCAGTTATTCGTATTATGTGAGGTTGGAAGTAAAACAGCCAAAAATGTTCTATGCAAAAAAGTTTGTGCCTGAAATTCTACATCATATTCAAAAAACCGAATAGGAATTGGTTAAGGCATTCAAGAACAAGAAATACATTTTCTGTAAGCAAGCAAACAAACAAGTTAATGAACAAGAAATAGCCAAAACGAGACATCGTTGAGAGTTCTAGTTTTTTGCATTCGATCCGTGCCGCCCTACAGAAGAACTGATTAGATTTTGGACATGGTAGGAACAGCCGTTGCTTCTAAAAAAGCAAAAAACCTTCTTTTCCATACAAAATGTGAAATTTAAAGGTTGCTATGATTTTTGAAAATTTCGACTGTATATGAAAATTATGTAATGGAGTTCAAGAAGAATCCAAATTGGAAATGGGACTTGAAGGAATTTACTTAATTGAGGAAGTAGCTTATCCACATGACCCAAAAACTTGAAAATCCTCATATTAACACCGAGTGAAGCTCGGTCTATCCGTTGAACTTTTAGTTATAAATGTGATGTATTTTGACAAAATGAGCTGAAATTTGGAATGAGGGTTCCTTAGCTGTGCCTGAGTATGGAACTGATAAAACTTTTGTTTATGTTACGTAAAGATCTTACGTTACGTAAAATTACGTAAAGTGAATTTTACTTAAAAATATTGTTTGAATGAATATAGACCAACTGGATCTCATTTTATAGGACATAGAGGATCTAGATTACTGTATCTCATTTTTATTGGAGACAGGATCTGGTTCTAATTTTTATTGGACACGCAGGCTGTTTACTGGATCTCCGTATGAATTACGTATGAACTGTAATTCTAAACAAGTCGAGGGAGCGTAGCTCAAGCTCGACTCTACTGTGATCCATGTAAAAACTGTAATTCTTAACAAGTCGAGCGAGCGTAGCTCAATCTCGACTCTACTGTGATCCATGTAAAAACTGTAATTCTTAACAAGTCGAGCGAGCGTAGCTCAAGCTCGACTCTACTATGATCTATTTAAAAACTGTAATTCTTAACAAGTCGAGCGAGCGTAGCTCAAGCTCGACTCTACTATGATCCATGTAAAAACTGTAATTCTTAATAACAAGTCGAGCGAGCGTAGCTCAAGCTCGACTCTACTGTGATCTATTTAAAAACTGTAATTCTGAACAATTCGAGCGAGCGTAGCTCAAGCTCGATTCTACACTAATCTACGTATGAACTATAATTCTTAACAAGTCGAGCGAGCGTAGCTCAAGCTAAGTTGAGCGTAGCTCAAGCTAAGTTGAGCGTAGCTCACAAATTTTTACGTCCTGAACGTAGCGTAGCGAGTGAAGGCGTGAAAATTTTCCAAAGTCTTTAGAAGACTGCGGATATGTGAGAAAGTGTTAGTAATTTGAGTAATAATAGTTCGAGCGGAGCTCAAATATAAAAGTTCGAACGTAGTTCGAACTAAGTTGAGCGTAGCTCACAAATTTTTACGTCCTGAACGTAGCGTAGCGAGTGAAGGCGTGAAAATTTTCCATAGTCGTTAGAAGACTGCGGATATGTGAGAAAGTGTTAGTAATTTGAGTAATAATAGTTCGAGCGGAGCTCGAATATAAAAGTTCGAACGTAGTTCGAACTAAGTTGAGCGTAGCTCACAAATTTTTACGTCCTGAACGTAGCGTAGCGAGTGAAGGCGTGAAAATTTTCCATAGTCGTTAGAAGACTGCGGATATGTGAGAAAGTGTTAGTAATTTGAGTAATAATAGTTCGAGCGGAGCTCGAATATAAAAGTTCGAACGTAGTTCGAACTAAGTTGAGCGTAGCTCACAAATTTTTACGTCCTGAACGTAGCGTAGCGAGTGAAGGCGTGAAAATTTTCCAAAGTCCTTAGAAGACTGCGGATAAGTGAGAAAATTTTGAGTTAACCCCTGTGATCTATAACAGTCAGACGAACGAAGCAAAGCGAAGTGGAGTCTGATACTACTGTGATCTATAACTGTTGGACAAACGAAGCGGAGCGAAGTGGAGTCCAACACTACTGTGATCTATAACAGTTGGACGAACGAAGCGGAGCGAAGTGGAGTCCAACACTACTGTGATCTATAACAGTTGGACGAACGAAGCGGAGCGAAGTGGAGTCCAACACTACTGTGATCTATAACAGTTGGACGAACGAAGCGGAGCGAAGTGGAGTCCAACACTACTGTGATCTATAACAGTTGGACGAACGAAGCGGAGCGAAGTGGAGTCCAACACTACTGTGATCTATAACAGTTGGACGAACGAAGCGGAGCGAAGTGGAGTCCAACACTACTGTGATCTATAACAGTTGGACGAACGAAGCGGAGCGAAGTGGAGTCCAACACTACTGTGATCTATAACAGTTGGACGAACGAAGCGGAGCGAAGTGGAGTCCAACACTACTGTGATCTATAACAGTTGGACGAACGAAGCGGAGCGAAGTGGAGTCCAACACTACTGTGATCTATAACAGTTGGACGAACGAAGCGGAGCGAAGTGGAGTCCAACACTACTGTGATCTATAACAGTTGGACGAACGAAGCGGAGCGAAGTGGAGTCCAACACTACTGTGATCTATAACAGTTGGACGAACGAAGCGGAGCGAAGTGGAGTCCAACACTACTGTGATCTATAACAGTTGGACGAACGAAGCGGAGCGAAGTGGAGTCCAACACTACTGTGATCTATAACAGTTGGACGAACGAAGCGGAGCGAAGTGGAGTCCAACACTACTGTGATCTATAAACTGTCAACTTATTATCAATCATATGAACAAATTAGTAAAATATTTGATTTTTAGTCTAAAAGTTATATTTATGGTATCTGAAAAATGTAGCAACAACTTTAATAGTGAGCTGTATTTCAACTTCATCAATTATTCAACAATAACTTCAAAGAATCTCAATGATTACTTTGATCATAAATAAATCTTAAGAAATGTTAGAATTTTATTCAACAGCATCATCGAAAGACTAAAAAGTAGAAAATAATTTACTATATAAAAAAATATTTTTTTAAAAAAAACCACGTTTTTCCCGTGGACTAAAAAGTAGAAAATAACTTTTATTTTGTATTGGTCAGAAATTAATTGTAAATTTTCAGATTTTATTTTAAAAATTTTATCCTCATCCATGAATTCATGATCGTCTATGAATTGCTAATAAGTACACTTCAAAATTATCGTATAGTTCGACTACTAAAAACGTGGGCGCATTTTATAAGAAGTAACTTAAGAAATTTCTATACTAAACAGTAAATTGATAACTTCTTATAAAATGCGCCCACGTTTTTAGTAGTCGAACTATACGATAATTTTGAAGTGTACTTATTAGCAATTCATAGACGATCATGAATTCATGGATGAGGATAAAATTTTTAAAATAAAATCTGAAAATTTACAATTAATTTCTGACCAATACAAAATAAAAGTTATTTTCTACTTTTTAGTCCACGGGAAAAACGTGGTTTTTTTTAAAAAAATATTTTTTTATATAGTAAATTTTTGGTTCTATTTTTGCAGAATGGGACTCATATATGAGAATTTCAATATATTTCATTAGTAAAGTTGAAAATTTTCATGAAAATTTCACAATTTTCATAAAAACATTTCTTTTATGACGAAAAATTCAAAACAGCATCCAAATGTGCACATTAATGTATTAGTTTATAGATAAAATTACCATTAGTGCATAATATATTATTCTCTGTGTGTAAATTACTAAAAGAGCTCATTAACTAATCTATTTAGCTCTACTTCGGGCATTTAATCAACCATAAACTAGATCTTGTTATTGTTTAGATAGTTTATCATATTATATACGAATTTTAATGTTTTTCGAATCCAATGGTGATTATTATGATACAATAATTCCATCTGTTGCGTGCTGCCAAAAATTTAACTAAAATATAGTCAATTTTACAGATAACTAGTCTGTTGCTTCAATTTACTGAATTAAATATAAGCTTTAAGGCTTTTGGAGTTGATTTAATTGAAATTTAAATATTCTGATAAACATTTCCTTCTTTAAAGATCCTTTAATTTCCGCAACTCCCAAATTAGACTTTAAATAAAAAATAAAAACCTTTCTCATTTTAAACGACTTGAATCTCATCTTGAATTCATCAATGTCAAAACCTTTCAATCTCACTTTTTTACATTCAAATTAAATTCCCTCCAATGTCAGCTTTAAAAGAATTCTCAACAATTTCTTTTTGATTATTTTTTCCCTCATTTTTATTTCAATTTTTTGCTTCGAAATTAAATTTTTTGAGATAAAAATTTTCCCTCTTTTAAAATTTCTTGTCAGCAAAAGAAGAAGAAATTAAGTAACTAATACAAAATTCATGTATGTCATAATATTCCATTCATTATGAAATTCCTTGTGGTATGAAATACAGAAAAAACTCTTTCTCTGTCTGTCTTTTGCTTTATGACATTCACCAAGCTCAGACTGTAACAATTAAAGGAGATGAAAAAGGAATACAAATTATTCGTGACTTTATTTAATTAGGGAAGAGATTTATGGGAGCCATATGAGCACAAAAAGAGTTATAAGAAGATTTCCATGCGCGTAAAATGGAAATTTTTTGGTCTAATAAGCATAAAAAGAAGACAAGGCACATTTTTGACGGCTTTTGTTATCACTCTTGTATGATAATCGCATTATAACCCATAAACGTGTATGTTTTCACTTTAGAATGATGAAATATTCAGTGAATGTATGTAAATCTTTTGATGTATTTTTTTGGCTGAGAGAAATTTCTTGTTTGCCTTGTTCTTCGTTAGAACGTTGATTTGAACAAGATGAAGAATGAAACAAGAAACAGATAAAAAGTGTGAACAACTTTGCTGAAGAAAATTGTGTGGTGAGGAGCTCAGCAAGGTCGGAGAAAATTTTATTGTGTACTTTTACATGAATTTCTTCTTTATTCTTCAAGACATAAGAATGAGTGTTAAATTTTCTATAAAAAGATTCATGCAGGCACGTAGCAAGGAGGGGGGAGGGGGGGATTTGGGGACATAAAAAAGTTTTTCAAACATATTTCAGTTCTAAATTGAAAATCATAATCCTAAGGTAAAAAATTACCCCCCCCCCCATTTTGCACCCCCTAGTACCCCCTTATTCAACTCACCCTTCGAAAAATTTCTGACTACGCCACTGGAATGCATGAAAATTGATTAGAAATTTAAATTCAAGTCAAACTCTGTTCTCACTTAATACTGGGTCTATTCATAGAATTTTGTCTATTTATTCTTATAATGAAATTTTCATAATTATTCTGCGTCATAGTCACATACTGTATTGATTTTGAACCTTTTTTGAACGAGATTATTTTTTGCTCCGATAATTT
This sequence comes from Chironomus tentans, assembly GCA_963573255.1. NCBI lineage: Eukaryota > Metazoa > Arthropoda > Insecta > Diptera > Chironomidae > Chironomus > Chironomus tentans. The sequence continues at coordinate 30,260,966 of OY754303.1, read as the reverse complement.
TTTCTGATTTAACCCATACATAATGAAATATTGTGCGAGGATAAAAATGTACGTCATATTTTATTAAAACAAAAAAAATATTTTTTTGGTCTTCATGACGTCATTTGGAAAACATAGACCAGCTTTGTTCTGGTAGAATTTAATATTTTTTGGTCATTTTTCTTCTTCTCGTTTTTGTTCATTCTGCAGCTTAACTTAATGTAAAATTTTTTGTGATCCTATTAAACGCAAAAAGCAGATGCGTGTTTATACGTGAAACTTAATACGAGAATAAAATTAAAATTCAGTCATTTTGATGAAGAAAAAAAAAATCCTTTTATGCTAAATTTAAATAAAAGAAATTTTATATTTCCTTGGTTTTATTTATGCGTTGAATATTTAATTAAATTAATTTTGAGTCTTAACAAACAAAAAGTCTTCATGTTGTTTTCCTCTTTTATATGCCTGAGATGTGTTTTTTAATTCCTTATCGTATCTTAGTCCCGAAATTTTTATGGTTTTTTCCTCCATTTTACACAACATGCGATAATGCTGATGACAAAATATTAAAAATTCTGAAAGCAGAAGAACTTGACATATAGCGCAGTTATTCTCAGAAGCAAGATGGAAAATTCTCAGGATTTAAAAAAATCCTAGTCTCTTTAAATACAAGAAAATTCAAACAACCTCAAACCCCCTATTTGAGATTGGCAAATCTCCTTACTTTAAGGGTAATCAAAAACAAAATGTGATTAATTTCTCATGAAAATACGCTGAAAATCATAAATCAAAAAGCTTTTTTTATGATGCCCTAAAATCATATCATAGATATAAAGAGGAAAGAAACGAGAAATAAAAGAAGAAATGCTTGATAAAGAGAAAAGTTAATGGAGAAAAAATACAATCAAATGATATAAATCACCAATGTCATCAACGGTAGCGGCGTTATCAGTGTGCATATAGAAAAATTTCTCCTAATTTATCTTGAACGTGTCTACGCGTTTATGATGTTCATTTGTACAAGACATAAAAAAAGTGAAGTTTACTTAATTTTCTTGCCGAAGTGATAGATAAATGAGATGTTGACATACTCGTTCATACATAAAAACATTATGATGGCACCATCGAGATATGTTCATGTGATCATATCGCTCAGGACTCTGCTGTTTTTATGGCAATGCTTTTTACTTCGTCTTCTTCATTTCCCTTTCTCTTGACTTGACTGTCGTTTTAATGTCATTGCTTACGTTTAAATTAAATTCTTGCCAAATGACAAAAGCTTCACATGATGAATTTTCCTTTTGAACTTTAAAAGCTTTTTCTTTTTGTTCTCCTTTTCGAGATGATCTTAATTCTTTTTTTTTGTGAGATTTCTTTCATGATATTTTATTTTTTATTAAAAGAATGAATCTTCTGGAACCTTCATAAAAAAGTCAGAAATAAAATTTCAGCTTAAGGGTTGATACTTTTTATTATGAGGCATGATTTGATGATGGTTGTGTTAAATGACGCTAGGTAGATAAGTATCTGAAAAAAAAGGTTTGTACCGAATTGCATTAAAATGAAATCATGCTGAATGTTTGAAAATAAACTGACAATTTCCATTTTATACAATTAAAAATGTTACATCAAAGTCATGGCGCTAAAAGTATAAACATGTTTGCTTCAATGAAGTACAATTTGCAATTTTGATAGTGACTTCTACTCAGAGTTGTCTAGTACAGTGATTCTCAAACTGTGTGCCACGAAATTTTTATGAAATGGAAATTTTCTATAGTTTTCCTGAGTTTTCCGATCTAGAATTGCCTTTAAGACTTTTTGAGATCTAAAGTTCTACTAGACACACCTTGACTACTTTTCCATCTAAAATAGTGTTCAAAAACAAATTTTTTGGACTTCAGCGTGCCACCAAATCTTCAACATGGCTGTTAGTGTACCGCAAGCCGAAAAAGTTTGAGAAACACTGGTCTGATATCATAAAACAGCATTAAATTCGAAATTTGTTTGTAGGATGACAACTCTGTTTCTATCTTCACGTCGTAATGAATATAAATTGTCATTAAAGGGACAGCATTAAAAGTATTCTAAGCCTATATGTATTAAAATTCAATGGAAAATTCTAATTTAAAGAAATTTGACCCTTAAGCTTTCGGGATGAGTCATAAATTTCATTATCATGTGCTTGAATGCCAATCCTTAAGAGATGGATATTAAAATGAGAATAGTTTGAAAATTTTTGGACTTGACATGTTGAGACTTTTAATGAAGAACTTGATATGTGAGGTTAACCCGACTCTTGCATTCTTGTCTCTTCACATTGTGGTTTTAATGTCAAAACTCTTTAATTATTTATATAAAATAAGATAAATTGAAGTCCAAGGATTATGGATGGTGATTGAAAATTCGAGTTCGAATTTTCAATCACTTTTTTTTGAATGAGTTAGTGCGGGAAAAAATTTCGAAGTTTTTTTTGTACGTTACAAAATTTTACAATTTCTTGTATTTACAGCTTTCAACTCATTTTAATGCTTCAAATTCATTATGTTTGAAGTTAATTTACTTAGATTAGCCTTCGTTTTGTCCATATAAAGAAGAAATTAAAAGATTTTGTTTCACAAAATTTTTGATTGTAAACAAAACAAACTTGTTTACATTTTTTGGAAAAAAATTTGTTTGCAAATTTATCGCTTATTTGAGGGATAAGTAAAGCCTAATTAATTGTAAAACATGCTTTATAGTTTGATAATGCTGATTAAACACTTAATTATTAACAAATTTGTCTCAAAAGTGTTCATTTTTGAGATTTACAAAAAATTCAATTTTCGAAAAATTCGAAAATAAATCCGAAGAAAGTTGCGGCAAAATTTAAATATTTTTCGGTTCAACGGAAGACCACTTGATCCATAATCCTTGGATTGAAGTGAATTTTCTCATCACAAGACTGACTTTGTGTGGGTTTTGAATACTTTTTAAGAATGACAATTTTATCATAAAATATATTTCTTCTAAAATTAAAAATTCTAATCTCAAAATGCCCCCAAACGAATGTCAAATTTTTGCTGAGTTACAATTTTCTCTCTCTCAAATCTCTGGGCTTTCTGTTATTAAATTTATGGCCATAATGCTGTATTTGTCTTCTATAATTCGATAAAAATTATCTGACATGAAAAAAGCTTCAAAAATATTCAATTCTTTTTTTTCTTCGAATTTCTTTTTTTTCTCGAAAATATGAACAAGATAAAGTGAAATTTCATTTGGCATGAACAAAATTCAATTTGATTTATGGAAATTCTTCTTATTCTGTATTATGTCTATTTCAACTATGAGATGTACTGGGAAGCTTTAAGCTAGAATTTAACTCAGTGATTTATTATTATCAATTGACATTTATTGCATTACTTCTTGTTGTTGATGTTTTATTGAATAATCTTGTTTTCTTCCTTCAAAATTGTTAATTCAATGTTTTTTTTTGAGAGAAAAATGATTTTAGAAAGTAAACTGTAAGATCTTGACAGTCTGACATGATTTGAATTTGATTAATTTTATGAACGACCACTTCTCCAACTAAAATAAGATTTAAATACAAATTTTTAAGACTTTAGTGCTCAAAATGACGGCTAGTGTGGCGTAACCAGGGGGGGAGGGGGTGAATGGGTTAAAATTCACCCCCCTTTTCTGTAAATAATGACCCAAACCGAAAAATTATTTAAAATTGCTAGGGGTTCTCCACTGATCCGACCCCCTCCCCCCTAAAAAAAATCCTGGATACGCCGCTGGTCATGAGCCAAAAAAATTTGAGAAACACTGATTTAGAAACCTTTCGGAATGTAGATAAAGAGTAAGGGTTGAGTCCTATTTTTTAGAATCAAAGTAAACATTCTATTGGAACTTCCTCTCCAAATTCACAGTAATTACTCATCTCTCATTCTGTAGTGTATTATTCTAGTAATTGCAAGCTACATGATACAACATGGCAATCACTTAACAGTCATACAAATATATCAAAAAATACACAGTACCTCATCATCGCCATCACAATCCTATTCTTTTCAATAATTCTAACTCATTAATCAGCACGATTTGATGTATCTTCCACATTTACAGTCTCTGTAGCTGTATTTACTAATTAATTTTTTTTTGTTTTAATTAGTATTATTTTTATGCTTTCACAGTATGTATGTAATGTAGAGAATTGTTTCATTCTTTTTATGTATTTTCCTGATGACGCTTGAAAGTTTTTTATGTTTTTCCCATTTTTGTGTTTATGATTTTGAAGCTTGCTACATATTTGGATTTTTTATGTGCTTCACAGTTGTTGATAAGTCTTCAAATATCTCTTGAATTTTATCTCTCCTTTTCTATAACAGGTTTGAGAATTCTCGCCTTTCCATGCAATCAATTCAACAACCAAGAACCAGGAAATTCCGAAGAAATTCAATGTTTCCTCAAGGATCGCAAAGTAAAGTTTGATCTTTTTGAGAAGATTGACGTTAATGGAAAGGATGCACATCCATTATATAAATATTTGAAGAAGGAACAAGGTGGAATGGTATTTGATGCCATAAAATGGAATTTCACAAAGTTTGTTGTCGATAAGGAAGGAAAGCCTGTCGGTCGTCATTCACCGAACACTTCACCTAAGGAGATGCTCAAGGATGTTGAAAAATATTTCTAAATTCCTCATGTATGCAGCAATCAGAAGAGTTTTTCATGTAGACTCATATTTTATATATCTTTAAATACAGTAGATGTGAAAATGTCGATTTAACATGCAAAATATATTCCACATGCTTTTTATTTAGGAAAATCTTTCTTCTTACTTTGTTGAGTTGTGTGACTTTTGACTATTCCGTGGGAAAAATTTCTTGACGAGGAAGAAAAGTTTTAATGGAAATTTTTCAATAACTTTTACATCATGCTGAATAAATCTTTCCACCATGTAGTTTCTTCCTCTTTACTCTTTCTTTTGATGTTTGCTGCTTCCAAGGGATGGAAATTTTTAAAATGTTATTGAGATTAAAAATTTCAAATTGGTTGATAATCAGAAGTAATTTATGGAATTGGGATTATAATTAGTAAATTAATTAATAAATTATTAAAGTGCCATTCACTAATGACTGGGCGTATTCAGGGGGGAGAAGGGGGTTGGTTTGGGGGTCAAAACCCACTCTCCCCCCTTTTTGGGGAAAAAATTCAATTTTCTAGGGCTCTTTAAGTAAAAAAATCCCAATAATCTCCCCTCCCCCTTAAATTTTCCCGTCTATAAAAAATTTAACCCCCCCCCCTTCGAAAATTTTTTGGATACGCCCCTGACATAACATTCAAAATTGTAAAGAGGCTCTAAAACTCTGTGACTCTCTGAAAATTAAATATAGTGAACAAAACTAAAATTAATTAAATTATTATACAAAAATTAATGAAAGTATTTTAAAGACATTTATAGCCTTTAAGCCACTGAGAATTTTTCTTTGATATAATTTACCCTTAAACTCATGTCCCCTGCACACTTCTACTCTTCAGATCTTTCCAAAAAAGAAACATGAAAAAAAAGTTTGAAAAACAAATTTTGAGGAAATTTATTATGAAGCATGTTTGCTTACTTTATGCTGTACTTTTCACTCATAACTTTGAAATGTTTATGAATTTGAATAAAGAATAAATAAAAGAAAATTTCTCGTTTCATTTTTCATCATCTTAAAACAACAGAAAAAGTTTGCTGTATTTTTGTGAGTTAATTTTTTTGATGTTTTGAAGCATAAACTGCATCTTTGTTGCTGGCGCATTTTTATGCTTGGAAAGGGCATTAAACTTAATTGCTTTGTTTACGGAAAATTTTGTAAGAATCTAGATTTATGCTTTAATAAATTCGGAGGGAGATTAAAAGTTCGTAAAATTTAAGTGTTAAATGTTTGATGATGGATCTGGTGAAGCTAATAATCTTTTAGGTGTGGTTATGGAAATTCTGTAAAATTTTGTCAGATTATTTGGCATACAGTCTTAATTCCCCTTGAATGAACAAATTGGCTCAAAAAAGCTGAGTGCCTGAATTTTTTATCTGTCTCAAAATTCAATATTCAAGTCAATTTAATTCACAATCTAAAACACTTACTTAATCCAGTCAAATGAACACATCTTCAGCATTTTAAATCCATTTATTAACCTCAAAATCGCATTACAACCCAACATGCTCTTTAAATCTTCTTTTACTTCTCGACATTAAATTTACATCCAAGTTCAGCATGTTTGCCTTAAAGTACATGAAAATTTGTCGATGTTTATCGATTTTCATTTATAAGATTATGCCTTCAAAAAATTATGAACTGCTTCAAGTGCTTCTCCACCTTGAAATTCAATAAAATGAAAATTTTTACCTTCAATGAAAAGCAATTGAACTAAGAAGCAGAAAATTTCCCATTCAAAGTTTTTTATGATCAAATTGCTTTTTTTATTTCAATTTCTTTAATTACTTCCATTGCATGGAATGAGAAAGGAATGTGAATAGCATCAGGTAGAGGAAAAGAAATTTTTTAATGGAAAAAGATAAATTTATGTTCAGGAATGAAAAAGAAGAAAAATTTCCTTCCATTTACCTTTTTGTGCCTTCGTTGCTCCATATTTTATCTTCCTTATTACTTTTACTTCTGTCTTGAAAATGGAACTTATTTTTTTGTGGATGAAAATTCTGGAAACTTTAGTTTGAATTTAACTGGATGATTTTTTTTTGATTTTTGCTGAATTCATGAAGTGAAGGTAATGCTGCCTGAATAGCTGAATTAAGGCAACGATCTCATTCAGCAAGTGACATGGACATGTAATCAAGCAGTTAGAATCCCATTTGTAGATGCTGGATCTACAAAAACTTATTCTCAGGTCAAATACGCTTCTAAATCTAACATCCATGACCACCCATACTTATCCATATCCAACAATAAAATTCACTCTGTAATTCAACAAGACATCACCCAATTGTCATTCCAATAACCGTCCTGCAAATTCAATTGCTTCACTGCTTCCTTCATTTCTAATTACTACCAATTTAGTTGTTGCTAACAATCTGCTCATGTAATAATCTTCGTCTTCTTTTATTGCCACTACAGCCTTTGCTTTACAGAAAAAGGGCAGCAACAATGCTGTATTCGACGCTTATCGTAAAAGGTTCATCAAAATTCAATTAATCATGAATAAAGCAACTTTTCTTATTCCTCACTTTTTTTGCTCTTCAGCGTTTAACTTTCCCGCGTTTGGCATCATATTTTTGATTCATTTCTACTTGCTTCTTCCAACAGTCTGGTCTACTTTTTTTTGGTTGAACTTTTTTACGTCATATCTTTTTTCGATTCATTAATCTGAAGTTTGTGAATATTTTTGTTTCAATGTATTTTTTGCCTTGTCTTTTGCTCTGATACAGCAATTTTCTTCTCGTCACTTGTCACACAACACGCAAAGGCAATGGCAAGAAAATAACAGAGCGAGAAATAAGAATCAACTTAAAGGAATAATAAAATAAAATGAAATGAACGAAACAAAAAAATAATACGTAAAAAAACAGTGTCAACGTAGCATTGTTTCTTTTTTATATTTGTCAAGGGATGATGACATTTTTGGGGGTGGGTATTAATGCTTTTGGGGATCTGATGGATGAAATATTTAAAAGAGAAATTTTAAAACCTAAAATCTGTCACATTTGCTATGAAAATGATAATTCTCATTTAATGGAACTGAAATCAGGAGTTTGCATCCAGAACCTCTTATTTAAAGCATTTTCCATTAAAAATTCATGGATTGAACCTTAAAAAAACTCCCAAATCCACGTCTCCTTTTACATATTTCATTAAAAAATTCTTCGCATCAAGAAATTCCGAAACTATCCCAAGATGTTTATCATCGTGTTGAGCTGGATGAAAATGAAAATTTTTCCACATTTTCTTCATCCCTCCATCCCCTGTGCTCTTCATTTTCAATGTCATGCCATTAGAAACCCAACAACCAATTTTATGGATGACAGCAAAAAATTCTATCAATTTTCAATGAGCTGGAAATTTGTTCGAAGAGCCAGCATAAATACACATGAGCGATGCTGTGGAATTTCGATGAGTTTGTGACATAAATAAATGTTGCTCTGATATCATCACCGTTGTTGCTCTTTTATTTTTTTTTTCATCGTCTTCTTTATTTTCACCCATCAACATCATTATTTTTTTGCAGCATGTCTCATTTTCCTCGTCGTCAAATAAAACGGAATGAAAATGTTGATTGTATTTATTCTTATTATTGGATATATATTTTTTTATATCAAGAGAGTAAATATGTGCGTCAGAGGAAAGAAAAACATCAAATGGCATCTCAGATGGAGATGGAAAATTGTTCCCGTAACTTCTTCTTATTAAAAGATCGAGCAAATATTGAAGGATAAACAAAAAAAAATTGTAGGTTAAGAATTTTTGCGTCATGCTGTAAATTAAAAATTTTCTTCGTACTGGATTGAATATCAATATGCTCACTTAAATATACAGGGGCGTAGCCTGAAATTCTTTGAGGGATTTTCAAAATTTAAGAAGAGAATTTAGGTATTTTTTCTTAAAAAAGGAAATTGATGAAAATTTTAAGGCGAGGATTTGTCCTCTGGATACACACCTGCTCAAATATAATAGCAAGCTGATGCTGTGCTTATCATCTTTATAATGTGAAATGAAGAACGTCAGATTATTGAGGAAGGAAGTCATAAAAATAATTTGAATTCTTATTATTCGATAATTTATAAAATGAGATTCAGGTATGCATCTAGAAATTGACAGTGGCGTAGCTAGAGAGGTGAATGGGGTTTTCCACGAAGAAAAAAAATCACCCACCCTCTAAAATTTCTGGCTATGTCACTTAAAAATTGTCAAAAAAGCCGATAATCTTGGGACACTTGAATTAATTTTATTATATTAGTTTTAAAATTTGAGATTCGAACTCCATTTTGATCTTTTTATATTAAAATTTTTTATCATTTATTTTAATCATTTATAAAAATTTGGATAATTCTTCATCACTTCCATTCCATCTAAAAATCTGAACAAAGCACAAGATTTCCTGTTATTGCTGTCTAAATTTGATTTTTCCTTCCAGCGATTCCGTTTCTTTATTACTTACCTACTTAGAATTATCTAGAATTGCGCATGAATGAGATCATAAAAACAACAGATACGCTAATTATTGAGATAAAAGAAAACATTTGCTTTAAATTTGTCGCATAATTACACAGGCAATTGCCTCATTTACTTCATTGCTATTATTTCTTCATCTTAGTTGTTTCTTGCTTTTTAATTGTAGTTGTGATAAGAGTAGAAAATGTTAATTTGGGATTTAGATATTAAGATTGTGAGAATTTAGGTCAGATTTTTATAGCTGCAAGAACTTGTATGAATTTTTAAGTCAAATATTTTGCTGAATTTTTAAATTTAATGCATAAATAATTCACAATCCACGAATTCCAGCTTCTAACATCTCATTGGTAAACTTATCGCTCTTATCTATGTTAATTAATGAATATTAATATCCTTAACAAAAGCGGAAGTTTTTCCCCCATGCAATATTGTCTACAAAAGCCAATAATTAACTGCCAAGTCATCCAATCCTTTTAAAAATACACACAGAAAAAAATATGGCGATGATAAAAAAAAAAATTTCAATTAAAAGTTTTTTAATTAATTTTTGCTTTTCATTCTTTTCAGGTCTGCGTATTCTCGCCTTTCCGTGTAATCAATTTGGATATCAAGAGCCGGGAAATGCTGAAGAAATTCAATGTTTTGTCAAGGACCGTAAAGTCAAATTTGATTTATTCGAGAAGATTGATGTCAATGGAAAGGGTGCACATCCATTGTATCAATATTTGAAGAAGGAACAAGGTGGAACTTTATTTGATGCCATCAAGTGGAATTTCACAAAGTTCATTGTTGACAAGAATGGAAAGCCAGTCGAGCGCCACGCACCAAATACTTCACCGAAGGAGATGCTCAAGAATTTGGAGAAATATTTTTAATTTTCCCAAACGAGGGTCATTAATGCCCGTTTTAATTGCTATGGAGATGCTGTGATGAATATACCATCGGCATCTTTTATTACTTCTTTTTCATACATTTCATTTGGGACGAACTTCCGTCCCCTTTAATTTGTAGTTTTTATCATCATTATTTGGAAATAAAAAATGGGTTAATGGAATTTTTTCTTGTAATTTTCTTTCTATTTCTCTCCCTTAAGTTGCCTTGTGAATTTATCTGAGGGAGATGTTTTGGAATTTGGATCACTAGACTTGCTTTCTGAGAAGCATTTATGATACTGAGATTATGATAGGAATTAAGGAAAATAATTTGAAGAAAATTGTCTGCGATGGGAATGTCAAGTGATTTGACATTTAAAGTCAAGACATTCTGAAACATTCATGTTTAGGTTGTATGTAGGTGGCTCATGAGCAAGATTAGACATCATTTGTGATCAAATCTCAAACGCATTTGACTAAGGAACTTCTCCCATCCTCATACAAATAAATCTTCAAGGGAAGTCAGCATTAATAAAACAAAATATTAACTAATTATCTGAAAATAATTTATATCCTGTTCATGTAATAAATAATTCCTTTAAGGTACAAAACAAATAAAATGGAAAATTCTTATCCTCATTAATTTATTTTCAAATTTCGCTTCTTATTTTTCAGGCTTCTTCATGATCTCATTGGCAACACATTTTCTGAAACGGAGTTTGGAACAACGAACGAACGTTTTCTATAGAATTGCTTTCTCGAGTTGATTTTGAGAATTTCTAATTTGTTTTCTGTTAGCATTAGCAAATTTCTGAGTGGGATTGTATAATGTCTTAATGAGGATTTAAGAAGAATTTGTCAATTTGATGATAATTTGAGTGCTGCTACTAGAAACAAAACAAGATTGAGTTCTATTGAAAATTGGATTTGGAAGTGAGTGAGTATTTGAATAAAATGTTTATGCTTGAAATTTCTAGGGTTTTCAATTCAGAGATTACATTCTATTCTTTAAGATATTCATCTATTCATGACCTTACATGCTGCATATATCATCAAAATATCAATAAACATCCACCAACTTCTGAAATGATTTAATCATTTTAACAATTTAATTTTAAACATTTAAAATTGCAGAATAAATACATTAAAATTTCACTAAAGCTGACCGCACAATAAATATCAAGTATTGACCAATGTTTAATAAATTTTTAATTTATAATCGATAACTGCAAAAAAAAAGTCCGGATTCATTTCATAGTTCCTGATAAAAATGTTTTTTGTAGTTATTTATGAGTTTTATCATCGTCATGAGTAAATTAACGAATTATGAAATTTTTTCAAGGGGTCGCATGTAGGGGCGTACTTGTACTTGTTGTTAATTCTAATAGTATGTGAATGATTGACTTTCAAATTTGAGCTTCGGAAAAACGTTCAGAAAAAAATCCATGTAAAAATTTTTTCGAGCGGGTCCAGACCCCATCGGACACCCCCATTACACCCATAGTTACATGTTTCAAAACCTAATCACCCTCTGGCAACGCAATTGTCATTGGAAATTCAGCAAAAAGTTATTATAAACATTTTCATCACAATAATACTCAATAAATAATAAACTACATCAAAATTTAATTAAAATGTGTATCTCAAAATAATTCTATGTCAAATTACAGTACAATATCCAGCAACAGAGCATTTTCGTTAGATTAATATGTTACACAATTGACATTGTCAAATCAAAACACAAAAGTATTTACATTGCAAGTTTACAGCACATAAACTACATCTGAATTTTCATTTCCATGAGTTCATGTCCATAAATTTTACATGTTATAGCTACTAGGCATCTGGCTTTCACCAACTGAGTGGCTTAATTAAATTTCTATACCATTTGCTGCACAAGCATACATGCACAAGATGCAAAACATTTTTTTGTTTTCATTTCACTTCTTTTATATATTTTAATATTTATTTTTTTTGTTCATGATATGAATAAATTAAATGCATAAAATTTTTCATGTGAACAATTAAAAATTTTTCCACACAATGGCATCCAACAATGCAAAAACAATTTCGATGCAAAAATATGCAAATTCGATTTTTTTCTCCTCTTTTTGTGCAACACATGAGCTGAAAAAAAATATTAATTAATTGAGTTAATTTTGGTGAACAGGAATTAAATTATTTTTTCTCTTGGATCCTCTTTGCGTATGCATCAGCTTGAGAATTTTGAGTGTGGTTGATAAAAAATTCTGTGTTTTTAATTAAAATGAAATGAATGTGAATTTTCTGTGGCGAGTAATTGGTGCTCAAAAATCCAATAAAACTTTTAGCTTTTGCTGGAATGTTTTTGCGAGATAATTAATTTCAGTGTTGGATATTTTGATGTTTGTTTGGGAAAAATTTCATGTCAGGGGTCGATTGTTCGGTATACCCTAGGGGTATCACCCCTAATAAGTTGAATAAGGTAAAATGTCCGTTGGAATTAAAAAGTGTAATAGCTTAATTTGAAATAGGCCATTCAATAAGCTTATAGCGTAAATTATACTAAATACAAGGGTCAGACGAGGGTACACTGGTCATTTCTGATTTCTAAAAAATTGTAAAAACTGTTGATTCTAAAGCTTGTAACAAAACTCCAGGTCGAAGCAGGAGTTAAGAGTTACTTAAATGACAATAGGATAGACACAATCAGTTGAGCTCAGGAATTCAACGTGTATGTGTGGAACCTAAACTTTTTTGATGAAGGGTTTTTTTTTGAAATTTTTGGGAAGTTTTGGAATTTTGAAACCAAAAAATCCTAACAAATTAAATAAATCTCCCAAAGAGGAAGGGGGTTTGATCTCAAAAAACCCCTCTGGCTACGCCTCTGCCAACGCCTAGACAAAATCTTTGTTCTGTATTTTTTGAGTGATTTATGAGAACTGTAAGACATGAGGTGTGGAACGTCCATAAGAACATCTCAAAGACCAACCCCCAAACATTCCTTAATTGAAGAATTTCCCTCATTAAATGAAAAAATTTTAATGAAGAAAAAGTTTGTCCATCACGTCACAGAAACAAGAAGTCACTCACCCTTAATGTATTCGTTAATGGATATCATCATTTGGAAACGTCAAATACCTCTGACCATAATTAATATTGAAAATAAATTTCATGAAATAACTCGCATTTCTCGAATAATTTTGCTCGCATTTGCATCCACAGACTCAATTTTAACCTCAGTGCAAATAAAATTCCAATCAATTTTTTATCTCATTCCGTTTCGATCCCCATCGTGTGCATAAAATTGTTGCAACAGCACTTTCATTCGTGTCCTCACTCCCCTGAAAAAAATGCTCCATGATATTATTTATTATTTTGCCATTTGCTGTGCAAGCAACAGAACCAGAAATTAAAAGAGTAGTTGCAAATCAACAACAGCACATTGTGCATTCTAGTGCTCATAAAGAGCTGCTGTCGACAGCTTCGATTCCTCAACCCCTCCCCTTATTCCGTGATAGTTCCCATACTTGCATTATACTCTGATAAATGCTCAGCGAATGTTTTTGAATTGAAAAATAAAAGAACGGAAAGAGACACGTACGGTTATATGGAAAATTATCTTTTTATTTCCATGTGCATGTGCTTTTATGCATGCATCTTGTGGAAATTTTTTTAAAGTTTTTTGCGATAGATTTTTTAGATTTAAAAAAGGAATTGAAATAAAATGCTGTTAGAAATTTCCAGTTATGGAGTGAGTGCATGAGAGGTAAATCATCAAGGTTCTTAAATACGTGTGGATTATTTATAAAAATTTACAATGCAATAAGAACACAATAATAAATTCATTCATTGAGTAAACATTTTATGAAGACAACTCTTGTGGAACTGAACCTTATTATGTACATATTCGAAGAGAATGAAAGAACTTTAAAGAACTCAAAATTATTCAATACAAACAAATTTTAAATTAAAAAGTATCGAAGTACACATATTCATGCTGTGCATTGTCATTGCATGATGTTTGCATTGCAAAATGAGGTTTTTATATGTAAAAAAGGAGAAATGAAATTCGAATCTATTTTGCAAGCTCAACTAGTTCTTCCATTAACTTTTATCTCACAATTTGGATGCAAAGTGGATAAATAAGGAAGCATAAAATTTATTCATTGGATTTTAAATTTATGAAATTGACCTAGAAAATTTATTGAGTCTCAAATTGCTTGATTGTCGTACATTTGAGATGCAGTCGTGGGGAAGTTTGATCAAATTTATGATACGGAATGAGATGAATGTCTTTATGCATCAGGAGTTTACTTTAAGTGAATCAAAAAGTTTTCGTCTTGATACAGGAAATGCTGCAAAAGTGAAGTAGGAAGGTGATGGAGTAGTGAGTATAATTTGTGTCAAGGCTGAATGTAATGTCATGGGGCTGTTCATAAATGACCCTGTCTTATCGAAAGGATTCGAAATAATGATTGAGAGGTCAGCTTCTGATGGGAATCGAACTCATGTCCTCCCAAAAAAAGGTTACAGATTTCCAGTATGTTGCCTAACCAATCTGCATTATTTATTGTAGATTCAGCTAAATATAATCCCAAAAAATCTCCCCACCCTGCTTATCAGACCTCAAACCACATTATTTACTAAATTTTCGGTCGTTCCTGAAATTCAAATCCAAAAAATCCACAAACAAATTTAAATTTCCATAAAATCATTCAACAATGAATTTTATTACCTCGTTTTAATTCCTAAAATGAATTCAATTTAAAACATAACATTTGAAACTGTACACTTAAATAAAATTAAATTAATTTTTTATTAGTGTTTTTTTTCGATAATTGAGCAATAAAAATGCAGCAACGATTCATTCCCCTTTTGATTTTTATTTCTCCTATTTTGCATTTTTATTAGCATGAATACATTTTGAAGCATAAAAATTGAATCAATAATTTTAATTTTATATTCTTATGTGATTTCCTATATGTCAGCGGAAGCATATAGTATATAGCTTGAATGATTGTAGCATAATAAAAAATATATTATTTTTCCTTGTAATAAAATTTTAAAATTTTCCATACACGAGGATTTAGGGATTTGATCCCGAGTGACAGGGGAACTGGAAAGGGATATCCTTAAGATGGGATTTGAATCAGTAATAATTTCATTCTCATTTTAAATGGGATTAAATTTCCGATAAGCATTTTTTCAATGCTGTGCATGACTCGGGACCATCCACTAACAAAAAATGCTAAAATTTTGCCCTTTTTCTTCAGATGCATCTTCCATTTTAATCCATAAAAGACAAATTAAATTTTGTTCAACGTTCCAAAGCGAAAAAAATAATAAAATTTAATGCAAATTCAATAAACTTTTTGATGTTGCCTCATGCAAGCTGCTATCAAAATTCAAGCTACGAGTCGATTTATTCTTAAAACTTCTCGTCTCGGAACCGAAACGTGAACGTGATTTTAATGAGCGCTGTGGTGTTGATTTTCGACTAACCATCTCATTTGACTGCGAGCGAACGGGCTTTGTTACGATCCAGAAATTGAAGGCAAATGCTAATTCTGATTTGAAAGCATCCCAGTGCGTTATCTGCATTTAAATGGAGGAAGAAAGTGAGTTAGTTAAAAAAAAATTATAGACATGAGATCATTTTTTCTCCATGGAATCGTTCAGAAATGACGTCCATCAATAATTTAGGTTTCTAAAACCAAAGAGTGGAAAATTTGCAGCTTTAGACTTCCCCTACTACCCTTAATTCCGGACATCATAAGTGAACCACTCCAAAATTAAGATTGAGCATCAAAAAATTTTGATTATATAGCACAGCATGCTCTTATGAGCAGCAGCTTAAAACTTTCCAAGACACTTGATTCTATTAAAGTATAAAAAGTTGAACAAACCTTCTCGTTAATTGCAACATGTTGAACATTTATGAAAAACTCGATGCACGCTACGAAAAATGCCACAAGACATCCACCGATTAAAACCAAGAAGACACCACCAACGTTGCTGAAAAGATAGAAATGGTGTTGGATTAACAGATGCTTAAGGATAAAGGAGGATGAAGTCTAGACTTACCCGATATCCAAATCATCGTGGGGGACCTCGATTGGTGCACATTCTAGAAAGGAATAAGGTAAGTTTGTATGAATTTTAATCCTAATTTTGATGCTTTCAGGAACAGTTAAATCCCTCACCAAAATTCCACAAACCCTTAAAAATCTTCCCATCCCTAAAAATCCTTTTCCCAGCATCTCAACTCAAAACATCATAAAACTTTCATATTCCTCCTTAATAAGAGATACATTATTTACCAAAAATTTCTTTATAATCTGAAGCAACAGTTTGGCATCAGTGCCTCTCAAAGCCATACTGTTTGCCAATCTCAAAAAATTTAATTTCCAAAGAAAAGTTTTAAAAAGTTTTCAAACAAATTTTGTTCCAATATTTACCTTTACCCGTCGGAGCTTTCCACCAATCATCTTTCAACTGTGTTAGCACACCGCTCTCCTGTAGCTTTAAAATCTGTGCACTGAAGAATTTTCGGTATGGTGATTCTAAAATATAGCATAATAAAAATTAAATTATGTATCGATAGTACATAATACAGGCAGAAGCATTGTCATTTCAATTTGAGGTAGTTTATTTGGTTTAATCATGCAGAAGATGCTATGGAAACCTTTATTATAGCTTAATGATAATTTAGGAAACTGGCAATTCAGAAACAGCAATAATTTGATTGAATCCCATTAAACTTTTAAGTTGTTGTGTATTTTATGGAAATTATTGAAACTCTGTTAATATTCCGCTTGATTTGAGTATGAAGTTGATCCTCTGGGGCTGATGCTTTTTGAAAATTACTGTCTAAGATTCCAAGGTATTGTTGTAGCAACAAAATTCCCAAAAATTTACCAAATGTCAAGCTTCTGACTACAAACCAACCAAAATCATAGCTATCATTCAACTCACCCAACGGCAAGGCAATTCCGTACCCCTTGCTATCTAGCCACTCTCCAACCTGCATCAATGTACATCTACGCTTCGTTTGATACTCCATTGGAATTGACTCCATCATAAATGCATATTTGCCATTTTCTTTTTCTACTCTAGTGACTCCTTCGTCGTTACTAGGTGGATTGTAAATATCAGCATTGCTCTCCATCGTTGCCCACATTCTGTGTGGATGAAATTTTTGGTATTATTACTAATTAATTGGTATATAAAGTAATGAAGGAAGTTATTTAGAAAACTTTCTTTTGAACGCAATTTCTACAATTTGAGCAACACAAATATTCTATCATAGTAGTCAACGTTTTCTTCAATTAATTTAGTACAAATTCACATCTTAAACAATTAACACGTATTCATTCTTTTGTCGTCAATAAAATACAGTCCACAAAGTATATTTCATTTCCAGGAACTTCCTATTATACACATCAAAAGAAATCAAAAATTACCTTTGATATGTACTGTAATTGCTCTCCTGGAAGAATCTCATTGTTGAACCACCTTGAAGTGCTCCGTACTTAACTTCCACTTGTTTTGCGAGATCTTCAGCACCATTGATTGTTGATAAGAGACGATCTGATGTCAAGAAGGCAGCAAGATTTGCAGTATAAGAAGCGAGCATAATGAGAGCAAAGAACCACCACATCCCAGTAACAATACGTGTTGATGAACCTCTAATAATGAGTAGAGAAAATCATATTTGAGTGAGGAACGTGCTTGAATTAGCACTGCTTGAAAAGATGTTTTGTACTCACTTTGGCAGAATATCCGACCCTTGACCCATAATAGAACCCATCATCAGCCAAACACAATTCAGCACATTCCATATACTCTCAACTTCATCTGGATCTTGATTGCATGGATGTGACGATTCCCAGTCATCATTATTTATTCTCGACAGCACAAACACTAGAACAGATATGAAGATATATGCAAGGCCTGTGTAAATCCAAACGTCTGTCTTAAATGGATCGAGAAACGAGAAAAGATATTTTGTCTTAGGCTTTGGCTTGACATAAAGAATACTAATGCCGAGATTCATAAATGGTGTTGTGAAGTCAACAACTTTTTTACGGTCGTAAGTGATTGTCAAGTCAGCGATTGCCAAGTCAGCGCGACCTTTCAAAACATCACCAATTAATCCATTCCATTCGTTCTTCTCCTTGTCAAAATTTCCGTTCTTGTTGTCATCGACGAGTTTGAAAATGTATTTGAAGCGCAATTGTCCTTGAATTCTTCTTATCAAGTCTACAGCATAGCCTGTAAATTGATCATTTCCTAACAATGGATTGCCATCCTTGTCAATTGAATTAAAAAATATGAAAGGAGCTTCCGCACGTGTCACAATTGTAAATGTCTTATTCTGGATTTCTGCGAAAATTTTCTCTTCCATGTCACTCTCAGATCGTTCATAAACAACACCTTTGGTAGTGTCATAATAAGCTATTCTATGAAAAAGTTTAAGTTCTTTAGAATATTCGACAATGTCAAGCATGAATTCAATTCTTGATCCACGCTTTGGTGACTCATTTGACACTTCTTCTTCTTTATCTTCTTGATTCGTTGTACTTTTTATCGAGAACTCAATGTGACCAGTAATGCCTGTATGTTCTCGAGCTCTCAAAAATTCTAATAATCCATATCCAAATGAGGACTGCGAATTTCGAGACGAATCACGAATATCAGAACAGCTTCCAATCTTCATTCTCGCATTATTTGGATTTTGGACATAAGCGTCTAATCCATTGACAAAAAAGTGAATGGCATCATGAATGAGAGCAGCTTCAAGTGGCATTTGATGTGCTTCCAATGGATGTTCACCAAAAGCATTAATATTCTTTAAAGCATCAGCCATAATGACGCTCGAGACATTATTGATTCGTATAGATGTAATATTAACCAATGACTCAAGCATATCACCATAATCCAATGTATATGAGTCGAGATTTGTAATGAAATATTTATTGTAATCCCCAATCATTCCAACGAGTTTTGCTGCTTGTAAAAATGGCACAATTTTATCTGTACTTATATCCAGTATGACATTCTTCACCTGATTCCATTTTACTTTTTTCAATAATATTGCGTAATTTTCATCTTCCAATTTCATCATTGTCACTAAATTATCACCATTTGGCTGATGAATTTGCAATATATCCTTCAGTCTTATGAGATTCTCCTCATTCTCGTAAATGATCGTATAACTCTTCCATGTATAATCAATAAGAATTCCAGATACGGTTTTTGCTAATGCTTCCGATTCAGGATAGAAGTTGAGTGTCATTTTGGGATCAACATAATCCTGCGACTGACGTGGTTTTGTTTTCCAATGATAAATTAAATGTGGTATCTCAAGCTTCTCTGCCATTGATGATACGATTCCGGATGTTTCAATTGAGCCCGGACCAAAAATTGCCATTGCTCCAATTTCTGCAAGCTTGCAAACTAAAAAAAACAAGAGAATTGAGGGAAATGAGAATTTTTCCGCTTTTCTGATTGCTTAATTTTTCATACTCACCAATCTCCTGTGCTTTGAACGAATCCGTACGGGAAATGTTGAACATCAGAGGTGTAAATTTATATTTAAATTGGTGATTGTTGATGGATTGAAATGTTGTACGGAAAACTCTCTGTGATATGTCATCATCCCCATGGAAAATTCCACCTTGAGGAATTAAAGTTTTGATTGATTAAAAAGTTTTGTGGATTATGGATTGAAAAAGTTCCAATATGAAGTTTTGTTG
This sequence comes from Chironomus tentans, assembly GCA_963573255.1. Taxonomy (NCBI): domain Eukaryota; kingdom Metazoa; phylum Arthropoda; class Insecta; order Diptera; family Chironomidae; genus Chironomus; species Chironomus tentans. The sequence continues at coordinate 30,241,226 of OY754303.1, read as the reverse complement.
TTTTATGTTGAGCATAACTCATAACAAATTGCTTATTACCATGAAATTATTAATATTAATTGGATGCCTCAAATGCTGCTAATAAATTATGAAATATTGGTAATAAATCTTTTCATCCTTAATAGCTACTGCCGTTAGATGAAAATCTGTTGTTTTCAGATTCTTCATAAAAATTCTCAGCCAGAGTTGCTAAGGCCACCGACAAATAAATTTGTTCCCAACAATCACATAATTTCTAAAGATATTCAAACCATATCCACAACCTGGTGGCTTTCAAACTGTGTGTCATGGTACCTGAACTTTTTAAACCCCAGGGATGGTTTTTTGGTCTTTTTCTACTCCTACCCCTGGTATAAGGCCAGGGGCAGTGGTAGGGGTAGATCGAGAAACCAAGCCCAGAACTTGACTTGAAAAATCTTAAGACACGAATAAATTTTTTGAGGCACACTTGTGTGCTGTTAAATCTAGATTGGAACGTGAGTCCTGACTCATAGAAACTCGAGAATCAAGGTTCCAACTGCTGGACTAGCAATTACTCTAATCAGCAAAATTTCTCCATCATCTGCCTAGTTAGGTTTGTAACAAACAATTTTAAGCATTGCCATTAGCACTGGCAATTTCGAAGCTACCAAAAAATTATGAAAATTATTAGGAAATCTGTAGGTGTGCTGTTTGCATGACGCTCATTGTTGTTCAAGAAATATTTTTGTCATCACGATAATTCATAGCTTTATTCTTATTCAGACTTGACACATTTTTAATGCGTACTTGTGAGGCTGTCAGCATTTTGTTGGCTGGATTTAAGTTGGAGTTGAAAACTTTGAATTTGAAAAGAATGGAACTTCCAAGGATTCACAAAATTTCAGTACCATATAAATTCTAGACAAATCCCAGTAACGTCAGCGACTTAACTTCCAACGCAAATAAAATCCAGCAAGCAATTATTTCCATCAACATTAATCACGATCGAGTAGATCAATACCCTTCGGCACCACATATCTTGTGAAAATCTAGAAAATACGCCAAACTAATCATCATGTCATGACTTTCGTACCAATTTTCCTTCCTTTGCTAAATAATTACTTCTCACATTGAAACGTGATCGTTGAAGAAGTGAGTGAAAAGAAAAAATAATAAGGTACGGTGGCCTGCAGATATTGTTGGGTAGGAAAGCGAAACAAATTAGATGCATGAAAAGTAAAATAAAATAACAGGAAAAAACATGAAGCGGACGTTTGTTTACGTTCTCATACAATAACAGCAATAATAACAGAAAATAAATTCAGAGAAAAAAGAAGAAAAAAATTTTTCATGACTCAACAGCGAGCAGCATTAGAGAAATTTTCTTCTTTCTTTGTTGCGTGTAACGATGAAATTTGAGTGAGTCGCGCCGAGAGGCAAATGAGAATGTGAGCAGCACACACAGAGTACGAAATTCGATTTTCCAAAAATATCACATTGAAAAAAAGAAAGAAAATTCGTTTGGCTCACTGACTGGGTGAATTGGACGTTGACGAGGAAATTTTTTTTAATGTGGAATGAAAAATTCCGCTTTGACAAAAATGTGACCTAAATATCTTACCTACTACAATTTCACGTTTAGCTAGAGAGGAGCCAAAAAATGTCACAATGATGAGAAAAATGCTGTTTTTCATGATGGAATTCTGTTGCACTAAACTTATCTCTGTGGACCTTTAAAGTCCGAATGAATTCTTTTCTTCTTATTTTCCCAAATTTTTTCTCTTGTTTGAAAATAAAACAACTTTATTATAGCTTTGACGATACACGACTGATCTCCGCACTGATCATCTTGATGATCATCTGAAATGAGAACTATTTCATCTCTCAAACTTTGCATTTGTCCGTGTGTCCTTCAATTCTCGAATCTTCTTTTTCATGTTTTTTTCTTCGATCTCAAATTAAATTTTGAGAAAATGAGAGAAAAATAGGAAAAAACATACAAATCGACTAAGTCAATGACTCTTACAGGTGGCAATGAATTTTTAATTGCCATATATTTATTTTTATTTCATCGTCATAGCGGGGAAAATTTATGATTTGTTTATGTGTAAATTTGCAAGATATGATATTTTTTGTTGGGATAGGTTGTGTGCTTATTAATTGGATAAAAGTTTTTTACGCATTTATCTTGATCGTGTCGCTCAAAAATTATTAATAAGGTACTGAAAATTTTGCTCCATGATTTATGATTCTACGAAGTCTGCTTTATTCTACTAAGATAGAGGGGTCCAATTTTTCTTCTTGTCTACAATTCTACACCTAATTTGGATTTTATGGTCTCTACTAATTTTGGCTTGTTCAGTATTTCGTCAAAATATACTGTTTTGTAAATTGTCTTGACCATTATTATCTTGATTGCTGATTACTGGATTTATGGAATCGTTAATAAATGAATTCCAATTTTTAGGAGAAATTCGTCATTTATGAATGGTCCCTATACTGTGCATATGGATTTAATGTCAGTCATTTCGAAGAGATGAGAAAATTTAATATTTCATTAACTTCTATTTCACTTTAAGCGATTAACCCTAATAAAAAGAACTCGTGCAAACTGAAAATCAATCGTAAGCTCTTTCCTGGAAAAAATAAAACTTTTACTCACAAAAAGTTTTTCTAAATTTATTATTTAAAATTGAAAGCTTCTTTGCAAACCTAAAATTGAATACTCAGAAAAAGCAGGCTTAAAAAGTCAAAAATAAAAGTTTCACAGAATTATTTTAAAAATCTTTTATTTTTCCATCTGCGTACAATAAATATTTTATAACCATACGAGACACCATATGAAACAGTTGAATGAAAATAAATTTAAAAATCAATTCAGTTTTACATCTCTGATAATGCTTTTAAGCACACGCGTGTGTAAACATTTTTTTTGTCATCAACAAAAATTATTTCAGGCAAGGAAGGAAGCTAATGCCACATACGTGAGGGTATTTAAAGAGATTTTAACAATTATCGCATATAAGGTAGCAGGGGCGTAGCCAGATATTTTTCAAGGGGGATTTTCAAATTTATAGCAAGGATTGTATTAGCACAAAAAAGGATTTAATGTTTAGCATTTAATGAAAGCTTTTTTTGAGGTGGAAGCTTCGGTATCATTTTTGTTGGAAGTGTGAATGAGATTAAGAATTTTGGAATTATTTGTGGGAGAGTCATAGCATACTCTTTCATGTCTCTCCCACAAATAGGAGGAAGACATAGACATAGAATTTAAGGGGTAACTAAAATAACCAAGTAGAACATCTGAAAATGTTAAAATTTTGAGGTAGATGTTAAATTTTTCATCTGTTTAGATAACATCGGTGCTATTTAAAGGAATAATTACCCTCAATAAAATTCGCTACATTACCAAATTTAAAACTTTTATTGTTTAATTCCAAAACAGAGGGTTTGGTACACACAGTACATTACAATTTCAATTTTCCAAATAATTCATTTTTATTTCTACACAGAAATAATTTAGTTTTCAATTTTCATTCTACTTTCTGCTCAGTCAGCTACATACATTTATAAGGGCGTATATAAACATTTCCAACTAAATCATCTAAATAAACAAAGGAAAGTGTATAGCCAGCATAAAATAATTGCAAATTGATTTTTTCGCTCGCTTTTCAATCAGAATTGTTTTTACGAGTAAAGAAATTTCCAATTCGATTTAAATGTGAAAGGCTGCGTGATGTGAATCCATTTACTTTTTCATTATTTAGATTGACACTGTGTACGGATTTTTCCTTGCTACTTTGTGCTTCTGAGCCATATCTCGATGATTTTTGAGAGTGAGGCGTCGATTTTGGACTCTCTGATTCAGATAGACGATTACAAACAGGCTTTGTAACAATCCAGATGTTTATAGCAAATAATAATTCGCTCCTTAATGCTTCCCATGGTGTTAGCTGCAAGCATTTTTATGGGACACAAAATAAAGTATTAAATTAAATCATAAAGAAGCGAGGACCGCAAAAAAATGAAAAATCATCAAACCTTTTGTTCAACAGCGACCTTTTTGACATTCCATAGAAATTCTAGTATAGCAACAATTAGTGCAAAAAGACATCCGAAACCCAAAACCACAAAAACACCACCAACAGCATCTGCAATGAATTTTGTACAAAATAAAAGTTCGTTTGTTGTGTTGATGGCATTACCACCATGTTCTGAAGCAACAATTACCTATTCCCAATTCAGCAGCATCATCAGAACCGCCAGACTCAGGCTTTTTGCACATTCCTTTTAACGAGAATTGAGGAAATAAATTAAATTAATTTCATTCTACATAAATTTTACTTATTTGAAGTTTAATTGTATGTATCAAGGAGATTAAAAGTGCCTGCTGCAATTGATTGACAGTAATTGATTGAGAATGAGATCAAACCACGAGGTTGCTATGTAATTTTAAGTAAAATTTAGGTCAGATAGTGTGATTTTTATGTAATTAATAGCTAAAATCTTGATAATCTAAGAGGCAGGCACTGCTTAATCTTAAGAGCTGGCTTCTCGTTATCTCGTACTCTTTCCAAAGGTCTTAGCAGAGGGTATTGAGAGAGGGGTTTTGGGGGTCTAACCCCCCACCCTTTCGAGATTTTTTTTTAATTTACTAGGATTTTTTAAGAAAAAAATCCCAAAACCTCCCCTAAGTATACCCGACCATACAAAAAAAATTCAAACCCCCCTCAAAAAATTTCTGGATACGCCGCTGCTAAAGGGATCACAGAGCCTCGAGAACCTAAATGATGACCCCAACCTGTGTCTCCTTAAGGATAACGAGAAGCTAGCTTTTATAAACAAAACAAAGTTCAAACCTCCTTTCCACCATTTCTCCTTCAAAGCACTCAATTTTCCATCCTCTTGAAGCTTTAAAACAGCACCGCTAATTGCCGTACGATATGGTGAATCTACGTGATTGAGAGAAAAGCTCTTTTATGTACAATTTTTTACTCTCATTTCGTAACAATAAATGAAAGAGACATAAGTGTTAATTAGTATTTGTGAATTTGTTGTGTTCATACGTGCATGTAGTGAGGAAGTGAAAACTTTACCTCATTGTTGATTATACATTAGTGTTAATGTGTATATGCACACTAAAAATCTGGTATGGAAAATTCACTAATGGCAACATTCATTAAAATGAGCAAGCACTTTTTGTGGCTTAGTCTTAATTTTGAGTTTCCGCTTCAACGATAATTACTGAAAATCTGTTAAAACTATGGCTGGGGGTTTTCTTTTTTTGGAAAATGGAAAATGTTTTCATCTTCTATTAAAGCTTTTCATGCAGAAGACGAGATAGGAAGGATTTGTGTCTTGCTGTTATTTTTTATTTGCTTCTTTTATGAAAGGGATCTGAAATTATCATCAAAAATAATGTGATGAGGAGAAGGTTTTAAAATGCGTCTTCATGGACGCTTAATCTAGCTGTTTTTTGTAAAGTCAGCATTCAAAAATCATAATTTATAACAATTCATCGCAAAATAATTAAAATCATAAATTTCATTAATCAAAAACTCTAAATCAATTTATAATTATATATATTAGGTATAATACCTAATAATGTCCGAACAAATTAGGCACGAACTTCATTAAATTAACAAACAATAATTAATTAGTCCGAAAAACACGAGCCTCGCTTGAACTTTTCCCAAGCTATAACTCAAAAAATTCCATTCCAATTTTTCAACACTCAATGCTATTAAATGGGAGTCACAGAAGATGTCATCAGCAGTATTTATGGAACTATGCATAATTAAAATAAAAGGTGACCCCAAAAAATTAAATTATAAACATTAATTAAAGCTATTCTTTATGTTGTCGACAATTTACTAGGATTTTTCATGCTGCTTCCAACCTAAAGGCACGGAACAGCAGCATTAATGTCATTAATCAAATATAAAAATGAAGCAAATGAATTTTATCATTTTTCTTTCTCATTTCTTTATGAGTTGAGGAAGGCCGCAATTGTACGTGATTCTTTAACTTCCAGCTATTCTCGTCCCTCTCACTCTGTGTTTGACTTTAATTTAAGTTTTTATGCCTTTCTCATTCAAATTCAGCTGATTTTTTCCCATAAATTTCCTTTTTCATATTCATACTTAGACTTTTGCTTTCGTTAGCAAAAAAAAAAGACTTTCGCTTCCTTATTACCCCAATGGCTTTAAATGAGACTAATGAAAAAAGGGAAGCTTTAAAGAAAAAGCTTTGAATAATTTCCACTGCTGTTATTGCCAATGCTGCTGTTTCTGTTCTCAACGATAAAAAGTGTTTGAAGAAATAAAAAGTGAAAGAGGAAAAAAAGAGAGGCAACAACAATGATGTTTTGAGAATTAAGAATGCGGAAGCTCGTTGTGTTTATTGCGCATTTTCTGTGGATAAGGAGACTGTTTTAAAAAATATTTTTTTGGTTTTGAATTAATTTTGAATTAATAGTATCTAGTTCCAATGAAATGAGGTTGACGTAAGGTGTTGATACTATGTAACTATGCTTCATGTTACTAAATATCGATGGTCTATATGGTATGTTCAGTTAGAGACCAGGCTAGTGAATTAAATGCGCGATCTTTTGGGTTAATCCTGTCATAATAATAATCAGTGGAGTCCACATTCTCTCTCTTAGTTAAAATGAAAGAAGGTTTCTATCCATATTCAGGAATTGAATACAAAATCCCCATGATAATAGTTTATTGATATAGCAAGCTGGGTGACTGGGATCATAGCATCAGGCACCAATATGAAAAGTCATAAAATTCCATACAAAATCGTGCAACAGTTTTTAAAGAAAGACAGCATTTATCAACAAAGGTACAAAATTTTTAATTTAGCACTGAGTGACGACATCTCTTACTAGGCCACTTCAAAATGTCATTCTTATTTTGTGGGTGAAATCCGAGATGAAACTGCATTCACGCCAGCCTGGTGTCACATTTTTGGTTTCCCTATTTTTAATGCCTTCACCTAGTGCTCTCTCTGATGTAGCAAACCATAATTAGCTTGTGGTTCATCCACTCAAGACAAAACACAACACTCAACTCAATTCCACTTATCAAGCACGCTAGTCAACCACATTGCCATTGAAAGAACACACAAATAAGGCAAGAAAAGAGAAAAGATGATTGTGTAATAAAGCTTTATGGTGTTGTTCCCTTACATCTTCATTTGCTTCATATTTTTCTTCTCCCTGTTCCCATATCATTTCTTTCTACAAGAGAAATATGAGAAGATTGTGTATTATGTTGTGTTGCAGGCATTAAAAAATTAAGTGCCATTATTTCCACATTTTTTTCCTTCTAACAATTGCGCTATTTTTATACAATATGTATCACTCTGTAGCGTTGCTTTTAAAAAAAGTGACAATAAAAATCATAAAAAGGAGAAAGCTTGCATGACTTTCATTTCCTTTTTTTCTGTGACGGAAAGGAAGGAAGAAAGAAGAATCCCCTTGAGACAATGAAAACTCCTTTCCTTTTTTGTTTTACACAAAACTTTTTCTTCGTTCATGAAGAATATGAAGACCTGCCAACAAGAAGTGAAGAAAAATTGACACAAGTGCCAAAAATTTCTTATTTGAACAAAAAATAAATTCATGAGAAACTTTTCCGTACCAAAAGTTAAAACAAAAATCACAAATGCATATCGTTTGAACCTTTTTCACTTTCAATCTTTGCGTCACACTCTGAATCAATCACTGAGATTGAAGCAGAAGAAGAAATGTCAAACTTGGTCTTGATTGAATACACGTTGTGAGTGTCCAATCGACTAGTTTAGTATCTTGCAGGGAAACTACAGGAGATAAGATCGTTTCCTCGGTAAAAAAATTGACTTTTACTATGACATCCGGTTGACTACGATTTGAGAATTAATGTAATTGAATCAAACGTCAATTAGTTTAATGGAAGATTAGATTTTTATCGTTTTGTAAATGTTACTATAGTTGTGCTGCATAGGAGGTTGAAACTTTAATAGGATGAAGAATTATGTGACTTGCATGATACCAGGAATTTAGGGGTGAATTTTTCCAAATAATATATGTCGTAATTTGAATTGAATAATACAATTAGGAGAGTAATAAATTTTACTCACAGCAGGTGCACTTGGAATCACTTAGTAAATGGTAAATTTTTGGGAATGACTATTAAGTGCTTCCTTATCTGATACTCTTATTTAGAAGGGTGTAAATTGAAAAATCATCCTGAAAAAATTCTAGCTACGCTCTTGGTAACTAATCCACGTGCTTTGTTCAATTATGAAGAAAATGTCCAGAAAATGTGCTTTTAAGCTACGGACAAGGGTGTATTCAGGGTTTTAGGTTCAAACCCCCCCCCCCTCCTTTTTGGGAAGCTTTTTCTAATTTGCAAGAGGTTTTTTTAAAAAAAATTTCAAAACCCCCCTAAATCTTCCAGTCCATACAAAAAAATTTCAAAACCATCCCCCTCGAAAAATTTCTAGATACGTGATAATAATCATAAGAATTATCCAAGATCAGTGGCGTAGTCAGGAGGGGTGATTGGGTGGATTTCCAACCCTCCTTTTGAAAAAAAAATTGGTTCAAACAAAACCCCTTATCAAAATTCTGACAAATGTTATGCACTTTTATTGAAAAATTACATTACGCTCTTAAGCATTAAAGATTTAAAGCCATACAAAAATAAAACTTTAAGCGCAAAGCATCAAATTAATTTTTCTATTGTACAATTGGAAATCCCTCACAAACCTATCAATCAGCACGAAACCCTGTGAGAATTATTGTTGTCGAATTTCTCATGGGAAGAAGAAACATTTATTTTGTCCTCGATTCACTTTACAGCTATTTCCAACATCGATAGATGTCTCAGCAAATTTGTTTCGTTTTATAAAGAAAAAGATGAATTTCTTCTTCGACTGCTGAAACTAAATTGATTTTGTTCTGTATTTTTCTGCATGTTTGGATGTGTATAAGAGATTTTGTATTCTATTCATAGACAGAGATACACACTCCATCATCATCATCATTTATAAATTGAATTACTAAAAATGCTTATCTAATTCTACATCCTTTAAATCTTTTCTGAATGCAATATTAATAGGATGAGAGAAACTTACTTTCTTAAAATTGTGTCGATGAATGAAATTTCGATCATTTGAGTATTGAAATAAATTGAAACCTTAAGGATATTAAAATGGAAAAGTTTTGCTTCTGAATAGACCTTAGAAACTGATTTTGAGTTTAATTTTAACAAGAAAAATTTTAATTTGATATGAAAGGAATTCCAAAATTCCTTTTCAGAAGAAGATTGTAAAAAGGATGTGAAATCAAATGATTGGAAAAGTTTCGAAACAATTTTTATGTCTGTTAAATTATCTGAGAAAATAAAGTTATAGAAATGATGAAAAGTATTTTTGGCACTAGATCAAGCTATAGCTTCAACATTTTAAATTCATCAGAATCAAAATGAACTCTCACAACGCTAGTCATGCATTCTAAATAAACATTCCATGATTTTCTAGATCTTCATGCAAGGTAAATCAGATGAAAGGAAAACTTGAGTCTTCAAAATCATCTTAATTTATTCCAACATTCGCACATGTTATCATTATATCGAGAATCCTACGTGTTATTCATTAAAGTGATTCGTAACGAAGCCAAAAGGAAAATTAAATCAAATCAAATCATGTTCTTATATGAACGTGTATGAATAAGTGTTTCGAGAATGAATACTTAAATCGTTATATCTAGTGCTGGGGAAAATAACTTAAATGAAGATGAGAGTTTTGTTGAGAAATTTAGGTATATGTCCCCTTTTCGATAGGAAATTTGCTAAATGGTATACCAAAGGGCTCGTTTGGATGAATTTGGATGTTACATAACCTAAAAATACCCATTTAGTGATTTTCTCAATCCACTTAACATGTATTCAGTCTCTCTTCAGTCGTGGAATGTACAGTATCCCAAAATATACACATGGATCTAAGTCTAGGGATCAAAAATGATAAATCATGGGTACTGACTGACTTTGGGGACCTCTCCCTCACACAGCATCAGAATCCCCCCTCTCTGCGCAAAAAATTGGACGTCATAAGTGAAATCCAGAGGGGTTTGGGTGTCCCTCTTCGACCACCCCAAAAAAAATCCTGGATACGTCCCTGGAACGAGCTTTATCTTGAATTGTAGTGCGGATATATATCCAAATCAGCCAACAAACAGGTAAACTTAATAATAATATCTCAAAAATTCATCAAAATTCAAAGTTATTTCCCCCTGACTGAATTTAAATGAAAATATTTGTTGGTATTAAAATCGATACTCGTGAGGAATAAGCATTATTTTGTAGGAATGTATGATTGAAAAGGAACTTCATATCTACTTACTCAATGGAAGCCTATGATGAATGAATGAAAAGAAAATAAGAAGAAGATGAGAAAAGAAAGAAAAACTTTATTTCATTTTCATTATTGAAGAGCACAGAATAAGGGAACAAGGCAGAAGATTGAGGAAAAAGCAATTAAATTTTCGAGACTCGAGATTGGAATGTTTAAAATTCGAATCCAAAGAAATGGATTACTTACGCTATTCCATAGCTTTTCGAGTCCAATAGACCACCTAATATAAGAATGAGATAAAATAGAATTCGTAATTTAAATTCAAATTGGAATTGGCAAATCTAGAGATATCTATAAATAAGAATATATATTGACCTATTTGAACTAGATCACAATAGCGTTCTGTGAAATATTCGAGCATTGTTGACTCCATCAAGTAAGCATATTGACGCTTTCCTTTCAATACTCTGTCGCGTCCTTCGTCATTGTTATTTACAAATACAGTCGGTCGTGATGATTCCATTGCTGCCCACATTCGCTGCTCAATAGAATGGAAAAAGGGAATGAACATTTTTTAGCGTAAGTAACGAGCTTTCTTGTTGACTGAAGTTTTTGTTGCAAATTTGCTTGTCTGGCTGCTTAGCTTTAATAATTTATATGCGCTTTAATATGTCAGCACTTTCCACAACTTACGAGTATGAAGAAATTTCATCGTAATTTTTTTTTTAAAATATACTATAGATATTTTATTTGTATTTTTCTTCTTTTTTTCCCACTCCCTTTCAAAGGAAAAAGCCACCTCAAACAGAACTTAAGCTGTTTGAAAAGGCATAAAAAACCTTGTGGGGAGTGAATAATAATAACAAGAAAATATAAATTAATTGATAAAATGACAGTAAAATTAAAGTTACAGCAAAAGAGATCAATGAAACCTTAAGTTTCCTTTAAGATTCTCTTTGTAAAAAGAAAATAGTACCGAGTGTAGAAATTTTAAATAAGACGTGCAAATAATGTATGAATAAATCAAGTGAATTCGAAAAATAGTGTAACGATCAAAGAATATTTGAAAAGATTCGAAAATAAATGAGTAGTTGAGAAATGTGTCGTCTCGGTAATTTGAATGTGTAAACAACAAAGTAAATATTAATTAAATTTAAAAGAAAAGCTATGAAGTGATGGAGCAGTAAAGGAACCATAGCAAGAGCGATTCAGATAAGTATCATAAATTAACAGTTCCGAGCATTGTAATTAAAAGCTTCTACTTTACAAATTTTAGGTAAAATTACAGGTACTTTGAAAGGAATTGGCCGTTAAAGCAGGAATCCAGGAAGAAATCGTTTCGGACATAATCCTTCGTGGCACGCTTGAAAGAATGGATGTGATGAGATTTTTGTATCTTCTCTGGCAGTTCATTAAATATTTTTGCACCAATTGCGGAGAAACGTCTGGATCCACATTGTGTTCGTGATTTTTCAGGCTTAATGAACTTTCTTGATCTGGAGCTTCTGGGAATAGAGAATGAAAGCTGTAAGTTATTGTGATACTTATTTTTGATGCAATTGAACATAAGAGATGCTGTGTTGACGTAGAATATTGCTCTTATGGGAAGAAATCTATCCACTTTATGTAAGTACATCTGTACTCTATTTTCCAGTCTGTCAAGGCAGTAGACGTTTCTGAGTGCACGATTTTGGATAACTTGAAGCGACTTTAGAGCTGCATCACTTGCACTTCCCCAGATTGGAGTCAGGTAGTTTAAATGTGAATCAATTAAAGCAGTATAGATTGACTTTTTGGAAGATGTTGGTAATTGTGATCGTAATTTCCAGAGTATACCAGCGGCACAAGATATCTTTGATTCTACGTACTTGATGTGATCATCCCACTTCAATTGCTGATCCAATATAAGGCCCAGATATTTCACTTTGTCGGCTCTTTCAATCGTGTAAGATCCAGCTATTTTAACTCTGTCTTCATTTGTCGACTCAATCAATATTGTTTCTGGAACGTTGACCATACTGTGAGAAGAGTGAAAGATTATAAATTTTGTCTTAGATTGATTGAGGATTAAATTTTTGTGACAGAAAAAATTAATTATAAATTTCATGTCTTTGCAGATCTTTGAATCGATTTGTTCATGCTGGTCGTGAGTGTTGATAAGTATACAGTCGTCGGCGTAGAGGAACAGTTTTCCAGATAACTGCAATTTTGAGATTGGGTTGATGAATAAGGTGAAAAGCCAAGGACCAAGGATAGAGCCCTGTACAACTCCACGTGAGAACTTGATAGGAGAACTGATATTTTCACCAACTTTGACGACTTGCTCCCGATTTGTCAGGTAGTTTTCGATTAAATTAAGTGTATTTCCTCTAATTCCTGCATTTGAAAGCGTTTGTATGAGTTTATGGACGTCGATTACATCGAATGCTTTTTGAAGATCCATTGCTACCATAGAAACCTTCAATTTTTGATCAATTGCATTCTGTATATGTTGAACGAGTTCTGTGGCCGCAATTTCCGTATTGCATTTTGGGCGAAAGCCATACTGTTGGCAGTAAATTAGATCCAAGTAGTCATGCGTAAAGTTTTGAAGGCGATGGAGAAGTATTTTCTCGACTATTTTGTTGAGTATGGGAAGAATAGAGATTGGACGGTAGTCATTGATGTTCGTTTTGTCGCCTGTCTTGTTGATTGGAATGACTAAAGCTTTTTTGAAGCATTTCGGATATATGCAGGTATCAAACATGCGGTTGATTAAGTGGGATATCAGAGGTGATAAATCATTTGCCATAAACTTGACCATTTCGACTGTAATTCCATCAATTCCAGGTGAAGATTTCTTAAGTGAATTTATTGTCATGTGAACTTCTTCCTCACAAGTCGCTTCTAGTACAAACGTTTTCTCTACAGAATGCATGTCGATGTCAAAAAGGCTTGGTTTTAGATTGTTACTTAGAGATGAAACACTCTCCGAAAAGTGATTATTTAGTAGCTCAGAGATTTCTTTCTCATCGACAATCAAGTCTTGTTGCTCATTGAAAACAGCATTTAATTTGTCTTTGGATTTTCGTCCTAACATTTCATTAATGTTCCTCCACATTTTTTTGGGGTCGCTTTGACTGAACGATCGTTCTATAAATTTCTTCTTTTCTGCGGCAATGATTGAATCGACTTTTTTTGTATGGACGTGAAGTTTGAGTTTCAAGTTTGTATTCGTTTTGTTGGCTCTGTATTTTCTTGCGATCTTATCCTTTGCGGCAATAGCTTTGGCTACTGTTGAATTATACCAAGAACAAAAAGGGATATTTTTAAGATTCAGTTTTGTGATAGCTGTAGAATTCGTAGCTGCATTTTTAAGAGCAGTAACTAATGATTCGGCTATTGTATCTGGATTCTGTTCGCGTAGTAATAATTTGCTGTCGCATCGTTTGTTGAAGTCGGCCTTTAAGTTTCCGTAATCTATTTGCTTAAAATCCATTATTCGCTTCTTCTGTTGAATTTTTATGCCTTCTAGGATCGTGAAAATGATGTTGTGGTCGCTCAAGTTATTGGAGATAGTTGAATTAGTGATTGTATAGTGGTCTGAGAAGTTGGTTACGACGTGATCAATGATTCTTCCGCTAGCGTTTCTAGACATGTGTGTGTTTGAGATCTTGAAGTCGTAGGAGTTTAGTAACGTCACATATCGTTGAGAATCTTGCGTATCGCCAATTTTAAATCAAACAAGACACTCGTGGATGTGAAGGAAGTGCGGATATTTACTCTACAGAAATTAATTGAATCACTCACCTGATAGGTTGAGAAATTAGATTCCTGAAAGAATTTCATTGTACTTCCGCCCTTAACAGCTCCATATTTAATTTTACTCTGCTTTGCTAAATCCTCAGCAGAATCAATTGTTGCGTCCATTCTCTCCATTGTTAAAAACGCCGCTAAATTTGCAGTGTACGAGGCGAGCATAATCAATGCGAAAAACCACCTTTTAAATAAAAATATCTCTTTGGTCATTTGTAACTACGTACATATGTGAACTCGCATACTCACCACATACAAGCCACTGTGATGAGCATATTTGGTAGGTATTTAAGTGCAGTCGATGGTCATGTATTCCGATGTGTTTATTCGAGTTGAAATAAAAAATGGAAAGTGTAAAAAAAATAAAGTTAATTAAATATTTTTACAACCCAGCATGACAGGGCTCAAGTGGATAATTCGAGTGATTTTCAATTTACTTTGGCAATTACCCAGTAATCCTTACCGATTCGAGTTGATATAGCCCTTTTTTTATTTGTCGTACGTGTTTCACATTTGACAAAATTTTTTTTATGAAGTTGGAGATAAAAATCGATTAAAGTGATGGACATAATGAACATTCGAGTCATACAGTAATGTCAGAATAATTTATTATGTAGTGAGATACATGACATGAAAATAGGATGTAAAGAGAGAAAATTAACAGCTTAAGAGATTTAAATTGCTATGTCAGTCTTACTTAGGAAGGATATCACAACCCTGACCCATTATACTACCCATCGTAAGCCAGATACAGTTGTGCATATTCCATATATTCTCCAATTCTTCCGGTTCTTGATTACACGGATGTGATGATTCCCAGTCATCTGGAGCCATTCTGAAAAGAGTGAATATAAACTTAGAATAACAATTGGCATCAGGATAAATCCCTGGATAGACTAGACTGACAAATGTGAAAAGATAATTGAAATTGAGTCTAGCAGATGTGCAAATAATGGAGTCAGAAACAATTTTTCTTTTCCTTTATTCTCACCTTGACAGCACAAACAGCAGAATCGAAACGCCCAGATAAGCAGCGAGCATGTAAACCCAAACGTCAACACTCAGGGGTGATAAAAATGAAAACAAATTTGGATCCTGTTTAACTGGCTTCAAAAATAGAATACTGATGCCTTTTAAGGAAGAAAGAAAAATATTTTAGTGTTGAAAAATTGTTCATTTCCACAACAAAGTCTTTTTTCTTTCACATCCTCTCACTTCCATGCACACATCCATTTACATATGAAAATTCATTTATTTAAATATGTCAGCAAAATGACATTTGATTGAAGTATGTCACACATATCCTCATTTTGACGCAAATAGCAAATATAAAGCCGGAGAAACCTCAAATTATATGACATGTGATGTAAGTAACAGAGTTAAATTTTGTGGTATTTTAAAATGAGTTTGGAAAGGCTTTGTGCCAATAATAGAGCTGTGTGTTGTGGGATATCATATTGTTGGTTTTGAGTGTTGAGGAAATGAGAAATTTCTAGATGAGGGAATTCTAGATGATGTGGAGGAAGCAGTCTTTAATAATATTTCAAGAAATAATGACAGCCTTTGGTGTTCTGGGAATTTTTTGAGGAATTTTCTGTATAATGTGCTATATTTGGGGTTTCGTAATTCAGTGACGTAGCTTAGGAAGGGTAAGCGGAACCGTGGTTTGTGGCACAAAATTTAGGAAGAAGAAATATTAAAAATATTAGTTTGGTGTCAATTTAAAATTTAATCTAGGTCACTGAGGTCTTGTCTGTGCACCAAAAAACGTTAAAATGTAAATTTTTGATGCATATCCAATTTTAAAACCATCAATTTTTTTTTTAAAAAGACAAATTCTAATTGAAAGCTAACAAAAAATTCAGTTGACAAATTGAGAAATGCACAATAGAGATAACAGCAGAGCAGCAATTGCTTCCTATTACATGCACATAAAATTCTGAAAAATTCAATTCTACAGCGAAAAAAGAACTTTTGCGCAAACAATAGAACTAAAATTTCATCCATAAATAATTCTAATTCATTTCAGCATCTCCACGAACATTCATTCGTTCGGATGACAGTCATTCTATAAACTGACAATAATTTATTTCTTTTTCATTCCCATTCACCAATTCAATGTTCAATTTTAGTTAGTCATGCAGAAGAGCTGGGTAAAATATATAATTCTATAAAAGGAACCTTGTTCTGTCTCAACTGCATGTGTATGACTATTGTTTTCAAATTTCTTTTGTTATATTAGGAGCGTAATAACAATGGAAAATTTTAAAATATATAAAAGTAAGGACATAAAGAAGAGCTATATTTAGATCAAAAAAGGATGGTGTGGGTTGTAAAATGTTGAATGAATCTGGGGGACAGTGGCGTTGAGGAACTAGATCCAAAACATTAATTTTAAAAAATTTGGTTTTTGGGACCCAACTTTTCATCCCCCTGAAGTGAATAAAATAAAAAAAAATCGTATAGCAGTGGGTAACAAGAGCATTCTCAAAGAACCATTTTTATGACAACGTTTTGTGTGTAAATCAAAATGAGCATCAAGAGGAGCCAAATGGTGAGACAAGAGAGTGTAAACGATTTTTTCTCGTGTGGATATATGTTTGTGATTTCATTCTGTTTATGATAATAAAAGAAACAGGATTTTTCGATAAAAGATTAATAAATTTTTTCCGTAACGCAAAAGAAGAATCTGAAAATGTATATTGTTGCTAAGGCTTGAATGATCTCGGATGTAACATTGCTTTATGACAAACTTGAAATTGTTTTTATAAAAAATATGATTTTTATGCTAGATTTTTTATGCTCACTGGAAGTTTATGCTTTTGGAAATGTGATCTATGACATGTGTTCCTAAAGACTTGAAGATTCGTGACTTAAAGATGTCAAAAAAGGCTTAATAGAGAATTTTGAGTAAATGATTTTCTGGATCAGATTAGTCTTTAGTATGCAGGATAAAACTTTTGCATATTAAAGCAGGCGCTTAGCCAGAGAGGGAGATTAGGGGTCAAATCCTCGCCAAATATTCTTCAATTTGCTAGAATTTTTGAGAAAAATCCAAATTTCCCCCCCCCCCCCTTCCCATTCCTTTAATTTTTTCCATACAAATCCTATCTCGACAATTTTTTGGCTTTTACGCCCCTGTCCTAAGGATCTCGAAAGTTTTCAAAACATTGGCTATTACTCAAAAAAATCCAAAGCTTTTACAATATTTTTTATTGCTATACATGTGAACAAAAACCAGAACATAACCAAAATAGATTAAGTAACATTAGAAAGATGCTTGTGTCTGGTAATGTAATAAAAGGAATTGTTAAAATCATAACAATAATAACGATAAGCAATGAAAACGAGTTATATACAGTCGGTGGTAGAGAAAGCAAGAATATGGAGAAAATTTATTATTATTTTATTCCGTTTTAAGAGCACCGATGTACTATAAAAAGATTTTGATATTCAGCATCAAGGGAACTCATATCGCTATCTTTTATCTTGTGTGTCATAAAATTGTTTTGCTTTTAATTGTGCTTTGAGCTTTTGGTTCAGAAGAAAATAAAGTTTTGTAAAAATAAAAAGATCCCGTGCAGTATGATGTCAACAAGGGGATCTTAATGCGTCGCTATGGCAATTTGTTTGTTAATTCAACATTTCTTCGTACATGAACTTCAATTTTTACCTGCATGTACTACTCGAGATATCAGTCAGACATGCAGATTAAGAGCTTTATTTTGCAAAACAAGAAAAATTAAGCTAAAACTTTCAAAAAGTTTTAATTTAGCCTCAAAAAAATGACAACATCACATCCATGAATGCCTCACTCGGGATTCCTCTTCTCTCATCTGCTGTAACATAACTTTTCATCACTGACACACATTTACATTCAATAAACTTTCCTTCGTCTTTTAAATGCAGAAGCACGAGCCATAAAAATCAACTAAAACTTTCTTCAACATGTTTATGTTGAGAAAAACTGAGAGTATATAAATCGAAAGGAAGAAGCTTTTACCACCGATTTATGGCACAGGGATCTCGCTATTCTCTCTATAGGATTATTTATTCAACGTGCCTGTGTTGATGGTAGTTAAATACATAAATAAATAAATTCATTTAAAATTATGCAACAATGGATATAGGATGAAATGAGAAGTACGAGAAAAGGGATATTTTATTTCATAAACATAACAACATCATCAGATTATTTATTAAAAAATTGGGATGTTGATTTTGCCTTCTTTTTTCATAACAGCAGCATAGAGCATTTCATTCGGTCATGACGGTAAATAAGCCATTTTGGTTCATAACTGTAAATGGGACTATTTGATAATGGCTCTTTTTATTGCATTACGGAACAAAGCAAATTTTCATTCAGTTGCCTTTTTTGCGTAGTCCTTGACATGAAATCACTTCCCCGGAAAATTTCAATCTCGTATAAAAGGCTATAAAAGTTTCCAGATCTTGGACGAGCCCCAGTAATATCTCTTTTATGTATCAGCATAGATATACAGTGGAATCATATTCGATTCCATCTCGTCGCTTTTGCAAAATATTTTTTTTTTTGTAGAGGAATCGGATTTTATAGAGCAAAAATTACGAGAATTTCCTCCAAAAATAGAAACGATGGCCAAAAAAAAGTTAGTCGAAAATAAAATAAAAGCGAAAATTTGAAAGAATTTCATGAATGCAGTTTCATGCTTGCATGAACGTTCCTAGTTGAATTTATCATTAGAGATTATTTTCGCTATGATTTTATTTTTTTTGGGGAATTTGAGATATTTTTCATGAGCATGAAAGAGAATTTTCATGAAGATGTTTTGAATTTAAATGATTCCTTTACTGTAGCTGAATGATAATCGTATGAGTTTCAATGGGAATATTTGGATTATTTTTAGTACAAAGAATTTTATTCGTAAATAGAACAAGAATATTTCTATTGATTTTATTCTGGTATTTAGATTGAGTGGGTTTATATGTGAGGCTCTTGTTGTGAATTTAAAAATTTTTTGAGCAATTATTGAAGGATGTTAGCTTCCTACGCTGGGTTTCTCGGATTATAACAGCCCTCATCCTCACGCCTAGATTTACCCGTGAGGTATACACCTGTAGTCAGTTTCAAGGACTACCTAGGGTGGTAGGATATGTGGGGGTACCTTAAATGGATGGAAAAGTAGATAGAAACACTAATGTATACCTAGTATACCTAGAAACCACTGGGGTAGGATAGGGATAGACCGAGAAGCCCAGCCCAGATTACACCAAAAATATATGTTCAATAAAATATAATTCAAATTTATAAAAACATGAGCCCTTTATTTCCATTTTTATATCCAATACTTTCTTTAACAAAAGTATCCTTGACCATTCGGAAACAACAGCAATAATATCAAACATACAAGCACACATGCTACACAAATATATGTAGAATACAAATTCACATTGCAAATGTAAGGAATTCACTTTGAACAATCTCATCAAGTAACAATTGAGATAAAATTTTATGCTAAAAATAGAACAACAAACAAACTATGGAAGCATATGTAGGGAGAGAAAGTTTATGTCATAAACTTTAAACTAAGAGAAGAATTTCAAAGAGAAGTTATCCGATAAAAAAAATTTAATCCATTAAAACTTATGGAACTGGAAAAATTGCAATCAGGGAGTGGATGAACGCGCAGATTGAGATGTAGGTTGGACATTCAGATCTACATGTTGCTGTTATTTAACATTAAATAGAAGTTTGTGGAATATACAGCATAAATACTTGGAAATTAATCCTAATGGAGTTTTTCATATTCAAAATTGTGTGAAAAGTCATCAAAGTATCTAAGTGTCTCAAAGAATCCTTTGATGTAGGCTACATCACCTCCAATAAAGTAAAGTCTCATTAAAATCACAAACTACATTTACCTCAATCTTGGCTACCAATTAAAATTTCTAAAGGCATGTAAAATAATCACAGACTTCTCACATTCCGCTCATTAACATTGTCCAAAGATACATCCAAAAGGAAGATCACAATCGCAAAAGCTACAAAAGTTCTGCTTCCCTCATAATTTTGTAGCTTGCATTTGCTTCTACACCACATACAAAAGCCATAAACTTTTTCACTCTCTATCTGTGACTGTACATATGTATGTATAATGTGATATGATGAGGTTTTGTACATGCAGGATTTTCTCTGTAGTTCCACATTTGTAGTATTTTTTTCTGGTTTATTAAAAAACATATTTCATGCTCCACTAGAACTTGAGAGGAATAAGAACAATTTCTGAATTTTTTATGTGACTTTTTTTATATTTGAATTTCAATAAACTTTTTTACTGCTTTTGAGAATTCAATGATTTTTTTCTGCTTCTTACTTAAGGGAAAAGTATCTATAAAATTGAAAATGAATGCTTTTTTGGATTCGAGTGATTTTTTGAAGATTTTTTAAGTATATTTTGCTTCGGATGTTCATAAATTATTGAAAGATCTTCTTGACTAAATTAGTTGTGGTACTTTCTACATTTTTAAAGCTAAATGACTACACGTTAGCAGAACCATTTTCAATTTTGTTCATCTATATTTTAGAAATTTCTAAATTAAGGTGCCTGAACTTTCTTTTTAAGCAAAAGGGTCCTAGAATTGAATGAAAGGGATGTGTCCAGTTTTTTTAAAAAATCATTAAAATATAAATTTTGAATTAAATTTTTATACTTCTTGACATTAAGATTGATTCTGCGAGTAGTTTTTAACATTTTTTTGTAAAATAATTAAGTTTTTAGTTTAAAAATGAAAAATAAAAATACGTATTGAGTTTTAATCATTTTTGAGTGCCCAGGCACCTAAAGACCTCCCACTGGCTACGCCCCTACTTAACGTTACGTAATGTTAAGTCCAAACTGACTCTTTTTAAAATGGACATGCCATGAATATCAAAAGCTATATACTTTCATTAAAATAAACACATTTGCCACATAAATAAAATATAAATTCCCTTTAAAATAAAAATAAACAGTCACAAAGGCAAGTCCTATCTTTCCACAGCAACATGCCACAAAAGTTTATTCAGTAAAAATGCTGGTCGACTCAATTTCAATTTCGAAATTGATTTTTCATTATCGTTTATTTTCAAGACAGTTTGTAACTGTTTATTTTACTGACCGAAAAGGAAATCAAAGGAAAAAGGTCTGTAATTTTAGAGCATTAAGAATTATTTAGTAGAAACAATTTGCAGTGTCGTATAAATTAAGGGAAAAAAATATTGCGAAGAATAAAGTGAAAAAGAAAAGGCTACCTTTAATGTACATCTGTAGTTTGTTGGAAACAGAACACGAGTGTAAAGTCAGATAATCCCCAAAAGCTCGAGCTACCATATGTCTCTTAATAAGTTTAATTAAATTAATATTTTCCAAATATTTTTAATGCTCGTCGAGCTATAAAATTACCACAACTAAGAAAGCCACGTGTTGGAACCGAAAAAAGTATAAAAAATTATTTTTGAATGGATAATTTTCAGTTCTTCGTAATGAAAAACTTTTCATTCTCTTTCTGCCTTCCCAAAAGAATAACATGAACTTTTTTTTCTTTTATGAGTTAAAAAAATAAAATGAAAAATTTTTCTCGCTCGGTTGCACTTAAATTCTTTTTGTGTGCTAATTTTTAAGCAGGAAAAAAATCTCATTCAGCAAACCCTTTGCTTCTTTTGTGTGCATTCACTAATGTTCAATTGAATAACTTTAATTTATAACTTTTAAAAACTTTCTCATCCCCACCGCTTGTATAGCTCAACATATAAATAAATTTCGGTGAATAAAATATATAGCACAAGAAATTGCTATTGAGTTAAGTGGTTAACATGTAGAAAATGTTAGTTTCTGAAGAAGCTGCACTTCATATGCACAATTGCATTCTCTTCTCTGCTCATTTAAGAAGCAACTCATGGCACTTGACATCCTATCATCAATTATTTCAGTGCACAATACAACTCGAGTGGAATTAAGACATTTGTTAAGTTTATATATGGATGTGAAGTAGATTTTGTGAGATTAGTAGATTGTGCAGCATTTTTGGATTGTAAAGTGTTTTAGGGGTCGTACACTAGTATACAGTGTCATACAGATTTTGCCTGAATGTTGGACTTCCTTGTCACCTTACTAGTATAATGTTGTGAGCATTTTGTAATGATTGAGAGAACGATTTCAAGTAGGAATCGAACCCACGTACAGAGTTTCAGTCATGGATCTAACTGCTTCGTCACAGAGGACAGATTTATCTACATGTGGCTCAATACTCCAGATTCCACTATGTTCAAAAACTACACTAGTGATACACAAGTTGTGAAAGGAAGTAGGAAAAACATCCAATTTTTGGGAAACTTATGGCTCCCAAAGATATCAAGTTACTTTGTAAGGACAATCTATTTACTCAATAAGATAATTCAAAAGGGTATCAGCGGCTCGGTGAATCCAACTGAGGGCATCGCGACTCCAATCGAACCTGAATCTAGTGTTCCGTTATTACTCAATGTAATCTCAGTAATAACTTTGTAATCAAGGGTAAATAGCCAATTTCTCATGAAATCCTCCCCTTTTTAATTTAACAAATTTATTTCCAAGACAATGAACATTAAAGCTGTCTTAAATTACTTCAAAATAAATCTGTAGCTTGAGAGAATTCCCAACAGCTTTATATCTCCGACGTCTATTGCATCTCCTATTTCAATCTCAAAATAAATAAAACGAGGAGAAAAGCATCACTTACTTTAATTCTTTTATACAAAAGTAAGATAAACTATTCACATAACATTTAATACTGATGATGATGATAATGATTGTAGTGTGAGATGTGCACTAAGTGCACTGATGTATAAATTGAATTTCGGAGCAAAAATAAGCTACGAGATAGAGAAAAGCTATTCTGACATGTTAGTGTACGTATGTGTAGCATTTTAGAGTGAAATATTGAGGAACAATACAGTTGGAAGTGATACGCAACATGATGGAGTATGAGATTGATGGAAGCGCATACTACTATCTTTATAAGGTTGGAGCTGGTTAGTTAAAATGTGGAAAAATTTGTAAAACAATATAAACTAAATAAAACTTTAATTTTAAACCAAATCCAGTCACCCAAACTGTAAACTATTGCATCTTCTGCTAACTTATCCTAAAAATCCACTAAAAATTAATGAAGGTAGTGAGAAGACAATATCTTCTCAAAAAGTCGACAACCGTAATTTTCGCTCTCATTATTTTCACATTTTAGACAAATTACACTCGACTGCTTCTCGTGAAATGCGCTTAATTACAAGCTTTTTTAAGCTTTTTCGAGCATGATGAGCACCAATGATTATACAGGAGCGAGAGATGTGAAAAGAACATCAAGAAGCGTGAAACAAAAGAACAAAAATAAAGTTTTGCACTTTTTTGTGTATTCTTGTTTTTAAACTTTTTTTTAATCTTCTCTTTCAAGTTTAAATTTATGGAAAGTAATTGTTGAGCTTGAAGTGTATTTGCAGGAAATTTTGTGATTCATGGTTGTGAATGAAAGAGGTGAATAGGATATATGAAAGGTTAAAAACTTGAAGGATTGTTAATTTTGTCATATTTTTATGAAAATGGCATGCTAAGTTAAGGCATTCTAGGCGTAATTTAGGAATTTTCTATAAAATTTTTAGATACCGCTTAGAGCTGATTCTAAAAGATTTTTTGGAAAAACTCAAGGATAAGCAAGGGGCTGTTCAAAAATGACATCCAGTTTAGGGGGAAGGAGGTCTTAGTAGGGATTTCAATCCCGGGATACCGAAAACCGGGATCCCGGGATCCGGACCAATTTTTCAATACCGTAATCCCGGGATTAGAAAAGCTTCAATCTCGGGATTACGGTATTGTGAATTTCTGTAGATATTTTAAAATTTTTTTAATATTTTAGTATAAAATAATAATATTTTGAAAGTTTTTCGTCTTTTTTTGTCAAATATTTAGAATGGTTAGTTAAATATTGAATTTTTAATAGCTAATCCAAAGTCATATTATAAGCAAAAATTAGTTTACCTTATTCTCATCAATTTTATGGTTCTTTTTAATTAATACTAAAGAATTTAGATAATTCAATTCATAATTTTATTTTACTTTGTGACAAAGTAAGGAAAAATAGCAACAAAAATCCAATATTTCTATTTATTCTGTATTTTTCTAAAGGGTAAATTCAAATTTTAGTACAAAAATAAGTATTATACTTTAGTCCAGAGGACTTGGGGTTAATCTTAATTGCAAAATTTTGTAAACTTCAATTTTTTTTTTTTCATTTTTTATTCAATAAATTTAAACTGAAGTTTAGCTTTAATTATTAATATCGAATCAGTAATTTTAAAGATGAATTTTTCTTAATATTTGAAATTAAAAGAGTAAAATGAAGGGTAAAATTTTATAAGTTTATATTCAAACTATAACATTAGAAAAAGCTCGAGAAAGATATTAAATTCAACATAAAAGTTCCATCACAAAATTTAAATTTAAAACATTTTGTTTTAAAAAGAGTTGTTTTAAATTCTTCTAAATTCTTCTAAAACTAAATTTGAAAACGAAAGGTGAAGAAAGAGTTTAAAATTATTGAGATTAAAATTTTAATTCATTAATCAAGTATAAAAACTCTTTTCAATATAAAAGAACCAAAAAAACCAAAATTTTAATTAGTTTTAACCTTTTTAAGCACATTTTGATATCTTTTTTGACTCGATACCAATCCCGGTATTGATCCCGGGATCCCGGGATCAAGAATTTTCAATACCGTAATCCCGGGATTGAAATTTTGGACCGGTATTGAAATCCCTAGGTCTTACATTATGTTACCAGGAATTGAAACTTTACTCATACTCAATACTCGAGAAATTCTATTTTTTTCAAAATTTGCTCAATACTTAAAAATCGATTTACTTAATATTTTTCGGAAAAAATACTCGATACTTAATACTCGAGTAACGGAAAATCGATCGAGTTTCAACCATCAAATAAAAACATTTGTATGGAAATTTTGTGACAGAGTTGTTAGGGGGTCTTGTTTTAAATATGATGTTACTTATGAAATCCATAAGCATCGACACCTTGAACATGTCTTAATCACATCGTGAGATTATCAGTTGACAAAACCTTAAATTGCACAATCATAAAGTTTAAAGTTTAGCGAAATTTTCAGAAGCTTATCAAGAAATCGTCAAGTTCCAAAAATACTTCTTTACTAAACTTTTCATATTTTCTCAATTTTCTTCATTTTAAAAATCTCTGTGGTAAACCTTCAAACTTTTTAATGAATCTGAAATGTGTTTTTGGTGGAAGTCAAGAAGATTTTCTTAATAAATTTTGGCAGCATCATAAACCACTTAATATTTTTATTTGAGAAGCCTTCGTTTTGTGGTAATGAGGAATCCTCTTTTACTCACTTCTTTATTTCCAACTTTATATCCCATTTTATCTTTAAATTTCCTCTTCTTTTATCCATTATCATAAGGCATAGTAAAAAAAGCCTTTGGGAATGCTAACTGCGGTACACCATAATATTTAGTAAGGAAAAAACAACCAGGCATGAATTGTTTTTATTTCTTTGGATATTTTACGCTTTAGAAAATTTTGTTGCTTGACATTTTTTTCTCGCTGGTGTTATCTCTGTGACTGATGTCATGTTCTTAGAGTATTAATGAAGCTTATTAATATTTTTAATGAGATTTTTACCGTTTAAACTGAAAGAAACTTAATTTCTGTTTAAATAAAGCTTTTCTAAAATGATTTGAATAACAAAAATTAATCCTCCATCCTTTATAGCTTCAAAAGTCACTTGCTTTGTCCAATTCATGTTTAGTACCTTCTGAATGACATTACATTAGAATGCAAATCAATGCTTACAACATTCATTCAAATCCAGTCTATTCAAGACCAAACAATCACGTCAAATCACTCTAAACTTCCTTGTATGTTTTCCAATCACACGTTTGCAATCTTTCAGCATCAGTTGCCTTTTCAAGCAATACTCATGTGCTTCACGATTTGATAATAATAATATTAAGAATCACAATTTTTGAATCGAGAATCTCTAACATCAATTCGTACTCACCCAAAGTCATGAATGGCATTGTAAAATCAACAGCAGTTCTTCGTTCATACGTGATGGTTAGATCGCAAATTGCCAGATCAGCTTTCTAGAGATATGAAAATAAAGCGGAAAAGATGAGATAATTAAAGAGATTCGAGAAGCAATTTGAGAGATTAAATTAACATATAGCAAGTAAAGGAAGTGAATGATTGTGGATGTAAAGCGCAATTTGTACAGACTTTGGTAGACATTTATTGATTGTAGGGTGCAAAGTAGTTATTTAGGTGCAATAGATGATTTATGTTAAATATACTGGATCAATGGACTGAGTACAAGAGCTTGGAGGGTCTAATACCAAAACCAAACCCACCAAAATTTTCCCGTCCATACAGAAAAATTTCTAGATACGCCCTTGGCTTCAAACATTGCTAATCAATCGATGAAACCAGCAAAATAATCAAAAATTTCCAAAAGTATCTCAAACAAGATTAAAGATTTTCTTTGATTACCGAAAAAAGGAAGCATCCTTAAAGACAAATGAAGAAGATCAAGAAAATATTTTTGTTTTGCTTCTCAACGTTAATAAAGTACGAAGTGAGTGGAATTATTCCTATGGGACTCATACAAAAGATAATTTCCTCTCGTTTATTTAGAGGTCGTTCCTAAATGACGTCTAATTTTTGAGGAGGAAGATGGTTAGACACTGCGTGACACTTCCATACAAAAAATAAAAATTTGTATGAAAATTTTGTGACGTAGGGAGGATGGGGGTCTAAAAAATCTTTTCTTTTGCGTAACGTCATTTATGAACAGCCCCTTTCACAATTTCATCGAGATCTTAATACAGATTTCTACATCCTATGAAAACGAAATAAAAAGTGATGTTTTTCGACTTACTTCTTCTATCCATTAAAGAACGCAAAAATTTTCTGTTCTGTATTTTATGACAATCGCTCGTCACGTTAAGAAATTAAAATTATGAAAAGAATAAGAAAGTTTTTATGATTTTTAATTTAAATGTTCGCTTTTTACATTTCTAAAGCTTGTTATCTCAACTTTTTGGTTATGTGAATGACTGACTTTCTTCTTTTCAGCATCAGAAGTTTTTGCAAATAACAAATAAATGAGAATAATTTAGTTAATTTGGAATTTGATGCTTATGAGCTCTGCTTACCTCAGCTCATTCATTAATCTAGATGGTGGAGGCTATTTGTGTTATGGATGTTTATGTTTAGGCAATGGATATGAGGAAGAAGAAGCTGATCGACCCATTATAGCAATTTTGTATGATTTTCCATGCATAAAAGTTTAAAAAAAATTGTAATCATTTTTTGAAGGGAATCTTATAGAAGTTGATATTCCAGAATGTAAGTCACATCTAGGTCCTGCAAAACCTGGCGAAAATGACTCAACATTCAATAAATAATCCATAAAACAACGTCAATAATAATCATCATCATCATTAATTCATCATAACAATGTTCTTCTTAACAAAGGAAATTATTCAATACCTCCACACTCACAGCTCATAATTACCAGTGCAACAGCAAGCAAAACTCAAATAAAGATTCAAAATTAATGACCATAAATGATACATTCACACTTACATAATGAAATAAAATTAAGAAAGAAATTTCAATTTTATCTCTTAAAATTCCGTTCCTTTTTTTCATTTTTGCGACAAGAAATTAATTTTCCGTCTTCCAAGAAGGAACAAAAGGTTTTTTAATGAACGAGGAATATAAGATGGTGCTGATAAATTACAATGCTTAATAAAAAAACAACATGAAAGCGAACAGAGGACGAAAGCAGTCAAATAGAAAAGCAAATTAAATGAACTTTCTTTGTTATGTCTTCATTCTACTGTCTAAAGATTTCATCGGTCTTGTAGATGAGGTTTTTGAACACAAGCGGGGTTAATCTGCGAGGGCTGTCAAGGATGGACATTTTGGTGAATTTGTAAGAGGATCTGAATTTAAAAGGTATGACTAGATGAGGATTGAATTGGCTAATTCAAATGTTGAGAGATCAAATGTTGTGGATATTTTGACTGATCCAAAATAGAAGCTTTGCCAGAATATTTCTAATCTAGCTCTAGGACGTAGTCAGAGGTGGGTATTACTCCCAAAAACCTACAAATCATCCAAAATCATAAAGCAGCATAAAAATTCAATCACAAAACAAACAATCCCCATCCATTGCCAATTTTCATCATTGACTAACTCAATTCTTATATTTTCTCTAAAGGAAATTAAAAACAATGGCATCAAAATATTCCATTATGATAATTTCGATTCTCCATTCGTCCTTCACAACATTGCATGATGAAAATCATCCAAGCATGAAACAGCAACAGCACACAAAAAAAGGAAAAAATAAAGCTGATGCCAAAAAGTGAAGTAAACTTTAATGTGAATTTTTAATGACAACTTTAAACTGCTTCTCGCCTTGAAAGCGGAGCTTTAAAATTTTATAATTCTAGTCATGAAGAGAGCAGACATGAAATTAAATTAGTAGAGATGTAGAATGTGAAAGGAGTTAAAGAAAGTTTTCTTAAATATGATTTTAATTGCGTCGAAATGTTTTTCTTCTCATTCAGTGATGGTTTTTCGAGAGGTGCTGGATTTTTTTGGAACGATTGTGTAGGTTTGAGGGAGGGGATGGATTGAGGGGTAGATCGGCAGATTTTAATGAGAAAATGTTGTTGTTATAATAGTTTAAAGATTAAATTTTTATGTTATTGAATTTTCAAGTTGGAGGCGTAATAAAAAGGGATGGGACGGGATGTTAGATCTACAGCAGGCACATAGCCAGGGGGAATCTCAATTCATTGGAAAATTTATTAATCTTTCCATTTTATTGATATAAATTAAAGAAACTAGTAATGCGTCCACGGGCTGCGGACGGAAGTGCATTTTCTTAAACTACTGTGCCCAGAAATTTAAACGTATAAAAAATTAGTAATGATAAAGAAAACTAATGCACGAAACACTGACGCAAAAAATGAGTCAAAAATATTTGAATAATAAATATAAGTTTTTAAAAAGAATAACGGTAATTTCTTTTTTTTTTTGGAAAAATAACGGTCAAAAACTTTTTGAATAATATCGGTCAAAAATATTTGAACAATAACGGTCAAAAATATTTGAAAAAATAACGGTCAAAAAATATTTGAAAAAATAACGGTCAAAAAATATTTGAAAAAATAACGGTCAAAAAATATTTGAGAAAACAACGGTCAAAAAGTATTTGAAAAATAAAAATAATACCCCCCGTTTTACTCCCCCCCCCACCTTCATATACACCCCCCGTTTAACTCCCCCTCCTCCCCTTTCAATTCACACCAAGAAAGGTTTACGTAATGTAAATTTACATAACACGTATTTTTACGTACGTATTTTTACATAACGTAAGCTTTAATTAATTTAACTTCGTGGAACGTTCGGAAAATGTGAGGAAAAAATTTGAAAATGGAAAATTTTATCATAACACATCATGAAATATCAAAAAAGTGTAAAAAAGTACAAAAAAAAAGTTGCTCGGAGTGGGGCTCGAACCCTGGCCGGAAGATTGTAAGAAAAATCACGTTTTTAAGGGCTACGTAAAAAATACGTACGTAAAACGTAAGCAATTTTTTCAACAAAAGTTAATTTAATTAACCTTCTACTGCACCGATCAAAAAAACCTTTGGTCAACCTTTTGCCTGACCTAGTCCACACATTTTAAGCAAAAAACCGTATCGAAAAAGCTTAAACTGGAGGAGGAGATAGGGCGACAGACAGACAGACAGACGGACGGACGGACGGACGGACGGACGGACGGACGGACGGACAGACGGACGGACAAAACGCGGACAATAGTGTCTTTTCCCAATGGGAAAATGCACTAAAAATAGCAAATGAACATTTCTCATCTTCTAAAAGTTTTCAGAAAATTACAATTTCAAATGAATGTAAATGAATGGAAGACAACACGTGTCAAGGGTAAAAATGCTAATCATACAGAAAAAAAAGAATTTCATTTCGTGTCTTCAAGTTGCATGTTCAAAAAATGAGACAGAATTAATCGAAAACTTCATTAATTAAATAAGAGCACAAAATGTTGCATGCAAGGTGTGGTAACTAATTGATGGCTCAAAATGACAAAATTTAAGAAAATTTACAATTTTTCTATCCAAAAATTTGAGACACATCCAAAAAAGTGCCCACATCTTGATATATATCATAAAAAAATCATCTTCATGCCATAACATGCAACTCAGATCTAAAACAAACATTTGTGTTCTTCTTTGTTTGTATTGACTACAGCTTTCACTAATTAAAGGACATTCAGTTGTGATCTGATAATTATGATTAGTTTATAGCATGTAATTTAAGCTGAAAGGCTATCAAACACAATACAATGTATTGTTAAGTGGAATTGATTTATGGAGTTTGATGAACTTATAAGAGGACATGATAAATGTTTGTGGCAGCTTGTGGATAGTAAGAAATGCTGCATAGAAGACATAATATATTGGTCATCAGAATTAGAAATGTCTGCGACATTCTGCAGTGACTATAACAATTTCATAAATATAGAACTTTAAGCATTTAATAAAATAATAAAGCTGGTACTGACTTGAATCGATATGAATGGAAGTAAATTGCACAAATTGGCTCTGTACCCATATCATAACAGCACCATATCTTTAGCAAATTATTTTCATTATTATGTCCCTTTTCTCATATGCCATCTTTATCATTAAGTATCAACCATAACTCTTAATCAATACAATGTCAAAAAAGGTAGAAATAAGCAGCTTAAGTATCATTATAACTTTTCCTTTCTAAGTCGAACGTCGAATATAGTTTGGAAAACAAAAATTTATTGACCTTTTTTGAGCAAAAAGAATGAGATTTAGAGGATATGAAAAAGTTTCGGTTTCATTATAATTACCATCCGAATGGGACGATCCTTAAGAGGTTTTAGCACACATATACAGCAAAGAAATTTTTTTGTAGAATCTTCTTACTAAGTTTCTACCCAAAAGTATCCTCAATTTATTATTTTAAGGCATCCTCGAAGGTAGAATCTTTTTCTTCTCTCCATCTATGAATCAAGATGAAAGAAGAAAACAGAAAATATCGGAAGCAATAAACAGTAAAATAGACCTTTCATAAATGGAAAGTTAATAGAATCGAATGAAGGATCAAGCATTTAATATCGAATTTGATGACTAGAGAATCACCTAAAATATAATTACGGGGTGATTCCATTAAGAATTAATAAGGCTTCATTTTCTTCAAGATGGAAATATGTTCCTTCATCGGATGTGATGTGGAATTAGTCAGGATGGGCAGAAATAATAGATTTTTTTAGCTGACTTTGATTTTAATCATTTTAAGATAGTTGAATTTAAAAATTCAGAATTTTAATTTTCAGTTACATACTTTTGAGGATCGACATCTTATGCACCTTACTCTGACTTTCTAGAAAGTTCATTTCCATCCTGAATAACTTTCAACCTTCCATAATTTTCTTCTTTCTTACTTAACAAACTTAAGGTTTCCATAACGCAAGAAAACGAAGAAAAAGTTCCAACAACATTATCAAATTTCATCGGTATGCAGCAGCAACAGGATAACCTTTAACCATCTCAATGGCTGATTGGATATTTCTGTCATCGTCGTCTACGTTACATGGAATAAGTTTCAGCACGAAACTAATTTAAAACTTTTCTTTAAAGCCATTTGAGTTGCGCTTTACCTTAATCATAAAGTTTTACTCTTTTCGATTTTATTTGTTGATGAAAAGTTTGTCGTTGGATGATATGATAAGAGCTATAATGCTATTTTCCTTTACTTTTGTTATTCTATGACATTCTGAAAGTGACACTTGATTTTAATGACAATTAATTGTTCTTCAGTTATCTTCTAACTTTTCTGCACCAAATTTTCCTTAATTTATTTCTAATTAATGAGCTTTTTTTGAGCACCCACGCAATAAAATTGCCAATGTTTAAGAATTACTTTAATTTCACAATCTATCTTTAAACATCCTCAACATCATGAAAAAGGTCCTCTTACCAAAAAATCAATAAAAATTCATGAAGATTTATGCTGGAAAACTTTTAGCTTAAAAGCTAGCGTTTTTCCTTCTATACCCAAATTTCCCATAATTCTCTTCTTCTCGCTCATACTTTTGTTTTTGAAAATCCTGAGGTTGTTTCTTCTGTTTATACATTATTATTCGGTACATAACTGCAAGGTATATATGGTTAATAAAAGGAAAATTCCATTTTTCATGGTGAACAAAAAAAGTTGAGCACTACAAACATGCCACGGAGGGATGATTTTAGAGAGATTTCGTCAGATTTTTACGATCTTATATTGAATTTTTAAAGCTTGAATTTGAAAGTGTCTGAATAAATTCTAGAATCTAGAATTTTTATCATCCAAAAAATTATTGAACCATATTCACCCAGCTCAAACCTACTATGCATGAAAAAAAATCACCCAAAATAATTCCAAGAGGCAACAGCAAAGCAAAAAATGAATAAGAATGAGAAAAATCCTGTGGCTATGGCAAAAAGCCCATAAACAAAATTTAACTTTCATCACAAAGCCATTTTCTTTTTCATTGAATTCCCTCAACCCCTTTTTCCGGACATTTGAAATGGATATTTTTGTGGCTATAATCCATAGATACGTGTTGAACTAAATTAAATAGATTTAAGTTATAAACAATGAAAAGAATTAATTTAATTAGCAAGATTCACCCTTAAGTTCAAAATTAAAGCTTTTCAGATGGAAAAAACTTGTTCATACAACAACAAGAACTTTCCATTACCTGTTGCATCGATATTCAATTATTTCTAGACTTTTTATATGCTAGATCGATAACACAGAACCTTTTCATCCTTTTATCGAATCTATATTTTTTAATTAATGGACGATAATGCAAAGCTTTCATCATTCTATTGGATGTTAACTGTTCCTATTGTTCAACGAAATAAAATAATACATACTGTTGCCTGTCCATTCAATTGAGGGCTTTTGTGTAATCGTTAAAATGATATAGCTTTTGTTGAGGGGGATAAGACATGAAGTGAAATTTTTTATAAAGGAATTGATTTTATGGTGAGTTGAGGGGGGATGTAATCCTCAGAAAATAATAATTTTACAATCCAACGAGTCAATTTTTTTATTATTCTTATACATAATTTTTGAAGCTTTGAAGACGAATGAACATTTTATTAGGCATGTGCTGCAAGGGGTACATGTGTAATATTTTGGTAGTAGGAACGAAAATCATGTACCTATTAGAACTCAAGACCCCTAAAAAATTACAAATTTCAATGCCCAAACCTTTATCCATCTCATAACATTCACAACAACCAAGCTGTTCCTTCCCCTCATCCTTGAACCATCATCAGTAGATAATCATCAAATTGAACAGTTTCAATTTCTATAGAATGAATATAACAATTTATGACCATCCCATTGTAGTGCACAAGCATCAATTTGTTTTATACAAATTTTCATTTCACTTCCAATTTTTTTCTCTGTGCTTTATCGTTATCGTTTCAATGTCCTCACATTCTCTCGTTCATGACATGAAAACAATTTTTGAAATTAAATGAATGGATGTTATGAATACTAATGAATTTTTTAAATTAATTTTCGTACATAGAAAAAAAGAGCAGAGGAAAATTCAATTTAGATTGATTGGAAGTGAAATGCCGAGCTACAAAACTCGATGTGAATATTTCTGATAGAATTTTTTCAAGCAGAAAATTAGTTTTTTAAAGAGACACAAAAAATGTTAATTAATTTTCTTTATCAATAATGAGAAATCGAGATTGTCTCGTTAGTTTTTATAGAAATTGTTCAATAATTAATTTAGCTTCTGTTGGAACTTTTTTATGACCAAAGTTTGACAGTTATGGTTAATAAATGTGATTAAGATTGTGGATATGGCTTAGAGTTTGAAAATATCAAGAGAATTTGAACATTTTGAGGTGCTGTGTAGTTAGCACCTTGTTTAAGTTGGCATGGCTTCTATTCAAAAAATAACTCAGATTTTAAGAACAGGGACAGGTTTCTAGGGCTACTCTTTGTAGGGTAGGGTTCCCCGAGTAGCCCTAAAAATCGGTCCAAGATTGCAATCTATAGACCATAGAGTGACAGGTGTTAAATAATAATTTCAGAAAATATAGATTATCTAGCTTCTATATGATAGGATTGAAAGGATCTAGAAAATTCAATTTTTCGAAGGACGTCATTTTGGTTTGACCCCTTGTGAATGAAAATCTTTTAAAATATATCAAATTATTTTAGGAATTCAATTTTCCGTCCTTCAATTTATTTACTCAATAAATTGTAAAGCGGAAGTAAAAAAAGCCAATTTTTCAATTACCCAGCAATAAAAAATATAAGACACGAAGTGGGAATGAAGTGAAAGAATACAAATTATAACAATTAATCAATATCGACAAATGTGAGTAGCTTTAATGCTCATAAATTAAAACAACAAGGACTAAGGAAGAAGACGGAGGAATTTTTCTTTCTTTAAATGCAATGACGTCAATTTATGTTCCTTATTTCAAAAGAAACATAAATAGAAGAAAGCACACTGAGCGACGGATGTGCTTAAAACAATTTTCGTATTTCATCTTACTCATTCGCAGTATTGTTGTGTGCTCATTGTTGTATGCTCACAATAGACTTCAAGTTTTTAATAAAATAGAGAAAAAAATACTCGTTTACATGCTATGTTATGTTTAATTAATTTTCAAACAACAAAGAATTTTCTTGGAAAAAAGAAAAACGAGAAACTTGAGTCATTTTATTCATAAATTTTATATACGAAACATTTCACAGAAGAGCTTAGAAGGTTTAAAAAGTTTCAGTAAAAACAAACTTTTGATTTATTTTGTAAATATTAAAGTACACAGCCGCTTACGTCTAGCAGAAAGCTGCAATATTTATGGCTGCTTACTCATTCGGCAACACTTTTGACGGTCAATGAGTTGGAAGAAAATGCTGATGAGGAAATTTAGCCTTATTTATAGAACAGCCTACATGTTGGAAGATTTTAGATGGAATCGTTGAATTTTCCTCTATCCGAGCGTCATAAATGACAAAGTCGTATCCACAAATCCATTAAAGCTAATACCCCCTAATACCAAATGGAATCTGTAATCATTTTTGTCGCTTGGGTCACATATATTACTTTAATTCCATTTTCTGTAGAACAGCCTGTTCTGGACAGGATTCGATAACGAGAGCAGTTCCTAGCCTACTCTATCCTACCGCGCACCCTTTTGATTCCAAAAACAAAACTCTTCATACCAACAACAAAAACTATTCAACAAGCTTGACTCTCATTCAATACACATTCACAGCTCACGATACTTAATCAAGAAAACTCAATTCCGAATAAATTGGATTAATAAGAAAAACTATATACAATGTTTCTGTTCATCAAACATTCAATCTGTCATTTACACGCACGCATATAAGAAAATCAGTTTGTGGAAAGTTTATCGTTGATGGAAATAGCTTTAAATATACCTAACCTTGGCCAAGAAAATTATAAAGTACGCAATATACTTTAACGATGTCTAAAAATGACGAGGAAATTCAATTAATCGATGTGAGCAATTAATCCGACCATAAAAATTAATTGGGCACGTTCACATTACAG
Organism: Chironomus tentans; assembly: GCA_963573255.1. Taxonomy (NCBI): domain Eukaryota; kingdom Metazoa; phylum Arthropoda; class Insecta; order Diptera; family Chironomidae; genus Chironomus; species Chironomus tentans. The sequence continues at coordinate 30,205,376 of OY754303.1, read as the reverse complement.
AAAGCTTATATTTCATGCTCTTAATGTGAGGAAGATTTACATTATGGTCTAACACACAAGAAAGCGGGGAATTTTACGTGCATAAAACTCATTCTCATAAAAATTAACACGAATTGCAAGCATTAATGATGGAAGTATATACAATGGAGATACCGCCTACGTACCATAATAATTCCATCAATCATTACGTTAAGAAAAGTTAATGAGAAATTTTTTTATATAAAACTTTCGTTCTTACCGCTTTTCTTCTTTTATAATAAGTTTTTTATGTGCGGCGGTGTTGCTGATATATTCGTGCGTTCTTTGTGGATCAAGTTTTATGTGAGAATAATCTAGACTTTCCTTTTCATTGCCTAATTGCTTCAGTCCTGCTTCTTCTTAAATGTAAGATGCACATAAATAAATACCCCTTTAGGGGCCGTTTATAGATGATGTCACTTTAAAAAGGATATTTTTAGACCCCCTCCCACCTCTATCACAAAATTTTCATATATTTTTTTCTTTTGAATGGAAGTGTCATACAGTGTCAGACCCCATTCCACGCTAAAAATTAGACCTCTTAGTCCACACAAGATTTTTATGCCATACTCACAAGAATACCAACCCTTGCCATATGTACATAAATAGCCTCCATACACAAAGAAGATTAGATAAAAACAAAACATTCATTAGCTTCCATTATTTTCGACATTTCAGTCGAATTAATTGTGAGAAAATTTTTATGACGGTAAACGTGCCATGACACAATCATGTAAATTTGTTGCTCCTGATCTGATTGCGTATGAAAAGTTTTTTTTTTATACCTTTACACGTGCGTGTCAGGTGGATGCTTTTTCCCTTTTCAAACATCGACCCCACACAAATTGATTTTCATGATGCTGACGTATTGGATGCGATAGAAATATCGAGACTATTTGTATGTAAAAGAAGAGCTTTCAATCATGACATGCAGCTTTTATGTATTAAAACTAATCTTGCAGAACTTTCGAAGGCCAAACTCTATTCTTATTCTTTATGCGAACTATTGACTGTAAAACTGTCGTCTTGCTACCAAGTTCATACTATTGAAAAATTCCAATAAATCAAATTTCTTTTTCTAGCTCATTCTTCTTCCTTTTATATTCAATTTATGGTCCTTTTGAAAAAGAAGACTTGGCATAAAAATATAAAATAAGGAAAGAAAGGCAGTTCATTGCCAAAAAGAAAGGAAGGCAAAGATCACCCGAGAAATAAATGATTGAGTTTTTATGCACATGAAATATGATTTTGTAAGGACTGACATAATCAGTGAGAATGCATCAGTGATCGAGTTTTTTTTTTTCGTTTAAAAGCACTTAGACTTTTATTGACAATAGTTCATACATGATTACTTAAACTATACGTTTTACAATAAATGCAAGAATTTAAATTTATAAGAATTAATTGAATGTTAGCCTGTTTGAACTAGATCTACTAATCATGTCCATTGAACAATTTTGTTTAGATGTTAGCTTTTCAATCGATTTATTTGCTGCAATTCAGATGTTGTGAATAGGGGTTGTTCGTAAATTACGTCACGCTTAAAAACGACTTTTTCGAACCCCCTCCCCCTTGACCCTTGTTTCCAAAGAAAAAAATATTTTGTATGGACTGTTACAAATTCTTTGAGCCCCCCCCCCCTAAAAGCATGACATAATTTACGAACGACTCCATATTTCTTTTTACTAAACTTGTAAAAGTTCACTGAGCTAATTCCAGGGCGTAAAAATGGTGCCTTTAGAGCCTCCTTTTAGGGGCACAAAATTCCCAACAAAAAAGATAGAAAGGGGCGCATTTTCAACATTTTTCTCAAGGCGTCATGGATCTTTGTTAAGTACCCTGGCTAACTCATATAATAGATCAACCAAAGCAATGTCTAGATAGCTACACAATATATGAATTTTAATATTCAGAAGCAATTCGTAGAGTTTTTTTTTAAATATTCTCGTACAATATAACTCTAACTCTTTAACTAAACTACACAATATTACATCCTTAATAAGATATCATGTTAGAAACCACAACAACCCTTTCAAAAAGTACCGAAATATATTTTACAGCTCGGTTACCGAAAAAAATGCCGGACAATACAGGAGAAAATGAAATAGACAGACAAGAATGGATAGGATCAACATCAATTCATCCGCTCACATAAATATGTTGGTTAGTAAGAAAGGGAAGTTGACCAAAATAAATTGGTTTTCTTCTCCTTCTTGAAAGTTTTCTTTTTGTACTCATTTTCAGCCCCAAACTCAATTTTCATGATCATTTTTCTTCTTTTTATCGAATATGTAATGAATATCTACTATTCAGTCTATACTACGGTACATAAATCTTTTTAATATAATGAATTACTTACTCTATCCAAAAGGTGTCTCACCAAGCCATCCCACTGCTTTGTAACTTTATTGTATGAACCGTATTTTCCATCCGGTACGATTTCAAAGCGGTAGTTGAAGTGAAGAATTTTTGATATAGCATCAATCAAGTCCAGGGAATAACCTTGAAGACGATGATTGCCTTCATATACTTCTCCATCTTCCGATTTTCTGTGTGAAAAAAAACATTACACATTTTTATTTATTAGATTTCTTTTATCTCCATCTCACTCCCACATTCAAGTAAGGATTTTCATTCATTGTTTGTTGTGAAATAGATGATTGAATGAAGATGAAATATTTCGAGACTGGCAGTGGGTGGGTAACAAATGAGGCAATGTGATGCTATTTTTGATAAATTTTCGTTGCCTGCTGACGATTTTATGTCTTTTATGTCCCATTTGTATCTATGCTTCAAGGTTTATTTACTTATTGACAAATTCAAGGCTCTTATGGCGCAAGATGCTGCTAATTAATTAGGATTGGAAGAATTTGATTTTTTTTTTGTAGACTATCGGAGTCTTTAAGCAGCAAATTGATGATTTTTTTTAAAGATTGTCTTCCAGGGGTTAGTAAGCATGCTATGAGGTCCATAGAAGTGATTGAAATTCTATCGATGTCCATAAGTGCTTGACACGTCCACAAAATTTCCAATATTCCAATTGACAAACTTTATAACATGACTTTACCCTTAATTATTAATTTAAACCCAAAAAAACTTACAAAACGATTCAAAAATGTCAATCAAAACTTTAAGTCCTGAAATCCCAAACCAAATAATCAACAAATCCAACCACATTTATCTCTGATTACAACGACACAATGTGCTATCAACATGTTTACAAACTATAAGGACTGAAGATGATGAGTATTCAGTAAACATTTCAGATATGATAATCTATATATGAATAGTCATTACATCCTCATAAATAACAAGCAACTACATATACACTTCAGATTCGAATATCTATTAAGCTGCTTATTATGACTTTCTATGGCTTATTTGCAACGTTTGAATAACTCATATTGATTGCAGTCATCTGCTTTCAACAAAACAAGATTTGTTGTCCAATTATTCGTGAGGATTCTAGAGAAAAGTGTAGCTTTGAGTTGTTCGTTGTTATTGATCCTATTAAAAACTGTACATTGTTGATTGTTTGGGTTGTTTTGTAGTGGATGTAATTAAGGTGTTTTATTATTGGATTAAGTTGTTCGTGGATGGAGTATAAGCTTGTAAAATGAAGATTTAGTCTACAATTGTAAGAAAAATGAAGTAGCTAAGACGAAGAAGGCATTGGATCACATAAGAAATTTAAGTATCCTATAAAATATTCCAAAGATAAATACTCCACAAAACCCACAAATTAATTAATGAAACTTTCCAACGTGTGCCCTTAAGTTCTTATTTTTCGAAATTCGAATTTTCGAGGTCCTTGTTTTTCGAAGATTGACCGTTATAATTTTTTAATTAAAAATCTTAATTACTTGGAGATTTGTTCTTTAATATATTTGTTAATGATTGTTTCAATATTTCCATATGTAATTTAACACTAAGATACAAATCATAATTTCGAACTTTTTTCGATACAAAAAGTAAACATAAACAAATCAAATTTTATTTTAACAAAATCATCACATTTCCAAAGATTTAGACTATTTTTTAATGAAACAACACTCAGAATTGATCTATGAAAGCTCAATAATGAGTTTTAAATCAGTAAATTTATTGTTTACAGTCAAAAATTATATTTTGTAACGAAAATTTTGTATTTGAACTTTCCCACAAAAATTTTCCCAAAAATTCAAATTCAAATCTTTTCGATAGAAACGGTTTTTTCTTCTAAGGGCACACGTTGGGAAACTTTCACAGTTACAATTAATTCTAACCTTAAAAATTTCATCATATAACTTCTTATTATCATCGCAGCCTTCGAACGTAATTCCTCATTTTCATTCATCACAATTAAGGAGAATTTATTTAAGCTCACGTAATTACATGAGAATCATTCTCCTAATACGTTCCTAGACCAACAATGAAATGAGAAAATGAGTATGGAAATTTATCTCTCGTACATACGTACAGCCCATGAAAATGATAGCCAAATAAAAAGTTCTTACTCCCTAAGCTCTGTATGTGCATTTGCCTCATGCAAAAAAGAATGGAAGAAAATAAAATCTACATAATTCTGAATATATAAATGTATAAGATGTGAGAAACATATGTGTGTGAGCTGTACATCACACTAAGCATGGAATAGAGGTATTAGCATGAGATGAGAAAAAGTTCTTAAGAGATGAACATATTTTGTGATTAATAATTGAATAAAGATATACTGAGTACATTCCGTAAATATTCCTCATGCATGTGTGAGGTCGGTCTTTTATGATGCTCAAAAGTTTATAAAAGAAAGTGATTTGAAGCTGTGTGGCACTTCAAAAAAAATGACAGAAGGAAAGGGGTTTGAAAGTAAAGTTTTATGCATAAACGTTATTTAAGATTAACTCCATTTATACATCCGACACCAGTGACGTAGCCAGAAATTTTGGAGGGGGTGTGAAATCTTTTTTTATGGAAAAACTCCAAGCATGTTTGAATTTTTCTCAAAAAAAGGGGAAGTGAATGGCTACGCCACTGTCTGACACTTAAAACATAAAAATGAGGGGGAAAGGACAAGAAGGCTGGTAAATCCATGTGAAAATGTAAGAAAACGGTTGTAAAGGGAGAAGAGAATGTGTTTGAATAGCAGGCAGTGTACTGAAGTCTTTTGTATAAACTTATTTACTATACTAACAAACATTCAAGAAGGAAGAGATTCTTTAGTGGTTCCATTGGTGAAAGAATGACTATATTCTAGAAGATTATTCATTAACTACCTCAAACATTAAGAAGGAAGCTAAATTGGACACAAAATTCCAATTTATGGATGGATGTTACTTATGGACTAGCTCTGTCCGTACTATCCTCCAGAGAACTATGAATCTTACAAATAGGACCATAAAATTTATTCTAGCAATTACAGCTGTTTGAGGTTCAAGTCTTAAATTATTAAATGCATTAAAAAATTGTAATTACGACCAGCTATCTTGTAAACATCATAAATAAAGTTCCGACGTTCAACAAGAAAAAAGTTCGAGACTGTGGACTCTCTGGAAATTTATATACATTAAAAAAGAAAAGAGGCTGAAAAAATGAAGAAAAATGTTTATGAGCACATACTTGTAATAGTAACAAACATATCCCATGTAAACATCACAGGACTCACATGTGTGCTTTTGAAAGCATTTTGAAAATTGAGGAAATGTGAAATTAAGTGGCACTCTACATAGACGTATGTATAATATGTATATTGTATGAAAAACGCTTTCTTTCTTTCCATTACTAAGTGAAGAGTAAGTAGCAGAAAGATATAAGAAGGCGAAAATTTCATTCCCAACTTATAAGCTGATTCCCATTCTTTCTACAACCTTTTCTCGTTCCTTTCTTATTGAATAAGATCTCAGCTCTTCTTCCTTAAATCAAATTACTATCGACTCGACTGTAGAGGAGCTCTTTCGTCTGCATCTTAATAAATCAGAACTTAACTTGAATATCAAACGACTGAGGAGTGTTTACAACATTTTGACTTTAAAGAGCTTCTTGAAGTAGGTTGGGTAGTTAAATTGAAATTATTATGATTAATTTAATAAATTTGTTGTGAATATTTCATGAGTTTAAAGATTTATTTGAGGTGTGTACGTGACTGAATTATCCGGAATATTGCAAATGATGTCTTTCTCTACTGAACGTAGAATTTAAGGAATGACCGATGTAAAATCTACAAAAAAAAATCTTTAGTGAAAAATCGATAATCACCCCTTCCAACACAAGCATCCAATTCTAAAAAGAACTAGAACACAAAAACTTAAAGTCAATAAAATTAATAAAATATGACTTCATAAGTTGGAGCTAAAATAAAGAACTTTTGCACATTCTTTACATTACAGAAATAATCGCTTGCCTTGAAAGTAGTCTGACAAGCTTAATTCGTTTCCGAAAGGTACTTTTTTGTTCGTCCAATGTTGAAGTCGTGTTCTTGACTTTTTCTTCTAAAAATACTGTGCTGGTCTTCTTAATAGTTTAAGGGATCATTTATTTATGATGTCTAATATTTAGAGTGTGATAGAACATGATATTTAGTAAAAAAAAAGTCTTGACAGAGGTTAAGGGTGCTCGAATTTAATATTTTTATATGGACATCACATTTGAACATCCCTTGTTAGTCTTGTACAATTTAGATGAACTTGAAAAGAGAGGCGTAGACATCACAAACTTTTTTGTGTTATAAATTGGAAAATGATTACAAGAAAATAAATTTTTATCTGTCATGGTAGCTTTGGAACTTTGAACTGCAGTTTTCAGTATATTTATGGATAGACCTTCTTTTGAAGACAGTGAAGAATGAAGGGTTGAGATTCTTTAGCTGATAAGTGGATACAATTTTTTGACTAGTCTACAAGATTAAAAAGAGAGTCTCAGGTTTTTGTCATCAATGAACAACCTCTAAAATTCACAAAATTCATTTACAGTTCTACTTAACAATAAAGTATGAAACCCTTTAAATATTCCAAATACCTTTAATACCCCACGAAAAAAATTCACAAAATTAATTCAATATAATCCAAATAAGCGACAAAATCTATATCAAGAAGAAACTGAAGCCAAAAATAAATCACGCAAACGACAATAAATCATAAACAATTTTCCATAATAACATAAAAATATTCATCTCAACAGCCAAAAGCCATAATTGCCTCAAATTAAATTTTCACATAATTTTCAGTTTAAGCTCGAAAAATTTCCATTTTCACATAAAATGTGGAAAAATTAAATTTTTAGCACGTTAACGCAAGAGATAAGAATAATCAAGATTGATTTCATTTTTAATTTATTTCCCTAATGCTCATAAACATGTCATAAATCAACTTCCGTAAAATTCAACGCAATTTAAAATTCTATTTAAAACGTCAACAATGTGCTTTTCATAAATTTTCACCTCATTCCCATGTGATGTAATTTTTTTTTCATGATGAGCTTTTTTCTCTCGCTAAAATATTTACGAAAAAGTTTTAGGTATAAATAAATCCCTATGTGTACCACCCGCATGTGATAAATGAAAAGTCACATTTGATTCAGTCAACAGAAAGTGTGAGATAAAGGATATTAGGTGAACAAAAACCTAACGAGTATATACTTTATCGCTTTGCAATTGAAATTCCCTTCGTTTGACATTTGAATGAAGGTTGGATGTGACGATAAGCTTATTGTGTGCCACATCTTTGTACACAAAATAATGTGAATGGGATTTTTGTTGTTGGAAACATTAAGCTCAGGTCATTTTAAAGAAAGTAAATTATTTGACAACATCGATTTAGTGAAGGTGACAGATGAAAGGGAATATTTATGGTTTGAGGGAGATTTAAGACTGATGGGATTTATTTCTTGTAATTTTAAATATTCAGCTATTAAATAAAATACATTTTAAGTTAAATTATGGAAATTTAGAGACTTTTAGAGCTCATTATTCCGATTGAAAGAGAACCAAGAAAAGGCCCCCAAGAGCCCCCCCCCCCCCCTATCCAGAAATTAAAAGTTCATAGAAAAAAATTACCATAATTAAAAAATTAAAATTTAGGACTTACTCTCTCCAATATCACTAAACTCACGTAATAAAAACATGGTACAGCCAGCATGGAAGCTTTTAACCCTTAACTATTTGAAACGACTAGTCTTATTGTGCTCTTTAAGGTAGCAAAGCTATTATAAAACATAAAGCCAATTGAATCTTCTTTGCAAAATCAAGCAGACAAGCATACATGTCGACTTACTTATCTAAAGTTAAAATAAATACGTTAAAAAAACATCTTCCTACATCTTATCTTAACCAAAAATACACAGAGATTGTTTATGTTCTACAAAAAATATATATCATACATCAATCCGATTAAATTTCTTTTTGTTCAATCATTCGCAGAAAAAAGAGGCTGCCTCACTGAGCACATTTCACCGCGCTATCCTCACATGAGACATTTCCATTATCAAATTTTTGTAAATACATTTTGGTTGCTCATATGTACGCTTATGTACATCCACATCAAATCTCAATAGATTTACATCAGAACATGCGGTCTGATTCACGTTGATCAGATTACATCCTCAACACTGTGACACGACATGATTCTGATTGATGCTTTCGACTTATATTCATCAATTTACAATATACAGTTTTTCTTTCTTCCCAACTCCGCATGTAACAGCTCCACACGAATGGGAATGTATGATGAGTTACCATGACACAACGGAACAGTGTGGTGCCATTATATAAGATGAAATATTGTAGACACTTACCTATAATCTAAAAATGGTGCAGCGATTCGTGACACCACGATAAATGTTTTGTTTTGTAACGCCTCAATAACCTGCTCGTAGGCTTCACCGAGTGTTCGCGTGTAATTTATTTGATGTTCTGGATCCCACGTGCCGATTTTCTTGAAACCATCTTTTGATAATTCTGTTATTTCCAGTTGAAAGTGTGAACGTTTGCCTTCGTCATTAAAAACTATCCTGCCAGTGATGCCGGTGTCCGTTCGCTATGTTGTGGAATTCGTGATGAAAAAATAAATTTTAAACAGACTTTTTATCCCCAACAAAATCAAAAGCAAACATACAAGTCTCATGTATTCAGCAATTCTCTTCCCATGTTGCCATTGTTGTGGATCCTGACAATCTATCTTTTCCGTTTCAATCTCTTCAGTCGAATCAAGCTCACGAACAGCTGCTGCAAATAATCTTATAGCATCTATATGTCACCCCAACGATTGTGTTGTAAATGAAAAAATAAAATTCTAAGTTTACTGAGATGAAAAATATAAACACATATTTTTGAAGGAAAACTGAATATAATACACATTTCAGTACAACATATGGTTCATTTTGCTATTAAGATAAGTGAATTAAGGATGAGAAATGATGGGGAAGAAGCAGGAAGTAGAATGAGATTACAATTTGATTACAAATCTTATTACAATGAGATTTTTTCTGTTTGTGGGGAAGTTTATAAAAAGTATGTCATTGTAGGATGTGCTTAATTGGAAATTGATGGAGGTTTGGAACTTCCAGGACAGAAAACCTGATTTTTTTATAAAAAAATTCAAAATTTTGACTGAAAGATGCTTTAAATTGAAAATAAAGTTACAAAACTTCTTATTTATGTCATCAGCAATAATCTGACTAGCTTCCTCTCCACCCTATAATAATCTACAAACAAATTGACTCCCCAGACTTTATTATCCACTTCTTCCCCTAATTACTTAATCATTACTCTGCAAATAATCATCTTATTCATAATTAATATCATAAATAATGAATCATTATCCTTAATAATCCCTCAGAATCAATTTCTTCAAGAAAAAAGTAAAGTCAAGCATGCAATCATTCCTGCTGCATGAACGAAGGAAAGGAGCAATGAATGGAGGCAACATGAATATACAATGTAAATTGAGATGATTGATTACATTACCATGATATAAGGCAGTTTCTGTTTTCACACTCTCCGGTGCTATTCGATACGTTCTCTGAAATTGACGCTCGCCGAGTTCCCAATCATGAATTGCTGAAAATGAAAAATAAGAATCGATATTGATTTTATGAATGCTTGTTGAATTTATTGTCGGAATGTGTTGGGACATTTTGTCTGGATAAGTGGGTAGAGTTGTGGCTGATTGACTTGATTCTAGAGATTTTAGTCACTTGACAACCAAAACTCACTTAGAATTACGTCCAAAAGCCATCCGTCCGTCAAGAATAAAGGTTAAACAAAAATAATAATCCGTACCGTTCATAAGATCAAAACTTGAAGGGTCGATGAGCCGCATCGCAGTAATATTAGCTCGCATAAATTTCAATTCCTCAAAATCCAAAGTGTGAGTGTCGAGGGATGTTATAATATAGCTCTGATATTCTTCCATCATTTTAACTTCTGACGCTTGACGCAATAAAGTGATTATTTTATCTAAATTTGAGACATCGAGGATAATATGACTCTCGCCTGACGTTTGAATTTGTTTGAGGAGAGGTCGATAATCCGGTCCATCACCCAACTGTCTATTTGTTTAACGTTAGATGATGAAAATATTAAGTCAACATTAATAAAAGTGAAAAAAAAAATCTTACCGAACAGTGACGGGTGAGCTTTGTGGATCGTGAATCTGCAGAATATCCTTAAGTCTTATCAATGAATCATCATCTTCATAAATTATCGTGTAACTCTTCCAAGTATAATCAATCAAAAGATCTGCATACGCTCGCGCCAACACATTTGTGTCTGGATAAAGATTTAATGTAAATGGACTCGAATCTTCATTAGTCATTCCAACTTTTTCACGCTCCCAATGTGTTATGATGTGGGGAACCTCTACTGTATTACAAACAGACGATGCAATGCCAGATGTTTCTGTCGTTCCTGGCCCAAATATTGCTGCCACACCTTCATTGATTAATTCACAAACTGATTGAGGGGAGAAATGTATGAAGTATGAATATTCTTATGTCATAAACAAATTGGAATTGCATGTTATGGGTGGGTGTATGTGAGTTGCTATAATTGAGTGATTTATGCACTTATTGCATACTATAAGGTTCGACCTTTATTCGATAGCATAAATTATTTTACGAGTGATTTTCATGCAATATTTTGGTTCATCAACGAAATTCAATTAGTCATGTATGGGATTGTCCATAAATGACGTCTATCAAGAAATGAGATTCCGAATAAATTTCTCTTACCAATCCGTTCGGTCTTGAAGCTATCATATGTAGACGCATATCGTATTAATGGCTCCAACTCAAAACCTGACTCGTACATGTTGATACGCTTAATTGCATAACGAAATGCAAGTTCTGATTCATTGCTGTCATCATGAAAGATTACACCTATTTCAAAAGAGACGAGAAATTGGAAAATTGTGATAAATGAAAATAAATTAAAGTTGATTTTATGTCAGGTTCGTGTTGATAAATTGTGTCGTAATTGGATTGTGAGTTGTGAATGGGTTGAAATTGTTTCATGAGTCATTTCCCCTTTTGATCGGAGTGAAAATTGATAATTTGGCATTTTTGATAAGTTGAATTTCGAGAGTCAATTATTGGAAATTGCATTGGATAATTTCATCGATTTTCTTCTGAAAATATTCCAATGCCTGAAAAGAATCTCAATATCAAATCAACAGCTGTCAATGATAGCTTTAAATTATCGATTAGATTAATTTATAGCACATAGCTGTACAAAAGTTATCAAGCTACATTAATCAATAAATTAATCACAGAACACAGCTTCCTACTTAAGTCTCAACACATTCACAAATACGACACAAATCCACAAAATCCATCCAATCAATAAGTAAACTCAATAATTTTTCATTTTCAATTTTATAAATTGCAAGAACTACAATGTGCAAGTTAATGTATTTTGAAGCAGAATCCTTAATGGATATAAAACTTTTCCTTCTATTTCCTTATACCATCCAATTCACATCACAATCATCTTGACATTGTTGCAATTAGTTTCCTCTTAATATCAATAATTCAAGATATAAATAAAGGCACTTGAGAAATGGAAATATCAATACAGTAAAGTACATAAATGATGTCCATCTTTTAGTGGGAGAAAGGATCTCTCGGGGTGTGACAATTAAATTCAAAAGAATTTTTGTAGCAAAATGGGTAAATAGGTGCTAAAAGTTCCAATCTTTTGATATACGTCACTTGTGAACAACCCCCAAAAGAAGATATAGAAGTAATAAAAAAATGTTGAAAAAGTTCAATTGCAATAGTAGTCTAGATGCATCATCATCAAGTGAGATTGTTAAAAGGAAAGTTGAGAAAAGAAAGCTATAAATAATTATATTTCATCCATACAATATTGATGTCATGCTGCTTTCTTAAATTGCTTCTTTTTTATTAGAGATGTGTAGGGGTTCTAAGTTAGAAGTACTGAATTTTTATAATGGAAGTCAAATTTCTGATTTGGTCGTCACTGTATAAATCTTTCTCAAAAAGGGGTTCAATAAATTTAGGAAAAAAGTAAAGAGGACGTTCATAAATGACGTCCAATGTTTAAAGGGGAGGGGGTCTGACGATGTGTGACAAAATTGTGTAGCAGAAGGGGGTCTAAAAATCTCGTTAAAAGCGTGAAGTCATTTATGAATGACCCCAAAAGGCTAAACCACTTAAAAAATATTTTTGACTATAAATATATGAATGAAATAACTTAGGAAGGTCCTTCTTTAAATTCAGTAAATAAGTTCATATTTGTAATAAGTTCGACAAGCTGACTAAACCCCTAAATAAATTGAAAATTTATTTTACAAGCATAACCTATACCATGTGGATGAAAAAGAAAAGAATACATCTATTCAGCTCTACATGACACAATTGAAGACGGAAATGAGTTTAAAAGAAAGTAATTGCATGGTCACGAATGAATTTCTTTCATATGGCTGAAACTTTCATGCTCTCTAGTTGGATAAAAGATTTAGTTTCGAATGAAATGCTGAGAACATTAATTTTGTAAGAAATTGTACAATTTGTAAGGATATCGACTTTTTTTGTCACAAATCAGGATAATTGAAGTCTTGCTATAAAAATCGTGGTTACACAGATGGCCGCCCTTACAATTATGTACGTCAATTGACATTTCAGTTCCCATTCATTTCATTTTAGTTCCCAATAAAAAAGATAAAACTTCTAATGATAAAATTATAACTGAACTTAATTGCAATTCAATAAAATAAAAATGTTACCACTAGAAATTGAGTTCAAGAAGTGGCAGCGACACCAGAATTCACATTGAAGTCTTCATTTTCTTCTTTCACATAAATTTCACTTTAGCACAGCAAAGATATAAATTATGAAATTATTCTATTGTACATTTCTTTTATTCGTCTTGTGGATGCAACAGAGACTGCATTGTAATGGCAATGCCTGATGATATTATGTAAATATAGTGCCCATTAGGGTACATTAAATTAGTTTTATGTCACAATGTTATATAATTTTTAATGGCTGTGAAATGCAAGAATAATTGTTTATTTAGGGGAATTGTGCTGGTATGGTATGAAAGAAATTGAAGTTAAAGGATCGAATATGAAGTGCATCGAACATTTTAATTTTTGGTAATACATATTTGACATCCCTAAATTTGCTGTGGAATGCGCTTTCGTCGGTCACGAGTTACTACATTTATACTCATTTTATTGTTTCACAAAATTTTCGGATTAAATATTAAATTTTCACAAGCACCACTCAGATCTTAACTCTGATTCTCAAAAATATATGTAGCTTCAACTCTTTTACTTAAATTGCATGTTTCTCTATCGCTCTTTCTAACCTTCGAAGTACTTTGAATAAATGTTAAAAGTTTAATTGAATGAAAAGTTGAAACGAGAATCGAAGGAAGCAATAAAATAAATTTTTCAAGGCAAAGTTACTTTCAGAGATGAAGAAAAAGTAATTTTTTAGATTGTATGAATTACTTTGATTTTTTATGAATTTATTATTGTTTAAAAAACTCAAAACTAATGAATTAAGAGCAAAAAAGCATAGAAAAGGAGAAAAATAGTGTCCCCAGGTCGGCGTGAGGCTGGCGTGGGCCCAGATTTCAAGAAATCCAACATTTTCTACGCCGTTTGCCTTTCGAGTAAAATTAACAACAGATTCTACCTCAAAGTCAGGCTCACAATGCACTTAATTTCAAATAAACCCAATCATTTCCAACATAAATCTTCTCCACGATTTTCCAATCCTAGCTTAAATTACATTTCTTAAAAGTTTTTATTTTTATTCACAAAAAAAGTGTCTGTTCTGCTCTGTTCTGTTCACATCCATGAATATTGTAATTTAACAAATGACACAAAAGAAATAAATTTCATTGAAACTTTTATACATTCGAATGAATCAAATAAATGTGTGACTTTGTACATATTTATGTTGTGGAACAAAATGAGAAATAAAAGTTTGGTATGAAAATGATAAATTTTCTTAACTGTCGTTTGGAGAAAGAAATTTATATCTTGTATGTTAGGGGTTGTTTGCTTATGACGTCTAAGAAGGAGGAGTGCCTTTTATGAATTGAAGGTCAAATCAGGGCTGATACTTAGCATTTGCCTTCGAAAAAGACCATCTAGGCGTAGGCAATTATAAGTCAAAGGCAAAATTTTCTGCCTTGTTGTACCTTTGCAAAGGCAATGCCTTTGATGGTGTCTTTGAAAATCTTTGCCTTTGACCATTATCTTTAAAGAAAAATTTATAAAAATTTGAAATCATAATTCATAAAGCCTGTGCAAAAGAAGAAAAATTTAAAAAATAATTTTTTGAATATCTGATGCTCATTTCATCATCAATAATATATAAAAATTTTTGGATGGACGTCATTTATAAATGAACACTCATATTTTTCTACACTTACTTGCTGAAATATTACTTTTAGATATTTTGTGTGCATTTTCCAGAAATATGTTTTTTTGACATAAAAAATTAAAACTTCTGTGTTGGACCGGTGAAGACCAAGTTTGAAGGCTGAGTTATTTATTTGTGAAATAATATTCATCCAAAGATACCACTTGAAAGTTAAGATTGGCAAATCCTTTAAGGGGTCATTCACTTATGACGTCCATCAAAAAATGGGATTTTTAGACCCCCTCCCCCCCTTGTCACAAAATTTTAATTCAAAAAAATTTCTTTAATTTAAAGTGTCACAAAATCTCAGAACCCCCTCCCCCCTATATCATGGACGTCATAAGTGAATGACCCCTAAGTTAAGATTAGCAAAATGTTAGATATCGTAAGGGACTATTCATAAATGACGTCACGAAAAAAATGAGATTTTTAGACCGCCCTCTGCCACAAAATTTTCATACAAAAATTTTTCTTTTGTTTGGAAATGTTACATAGGCTCAGAGTAAAAATTAGACGTCATCTTTGAACGACCACCAAGATTTTGTCCAGTTCTAATCCCAATAAAGCATTTAAAGAGTTCAAAAAAACTGCATTGCTCTTCAGAAAATCTTAAAGCTTTTCAACCTTCAACGCTTTTTCAAAATTTATTCCATTAAAGTCTTCAACAAAATTAACTTCCACAAAAACGCCTATAAAAAATTCAGAACGTAAAAATATTGCTGCCTTAAACACGAGAAAAAAATTTCCAAAGAATTTAACACAGGATTCACCTTCCTGCCAATGCCATGAGAAGCTTTTCAATTTAAACTTATAACAAGATTGAGCCAAGTAAACAGAATCAAAAACATAAATAAATCCTTTCGATGCCAAACATATCATGTTCCTTTAGATTCTGAGAATAATTTTCAAAATCTGTTTCTAACAACAGACTTGTTAGCATAATAAACTCGAGAGTGATGTAAACATCCAGGTACATAAATCTATTTGGATTAAATTTTGAGTTGAATATGCTTACAAATAAAGAATTTTGAGGAAAGGAAAAAATATTTCCGGGGAGAAAAAATTTTTTCGTGTGTGCCTTTAAAGCGTAGATTTATTCAAATTGATATGCGGAATAATTTGATTCTGTTCGTTACTTATATTTATCGAAAAAAAATTTCCTCATATTTTCTTTATTATCACCTTCCTTCTTATGTATTTCGATGAAATTTGAATCGATTTCATAGGTACATGAATGCAAATGAAGGATGTTTATTTTGGGTGTATTATTATGTGCTCGTATGTCATTTTTATTCCCGGCAAGAAGTTGCTATGTATGCTATGCATACAAATTATCAGTAATGAATATATACAGTAAAATATTTAAAAATCTCGCGTTTTTGAATCACTAATTCTTAATTTTCTTAGAAATTTACTCAAGTATATACTCATATTTTGGAAGGCACAAGAGTATTTGCGGAACAAATTCATAAATTGATAAGTCTTGTTGATAATCTATTGTATTGATATAATAAAGATTAAAGTTTTTGATGGTATCAAAAATTACGCCATAGATAAAATTTGTGTTACAAGTTAGAAATATTTGAAGTACATTAACGAGCGATTCTTAAGCTGCATGCAGGGGCGTATTCAGGGGGGGGGATTGGTTTTCAAAAAAAAATTTTTTTTTTCAATTTGATCTCTAAATTTTTCCATCCATACAAAAAAAATTAAAAACCTCTCGAAAAATTTCTGGATACGCCCATGAATGTATACCTGGGGTGTATCCAGGATTTTTGAAGGGAGGTTGAAAAAATCACTATAAATTTGTAATAAATATTTATCTTTAAGATTGATTTTGCGAGAAGTCTTCAATATTTTTTGTAAAAAATTGACTTTTTTGGTTTAAAAATAATTTTTTTTTAAAAATTGATTGATTTCGAGAGGGGGTGTCCGGGGACCTAAAGACCATCCCCTGGCTATGCTCCTAATGTATGCCATGGCTGGGACCACTGGTGTTTCGTGAAAGTGTGTCATCAAATCTTCAAAATAGCAGTTAATGAGCTTCAATCCGTAAAATTTAGAGAAAGTTAAGTCACACGTTAAACAGACTGTAGAATTCGTAATTAAATTAATCTAGCCATATGAACATCATAAACTCCAAATTTTAAAATCATGATAACAATAAATGGACACAAGAAATTACTCATGATCGATTATAAGTTTCTTCAAAATACCATAAATCTGCAATAAACGTTTAAAAAATCCAAAACGATAAAAACAAGATAATTCGTGTTTTATTAATCAGACAAAAATAATTCGTTAGTGAGGAACAAATGGATTCAAAATTTTGTGCTCTAATTATTTTGTGGATTAGCTTTCAAATTGTTCATTCAGTAGATGAAGTTTTGGAATGTGAATATTATTACCAAGGGGATTATATTTGTAAATTAACAATTCTCAATCCTAATGGATTGGATAGTTTTACGGAAATAACAGGACCACATTTATCTGGATTTGTTAATAATGATGTTGTTAATATTCATGCGACAGATGAATCCAGTACAATAAATGTTCCAAAAATAATTTGTGATACATTTCCAAATCTTCAAAAAATATCATACACAACTGGAATTAAAGAAATCGGAGAAAATTCTTTCAAGTCATGCAAAAATGTCGAAAATCTTATACTTTTCAACAACAAAATATCTAAAATTCATGAATCAGCCTTCAATGAAAATTCAAAGCTTAAAATCATCAATTTAGGACAAAATGAACTAGCTGTCCTACCTGAAAAGCTATTTGAGAATCAAACAGAACTGACTTTCTTAAACTTAATCAGCAATAAGATAACAGACATGCCAAATAGAATATTCAGATCACAAAAAAATCTAAAGGAATTGGACCTCGGGTTGAATCAGATTTCAAGCCTCAGAAACGATTGGTTTAAAGAACTAGAAAATGTGATGGAACTTTTATTGAATGCAAATATTCTCGAGGATCTACCAGCAGATTGCTTCAGCTCATTAAAATCTCTAACACAAATTAATCTTGGCAGCAATAAAATTAAAGTCATTAAGTCCAGCTCATTCGGAAATTTACAAAATCTGATAAATGTCAATGTTGAAAAAAATGTAATAGACGCGATTGATGAGAAATTCATAGACAATACAGGAGTTACAATATTAAAAATGCTCGAGAACGTGTGTTATGATCAAGACATGCCTGATCGGACAGCAATAAAGAAAGAGTTGAAGATATGTTTTGAAAATTATGAAAAATTAATTCAGATTGACTCTAAAAACTTTAATTGGTGGTGGTTATTGGTACTCATATTATTATTCCTGCTATTACTGACATTATTGTGCTTTGTTTCTTGTATACGTGATATATTTTGCTGTTGCTTCAACAAGTCAGAAAAGTTTGATGTTCAGAAATAAAGTATAATTAAAATATAATTAGTGTTTGTGTAATTTTTGGGTCGAGGGACATATTTGGGCTATTTTTAAATGACGTCACGCAATAAACGAGATTTTTAGAACCCCAATCCTCGTCTGTCACACAATTTTCTTCTTTTGTATGAAAGTGTCACACTCCTCCTCCCCCCTAAAGTCTAGACGTCATTTATGAAAGACCCCTTTGGGTCTTTGTTAATTCAAGTCGATCTTGGTATCTATAAGCACGTTTTAGTGAGGCAAAGAAATTTATTTTGAAGGACTTTTACTTAGAAAGAAGGCAGTGGAAGATTTGAAGCTATGGGATACTCTACTGATTGGTTAGATGTTTACAAAAATAAAATTTTTTATGGACGTCATTTACTATTTATTGCACGTCTTTGTGAAAAGTCAGCATAGCATAGTCCAAGAGCATAACAAGTGTAGGAAATGTAGAGCATCTGCAAGGATAGCCTCTTCTTAAAAGAGCGCATTTTCAACACTTTTCTCGAGGCGTTATGAGCTTTCGTTACACATCTAGCCTAGTCAACCTAGCTTTTCTAAATTATTGATCAAAAAAAATCCAGAAAAAACTCGATTTTTATCGGAATCACTCAATAATTAAAGTCTGTTTATAAAGACAATTTATGAGCATATTGCAGTTTAATGTGACTTAAAAATTTGTTATCAAGTTTATTCAAATATTTACTGATTTTATGATTTAGCAAAAAAGACCCTACATGCCATAAAATTATTTCAGCAGTTATGAAATTTTCATTATTTTCTTCTTCTTGTCGTAATGAATAATTGCAAGACAATCACAATGGAAGTAATGTCGCAATGTCATTTGATCGCATAAAATTGTTCATTATCGCAAATTATAATGTTTTAATTATTTTCACTGATTAGGTATCATTCACCGCCAAAAAAAAGTTGTATTCTTTCCAAATAATGACAGAAGATATAATTCATAACTAGATTGGGTATATAACAAGGAATTTGCATACTATTCCTCAGAAGTGATCGTGTGTTAACAGTAAAATGTGTTCAAAAATTTATTCTTTAATTTTTCTACTTGGAAGTATCCAAATTATTTTTGGACAGCCAAATATATTAATATGTAATTATGGTGGTTCATATTATTGTAATCTAACGGTTTCTAATAGTGGATCAGAATTTTTCATCGATATTGGGGGACAGCATGTTGATGGCAAGGCGGATTCAGATGTAACTGAAATTTCCGCGACTTCATTGTCGAATTCAGCGAATATCCCAGCAGTTATCTGTACTAAGTTCTCGAATACCGCAAAAATTACTTACACTAGCATTGGACTTGAAAATATCGACAAAAGTGCCTTTAAAAGCTGCAGAATCATCAAGCAACTCTTTCTAACTGACAACGAAATATCTTCCATTGATGAACTTGCCTTCAGCAAAAATATAGAACTTCAAAGATTATATTTTACACATAATCGTATATCAACATTACCAAATAATGTTTTTGAGACGTTAGTAGCTTTAAGACAACTGGACATAAGTTACAATCACATTGAAACTCTTGCAAATGAATGGTTTACGAATCTTGGAAGTTTACAAGTTTTGAACTTAAACAACAATCAAATTGTGGAACTTCCGTCCGGTGTTTTTTCTTCTCTTACATCTTTAGCTAATTTAAATCTTGGAAGCAATCAATTGGAAACTCTAAATTCAGATTCCTTCGGTAATTTACCAAGCCTTACTCTAGTTGATGTGAAAAACAACAGAATCAGTGCCATTGATGAAATGTTCATAGATAATACTGGCTTAACAAACTTTGTAATGGATGGAAATGAGTGCGCTAATGATGCTCTGATTGACTCAAGTCCACAAAAGGAAACAATGAAGCAGGAATTAGCGGCTTGCTTTGAGAACTTTAATAATATTGGTAAGATTTATTTATCATTTTTGGATATGCTGGAAAACTTAATTGTTTTTATTTTTTCATTTTAGTGACCACGACTACCTTAGAACCATCCACAACCGGCGATTCGACAACTGAAACAGAAGAACTAACTACAACGGAAACAACGGAAACTTTACCGACTAGCACAGATGAAAGCACTTCAGACAGTACCATAGAAGATACCAGCACCACAGAAGATACCAGCACAACTTTAGAAGACGAAACTACAACTGAGGAAACGACCCCTGATGCAGCTAGTGGAGTCATAATAGGAAAAATTGTCATTATTTCCGTCCTTCTTATGAATATTATATTGAACTAAGTATCGAGGATGAACGCTGTCAATATTAAATAAATATTTTATTTGAACAGAATTAACTTGTGACTTATGCTATATACTTGTAAACCGACCATACTATTTATCATGATTACGTCGTTTTCGTAGAATTTTAGTTTCACCGTTAAAACTGAGCTAATACTTGATTCAGACACAATTACATTGAAAAGGTTTAAAAACGTATCTAGTCATGTACACCATAAAGTGATGAATACACTTGAAGTTATGGTCGAGTTATTCGCAAAACAGTCTGCAATAAAAAATTCACTGCAATTTATATCTGTTATCTTTTTGTACGATGATGTATCTTTTAAGGGGTCGAGAGGATGTTACGTCAATCTAAGGGGGAGGTAGAGGATCTGTGGTATTGTTACACTGCATTACGGGAATGGGGTAAGGTAGTAAGAATGTGTAGAGCTTACTGGTTTAAATATACAGGCTTAGTTCTTCGACATTTAAAGCGGGTAGATGTCAAAATTCCGCCGTAAAGAATCTTTAGTAAATGAACGTAATTTCCGAACGACCCCTTTATTAGTCTTGACTAATCTGTGAGTCACAAAAACAAGAAAAGAGAGTAAGTAGTGGGATTTGCTGATAAAAGAATACGTAAAAAAATAGCGATCGTATATAAGAAGACATTCGTACACTCTTATTCAGTAGTGATCGCAATCAATAGCAATATGAACGTGAAAATCGGTGTCTTAATTTTACTCTTTGTGAGTTTCCAAAATACTTTGGCACAAGTACCTTTAAATTGTACATATGTGTCAAGAAGTGGCGTTTATTATTGTGATTTGTCAATCGATAATCCAAATGGATTTGACAATTTTACCGAAATATCAGGAAGTCATGTAGCTTTATACACCAATAGCGATGTTGTTGAAGTTTTAGCAGTAACAGGATCAATTTCAACTAATATTCCGTCAATAATTTGTGAAAAATTCATAAGTGTTAAGACAATCACCTTTGCTAACATTGGACTTGAGAACATCGGAGAAAATTCATTTAAAAATTGCACAAAAATTGAGAAAATTTCTCTCAATGACAATAAAATAAAGGAAGTCAATGGATTAGCTTTCAATGAGAGTTTAGAGTTAAATTTCTTAACATTAGAATCAAACGAGCTAACGACACTCCCAGAAGCATTATTTACTAATAATTTAAAGCTGACTTCTTTATATGTTGGAAAAAATAAAATATCTGATTTGCCAAACAGAATATTCGAGTCACTAAAAAATTTAACATATTTAGACTTGAACAGGAATGACATTGTCAATCTAAAAGCAGAATGGTTTAAAGAGCTTGAGAATTTACAAAGACTTTTGTTGAATAACAATCAAATCGTGGAACTGCCAGCAAATGTTTTCAGTTCCTTACAACTTCTCGTCTACCTAACACTTGGAAGCAATCAAATCAATGTCATAGAGTCTAAATCATTTGGAAGTCTACCAAATTTGAAGGGTGTCGAGATTCAGCAAAATAATATCACCGCGATTGATAAGCAGTTCATTGATAATACAGGCATTTCGTTTTTGGTAGCAGATTTAAATTATTGTGTTAACAAAACTATCGAGGATTCATCTCTACAACGAGAAACGATGAAGAATGAGTTGAAGAATTGCTTTGAAAATTTTGAAAGCTTGAATAGTAAGGAATATGACTGAATGGCACACAGCGTATAATAGTGGCATCAGGTTAAAGTGAAACTAGATTTCACCTAATTTTACGCCTTGTGTCATTTGGGATGTTTAATTTTTTGTTACTTTTAGGATGAAGTATGATTCTATTAAATATATTTTATGTTTTATACAGGGACCACACAAAGCCCTCCAACCAGTGCACCAACTAGCACTGATCTGACAAGCCCTCCAACAGATCCGCCAAATACAACTCCTAATGACGCAATTGGAATAACGATTGCAAAATTCGTAATATTTATTACATTCGTTATGAATTTACTGCTTATTTGAATGGTTTACATAAATACCTTCAAAGGAATAGAAATAAAATTTTATAATTTAAAAAATTTTATGATTGAAAAATAATTTTTTTCTGATCAAATTTATACTTGGTTTACAAAGGACGTCCTTCAGAAATTCGAACTTTTAAACCCCTACCCCTTTTTTGTACCACATAATGTTTTTTTTTCAAACCCTCTTAATGTTGGGTTTCATTGATGAACCGACAAAATTTTATCAAGACTATAAAAATTCATTAAAATTAATTTCTGCAAAAATTAATCTCATATATGAGGAATTTCCAATTGAAGCCTTTCCAATAATCGCAACGAAATACCCATATTAAATTTATAATCGGTTCCACTATCTATTTACACTGCTTATCATTTATGAGCTTCAATTAAATTATATAAAATTGTCAAATGCAGAAAAAATAAGAAATAAAAATTCGATTATCTTCAAAAGAAAAGTCATAAAGATAAAATTAATTTTTTAGTCATCAGATTTTAGTGTGGATACTTTAGCTGGTAAATGTGGAAGTGCTGGTGGTTCATACCCTTTTTCTTTAAAGAATCATTGTTTTAACAGTGGCAAGATTACAATGTCATGAACAAACAAAATAAAGTTTTAAGTTTTAAATTATGAAATTTCGGAACTAACATAATTGTTAAATTTATTTTATATTTTCAGTAATTAAGCTAGAACAGAACTTTGAAATACATATGTGGGGTCATTCACTTATAACGTCTAACATTTTTAGGGGAGGGGGTCTGTGACAAGAAAAGAATTTTTTGTATAAAAATCCCATTTTTTGATGGACGTCATAAGTGAATGACCCCTGAGTAGGCTGAACATCTGCTTGATTTTATATAAAAATGTCCTGTAAATCTCCATCTTCAATCATGCATTAACCAAATTCAAATAATGTTTATATGACTTAACTACCATGCATTTTAATTTATTTCCAGATAACACATCAAGCATGCAAAATTTATGAATTATTAAGCATAATTATTTTTCACTGATTAGGTCCAATTCACCGCCAAAAAAATTATTTGCTTCCCAAATAATGATAACAGTAATAATTCATAATTAGATTGAGTATATAAGCGGTGAGTGATTTATCTATTCTACCTCAGAAGTAATCGCGCGGTAAACGCAAGATGAATTCGAAAGTTTGTGTCTTGATTCTCTTGTTCGGAAATTTCCAAATTATTTTTGGACAAAAAGTTATAAGTTGTAATTTTACGACAGTTAGGAATATTTATCATTGTGATCTGACAATCAGTAATCCTACTGGATCCGAAAGCTTTACAGAATTTGGCGGAGTACACCAGACTGGAAAGTTTGACTCGAGTGTTCATGAAATTTCAGGAATATCAGGATCAACTTCAACAAACATTCCATCACTAATTTGTGAAAGGTTTCCAAATATTCAGACAATATCATACGTTGGAATGGGAATTGAAAAAGTTGGTGAAAATTCATTTATAACCTGCACATCGGCCAAAAGTATAACCCTAAAAGATAATGAAATAAATGTAATCGACGAGTCCGCATTCAGTCAAAATATAAACCTGGTAAAACTTGATTTATCGCAAAATAAGCTATCGACTTTGCCAGCTTTAATCTTTGACTCATTAAGGACTTTAGCTACTCTAGACTTAAGCGGTAACGAGATTGTGGAACTTTCAAGTGAATGGTTCACAAATCTTGAAAGTTTACAAAAATTATATTTAGCTTCGAACAAAATCAGTGAACTTCCAAGTGGAATATTCAGTCCAATTACATCACTTCAGTACCTTAATCTTGGATACAACAAATTAACGACCATAAATTCAGAATCATTCGGTGATGTGTCACAATTGGTATTTGTAGATTTGTCACATAATGAAATTGATGCAGTTGATCAAAAGTTTATAGATAAAGCAACAGCAATTACGTCTTTAGTGATAACTTCAAACAACTGCGCTGATGATAATTTCATGAATTTAGACAGCATTATGGAAGGTTTGAATGATTGCTTTGTCAACTTTGATAGTAGTATTGGTAAGAATTTTCAAGCTATTTATGTGTATGGATTAAGTGGATTACCCCTAGTTGCTAGGACGCCTAGTTGTTACGACGCTAAGTAGAGCGATTCCAACTCTTGGATTAAGAGTGTATCCAGAAAATTTGTGATTTAATGAATTGATTTAATGAATTTTCTCTCCTAAAACCTATCAACCTCCTGAATGCCCCTAGCCGCTTGAGGTTCTCAAATTTGGGATTGTGTGTTTTAATAGATAGTATGACTAGATCACTAAAAAACAGCATAGACTGAGAGGGCACAGATAAACTTGATTAGAATAATTATGACGTTAGGAACAACATCACAATGGGGTGGGGGTATCCTCCTAATTTATTAATCCTTACAAAAGAACTGAATCTATTTTATTTACAGGAAGTACAACAGAAGATGAAGCTACAACGGAAACAACTGAATCTTTACCGACTAGCACAGATGAAAGCACTTCAGACAGTACCATAGAAGATACCAGCACTATAGAAGATACGAGCACCACTTTAGAAGACGAAACTACAACTGAGGAAACGACACCTGATGCAGCTAGTGGAGTGATGATAGGAAGAATTGTCATTATTTCTGTCCTTTTTATGAATATTATATTGAATTGAATTAAGTATCGAGGATGAAAGCTGACAACATTAAATAAATATTTTAATTTTTAAAATACTCATAAAGATTCATTAAAAAATTAGTAAAATCACTTGTAATACTCGACCATACTACTTTTCTTGCTGATGTTAATTTTAGGCAATCAAAATGAAATTCGGTATACTGTGCTGCATTCGTGGAATTTCAATTTCACCATTAAAACTGTGCTAATATTTGCTGCAATCACAATTACGCTAAAAAAATGTCTATTCACGTATCGAGTCATGTACACCAAAAAGATATTAATACACTTGAAGTTAAGGTCGAGATTCGCAAATCATTCTGCAATAAAAAAAATCACTGCAATTTATTTTATTTCTCACTGTTATCTTTTTGTACGATGATTATATTTGAGGGTCGTGAGGATTTTACGTTAATGAATGGGAGAAAGAGACATGGGGTTCAGTTAAATATTGTTAAGAGGTTCGAGCTGGGGAGTAGGTGGGGATCAGGTCAACAGTGTAAGCAGGGGCGAGTCTAGGAAGAAATCTTCTTGAGAGGAAAATTTTCATAAATTTGTAAGTCATTTCTTGAGAGAAAAAATCAAAAACCCCAAAAAACTGCTCATTAAAAAATCGTCCCCCTAAAACAATTTCTGGTTATACCTTTTAAAAACAAGACCTTTCAAGAATCCTTAAATTCCAATTTTCAAACGTACGTAATTTCCGAACGACCCCTTTATTAGTTTTGACTAATCTGTGAGTCACAAAAACAAGAAAAGAGAGCAAGTTGTGGGATTCACTGATAAAAGAATACGTAAAAAAATAGCGAGCGTATATAAGAAGACATTCGTGCACACTTATTCAGTAGTGATCGCAATCAATAGCAATATGAACGTGAAAATCGGTGTCTTAATTTTTCTCTTTGTGAGTTTCCAAAATACTTTGGCACAAGGACCTTTAAATTGTGTATATACACTCAAAAATAAGGATTATGTTTGCGAATTGTCAATCGATAATGCAAAGGGATTTGATAATTTTACAGAAATTTCTGGATCACATGTTGGTAGAAATTTAAATAAAAATGTTGTTGAAGTTACAGCAGCATCAGGATCAAATTCAACAAATATTCCGTCAATAATATGTGAAATGTTCATAAATGTTAAGGAAATCACCCTTGCTAACATTGGACTTGAGAACATCGGAGAAAATTCGTTTAAAAATTGCACAAAAATTAACACAATTTCATTAATTGACAATAAAATAAAGGAAATTAATGCATTAGCTTTCAATGAGAATTTAGAGCTAGATTCCTTGACATTAGAATCAAACCAGCTAACGACATTTCCAGAAGCATTATTTACTAATCAGTTAAAGCTGACTTCCTTATATGTTGGAAAAAATAAAATATCTGACATGCCGGACAAAATATTCGATCAACTTCAAAGTTTAACAACTTTGGACTTGAGCTCGAATGAAATCATTAATCCAAAAATGGAATGGTTTACAAATCTTACAAATCTAGAACAGCTTCTTCTAAATGACAATAAAATTGTGGAATTGCCTGTAGATGTTTTCAAATCGTTACAATTTCTTGACTTACTTTCACTTGCGAACAATAACATAAGTATTATAGAATCAAAATCATTTGGAACTTTACCAGCCTTGAAAATTGTTGAACTACAACAAAATAGGATCTCTGCAATTGATGAGCAGTTCATTAACAACACTGGAGTTACGATTTTGGATGGAAGACTAAATATTTGCATTAACAAAACTATCGAAGATTCATCTCCAGAACGAGGAACGATGAAAAGTGATTTGAAGAATTGCTTTGACAATTTTGAAGTATTGAAAAGTGAGCATAACTTTAGCGATAATGTCTAATAATAATTTTCTAGACTGTCAAGTTTAAATTATATTAAATGTTCACTATTTTTATCACAGGGACCACTTTAAGCACACCAAGCCCTTTGACAACAGAGTCAATAGAGCCATCAACTTTACCAACAGAACCCGTAACCTTGCCATTAGAGACAACAACTTTACAATCAGAGCCAACAACAATTTCTGTGATAAACACAACAATTGATCCCATTAATAGCACAGTTTCATCGACTAGTCCTCCAACAGAGTCAACAGAGCCATCAACTTTACCATCAGAACCAACAACAATTTCTGTGACAAACACAACAATTGATCCAACTAATAGCACAGT
The DNA here is from genome assembly GCA_963573255.1 of Chironomus tentans. Lineage (NCBI taxonomy): Eukaryota > Metazoa > Arthropoda > Insecta > Diptera > Chironomidae > Chironomus > Chironomus tentans. The sequence continues at coordinate 30,177,967 of OY754303.1, read as the reverse complement.
TTCATCGACTAGTCCTCCAACAGAGTCAACAGAGCCATCAACTTTACCAACAGAACCAATAACCTTCCCATCAGAGACAACAACTTTACAATCAGAGCCAACAACAATTTCTGTGACAAACACAACAATTGATCTCATTATTAGCACAGATTCATCGACCAGCCCTCGAACAGACTCTTCAATTGGTAGTACAGATTCATCAACTAGCCCTCGAACAGATCTACCAAGTACAACTCCTAGTGACGCAGCTGGAATAATTATTGCAAAATTCTTGCTAATCATATTAATCCATATAAATTTCTTACTTATTTAAATGTTTTTACATGAATGACATCAAATAAAATAAAATATTACCAATTTTTTAAAACAAAAATGATAAGTTTTTGATCATTAAATAAAAGTTAAACTTTTCAGAAATTTTATCCTCAAAATATCTATAAAAAAATATTTTCAGACTCATTTCTGCTTAAAAACCAATTCACCTAAAATCACAACCAATTGCCAGTGAATTGCTCAATAAAATTCGGTATTATTAAATTTATAATTGGTTCCACTATCTATTTACATTGCTTATCATTTATGAGCTTTGATTAATTATAAAATTGTCAAATGCTGGAAAGGACAAAAAATCAAAATCCAATAAACAGCAATAAACTTCAAAAGAAAAGTCATAAAGATAAAATTAATTTATTATCTTCAAATTTCAATTGAGACTAGAGCATGACGAATTTATATGAATATGACTGAACATTTTACCTTGAACACATAATTATCCACAATTGAGTTATAAGAGGTAGAATAGAAGTATATATTGTTGGATGTAAATACATGACAATGGATTGAGTCAAGGGATTGAGTCTAAAGTCCACTGAAGTTACTTAATTTTGGGTGTATTTAAGAAAATTTTTGAACTCACCTGGTCAGAGAAGTAAGCAGGGTGATCTGAGTCAACTTTTCTCTAATTGACTTATTTCCAAAACAATTTTTAAAAAATCTAAAACCTCTCCAAAAGTCCTGAACCTCATAAAAAAATTATGGATATACAACTGCCTTGTGCACAATTACTTCTACAAACAATAAAAATGGCGATAGATTTGTGCCAATAAAAGGCCATTAGATTAACTTCTTACACGAAGGCTATCTTATCTTTTAATAACTTTCATTACTTCCTTTTATTGCCTTTAATCAGTAATGGACTGATAAGTTCATTAAGGTATTAAAAATTATTTCACAGAGTCATTCACAAGTAGTCACTCATCAAAAGCTGTCGTAATGGACAATAACCTTAAAATTTTAATTTTTGTGATTCTAAGCTGTCAAATTATTACAATCCATAGTCAAATTTTGAGCTGCAACTATCTCTTAATTCAAGGGGTCAGCTATGGATGTGAATTGACAATTTACAATCCAAATGGTGTGACGAACATCAACACAATAAATGGAACACACTTAACTGGCTATACAGACTCAGATGTTGTAGAAATTTTTCCAACTACAGAGTCATTTTCGACTGTAGTTCCAGCAAAGATTTGTGAAAAGTTTAAAAATTTAGTGAGAGTTCTAATTACTTCCATCGGAATCAATAAAATTACCAAAGATTCTTTCAAAAGCTGTACGAAGGTTGAACAGTTGCATCTTGATGGAAACAACATTTCATCTATTGATGTTAATTCATTTACGGATAATTTACAGCTTCAACTTTTAATTTTGTCAAAGAACAAAATTTCAACATTACCTGAAAATTTATTTACTGCACAACAGAATCTTCATACCTTGAATTTAGGTGCAAATATAATTCAAACTCTACCAAATGGAATTTTTAAGCCATTGAAAAATATGAGGAACTTATTCATGTTCCTGAATGAAATAAAAGTTTTGAAAAATGAATGGTTTTCTGGTCTTAAAAATATGCAGTACTTGGAACTTTATTTGAATGAAATCGAGGTACTTCCAGCAAATGTTTTTAGTGACCTGACAAATTTGACTTACATTACAATGTCCTATAATAAGCTTAAAGTGATTAATTCAGACTCATTTGGATATTTAAAAGAGCTGAGAATTGTTGAATTTGCTCATAATCAAATTAATGCTTTCGATGAGAGATTTATTGACAACACCATAGTTCTGTCATTGAAGATGAACACAAATGTTTGTGTTGATAAAGATATTTACGATGACTCTCCGACGAGAGAATTCATGAGAATTGATTTGGCAAATTGTTTCGAAAATTTTGATCAAATTATAGCTAGTAAGTAAAAATGAGTTATATCTGGGGTCGGTTTTTAGGGTACCCCACCTTCAACCTAGGATACTCTAAGGCAGACAAGTTAGATAGGATAGGTGGAATATCCTAGGGTATCTTAGGACATCCTATAAGAGAGGGTAGGGGAGGTTGGGTATCCTAGGTTATCTAAGGATATCAGATTAAGAATTTTAATTAATTTTAAAGCAACAACAACCCAGCTTACAACCTCAACAACCCAGCCTACAACTTCAACAACCCAGCCTACAACCTCAACAACCCAGCCTAGTACCTCAACAACCCAGCCTACAACCTCAACAACCCAGCCAATTAGCACTACAACTAAACATCCATTACCTCCAGGATGCTCAAATGAAAATTTGAATGAAAGAGTTTGCTTGATCGAGGATGAACAAGACGAGTTTCGAAAAAGTTTTAAGGAATTGAGAGATGAGAATGAGAGACTTTTAGAGATCATCGATGATATTTTAAAAGAGAAGGACGGAATGGTACTAAGAATTGACGATCTCGAAAAAGAGAATGAGAGTTTGAGAAAAGATTTTGAGAACCAAAACAAGGATGTTACTGAGATGCTTGAGGACATGCAGAATCAAATTTTAATATTGTCTACTCGACCGTGCTCATGTCATTAATCTATTTTTAACACTTTTATTGGTAGTTTCTTAGAAAACCCTTAAATTCAAGTGAAGTTGCTTTATCATTAAATTGGCTATTATCAATTAACCGTAAACTTGTTCAATATACGTGGATTGTAGCTTAAAGTGAGATAAAGTGTAAATAAATATGAAAAATGAAAACAAGTACTTTAGTTTTAGTGAGGAAGGAACAATGGTGATATGGGGCATTTATCAGTAATTTTTTTTTGTTCCGATGATTCACCGAATCTTATCTTACACCACTCGACTCGTGTCTTTTTGGTTTTGTTGATAAATATTTTTTGTTTAATTAAACGAATTTCATAATTTCTTAGAACGTCAGAATATTTATTCAGCATTCAGGGCCTAGAAACAGATAAAAGCAGCAAACTGACATTTTATATTATAAGTATATGGAGGCATATCCAATAAAGAGCCGTTTGCATCCCCTTAACGGGTACTACTAGCATCTAAACAAGGAAACAAGCTTGCAACTCCTTTAAATATTAATAAAAATTGAATTAATTAAACAAAATCACTTCCATGTATTATTAAACCAGACAGTAAGCCTTCCAACTTTGTTTGAACAAATCATTAATTACTATCAATTTAATCAGCAAATACAAACCTTACGCAAAAAGTAAAAGACAATGATAATCCACTCAATTTCACAATTCCGAATTTCTCTTTATTATCTCAATAAAAATTAATTCACTAAATGGAAAGAAACTAGATATAACGAGTATCTTCAACTATCAGTGGATTATGTCAATATTCTCAAGTGAACGAGCATGAAACATAAAATGAAAGTCATTTTCGATAAACATTTCGACATACGATTGAATATCATTTTCATTTAACTGTATCAAAATTGTTATAGCGTCAAAATGTCTTTTTGGGAGACTAGAGGCGATGAATACAATGGTGAGAAAAGTATTCCTGTCTCATATCAAGTGATTAGATAAGAAAATCTTTTAACTTTGTGAAAAAAATAAATAAAATTTCTGTTTATGTGAAATTTTAAGCGACTTTTTGGATTGGAATTTGTGGAAGTGATCTGGAAATTTTTGGGGTTAATCGAATGATATGTGAATGATTCATAATGAAAGTGGAAAATGTAAATTGGAATAACTTGAACAGTTTTCAACCAATTTCGTTAGCACTAACATAACTTGGATTTTTTTCAATATATGGAGCATCATTTTTAAAGGGCCCCAAGTTTTAGAATTATTAAATTTTATTTTTATGTTTTGTCAAAACTTTTGCATAAACCCATACCATAAAACATCATTTTAAAGGTTCTTGAATGGCAAATACAAATATGAACATTTAAGGAATGTTAATTATCCTGAAGCAACTTATGACCAAAAATATATTTATTGAAATTTCATTGAAAATATTTTTTATTTTTAAATAATCATAAAGATTCATTAAGAAATTAGTAAAATCACTTGTAATACTCGACCATACTACATTTCATACTGATTTTTATTTAGGCAATCAAAATGAAATTCGACATACTGCGCTGCATTCGTAGAATTTCAGTTTCACCATTAAAACTGTGCTAATATTTTCTGCAATCATAATTACGCTAAAAAATGTCTATTTGCGTATCGAGATTCGCAAATCATTCTGCAATAATAAGAAATCACTGCAATTTATTTTATTTCTCTATGTTATCTTTTTGATGATTATCATTTGAGGGTCGTGAGGGTCGTTAATGAATGGGAGAAAGAGACATGGGGTTTAGTTAAATATTGTTAAGAGGATCGAGCAGGGGAGTAGGTAGGGATCAGGTCTGTGTAAGCAGTGGCGAGTCTAGGGAGAAATCTTCTTTAGAGAAAAAATCAAAACCCCAAAAAATTTTGCTCATTCAAAAAATGGACCCCCCCCCCCCCCCCCCTAAAACAATTTCTGGCTAAGAACAAGATCTTTCAAGAATCCTTAAATTCCAATTTTCAAACGTACGTAATTTCCGAACGACCCCTTTATTAGTTTTAACTAATCTGTGAGTCACAAAAACAAGAAAAGAGAGCAAGTTGTGGGATTCACTGATAAAAGAATACAAAAAAAAATAGCGAGCATATATAAGAAGACATTCGTGCACTCTTATTTAGTAGTGATCGCAATCAATAGCAATATGAACGTGAAAATCGGTGTCTTAATTTTTCTCTTTGTGAGTTTCCAAAATATTTTGGCACAAGGACCTTTAAATTGTGTATTTACGATCAAAAATAAGGTTTATGTTTGCGACTTGTCAATCGATAATCCAAATGGATTTGATAATTATACAGAAATTTCTGGATCACTGTTGGTAGAAATTTAAATAAAAATGTTGCTGAAGTTACAGCAGTATTAGGATCAATTTCAACAAATATTCCGTCAATAATTTGTGAAATATTCATAAATGTTAAGGAAATTAATCTTGCTAACATTGGACTTGAGAACATCGGAGAAAATTCGTTTAAAAATTGCACAAAAATTGACACAATTTCACTAAATGGCAATAAAATAAAGGAAATTAATGCATTAGCTTTCAATGAGAATTTAGAGCTAGATTCCTTGACATTAGAATCAAACCAGCTAACGACAATTCCAGAAGCATTATTTACTAATCAGTTAAAGCTGACTTCCTTATATGTTGGAAAAAATAAAATATCTGACATGCCGGACAAAATATTCGATCAACTTCAAAGTTTAACAACTTTGGACTTGAGCTCGAATGAAATCATTAATCCAAAAATGGAATGGTTTACAAATCTTACAAATCTAGAACAACTTCTTCTAAATGACAATAAAATTGAGGAATTGCCTGTAGATGTTTTCAAATCGTTACAATTTCTTGACTTACTTTCACTTGCGAACAATAACATAAGTATTATAGAATCAAAATCATTTGGAACTTTACCAGCCTTGAAAATTGTTGAACTACAACAAAATAGGATCTCTGCAATTGATGAGCAGTTTATTAACAACACTGGAGTTACGATTTTGGATGGAAGTCAAAATATTTGCATTAATAAAATTATCGAAGATTCATCTCCAGAACGAGGAACGATGAAAAGTGATTTGAAGAAATGCTTTGACAATTTTGAAGAGTTGAAAAGTGAGCATAACTTTAGCGATAATATCCAATGTTTTACAATAATAATTTTCTAGACTATAACATAAATCAAATTTAAATTATATTAAATTTTCACCATTTTTATCATAGGCACCACTTTAAGCACGACAACTGAACGTCCATTACCTCCAGGATGCTCAAGTGAAAATTTGAATGAAAGATTTTGCTTGATCGAGGGTGAACATGACGAGTTTCGAGAAAGTTTTAAAGAATTGAGAGATGAGAATGAGAGACTTTTAGAGATCATCGATGATATTCTAAAAGAGAAGAACGGAATGGCATTGAGTATTGACGATCTCGAAAAAGAGAATGAGAGTTTGAGAAAAGATTTTGAGAACCAAAATAAGGATGTTGCTGAGATGCTTGAAGACATGCAGAATCAAATTTTAATATTGTCTACTCGACCGTGCTCATGTCATTAATCTATTTTACCACGTTTTTCTTAACTTGCTTTCTTATGTGTTTGATTGATTGATTGATTGATTGATTGTCCGCAAAATTTCAAATTTTGCAATCAAATTTTCGACCACTTCTACTGCTCCAATCGAGCTGAAATTTTTCATGCTTACGTATTTTGGATGACAATACAATATTTTAGCATTTTGGAATCATAATTTACTATATAAAAAAATATTTTTTTAAAAAAAAACCACGTTTTTCCCGTGGACTAAAAAGTAGAAAATAACTTTGATTTTTTATTTGTCAGAAATTAATTTTAAATTTTCAGATTTTATTTTAAAATTTTTATCCTCTTCCATGAATTCATGATCATCTATGAATTGCGAATAAGTACACTTCAAAATTATCGTATAGTTCGACTACTAAAAACGTGGGCGCATTTTATAAGAAGTAACTTAAGAAATTTCTATTCTATACAGTAATGCTGAATTTATCAATTGAAATTTAGTAAATTTGAAACCCTAATTAAATTTATAACTTCCTATAAAATGCGCCCACGTTTTTAGTAGTCGAACTATACGATAATTTTGAAGTGTACTTATTCGCAATTCATAGATGATCATGAATTCATGGAAGAGGATAAAAATTTTAAAATAAAATCTGAAAATTTAAAATTAATTTCTGACAAATAAAAAATCAAAGTTATTTTCTACTTTTTAGTCCACGGGAAAAACGTGGTTTTTTTTTAAAAAAATATTTTTTTATATAGTAAATTATTTTCTACTTTTTAGTCTTTCGATGATACTGTTGAATCAAATCACAACATTTCTGAAGATTTATTTATGATCAAAGTAATCATTGAGATTCTTTGAAGTTATTGTTGAATAATTGATGAAATTGTTAATTATTGAGAGATTATTCTCTAAAGAAATTGTCATTTGAAATACAGCTCACTACTAAAGTTATTGTTATTGCTACATTTTCAGATACCATAAATATAACTTTTAGACTAAAAATCAAATATTTTACTAATTTGTTCATATGATTGATAATAAGTTGACAGTTTATAGATCAGATTAGTTTTGGACTCCACTTCGCTCCGCTTCGTTCGTCCAACTGTTATAGATCACAGTAGTGTTGGACTCCACTTCGCTCCGCTTCGTTCGTCCAACTGTTATAGATCACAGTAGTGTTGGACTCCACTTCGCTCCGCTTCGTTCGTCCAACTGTTATAGATCACAGTAGTGTTGGACTCCACTTCGCTCCGCTTCGTTCGTCCAACTGTTATAGATCACAGTAATGTTGGACTCCACTTCGCTCCGCTTCGTTCGTCCAACTGTCATAGATCACAGCAGTGTTGGACTCCACTTCGCTCCGCTTCGTTCGTCCAACTGTTATAGATCACAGTAGTGTTGGACTCCACTTCGCTCCGCTTCGTTCGTCCAACTGTTATAGATCACAGTAGTGATCCACTTCGCTTCGCTTCGTTCGTCCAACTGTTATAGATCACAGGGGTTAACTCAAATTTTTTCATATATCTGCAGTCTTCTAACAACTTTGGAAAATTTTCACTCGCTACGCTACGTTCAGGATGTAAAAATTTGTGAGCTACGCTCAACTTAGTTCGAACTACGTTCGAACTTTTATATTCGAGCTCCGCTCGAACTATTATTACTCAAATCACCAATACTTTCTCACATATCCGCAGTCTTCTAACGGCTTTGGAAAATTTTCACGCCTTCACTCGCTACGCTACGTTCAGGACGTAAAAATTTGTGAGCTACGCTCAACTTAGTTCGAACTACGTTCGAACTTTTATATTCGAGCTCCGCTCGAACTATTATTACTCAAATCACCAATACTTTCTCACATATCCGCAGTCTTCTAACGGCTTTGGAAAATTTTCACGCCTTCACTCGCTACGCTACGTTCAGGACGTAAAAATTTGTGAGCTACGCTCAACTTAGTTCGAACTACGTTCGAACTTTTATATTCGAGCTCCGCTCGAACTATTATTATTCAAATCACCAACACTTTCTCACATATCCGCAGTCTTCTAACGGCTTTGGAAAATTTTCACGCCTTCACTCGCTACGCTACGTTCAGGCCGTAAAAATTTGTGAGCTACGCTCAACTTAGTTCGAACTACGTTCGAACTTTTATATTCGAGCTCCGCTCGAACTATTATTATTCAAATCACCAACACTTTCTCACATATCTGCAGTCGTCTAACAACTTTGGAAAATTTTCACGCCTTCACTCGCTACGCTACGTTCAGGCCGTAAAAATTTGTGAGCTACGCTCAACTTAGTTCGAACTACGTTCGAATTTTTATATTCGAGCTCCGCTCGAACTATTATTATTCAAATCACCAACACTTTCTCACATATCTGCAGTCTTCTAACAACTTTGGAAAATTTTCACACCTTCACTCGCTACGCTACGTTCAGGACGTGAAAATTTTGTGAGCTACGCTCAATCTAACTTCACTCATAGAAAAAAAACAAATATTCATCTATTTGATTCTTATTTTTCCAAAATTAAATATTGAATATTAAAATTTAATGAAAAAAAATATTTGAATGAAACGAAAAAATAAAATCAAATATTTTTTTATTAGATTTAAATATTTTTTTATTTGATTTTACATTTTTACAAAAATTACTGTAGATTTTTTGAATATCTAAATATTTGTTTCTAATGAAATTATATTAAACAAATAAAAAAATTATTTGCTTCGAGAACAACAGTAGAATTAAAATGAAGTGCTTAGTGAAGTGTTGTACAAAAGAATTTAGTGATATTAGTCAACTAAAAGTACATTTAAAAGATGTACATAACATGAAGCAGAACGACAGATATATTTGTCCAGAATCAGAATGTGGGAACACTTTTGATAGATCAGACAACTTTTATCGACATTATAAGAAGCACTTAAAAAAAATCGGTAAATATTTTGCGAAAAATATTTGATTAAATGATATTAAATTAAATAAACTTGTTTCTAGTTTCTATAGATAAAACTGAAGGAAGTAACGAAGTCTCTTCTAGCTTAAATATTCAAAATGATGATGCCAGATTTCAACAGAATAATGATACCAACATTGAAAGCTTGACAAATGAAACAAATATCGATGATAATTCACAAGAAGAATATGCTGCAAAAAGTGATGAAAACTCTTTCGATTTGACTCTTATGAAATTGCTTACAAAGTTACATTCTGATTCTTCATTATCAAGAAAATTTATTGACGAGTTATACAAAACGATTCAATTTGACATAGTTGATCCAATTCTTAATTTGATTGCTGACGACAATGTAAAGGAACGCATAAAAACTTCATTTGACAACTTAAATTCATTTTATAAGTTCAAAAAGAAGTTAAAAGAACAAGGAAAATCTACGCATGCTGAGCAAAGAATTGTTTCAGAAAAAACTGACTTGGTATTTAAAAATGGCAATCCTAAATATGAGACAGTCACAGATACAATTTCACTAATGCCAATTCAGCAACAAATTAAACTTTTCTTTGAGCTTCCAAATGTATTGGATACAATATTGGATTATATGAGACAATTGGAACAAGAGAAAGATGAAACTAACAATTTCGTACAAGGCAAAATATGGAAGAACATAAAACAAAATTTCAACCATGAGGATATTGTGATTCCGTGCTTTTTATACCATGACGATTTTGCAGCTGATAGTCCTCTTAGCAGTAATACAGCAAATAGTAAAATAGCAGCATTTTATTATTCATTTCCGGTAATTCCTCAACACCTTTTATCTTCACCGAATTACATCTTTGATGCTTTGTTTTTCCGAACTTCATTGAAAAATAATGATTTGGCATTTCTATTAGATCCATTAATTGAGATTTTTAAAGAGCTCGAGGAAGAAGGCCTGATTTTAAACATAAATGGAAAAGAAATTAGAATTTACGTAGTGCTTTCATTAATAATAGGTGATAATTTAGCACTCAACGAACTAATTGGATTGACGAAAAGTTTTAACTCTAGTTATTTTTGTCGCTTTTGCTTAACTCCAAAAGAGATGACAAATCATGATACAAGCATTCGACAAGAGAATATTCGCATCGTGTCAACTTATGAAGAGCATGCCAACAAAAAAATGTATGGATGGAAAGAGATTTGTCCCTTTATAAAGCTTGATAACTTTCATCCATTAATGAACTACTCTTGTGATATTATGCATGATGTGTTCGAGGGAGTTGCTAGATATGATATAGCTCTAATTTTAAACTATGTCATTTATGAGAAAAAAATTTTTAATTTATGCACAATGAACAAGTTGAAACAGGAATTTCATTATGGTTCAATAGAAATCGGAAACTTAGGATCTGAACTACTAGAAAGCCAAATTAAAGGAGGACAAATTACAATGAGTGCATCAGAAATGAAAACATTTATTCATTTTTTGCCACTAATGATAGGAGATAAAATAACAGATAAAAAGCATTTAAAAGTTTGGGAATTATTATTAAAATTAAATCAAATTACTGATTTGGTTTTGCAATCAAGTATAACTAAAGATGATATGCTTAATATTAAATCTTTAATATCACTATATTTGAATCATCGTCAAAAAGTTTTCCCCAATAATAATTTAAAGCCAAAACATCATTTTCTGCTCCATTATTATGATTGCATATCAAATAGTGGACCTTTAAGGCACTTGATGAGTTTCAGTTACGAACAAAGAAATAGAATTGTAAAAAAATATTCTAAAGTCAGCCATCAAAGAGTTAATTTAGCTTGTTCCCTCACTTATAAATGTGTAATGAAGTTTAATAATTTTTTGGATGAACACAAAATGGGTTTTCCGAGCTTATATTTCTATGCGAAGAAAATATGTTTAAAATTTGATGATCTAAAATCTAAAAACTATTACACTCCCAATATTTTTAATGAATTTTGGAACCATGATGAAATTTTTTCCTTGCCATGGATAAAATACAAATCTACTCTTTTCAAAATTGGTTTTAACGTAGCCATAAAAGCAAATGAAATCGAATGTTACGAAATAATCGATATTTTAGAACGAAATGAAAAGTTCTTTCTGGTTCTTGAAAAAATTGAAATTATTGAGTATTCAAAACATATGATGTGCTATTTTGTTGGAAACTCACTTAAAGAATATAAATTGCATGAACTGAAGGAAATAGATTTTTTCCCATTTAATATGCATCAAACATATGACAATAAAACAGCTTTTAGAATAAAGAAAATTTGAAAATGTAACTAAAAATATTATAAGTCGTAAAATTTAAATGTTTTTAAATGAAGAATAATGATAAAATAAATATAAGTTACACAAGAATATTGAATTATACTAACAAAAAATATTCAGAACCTGTCAACGGCCTATTTAACTTTAAATTTCAGCCTAAAACGTAACTTTGTTGAGGATAAAATTCAAAAAGTTTTATCCGTTAGAAAATAAATCTACAATAAACCTGTCAATTAAATGATTTCTTCTTAAAGCACTTAATTCAATTAAAACTAATGATTTTGAATAGATTTTGTATTTTTCTTATTTATTGAAATAGTTATTTAGGTAAAATTTTAAATTTACCAATGTATTGAAGAAAATATTTGATTATTTGATTTCTAATATTCAAATATTTGATTTTCAATATTAGAATATTTGATTCTAATATTTAAACATTTGATTCAGTTGTGTTTTTTAAACATCGTGATAACTTTATTAGATACATAATTATTAAATTAGTGCATAATAATAGCTCTTCAGCCAGCAAAAACATGGATCAATACTATTATCAAGACGATGAAATCAATTTCAATACTGAAACTATTGATAACACATATGAAGTCGAAAATCTTGGTAATAATAACATTTTGATTTAAATTATCCATTCTACATAATCTTTTCTCTTGCTAGTTTATAAATACAGAACAGATTACGATAATTTGTATAATGGAAGTGATTACAGCAAAATAGAAGAAGTTTTGAGCATCATGGGATTTCAATCATTAGCTCCGATTTTTCAAGGTATTTAACTATCATAAAATCATTTTAGACAGATGTTTTATTAAAAATCTTTTCAGTCGAAAGAATTGATATGGATAATTTTATGCTGCTTGATCGTATTGCTATTCATGAAATACTTAAGATGTATCCAGTAGGAGTAAGATTACACTTTTTGAAAGCTTATGAAAAATGGAAGTTAGAAAGCAATGAACAGGATCTTCGTATGGGATGTAGTACTAATTCAATAGCATCCACATCCAGTTTCAATAAGGTAACTGAGTTTTTTAATTGAATAGAATGCAGAATAATTTTAATGTTATTATGAACTTCAACATTTCAGTGTGATGTTGATTCTGAAACGTTTGGAATGTTTTTGGAAACAAATGAAGGAAAAAAATTTCTTCAGAATAATCCGGTTGATGAAATTCTTTCGACAGAAGCTAAAAGAGAGCTGTGTCGGTCATTATGTGGCTACATTCTAAATCAGCAAAAAAAAATTGGAACTAAAGAAGCCTCAATTCTAGCACATTCCATACCGCAATTTTACAAAAAAGAGCTTGCAGAAGTATACTTTGATGGAAGAAAGGGTATTTTATACTCAAAGGCTACAAACATGATTAATAGTTGGAGAGGAAAAGGCATTTATGAGGAGCCATCGAGAAAGAAACAAAAAGTAGATTCGAGTGATGTTAAGAAAGGAACTTTAATGTTAAAAACTGAAGAAGTGAATTCAGATATTTTTATACGTTCAAATCCATTTATATCTGGAGATGATTTTGATAGACATTGGAATATTTCAAGGAATGTCAGAATAAATTTCATTCGTTCATCAGATAACTGCCCAATCACGGAAATTCTATCAAAGTATAAAACTTATTTGCGATCGGATGGATACTTATATGTAAGTGCTTTTTTTAAATATTTTTTAAATGTAACTCCATTTAATTTAATTATTATTTTATAGATTATTTCTGATTATAATGCACTTCAAAAATGCAACTTTGATTCCGAGTGGAAGAGATTAAAACTTCGCTTAAATGCAATCGTCACGAATGAACTGAAAAATTCTGAAATTAAGTCTCAATTTGCTGGATACGATAAAATGTCAGAAGAAACAAAAACAGTGTTCTTGTTATATGCTACTCATTCACTTTTATATTCGAGTTATGGAAACAAAGCTAGGAAACAGGAAAAACAAACGATGAAGGATTCGTTCTCTAAATTTTTTACGTTTATTGCCAGCGAAGGACTTGTTTCTCAATTTATAGACAAATTACAGCAAGAAGCAATTGCTCAAAAAATGACTATTCAACCCTTCATCGTTGCAATTGGAACTGGACCGAACAATAATGTTGGAACATTTTTGTTATGTTTTGACTCATATAAGTACAAAATTAATGATGTTGATTTAGTTATTGAAGCATTTCTTAAAATGTATATGCTGTTTAATTTGAAGTTTCCTTCTGAAACGAAGAATTTGCTCGAATTCTTAACGACTCTTTTGTTTCAATTTAAATATGATTTAAGCTCTAAATGTAAATCTTTAATTCATTTATTTCAAAATTATAAGGAATAATTTTTTAATACATAAGTTTACGGCTTAAATTTGATGGAAAAGATTATTAAAAGAAATATTGTAATCAGAATTTAAAATATAATATTAAATTTGAATAAAAGAACATTTAAAATTACCAAAATAAACCGTTTTTAATATTTTTAAATTAAAAAATTTAATAATCATTTTTTAGAAGCAAATATTTGAATATTTGATTTTATGTAATTTTACTGGTTTTGTGAAATTTGAATTTTTTTTTTGTATTTTTGTAAAGTCTAATATTTGAATATTTAATTCAAATAATTTTTCTTTTGAGGGAAATCAAATATTTTATATTTGATTTCTTCATACAAAATTAATATTGAATATTTGATCTTTTCTATGAGTGTTCCAATCTAGTCCAAACTTCGTTTTATCTTTTATGTTAAAATTTCGCCCAAAGTTAGTATTAATCTGATCCATGAATTCTGCTTTCTCGACTTTTTTACTCGTACTTGTTGATCTCACTTGCACACAGCTTTGTTATATATTATTCATTGTTACATATCATGAAATGCAAAAACCCAAGATAAATTTTCACACACTCTCTACCCAAACCAAAGTAATTTCATTTCTCACAGCCGTACACTGTTTTGTCCCCAAAAATATATTCACCGATATCAAACTATGAAACGAGTTGCATGTATTTACACACTATTTTGAGCCAAAAAGTTGTACGACTATAGATTTTAGTGACAAAAATATACGTATAAAGAAAGATTTTTGCTCTTGTGAAGTATATCGACATTTCATACAAAAAATCAAAATTCACTCTTTTTTGTACTTTTTTGCTGTTTTATGACTTAGAAAAATATAATTATGCATAAATAAATCATGAAACATCATAAGGCATCAAAAAAGTGTAAAAAAGAATCAAAAAAGTTCAAAAAAGTTTTTTATCATTGGTGAGATTTGAACCCATGACATTTCGGAAAAATCAAATGCTCTCAAAGAATGTCCATGAGAAAATGACATCATTGATATTGGATTATTTTCTCATATAAAAATTAATAAATTAAATTGTACTATAATTAAGCATTTTTATTATTACCACGTTTTTCTTAACTTGCTTTCTTATGTGTTTGATTGATTGATTGATTGATTGATTGTCCGCAAAATTTCAAATTTTGCAATCAAATTTTCGACCACTTCTACTGCTCCAATCGAGCTGAAATTTTTCATGCTTACGTATTTTGGATGACAATACAATATTTTAGCATTTTGGAATCATAAAAATGCTTAATTATAGTACAATTTAATTTATTAATTTTTATATGAGAAAATAATCCAATATCAATGATGTCATTTTCTCATGGACATTCTTTGAGAGCATTTGATTTTTCCGAAATGTCATGGGTTCAAATCTCACCAATGATAAAAAACTTTTTTGAACTTTTTTGATTCTTTTTTACACTTTTTTGATGCCTTATGATGTTTCATGATTTATTTATGCATAATTATATTTTTCTAAGTCATAAAACAGCAAAAAAGTACAAAAAAGAGTGAATTTTGATTTTTTGTATGAAATGTCGATATACTTCACAAGAGCAAAAATCTTTCTTTATACGTATATTTTTGTCACTAAAATCTATAGTCGTACAACTTTTTGGCTCAAAATAGTGTGTAAATACATGCAACTCGTTTCATAGTTTGATATCGGTGAATATATTTTTGGGGACAAAACAGTGTACGGCTGTGAGAAATGAAATTACTTTGGTTTGGGTAGAGAGTGTGTGAAAATTTATCTTGGGTTTTTGCATTTCATGATATGTAACAATGAATAATATATAACAAAGCTGTGTGCAAGTGAGATCAACAAGTACGAGTAAAAAAGTCGAGAAAGCAGAATTCATGGATCAGATTAATACTAACTTTGGGCGAAATTTTAACATAAAAGATAAAACGAAGTTTGGACTAGATTGGAAGTTAGATTGAGCGTAGCTCACAAAATTTTCACGTCCTGAACGTAGCGTAGCGAGTGAAGGTGTGAAAATTTTCCAAAGTTGTTAGAAGACTGCAGATATGTGAGAAAGTGTTGGTGATTTGAATAATAATAGTTCGAGCGGAGCTCGAATATAAAAATTCGAACGTAGTTCGAACTAAGTTGAGCGTAGCTCACAAATTTTTACGGCCTGAACGTAGCGTAGCGAGTGAAGGCGTGAAAATTTTCCAAAGTTGTTAGACGACTGCAGATATGTGAGAAAGTGTTGGTGATTTGAATAATAATAGTTCGAGCGGAGCTCGAATATAAAAGTTCGAACGTAGTTCGAACTAAGTTGAGCGTAGCTCACAAATTTTTACGGCCTGAACGTAGCGTAGCGAGTGAAGGCGTGAAAATTTTCCAAAGCCGTTAGAAGACTGCGGATATGTGAGAAAGTGTTGGTGATTTGAATAATAATAGTTCGAGCGGAGCTCGAATATAAAAGTTCGAACGTAGTTCGAACTAAGTTGAGCGTAGCTCACAAATTTTTACGTCCTGAACGTAGCGTAGCGAGTGAAGGCGTGAAAATTTTCCAAAGCCGTTAGAAGACTGCGGATATGTGAGAAAGTATTGGTGATTTGAGTAATAATAGTTCGAGCGGAGCTCGAATATAAAAGTTCGAACGTAGTTCGAACTAAGTTGAGCGTAGCTCACAAATTTTTACGTCCTGAACGTAGCGTAGCGAGTGAAGGCGTGAAAATTTTCCAAAGCCGTTAGAAGACTGCGGATATGTGAGAAAGTATTGGTGATTTGAGTAATAATAGTTCGAGCGGAGCTCGAATATAAAAGTTCGAACGTAGTTCGAACTAAGTTGAGCGTAGCTCACAAATTTTTACGTCCTGAACGTAGCGTAGCGAGTGAAGGCGTGAAAATTTTCCAAAGCCGTTAGAAGACTGCGGATATGTGAGAAAGTATTGGTGATTTGAGTAATAATAGTTCGAGCGGAGCTCGAATATAAAAGTTCGAACGTAGTTCGAACTAAGTTGAGCGTAGCTCACAAATTTTTACATCCTGAACGTAGCGTAGCGAGTGAAAATTTTCCAAAGTTGTTAGAAGACTGCAGATATATGAAAAAATTTGAGTTAACCCCTGTGATCTATAACAGTTGGACGAACGAAGCGAAGCGAAGTGGATCACTACTGTGATCTATAACAGTTGGACGAACGAAGCGGAGCGAAGTGGAGTCCAACACTACTGTGATCTATAACAGTTGGACGAACGAAGCGGAGCGAAGTGGAGTCCAACACTGCTGTGATCTATGACAGTTGGACGAACGAAGCGGAGCGAAGTGGAGTCCAACATTACTGTGATCTATAACAGTTGGACGAACGAAGCGGAGCGAAGTGGAGTCCAACACTACTGTGATCTATAACAGTTGGACGAACGAAGCGGAGCGAAGTGGAGTCCAACACTACTGTGATCTATAACAGTTGGACGAACGAAGCGGAGCGAAGTGGAGTCCAACACTACTGTGATCTATAACAGTTGGACGAACGAAGCGGAGCGAAGTGGAGTCCAAAACTAATCTGATCTATAAACTGTCAACTTATTATCAATCATATGAACAAATTAGTAAAATATTTGATTTTTAGTCTAAAAGTTATATTTATGGTATCTGAAAATGTAGCAATAACAATAACTTTAGTAGTGAGCTGTATTTCAAATGACAATTTCTTTAGAGAATAATCTCTCAATAATTAAAAATTTCATCAATTATTCAACAATAACTTCAAAGAATCTCAATGATTACTTTGATCATAAATAAATCTTCAGAAATGTTGTGATTTGATTCAACAGTATCATCGAAAGACTAAAAAGTAGAAAATAATTTACTATATAAAAAAATATTTTTTTAAAAAAAAACCACGTTTTTCCCGTGGACTAAAAAGTAGAAAATAACTTTGATTTTTTATTTGTCAGAAATTAATTTTAAATTTTCAGATTTTATTTTAAAATTTTTATCCTCTTCCATGAATTCATGATCATCTATGAATTGCGAATAAGTACACTTCAAAATTATCGTATAGTTCGACTACTAAAAACGTGGGCGCATTTTATAGGAAGTTATAAATTTAATTAGGGTTTCAAATTTACTAAATTTCAATTGATAAATTCAGCATTACTGTATAGAATAGAAATTTCTTAAGTTACTTCTTATAAAATGCGCCCACGTTTTTAGTAGTCGAACTATACGATAATTTTGAAGTGTACTTATTCGCAATTCATAGATGATCATGAATTCATGGAAGAGGATAAAAATTTTAAAATAAAATCTGAAAATTTAAAATTAATTTCTGACAAATAAAAAATCAAAGTTATTTTCTACTTTTTAGTCCACGGGAAAAACGTGGTTTTTTTTTAAAAAAATATTTTTTTATATAGTAAATTTAACACTTTTATTGGTAGTTTCTTAGAAAACTCCTAGACTCTAGTGAAGTTGCTTTATCGCTAAATTGGCTATTATCAATTAACCGTAAACTTGTCCAATATATATGTGGATTGTAGCTTAATGTGCGATAAATTGTAAATAAAGAGTGCAGTGAGCTAGAGACAAGACAAAAAAATTTTCAATTTTTGAATGTGCAATGAATAATGCGATAAATTTTTATTATCCCACAACGTAAATATGCGATTTTCTCGCTGCATATAGCACAGATTTTTTTTTCTTCAACCAAAAATAACATTTCACATACAAACCATTTAGAAATTGAGTCACAATTGTGAATCTGCACATTTTGTCATAAAGATAGATAGAAAAGAATAAGGAACAAGACTGAGTTTTTTTCTGTAAAATGTAATAAAAAATAATGAGATGATTGCACGTCACGTTTTTGTCATTTATTCCATTACTTATATTCATTCCTTTATAATCTATGAATATATATTCTCAAATGCTGTAGAGGTTCCGATGTTAAAGGTTAGAAGTAATTTTATGGCAATTTTTATGAATTATCTAAGTGAGAGGTTAGGAAAATTTCCATTTATTATACTTTAATCTGTGATAATCAATCAACAGATTTACTAGACAATTAAATTTACATTAAATTTTTTGTGAAATTTTCTTACTGTAATGAAAAATATGAAATTCTAAATGTAAATTTTTCAAAATTAATGCCTTAAGTTTGAAATAAGCATCCTACCTACCCAGAGTAGGGTACCTTCCATTTAGAGTATACTCTATCTACCCGGGGTAGGATAGGGTACCCCAGGTATCCCTAGAAACCGGCCCTAAGTTTTTATATAGATCATAGGATTATATGTTATCCTACTGACTCGTGATCCTAACATCAATAAGTCATTAGAATTAGACCCCTCTTGTTCATCACAAAAATCTAGACATCATATATGAATAACCCTTCGAGTCAATGACTAAATAAAATTTAAACACCGAATTCGATCACAAGTCAGAATTCCTACTAAGTCAAGCAATATGACACACATTATGTTCATCTTATTGTCGTCGAATATACAAAAATAGTTTTTTTTATATGAAAATATAGTTTTTGCATCTTTTTCGTCACTTACTATGCAGTATCTTCTTCTTACACTTTTATATCACCGCTGATGATGGTATTGAATGAATATAGAGTTATCATACTCACCGATTGGTATTTGTCGCTTGCACAAGACTATTCCAATGCAATAAATAACCAGCAAGATTTTCAGCATTTTTCTTCTGTCTTTTTAACTTAGTGAAAGATCGAGTTAATGCTTGTCATTTATTGACTTTTAAGCTCATTTATTTGATACCTTGTTGAAATTGGAATATTTTTGACCTTTTTTCTTGTGAGAATCCGTGAAAATTTAATTTTTTGTGGATTTTAAACTTTATTTCTTCAGTAAATGCACTTTTTTTTGGATTTTTTTTTATTTTCACTTTTTATCACAACATACTTTGATTTAAAATAGATTTTTAGGATTTTTAACATTTATTAAATTCTCCAAAGATTATATTTTATTCTTTATTACTAACTAAATAAAAAGCTTCCAAAAACTTAAACATAAACCTTAAAAATCGATCAAATAAAATTATTTAAAAATCAAAATTTTCACTTTCCTTTTTTGCTCCCATTAGACAACTCACACCTGTCAAAATATTTGCTTTATTGCACTTCGAAGTTAAAATAGCAACTAAAATATAAAATTTTCATTTCATCTCAAAATTTTCATTTCTCAAAAAGTTTTCTATTTACTCTTAAGAAAAATAAAATTCAATTAAGTAAAAAAAATTTTTTTGTGTATATTCTCAAAACTAGAAATTTTTGTATCATGCTCATCATAAAATTTTTTTGTGCATGTACTGAAAGATTTTTCATTCTCATAAATGTGTCATCTCATTCGGAAATTAAATTTTTTTTCTTGACAATATTTTGTTTCTTTTTAGAGTTTTTGATGCTATACTGCATGCTGTATATGGATTAAAATTTAACACTTTCTCACAAATATGAAAAGCTTGGTCAGTAATTGGATTAATGGCTCTTTCGTCTATATTGCTACCTTTATCACATTCTAATGATTTATAATCAATTTACAAATCTATTTTAAAATATATATAAATTATTGATATCATCAAACATGAGAAAACGATTCTATGTCTGTAAATGTCATGTCTATTGAACCATAAAAAGGAAAGATTCATTATTGGCTTTGTTCTATATTTAATGTGTAACAGGTTGGAAATTGAGTCTATAAATTGTATCAAAACTTTTAATCAACTGAAAATAATTTTGTGAATTTGTAATTATTATCAATATTTATTTATATCCTTGGTGATGCATGAAATAAGTAAAAAGTAATAAAATAATTAATATTGAAGATTTTTAGCGGAGATTTGTTTCAAAAACTATCCAGGGGCATATCCAGGGTTTTTTTAAGTCAACCCCCCACCCCCTCCATTTTTTGAAAACCAATAGTCATGATGAGTCTAAAAGATATCCAAAAAAGGTCATGAAACCCCTCCCCCCAAATAAGAATCCTGGATTCGCCACTGAAACTTTCTTGCAAATCACAAAAAATTGACGTCTATTAAAAATTGGATTTTCAGACCTCCTCTGTGATAAATTTTTCATTAATTTATTTCTTCATAAAAAGTTACAGGTGGACTTTTATATTATATTATTTCTTATCAAATTGATGTGATTTGTCCACAGATGAACTTCATTCTCTTCAATAATACTGAATTCTGAAAATATGAAAAAACTTTTTCACACGATTTAAGGAGTTAAAGAATCTAGTTGACAAAAGATGGCGTTTTTTCGTCACGTCATTGTAGTCACAGTTTCATTTTATGAACGTTTTTATATTTTAAAAGAAATCTAGTTATTTTTAAATTATATGAAACTTCAGATTTTATAAAGACTGACTAGATTTTTTAACAAATTTATAATAAAAAAAACTCGTCAAATCTAAAGTATTTTACTTCGAAGCAATTTCAAATACTTACTAAACTTTTAGTCGTATTCAAGAAAATATACCTAATATTCAAGCGGTATACTACAACAAATTTCATTTTTGTGATTTTTTTCTAGATTTCCAAAGGGTTGCCTCCCTTGGTTAGACAGAAGCAAGTAGCAGGTCTACAAAAAAATTCTGTTCTAAATTTTTTCATACAAAACATTCAAAATCCTCCCTCGAAAAATTTGTGGCACTCCTGACTGCACCCCTGCTTCTTACAATTCTGTAACTTAAAAAAACAAATAAATATGAATAAACAAGCAAACTTAATTACTGTATAAACAAAGGGGTTAAAATGTCAAAAAAATTGATAAGACTCAATTAGTCAAACGAACTTATTATTAATTCAAAGTTAGAAATATATTACTGAAGAAAACGTTTAAAGCGTATTTATGAAGAAAAAATTTAATTAATTAAAAAATTTGTTTTCCGGTATTTTTAACATTAGAAGCCCTAGTATGTATTCAGTCATTATCCTAATGAATTTTTAAACAAATTTTAAATTCTAAAAAAATATAATGAATTTTAAAAATACAAAATTTAAAGGCTTCTTAAATAAAATCCTTAAAAGCTAAATTCAAACTTTTTCCAGCTTTTCGAGAACATTCACATCCCTTAAGCTCCAAAAATCTACTCCAAACATGCCTTGGACATGCGCAAAAAACAAAAACATTCCGAATCTACATTCTTTTAATAGTAAACACACGACATGATTGCACTTCAGTACGAATCCAGCATCCGACTAGAATAGTAAAATCGAAAAGACAAAAGCACACGATTTTCACAGAGTGAATAATAAGTCTGAGTGAAAAAAATTTTTTCATCTCACCAAAATCGGATTTAAACTGTGAAATTTAGTGAATTTAAGAATGTGCTAGTGATAAAGAATCCATTAAACAGTTTAGCAAAATGATAACAAAAGTGATTGTGATAATTTTAGTTTGTTTAAAATTTGATTTTATTCATCCACTGCCTGATATTATTCGCATTGGTAAGGAGGAGATGATGATGAAAAAAAAATTTTTTTTTCTATGTGAATGGAGTGAGTGAGTGAGAGCGAGAGAATCTTTTTTTTCTACTGTTGGGTAAAGAAGAGACATCCTTTATGCAGCACAGGGTGACGCTGGCGTGTTTTTAATGTGATAGAATTTTTGCCGCGCTCTTCTGAATTTATATTTTTTTACAGATTTTTAATTAAAGTTTTTGTTTCTTTGTCGATTTATGCTCGAAACTTTTTTATGCTTTCGAACTTTCTTAATTTTGTCTTCTTTTAAGTTGACTATGTAAATTTTTGATGAGAAAATGGAAGATTTATGGGCCAAAATTCTGCCGTAAAAGGATGAAAGTTTTACGGAATTAAAAGGAAAAAGTTCAGTGATTAAAATAGTTTTTATTGCTGTCAAAGCATGTCACAAGTTTAATTAAAATATTTGCTTGGAAAATAAAGCAACGTAACTGTGGACTGTTGATTGATAATTTTTGTTCCTGGACTTTGTAAGTGTAGTGTCTGAGCAGAGTGGAATCTGGGGTGTCGAATCATTTATTGGCGAATCTGCCAGTTCGTGAGTAAGGTCTCTGTGGTCGAATGGTTAGGCAACAGACTGGAAATCTGTATCACTCTTTTGTGAGTACGTGAGTTCGATTTCCACCAGATGCCGATCTCTCAATCATTATATAGAGTGTTGTCGATATGACAAGGATTCACACAATGCTCACGACATTACAGAAAGACAGGCGCGTAGCCAGAGGGGGGGATTGGGGGATTTGTCCCCCCTTTCACCCAAAAATTCTTCAATTTGCTAGGGTTTTTGAAAAAAAAACCCTGAAAATCCCCACCCAAAATTTTTCCATACAACAAATTTGAAAATCCCCTCCCACTCGAAAAATTCCTGGCTATGCCACTGCAGTAAGTAATTTTAATTGCTACCTTCAGTCTTCTACGAATTTCTTGTGGATGAGTAGAATTTGAGAGAAATCTTATCTGACATTATAACTCCTACTTTAATGTCTGTCTATAATAATTGAAATAATTCATTTCCATCATGAAAATCTCCTGATATTTTCATTTCATTGAAGCCATAATTATTATGGTTGATTATGGAAATGATTGTTCAATTCTGGTTAAACCCAAGGGGAAAGAACTTGTGGGTAAATGCGGGTAAATACGGGGATATACGGGGATATACGGGGATATACGGGAATATACGGGGATATACGGGGATATACGGGGATATACGGGAATATACGGGAAAATGCGGGGATGACAGAAATGAAAGTAATATGTGCTAGTACCATTCAAAACCAATACAAAGAAGAAATTTTGAGTAAATACGGTTAAATAAATCTAATTTGAGTATTTTGTGACAAATTTTTTAAGTTTGTGGGTTATATAATGGATTTTTTAGTGCTTTTAAAGTACTGTTTTAATATTTTCAAAGGTTTACTTCTTGAAAATTGCTTCAATCTTTCAGAAATTTATTTCAAAAAACATTATTTTAACAATAAAGAATTAAATTATACCTATCATTTTAAAAAATTCATACATTTGCTTATGCTATTTGTCCCAAGGAGAAAGAACTTGAAAATATTCCCGCACTCCCATGTATTTTCCCACATTCACCCGTATTTACTCCTTAAATGATTAACTTTGTTTCCTTGTCTGTTTTTTATGTGTAAAACCAATAATTTGAAACGGATTTAACTGTTTGAAAAGTAATTTTATAAAGTGAAGACACCTGAATATTGTTTACATTATTATCAAAGTATTTTTTTTGGACATTTTCGTGGTTAAATTTTTAAATGACGAAAATCTGTGTAATAGTTTAATTTACGTTAGTTTATGTTGAAACATAATACTTGCATAATACGATAATGGTGAGAATTAAAATAATATCAAGATAACTGTTCTTCTCTAATGGTTCAACATTAATTTCAGGAATTTCTAAATTCAATCGAGCAAGAAACAAAGAAAAAACTTCCAAACATAGTCCTTGTGGCTTTAAAGGCAATAGGAGTAACTCAATCCGAAGATTTTTCTGACCTTAAAGACGATGAAATTCCAAACTTAGTGAATAGTTTATCAAAGAAGGTTGTGATTAGTAGTGTATTTGAATTTTCCTTATTTAACAAATTTAAAATATTTCAGATAATACAAATAGCTTCAGGTGGACCTAATATTGACAATCAGCTAGTAGTAGAAGCTTCAGCTTATATAAACGAGTGCTTTTGCAACGTTCAGAATTTCGAGATCCCGTTTATGGTTGTTGGGAAAATTAAGTCAATTGCAAATCACTATCGTTCTGCTGCAGCTGGAGAAAGTGGGACTCAAAACATTAATGCTTCTAGTAATATACAAAATACTGGAGATGACATTCAACGTCGTGTCGCTAGATGGAGTCGATCATTAACGGTAGAGTTTGAAAAATTGTTTCCGAACCAACTGAATGGTGCAATTATTGTGATTGATGTACAAAATTTCCTTGCTATTTGCCCAATATGCCGCTTATCTTATTCAATCATTAGTCCTTGTCGCAACAACTCATTTTATAAGCGTAACTTTGTTGATCACTTGAATCGTGAGCACTTACAAACTAGAAATCCTTTGCGTCGCTCAGTTCCTCTCAGTAATTCTCATTCAAATTCTGACATCAATTCAACATTGCCTAATTTAAATCGACAGTCTCTCCCTATTCAATTAGACACTACAACCCAATTACAATCTCATGTAACACAAGAAACTGAAAATGTCCCACCAATTTTGAACCATGTTGTTCCTCGGTCTCGTTTGCCTCGTTTACAAACTCGGACCTCAAGTCGTTTGCAGAGACAAATATAATATATAAATTAACTCAATCATAATTAACAATAATTCTGATTTCTATTTTTCTTAACTAACATTCTTTCTATCATTTAATTTCAATAAACATTTGCATTATTTTTGTTTTATCACATATCTAGTAATACTGATTTTTAATATTCATTCAATTACACATTTTTAGATAAATGACAATGAACGACAAGTAACAAGTTTCATCAAGATTTGTTTGGAAAATGTAGAAAAAAATAAGCTGCATTTCAAAGGCAACCGCTTTAGTGATGTCGTTAAAAAGCTTTCATCTTTTATTTACATGCGAGGAGGAAAGTCATTGTACAACTTTCTACAAGTTAATATGATTTTGCCTGAGTTAAGTGGCCTCAAAAAATTTATGAATAAGGAGTTAAATGTTGTCAAGGAAAACATTTTAAGATTTGATGAATTGCAC
The DNA here is from genome assembly GCA_963573255.1 of Chironomus tentans. Taxonomy (NCBI): domain Eukaryota; kingdom Metazoa; phylum Arthropoda; class Insecta; order Diptera; family Chironomidae; genus Chironomus; species Chironomus tentans. The sequence continues at coordinate 30,152,242 of OY754303.1, read as the reverse complement.
CAGTATCTAGCAGCAAATGAATATCCTTTTGAGGTACATATATTTGAAGATGGATCACGAATAACGAGTAAAGTAGAATATTGTCCAGACACTAATACGCTCATAGGCTTGAATGCTCCGTTTGATCCTATGACTGGTTTACCATTCGTCAACTTCCACAAAGCTGATAGTGCCAAGAATATTTATGACTCGATTACAAAATTCGATAAGGCGTCCTACGTTCAGGTGTTGCTAGCACAACCAAATGTTCCGGGTGCAAAGGCTTTTCTTCTTGGAGTATATTTCACTAGCAATACGTTTACAGAAATCAATGTTACTAATCGGCTAAATTATATGAAAGAGGAGTTTTTGAATTATGGCATTGATTTTCTTGGATACGGTAGCGATGGCGATGTTCGACTATTTAATGCACAAAAGAAACTGATTAATTTTGGTGAAGTGACAATGTATGGAACGATTGAATTGTGTGGCAATCTAATGGCAGCAAATCTCGGCACTCAGGATACATTTCACATACTTAAGCGTTGGAAGAATCTCATGAATCAGTTTTCACGACTTATGCGTATTGGAAACAACGTTATTACAGTCAATCATTTGATTATCATGTACAAAAGATTTGATAAAACCTTACATGGTATTGTTCAAAGTGATTTAGACGTTACTGATTTCATGAACTATGACTGTATCTATAAAATAACTAGTGAACGTGTATTGGATCTGCTAAGAACAATGGATGATACAAAAGGAACAGTTTTATATCTTGAGTTAATTCAGTGTGGTTTAAAGTCATTTGTGGAACATGATACATCTATTTCTGACCGGTTATTTAATGCCGTCTATATGGTTAGTTTTTTAAGGCTATGGAAGACAGATATTATTAAGAAAGATATGCAAAGTGAGAGTTTTATCACTACAAGTAGTTACGAAGGACTCGAAATGAACTTACTGTGGCTATTACGATTGATAATTGACAAAAGAGCTTACAATATATCCGAGAATTCTTCACAACAATGTGAAAGTGAGTTTCGTCATGTTCGATCTTTAACTGGTGTACAAAATACACAAATCAACTGCACTCCTAAAATATTTCTCTCTCGTTTACACAAGATAGAACTGTGTGAGCGAATAATGTTTGAGTTAAAAGATGAAATTTCATTTCCTGTTATTGAGCAACGAGAAGAAAGACACAGGCGAGTAAACGAAGACATCAATTCTAATGATATTATGATTATCATCGAGAGTGGAATTTTTGCAGCAATTGAAAAGGCAAAGGAACTTGGAATTCATCATGAAGAAACATCATTAAAGGATTTGTTAAGAGCTTCAACAAGGCGCAAGAATTGTGATCAATCTGAAACACAATTTATTTCCAGTCGTACCTTTTTGGAATGGGATGATGAAGATCCTGAGCCGATCGACGAGACTCTTATTTTTCAAAATGTTGAATTTCTTAGGACTAGATCAGACAATGGATATCTTACAATTAAAGAGGGTAATACTACAAGAATCGTTAAGAAAGATCAGTTAATATGGATGTTAGAAAACAACAAAATTCATGTCAATACAGATCTTAGACAGCGCTTTGTACCTCGCAGAACAATACAAATAACTCCAGAAGAAAATCAAGCCGATGATTATTGGATAGCCACAAAAGTATCGAAAGGTGATAATGTTGTTCTATTTGATGAGGGAAATATACTTTTTGGTAGGGTTTTAAACTTCAAGCGAATGCACATTCGATCAAACAGTAAATCAACATACTATCAGGACTTTGTAGACATGGAGAATTCCGAAAACATTGGCGTGCTGTTGAGTCCTTTATACTTCATTGAGAATGGACAAAAGGTAGTGATGAATTTAATTAAGTTTTTCGAGCTAAAATGTTATAAATGTCACGTAAATTTTAATGTAGACTTTACTGATGAACGTATAGCTACATTTTTTCATTCTTTTTACGATAACATTTAAATAAAAAGAAACAATTATGATATTTTTGCATGTTTTTTGTGCTTAATATTGGCTTTTGTATATGTTGATTTAAGTTTTGTCCTACTTAGTGACTTTTTAGACTACTTAAACGACCATAACTATTCTAAAAATCAATATTTTCAATATATATATTTTCAAAGCTATAACATACAGCAAACAGATTTGAAAAAAATGGACTTTGTATAAAGTTACAGCAGTTGAGTGTGGTGGAAAAGGGTCAAGTCGTCAGAGAGCACATGTACCCCATACCTCGGTAGATTTTGAATTTTTTAAAAAAAATCCTCGGAATTATTCTTATATCATATAAAAATAATTAAATACGTTTATAAATTAAAAGTAAATAACTTCTGATGAGTTTTTAATTAAAAGATTTGTCAACTTTTCAAGATTAAGACTTCCATTCCAGATTAAGACCCAGTATAAGTAAACAAAAAATCTGAAAATCAACATTTTTTTATTACATTTTACATCCCCTAAAAATAGAAAAATCACTTAATATCTCATTAATTTTTTTTTTGGAATTTAGACAAGAATATCACTTTTTTATCATTTTAAATCGTATTTTTTCCAGGATATAATATAAATTTTGGTTTAAACAATATTCAGGTGTTTTCATTGAATAAAATAATTTTTAAAATTAACAAATTCGTTACTAATTGTTGTTTTTCGCATAAGTAACAAAGTTCATCACAAAAAAAAAATAAAAATGGATAAATACGGGTAAATACGGGGATATACGGGGATATACGGGAAAATACGGGGATATACGGGAAAATACGGGGATATACGGGAAAATACGGGGATATACGGGTGAATGCGGGAAGATTTACAAGTTCTTTCCCCTTGGTTAAACCATGACAACAGTAATAATTGCATCAAGCAATGCTGTGTAAATTTTTCAGTTCAAATTAAAATGTTCGGCTTCGTTGAAAAATCGATCAATTTATGACATAATTAAAATGAGCAGATATAAAATATTTATCACTTTTTATTATATGACAGTTTTTAATTATTATATTCTTTTGAAGTCGCTACAATAATAGAATTTATGATCAAATGCATATCATGATGAAATTGCTTCACTATCATATCTGTCAACCACTCAAATAAAATTTATTTTATGGTGTCAGGTTTCATTCTTTTGTGTATGAATTATTTTTCCTAGATAATTTTATTGAAACTTCAAAAGTAATAGTATGATTCAATGACAATGATGGTTCTGATGTATTAATTCAAATTAATAAATGATTAAGTCTGCATCAAAGCTTCTGAAAAAATGAATTTCAAATTGTTGCTATGCTTTCCTAAAGCTGTTATATAGACACTCCCCAGTAACCAAAATTTTTGATAGTTACTGGGGACTTCGTAAATTACATAATAGTGCAAAATCTAGCACATCTTAAGTAATACAAGTGGTTCGGATTCCACTATAATTATTATTATTATTATTAAGTAAGCATTAGCCGCAGGTTTCACCACCTTTCCATAATTTGCATTATGAATTAATTGATTAGATCAAGATTTACATTGAGATGCAGTCAAATAACGTTAAAATGTCTTATAAAACTCACAATCCACCCTTTCTAGGTTGCCAATTCTCAACGCAATTCAAACCTTAAAGTCAGTCTTTCTATAATTATTTTAAAGACTTCCTATTCAAAGAATCAAGTTTCCTATCCTTTTAAAGAAAAAAATAAACACTTTCATGACTTTAAAGGTAAAATAGATCAAAAAGGAATGAATAATGCTAATGAGCTATTTTTATTCAGTCTCACGGAAAACTCTTAATCGTGCACAATAAATAGAAATTTTCCGTTTCTTATTGCGAATTTAAAGGTGAGAAAAAGCGAACGAGTTGAACAATCATATTCACACCAATTTTAATTGTGTGTGAATATATTGTTTTTGGTATTTCAGTGAAACTACTTTTTTGGACTTGCTGCTTCAGGCTTACGGAATCGACCCATAGTGTTCAGTATGGAAAGTCTGTGCCTAAAATTACCAATTTAACAGTGAAAACCGCATCTCGATTGGTGCTTCCAGTGCCGAGAAATCGCAAAAAAACGCTTTCTGTCATTTAGCAAGTTAGTTAGCAAGTTAATTTCCGCGATAACTCGATTCAAGCTCAATATTAAGACTTCCGGTTTTTTGCATCTGATAGATAATGTGTATGGCAAGAGCTGTATAGTTTTTGGAGTCATGGGATGCATCCAGTAAGGCACACGGAACGAAAAGGTGCTATTTTTGGTCAAATTATAGCCGATTATTGCAAAACACATTTTATTTTTTTCATAGAAAAGGAATGTTTTGACCAAATGAGCTGAAATTTGGTATGTAGGTTCCTTCGCTGTGCCTGAATATGGAACCGACGCCATTTTGGATTTCGAGGGGCTAGAAGCTACGCAAAATTGATTACTGGATCTTAATTAGAGGCTGTGGATGATTACTGGATCTTATATAGAGGTTGTGGATGATTACTGGATCTTATATAGAGGCTGTGAATGATTACTGGATCTTATATAGAGGCTGTGGATGATTACTGGATCTTATATAGAGGCTGTGGATGATTACTGGATCTTATATAGAGGCTGTGGATGATTACTGGATCTTATATAGAGGCTGTGGATGATTACTGGATCTTATATAGAGGCTGTGGATGATTACTGGATCTTATATAGAGGCTGTGGATGATTACTGGATCTTATATAGAGGCTGTGGATGATTACTGGATCTTATATAGAGGCTGTGGATGATTATTGGATCTTATATAAAGGCTGTGGATGATTACTGGATCTTATATAGAGGCTGTGGATGATTACTGGATCTTATATAGAGGCTGTGGATGATTACTGGATCTTATATAGAGGCTGTGGATGATTACTGGATCTTATATAGAGGCTGTGGATGATTACTGGATCTTATATAGAGGCTGTGGATGATTACTGGATCTTATATAGAGGCTGTGGATGATTACTGGATCTTATATAGAGGCTGTGGTTGATTACTGGATCTTATATAGAGGCTGTGGATGATTACTGGATCTTATATAGAGGCTGTGGATGATTACTGGATCTTATATAGAGGCTGTGGATGATTACTGGATCTTATATAGAGGCTGTGGATGATTACTGGATCTTATATAGAGGCTGTGGATGATTACTGGATCTTATATAGAGGCTGTGGATGATTACTGGATCTTTTATAGAGGCTGTGGATGAATACTGGATCTTATATAGAGGCTGTGGATGATTACTGGATCTTATATAGAGGCTGTGGATGATTACTGGATCTTATATAGAGGCTGTGGATGATTACTGGATCTTATATAGAGGCTGTGGATGATTACTGGATCTTATATAGAGGCTGTGGATGATTACTGGATCTTATATAGAGGCTGTGGATGATTACTGGATCTTATATAAAGGCTGTGGATGATTACTGGATCTTATATAGAGGCTGTGGATGATTACTGGATCTTATATAGAGGCTGTGGATGATTACTGGATCTTATATAGAGGCTGTGGATGATTACTGGATCTTATATAGAGGCTGTGGATGATTACTGGATCTTATATAGAGGCTGTGGATGATTACTGGATCTTATATAGAGGCTGTGGATGATTACTGGATCTTATATAGAGGCTGTGGATGATTACTGGATCTTATATAGAGGCTGTGGATGATTACTGGATCTTATATAGAGGCTGTGGATGATTACTGGATCTTATATAGAGGCTGTGGATGATTACTGGATCTTATATAGAGGCTGTGGATGATTACTGGATCTTATATAGAGGCTGTGGATGATTACTGGATCTTATATAGAGGCTGTGGTTGATTACTGGATCTTATATAGAGGCTGTGGATGAATACTGGATCTTATATAGAGGCTGTGGATGATTACTGGATCTTATATAGAGGCTGTGGATGATTACTGGATCTTATATAGAGGCTGTGGATGATTACTGGATCTTATATAGAGGCTGTGGATGATTACTGGGTCTTATATAGAGGCTGTGGATGATTACTGGATCTTATATAGAGGCTGTGGATGATTACTGGATCTTATATAGAGGCTGTGGATGATTACTGGATCTTATATAGAGGCTGTGGATGATTACTGGATCTTATATAGAGGCTGTGGATGATTACTGGATCTTATATAGAGGCTGTGGATGAATACTGGATCTTATATAGAGGCTGTGGATGATTACTGGATCTTATATAGAGGCTGTGGATGATTACTGGATCTTATATAGAGGCTGTGGATGATTACTGGATCTTATATAGAGGCTGTGGATGATTACTGGATCTTATATAGAGGCTGTGGATGATTACTGGATCTAAATTAGAGGCTGTGGATGATTACTGGATCTTAATTAGAGGCTGTGGATGAATACTGGTTATTATCTTATCTTATCTGTAACATAATAATAAGCCATGAATGAAAAAATTTGAAACGGTGTGAATATACCCATGAAGCGTGATCTGCTTCATTACTAGTTTTAAAAATTTTAAGTTGATGGAATCAAATCTATCAAAATTAATTGATTGAAATTTTCTTAAATAAAAATTCAGGACGTAGAACAAAATTTAAAAAAAAACAATTCTAGAAAATAAGGAGTAAATAGCCAGCCTACTCAAAAGAAAGTATCTTTCATGGATTGCACTTTGCCCCTTAAATAGTATTTTTTGGTATTTTCATAAATGTCCTATTAGGTCGTTCACTTATTATGTTCGCTTTTTAGGGGGGAGGGGGGGGTCTGAGATTTTGTAACAGGTCAAACAAAGAAAATTTTTTTTCTTAGAAAATTTGTAACAAGGGGGGGGGGGGTATAAAATTTCGTTTTTTTGCGTAACGTAATAAGTGAACGACCCCTAAGAAGGTCAATAAATTCAATTTTTGAACCAATTTTTGTATTACGTCAAAGATAATTTGATATTCCTCGGTGACCAGGGGCGAAGACAGATTAATTTTTCAGAAATAAATTTCCTCGTAAAAAGTTTTTCAAAGTCTTGGACTCCTCCCAAGCTATACCCTTGTCGGTGACTCTAGACAGAGAGTTCTTTAGAGGATTTCAAACCATCCTTAACATTTAAACTTATCCCCAAAAATTATCATAAAGTTTCATTACATCTTATTGAATACCCTCATTGATCAAGGAACAACAAGCTTAAGGTGCAGAATAATATTTACACTAAGAAATCTCCTTATAAATCTTCTCATCTTCTTCTTAAATAATCTTTTACTACAGCAACATAAATTTGAAATTGGAATTTCTTCTCTTTTGTTCATTCAATTCTATAGACCTCTTTAATTCCAAGCAATTTACCTTTTACTACAACCTACTTCCAATCGAATGAAAAGTGAATATTTTATTGCCAAATCATTTCCGTTAAGAAAACGAGGAGAAATGTGATGATATGGGTGCTGGAAATTTTTAATTTATCTCAACGGTTCTAAAAATATATGATACAAGACATTAAAAGTTGCTGACTAATGATGATGTCCCTTATGAGAATTTTCATAAAAGTTTGAAAGAAACGTATATGAAGAAATTTTCTCAGGCATTGATTACTTCCGAATAAAATTTTTATGGTTGGTTTAAGACCAATTTCAAGGTTGGGGTTAATGACATATTTTACGACCGATTGGAGATATAATTTTTAGGTATGAGTTATGATTTATGAGCCGTGTCATACGCTGGGTTTTTCTAGGAAAATTGAAAAGATCAGCATATGAGCTACATGAGGTCCATTTGGAAGTCACACAAAGTTCCAAAAGGCTGTCTTTGTCTATTTTGTAGACTGAACTTTGTAACTGCTTAATATTCTTAGAATTCTGCTTTTATTTTAGGGAGCTCTTAATCAAAGGGTGTCGTTCAATTTGTCGACAAACTCCACATGGGTAAAATCTTTCAAAATCACTGTCTGAGTAAGACTTATGCGCCCCAGCTAAACAAGAAAATTCAATCAACATCAGCACAATTTTTAAAACGATAATTCTGAAGTATAATCCATAAATCCTTAAAAGAGAATTTAAACGAAAATCTCAGTCGTAAAACTTTTCTCAATTTCCCATCAATTTTCTATAACTTCCAAAAACTTCCAATTCTATAGAATAAATCGCATTTCAAATTAAATTTCATTTCCATTTAGATTAACAGTATTTTTTGCCAGGTTCAGCACTTGTCTACAAGTTACGAGTCACAATGATATTCTTTTCAACACGAATGTCATCAAGCGAACAAAACGAGAAGCTCAAAGAACACAAATCTGCTTATTTGTACACATGATATCAAATTCATGATATTCTCTCATATAATTCCATATCCACATTTCCATTTTATTCCCTTACGCTTCATTTGAGACGACACATCATTGCAGAGATTGAAAAATAAATTTTTTTTGGTGCTATAAACTTTCTCTTTTGCTCATCCTTTCATTTTCACTGTGTGTACGACTTTATTTTTTTAATGATGATGCTGAGGAAGTCATCGTCATTAAACTATAGCAGAAATTTTCTCCGGAAGCTTCTGTTTTATTAAAGAGATAAAAAAATAGAGCATTATTAATGCTGCTTCCTTTGTGCTCTCGTAAATATAACCACAAAAACCTTGAATTTTTTTTTTTCATTTCATAACTGGAATTCCAATGCTCTCTTCTCATCTCTCTTTTGTTCAATTTTTTCCGCTTTGTTTCTTCTCATCATGTAATTTACATTTTTATGGTTCATGACATCCTTCTTATTACACTGAGAACAATAAGAAATTGATGATTTGTGGTGCTAGAGCATTTTATTCAAAATTATGTAGGATTTTATGAAGGAATTTTGAGCCTATCGACAAGTTTACTGAATTTATTATGTCACTTGAATATAAGTGGATGTTGAATTAAATTTTGAGGTTAGGGGTCGTTTTATGGGGGGAGGGGGAAAGGAGGGTGGTCTGAGATTTTGTAACAGGTCAAACAAATAAAAAAAATTTATTGGAAAATTTGTAACAAGTAGGGGAGGGGGTTCTAAAATTTCATGTTTTGCGTAACGTAATAAGTGAACGACCCCTTAGAACTTCTATAAATTTCAGGATAAATTTGTTCTGTGGTGTATTAGAGTTTGTCACACAGCTTCAGGAACCAGTTTCTAGGGCAATTCTAGATGTCCTACCCTACCCTATCACTTTCTTTATCCCAAAGTATCCTAGGGTAGGATAATGGAATACTCTAGGTTAGGGCGCATGGAGAACCCAAGGGTAGGTGGAATACCCTAGGGTAGCCTTCGAAACCAGTAACTACCCCAAAAATTGGACACCATTTAAGAATTTCCCCATAAATTTTTATGTAACAATTATATTACCACAGAATGTGAAATGACAATTTAAATTCCTTCATAACATCCATAATCAACCAACAATGCCTCCTTCATTTCCCCATCCTTATCATTTTATAAACTACAAGAGCCACAATTGACTAATTTAACGTCTTGATTGTGACTGTTAAACACTTTCAAGATAAACAGTTGTCGGCATTGATTTGACATTGTGTGTGAGTGTGAGAGAGATGGAAGTAAATTGTTATTATTTACATACAAATTTTCAAGAAGCCTAGCTTCTTATTCGTCGTCTATTGTTTTGTCACTTAAAGTCATCATCTTGTGTTTTTAAGCAAATTTTCGACAAACTTTTTCTTAGTGCTTGAAAAATAAGCAAAAAAGTTTGCTCCTTCCACAGCTTCTCTTTTTTGGCTTCTTGTAGAAAATTTTCGCTTTTGTCACTTTGCAGTTGTTCTTGCTCTTTAAACTACAGGAAGCAGATGCTTAATGTCATTTATTTTTTAAAAAAAATTTGAAAATAAATTGTGAAAAGATTTTTTTAAATGTGATTTTCTCAGCGGTGTACTAGATATTAGGGGTGTGTAGTGCTTAAAAATATAAGACATGTTAAGCCTTAGAATTTAAGAAGTTTAGAATTTTAAAAATTCAAATTTAAAAAAGTCGTTAAATTTTTTCCAATAAATATTCTTCCGTAAAATGACGTGTTCTGGAAGTATGTGGGCTGGATATGTCTAATCGACTAAAACTTGGCTTGCATATCGTCCTAATAAAGGATCAGAAATTGATGACAGCTACAGAACATACAGAACATAAAACAGCTACAGAACACGAGCAAATGATGCACAATTAATCATTGAATATCTCTTTTACAATAATTTCTATTCAAACTTCCAATAAAGCCCACAAATATGCAATCAATAAATTTTTCCCGCTTCTAATTGCAAAACCTTCAAAAACTAAACAAATTAAATTGAAAATCCCGTCCATTTATAATTAATTTGCTATCTAAATTTCAAATAATTCAACCTTACCATATGGCAAGGACACATAAAAGTCCTTTATATTAATATATCCAGCATCCATGCATACCAATGAGATGGCAGTTAGGTAAAAAAACGTATAAAAAATTTCATGTGGCAGTCTAGTTGGAAGGATTAAACAGAAAAAGGAAATTTGCATTATAATTCATGCAATATATGTTCTAATATTGATTTCATATGTCGAACAGCTTTTTCCCATCGATTTCTGAACCACAAACATGAAATAAAACTTCCGAAATATATTTTTGCACCACGTTCGTACAGCAATAACAAAAAAATTATATGTATGGAATTCTTTGTCGTTTGCCAAGAAAAGAATAGACGTGGAGAGCAAAAACATAAAATAAGGAAGCTTTGTTGGATGATAAAAATACTGCTATTTCTTCCTATAAGTGACTGAATTAATATTGTGACAAAAAAATATTGGAAGTGTTTTTTCTTAGTGTGGTACAAAAAAATTAGATTATCTTGTTAATTTTGGGGTCACCTTTGTAAGAAGCATGTATGTCTAAAAGTTATTTAAAATTAATCATATCATTATAATGTGACTTTAAGGGTCATGTAGCTTATCCTTGAGAGTTAATTCTTAAAAGGGATTATTTAGAACCAAGGGGTCAACCCCCATCGCTTAACAAATTATACTAGTGTTTTTGAGAAAATATCCCAACCCAAACCAGTCCCTGATATTTTCCGATCAAACCAGTTCAACCAAAGCAATTTCAAATTAATCCCTCTAAAATTCCGAGTATTTAATGCTCATGGATTTGGCCTTTAGAGGAGGCAAGAGGCTCATTCCGCGGATTTATTAAAATCCCTCTAAGTCACAGGCTATTGTTGCAAGTCTGCGCATACTATATGCAATTTAATAAAATGTTTTTTTTTCATACACCCACTTACATCCGCCTCTCTTCCTTACATTGAAAACCTACTCGATATGTCACATCAACCAACATTTTAGAGAAAAAAAAAATAATTCATGTTAATCTAAAACCCTTTATTACTCAAGTCTTAAAGCTTATTCTGATTAAAACCAACATGTTTAAAGCATTTTTAATTACACATTGATTATAAAGTAATTCCATCTTATATTTATTTCATCGTCGTTACCCAAACACTCATATCCATAGCACGTTTAAAGTATTGTGTAGGTTATGAGTAAATAATCTAGAAATTTACAATCACAATATGCTCTAATTAATTTCTCTTTCAACCAATGAATAGCATTAGGTAACATCCAACACTAATAATAATAATAAACAGTAATCAATCAATTTTCCTTCCAAGAACTTACTTAACAAGATATCAACAAATGATAATTTATCCATGAGATCCAACCAACACAGTATGTTATGTGCTACAAAATAAAACATTCAATTCATTTCTCTGTGGTGCTGAATTTCTTAAATCATGAGACAATTTCCATCTTATTTCGTTAAAAATCTTTTTCATCTTCTGAATTTATTAAATTTATTTTTTTACAATACCCAAAACACAAGCAAAACAGAGAGACAGAGATGACACAGAAGTCACAAAAGAAAATCAACACAAAAAAGGAAAAGGATTTTTTTATAAATGTTGTGTTTCTTCTTTCTTCTTGTTTATGTTCTGCCAAAAGCTGACTTTAATATAGAATAATGCTGCTTTTCTATACGAAAATGACAATCTTCCGGTGGTGTCCTCATTCAATAGTCCATAACATTGACATTCATAACAATAGGATTTATGATGAATGTTACAAATGGAAAAGAGAGACATATTGAAAGAAGCGAGCATTTGGTAATGAGTTAAGGAGGCTCACTGGCACAGTGGTCTAGTCTTTGATACCTAAAGAATGGTACGCAATCTAGTACTGGTAATTGGTTCAAGAATCATCATGGAGATTATGACTTTTTTGCTGTTTAGAGTCTTTGATTGGTGGATATAGCCAGAAATGTCATGGTTTTAGTGATTCGAATCATACAGGATCAAGTAAGTAGGCATAAGCATCTTACAGAATCTTACAGCAAGCGCTCCAAAAAGTCAAATTGACCAAGCAACTTCCAGTTTCTATTAAAATTCACCAAAATAAGAGACAAACCCAAAATCGAATTCCATAAAATCCGGCTCTTAAAATAACAAAATAAAAGACATAGAAATGTAAAAGAGAATAGAAAAGGATTCAACATAAAAAAATATATTAATCATATTAAATTTATGAAGGATTGAGATTGTTTATCTCATTCTGTGAGTTGTGTATATGACACAAAAAACAACAGAGATGAGAAGGAATTAGAAGCTTGGCATCAAGGCAAACTGTAGAAGACAACAAATAAAAGGATGTGAAAAAGGAAATTTGACTTTTTCTCGTCTCCACAGCATTCACTCATTCATTGACATTTCTTTATGCTAAAGCTTACATTGTGTCTTCCTCATTTCTTCACCATTATCCGCCTTTCGTTCAGAGATTTTCCTTCCTTTAACGTTTGTAATGATGGAAGATGGGTTCGTAAGGGTATTTTTGCTATAAATTTTCGGTCCTCACTTAAATATATCAAATAACTGTAATAAATATACATTTACTTTAAGACTACAGCTGTCACGAATCCTACAATCAAATTCTAATTAATAGCTTTTTTGCGTCGCTTCTCTACTTTCTGTCTCCTTTATGCCGCACGTGGGTCGATTGCCTAATAATTCTCAGAACAATCTCGTTAACTTTAAATTATTAATGAGAATTTTTTTCACTTTTTGGGTCTTTTTCGCACAGTTCTTTGTTGAAGAATGAGTTGAGGATAGATCCTGCTGTAGCAGGATGTTAATTTGTTTGTTCAAATGTCTGAGCCATTAAATAGTTAGTAAATCAGAGAATATTGTGATAATTAGACTTTAAAATGCGCAATTTTGTAGCTGTGGCTATCAAATGAAGCTCGAAGTGGAACTAAATATGACGGATAGTCTAAGTGAGACAAGAACTTAAGGTGGGCTAGTGACAAGAATATTCAGATAAGTCAAGATTTGATTAAAATTTTCATCAAAGAAACCAGATTTCCTTCCTTCAAACTTCAAACCTAAAGCACTTAAAATAACACATCCAATATTCTATTAAACATGTCCAGTATCGAGCAATTCTACCCTCTTTTATATTTCATATTTACCGAAAAGTTCAATTGAATATGATGAGGATCTTGCAACGACTGAATGAGTTTTCTTTATTAAAAAATTCTTTCTTCTTCTACCGGCCTTTCTTGTCTGATTTGCCGCAGGCAAGGAAGTTTCTACTTCCTGTAATTGGTAAATAATAGGACCTTTCTATGGAAGCAGCAAACGTGCTGTTCAAAGAAGTAAAATTCATGTAGAAAATAAAATAAATTGGTGGAAGGAATGAGTGTTTAATTGGCACTTTGTTGGGTGCTGTATGTTGATATTTGAGACTGTTATTATGGATAATGCCTGTTAGAGATGATTGTACTGATGATAATCCTCCTAAATCAGTCAAAACTTTCACTTTAGAACCAAAAAGTTTGTTTACAAATTTAAGATCAACAAAAATGCTTACTACGACTCGTAATAAGTATCAACTGATGTAATCGTCACCATTTTCATTCATTGCATTGCATAATTAGTTGAGCTCCAACAACAAATACCCGAACTCTTCTTCGTCTTCGTTCTATTTCACAGCATTTGCATGCTCATTCCTTTCTAGTCTTACATCTCCATAGAGATTTAACAAGTTACGACATAATGACGTGATGATTTCAGCAATTTTGCTTCTTTTCGTCAGCCAGCCCCATCATGAGTACAGAAAAAAAAACTTTGAAATTAGCTTAAAAAATTTCTCGTTCTTTTTCCGTTGAGAAAACTTTTTGTGTCCCAATTTATTTTGTAACGTTAGAAAGGTCTTGTGAAGCAATGATAGGCATTTAGTCGTGCAATGCCTTCATTATTGTTATTATCAATCTTTATCCTTGGCAATCTTACCTCTTAGTTCCCGCTGAGATTCAGTTCAACACGAAAACAATAAATTCACAGCATTAATTAGCATAAATTTGTATCCATTAAGCTATGGTCTGCACTATCATGTGCATTTATTTTACATCACCAAACTCATTATAAATGACTTTAGGCACCATTGGTGTTTTGCATTAATTATGAATCATAAAATGATTTTCGGTCTCACAATCATAATTATTGCTTATTACATCCTGGATTGCTATTTTAATTGACCTCATTAACATGATTGTCCAATAATTGATATGTGATGAGAGTTTGTTGAACTGTTTATCCACAAAGATTTATTTTGACAGGGGTTTTGTGGGTTTTTTTGGATGTGCAACGTAGGGGCATAACTAGGATGATTTTTTAGGAGTCCCTGCTTGAAGCCAAATTACCCGAGCTTGGCTAATTCAGAATCTCTATTCATGAGAATGGCAACCCTACTGTCTAGCTATGGGTGACTCCAACAAACTCAAACCATTTTTTCTCACCTTCTAGCATCAACAATTTTTAATTATCCCATACTGTATGGACCATACATTATAATAATAATCACACGACAAATGAACAAAAAAATCCCAATTAATGTCACCAGCACTCGTTATTATTCTCACTAATTGAATTCATTAATAATGCATTGATATATAAAATTGTCCGATCAGCATAAAAAAATTGTTGAATAATTACCGCATTTTAAACAAAACAGGAACTTTTAAAGCTCTTAATTCCACCCTATCAACAGTAGATTAATGTATATCCATAAAATGTTTATTCGATATAATTAATAAGTGTTTAATTTATTTTAATGATTTTCTGTGAATTGAAAAGTCAATGGACGGTGCTGCGAGTATATGCTTAATCTGATAATGAGGTCAGTTTAGGAATATTATTGTAGATTATCAGGAAACTTTAGGAAAATTATGATAAATATCTATTGCGACGCAATTGCAATGTCTAATTTATGACTGCATCAGCAGATTTGAAGTTAAATGCTTGGCATTAAATCATTATTAAATTTTAAGTTCATGAAGTTTTATCGAGTACAATCTTACTGTCGGAAACATTATATCTTCATGTTCTTCAAGTAGTAGGGGAACTAGGTTTTGGATATTTTCATCAATCAAACTAAATCCTAAATTTGGACGAAATCTTCAAAATTTCACATTAACAGCCTCAAACATTCATCAAATACTCATGGTCAGCCAAAACATTCAATCATCAATGCTTATCACATTACTCATCTAATAGTTCTGTCATTAACATTAATATTCCATAATAACTCAAGACAGATGAATGGATACAATTAGTTCCATCTGATTTCCTTGCTCATATCACATTTATGATGGAATTGTTTATAAATGTCATGTAATTCATGCTTTTGTTGGATTCAAGTGTGAGTGATAATTCTTGACTTATGAATAATATTGTTGAAGATGAATGACGTCGAAGTATTTGAATATGACTGAATAAGAATACATAGAAGTTCCTGTTGAATATTTCAATATAGTAACCATCGTTATTGACTTTTAAAAGTTTCAATGTCTAATTGGAGCTTATCCAAAATCCTTACAACATTCCCTAACAACTGCCACATATAAAGGAACACCACTTCTCTTCCTGAGTATGATAAAATAATTACGTTGCCACGGAACCAATTGAATCAGCACCATCGTTAGTGATAACAAATTTTTTTTCTCAAAAATCCTTCAACAAAAAATGGAAGCATGAAGCGAATCTAAAAGCTTCACATTTTATGCTCGTCAATATCATATCGCATTATCATTAGCACAGCACATACGAATGCTTTTACCACATCATATCTTGCCATACAGAAATATGCTTAGTTTGTAAAAAACCAGCATTGCAATACCAAAAGTATCTTTACACACTCGCAAATAAAATGCTCGCTTTTTTGTTGATTTGCAAAAGTCATCATCGTCGTCATCAGAATCATACAAATTGGTGGAAATTTCATACATAAAAAACATTTCCAAGTGCCTTCTGGATATAATATTGCTTTTAACTGTCAGCAGCTTATATGTTGATGGCATTGAGCTTCAAGCACTTGGAGATTTGTTTTTTATTTTGTAGCTTGGATGTTTGAAATAGGAAATGGAGTTGATTGAAAATCAGATGTGAATTTGGGTACAAAATTATTCCAAAATAAGGTTTTATTCATCTTGGA
Source organism: Chironomus tentans (assembly GCA_963573255.1). Lineage (NCBI taxonomy): Eukaryota > Metazoa > Arthropoda > Insecta > Diptera > Chironomidae > Chironomus > Chironomus tentans. Next base: position 30,135,726 of record OY754303.1, on the reverse strand, counting down.
GACACTGTTATTACGATTTTATATTAAATTGGATGTTTTTAGTATGAGCTGCTTTATTGGTGCTTCCTTGATGTGGCTTCTTTAATATGTCCTAGGTGTACCTCAAATCTAAACCTATGAAGGATATCTATCACCAGGAGGTGTGATCTATGGAGTGCTTTAAAAACTCCTAGCCTTCAAAAAATGTCTGTGTAGGACGGTATGTCTTCCAGAACTAGAATATTACTAATAAATCCACAAATTAGGATCAATGAAGCTATGGTTGCAGCATACTACTCGAATTCGTTTTGAAATACTCATCATACAATGACTTCCTTCCCAGAAACCTATGTTTGGAAGTCAAATTTACTAATAGAGTTATTTCCTTCCCTGAATACTTCAACATCAACACACAAGCACTCTGGAGCATTCTTCCTCCAAAAATTAATTGAAATTCGACAAGCTCAACATGTTGCGATTGATAAAAAGAGCTTCAAGCAATGAAAAATTTCAATTGTCATACAAGTTTTCAAGATTAAATCTCAATAACAACATCCGAAGCAGAGCATTTTTCCTAATATTCCCGCCCTAAACTTGAATATTCAAATGAAATGACAGAAAAATGTTTTGATGAAAGTTCAATATCCGCATCAACTGACTGCCATGTTAACACATCCTCCTTTTAAAGTTATCAGATCTTTTCAATAATTTTCTCATTCAATATTCATTCGACTTCTGCTTTTTGTGATTAACTTTCTGATATGCTCTCGGTTCTGTATTCAATCTGATAGAATATAATGTAATAAAAGTTTTCTGTGTGAAAATTGGGAGTAATGCTTTGGAGATTAGAAGGTTCTTTGTGTAGATTCTATAGTAAATGATGAAACTAATGGAAGCTTAGAAGATATGGAAGACAAATATGATAAATAGCTTGAGATTATTCTATTGCATTTAATAGTCTGAGAATTTTCTAATAGAATTGCTGAGATTCTTTTTGTTGAATATTCTATGGAGTCATTCACTTAGGATTTTCATAAATTTGAAGCGAAAAGTGCTAAGTGGATTTAATATAGATTATTACTCAAAAGTTAGTAGTTACACCTAATAGTTTCATCTCCCACATGATTTGTCGTACCGGTCAAAATATATTTAAAAAATAACGGTCAAATTATATTTGAAAACATCCGCAATTTTTTTTTTTTTTGAAAAATAACCGTTAAAATGTAAAAAAATGATTTGTCGTAACTAACTGATAGCTTAATACTCTAGATAGTCAGTTGACAAACCAAAAGGTCATAAATTAAGTCATAAATCACTTAATGTTAACAGATCAATCACACGTTAAGTAAACATCTTGCTGTTTATACTGAACAAAGCATACATATCGATAATTGGCCATAAAATGTCATAGCATCAACATCAGCCTTCTAAAAAAATGACAAAGACAGTAGGACAATAGCCTCGCACATAATTAAATATCAAATTCGAACCGAAGCACTAAGGGGTCGTTCGCAAATTACGTCACACTTTTAGGGGGGGAGGGGGGGTCAATGAATTTGTGACAGTCGAAACAGATTTTTTTAAATTCTTTGGAAAATTTGTGACAATGGGGGGAGGAGGGTCAAAAAAGTCAATTTTTAGCGTGACGTAATTTACGAACGACCCCTAAGCCTACAGCATTTCATTACTAAGAAATATGTTTAAATATAATAAATCCACATCATTACCATCATCATAGCCTATGCTGAATATCTTTCATTACATCCAACTGCTTATATTCTGTTCATTATTGTGCTCATCCGACTAGGATATGGAAATGCTGAGAAAAAATAATTCGACACATGTTTATGCAAAATTTTATATCTTTATTTAAAATATTCATATTCATATCTTGTGGATGGGGGTAAATTGCTAAGAAAGTTTTGATTCCAGTCTGAATAAATGAGGAAAAATTTTTTGGAGTTTAATGAGAGCAATTTATGTATGATTATATGTGAGGATGATGTTTGAATTATAAATTAAGTTTGTATGAAAATTTAGTAGATGGAATAGGGATGATGCTTATGTGAAGTTAGATCTAAGAGTAGAGAAGAGCATCAAGTTTTAGAGGTTGTCCTCCAAACTTCTAACTTCACACCAACACATCCATCCAATGTCATTCAGAATTTATGCTCTAATTAAAAAATCCCATTTTACAAAATTCTTTTCAGGCGGTCTTTTTTCCCCACTACCCTCAAACGACGATCATCAAACAACCGATCCACAAGAGATTGCATTCAAGTATGCAGTCGAGAAAATCAATGCAGACAATAAAATTTTACCACGCTCAAAGCTCCATGCTGAGATTGAAAGGATTTTACCGCAAGATAGCTTTCATGCATCGAAGCGTGTATGTCATTTAATGAAAACAGGTGTTGCGGCAATTTTTGGACCACAGTCATCACATACAGCATCTCATGTGCAGAGCATTTGCGATACAATGGAGGTAATGTAAAGGTGTAAATTTAATTTTGCGTCTGAAAAAATATTTTTAGTGGCAAGAAGAAGGTTTGCGCGCAAAATTTTATATCAATGTGTATCTTCTTCATCCACAACCTGAAGCATGAATGATTTCAATCTAAAAATAACACAGCATAGAATGTCACCCAAATATGTTTCGTTCAAGGGTAAAAGATTTATTGAGAAACGGATCTTTTGACGCACAATAAATTATTAGCATGTAAATTATGAGCTTTCGTCACGTGAATGTCTATTTTACATAACAGACAATAAAATTTTTCATGCATGAATTCAATTCACTTTAAGTAAGTACTTTGCTTAATAGCGTGTAATTCTTTTTAATAATCTCACGTTCGACGTCATGTCATGCACGATTGACTCAGCTAAAAAGTGATCCTCATTCAGAAATGATACATTATAAATGCAGGCATACGTAGATTATTATAAATATACAGAAAATTGAATATTTTTTGCACAGTTCTGCCTTTTATTCCTTTGTGTGGGTTGCAAATTTCATTTCACGCGCTTTAGGTCAGGAAAAATAAAATTGGTGTGAATATGATTAATATTTTTAAAGAAAATATTCTAATGGAAGGAACAACGCATTACCAAACAATGTTATTTTGAGGCACAAAAAGTTCAATCTCAGCAGGCTTCAAAATAATTGAAAACACTGTAGTTGACTCAAACATCTATGCAAGTCGAAATGATAGAATCCAGGAATAATCTCAGGCTTCACTTATAAATAGACATTAAAATAGAGATTGCACATGCAAGATATATTGCTACAACAGTCAATTTTTGTTTTACATCTTGACAGTCATCCATTCAGATTTGAAACATTTCAATTTTACGTTCCTTTCAAAACCATTCTTGATGTTAAATGAAAATTCTTTTGGTTAGCAGACATAGCTAGTTACAACAAGTTACATATTAAAATCTCATGTACATATAATACATTCATACATTAAGAATAAAATTAATTAAATTACGGATAAATGAATAGAAATGTTGAGGAATGAAACATTCCAATTACTTTTTCTCTTCTCAGTGAAGTCCTCACGGGGGTCATTTGCAAATGATGTTCATTGAAAAATTTGATTTTTATACCACTTAATTTCCATACAAAATTTTTGTTTTGTATAGAGTTTCACATAGTCCCAGACCTTCTCCCTAAATAAATGTTGAACGTCACTTGTGAATGACCCCATGATATAGACGTATCCAGAAATATTTTGATTGGTGGTTTGGAATTTTTTCCATGCATTTTTAATTTTTAGGTGGGGTAAAAAAAATTTCCTGATATTAATTTCAATCTCATGGAGTTCTGGACCCCCTTAGACCTCTCACTGCCTACAACTCTGCCCCATATAATTACAGATACAACTCTTTATTAACCGATTATCCTTCAAATGCACAAAGAAAACCACATCAATAAAGTTCATAAACTAAACTTGACGTAAAATATCCACGTTAAGTCCTTGAAAACAGTTAAAAAGTATCAAGTAACATCCTTTAACATCATAATGGATATCCAATTTTCGATTATCAATATTTTCAAAACTTTTTAAAACTGCAACTTTTTCTTCAATCTGCTCAAATGATTGGTAAGTTCTTTAAGTTCCATTTCATAGTAAGTTTAGCCAATTCTTATCGAATGTTTTGAACTTACTGAAAAGTTTTACAATTTACCTTTCATACTAAGTTAGCTGATACTTTAGTAAAGTTCAAGTTTTTCACTTATTTTTATTGAAAATATTTTTGAGATTTCTTTAAAATAAACTTTTTCTACTTCCAACATTTTTAACTCGTTTGAAAATTTAATGAGCATGTAGGTTTTAATAAAAAGTAAAAGAATTTCAATTAAAAATAACTTAAGCTGCTTTCAAGACTCATGCACTTAGAAAATTAATTGCAAAAATCAGAAATTAATTGGATTTTCTGTGCAAAATAAATAAAATCTTGAGAAAATATGAGGAAGTAATAAATTGCTAATGGCACTAGATTCTGGTTCGATTGAAATCATAGTGCCATCAGCTGGATTCACCGAGTCGCTGATATCCTTCTGCATTTAATGTACAAGTAGAACTGAATATTTTTAGTGAGATTTTAATGATGTTTGATTTATTTTGGAGGTGATTCCTACATAAAAGAGTAGATGGGGTTGGTAAGGATGCCTAAAACTAACCATAATTTCTTGAACACCTGAACTCAGGGAGTAACGAAGATCCATGGCACCACTGGAGAAATGATTACGATTTATTGAATTTTTCGCCCCCTAATAAGAGGATCTCTGGGAAAATTACTTCACCCACCCTATTTACGTTCTGCCTGAACTGGATGTTCAGGACTAAAAACGCGTTTATGCTAACATGTTGATGAGTGTAATTGTTCGGAAATCATATGGTTCAGCATACGTCATTTATGAATGAATCAAGAAAAAACAACATTTCCACAAAACTACAAAATGATTATAGTAAGAAGTAGCAAGAAGAATTAGATTGTATATCAAGAAGAAATCATTCACAGACACTGTAGTAAATGTATTCAGTTATATAATATTTGATTTAAGGATTATCACATGCGGAGATGATTGAAGGATGGAAAATCTTCATACCTCATTTCTCTTCGTACTTTATTGCCGAGTTTTCTTCTTGCTGTTTGTAATATTTGGCATACATAACAAAATATTATGAAACCCTTAACGATACCTCATTTCTCATCTCTCATTTCATATTTTTCATCCTACTTCTTACAAACTTATATGATAATGCCTTTATGGCACATGAAACTGTACATGTGTGTTTATGTGCGAACAAAAATCTTTCCCAAGCTGATAAATTTGATAAAAGTCATTTACATATGTTTTCGTATTTTCATTCTGATTCTACAGGAATTTTTTTTACCTCAAACTTAGTTTTTTTTTTTTGTTGAATACAAACAATTTGAATTTAATTTAATTTTGAGTTGAAAACAATAGGAATAGAATCTTTCGGATTTAGACATTTTGTAATGAAATTTATGGAATCTTCTTGTTATTCACAATGGAAAAAAGTTGTTCCTGATATTGATTTTTGTAAGTAATGGAAAGGGGATGTAAAAAGGGGATTTTTAGGACTTTTTAGCGCATTTTTGAAACTTGTTTCAAAAAGGTAGCTTAATAATGCACTTTGTCTGTTCGGCTGTTCGGCTGTGAATCGAGATAGAAGCAACCAGACATCGTAGAGAGTTCTAGTTTTTTGCATTAGCTCAGTGCCATCGAGTTATTGGCGTATCGATTAGTTTGAAAGCTCAAAACCATCTCTAAATACTATAATTAATGATTTTTTGTTTTCAATACAATAGAGCCAACTTCAAGTGGGATAATTTAAATATATTTTGACCGTTAGAAAATTTGAATTTCAAAAAACCGTTAAATGACAAACCATTTTATTATATGAAAATTCACTGCAAAATTGTTAATTATACTATAATTAACGATTTTCAAGTGCATTTACGCGGGAAATTTTCAAATATATTTTGACCGTTAGAAAATTTGAATTTCAAAAAACCGTTAAATGACAAACCATTTTAAAATATGAAAATTCACCGCAAAATTGTTAATTATACTATAATTAATGATTTTCAAGTGTATTTACGCGGGAAATTTTCAAATATATTTCGACCGTTAGAAAATTTGAATTTCAAAAAACCGTTAAATGACAAACCATTATATTATATGAAAATTCACCGCAAAATTGCTAATTATACTATAATTAATGATTTTCAAGTAAACAATCAACATATTAAGTCACAAAATATTCATGATTGACTTATTTAATACGCAGTACTTTGCTAATCAAATACTGATCGCTAACACAAAAATGCGCTGAAGTCCCTCGATATATAACACGAGGACTTTCTTTAAATTTTTTATTGAAAAATTAGAAAATTGAGAAACGTTTTTAATCAATGGAGATTTCTCCCCCCAAATTCACTCTCCTCACGCATTTGCTTACGTTTAATTTTCCAAAGCTAACTAGAGAATATAAAGAATTCATACAAAAATCTTCAAGATTTAATTGTTTTTACTTCAAATGCAAGGGTTCTAATCTCGACTAGTGACACTGCTGCTAAAAGCATTCGAAATTCATAGAAATAATCTAAAAACGCTTTTTCGTTTTGTATGAGAAAATCTAGAAACATTTTTTGGATTTTATTCTTGATAATAAAGAATTTGAAAGAAATTGCTCGGAGTGAGATTCGAACCAATGACCTCTGGGCTAGTCGTCCAGTCCTCTAACAAATACGTCACTGAATCATGTCAAAACAAGTGACAATTTTTTAATATATATAGAAAAAAATTAAATAACAGTTTTTTAAATTTTAAAAACAAAGTTTTAGATTTTTAAAATAATTTTTTAAATGGTTTTTAAAACATTTAAAAAAACAGATTTTTAGAATTATTTTTATGAGCGTAGCTACATCCTCGTATTCTTCATTACCATATTCATATTAATCATGATATTCAGTCTTACAATGGAATAAAATGAGCATAAAGTTAAACGATTTAAGCCTGAAAATATTAGTAAGCAGCATAATCCATTAAATTGTAGCAAAATTGAGAAATTTTTGCATAGATTTTCATAAAAGTATTTTAGATTCCATAGAAGAAATCTGCACAATGCAATAATTCACACAAAAACAACATTATCGCTCATGTTATTTCCTACCCATAATATTCTAAAGCCATATCTTTTTATGATCATCGTAATAAAATTAAAATCCCTCATTCACATATAATCCTTAATGTAAATAAATGTGTTACAACACGAGCAACTACATTCATGCCCATACAAATATGCACAACGATTCATTCATCTATTTATTCATTGAGTTTATTGCCAAGCATAAATATGAGAATATGAAGGAAATGGAGCTCTTATGAGTAATAATAATAAAGGCAATAACAGTCATTGAAAGTTCAACATTCAATTTGTTTAAGCAGCTATTTAAGATGATAATATGTAAGGCATAATAAGCCTCTATGTTGGATGCTAAGAAAACATTTGAAGCTTTGACCAGAAGGTCTCGTCTCTATTTTTGGGAAGGAAGGATTAAGAAACTCTTTGAGGACTTTTTGATATCTTTTGAGTGGCATTTATTGGGAATAAAGAGATTTGAGTATAGCTTGAGGATGTTTGCCAGCATATTCGATTAAATTAACACTGAATAGAACTGTAGATTGTGTTGTTGTTGGAAATAAATGCTAAGTCAACAAATTCTAATAGTCTGAGGCACATCAGAAAGACTTTTCGGTCGAACAACGTCCATAAAAAAATTAATTTTGAGACACCCCAAAAAAATTTTCATGGTAAAAAAATCATTTCTTCGTATGGAGTGTCATGCAGCTTCTGACACCCTCCTTCTACATGCTGGACGTTATTTGTGAATAATCCCATTAAAACCCATTAATTCCAAATTTACTAATATCACATACCAATAAACTCAAGAATAACTCAAAACTGATCACTTTCTACCAAAAATTGCAAAAAAAAACCAAAAATTCAAACAAAAAAAAATCGCTCCTGGGTGGGATCGAACCACCAACCTTTCGGTTAACAGCCGAATGCGCTAACCAATTGCGCCACAGAAGCAATTATTGATTGATATCAAAATTGGAGAAAAAAATGATGACATCATAAGCAATTTGCTTACCTTATCAAATGCACATTTTGTGCAACTTTTTTATCAGCTTATTTTTTGTGAATCAAAAAAAAAATTGCGACTGTTTCAATTCTCAATTTCAAAACCGATATAAAAATGTAATTTTATGTGAACTTCTACCAGATGCAAATTTAATAAAAATTGCTAAAAGTTGTACAGCAAATTACTTTCCATGATCCCATAATATTCCATAAAAAGCTCATAAAACCGCAATTTAACAATTCACTTAAAGTCACAAGAAAAAACTTTAAAACCTTTTATTTTTTCATAGCTCATCGATTCTTTTTCTTCTCACCTTTACATCCCATTTAGATTCCACATTTAGAAACAAGATGGGATTATCGATTGAGACGTGAGAGCTGCTTAGTAAATCTTTACCCACATCCATCGACGTTATCGAAAGCTTATGTTGATTTGGTTAATGCATGGAAGTGGAAGTCATTTACAATAGTTTACGAGACAAATGAGGGTTTAGTGAGACTGCAGGAGCTTCTTAAAGCACATGGACCGTCCGAATTTCCAATAACTGTTCGACAACTGAGTGACTCTGGGGACTACAGGTAATATTTTTATTTACTCAATATTTTTATGTCTGATCATATCATCATGTTATGTATAGGCCATTGCTCAAGCAAATAAAGAATTCAGCTGAATCACGAATCGTCCTTGACTGCTCAACGGAAAAGATTTTCGAGGTTCTAAAGCAAGCACAACAAATTGGCATGATGAGTGACTATCATAGCTATTTAATAACATCACTTGATTTAAATACAGTCAATTTAGAGCCATTCCAATACGGTGGCTCAAACATCACAGCATTTCGTCTCGTAAATCCTGATAATCCACTCGTACGTCAAACAGTCAAGAACTGGACGGCAATTGATGCGAAAATGAATGGAGGAAAGAAAGTAAATTTGGGTTATGACAATACATCGACTATAAAAGCTGAAACAGCGTTAATGTACGATGCTGTCCATTTGTTTGCGAAAGCACTTCATGATCTCGACTCGAGTCAACAGATTGACATACATCCATTATCGTGTGATAACCAAGATACATGGCCGCATGGATATAGCCTCATCAACTACATGAAAATTGTTGAAATGCGCGGACTAACGGATGTCATAAAGTTTGATCATCAAGGCTTTCGAACAGATTTTATATTGGACATAATAGAGCTTTCACCACTTGGCTTAAGGAAAGTTGGCACATGGAATTCAACGCAAGGTGTTAATCTCACGAGAACGTACACAGACCAACAGAAAGAGATAAAAGAGATATTAGCCAATAGAACGTTAGTCGTGTCGACAATTTTAAGTAGTCCTTATTGTATGAGGAAGGAGGCAGAAAATCGTCTCACAGGAAATGACCAGTTTGAGGGTTATGCTATCGATCTCATTCACGAAATCTCAAGAATACTCGGCTTCAACTTTACAATACGATTGGCTCCGGACGGACGATATGGAAGCTATAATCCTAACACCGGGTAAGGAATAAATTGATGTTTTAAACATTCAAATCATGATTTATTGTCTTCGAAAATTCATGTGATGAGGAGGAGGATTGCAGGCTTGTAGAAAAGATGAGAAAGATGTTGGAAATGAAAATTGAGCGATAAAAACAATGAAGAATATTTTTTAGCTCTTGTTTGCTGCAGTTCTTTTATATCCTAACTGGATTTATAATTTTATGATGGAAGTGGGGGTGGGGGTCATTAATTAATGACGTAACCCTTAGTAAGGATATATCTCATCTGACATTCCACCACCAATTTCAATTTCATCCAAATATTGCAATCCACCAGCTTCAAACTCGAGTAGCACAACGTAGTCACAGGGTCGTGGGATGTCCTTATGGCATCGTGACACTTGTCTTACGATAAAATATTAGATTAATCGCAGTGTGCCGCTCGGGAAAGCATTCTATAATAAAAAGAATCTTTCACTTATTTCTCGCCTTTTAAGCACCAAAAGAATATTTCGAAACAAGTCAGCTTACAAGCTCAAAAGCTTATCCTAACACATCGCATTAAATTTTCAAAGTTTAATGCATATAAAGCAGAACTTTTCATTCATTTCCATTTTTTCTTTTTATTCTTATAACGAATATAGCGAGTGGGATGGTATGATAAAGGAACTTTTGGATCAACGTGCTGATGTAGCTATAGCAGATCTTACAATAACTTATCAGCGTGAGCAGGTGGTCGATTTTACGATGCCATTTATGAATCTTGGGATTTCGGTGCTGTATAGAAAGCCGATAAAGCAACCACCAAATCTCTTTTCATTCCTTTCACCACTCTCGCTTGATGTTTGGTGCTATATGGCGGTAAGTATGAATAAAATAATATTTTCGAGTGAAAAAATTAAAATTTATGAAAAGTTCTCAAATCTGCACCTGAACTGCACTAAATTAATCTATTTTTCCAATCCACAGACTGCATATCTCGGTGTATCCATCCTCCTGTTTATATTAGCCAGGTAACATAGCAGTAAACCTCATAAATTTAATTAGCAACATTAACTCTCATTTCAGCAAAAAGCAAACATTCACAAGTTGTTGTTGTTGTATTTTTATCGGTCCAGAAAATTAATTGGACGTGAATTTTTGTTCACTTATGAGTGGCTTTCCAATTAAATTTTCCCACATTCTTCTTTCTCCTCCTTCTCTTTGTCTGTTGTGTTTACACATCTCAGTCCATGTGTTAATTTTTTCTCAGTATGCCATCAACACAACATAAAACTTTAATTCTATTCTCTCCGTACTGTAGATTTACACCGTATGAATGGAGCTCACCTGATCAGCCCGAGAAAGCGGAAACACAATTTACTTTACTAAATTGCTTATGGTTTGCGATAGGTAAATCGACATGACTGTCCTCATTTATATTTTTAAAACTGACGAACCTTAAAAACTGATTTTTTATCGCATTTCCTTTTCCACTTTACGTAATCATCAATAAATAGGATCACTTATGCAACAGGGCTGCGATTTTCTTCCAAAGTAAGATAAAGCTTCATTATTGTGCCTTTTTTTCGAGGTGATGACGACGAAAATTGATAAAAGTCACACCAAAAATTGTTTTACGCTCGTGCACTAGAAATCGTAAAGCGATGAGACTGTTGACGACATGATAAAAAAATTATTTTGCTTCTTTTTGTGCCTTATTCTTTCTGCTTTGTGTAGGTTTTAACATTGATGCTTTTTGTAGACGTGAAAATAGCTGTTTTCAAATTATTGAGTATTTTATGTTGCGACACAAGAAATTTTATAGGCTTGAGGGCGGATTTGTTACATAGCAATTTTGAATCAAGGTTTTTGGGGAGCTTGAAGGAAGTGGAATCTTCATGTTTGTAAATATTTTATCAAAATATGGTAGAAAATTTTTTTTGCTGCTTCCTATTTGTTTGAAGATGCGAATATCAGTTCCTGATTGTTAAAAGAAATAAATATCAAGAGATCAAATTTGAGGTCTTGATTTTTTTCTTCAAAGTTTCCATGGTTTTTATTTGTTTGAAGCCAAAAAATCTGACACTTAGTCAGAATGAGGGTTATTTGGGGTCAGGGGTCAGGGGTCAGGCTACCCTTAATAAATCAACACTTCTATACTAAATTCCATTTTTATCCAATATTATGACAAAAGTCACTGGAAAAAATCCAGAACTATATGATTGAGCTGCCAATAGTCTTCCTTGCTACTAGGGTTACCCCTCTTAACAAGAATCAACCCCCATTCTACCCACTAAATCCTAGAGATCATTAAACGACAAAAATAAATTGCCAATAAATGTTCGTACCACGAAATGACTAAGAAATAATGAGAATTAATTACAATTATGTGAGCCTCTAATTACTTGCTTAATTAATTGATGCCTTATAGTGAAGGAAATAGCTTTTAAGACAAAAATTACCTTTATATTCCAACGTGGTCTGAAAATAATGGTGATTATATTGATGCTGATGATTAGGATGATGTGAAATTCACAGTTACTTTAGGGGCCATTCATAAATGACGTCCATCATTTAGGGGGGTGTCTGAAGTTTTTTGAGATAGGTCAAAAAATTTCGTTTTTTGCGTGACGTCATTTATGAATAGCCCCTTTGAATGAAAATTATGAAAATTGTTTTATGAAAATTGTTTGAATTATTCTATTTGAAACTTCTTATTCCTTTTGCCAATTACTTGATTTTCATAAAAATTTGAATGAATTCACAAATTTTATATAGTTAGAAAAAAATTCAAAGTTTTTAATTTTCCAAGTTTGCTGTGATGAAAAAATGTTAAAATCCAGAAATTTTTAAAAGGGAATTTCAAACTTTTTATAACTGTTAATTTTTGAAAAATCTTGTAAATTGAAATAAATTTCAAAATTTAATACCTTTTATGCTATGCTATGTAACATGAAGCTCTCAAGTTTTTGGAAGCTTTAAAAATTAGATTGATTTTATTGGATTTTATGATTATTAATATTGTTTTAAACAGAAGGAAGACAACTCACCGTCCTGGATAAAAATTTTCTCCACTTTCTCAGCAAATTTGTATGAAAATGGACAAAACGGAAAAAAAATTATCCAGGCAGATGAGTTATCTTCCCCCTAGGTGTAAATTTTACTTTATTAAAAAAAACGTTATTATTTGCAAAATTTGAATATTCACAAGAAATTCCATTCTAAAAATGCTAACAATTCTGCATCAACTGACCTTCCACAAAATTCTTGCAAAATTCCTAAAAATATGCTCATTAATATTGAGTACAATTCCATTCAACATTGACAATTGATGAAAATTCAACAGATATCCTCTGAAAATCTATCTCATTCACGAAAAAAGTTTTTCATGGAATGTCTACTTCCATCAGAATAACAACTTCCTCTCCACATGGGTGTGAAAATGCATAAAAGCTGTAATTTTCCGCTTGAATTCGAGGCATAAATTTTTTCATCATCAACTCACAGCGTGCTTTGTAAAAGGAATCTCATGAATTATAATGGCAAACAATGGCTGAAAATTGAGTGAAACTTTTCTGTTTCTCCATTCGACTCTTGAATTTCCTTTTTGGATTGAGAACAAAAAAAAAGCCATGAGAATTTTTTCACATCCTCTTAAAAGCGGCTCAGGCTTTTTAACACATTTTTATTGTGTGTGAATGTGAGTGTGTGCATGTATGAATATTTTCTCATGTCGATATCAGGATGAGTGAAGGATGAAGACCTTTTTGTAGGTTAAAGCTCTTAAATCTTGCGGCTTTCAAGTAGAAAAATATGGAGAAAAAAAAATTCCACACTCTTTACATACCGACATCTCTTTAAGTTTATGGATGATAAAAGGTGAAAGAACTGACAAAAAGCTTTTTTTGTTGAGAGACTTGCTTGGTGACATAAGGAGAAAAAGGGAGAAAACTTTTTTTATACTTTTTGTATTATGTCTCATAGATTTTCGCCTTATGAATGGGAAATACCGCATATCTGCCAAAAGGATTGCGAAGGGATCTTAATAAATCAATTCTCATTGCTTAACAGTCTATGGTTTACAATAGGTGAGTTGGATGTCGTTTATTGTTGTAAAATATGACTGTAATAATTTACTGTGAGTGAAGTTAATAAAGGATTTTTATTGTGTTATATGATTCTTTTGTGAGGTCTGCAGCTGTTCTTGATACTTCATCAGAATTTATGGAACTTATATAAAAGTTGAAGGTCAAAATTAACAACATTTAAAAAATCTCAACTTTTTTGAATTTTCAACGTCTTTTAAAAATTTAAATTTCTAACGGTTTTCAAAAATTTGAATTTTTTTCGAAAATTTTCAAATTCTTAACGGTTTTTCTACCAAAATTTTTAAACACGCTTCAAGCTTCATTTATAATGCTGAACGTCCACCCATAAATACCCAGCAATAAAAGCAATTATCGTCAATCAATTTCCATTAATTATTTTGGTACATGCATAATTTTCTCAAATAGCCTCATCGATTCACTCGAATACCAATCAACTTGCATATCTTTAAGGCGATTTGCTTGGCTGTAAATTCTAATGAAATTTCACATGTCTGTGGCTCAAGTAATACATAAAGCTGCTAAATTATGCATAAAATGATGCCCCTTTGTTTAGTTAAATTAGTTTTGTGTGGTGTAAGGTATGGGAATGTCCATCTGACGCAAACTTCTGAAATCCTCACAATCTGCGGCTGTTAAAGGAAAATAATTTAATTTTCTGACTTAATTTTTTGTGTTTGTTTTTTTAAATTTTTTCACCACACTGAATTGCTGCTGTATCTTTAATGAAGGCTCGCTCATGCAGCAAGGTGAGTTTCTGGGATATTTTTATTAAATTTTTGTACACAAACAGGAGAAAAAATTCAATTTTGCTGTTTGTTTTTCCAATCTTTTGTTTTTATTGAGAAAAATATTTTTTTCTTATTTTTCTTCCAATCTTTAGGCTCAGATCTAAGTCCGAAGTAAGTATTTCAATTACAATTCGAAAACTCATTGCAAATCGTTCATTAATTGTTTTGTTTTTCTTCCCTTTACATCTTTCTTGAATTTCTTCTATTATTTTTTTTTATTTTCCTTCTTCTACTTATTCCTTAACGTTTCTCTTCCTTCTGGATTTTATTTTTTAAATTTAATAAAAATATCAATTTATTTTCAATTTAATTCTCATTTTTCTGATTGGTTATATGCTTTGGGCTGCAATTGAATTTCATTTTTATGGACTTTAATTTTGTGGGTAAATAATTACCATAAAGTGTCATGAAGCATATGAAACTGTCGGGATGGATGTACAATTTTTAAAAAATAATTTATTTGACATCGGTCAGTGCTAAAAGGTTGAAAGCCTTTTAATGGAACTTAGTTCTGCCTACCCAGATCCCTTTTTTCTGTCAAATACTTCAAGAATCCTCAATGAATAAAACTAATCACCTTTAAATCAAATACCCAAAATTCATGAATAATTAACATCACGTCAAATAATCTAATGCCAATAAATCAGATCCAATTTCCACAAATCTCAATAATTCATAATTAAAATCTGATTGAACAAAATCCAATCTGCAAAATCTCAAATGAATTAAATCACAAGCACATGAAACGTTCATGATGTTGCATGTCAAGACTCATTCAATGATAATGTTATTCTGTGGGATGTCTTCACATTTTCATACCAAATGAAATGCAAAAATTTAATGTGAGATGGAAAAAAATACATTTGCAGCAGATTTGAGCTGTTTTTAAAGCTCAAATTTCATATCCACGAAGTGCTTAAAATCTTCTATTTAAGGATGTCCTTCTGAGTAGCAAAATATTTTTTTATGTAACGAAATCAAAAAAATAAACAATTTCAAAAATGAGCTGTTTTTAGGGGACTTCGCATGAATTGACTTGTCAACAAAGTTAAATACTTGTCAAGGTTCATTAAAAAATTTCAGAAGATGATTTTCGAACGAAATTCTGAGAAATTATTGACGGAAAAAAATCAGTAAATGTAGGTTTTTTTCTTTGAGGTATTCAAGCAAGTGATTTTTTCAGCGCATCTCGTGCTTTTATGCTTTTCTTATTCCAACAGTGTAGCCAGAAATTTTACGAGGGGAGGGGGTGTTGGATATTTCTAGGATTTTTCTCAAAATTCCTACCAAAGTGAAGAATTTTCTAATGAGGGGTACAAATACCCCCAATTACTAAGCCAATACACCCCTGTCTTACTCTTTAGACCAGTGTCTTCCAAACTTTTTTAAACCGCGACACACTTTTAGACCCCAAAAAATTTCACACAGTTTGGAATACACTGCTTTAGACTGTAGACTCGATGACAGGAAGGTATTCAAAAAAGTTTTGAGGGTCAAAACTATCATTACGATTTTGTGTTTAATTTTATAAATTTTTGGGACATTCAAATCTACCTTAAGAAATGAAACACCGAAACTCATCCCTCCCTCCAAAGAAAAGGCTCATGAATTATAACCTACAAACTTACTCCCAAATTTTAAACCCTAATTAAAAATGAAATTCAATTGAAATTTTTTTAATTTTCCTTCTCAACTTTTGTTGCCGATTTTGTTTTTTGTTTCATTAGTTTCATGAATTTTGAATTATTTTCATTAAAACCTTTCCATTCTATTTTGTTGTTCAATTTATTCTCTCATTAAATATAGAAGAAATCAATTTTCACACAACGATCCGAGAAATTTCTTTCGCCTTTTTTTCTATTCCACTCTTCTTATTCACTTAGATATATGATAAGTTGATAGAATCACATTCACATTTATTTTTTTAACTTTAGGGATTTTGATGATAAGGGTTTGTGTAGAGTGAAATGAAATAAAATAATTTTTTGTTGTGTTCACATGAGTGAGAGCATTTTTGAGAATGTTTAAATGTGCAAGAAAGCGAATGAGAACGAAAATATTCGATGAAAGGAATTCACATCTAATGTAATTAGAATTGTTTGCATTAGAATTCTTTAGAGAGCAATTTTCAGGTAGTAAAAATGAAATTCGAATTTGTGTTGATGCTTTTGAATATAATTGTATGCTGTGTAAATATTTAAAGGAATAATTTACCTTTATGTCAACATGAGATTCGTTGTCACCCTTTTTTCATTCGTTGATATGATACAATTACGATATGTGGAGGAAGTAAAAAGCATTTAAATAAATCCTTCACTTTTATGTAAGATTTACATATGAACAAAAGTTAAAAGAGGGGAAATAAGCAGTAAAAATCACTAATAAATAACAGAATAAAAGCGAGAATGTGTGAAGAGGCTGATAAATGTCAGACAAGTAGGAATGTCTTAATATTTAACAATGGAATCTTCAGAAATGACAAAGATGCTTAAGAACAAGCAGCTTTTGAATGAGGTTTTCTTAGAATTTACATCTGACAGAAATCAAAACCTGAATTGTTGAATTTTTGAATAGAAAGCAAGTCATCTTGACAAAATTCAGTCATCTTGGGGAGAAATTTCTGATTAAATTTCATAAATTTAATCATCGAAGGAATTTTTAAGTCTTAAGTCAACTCATTTTTTAAAAATAAAATTCAGTTATCTCGGAAAAAATTCAATCAATCTCAGAAATTCCGTTAAAAATTCAAATTTAAATTTTCCGTTAAAAATTCAAATTTAAATTTTCCGTTAAAAATTCAAATTTAAATTTTCCGTTAAAAATTCAAATTTAAATTTTCCGTTAATCCTTCAGATTTTTAAAAAATAATCAAGACAAAATGGAACCAAAATCCTCTGCCTTATCACAAAATTCGCATTTTAAATTTGCAAAATTTTCCATAAAGCATTATACGTCGGAATCACATTAGCATGTCACCAATGTCACACGCTTCTTTCTTCTCAAATAATAAAAAGTTTCCTGGCAAATGATTGTGTGAATAAAAATGGAATTGAATTGAATGAGTTCAGAATAAAAAAATGTCTCATTTCAATTTCTTCTTGCTTGTTCTTTAATCTTCAATTCATTTTTATTTATAACACAATTTTTGTCACTTTTTTGCGTCTGAAAAAAAGTATCGAAAATAAGAGAATAAAGAAGTCTGAAGAGAATTTCCGTTCATTTTTGTATTCTTGAGGCATTTTCGCCATTGAATTATGTTTCATTTTCAAGTTTATAGCCAAAACTTCAGAATTTTTCATTTGCGTGACATTGACGCTCGTGGCTTGAAGAAGAATGAGTTTGAATTGAAATCTTTTGGGAGAATTGTTGAGTTTATTTTTGTAACAAACCTGATTGACATTTTTGGGGTGGATATTTCTTGTGTTTTGACTATAAACATTTTATTTAGGATTGTTTGAATAATAAACAACAGTCAGAGCTATACTAAATTGGAATTTAATGCTTTAAATGTTTTGAAATTTCTGCTAAAATCCAAATAATAAGCTGTTTTCCACACAAATACATCTTTAAATCCATAAATCTCAATTCCTCGCCAGAAAATCTATTATGCACACAAGCAGTTCATATTAACCCGATGTGTGTAATTCAAGAAAAGTCTGTCTGCCATACAAAAATCGACCTTAAATACCCCTGTTTCGAAGAGTCGAAAAACCAAAAAATTTGAAAAGAGCAGCTTTTATACGAAATTTCAAAGAAAATTTAATGTAATTAATCATTTGTAACAATAACAAAGCTAAATGTTTTGTTAAATCCATAAAAATATTAAGAAAATTAGTAAAAAAATTCAACGGCTTTTTGAAATTCAAAATTTTTGTGTTGTGTATTTTAATACCCCTAGACTTTCGAACAGTCTGTCGAACTTGAATTACACACATCGGATATTAACCAAATCTTTGCTATCTCAATGTTGACATACTTCATAAAATATTGATATTTATTATATTCAGATGTGCATCAGCATAGTAAATTGTAGAATAATGATGTTTTAAAAAGTTTTTGTCGTGACATCATGTCATGATGAAAATTTTGAATTATTACATTTTAAATTGAAATTTTTTCTCTCGTGCCTCATAAATATTCATGAACATCAATTGCTATCGCAAAAAAGAAGACTTCATCAAAATTGATTTAATTTTTTGTTACAGTAAATTGGATGTTAAAAAGACAGATGAAAAAGAGGAAGAGGCAAAAAATTCACTCTTCATTAATCTAATAAAAATTTATGTTTACTTCGCTTTGCGTTTGTCTTCTTAGAGGATCCTGCAAGTCACGAATGTCATGTAGATCATGAAATTGCCTTCACCTTTTGCTCTTTGTCATTTCTTCTTATTTTTCTTGCTACTTTTGTTACTTCTGATGGGTGTTTTCTTCTTTGGGGGTGAGTAACTTGGTGTTATGTACTTTGGACAGTAGAATTTTAAAGATTGAAGGAACGGAATATATAATTTGATCAAAGGGGTCATTCACAAATGACGTCTAAAACAAAATTGAATTCTTAGAACCTTTTCGTCCTTCTCAACTCTGGATTATCACAAAATTTTGTCTACCTTTTAAATTATGGACGTTATAAGTGATTAAACTTTAAAAAAAATCCGCATGTGACCCCCCTTAAACACTACAACTTTTTGAATCCCCATTCAAGAAATACCAAGTTATCATCCCCTGCTACAACAGCTCTTCCTATTCTCCTTGATAAAAACAAAAAAGATTCTCTTTTCACGGTTGTGGTTTCTCGAGACTTCCTCCCAAAAAACAAACTTTCTCGTCTAACTCGCAACAAAGCACGTTTGGTTGATTTCATAAAATTACATTTGAATGGATTCATGTTATTCTCACACAAGTTGTTAATAGAAAATTGAAAACTTTTGTGCAACAATAGAGGAAAGCACATTTGAGATAGAATTGCCAAAAAGAAAAAGAAATAATTGTTTTTGCAGAATTTGATTAAGCAAAATAAAATTGGAAATCTGGTAAGAAATTGAAAATTAATTTTTGTGTTTGTAGCATATTGGTAGATTTTGATGTTTTCACACTTTTATTGTATTTAACTTGCACTTAGAATTTTTGGTATCTTGATGTAGATTTGATGTTAGAAATGTATTTTTGATGTGATTTTAGTGTCAATGTTTTTTAAATGTAATAATTTTTTATGGATTTTATTTAGTTTACTCAACTTGAAGTGAACATGGGAGGGTAACAGTGGGTTTTGAAGAAAACTAAAAAAATTTCTATATTCAAAAATAGTATCAAAGTGTTTTGAAGGTTATTAGAGGGCCCTTTAAGGATTTTAGAGGGTTTGAAAGATTCTAGCTGATTTTTGAGAGTCTTAATGGTAGCTACAGAATTTTAGTAGGTATCGTATGGTTCGAGGTGGTTTCAGAGATTTAAAAAGTACAAAAAAAGTGTCCTAACGTATAATGGAGCTTCCCAAAGGGATCTACATTGTTTCAGAAGGCTAAGGTGACATAACGTAGGTTTTAAGTAGATCCTCAACCATTATACACCCTTCCTACTAAAATTTCATATAAATATAGCAAACACCCTATTTTTAGTCCTGACTATAACCTCAAATGTTTATCCATACCATTTTAAATGACACAATAACAAAAAATCTCAAATTCCTCTCAAGTATCTGACACACAAAAAAATCCCCACTTAATTCCATTCCATAATTCTTTCTCATACATTTTTACATACGAAATAAATTTAAACATCCAAAATAAACCATTCTGATAACAATAAAAAGCTAGATTATGTTGTTCACAAAAAGACCATAAGATGCAATTTATGCTGTAAACGATTCACCATCTCGACTAAATTATTCACAACAACTTTTTGCGTTATATGCAACTAAAAAAAGAACACGAAATGAATTTGTTTTTGTCATTGCAAAACTGAAGAGAAATAAAAATCTCGTCTCAATTTTTTGTGTTTGGCTCTTCTCATTGCTAAAGTGTCCTTGTTGAATACTTTTTTTTGCCATACAACGTACTTGTTTCTCTCCATTTCACAATTCCTTGTATGGAATACTTTAAGTACTACACACATCCTCAACATGACTGAAAAACAGAAACCATTGCTACTTACTGCACTAGAAGTACTATAAATTGTTTATGATGCTGAAAAAATATACAAAGCTCTTGAGATGTCTTTTGTGGATGTTGCTTCTTTTTGTTTTCCTTTAAAAAATGGAATTATTTTTTGTTTATGACATTCTTGATCATGAAGTGTCATTGTATGGAAAAATCAAATTGAGGAGTTATGGGTAGCAAAAACAATTGAAGGATATACAAGTGTGTTTTTCGATCTCCTTGAGTACCAATAAAATGCCATTTTGTGGCTATGGTCTATTAAAAATAGTTGAATAAATATTGGTTGAATTAAGTGTCGTTCCTTAGGGTGTCAGGGGGGTTCAAAATCAAATTTTTTGATGGACATCATTTTTGAATGACCCACGGAACTAAGGTTTGAAAGCAATGAACAAAGGATAAAACCTTAATATAAAATCAAAATTCGATAGGATTTAAACTCATTTCTGAAATCCTATTGATTATTTGACTATTTTTTTCAAAATCATAGCCAATCAACTATCAGGGCACTTGACACCGCTTAGACAGAATTCACATGTCATTACTTAGTCACAGGGGGGTTTTCGTAGGGGGGTTCAAATCATGACCCTTTTTTTCTTTAAGGCTAATATTGATTTTTCAAAAAATTTGACCCCGAAAGACCCTCCCACCTGGATATGTCCCTGGTTAGTCATATACTCAAGAATTTCTAACAGTACCGTAGACATGTCTACACTTACATAAAATTGTCATTAAAATTTTTTTCAAGACTCAGCCATAAACCTTAACTTTCCATTAAAAATTGACTCACAAATGTCCTCATAATGATCATTTCTTTTATTTCCAATACATTTAACTCTCGATTTTCCATTAGTTTTTCTTTCCTACTTCCACCATTCCTTAAGTGCTCAGTATCTCATCATAAAGCTTCGTCTACCCAATTTTATGTAATTATTCTCACAGTTTGCCATTACTATTTCACCCAAGCAATTCATCTTATCCCAACCATCGTAAAATAGATGAGAAAGGAGCATGTTGAAACCATCTCGTAATGACACAAATGTGGCTATCAGTAAGAACTAGGAAATAAAAGAGAGAAAAAATTGTAAAATTTATTGTCGTTGTGGAACTTTTTAGTTAGTTTTAGTTGAACTAAACCTGTGATGAATGTATTTTTTAGTCTCAATGAAGAATAAATTTAATTTTCATGGTTTATCCATGTCCTGTCACTTTGCACACAGCTTTTTTTCCTTATCTTATGTTTAATGCTTCATATTTCATGTTTTATTTTTTGCCTCATTCCAATGACATCAAAAATTCAATTACAAAAAAAATTCTGTTTAGTCAGCGAACCTACCTGAGTGGCTGGCGATATGTTGTCTCAGTCAGGACATAAAAAGTTTTTCCCACAATTTTTTTTTATCGGCTTTTCCGTCTTTTGTTGCAATGCATTGTAAATCGAGCCATGAAAATGCGATATTTTGACATAGCAACTGACTGAAATAACCTTTAATAATATTTTATGGTAGAAGTGATAAAATTCAATCATGCCTTAAATATCTTGTGTATTTATGTGTAGGAATACTTCCATTTATGTCAATATTGAGACTTTATTGCTTAAAGTTAAAGAACTTTTGATTGTTGAGAGAATTTTGTTGGAATTTTTCCAGATTTTTACGACCAACCCTTAATTTTTAAATCCCAAATAATATTCTAGTTCTTTGACAAATTTGTGCTTCAATATGAAAATTCCAAAATCCTTACAACAATCCACGCTTCTTGAATCATCTCAGTAATTCTTCCCATAACTTTTTTATGTGTGCTTTTTATGCGTAAAAATAAAAATAAAATTAAACATTTGTATCCAAATTGTCAGACATACAGCCAACATTAAAAACATACTTTTTACTGTGGTATCTGTTACAGTGCCATAAATATGTACTTATGCATGACATATGCGTTTGCAAAAAGTGTCTTGTTGTGTGCCTTTTGTGAGCAATTATTTTGGCTTTTTTGTATTATTATTTTTAATTAACTGCTTTACAAATAATGTTTACTATGATGAAAATTTTATTTTGTATGTGAAGCTTTTAAATTTTTAATTGAAATTTCTTTTATATTTTAAATTTTAATTAAAAGTGCTGTTAAAGTGAGCTTTCAAAGGATTTCTATGGAGCTTTTAAAAGGGTTTAATTGGATTTAATGAAGATTAAATATACGTAGGATTTTAACGGTTAATCGAGATTTTTAAAGCAAATGTGTCAAAAAAATTAGAAAATAATAATGAAAATTATTGCTCAATTTGATGCAATTCCATAAAATTTGATGATATATTCTGCCATATTTAGCTATTAAAAAATACCACAGCTTAGTTGATATTTCTCAATTTATTTTAAAACAAAATTTTTACAAAAAGTTCAAAAGCTTTAAACCTCGATGCGATTAAAACTTACAATTTATCCTGCTTTTATTCAGCAACAAAGTGCTCAAAAAAATATTTTCATACAAAATTTCAAATGAATCCCTTAAAAGCTCTTTATTATTCCATTAAAAACGAAACAAAAAGCAGTGCACAAACTATACACTCTATTTAAGCGTGCAAATTACGTACACAAAAAAGTATAAATTTAAATATTTCATAAACAATGCAAAAAGCTTTTATGAATATTGTTAACTTTCCTGTTTTACATTATTTGAATACAAAAAAGTGCTTGAATTGTTTTAAAATTATTTTTAAGGTAGACTTGGTTACAAGCCAAACCTGACATGGAAAAATATCGCTTTACATTTTGTGCGCACATTATTATCAAAAAATTTTACCATTTCCATAAATTAATTTAATATGAAAATTTCTTATCTACCTTACTTTTTGGTTAATATTTCATTCAACCCGTTCTTGTGATCCAACAATTGCGTCTACACAGAGCATTATCAACGAGAATGGTTGCGACAATGTGGTAAGTGAAAATAAAAATATGATTATGCAGTATTTCAAATGTCACATGTTGGCAGTGGATGGGAATATTGATGGATTATTTTATGCTGTACCCTACCCAGTACCCTACTCTACACTGTACCTTAATAGTACAGACTATGCATTTTTCTGAGAAATTCAAACGCACTCTTACAAGTCTATCAAAAATTCATCAGGAACTCCTGTGTTCCCCATGACGAAAAAAATTAAAAATGCTCACATTACTTCAGAGAAAAGTTCTCAAATTCAAAAGAAAACTAGTAATGAAGCAGATCACGCTTCATGGGTATATTCACACCGTTTCAAATTTTTTCATTCATAGCTTAGTATTATGTTACAGATAAGATCCAGTAATCATGAAGAGCCTCTATATAAGATCCAGTAATCATCCAGAGCTAGCCACATTCTAGCCCCTCGACATCCAAAATGGCGTCGGTCCATATTCAGGCACAGCTAAGGAACCTACATACCAAATTTCAACTCATTTGGTCAAAGTCAAAGCAAAAATCAATTTTGCGTAGCTTCTGACCCCTCGAAATCCAAAATGGCGTCGGTTCCATATTCAGGCACAGCTAAGGAACCTGCATACCAAATTTCAGCTCATTTGGTCAAAACATTCCTTTTCTATGAAAAAAAATAAAATGTGTTTTGCAATAATCGGCTATAATTTGACCAAAAATCGCACCTTTTCGTTCCGTGTGCCTAACTGGATGCATGTCATGACTCCAAAAACTATACAGCTCTTGCCATACACAATATCTATCAGATGCAAGAAACCGGAAGTCTTATTATTGAGTTTGAATCGAGTTATCGCGGAAATTAACTAACTAACTTAAGGACAGAAAGCGTTTTTTTGCGATTTCTCGGCACTGGAAGCACCAATCGAGATGCGGTTTTCACTGTTAAATTGGTAATTTTAGGCACAGACTTTCCATACTTTCCATACCGATTCCATAAGCCTGAAGCAGCAAGTCCAAAAAAGTAGTTTCACTGAAATATCAAAAACAATATATTCACACACAATTAAAATTGGTGTGAATATGATTTCTTCCAAAAAAAGCCATCAATCTCTCCTTCCCTTGACATAAACCTCTAATATAAATTCATCGCACACACGTGTGGAGGAAAGATGAAGAGAATATAATATATAGACTATAATAATAAAAGGTCGTCTTTATTCGTGCAGGTGGTTCTTTAGCTTAATCATGATATCATCATACACTGCCAACTTGGCTGCATTTTTGACAGTCGAACGCATGGATTCGCCCATTGAAAGTGCAGAGGATCTTGCCAAACAGACGAAAATCAAGTATGGAGCCTTACAAGGTGGTACGACGGTGGCATTTTTCAGGGTAAATTTAATTAAAGTTAATTAAAAGGAAGAACTTTTCTTATAATTTATTTGAATTTGCATAAATAGGACTCAAACTTCTCAACATATCAGAAAATGTGGTCGTTTATGGAATCACAAAGGCCGTCTGTGTTTACAGCAACAAATTTCGAGGGAGTCGAGCGTGTAAAGAAGGGCCGTGGTAGTTATGCATACCTCATGGAATCAACATCAATAGAATACACGATTGAGAGGAATTGTGACTTAACGCAAATTGGTGGGATGCTTGACTCGAAAGGTAAATGCATATACATATATAATGCGGATGAAGTCATGATAACAATATTCCATAATAAATAATATAATTTAATGTGTATATCGTTAGGTTATGGAATTGCGATGCCACAGGGATCACCATACAGAACATTAATCAGCGGTGCTGTGCTTAAATTACAGGAGGAAGGAAGACTCCATCTGCTCAAAACGAAATGGTGGAAGGAAAAACGTGGTGGTGGTGCATGTCGTGTATGTATTACAAATTGCTATTTAAAGGCATAACCATAGTAAATAAATTTTATTTTATTTATGTCATGACTCTCAATCATTTTATATATGTGCGTAAATGCCTCTCTTATGCCTCTTTATATCTATTTTTTATTTATCGGTGAAATATAGGATGAAACTTCCAAAACTACCTCGACAGCCAATGAATTAGGATTAGGTAAGGATATAAATAATAGAACACTTTATTAGACTCAAGGGATGGGCATTTTAGACCACAAATTCACAAAATTTAGCATCAAACTAAATTAATCGCTTCCACTCAATCATCAGCGGTCAGAACTGTTCATCCCTTGTAGATTCAGGAAATTTTATTATGCTTTTCACCACACAATTCTTATTTATCAAGGACTCTATTGAATTAACGAGAAATTTTCTCATTTCCTCTCTTTCTTTCTTATTTTTCTTATTTCCACATCAATCAAGCGAACGTGGGAGGTGTGTTTGTTGTGCTAATGGGCGGTATGGGTATAGCCTGTGTCATAGCAGTATGTGAATTTGTCTGGAAGTCCAGAAAGGTGGCAATCGAGGAGAAGGTAATAACTAGACCCGACCGTCATCAGAGCTATCCGTCTCTCTTGCATTAAAATGATTTAAATAAGTTTTTGAGTTAAAATGAAAAAATCCCGTGAGTGATACACAATGATGTTGATTATTTAGAGTGAATGACTACCTTTATGATTTTGTTATGCCCGTAGAGATTTTGGATATTAGTTTATTCATGCTGGTCTCTTGAAAAATTTGCTCGATATTTTTCAAGATTCTTAAATATGATGATGCTATTTAATTTCATCACGTGTTTATGCATCCACATCCATAAAATCACCATGACGATTGGAATCAACCCTCCCACATTATTAATTCATATTTTTTTTAACTTGGTAGAAAATCAATTGAATTTAAATGAAATTCGAAATCCAAACAAGCTCTACCTCTCTCTATCTCACTCACTCACTTTATCTCTATTTATCTTGTTTATGTAATTTCAGAACAACTAGGATTCAATTAGCGACCCTGATTTGATTTCCATAATGACAAAATGATTTTCCTAATTTTTTTTTATTTAATCGGAAAAATTCCATTTTAAATTTTTTTAATGCATAAACAGCAATCAAATGTTGATTGTATTGTTGAATAGATATTTACTTTGTTAAGAACGAATTTTTTTATGTTGAAATGTTGTTGAATTTTAGTGAAATTGAAATTTTGTACATCCTTAAATTGAAATTTTATTGCATAATTAACAAAAAAAACAATAATAATCAAATATTTGTGAAAAATTATTGAAAATATATTTTGTCGATAATTATTTCATCTCTTTTCAACATTCCGTGCATTCGATTTAATAATTTTTTATGGAAATCTATTAGGAGGTGAGTCAAAATATTTTTAATTAATTATTATTCAAATTTGTAATTATTATTCAAATCTGACTTAAAAGAATTGAGCTGTTCTTCGTTTAACTAAGTTGACAAGGTTGAAATCATGACTACTCGGTATACCCCACTTACCCTACCCCCTCACCTATGGTATCCTAGGGTAGTGAGGTGTCCTATAGTATACCCTATGTTACCCTACCCCTATC
This sequence comes from Chironomus tentans, assembly GCA_963573255.1. Taxonomy (NCBI): domain Eukaryota; kingdom Metazoa; phylum Arthropoda; class Insecta; order Diptera; family Chironomidae; genus Chironomus; species Chironomus tentans. The sequence goes on along the minus strand of OY754303.1, from coordinate 30,108,618 downwards.
TTCCACCTAGAGTACAATACCTAACCGAAGTAGGGTTAAGGTATGGTACCTCAGGTAGCCTTAGCAACCAGCCCCTGTTTGCACAGTAAAAAGCACTAAAATAGTAGTATAAGCTCTTCAAGTTAGTAAAAACCAAAAACTCCTTCAAACCACTCAAATAGAGTTTAACCTGGAAAAAGCTTCACTAACATTTCAAAAAGATTAATAAATTCAACAAACTTCAAAGCTCAATAACTTCAATCACATGTATCTGAAAATTAAAATAAATCCATTCCAGACATACAATTTTCACATTAACGAAGAATCAAAGAAAATATATTTAATTTAATCACAAAAAAATATTCTTCAATCTTCACGTCCTTATAAATTCTCATTTCCGTTTTCGATTTGCGTCGTCTTCCGCTCTACGATCGAATGAAAAGTTCGAATTACCTTTTCCGTCTTTTATATCCTCAAATAAAAAAAAAGTTTGAATGAAAAAAAGTTAAAATTTATTTTTTTTTTCTTTTTTTTTTATTCTTGTGTATTTAAAGATAAGCTTATGTTCAGAGATGGCTTCAGAGCTTCGATTTGCTTTTAAGTGTAGTTCTGGTTCAAAGCAACGTCAACAAAGAAGCAATCAAGAAGGTTCATCTCCAAATAATGTGTCTGATATATCAGATCGCTTCCATCCATTAGGACCACCATATTCACAATATGAATTCGACTCAAATAAGGGCCATGGAATGCCATAAAGCTCTCATGCTCAATTTTTTTGTTATTGACATTTTATAAGAGCATCAAAAAAATAAAATTTAGATATGCTGAATGTAAACGTGTGTCTATGATTGTGCACACAAGAAATTCCATTTTAAAAATGTATTTCAACAGGCCTTTTTTTAACAACGCAGCCTAAAACTTATCAGATTCAATTCTCGTTTTTATATTCTCGAATTTATATCAAAGAATTGATTTTTTTCCGTACTTTTTACATATTTTATTTATGTTTGTACATTATCCACACTGAAAACATTCGAAAGAGAATAAAAGAAAAAACTCAACAAGTCCATAAATGCATGAATGTACTCATAAAACAACCTTATCAATATGGCATTATGTCGGTAACCTTCCCAGAAGAAAAAAAGGAACTGAAGGTCAGGAATGAGAGAATTTTTACTTCTTTTATTTGTTTTATTTATTGATTGGTGGATTCACAAAGTTGAGTATTAGATTTTTTGGAAATTAGCTTGTGGCATTGATGTTGGATTTTTGTTGCCTTATGGTTGTGGAAGAAAGGATATTGACTGTTTAGAGAAATTGTTGAAAAAACAGGAATCAGAGTTCAAATCCCATTAAAAATCAAGACAAAAAATTAAACAAAAAATAAACCTGTCTCTATTTTCTATACCCAAAAGGTATTAAAATAAATATCTTGGGCTTAAACCTATGATTAACCCACCCTGAGGGCCGGTTCCTTGATCTACTCTAGACTAGTATAACTTAAGGATACCCCAGGTGTATAGCCTAGGGCTTCCCTAAGTGTATACCCTAGTATATATCTAGGGTATATCCTGGGATACACCTAGTGTATCCCCTGGGATAGTGCATACGATAGGGTATATCGAGCAACCGGCCCCCAGGGGTGGACATACAGATGTTTTAATAATTTTCAAACCATGTTCACAACTAAATCTGAGAAAACAAATAAAAGAATTCCAAACTCTGGTCCAACAAAATTTTCAAACAAAGAAACTTTACATCCAAGTAAAACAATTCTTTTCCTTATTGCATCCTTTAAAGAAATATTCAGAAGAATTCTTACCATACACATAAAGGGTAAACATTCCATCATACACTAGTGACTTTGAAGTCAAGGAATGCAATAGTAAAAGAAGTAAAACTTTTAAGCTATTAATAATACTGAAAGGAAAATAAGAAATAGACATGGAAATTGATGTCTAAGATGTCGATAGATAATTCAATGATTGACATTATTGCATTGAAAACGTGATGATTGATATTTTTACTGTTGTGGAAATTGTCTTACATCCATCACACATGTTGAGTCGAAAGGTTGTGAAAGTGTGGAAAATTTTTCGACATTCATGCATCCGTTCTTGGCTTTATTTGATGAAATTCTTTTATTATGGATCTGTAAATGTTAATGTCATTTTTGAGTGTTGAGAGAATTTTCTGTAGATGACATTTCAATTCCCTTATTGGCACATCAGAATTGCTGGTTATGGCTCAAAAATGTAAAATTTACATTGAAAATTTGACGAATGACGTCAGAAACAAATGATTATAATCAAAATAGAATGAGAAAATATGGGATGGATGTCACATACCCAATATCGACCTTGTTCAACGACTAAAAGTGTAATTTGAGGTTAGATATATTAAGACTACCCCTACCCTAAAAATTTCCACAAGGTAATAACTTTTTAAAAATCATGAATAATACATGAAGATAAAAAAAATAAGGTCAGGAACTTAAAAAATAAATTTTGGATTAAGAGATAATTTTTTTGAAGTAACTGATTAACCGGAAAACTCATTTCTGAAAGAAAATAACGACAATGTTTATAAATCATTTTGAAAATGATACGAAAGATTATAAGATGAAGGAATTTAAGTTCTTATTAAAACAATGACAAGATGAAGAGCTTTTTATTATGAAATATCAAATTTATTCTTCCAACTCAGTTGTTTCTATTTGATAAGTAGTTCAAAATTTACTTTATCTTCCACTTTAAGTAACGAGAAATTTTCTAGATAAATTTTTTAAAGAATGATTGAAGACTTTTTTCTGTCGTTTACTTGATGTAATTTCTAGCAAATATTAGTTTTAGTTGAAACTTTTTGATTATGATGAAGTAGATAAGGAATGGGAAGAATTTTTCGCTGTCTGATAGATGAGAAAGATACTCCTCAAAATTCTAAGGGGGGTCTCATGTTTAAAAATAATTAACTTTAAGCATATTTTCATGAATTTTTTAATAATATCAGATAATTTTTAATCATAATATGCTTTGATTTATTGTTTATCAACATATAACCCCTCTGAAAAAAATTTTAATTTCAAAAATTTTAAATTTGATTTTTTTAAAAAAAATTCTAATTTTTTCGTGAATTTTCTGAAATTTTTCTTAAAATCTTCCCAGAAAACAAGAAATTTTCGGAAGCAAATAAATAAATTTTAAGAAAAAGTAATCATTAGTCAATATAACCATAATTTAAATGACATTAAAACATCTTTGTGACTTCCAAATTAAAAAAGGAAAAAAATTCTTTTTGTAAAATTGCCAAAATAATCTTAAGCAAAAAATATAAAAAAAAACTTTCGATAAATTCATAAGCAAAATTAATAATAAGAAAAAAATTGTATATAATAGAAAATATGAAACTTTTTTATCACTTCCACGTATATAAGAAGGAAAAGAATTTTTATTCATTTTATCTCAAGACTTTTTCCTCTTTTTTTCGGTTCGACTTTACTGTCCATACATAATAATGATAAGGAATGAAAGAATGAGAATCAAATTATAGGCGATAATATCCAATAATAAAATAATGATAAAAATAAAGAAATGAGACGACTAAAGATGTTCAATGTGAAAAAAGAAGAAAGCTACATGACTTTTTATTGATTTCGTTTTTGCAGAGTTGACTTGAAGTGTAGGCAGGAATTTTATTTTATTTTATTTTAATAAAATTTAAACTTTTCTTCTTTTCTCATTTTTAGTGACTTTTAAATTTGATTCTATTTTAACTTTTCAGTTTTTGAAATTTTTAATTTTTGAAGAAAAAAACTAAATTTAAATTTAAAAAACTGAATTAAAATTTTATTTTTTTAGTTTAAAAATTATTTTTTTATTGTTTTAAATTTTCAAAAATTATAACTTTTTAAAGTTTTTGTCATTTTAAATTATTTTTTAATTTTTTTAGATTTTTTTAGATTTTTTAAGTAAACTCTATTTTTAAATTTTTAAAAAATTTATTTTAAATATTCAAAATTTAAAAAAAAATTACATTATTTTTTAAATTTTTTTGTTTTTTTGAAAATTTGAAAAATTTATTAAATTTGCAACACTTCACTTTCCACTTTAAAAATCACTTCAAACCTCCTCTAATTCATCACAGTAAGTTAAGAGAATCTTGAAGAGAAAATTTCCAAAATGAAATTGAATCCCTTGTTTCTCTGGGACTTAAAGTGAATCGTTGTGTGATTAAAGCCTGGTCCACCAGCATACAACTGTGCATAACCGCCTTTGTTATCAAGCATTTGATCCGTTATTCTTATAGCTGTAATTGTACGGTTATTCTTCTGAAATTGTTGTGGATATTCTACATCAAGTGTTACAACTTGTAGAAAGGAAGATGACTTTTTGACAATATCATGGTACAAAAGCACGTCATATGGTCCAACGGTTCCCCATGTCATGTTCGTCGACGTTGTTAATCCGAGTAAGGATAGATAAATTGTCGTAATAAGTAGTAAGGTCTTCATTTTTTTCTCCTTTCCTGAACGATTTCTCCTCTATTTTTTTGTATATATTTTGCACTTAATGGAAGTAAACAACTGAATGAAAGTGGAAAAATCGAGGCAATCACATTTATATCAACTATGATGCGATAAACATGTTGTTGTACACAATTTCTTAGATAAATAAATTTATTTATCATTATTTCGTCATTGTACACAATTCCAAGTACATTCTATAATGTAGACAAGAGAAGCTCAGCAGAAAATTTATTATTCAGTGAACGGTGATTGTATTTTGATTTTGATTGATGATTTTTATTGACTAGTCAGTCTAGTGTTTATTTTTATGTATTTTCTCTTGTAAATTACCGCTTTTTGAAGTCATTATTTATTTTTCTGATGGTTCCTTTGGTGACTTGCTGTCACCTGGCAATGGTGTTGCTGGATTGAAAATGATTATTAATATTTTAATAAAACATTTGTGACAATTCACTTTACTTGGAAAAATACATCGACAGGTGTTGGTTTAAAATACATTGATGAATTATTCGTAATTTTTTTCTCTAAAATTGTCACGTAAGTTGACTTTTTGTTAGAGAAAAAAGTGACTTTAAAAAGTATAGGGAGGTAAGGGGTAGAGCAGATTTTCTCAAATTTTTTCGACTTGCGGCACACTAGCCGCGACCATTTTAAGGATGTGGTGTCACATCTAAGTTCAAAAAATTAGGTTTTGCCTTCATTTTTGTTTATAAAGTAGCTTATTGGCACCGAAAACTAGTAAAAATCCAATGAAAAACTGTTAAAAATTCTTATTTTAAAAAATTTCGCCACACACAGTTTGAGAATCACTGAGGTAGATGGTGACATTCTTTCAAAATTGAAGATTCTAGAAATTACTTCACAAAATCAAAATGAGATCACAAAAAATGCAAACAGCAGAGATAAGAAGAAACAGTTCTTACTAAAATGACATGATGAGTCATACCACTTTGACAGACATGTAACAAATTTATTGAGCAAGATAAGATATTAAACAATGAACAAATGTTAATGAAATGTTTCTGTGAATCACAAAGTCGAAAGCTTTTGCTTTCTTTACACATTATTACAGACACAAGCTGTACGTTTGATACCTTAAATAGAATTTTTTCTAAAAATAATTTCCTAAAGTTTTGTATTAAATTATTTAATAAGGAACAAATCATTGCATGCTTCAGTTTCTAAATTTGCCTCAAAAATTACAAAAACGACTTCATCAAAGTTATCAAAGACATTGTCCGCCCCATAATTAAGCTACTCATCGGTAATGACGCATGATACATCATCGATTCTATTTTTAATTCCCTTTTAGTTCTCAACATGATAATGTGATGATCCTTATTGATTTCATAGCAATTCTCACAAACCCTTGCTGCACTGTCCATGATTTTTTGTCCACAATATGAATAAATCATTAGATCCATCAGACTTGCGATTCCATGAAAGAAGAAAGGAATAAGATCAATAAAGTTCTTACTGATGACTACTTCTAGAGCCAGAACACAGAAAAGAACGGACAGCACTAAATATTCCCCAAATATTATTGGACTGAACAGCTTGTTCATCTGTTTTGAAATGTCTAAAATTTTCTGATGATAATCAACGAATTCTTTGACATTAATTTCATTAATGATGTTCCTTAGGATTTCAAAATGAGCACAGATATTTATGGAAATTCCAAAAAAAATCGTGTCAATTTGAAGCTGAAAATTAAGTCAATCATTAATTGAATTCAAAAGAATTGAAAAATTTCAAATCTTACGTTCAAAAATGCAGAAAGGTAGCAGTTGTAGCATTGATCCAAGTATGTAAAAATGTATGCTGGAACATTCCTCGTATCATAGAAAAATCTAACATTAAATACAAGTTCGTATGGAAATGGCTCATCAAGGATTAGACAAACAATGACGTTCTTAATCATCGGCAATATATTGTATCCTACAACTGCAACAAAGCATGGCACAAACATCCATATGAAAACATTTCGATCTAGTCTGTTGGCATTTTCTATTGGAACACTTTGACCTTTGGTGATCCCTGTGTTAAAAAAATGTAAATTTGAATATGTAGGTTTACTTATGACGTCCATTTACAGAGGGTAGGAGCTGGTAGAGGTAGGGGTCTAATGCTTAATGATAACCCAACACACGTTGGGCGAAAAAGTGAAAAGTTTGCCAAAAATTCAGCTTATGGGCTTATGTTGTAGACATTGGGCCATAGTATATAGGAAAAATAATATTTTGCCCAAAAAGTGCACAGTGCGCGTGGTGGGGGGAAAAGTATTTTTTTCGTAGTTGACATTTTCAAAATGCTCTTGTGCTTCACCAACTCAACCGATTTTTTTCAAATCTTTTTTATTTGATAGATAATAGTAAGAGCTTTCATAAAAATATACATATTATATACTTTTGATGCACTGTGGTTACGTTAAATGAGAAAAAGTTCGAAAAAACTAGGTTTTTTGACATTATTTCATCCTCATGTCCATGTAATGCACTACGAATTTTTTTCAACAACTATGTATTCTAGGTCTTGTTCATACCTACAAATATCATATACATTATGTACTAATATTATGTAGTTCTGATGATGAAAAGTGACTTGGAAGTCGAAAATGTTCAATTTTTAGCGCATTTTTTCTCTTAAATGATGAATTCGACCCACTATGGAAAGACGGACAATTTTCAAAGTATCGTTCGTTTGTATACTTTGGTATGAGCTATCGATTAATGCAAAAAAGAAAGAAAAAAATCCGCCAACAAAATATCGAAAAATAATCCTGAAGGGGGTCTAGTAGGGGTACCTCAAAATTCAAAAATTTGTCGCGCTTACCAATCTTAATGAAAAGAGATGAAATTTTCAGAGAATATTTAAATACTAATGTACTTAATAGCTACATCAAAAAAATTTGATGCACGGTGCAACTTTGTCGAAAATTTGAAAAAATTGAAATTTTGGTGATATGGAACGGTTAATTGCTTACTAGACATACTGTAACTAGCTTAAATCATTATTTTGCATTAATTAGTGCATAGTCTATCAAAAAACCTTTCCAACGATATATAATAAGCTATACTTGGGTAAAATATCTCTTAAATAGAGCGAATAAACCAAAAAAGTGTTCAAAATTTTGAGATTCTGAAGATCTATACACCACAAATTTGCTCATAACTATTGCAAATCTTAAGTATATGTAACAAATTTAGTCTTGTTGGAAAGTTTAGAGTAGAAATAACTTACTAATATAAAAGTTTGAGTTCAAAAGTTCCTTAGTGCACAGTTACGCTAAGTCCAAAATGTCATTTTTTGACTGCCCCTATAAGAAGCAACAGACATTAAATTTCTATTTTTTGACTATTTTTCCATAGATCTATGCTAGAATGAAATTATAAAAGTCAGAAAAGTTCTTTTTCGTCATTTATTGCAGCAAATCCGTAGGTGACATGTTCCTAAATTTTCCGAGAAATTGCTATTTTCAAGATTTTTCCATTAACTCATTTGCTGCAATAAATGACGAAAAAGAACTTTTCTGACTTTTATAATTTCATTCTAGCATAGATCTATGGAAAAATAGTCAAAAAATAGAAATTTAATGTTTGTTGCTTCTTATAGGGGCAGTCAAAAAATGACATTTTGGACTTAGCGTAACTGTGCACTAAGGAACTTTTGAACTCAAACTTTTATATTAGTAAGTTATTTCTACTCTAAACTTTCCAACAAGACTAAATTTGTTACATATACTTAAGATTTGCAATAGTTATGAGCAAATTTGTGGTGTATAGATCTTCAGAATCTCAAAATTTTGAACACTTTTTTGGTTTATTCGCTCTATTTAAGAGATATTTTACCCAAGTATAGCTTATTATATATCGTTGGAAAGGTTTTTTGATAGACTATGCACTAATTAATGCAAAATAATGATTTAAGCTAGTTACAGTATGTCTAGTAAGCAATTAACCGTTCCATATCACCAAAATTTCAATTTTTTCAAATTTTCGACAAAGTTGCACCGTGCATCAAATTTTTTTGATGTAGCTATTAAGTACATTAGTATTTAAATATTCTCTGAAAATTTCATCTCTTTTCATTAAGATTGGTAAGCGCGACAAATTTTTGAATTTTGAGGTACCCCTACTAGACCCCCTTCAGGATTATTTTTCGATATTTTGTTGGCGGATTTTTTTCTTTCTTTTTTGCATTAATCGATAGCTCATACCAAAGTATACAAACGAACGATACTTTGAAAATTGTCCGTCTTTCCATAGTGGGTCGAATTCATCATTTAAGAGAAAAAATGCGCTAAAAATTGAACATTTTCGACTTCCAAGTCACTTTTCATCATCAGAACTACATAATATTAGTACATAATGTATATGATATTTGTAGGTATGAACAAGACCTAGAATACATAGTAGTTGAAAAAAATTCGTAGTGCATTACATGGACATGAGGATGAAATAATGTCAAAAAACCTAGTTTTTTCGAACTTTTTCTCATTTAACGTAACCACAGTGCATCAAAAGTATATAATATGTATATTTTTATGAAAGCTCTTACTATTATCTATCAAATAAAAAAGATTTGAAAAAAATCGGTTGAGTTGGTGAAGCACAAGAGCATTTTGAAAATGTCAACTACGAAAAAAATACTTTTCCCCCCACCACGCGCACTGTGCACTTTTTGGGCAAAATATTATTTTTCCTATATACTATGGCCCAATGTCTACAACATAAGCCCATAAGCTGAATTTTTGGCAAACTTTTCACTTTTTCGCCCAACGTGCAACAGGCGAAAGATTTATAGAATTTGTCATTCAAATCTCAAGGCTTCAAAATTTGTACTCACATTTTGAGTTCAACTCCTTCAATTCACCAATAATCCCGAATATTTCCTTAGTGTAAGTAAGGAAAAATATAAATTTTGTAACTCCCATTGTGGTTGTTACAAAGCGTGAAAGATCTTCCGTTATTTCTGACAACTCCAAATCAAATCTAGGAAAAAATGTAGTCAGATTAAATATCATCAAAATCACTGAAAAAACTTGGAAACGACTAAAATGCTTGTTCCATTTTACTGATGAAGACTCAAAAATCAAAAAGGTTTTTGACAATTTAAGTTGGAATCCAAATTCCTGCTTCATCTTTAATTTGATGTGTTTGCTGTAATTGACAAAGAATGTTACTAAAGGGTCTTTTGAAATGACTTTATTAAAGACAATTTACCAAATTGAGAACAATTTACAGCAATTTACTAGCAACTTAAATATTCAATTGAAATCCATCCGTCAAAGTTTTGAATCGTTTGCATTTTTAATCTCTCTGAGAGTTTCCATTCATCAATAATTTCCCGAGCAGCACATATATTTAATAATAAAATTGTATTTGTCTTGAATCTTTTAATTTATTTATCACTAATCACAAAATTTCTAGCTACGTAGTTACAGACATGACTGCAAGATAGATAAGTGACAGATGCAACCATTTGCCTCTCAAGCTTCTCATTCCATTTACTTCCTAATCTTTAAATAAAAGATTCCAGTAAAGTTATCATTGACATTGTCCTTCCCATGATTAAGCTGAATGTTGGCAATGAGGCATGATACATCATCGATTCCACTTTATATTCATGCTTAGTTCTCATCATTATAATTAGATAATCCTTATCGATCTTATAGCAATCCTCACAAACTCTCTTTGCATGATCCATGATTACTTCACCTCCGTATGAATAAATCAGTAAATTTATTAAGGCAGCTGTTCCATGGAACATCATTGGAACTGAGTGAATCAAGTCCTCACTTATTACAACTTGAAATCCAATGACGCAGAAGATAACAGACAGGATCAAATATTCCTCAAAAATTATTGGACTGAATATTTTGTTCAATTTCGCTGCCAAATCAAGAACTCTTTGATGATAGTCCACAAACTCCTTTACATCTGTATCATTTATGATTGTTCTAAGAATTTTAAAATGAGCACAAATGTTGATGCAGCTCCCAAAAAAGAATGTGTCGACAATGGTCTGTATAAAAATGGAAAATAAGTCATATTTTGAAAAAATAGGCTTGAGCTTGAGTCTCGTAATAATGGATCATAGCAAGGACCCCAGCTGCCTAACTTACCTTACTTAGATACACACAAACATTAATTAAAAACTAATTCTACACGCCAGTAAGGTCTCTAAACTTACATTCTGCATGCCTGACAAGATGCTGTTATATCCTTGAGATAAGTAAAGTATTTGATACAGCGGGGAATATTTGTATTCAACTAAAAATGAAGCATTGAGTGGCATTTCGTATGGAAATGGTTGCTGCATGTAGAAATACGTAATCAAGTTCTTCATCATTGGAGCTGTACAATATCCTGACGTGGCAGAACAGCATGCAAAGAACATTGTTAGGAACACGAATCTGTCCATTTTATTAGCTTTGTCGATGATTGAATGCTCTTCCTTGAATTTCCCTGGAATTAACAAACAAATTTTTTTATTAATTCTTCTGTACATTTCTGGATAAAATAGTAATTCTTGTGGCTGACTCAGAGCTTTATTGCATCTAAAACACTCACATTTCTTATTCAAATCCTTCACTTCGTGCATCAGCTCAAAGATCTTGGTTGCACTTATCAAAAAGAATAAATATTTTGTATTGGCAAGGAACGTAGTGACCAAGTCTGCAAGATTTTCAGTGATTATAAGAATATGGTAGTTAGACCTTGGGCAGAAGCTTATTATGCTGAATGTCTGAATAAATAAGATGAAATATTGATGAGCTTTGAGAAATTTAATCCACTTTACAGGCGGCGACTCAAAAACGCCCATAACTTTTGCAAGTCTGACTTGATAAGTAAATTCTTCCATTATTTTAAGAGTATTGTCGTTTTTGCGTTGTGACTGGCAAGAGGTTCAGCTTCAAATAAATAGAATAATTGAAAATAATATTTTAATTTTTTTGGTGCCTATAATTTTAAAAGTTGTAGAGTATGGTCAGTATAAAGCGATTGTTGACTTCTTCCTTTATTTTATGATTGTGTGAACTTTTGAATATTTTATTAATCATTTTTTAGAAACTTTTGCTAAATTTAAAATAATAAGTTATGATAATTCTATGTCATTAGAGACACAACTTCAAAACAATTCAAATTTTCTTGAATAATTCAGCTAAATAAAGCTTCTTAGAAATAATCCTGCCTTCATTATTATAAACAGGACGCGTATTTATAAGTGTGATGTATAATAGATTGCCATTAAAAATTTATTCAAGTGATTAAATTTTCTTGAATGATTGAGCTCATTTCATTATTTTTTACAAACGACTAATTAATTAATTTTCAAATCTCCTGTTGATTTAGGCTGACAGGATGTTGTCAAAGTTTTTTCTTAATTTGCTTTTAAGAGAGATTTTGCAGCATTTACATCTACATTTATGATGGTAAGGGTCTGGAGTTGTATGACTGCTAATAGAAAAAAAATTATGATACATGATGAGGGGGTGGGGGGGGGGGGGTAAGTATGTATAAAAATCTTGTGTTTAAGCGACCGTCATTTATGAACGATCCTCATAAAAAATTAAGAGAGAAACTGACAATACTCTAAATTTACATTATCTAAGCACCGTTTCACTGCATCATGATGTCCCTTAAGAGAGGGGAGTAATGGGGTCTAATTTCATTTACCATTAGAATTAACAACAAGTACAAGAACCTGAGTAAAGGAACAAAAAAAAATTTTGGACTCCCCCTAAAAAATGTTTCTAGAAAATTTATAATAGAATTCACTCAAAAGTACAATTGATCATCATTTACAAATAGTATAAATAAAAGTAGACAACAATAGGATATTTAAATGTCAGGATTGTGAAGGAAATTTCCGAAAATTCCCCATCCCTTCTCGTCCAGAGTCTCGCAGGACCAGGAAATCAAGAAAGCGAAGATATCAGTTTACCAACTTTAAAATACACAAGCAGACATACAAAATGCAAAAGGTCACTGTCATCAATTCATTATGCGCCAAATAATACAAAGTTTCAACCCATTAAATCCCCTCATCTTCATGATCATTCACAAAATTTTCACAAACACTTGTGCTCCTCATATTAAGCGAACATTTTGAAAAGAAAATCCTCATTTAATTACTAGAAATTAAATTTTTTTCCTCATTACACGAATGACAATATTCTTAACGACACGTCGACATTTTTTTTCGCAAATTACAGAGAAAAATAATCGTCATTATGAAAATTTTCATTCATGTAAAAACAAATTTGCTTGAAGAAAAAATTTTCCTGCTCTTAAGAGCCAAAAAAAAATAATTTTTACTCATGCACAAAAAAGATGAAAATTTTTGTCGACATACAGAATGAAAAAAAAAATCCCCATGATGATAGTAAATATTTGAGAGAAGTCAACAGACAGTCAAAACATTGTATCGAATTTTAAGAGCACGTGAGTCTTCTTCTCAGCTTTACTTTTATCATGTTACATACACGAATATTATTCTCATCTGTTTAAATAGCCAAAATGTTCTCACATTTCCTTCTGAGATTCTTTCTCATCAAAAGTTAAAAATACATGAAAAAAAAATAATTTTTTTTTGAGCAGAAACAACAAATTTTATTTTCTTCAGATTTTCAGTTGTAAAAAGTTCCTCGTGAGATTCATTCGCACTTTTTGTGAAATCAGTTGAGGAGGAGTAAAAAGAAATTGGAAAGGAAATTTCCCTTCACTAAGTTCACAGCCACCATTTTTCATCGGATGCTGGCATATATTCCTACATATAAGACTTAAATCGAATTAAGCAGCAAGGAAGTGAATTGCCTTTCCATTAACGTTAATGATTGATTGACATTGATTCGACATCCAGTAATAGGAGAAAAAAAAAATTCTCCATTCTTGTCCAAAAGAAAGTCTTCAATCAGGAAATAATAATGTCATTATTATGTAATAATTTCTGAAATCTATAAATTTCAAACGTCAAAGAGCATAAAAGAAAGTCACAGAAATTTTTCTAGAAAAAAATAAATTGATGGAGAAAAAGCTGTGAAGCACGAGTGAACGAGAGACGAGAAGAAAAAGAGGATGGGGAAAATTGTATTAATAATTTTCATAACTTTCATCGTATTTGTGGAGAAATCACATTTAAAACGCAATGATGAATATAGTCAACAACAACATGATGCTGTAAAAATTGGTATGTATGACTTTTTTTTCAGCTTTCTGTGTGTATTAACGGAATTTTTCTGTCTTCCTCATTTATTTTTTACTATGAGCATTTTTATTTGAATGGAAATGAATATTCATTATAGCTTGTCCGGCGATCCATTTGGGTGATTTGTTTACTTATTCATGTGATACATTAGAGGTTTAATATCCGTTTGATATTTTATACATTTTTAATTTTTTTTTCACTATATGAATTTTTTTATGCAATTAGGGATTGTTCGGCTCTTAGGTTACTCCAGATATGATGATATTCTATGAACATCGATAGGGATATATAAGGTCTGCGTAGTTTTTTAACGGACAGTCCTGTATTTTTCAAGACTTTCCTGTACAAATTTTTAAATTTTGTTCTAGGTTCTATATATTTATCATTAAAATATCCGTTAATTTTCAAATCTTCCTTTTATGTCTTATATTTTTTTTAGAAAATTAGATGGTCACCCAAGGTATATGGCATAGTAGCTTTTCCTTAGTTTTAGGTTTTAGATTATTTTAGGGATTAGGGTTTTAGCCCCCCAACGGAAATGTGTAAAAAGGTCACAATAAGTTAAATTGACATATAAAAATTAAGTGGCAGTGCCACTAATTGGTACATATAAGCTGATTGAGAGAAAAATTAGACACGAATGATGCAAAAAAAAATCATTTAACTAGGTATTTATTAATTGATTTTAAAAAAGCATCAGCTGATAAATACGAACGTATTATTTTATGCACTTATATTGATGGGAATCGAACCCATATCAATTTTATAAATTATTTTTCATTCGTCTTTGTAATTGACCTATTCGGTCACCGAGCTAATTTATTCAGTATAGATAAAATTCATACACATTGGTACTCCATTTTCCAGTTTCATTCGAGACAATTCAAGTGTTTGTTTGAATATTAGGTAACCTCAGAGGCGTAGTCAGAATTTTTGGAGGGAGGTGACCAATTTTTTATTTTTGAAAAAGTCACTGTAATATAAACTTTGTATTAAATTTTTATACTTTTTTAGACATTAAGATTGATTTTGCGAGCAGTCTTCAATACTTTTGTAAAAAATTAATTTTTCGATTTTAAAAATAAATGAAAAATTAAAAATTTGTATTGAATATTGATTTCGAGGGGGTACCCTGGCACCTAAGGACCACCCCCTGGCTACGCCCCTGAGTAACCTCTTAATTAAGATTTGTTACATTTCATAAAAATAGTAGAGGGAAGTTACCTAAAATTGATTTTTGGCGTTACGTAACTGAATAACCCCGAAGCGAAATGACTGATGCTAGTTAGATATTGAGCCAGGGGTTATGAAAAGAATTTAGGGATTTAACTGTTTCAACGGATATTAAAAAATTTAAATTGAGGAAATAAATATGAACCCTAATTAAAATGCGTTTCCATAACTATTCCCACATAGTTACATCCATACCACATTCAGTTCTGATCTATTTTTGTTTTCATCTCAATGTCTCTTTCATCTTTCTAGCAAAACACTGAGACACGCTTCTTCTCATCTCATTTGTGATCTTCTTCTTTTCAATATCGTTTTTTTCCTCACAGCCACTTGATGATGACGACGGAAATTCCCTCAAAATTTTTTTCCTCTTTTCTCTCTGCTATGTGTGTGCTGTTATTATTATTATTAACATACAATTTGTTGATGTTGTTCAACATACAGCATCTCGTGTGTGCTTCACACTCTATTTGCAGTGTTTTATTTTTGCTTATTTTTTGCTTCCTTTAATTCATAAATTTCATTTCTTCTTTCTTTCTCGCTTTCATGCTGTCTCTTTTTCTGATGTCTCATTCTATTTTATTATTTATTTACATACAGGTGGTCTCTTTGATGATGACTTAGACACGCAGATTGCTTTTAGATATGCTGTAAAGAAGACGGGTGAAATGAGCAAGGATTATGATAATTATAGGAAGTTGAATGCCGGTAAGTTGATGGGATCTTGGTTGGTCACCATCTCAGCATCTTGGTATTGATCAACAATCAAAATTTTTGATACCAGGAAGACCTTCATCACTTTTTTTCTCTAAAATTTTAGTTTACCGAGAAGTCCCATCTGGAGATGAGTTTGAAGCTTCAGTTAAAGTCTGTGAGATGATCATGGTAAGAAACTCTAGGAAAATAGTGAACCTAGTATCTTGTGGGGCATCTGAATACCATATAACGAACAAAATGGGCATTTCAGAGGTTTCCATCCTTCTCTGATATAGGCTGAGGACGTATTTTCACACAATCATTAAAAATTCAATCAATTTAAATATCAAGAATTTCCCAACAAAAGTTCCCATACCTTTCTAACATAAAAGTTCTCAAGTGCTTCCTACTAGGAAAACAACATCATAAATTTCTCATTTATTAATCAGTTTCATGAAATATCGTAAAAAAATAATTGCCTGAAAAAAAATTTAAAGAGCTATGAATAAAATTTCCTTAATTTAAACTGTACATATCCACACATTTGCATGCAATTGAATTTTTATGATCGTTTTTCTCGCAAGTTTTACTATTTCTCAATCATCACGAATGTTTCAATAAAAATTCAATTTACAATTAAAACAATTAGAGCAACGATCGCAAGCTGATTTTTCTCTCATCTTCACTTTCTTAATTCAATTTTAAACAAATTTTCTTTTTCTACTGTAAACATTTCAATAACGGTTTATTCCACTTGAGAAATGAAAGAAAAACAATCATAAAAATTGTTTGGATAGGGATTTCTGTGTGCTATGTGCTTTGGATAAGTAGTTGAAAATTTAAATCGATTTTTCGGATACTTTTTAGAGCTTTCCTGATTTAAATGTTTGAAATTCTTATTTGCTCCGGTCTGAAATCTTATATTCTATAAAAATATCATTCAAATTCGATTTAGTTAAAGAAATATTGATGATTAAAGTTTTGATAAGGATAATCCATGAAAAAATAATATTTTAATCCAACATTAGTGATGCTTAAAAATTCAAAAATTTCAAAACCGTTAAATTTTACAAGTAATTTAAAAACGTTTGCATAAAAGTTTTCATCTCAAAAACATCACACGTCTCAGTATAAACTGCAAACATTTGAAAACTTAGTGCATGGGAAAATGCAGTCAATTTACAAATTCATCAGAAAATAAATACTCAGTTTATTTATCATAAATTTTTTTTATTAACTTACAAATATTTTCATTCAATTTACAGAATGGTGCTCTCGGAATAATTGGACCAACGTCACAAGAGTCGTCAGTTCATGTACAAAATATTTGTGATGCGAAAGAAATTCCATTGATTGAGACGAGAGTTGATGGATCATCAAAGAATTTCATCAATTTACATCCCACGCCGGTAGATCTTGGCAGGGCGTACCTAGACATCATAAATGAATGGAACTGGAAAGGTTTTACGATTCTTTATGAAGACTCCCCGTGGCTACCTTTAGTTGATTACATCATGATAAATTATAAGAAGAAATTTCCTATATTTGTTCGACAATTACATGTCACAGCCGATGGCAATTACCGCATGCGTCTGACTCAAGTGAAAAAATTTGAAGCTGAAAATATTGTGATATGCAGCTCGACTGACAAGCTTCCGGAAATTTTGAAACAAGCACAGCAAGTTGGTCTTTTAAGTGAAGGACGGAATGTACTAATTACATCTCTAGACATGCATACAATTGATTTAGAGCCATATCAATATGCAGGAAGTACAATTGTTGGATTTAGACTGCTGAATATTGCTGATCCAGATTTTATAGAAACAACAAAAGAAATTTATGAATATGCTGAAAGGAACCCAAAACTTTTGAGACCAAAGGAGCAACAGTTAAGTACTTCAAGTTTCTACAGAGAGGATCCAAATCAAGTTGACCTTGTTCCAGAGGGGTTGACAACTGAGAAGATGCTTGTATCAACAGCACTTACTTATGATGCGGGTATGGATGAATTAAATTTTGTTCTGGATGATACTCAAGTCATTCTTGTCCACTTTCAGTCCTCCTATTCTCTTTAGCAATGTCCAGATTCAGTGAAATCCAGTCACACAAGAAAATCGACTGTAAAAATCCAGATTCAATTTTCATCTATGGAAATTCA
Organism: Chironomus tentans; assembly: GCA_963573255.1. Lineage (NCBI taxonomy): Eukaryota > Metazoa > Arthropoda > Insecta > Diptera > Chironomidae > Chironomus > Chironomus tentans. Next base: position 30,090,817 of record OY754303.1, on the reverse strand, counting down.
ATTTTCAATTCTATGAAGACCCTCAATTTCAAAGGACTAAGTGGCGAAATTCATTTTGATCAGCACGGGAACCGAGAACATTTTCAGCTGGATGTCCTTGAATTGTACTCTTATGGATTGAAGAAAGTAGGCATTTGGAATTCTAGTGAATCTGTTGGACTACAAATAAATTATGAGAGTGAAAAGGAAGTCATTAATGATGCAAATATATTCAGAGGGAAAGTCTTGAAGATTTTGACTGTTGTTGAGGTAGGAACAAGTGTACATTAATAAAAGATAACACATTAAGAATGTTAATTTCCAATTTTAGAACCCACCGTATGCAATGCGGAAGGAAACTTCAGAACCACTCACTGGAAATGATCAGTACGAAGGTTTTGGAATTGAACTTATTGAAAAATTAGCAGCTCGAATTGGCTTCAACTATACATTTGAGCTGCAAGAAGATCGAGGCTATGGAAATCCAATAGATGAGACTAAGCTAAAATGGAATGGAATGATTGGTGAATTGATGGCAGATAGAGCTGACTTAGCAATCACAGACCTTACAGTCACATCAGATCGTGAAACGGCTGCAGATTTTACAATGCCATTTATGGATCTTGGAATCCAAATTTTATTCCAGAAGCCAAAGAAAGAGGATCCAGATCTTTTCTCGTTCCTACAGCCATTCTCAGCTGGTGTTTGGGCTTGTGTCATTGGATCTTTCTTCTTAGTCTCAATTTCACTTTTCATCATGGGACGAATGTCACCACAAGAATGGGACAATCCATATCCATGTGTAGAAGAGCCTGAAGTCCTGCTTAATCAATTTACTCTTAAAAATGCAATTTGGTTCTCTGTTGGTGCTGTCCTTCAACAAGGTAGTGAAATTGCACCAAAAGCACCATCCACAAGACTTGTTGCCTCAATCTGGTGGTTTTTTACTTTGATTATGGTTTCATCTTATACTGCCAACTTGGCTGCCTTCTTAACTATTGAAAATCCATCACCAATTATTAGTAATGTACAGCAGCTGTTTGAAAAAGGCAAACAGGGAATCGTAAAGTATGGAGCAAAGAAAGGTGGAAGTACATTGTCATTTTTTAGGGATTCAGAAAATCAAATGTACAAAGATATGTACTCTTACATGGTAAGTGATGAAAGTTTAATGATGGACTCAAATGAGGAAGGACGAGACCGTGCAAAGGTTGAAAAATATGCATTTCTAATGGAATCCTCAACAATCGAATATATTGAGCAACGTCATTGTGAAGTCGCACAAGTGGGAGATAAACTTGATCAGAAAGGATATGGAATAGCTATGAAGAAAGGTAACAATCACATGCACTCAAGTCTCTATGAATTATTTATTTCCAATAAAAGCTATTCTTTTCTTTCATTAAGGTTCTCCATATCGAGTCATTCTTGACGAGGTCATCCTTCAAATGCAAGAGTCTGGTGAGCTTGCACGAATGAAAAACAAATGGTGAGTAACTGACTGAATTAGACAAGAATTCTCTCAATTTAATTCTTCCTCAAATACTTTTAGGTGGCGTGAGAAGCGCGGAGGTGGTGCCTGTGTAAGTAAACTGCTAATTGTAATTTCAAATGAGGTGACAAAAGATTAAGAAGGAAAATTAACTTTTCAAGTCTGTCACTGTACAACCACATAAGTAAAATATTGGATTGTTATTGTCAGGAACAATGACATTTGACTTTTATGGGATCATTCACCAATGACTAGGGTGACCAGATATTTTTTCACAAAATAGAGGACAAAAAAAATTCTATCCAAAAATTCACTTTTTGAGTATATTTTTTGGGATCGGCACTTGAGTCAATCTTATCTAATGACAGTCCTCTGAAAAACCAAGCAGATGGTCAGCCTATCTATGACGTTCATTATTTGGGTCAACGATATAATGACATATTTAATTGGGTGAAGATTTTGTGGTAAGAGTTCTTCAAATATTCAAATTTTTGATGGGCATCATTTATGAACGACCCATTATAAGATAACATGATTTTAAGTAGAATTTTCTAAGTATGATGGTGAATAGGCTAGAGACAGAAGAAGTTTTGAATCAAAATTTTAAAATTTATTCAAATATAACGGACATAATAATGTATTAGTCTATCAGAGAGAAGCTACTACTAGCTGTACATTCTCCTTATTAGAAACCGTCAAGATGAGTCTGACTTATTAGTAACTGACAAGTCTTTCAAAATCCAAAATGTATTCAAGAAGTCTCAAAGGCAACCAAACATCCATCAAAATAAAAACCATCTTTAACTCTCGTGACAATTCACTTGACACAACTATCTACCACAAAATATTTCACAATAAAATAGCATTAAACTTATTTGTCGTTATAAATGAAATCAGAATTATGATCATTTTATTAAAATTCCCTTAATGGTCACAGTAATGAGATTCCAAAAGTTTTTCAACATTAACATCAACAAATGTTCATAGCATTGTTGACTCAAAAGCTTCTCTATTCAAAAAGGCATTAAGTAGTAACATTTATGGTAATAAAATTTAATGTTGCATATTTTTTTGTTCTTTTTCATTATAAAATTTAGAGTTCTGACGACAGCGGTGGTGGTGCTGATAAATTAGGCATGAAAAATGTCGGTGGTATTTTCGTGACAGTATTTATTGGATGTGCAATTGCCATTACGCTTGGTATATTCCGATGGATTTCAAATATCAGGCTTATTTCTAGGAAATTGGAGGTAAGAAATATTTTTGGTATATGGTCCTGTCTCCAATTCACTAATCACTTCCTTTCAATTTTTAGATCTCATTCAAAGAAGCTTTTCTGGACGAGTTCCGATTCTTCAAGAAATTCAACACACACGTAAAGACAATTCAAAGAAAGAATTCATCACAAGGCGGTTCCGTTGTGAGCACAAATACATATCATTCAAGAGACCGCTCAAAATCGCAAGGAATTAATCATGAGCCATTAAGAATGAGCATGAAAAGTTTAAACAATCATCATAAAATTCATCGGCATGATGATATTAATGAAGATGATTTAATTTAAAACTTTAGAGTGTGGTAACGAGTTGAAAACTTTTGATGATGATGACTGTGTGACATAATGTTGTGGAAATGGGGATGTGAAAAAGGAATTAGAGCATTTTTAATGAATATTAGTGCTGAGTTCTAGCTACGTCCCTAAACCCAAGTAACGTATAGACAGCAAGCTTATCACTAGTTAATTTTCTTTCAGCATGCTATAAGCTAGCTTTAAATTAAATTTTGTATAGCCTGGTTACTTGGGATACTAGACACTACAGTACCGTCATCAAAGTCTCCAACTATTGCATCAAGACAATTGTGGCCTATTACGAAGCTAATAATTTATTCATAATTAATGTTTTACAAGAATTTATTTAGTTGAATAGAAAAGAAATTGACTTGTTTGATTGTTTGTTATTTAATTATTTACACAGGTATTTATTAAAATATTAATATTTAAATTGAGCTATTTAAGAGGATTTTAATACAATTACTGAAATTGTTGAAATCATTTTAAATTCATTGACAATTTTGTGTTCGAATTAAGTAAATTGTTGGAAGAGTTGACTGAAGATTTTTTGCAAAAATGTCTAAAACTAATAACTTTTTGATATATTCAAGAAATTGAGTGCAAAATGATTTTTGTAAAGTTTTGGTATTTCTAGTGTAAAAGTCAGCAAGCTGCCCCCACTAACGAACTATTTCTTTTAAATTTGCTTGACTTCACCGCTCCCAAAAAAAAAAACTCAATATAATTCAAATAAAACCTGTCAGCCTAGATGAAATCAACAAAAAGCCATCTTAAACATCAAAGCTGTATGATATACAATAAAAAATAAGAGCAAAAAGATGAAGTCATTAAATTACCGACAGAATTTTTCATTCACTTTAACATAAACACAAAATCTAGACAATCTCTGACTGAGAAGTTCATTACCATCACAACAAATCATTTTTCTCTGTTTCTGCGAGTAAACGATTGCAAAAAAAATTATTTATCTTAAAATATTATAGCTCAATAAATTTCATTCGCACATTTTTTTCACAATTTTATTATTCATTGAATAATTTGCATTTGTACTTTACATAGTGATAATTGACATGAATTTATGATAAAGTGTTGAAATAAAAATTTTAAAAAAACATTTATATGAAAATTGTTTGCCTTTATATTCATGAACCACATGTTGATATTTTAAATCACAATTCAGAGATTCTTATTTTTTTCATTAAGTTTTCAGACTTCAGTGAGAGATTATTGCTCATTCTCTGCACATCCATTTAATGGGGAAAATTTTGTGCAGAAAAACATTCAATTTTTTAAAGGAATAGAACGCATTTTGAAATTTTATACTTTTCTGAACTTATTTAATGTATTTTTGAACAAATTTGGATTTTTCGAATTTTTGAAATCAATTTCGAATTTTTCGAATAAATTCTGAACTTTTTCGAAATAAATCTGAACTTTTTTGAACCAAATCTGAACTTTTTGGATGAATTTCGAATTAATTCTGAATTTTTCGAACAATATTTAAACTTTTTTAAATTAATCTCAATTTTATTAAATAAAATCCAACCTTTTCTGAATAAATTCTGAATTTATTTGAATTAATTCTGATCTTTTTCAAATAAAACTTGAATTTTTCGATCAAATTTGATGAAAAACAAAAAAAACGATCTTTTACAAACAAAATTATCCAGCATAATTCACGCCTACCTCAACAATCCCCAAAGCACCTCAAAATCTCTCCACCCATCATCTACAAAAACAAGCTAATAATGCTTCAATTTACTCAAATGAAAATAAAAGAAATTAAACAAATGAGGCGGCGAGAATCAAACACAATCAGTTGGTGAGCGATCGCAGAGCCGTTCGGACTTTAAAGTAGGAAGTGAATAGAATTTGTCAGTGAGAAAAATTTCTGTCTCACTAGAAACAAAATCATTTAGCTACTTACCGCAAAAATCTTTTTTTTTAATTTATATCTTCCGAGAAATTTGAGATTTTTTTAGTGTATTCATCAAGAAACTTTGTGATGCAAATTAATGTTCTATAACAAAATTCCACACATAAAGTGAACAATATAAAGACACATTATTGTTGGACGTGACGGAAAATAATTTTTAATGTGACCACCGCGTAAAAATAATTTTTTTGTTTTTATTTCACTTTGATCTCATTATAAGAAAATTAATACACAAAGAAAAAAAAAGTCAGCTAGTCTGCGTGGGGGGGCGAAGCAATAAAACGCAGTAAATTCTGTCATCACTTGCTTACTTTTGCAGTGATTTGGACTATTTTTTTGTTTCATATTTTTATGATGAATTTAATAAAATTTTGCATTACCGTAGTTGCTCTAGTCTTAACGTTTGCTGACAGATCACATCATGAGCCGATTAAAATTGGTGAGTAGGATTTGCAATAAGAAGGAATATTGAGAACTAGAGCATGTTTTGTAGAGAAATAAGACAAATCCCAAGTGGAATGTAATTGATATGAAATTAGTCACTTAAGTGTCGTAGCTGTAGAAAAATCAGGTTGTTGGTGAAATTATCGTTTAAAATCGAATAAACAGTTGGAAATGGTACTAATTGATGCTAGTCAATTTCAATTATGAAACTCTAGACCCCTCTTTCTACACCAGAGGGATTTTTATGTTCCGTGACTTGATTTTAGGGACCGGTTGTTTGGTATATCCTAGGTGTGGTCCCGCTAGGTATACCAGACCCAGATGTGTTCATTTGTGTTGTCGTTTACTATACTGTTGAATTTAGGTTGAAGTTCCAAAAATGTTAGAATTCACAAAAAACTCCATAAAGTAAAATTACGGTCAAAATTCATCAATCCATCAATTTCTCACAACAAAACTAACAAAAAAACAGTAAAACAATCTCAAAAGTCTATAATTCATCCACCATGCCAAGCCAACTTCCAAGAAAAACAACTAGTTTTACACCGAATCTCAATAATCCAATTTTATAAAAGATTTTTTTTTATGATGATGAGATCTTCTTCGTCTTAACCTCCTCAATCTTTTTTACGATGCTTCCTAATCATCATAAATTTTTTCAATTTAATAGCGAGATTGATATTTGAAATGTTTATAATTGTGAAAAAAGTTTTATATCAAACAGAATGGAGTAACATAAGAGGAAAAACACTCGCTTTTGTTCCGATGTAGACATTAGTCTGATTTTTTTTTCAATCTTCAACTTGACGTGTTTTACACTTTTCTTCATCTTTTTTTAATGAAATTCAACCATGTGTGTTTGATTTTTTTTCAGTTTATAAAGACAACATATTCCCTAACAATAGCCAGCTGAAATTTCACACTCTAAAATATATTCACATTTTATTATTCGTTTAATTTTCTTTCACAGTTCCTTTCAATTCAATTTCACAAATGAGCGACGCACGTAGAGAAAAAATTTCAAAAATGATCGAAATGCCGTGTTTAAGTCTTTTCTCGCTCGTGATTCTTTTTCACTCGACCGGTGATGTGATGTTTCTTGTTTTATAGCATGTTTTTTTGTTGCGATTGATCTTGCGTTTGTTTTGTTTTAGAAAGTATTTTATTTAATTTAGGCATTCAAAATTAAATTACATAGAATGGGGATTGCAGACCATCCAAACTTCTCCATCTTTCAAATTTGTTGAAGTTATCCTGAATGGGATTTAAATAGAGACTATTTATAATTTGAGTGTATTCCAGGAGCGTAGCCAGGAACCAGTTGCTCGGTATACACTATATACACGCTGGGGTATATCCCTAGGGTAACTCTAGAGGTAGTGTATACCCTCCAGGAGGGTTTGGAATTTTTTCTCAAAAAATCCTAGTAAATTGAAAAGTCAAATCCTACCTAACCTCTTGGGACCAATTTTTCAAGTATAACAAAGCCATTCTCATCAGTATAGCAGGGGTATACCCTAGGATATACCCAAGAAACTGACCCCTGGTTCAAGTCCAAGATAACAATTCGTAAGCTACCAAAAATGCGCTCTAGTTCTTCATTCAATCAAAAAACATCACCAACCTACTTTAACTTCCATTAAAAAACACATTATCGTTCTTATTCATTCACAAATAGGCTATCTGTCAGATGGATTGGAAGAAACAAAACTAGCATTTAAATTTGCGATAAAGAAAATTCAAGAAGACAGGGGATTTAAAAATTTAGTCGGAGGTGTGTATGAAAATAATAGACTCGTTGTGTCTTAAAAATAAAAATAATTTAATTTATGTCTTTTACTTCCGTAGATATTAAGAAGCTTAAGTATGGTGATGTATACAAGTCATATCAACTTGTTTGTGGGATGTTGGAGGTGAATCTATGTCAAGATCACTAATTGGACGTTAACATTAAATTAGTGATTAATTTCAGAACGGAGCACTTGGAATCATCGGTCCAACATCTCCAGAATCTGCCAATCACGTCCAAAATATTTGTGATACTAAAGAAATTCCACTCATAGAGACGAGAACGGATGGACCTTCAAAGCATTTCATAAATTTACATCCAACGCCAACTGATCTTGGTCGAGCGTATTTGGAGATCATTGATGCAATGAATTGGAAGGGATTTATTATTCTTTATGAGGATACGCCATGGCTTCCGTTGGTTGAATATTTATTAACACATTACAAGAAGAAATATCCTGTGACTGTAAAACAACTGTCTGTCACACCTGATGGAAATTACAGAAATAGATTGATGCATGTAAAGTTGTCACAAGTGAAGAATATTGTCATTTGTAGTTCCATTGAAACGCTTCCTGAGATACTTAAACAAGCACAACAAGTTGGATTATTGAGTGATAAACATAATATATTAATCACGTCACTGGATATGCACACAATTGACTTGGAACCATATCAATATGGAGGCACAAATATTTCTGGTGTACAGCTAGTTGATCCTGAGAATCCATATGTCAAGGAAATCGTTGAAGACTTTCAAAGAATGTATTTTTCGGTTTTATCGGATGGAGACAGAATTGAAGGATTTGAGGAAATTTTTCCACCAGGCTTAAGTGCTGAAAATATGAGAGTTGACACAGCTTTGGTATTTGATGCTGGTAATTTTACAGTTATCTGATTTTTGGTCCACAAATATTCAATCCTTCATTTCCACTTCCAGTTCTGCTTTATGCAAGTGTAATGAACAACAACCGAGGAATTCGTCCATCAAGAATCGACTGCAGTGACCCAGAATCAATTTTCATCAATGGAACCTCAATCTATAATTCAATGAAGACGACGACGATCAAAGGTCTTAGTGGCGAAATTGAATTTGATCAACATGGAAATCGAGAGAATTTTGAATTGAATGTCCTCGAATTAGTTTCCGATGGACTAAAGAAAGTGGGTTTGTGGGTTTCTGGGGAGTCTAATGGACTTACAGTATATAGAGAGAAATCTAGTGTTTTGATTAATGAGCTGGATATTTTTAAAGAGAAGGTTCTGAAGATTTTAACTGTAGATGAGGTGAGATATTAAGGACATCAGTGAGCTGTTAATCTTCATCATTCAGCCTTTATTCATTTCAGAATCCTCCATACGCCATGAGGAAGGAAACATCACAAACACTTTATGGTAATGATCAATATGAAGGCTTTGGAATTGAGTTAATTGAAAAACTGGCACTACGTCTTGGCTTCAACTACACATTCATGCTACAAGAAGATCGAGGCTATGGAAATCCTATAAATAAAACACATTGGGATGGAATGATTGGTGAATTGATGGCAGACAGAGCTGATTTAGCAATCACTGACCTCACAGTCACATCTGATCGTGAATTAGCAGCTGACTTTACCATGCCATTTATGGATCTTGGAATTCAAATTTTATATGAGAAGCCAAAAAAGGCAAATCCGGATTTGTTATCATTTATGGAGCCTTTGTCTAAGGGTGTATGGACACTTCTTGCTCTCTCTGTTCTTGTTGTTTCTGTGTCATTCTTCATATTGGGTAGAATGTCACCAAAGGAATGGGACAATCCATATCCATGTATTCAGGAACCAACAACACTTCAGAATCAATTCACATTTAAGAATGCAATGTGGTTCACAATTGGTGCTATTCTACAAGAAGGAAGTGACATAGCACCCAAAGCACCATCGACAAGAATCGTTGCATCAATCTGGTGGTTCTTTACCTTAATTATGGTATCGTCATACACTGCTAACTTAGCCTCATTCTTAACAGTCCAAAAAGCACCTCCAGTAATCACAAGTGTCAAAGATCTCATTAAAATGGCTGACAAGAAGGAAGTGGCATATGGAGCAAAGAAAGGTGGAAGTACATTCAAATTCTTTGAACTGTCTGACAATCCTGACTATCAGCTAATGTACCACTACATGATGAAGAATGAGAAAACTGTGTTAGTCTCTAGTAATGATGATGGAGTTGCAAGAGCTAAGGCAGGAGGTTATGCATACTTAATGGAATCATCGACAATTGAGTATATTGAACAGCGTCATTGTGAGGTTGAAAAGGCTGGAAATAAGTTGGATCAGAAGGGGTGAGTTCCTATCAATTCCTAATAAAAACAAAGTTTGATCAACGTATTAATTTTTTTAAACAGGTACGGAATTGCAATGAAAAAAGGTAAGACTGTCATGCCTTCCTCCAGACAAATAAATTCCAATATTTATAAAATTTCAAGGATCACACTTTAGAGGCCCAATTGATGAAATTATCCTTCAAATGCAGGAATCTGGTGAACTTCAAAGGATGAAAATCAAATGGTAAGATCTGTGAATACTCGTGTATGAATGCTGTAATTCCTGTCTATTTCCATACGTCACAGGTGGAGAGAAAAGCGAGGTGGTGGAGCATGTGAAGGGAGTGATACTGGCGGGGCACCAAAGTTGACATTTGATCATGTCAAAGGAATTTATATCGTGCTGTTCAGCGGTTGTGGAATTGGAACAACGATGGGCGTCATTCAATGGTTTTTGAGTATTAGAAGAAATGCAAAAATGTTGGATGTAAGTCAATATTGGAAAATTTGGCTTCGAAAAAATAATAATTTTATTTCCAGGTCCCATTCAAGGAACTCTTCAAAGAAGAACTCCATTTCGTCCTAGACTTTAAGAAGAATGTCAAACCACGCCGGAAAAGCTCAACACAATGTGATACATACGATTCAGCACAAGGATCAAACGAAGAATCAGAATCACGGTCAAGATCAAACAGCACATTAACCGATCACCCACCTCATGCGCTGCGTTTCAGCATGAAAAACATTCACAAGATTCATCCGAGAGAAAATGATGATGCATGATCTCAGAAAAATGTTGACAATTTTGAGATTGCAAAATTCTCTTCAAAATTTAATTTAATTTCTCATAAAATTGCATAAATATTCTCAGTTTTGTGAAAATGTTCAGACAGTGAAGATGCACGTGCAGTTAATAAAGAAAATTTTCTTGCGCGAATTTTAAAGATTTTCTCATGTTTTTCATTAAAACAAGTCAATTGACTAAAGTTTAGATATAAAACATCCACAATGTCACTAAGGAAATTGATTTCCTTGATTATCTTTCAAATTTTCATTGTCTCGTCGATAAATGCAAAAAAGAGTCAACGCGATCGCATAAAAATAGGTGAGTGCATAGGCGTCGCTATTTTTATATCCGCATCGCATTAGAAGAAGAAATATATTTAGTTGTATAAATAACAGAAAAAGATGCGACACAAAAAAATATTCTGTGCCAATGCTGCCAATATGTGTATGCACATTTAGTTCATGCACTTGTAAAGTTTATTGCCCTTTCTCATTTCTGTTTCTTTTCCTCGACAACATAAATCAGGTGGTTTGTTTGATGAAACAACAGAGGATGTTGAAAATGTCTTTAAATATGCCGTCGAGATCATGAATAATATGAGAGATCCATCCGATGGTGTTCTAGAAGCCATTACGAAACGAATAGAATATGGAAATGTATTTGATGCATCAAAAAATTTATGCAAGCTCATGAATAAAGGCATAATGGGTCTTCTACACGGTCCACTATCGAATAATGCTGCAACACACGTGCAAAACATATGCGATGCAAAAGAGATGCCATTAATTGAGACTAGATATGATCCGTCTACTCAACAGCCAGTGATTAATTTATATCCACATCCTTCCATGCTTGCCCAACTATATTCTGATTTGATAAACTCGTTCGGATGGGAAGGTTTTACAATTATTTATGAGAGTACGGCTTGGTATGTATCATGTTGAGTTGAAGCTTGTGGAATTTTGTTAGGGATGTTGAATTTTAGGGGTCGTTCGCCAATGCCGTCCGTTACAAAAACCAGAACATATCCTGGATCTATCCCCTTAATTGACGGACGTCATAAAGGAACAACTCCTTCCCCTAACATCCAAATTCCATACAGCTTTCAATCTATCACTCAAAAATTCACTTAAATCTCATCTTTTGCAGGCTTCCAATAATGCATGAACTGTTGAAAAAGTACGACAATAAGGGATACACGGTTACCGTAAGAGAATTGGATTTGATAGGAAATGAGAATTATCGCCCACAATTGAGACGTGTTCGTTTGTCAGGTGATAAAAACATTGTGCTCGGATGTTCTGCTGACATCTTACCAGAAGTATTGAAACAAGCTCAACAAGTTGGCTTACTCACCGATCAATTTCAATTTATTATTACATCACTTGACATGCATACGATAGATTTAGAGCCATTTCAACATAGTGGGACGAATATTACAGGTGCTCGCATGATTGCACCTGATGATCCATTCGTTAAGGAAATTACTGACTTTTTTATTGAAAAGCATAAAAGTGAGAAGGAAAGTAAGGAAAAGACAAGTGACGATGATGATGATGATGATAATAATGACGATGAAAACGAGGATAATGAGGACGAAGAAAATGATGAGGAGGAAGAGGAACCAGACGAAAATAAGGAAAATAATGAAGATGATGAAAATAATGAAAAAGAAGATGAGGATACAGATGAAAATGAAGAGGAAGAAGATGAAATACCTGAAGGCCTAACTCCTGATAAAATGCGTCTAGACACAGCCTTAACATTTGATGCTGTCTTACTATTTTCTCAAATAGTAAAAATCAGTGACTCTGTTCGATCAAAAAGCATCAAATGTGATGATGATTCACAACAACGTGCACACGGCATATCCGATATTATGGCAATGAAGACAGTGAATAAACGGAGAGTCAAAGGACTTACCGGAAGTATTCATTTCGATCAAAAAGGACATCGATCAGAATTTTTGGCAGAAATCATTGAATTAGCATCGGATGGGGTACAAAAAGTTGGTGTATGGAATTCTACAGATAGTGAAATTTATCTAACAAGATCTCATGACTCTTTGAGTGGCTATGGAGATGAAATGTCATTAAGGAATAAAAGTTTTATTGTGTTGACAGCTTTGGTGAGAGATCCTGATAATTGGTTATGATTGTCCTATTTAGTTCCCCTAATTTAATTCAAATCTAAAAAGTTCGTTAAAATTATTAAATCTTGATTCCAAAATGACCACAAATTAATACTTGATTCCACTACAATTTTAGAGTGCACCATATGGAATGTTGAAGGAAACACCAGAAACAATGATGGGCAATGACCGCTTCGAAGGCTTTGGAATTGAATTAATTCAAAAACTCTCAGAACGCCTAGGCTTTAATTATTCATTCAGGTTGCAAGATGATGGAGCTTATGGATCATACAACAGAGAAACTGGAGAGTGGAATGGAATGTTACGAGAAATAATGGATGGTCGTGCTGATTTAGCCATAACTGACTTGACAATCACTTCTGAGCGTGAAGGTGCAACTGACTTTACAATGCCCTTCATGAATCTTGGAATATCGATTCTATTTGAGAAGCCAAAAAAGGAACCACCACAACTTTTCTCATTCTTATCGCCATTTTCAGGGGAAGTTTGGGTTTGGCTAATTGGAGCAATTGCATTCGTATCATGTTCGTTATTCATTATGGGACGATTATCTCCAGCAGAATGGGACAATCCATATCCTTGCATTGAAGAACCAGAAGTCCTTGAGAATCAATTTAGTTTGAGAAACTCCATATGGTTTTCAATTGGTGCTTTCTTGCAACAAGGAAGTGAAATTGCACCCAAGTATGATGATGAATGTGAATAAACATTTCAAGCTGAATAAACAATTTTGTTATCAATTTTTTGCAGGGCTCCATCCACTCGAATTGTTGCTTCTACTTGGTATGTATGCTTAGTGACAATGATATAATGCAATGACTGCTTTATTATTATCTTTTACAGGTGGTTCTTTACACTTATTATGGTTTCATCATACACAGCAAATTTAGCTGCTTTCCTCACCATTGAATCTCTATCAACACCAATCGAGGATGTTGAGGATCTCGCAAATGCTAACGGTGCAATTCCATATGGTGCAAAAAAGGGTGGCAGTACATTCAGTTTCTTTAAAGAGTCGGAGAATCCAATTTATAAGAAAATGTATGAATTCATGAACACACACCCAGAACATATGACATCTAGTAATGATGAAGGTTTAGAGCGTGCAAAAGCTGGGAGATATGCTTTCTTAATGGAATCATCATCAATTGAATATCTCATTGAAAGAAACTGCGAAGTGACACAAGTTGGTGGGGATCTCGATCAAAAAGGCTACGGAATTGCCATGAGAAAAAGTAATTCATTGCAATTTGTGACTTTTTTTTAACGGTTTTTTTCTAAATTCAAAAATTAACGAGTTTTCAAAATTTGAATACAAAATAACCGTTACAATTTTGGTTTTCTATTGACATACTGCCCCAATTTTATCAACAAAGATAATAAATAAAGCCTGCCAACGTACCACAAAACTGCACTAACATATCCACATTAAGCTCTACATAACTAATGCCAATATTTAATTCCAGATTCACCATATCGTGGCGCTTTGAGTGAAGCTGTCCTTCAAATGCAAGAGTCTGGCGATATAACAGCATTAAAAATTAAATGGTGGAAGGAGAAACGTGGTGGTGGAGCGTGCGATGATGCGGGTAGTGATTCTGGTGCTGAAGAGCTTGATATTGCCAATGTCGCAGGAGTTTATGTGGTTTTGATTTCTGGATGCACATTTGCAATTCTTGTAAGTCTTCTCGAAAGCTTTTTCGACATCAGAAATCGTGCCAAGGAATTGGAAGTTCCATTTATTGAAGAGTTTTTAAATGAAGCTAAATTTATTATCAAATGTCGCGGAAATGTTAAGACAGTTCGTCGTAAATTGAGTGCTGGAAGTTTAAATGAAGAGGAATCTCGGTCAGTCTCAAGATTATCAGAGTCACCAAAGAGAGAAATCATTGGTCCTTATGGCTTTAACAGACCCAGCTTGAAAAACTTGACAAAGCTGGATTTAATGGCTGATCATGACGACGACGACGATAAAGTATAAAGATCCACAAAAAGTTTTGCATTACTTTTTTAATTATAGTCACGATAGTTTGTGTCTGCTCCTTAACTCCTGATTAAACAATAAAGATTACTGCTTTTCCTCACTCAAAGAAATAAATTCTTCCTGACAATGTAGAATCTGCTGACGCAAATTGACCTGATTTTTTATTTTTCTGCGAAATTTCAGAACAAAACTTTTTCAGAATGGAATTGCACTGTGGCGTCTGATTTTATTGAATAACTTTTTGTCATCATTGTAGTTCCTGTGGTATGATTTATTGCCATTTATTGCTGGAAGTGTATAACATCTATACATATTTATCGAGGGTTTAGCTTGAGAATATTAATATTTTTTTCTAGGAACCAGATTTATGGTTTATAGTTGTAATGTTTGGGGTGACTTGATTTCATACTTAATTTTCTATATGAATCTCAATATTCCATGAAACCATGATGTAGCCTTAAGGTAAATGACCTATATTCCTAATGAATCCTATTGTTCTTTACGATAATGACCACTATAATATCTCATTTATTCATCAACAAATAATAATTCCACTTTTTTGGAAGCAAAAAGTCAACAATAATTTTCGACTAGATTAAATTATGGATGAAGAACAAAATAAAAGAAATGAAATCGTTTCAAATAAATCCATAAACATTGACCCATTTTTTTCTTCCCTCCTTGCATATCCTGGTATGTCTGGATGCTCCCCTTATTTTTTTTTTCTTTTATAGTTTAGTATCTGATCTGTCGTGCTCTCTTTTTGCAGTTTTTGTCATCATTGCGGAAGGAAATTTATTTGTTTTGTCGTCGTAGGATGGACAAGTTTTGAAGGAAGGGGGAATATGTTAAGCACGGCTGATCTTTGCTATTATTAAATCAGGGGCGTATCCAAAAAATTTTCAAAGGAGGGGTTTTGAAATATTTTTGTATAAAATGGAAAATTTAGGGGGGGGGGGGGGGGGGGGTTTGAGATTTATTTCTTAAAAAACCCTAGCAAATTGAAAAAATTTCCAAAAAGGTCATAAAAGGATCATATTTATGGTTGAACTAGAAAAATTGGGATAAAAGATATGTAAATTTTGACTGAATCTAACTCTAGTAGCAACAAACTAGTAATGCGTCCACGGGCTGCGGACGGAAGTGCATTTTCTTAAAACTACTGTGCACAGAAATCTAAACGTATAAAAAACTAGTAATGAAAAAGAAAACTAACGCATAAAACACTAACGCCCAGAATAATAAATACAAGTTTTTAAAAAGAATAACGGTCAAAAAATATTTGAAAAATAACGGTCAAAACATATTTGAAAAATAAACGGTAAAATAAAAATAATACCCCCCCCCCGTTTTATCCCCCCCTCGTACCCCCTTGTTCAACTTCCCTTTTCCCCCTTTAATTCACGCCAAGTAAGGTTTACGTAATGTAAATTTACATGACACGTATTTTTACGTAATGTAAGCTTTAATTAATTTAACTTCGTGAAAAATTTGGAAAATGTCAGGAAAAAATCTGAAAATGGAAAATTTTATCATAACACATCATGAAATGTCAAAAAAGTGTAAAAAAGTACAAAAAAAAAGTTGCTCGGAGTGGGGCTCGAACCCTGGTCGGAAGATTGTAAGAAAAGTCACGTTTTTAAGGGCTACGTAAAAAATACGTACGTAAAACGTAAGCAATTTTTTCAAAAAAGTTAATTTAATTAACCTTCTACTGCACTGATCAAAAAAATCTCTCGTCATTCTTGCCTCTGACCTAGTCCACACATTTTAAGCAAAAAACCGCATCGAAAAAGCTTAAACTGGAGGAGGAGTTACACGGCAGACTACAGACAGACGGACAGACGGACGGACAAAACGCGGACAATAGTGTCTTTTCCCTATGGGAAAATGCACTAAAAAGATGAATCTTAGTTTAAGCTGGGTTAGATGCCTGTCCTCATCTCTCTGTAGCTTCATCTTAATAAGGAGTCGATCACGAATGACGTCTATCTAAAAACTAAATATTTAGATCACCTTCCTTGTCTCTGGAATGTCATCCAACTTTAGACACCCTCCTAATAATAATTTTAGAAGTCATTAGTGGATGACGCCTAACTAAGATATAAATGCTTCAATTTTACCCCCAGTAGATGCGCTTTTGTCACACATACTTGCCAACTTCCTCCTCCGTTGTTCCTAAATTCATTCACTCACTAAGATTTTTAGTATTCCATATCGTGCTGCATCATAATATCTAATTTTATTTGTGTTCATGTTTTTCCTCCGTCAAAATATTTTTCCTTATTTTCCATCATATAAATCGTCATCACAGAGACAATAAATGAACAGCTTTCTTCAATGCATCGTTTCGCACATGAGAATTTATTTCCTTAAAATTGATAAAATGGTAATAAGACACAGCTAACGTTTGACATTTCTATCTCATTTCCATGCTTCATTGAAGCACGAAAGACTTGTGACAACGAGAATCTGCAATTTAATTTTGTATATTTGTTTGCTCTAGTTCCTTTCTTGGAAGGAAAATTTATCCATTATTTCAATTGACGGAATTAAATTTGATTTCTTTTGGTGCATAAAAAAATAGCATACTTTGTTGTCTCGAAATCAGAATATTTTTAACCTACTGACAGAGTTCCGTTTGTCGATGATATTGCATAACAATGTTGTGCTGTCGTAAACTCGATCACGTCATAAATCAACCTTAACTCGCTGATCCATTTTAGCGTTGATTTGAACTGTTGTTGGGTGTCAGTTTGGGTGGATGGGATGCAATGGTGGCTGAATGATACATTTTACTAATTGTTGGTTCTGGGACCATAGATATGACACAATGGTATTCACTAGACCATGAACCTTAATGTATTATGCTCAGATCTTGTTATTTTAGTGATAATGATTAGGTCTGAGTAAGGAACTGAAACTACTAACTACCCAGACATCAAAATGGCACCAGAAATGGTTAATTGATGCTAGTTACAAGTCTATTCTAACTTTACACTGACATAGTGCTAAATATCCTCCACTTGTGCTTTCCGGGTCAAGTCATTGTCCAAAATGCGCTTTACATCCTCGAATTCCTTAATTCCATTTCTCTTTATCCACACATTCAAAATAAAATATTAAACTACATTTAAAATTCAAAACACATTCATTTACTCGCCTCGATGGACGCATAAATTGATTCACGGCAGTCAAATGAATTGAACGTGTCAATAGACAGCAAATGCGTACATAAAGCGACATTGATGAAGCGGTTCAGGAATAAAAAGAAAAATTTATTTAAAAAAAATTGTTGAGGAATCAAGTGTAGCATGTCATTATGATGTCGGTACACGAAAATTGTTGCCATGATAAAAAAAATAACCTCATCGATACAAAATCATATTCGCATCAATATTGCTGTTTACAAGCAGAACCAAAAAAATAATATAATCATGAACGTGAAGCACGTTTTTCCAATTTTCCAATGATCTAAATTTTGATGTCGCCACATGTGTATGAGGAGGATAGACTGAGAAAATTGGAATCTCGTTCACTGTGTCAGGTCAGAAGAAATGAAAGTATTTTCATTTTCTATCTACGCATGCTCAACATTCCGCTTGCATTTTCCATTAGCTGCACTCAAGTCAGTGGTTTCCACAAATACACCGAATGTCGAAGGTCAAATTTATTTATATTATTTTTTTATCGCAATGTTGTGAATGAAATATTTTAATGAGCAGTTGATTGATGTGGATTGTTATCATAAGGCTCTACTGGTGGGGATTAAAATCATGAATCAGTGTGAATTACGTTTATTTATGTAGAAAAAATGCTTTAATATCAACAACATGACAAACATGTGCGATTTCCAAGCTACAACAACAACAATGAAGAGAAATGTGCTCCTACAGCCAGCTACTTTCCCTCTTTTTTACTATTTGAAGAAGGGAAAGAAATTTCATTGCTATGCATAGCATCAGAAATCAAACAACTGCCGTTCACATAACATCAGTTGCTTTTGATCGGTTGACTGTATTGGATGTGCTTTTATTTTTTATTCGTGAGTTGAGAAAAAAATCTTACGAAAAAAAATAAGAAAAAATATTCATGTCGTTCTGCATAATTAGATTTATTGAGAGAAGATAAACTCGTTCGATTTTCTTGTGCTCGAAAAAATTCGTAAGACACTTACGGGAATTCAGTGCAAAGACAAGAGAGCTTTAAATGCACATTAGCAGTTCACTAACCTTTGAGCTTTCTGTCGATGAGTAGCAAAAAAAATACGAGTGGATTTTGTTGGATTGAGAAATTTCATTAACTGTAAATTAATGCTGTCATCGGTACCGAGAGAGCATATGACTGCATGAATTAAATTGAAAAGTGAAAAGAAAATAAAAATGTTGAGTGAATTTTTCATCTCATTGAGAAGATTTGTGAAAAGAAAATAAATCCCTTGATAAATAAATTTTGATGAATTTACGGAATTGGGGAGCTTATCAATCTCTCATTGATGAAGGAATTGAGAAAGATTTATGGAAATGCGATAATCTGATAAGAGTTTTGATGAAATAAGTGACGTAATAAAAAAAATTGCTTGTCAATTGGAAATTGAAGAAAATAAAATTTCAACGGAAATTTAAAATTTGAATTTTTCAAAATTTTGTTTCCCCTGAACTTGGCTTCAAATAATTATAAATATTAAATTTCCGTAGACATCCTGAGTGAATTATAGTGTTTGAACGACCGCGAATTGTGAAAATTATGAAAGAAGATCCACATCATTAATTCAATCAACAAAAATAATTATATAAACGAAGATAAATAACATTTAGTGAAATTAATATGTAACGGAAATTAAAAATTCAAAATCTCAAATCAAAAAGTGAAAATTCAAAATTTTTCATAACGGAAATTAAGAATTGTCAAAAATTTAATCAATCAAAAAAAAATTTGTGGATTTACTAAATTTAATAGACCTTAAGTGAGACGTATGATGATTAATCATGAAAAGTTTACATTAATCTCTCAGAAAAAATAAATTAAGAAAATCTCAATTTTCTCAGAGCATTAAACAATTTCAAAAAAAATCTAATATTGTGATTTATGTGCATTGAAGTGTTAGTTTTAAGAAGAAAAAGGTCATAAAGTATAATTTATAAAGTGTCGAAAATAATAAATAGGCTCCATAACATAAAAATTTCCGAATGTAATGTGAAAATTGATGGAAAATAAATACTTTGCGGAGAACAAACAAATTTTGTGTACAGCAGAATAAACAGCCTAAAGATAGGTTTGAGATTATCGATTATCTGTGGAATCCAATACTTATTATCTCACTCAATTATTAGAAAACAAATTTGCCATGCTATTATCAGGAAATTAATTGTTAAAGCATATGCTGATAAGCATCAGATAGATTTTCATTATGCGTGTGTCTTTATTACTACATGATGTCTAACGTCGAGTCAGCTGTCACGCAAATAAAATTTTCATTTTCCTCTTTGAATTATGCTGATGATTTATGATCGTTGAGATATTCTTTTCTTTCCCTCGACTGTCAACATGTTTACAAAGAGTTGATGATAAAATTATTGATATGAGTTGTTCATTTATGTCCGACACAATAGTATCTAAAAATGGGGAGAGAGTTTTGAGGTGAATCAACCTTTAAATGACCATTTTTATGTCTATCTCATTCTAAATGAAATATACTTTTGGGATCATCCAGAAATGACATCCTTTGGTTGGGATTTTTAAACCCACATTAATTTTTCCTAAACTAATAAATGCCAATGAGCCTGAGGAAGGTACCTAAGGTCATTAAATTTTTATGTCCACCTTTTAAGGGGCGTCGAAAAATCCTATTTCTGATGAACGTCATTTTTGAATGATCCCCAAGAAAAATTGTAAAACTAAAGAGAAAACTTCTCTCTATAATTTAGCATTCATCATCATTTACTTCAGTTTGATTCGAGTAATTCGAGCTATGTACTTTTTTTACTCGGTTACTGCTGGTTACTGCTATGAATACATCGAATTATATCGATGAAATGTAAACGTGCGTATTACATAGATTTGATAAAAATAATCTGAATTACATCATATGATACGATAAGCTTACAAACCGACAACAATTTTGCTTTGCCGTACGTTTTCATTGTGGAAATGAAAAATTGAGTTAATATTTGCATGACAAAGGAGGAGCTGGGGATCTTTTATTGTGCAAGACTTCGAATATTGAGAATAGAAATGAGCTTGAGAAGGTCTTTTGTGGAAATTTTTAGCATGTGTTCGTAAAGGGTTTATCCGTTTTATGTAAAGTCTACCATTGTCAGAATTGTCTGATATTTTCCTTTTATATAGTCAGTCTGTCCCTTCATTACTGAATATTTTCCCGTTGCACCAACAGACCTTGGACTATATGATCATTATGGGAGACATGAGGGGTCCTTAAAAGGATCTTTAGGAGTTTATTAAATGACGTCACGCAAAACCAAGATTTTTAGACCACTCCCCTCAAAATTTTTATGAACGACCCATAGATCACTCCACTTAAGTTGCCACTGCTGGTCTAAAATAGCTCTCCTAAAATTTACGATGTTACCTACCATATATGAATATTGCATCCCAAAACCCTTACTAAAAAATTTACAGCACTTTTCCCACATGCAAAAAAATATTGAATTTCAAAAGCGTAAATATTTTTATCTTCATTTTCATGTTGAGGAATATTTAAGAATTTATGCATTCAATTCGTTTTAAGATTACAATAAACAACATTTCCATATGCAAATAGACTCGAGGAATTGAAAAACATTTTTTTTAGTATCGCGTAAGCAAACAATGATGTGTACATAAAAAATGTAACAAATTGGAAGAAAGAAAAAATCATATGTAATATTTGAATTTGAAGATAGAAGAAGTGATGATATGTAACTATGCCAAAAAGGTCTCCAAGAATTCATTCAACAAGTGAAGCGCAACTTTCTATTCTGCGTGGGTTTTGTTGACGGAAATAAATGTTTGAAGGGAAATTTTAAGAAGAAAGTTTTAAGTAAAAACTGCGACAACTGCAGAGCTGCTATTTAATGGGGAATTAAGTGACTCAACAGAAAAATAACTTTCAAAAGTAATGTGCTGTGTGGGTCTGATGCTGAGGTTTTGTTCTGGTTTCTAAAAATATTCAGATTCTTTGCTGGAAATGCTTTCTTTATGCTTAAAATTGTCAGTCAGATGTTGTGTCTTAAATAGACATGTGTGGGTTATACCTTTGAGGCTATAGAAATTTTGCGTGTCGAACATAATTTTGAGTTCAAAAATGAGTGGTATCAGGGACTCTGACACCACAGACATGATACAATGGCATTTACTAGACTATGACCTAGACTAGACTATCGTTTATAAATGACGTCACGCAAAAAATTTCATATAAAAAAATTTCTTTTGTCATAAAAACTGGACGCCATTTATGGAGCCGTTCACTTATTACGTAACGCTTTTAAGGGGGAGGAGGGGTCTGAGATTTTGTGATGGTTCAAACAAATCAAAATTCATGGAAATTTTGTGACAAAGGGAGGGGGGCCTGAAAAGTCGTTTTTTTGCGTTACGTAATAAGTGAACGATCCCTATGAATGACTCCTTATTTTGATGAAAATTGAGCTATCATCTATGCTCGGATCATTATAATTATCGTACAACTTAAAGTCATTACCTTAGAACCATCTCTCGATAAAAAATGGAATACATCCTTAATAACCACATATCCAGTCAAAAATGAAATAACATCAAAGTTTATCCGCCCAAAAAAGATCCATCCACAAATTATGATGCTAGAAAATTTAAGAAAAATGTCCGTATCATGCTGTGTGAAAAAAATTTATGCGAGCACGATGGGGATGTTATTTCCCACAACGGATGCAACAAGTGGAAATTAATGACATCTTCAAATTGAAGTAGGCAATTTATAGACCATTTTGTATCATGGGAAAATAACTTGGCGATACGCAAGAGTAGAGGTCAGTTCACCAAAGATTTTTTTTACAACTTTATTGCCATTTTTGTTTCAATCCACAAAGGATTATAGTGATTTCAGTTTTATGGCATACTTGAGAGTATATTCATTATTTTGAGACATCTTAGAGGATGGACTTAAATGGTCTTTCACATTTAAACACAAAAATTTGCTGTGGGTTGCAAAATTGTAAGCTGGGGGATGAAAAATTGGATGTTTATCATAAAAAATTAATCTAATAGTCAACTAATTCTATGGGATGGGTAGGAATAAACTACAGTAAAATTCATAAAAATACTTCCATTAATTAGTCTAAGATGCGACTAATTTCATGATCTGTCTGCAAATGAAATGTCTATATCCAGCGACAAAGACAAATAATCTAAATGTTACTTTTAATACCTCAACTCATTTCATTTTAATATCCCATAACTGCACTAATATCAATTTTGAATGATGAACTCAAGATTAAAAGAAAAATATTTTTCTCTACTCAATTAATTAATTTCGTTCTCAGTGACTGTTTTATAGTCGTTCTATAATGAAAACTACTTCAACTTTTCTTCTTTATTTGAATACTTTATGGTTTACACAGTTTTATATCATAAAAAATAATTCACTTCTGTTTTATATGTAGACTGGAAGAACAGAATAAAGGAATTAAATTCTACAGACGGAATTAACGACAATTAAACATGACTTGTATGGGATTTTTTGAGATACTTATTAATACTAGAGTATATTTACATAAGTTTTGTAGATTTTTGTAATTATTTGAAGAGGAATTAAATTAGGTACTGAAAGGGGGAAGACTCTGCAGATATAACATGACTAGCAATGTTCTGAAACAGAAATATTTTTTGTTATTATACTCAAGTTATTATACTTTTTGTTAATTTAAATGGTACATGACTGATTAACTAAGATAGTATGGCTTCGAATAAGTGTTAGAAAATTTTTTAAAAGAAAAATTATTTTTGAGAAAAAAATTTCCATGTAAAAAAGTTTTCGAGGGGGGGGGGTCCCCCATCGTACCCCCTGGATAGCACTAGACCTGATAGACTTAGTGTTATTTGGCAATTTCACATTCATAAGGAATCGGCTCAAAAAGCAAACAATTCATTAGATTCAAAAGTAAATGCTCTACATACCCTAGGGCAGTGGTTCTCAAACTTTTCAGCAGGCAACACACTAAAAATTTGAAAAAATTTGCGACACACTTGAGTTAAAAATTTGGATCACGTCACAACACACTAGTGTGTCGTGGAGCATAGTTTAAGTAACACTGCCCTAGGGTATACCGAGCAACCGTCCCCTAGATATATCCTTTAAAGGAAGACAAAGCAATTCATACAACCCCATAAAAGCCATTATCTAAATAATTCAAACTATGCCAAACATAACCTAATTACTCAACTTTATTCATCAATTGACTCAGATATGTCAAATAGTCAAGGAACAATAATTATTTACTCTAAGTCAAAACATCAAAACTAATTGAAATAACCTCAAAACGATCATTTACATTCATTTTAGCATCACAATAATCGTCAATGCAAGTGACTGAAATTAAAATTGTTTTGGATTACTGATGCAAATTATTTTGACAAACTAAACCCAAAAAATGCATAATACAAATTGATGAATAAATTCCATTAGTACATAAAGACGTAGAAATTAGGTTAAAGAGAGGAACTAGCAAGCACAAGGATTTTTCCTTACAGTTTACACTACAGCACATATGAGTTTATGCAGCAATACAAACTTGTATGCAAAAAAGAAGTTTCTTTTATGCTTCATGCATAAGCTAATCCATACAAGAAAGTCAAGTTGAAAGAGAATAAAAGAACTTGTCAGTGTCATGCAATAATTTAATATTTCAACTTCATGTATCCTTTTTTTCTTGATATCACAATAGAACATAGTTTTTTGTACTTGAATAACTTCACAGTTTTCAGACTAACAATAGATTGAACATATGTGGTTTTATTTCTATTTCCATTTCACTTTATTTTTATTCCGTTTATTTGTAAAGTAATGAAGCAACACTTGAAATGGAAGTGGAAAATATAAAATTTATTAGGTCACAATGTGAGGAGAAAAATCATCCGCAATATTTGCATGAAAACATCCACAAAACGAGTTGCAATTTAATGAAAATGGATGATTTGATTATTCTCATTCAATTTAATGTGATTCATCAATTAGAGCAATTGAGAATGAACGACTGTGACAATGTCGGATTTCAATTCCATTTTCCACGATATTAACTTGAAATGAGATTGGAATTTTCATTTTTTTCTACCTTATTTTGTGAAATGAAATGAAAAGCATAAAAAAATTTAATTATGAGGTGAGAGTGGGCGTTGAAAGTCAGTGAAACTATACCAGTTGATGTATGCTGAATGTTGTAATTTTCTGGTTGTGGAAAATTTAAATGAGTTATGGATTTTTTTATAGCTTTGATGTTTTTAAGTGGAACTTTGTTGGTCAATAAGATATTTTGAAACTGACAACTTCAACAGTGACAATAGCAGCAGAATTGCATAAATTCAAATTTCAGTCTACTTCTACATTATAAAGGTTTATTTTACACTATGCTGTGATAAGGAGAGTGAGACTAGCTCACCCCAGGAAGAATGTAATCTGGAGTAGAGTAGAATCAGGAGTATTGAGCCATATAAAGGCAAATCTTCCTATAAGAGAGCGCGGTCTCTGTGATCGAATGGTTAGGCAACCAACCGAAAAACTGTAACTGTCTATTTTATGAAGACGTGGGTTCGATTCCTACCAGTGACAGATTTTTCAATCATTACATTGAATGTACTTGATATGTTGTAAAACCCAAAACCCCACAGTATGTTTTAGGTGTCAATTTCCTCAAGAATTTGTACAATGCTCACTAAATTAGACCCTAGACATCTCTGGTCTTTGTTATGTTAAAATTTCTTTGTATCTAGGATCTGTTTTTTTGCTATTTTATTCAACAAAAAACAATAGATTAGTCGTATAATGGGTTAATGATGTAAATTTTGTACAATAATCTAAAAATTTGTCAGACTATCCAAAACTATTCAGGCATGAAGCCAGTGTGGTGCCAGCTTGGAGCTAGATTTGGACTCGAATCAAACACAAAGCTGACACAAAACTGTCTCCATACCAGAGTATTTTTTGAGCCGTTTGGGTTTGATACTTAAATAGCTATCAGGATGGCAATTCTATGCTGTTTTATATAAATTAAAAAATGGATCCTTTGATAAATGTTTAAACTAGCAAGCATCATAATTAAATATTTTGCAGCCTCTTTAAAAAAATCCCACAATATTCATAAAAATTCTTTATTATTCTTTTAGATGAAAAATTACATCCAATTAACTGAAAACTTTTGTTCATTTTAACCCTTTTGTTTCAAAGCACAAAAAAACGATCTAAATTTGGAACTTAAATAGAAAATTCTCTCAAAATGCTTCAGTGATAAATTAATTTCATTTTTAGTTTGGAATTTCGGCTTCAAACTTGACATTGATCCCTTTTCTTCTATACAATTAAAAATCTAGATATGAGAATGAATCATAACCACATCGTTATACCAAAATGGAAATGCTTTTTAGACCAACAGCCTTTTTTCGGCATTCATTTCCTCAGAACTTGTTTGTTTTATAAAAAAGCGAAATTTTGTTTTTCAATACACAACGATCAAAGCATAAAGTACGTCTTTTTTGTACGTCTACCTATTTTGTATTCGATACACACCTCCATGGACAATAGAAACACACATAACTTTCATTTTATTTATCAGTTCTTACATTAAACATATTTAGCACGTGCAAACATATAGAAATGTGAATCGTGATATGAACGAAAAATTAATTTTATATTGCTCAATTTTAAATCAATTAAAATGTAATCAATTATTGATAGGAGTGTGTGATGTGCTTTGAGCAATATAGAGTTTTGTTGGTTTGACTTTTTGCTGAGTTTTAGAGAATTTTATAGAGCGTGATGGAACAAATTAATGTAATTAATGAGTTTTTTCTTTTGGAAATTTGAGACATTTAAAGATTTTGGAACAATAAAAATAAATAAGAGTAAATCCAACAGAAGAAACTTCTAATATGGAGCATGTACGGTAATTCCATTCGTCTAGCAGCTCAAAATTCTGAATAAAGCAAAAACAGTTCAAATCTAAAACCAAAACTAATTGACGAAAAGACTTTAAGTTTGGTTCCTCAAAAATCAACCTCAAGAATATGTATTTTAAATTTTTTTTGTACATACTTAATATACAGAAATAAAAATTATTTTTTATTATTAAAAAAAGTACGGTAAATCATCCAGTCTCAACTCTAAAACGTCAAATTATTTAAATATACAGAAACTTTAGCGGTCAGTAGCTCAGTCTACTCTAAAACAGGGTATTAATACTTCTCTCATACTTAATTTTCGAGTCTCAGTGTCCTCATCTGGATGTGTCGCGCCGGTGACATCCTCACTCATTATATTATTTATAATTATTATAATTATTCGTACTAAATACTCAATACTCGAGTAATAAAACAAAACTTTCTCTCCCTCTCTCTCTCTCTCTCTCTCTAAGCGTTTCATAATGTTCGAACGACCCCTAATGGTACCCCAGATATCAATTATACCAAATAACTTGGAGCAGGGGAGTTGGGTTAAATTGTAAAATCAAAGTAACTTTAAGCTTAACAAAGGAACAAATTCCTTCTTAAAAAACAGACACAGAACAATCCCACTACAAAAAATCATTTCCTAAACCAATTTGTCTTTCTTTCCAAAGCTTTTTTCTTCCTACTCCGTTCTGCATTGTTTTTTTTTTATCTATCTCCAAAGCACTATCACAACTCCCCATTAACAAAAAGCACATTTCATTCTCGTAGTCATTCTCAATCACTAGTTTCTGTTCATTCATCGTCACTGATTACTCAGCATTTTTACTCTATACACACAAAGGAATTCCAAAATAAAAGGAACAAACTGTTGCAATTAATTACAATGAAAAATCTTTTGTTTGTAGGTTGAAAGGTAAGCACGCGTGCACAGAACACAACAAGTAGAGCATATATGCTTCTAAAAATGTGCCATATCACCCTTAAAAAGTGCACAATAAATTAAATTATGTTGCGTGAATGTAGAACAAGCGTGTAAACTTCCTTGAACTCTGTTTTTGTTCCCCTTCCATCCATGACTGCCTGCTCTTGTGAAAAATTTCTTTTAATTCATCATTATCATTAAGATTTTCGAGCTAAATTTATGGCTTTTAATCAATTCACACATATTTATTATACACAAACAATTGAATTGAATTAATTAACAAAAGGCTTCACTCAATTTGATTGATGAATGCCTAAAATTAATCACATCAATGTGAATTGTAACAAGTTGTACTCAAGAGATGGATATTGTTATTTTGGTTTGCGGTAGTAAAAGCTGTTGAGGAGGCAAATTGGGGTCAATAATTTGTAAAAATAATTAAGAATGAAGCATTGGGGAATAGTTAATGGATATAGACTGAAAGGAACTGAAGGAGGTGAAGCTGTTGCTCATAGTGACATAGAGTTGAAGTCAAGGTATACAAAACTGTCCTAGAGTCATTGATTTTGTTCTACTTAATGCAAGTTCATGACTTAACAAGTATGAAGACAGTAGCGGCTGTAGCTTGACAATTTCATCCTGGCGTTCATCCGCTGAGTACCACAAATAAATAATCAGATCCCATAACCCCCCTTAACAGGATCAGATTCACAAATTTTTCTTCTAACCCCCTTGATCATGTCAACATCCACCAAAAGTTTCCATCCCTCGATCTAGCTCAACAATTCTCGACATTTAGAAAATTAATATGTGGATTTACAAGGCGAAGACAGCTAGTGGTGATGCCACAAAAATTGTAATGAAGGCCTTGGATACCATATTGTGGAATGAAGTTCAATGATCTTGCTTAACTCTTAACTGATTGTACATGTTTTCTACTTCATTTCTCGTGAAGAGTAAAAGCGCAAAAAAACGATGAGGAAGGAATGAATAAGTTGAGAATGATATACGCACGCTGAGGGGTTTTATCGAGTACAGCATAAATCACAGAAAAACAGAAGCCGGAAAATATTGTCGAAAATATTGAGATCATTTCAACATACAAGTATTCGCTATCTTCATTCAATCTCAAGTGTACAGTAAAAGTTTAATGATGTCACTGTTTTTTCCACGCGTTGATTTCACATCACGGAAAGAAGCAAGAGTTAAAGTCAGCATGTATGTCGTTAAAGTTAATCTAATTCTAAAATGGAAATTATTCATGTATTAAAAGCATGTTTCAGGCGCTTTTTGATGTCTGTAAGATCCTTAAGTCAATGATTCTAAAGCTTTAAAGCGCACTTATAAAAAAAATTAAAAAACCGTTTCTAAAAAATTTTTATAAAACACCTTAAGAAATATTTTTAAAATTTAAAATTTCGTTTTAAAAATTTAAAAAAAGCTGATTTTTAAATTTTTTCAATATATATTGACAAATTGTCATATAAATTTACATGCTTCGGTGGTTTAATGGTCAGAGTACTGGGCTACCACAAGAGGTCATTGGTTCGATTTAAGCAGTGGAAAAGCAGCTGTGGCGTAGCGGTTAGAGTGTCGGACTTCGGCTCTAACGACCCGGGTTCGATCCCAGGGAATGTCTAGTCGGATTTGGGTGCTTTTTCACTGTTCTAGCCATATCAACTCGGTTTGTGTGATGTCAGCACACAAATTGTGGCTAGGTACATTGCATTGATATACCCTGGGTCATGCAATTGTGCAGAGTTGGAAATCAATCGTCATAAATGACAAAAAGCAAAAACAAACATAAATCTCATCTGGATGTTCTTCGCATCAAAAACAAACAATAAATTTTCATCTATAAATCCATAATTAAGTTGTAATAGCTGTTGCTAGATCTCTTAAAAATCGTATTGAAATACTGAAAAGCAAAAATAAAAAATACCGTTTTTTTTTTAAAAAAAAAAATTGGTTCGATCCTCATTCTGAGTAATTTTTTCTCAAAATATTATTATTTTTTAACGGTTCAAAAAATTAGAAAATTTAAAAAATATTTTTAAAAATTTAAAAATTGTTTTTTATTATTTTCATACAAATTTAAAAAGGTTCTTTAAATCTTTTCTATGAGTCCAGTGTTGTCTAGATGTTCTGATTTTTTTTAAAATTCAATTAATCAATTTAATTAATCAAGTGTGCCACCGTTTGGACAGCACTGCTTTAAATTGGAAGCTAGCCTAGTTTTAGTGACCAGACCTATATTGCCTATCACCAGAAAAATGACCTCCTTCATTAAAGACGTTTTACTTCCAAGAACATCCAATCATCTATTTTTCACATGTCATCTTAACTTTATTGATCCCTTCTTCACAATGCCATCATTTTTCTTTCATACTAAATCCATGTTACTTTATCATTTCTTAATTCACAACAGAATCGACATTTACGGGCAAACGTAAATCTCCAATTCGATATATTTTATATTAAATTGAGAGAACATCCACGTTTTTATTGGAGCATGTCGATTAAAATTAATATTTTATTTGGAAGCAATTGATTGTGCTTTAATTCTTTTTGTTCTATATCAATTGCTTATCATGCAGAAATGGGATACGAAAATAGCACAGATGATTTCTGATATCGTAAAATGATGATATTAAATTCAGTCTATTGGAACTGAATTTAATTCACAGATGAAACTGTTGTCATAATTTTTTGAGATTGTATAATTGCATTGAGGGATGATCTTTTAGCTGCAGATGAGGTTTATTGAATTT
Source organism: Chironomus tentans (assembly GCA_963573255.1). Classification (NCBI taxonomy): domain Eukaryota; kingdom Metazoa; phylum Arthropoda; class Insecta; order Diptera; family Chironomidae; genus Chironomus; species Chironomus tentans. The sequence continues at coordinate 30,060,552 of OY754303.1, read as the reverse complement.
GGTAGTTGGGGATTAATTTTTGTTGTGGATTATTGAATTAAATTCTAAGGGGATTAAGATTTTATTCGGAAATGTTGATGTTTAGATCCTGTACACAGATCGTTCTAATTTGTAGACATGATTCTCATTTCCTCCTCCATTTCATCACAACAATTTTAATCTCCTAATTCTCAACCCCCAAAAGAACCAAAGCAAAAAAAGCTCATTAATTTATCAATTCGATGTATCTCATTGAAACTGTTCCGGATTTATTTCCTCTTTTCTCTATGCCCCAAATTGTGCTTATCGTTCATGCATGATTACCATTTATCCATTATTTAACAGATGGTAATGAAATCATATATAATGAGTTAGCAAATTGAACTCTTATCATCATCATATTGAATGGATGTGGAGCATTCATCAGGTGCCTTACGGAAGTTGTTTTATGTTTTTTTGGGATATGAGGACATATGATTTTTTATGGAATAATAAATGGGAAGCTGCTGGGGTAAGTTGGGGGGATTTTTGAGTTGTGTCTGCAAATACATTAACTTTTTGGGTTAACATTTATGGTGAAGGACTCTGATACTCATTAGTAAAAATTCATTACATTATAAAATTGCACTAAGGGGTCGTTCGCAAATTACGTCACGCAAAAAACTACTTTTCAACCCCTCCCCCCCTTGTCACAAATTTTCCAAAGAAACAAAAATTTTGTATTTTGACTGACAAAAATTCTCTTACCCCCTACCCCCCTAAAGCGTGATGTAACTTGCGAACGACTCCTAAAGGCTGTCTGAAAAACTAGAATTCGGGTCATATACATAGGGGTGTATCCTGAAAGATTTTGGGGGTCAAACGCCCACTCGACTCCAATTTGACTTCTTTCTTCAATTTTCTAGTAGTTTTCGAAAAAAATGTTCCAACTTACCCCCACCAACCTACCGCCTAAATTTTTGTATCTATACTAAAAAATCAATACAACCCCCTCGAGAATTATGGCTACGCTTTTATACGCATATACATAAAAAATAAGCCCATATCATTATTCCTACCCTTAAAAAAGTGACCCCATTCTTAATCCTCAAAATTCCACATTCTTTAAAACCTCAAAAATCATAAAAATGTTCTTTATAATTTCTCTTTAACATTAAGCACCTCCTGACAGTCACCAAGAGCAATAAAATTCACATTAAATTTTCTCGGTTAAAGAATGTCATCATATAATCAAATGTGAAGCACTTCACACCTATTTAACAGAATTAAAAACTTTTTTTTAAATTCAATTTTAATCATAACGAATTGTAATTTGATATTCAAGTGACTTCATTAATGGACTGCTCTACATACAGCCAGTAATGATGAACAAATGAAATGATATTTGATCATAAATGACAGAGAATGTAAAACAATTTTCATAATTTTAATGGCGTCATAAAGAATGTGCAATTCTCATCATCTGCTTTGGGTAACACGAGAGGGAATTGCGAATGTGTTGCTGCTTGCTTTTCTTTTGAAAAACTTGTCACACTCAATGAAGTTTATACGAGTGACATAACGGTAATAATAAGTACAAAAGAGAAGAAAGACAGCATCTTGCAACAGGATCGAAATACGTAGACAAGAGTCTGAAAAGTTAACTAGTTCACCAAATGCCGACATGAAAAACGTAGATGAGAGAGTTTTGTAAAATTAAAAATATTTTTCTTTCATTTTCTATTGACATAGTTTCCTCAATAATTTCTGACTCGGTGATGGTTGGCTCTGCCATTCCATATGCGGTCAATGTTATGTGAAATGGAAATTGGGATGAAAAAGAGAGAAGAAATGAAAAGTTTTTTCTTAATTATCATAAGATCGGACTATGGCTTCCTGCCAAGATAAATCTTATTTTTTTTCTCTCTCTCGTGCAGTTTAAATGCATAAATTTTTGAATTATTACTCTCAGTAGATGCTCATTTTGACTGAGTCAGGACTTAGGGTTGTTTGAAATTGATGTCCTTTAGAAATCTCGAAATCGAGTCGACTCTCTACAAATTCCAAGTCGATTTTGAGCTCAGACCCTTTCTTATAAATACTGTACAGCTCTAATCTAGTAGATCATCATCATCCTTTCTATTTCCAATTTGAAGTTCATAGAAAACTATTCGTAAAAATATGCAGAATGTGTCAGTCGATAAATTATTGAGGGCTCTAGGGATTTCTTGGTCCTTAGCAGGGGAGTAGCCAGACATTTTTTAAACATTTTTAATTTTTTAAGGGGTACAAAAAAATTCTCATACAAATTTCAAGGGTTAAGTCTGCACCTTTGGTTGTGCACCAATATTTAGCAATAGAAAAGCACCTTCCAGATTAAAACCAGCCATTAAAATTCAGAAGAAGAAAAATCCCCAATCTCTTCAATCTTGATACAAAAACTAATGAAAAACATTTTAAAAGCAATTTTGAACTCCTTTTCATGCTCCAGAAAAAAATGCATAATGCATTTAGTTCCAATTTCATTACCGAGGAGCAGGAGCGTAGCCAGCGGAGAAAAATAAAAATGCTTTATAGAATTCTCGAATCTATTCAGCCACATGTGATGGAAAAAAAATTCCTTTCTTTGCTTTTAAAAATAAATAGAACAGCTTCAATTTCTCCAATATGACTAACAAGAATAACATCGACGATGAAAAACCCATATTTACAGAAAGAAAAAAAAAGTTCAATCTCATGCCAAATTTCCTGAATCATGCTTAAACAGTTTCTATATGATAAACTCACTGTGTAATGTTATTCTATCTGATGCTCCATTCATTTTTCAGGATATTTTTATGAGAGCTTTACGTGACTCTCTTAACGAAATCATTTTTTATAACACAAGCTAAATGCAAGCAAAGCGTTGAGGGTAAAAAAGATTCGGTATTAAAGGAGAATTAATTTTTTTATAAGGAAACAAAACAGATATAGAGATTGAAGTGTGGAATCGATTTCCAACAAAAAATACTATATTCGTAGACACACTTGGCTTATGACAGCGCATTTCTCTTGGATAGAGTCGATTCTATCGAGTGGAATTGGATTTTGGAAGTTCGGTCCTCAATTTTGACCTTTTTTAACTCCATTCTCGATTAGATTCCGCTCAATCCTTTTTTGAACACTATCAAGCTCATCTCTAGTCCCCTTCCTCTTTGAAACCTCCTCATTTCGGAAATCACTTCTCCTTAACTCTATTCTAAGCTTAATTTTTCCACTGAACTGCCCTCCCCCTCCCAAATTGATCTGATACTGATCTTTTAACCCTCAATGAATAAACAGACAAAGTGCAAGCAATAACGTGTCCTATCCTTGAGAAAAATCTACTAAAAAGTCTTTTGATTACAGAGACATAAAGGACCAGTAAAATGTAGAACTAATAATCGATAGACAGAGAGAAAAAAATGCTCAAACCCAGCAGAACATGGCCAACGATTCTTCAAAAGACCATGGCTGTTGTACAATTGAGATTTGATGGTAAATACGCATACAGTACGATAGCGAACATTAATCAATCACAGAAATCGCAAATAATTGAAAATCAACTTTCAATAACGACTGAACGGCAGATAGAATTTGATGATAATAAGCAGGATATAACGGAATGTATGTGTGAGCATTCAAAAGATTCCGACGAGAAATGTAGGTCATTTGCTCTGAATGGATGTTCTACAACATCGACATCAGCGTCATCAATAACGTGTAATGGTCGTCCTTATAATGGTCACCTTTGTCATTCTCATATGAATGGACATTCATTAAATTCTGCAACATCATCGCCCACAATCAAAGTTTGTCTCTGCAACTATCATAACAATAATAATAGTATCAATAATAAACTAGCATATAACAATCGTCAGCGATCTGAATCCATTAAGGTGGAAAATTGGGATTATATTTATCGTGAGCGACCGTATTTGGATGTACCACATTCATCTGATCGGAGTGCTGTGCCAAAGTGAGTTTTCTTTTGAAATATTTGTTTGGGTTGGATAGGAATTCTGTGAAGGTCAATAACTTGGGATAATTTGAATTAAAGCTCTGTGTTACTATATTAGGTGACTTGGGCTGGTTTCTAGGGCTACCGAGGGTACTCCACCTACCTAACCCCAAGTAAGTAGGGTATACCCTACCCTTTTCTTTCCTAGGGTATCCATTACAGTAGCTTTAGTGATACCTCAAAGATTTAATTATTTTTCTAAGTACAACATAAACACTAACTTCTATTTCTTTTAAATATGTATATCCAAACAATATGCACTTCAAGATACTCCATAGTACATCCATAATTTGATAATATTATACAAGATTCTTTATGATTATGCTAAGGCACATCGCAGAGTACGAGAAGCTGCAGAGAATGAGTTTATGAAGCTAACATAATTAAAATATGTGAAAGTGAACGAGGAAGAGAATAATGCTATAAAATAAACTGTCAATTCTGTTATGTTTATGCACGTATGAATTCAATTAAGCTCTATATTCAGAACAAATTTTTTAGAATCTGAAGAAAATGATATAGGAAAGGGGTCGTTCAACTATGAGATATGCCTGATGCTGTTTAATATTCAATGAAAATTTTTGTTCCTGAAAATTACGATTGACGTCATTTTTTAATAACCCCAAATATTTTCAACTTAAATTTCTAATTAAAGGGTTCTACAGACTGGATAGCTTACAGAAATTCTATCCACATTAATTTACATTAAACTTATCTGCAACATTTTAATTGCTCTTGCTTACAATTTAGGTCACCTCAAAATGGCTTTAGCTGTGATCATGGATATTTGTCTGGACGAGGTGCACAGAAGCTCGACACAATTTTCCGCCACTATTATCCCGAGTCTGGTTTTGGATGGATTATTTTGATTATAGCTGTTATCGTAGCCATAATTACACAAGGATTTCAGTTGTCTGCAGTTCTCTTTTTACTGCCTGCCGTTGGACGATTTAATGCTGACAACATCGAATGCCTTGGTAAGTACAAAAAAATATTTGAAGAATTAATTTATTTGTTTTTATGATTAAAACATCTGCTGACATTGGCAAGTCTAAAAATTGCTCCGTACTTATGTAAACACATACTCGTACACTGAGAAACCTTTATCACTTTTTTATGCTGGAAGGAAAAAGAAAATCACAAAAAGTTATTTGTTTGCAAATTTCTCGTGACAAACTTTTGCTTTCTTTCTCCTTACTATGTATTCATTCAACGAAAATTATTGCCGAAAAAAATTATTATCAGTCGAAATAAAAGAAAGAAAAATTCACTTTTAAATGAGTTTCTACCTACCTTTGTGCTGGATTTTAAGGGGGTTGTTGATTTATTTTATTGTATTGTCCTTTTTAAGGAAAGTTTCGAATATTTAAAGGTTGCTTTGATCTAATTTATTTTTAAATCAATTTTAAAACAATGGAATTAAACTTTGAATCTTTGATTTATGCTCTTGAAGTATAAATTGAGCTTTTAACTTTTTTTGAAGCCAACTTCAAGAGATAGAAAAAAAGTCAAATTTTGTTAACATGTTTACTGAGATGCAATTTTTCAAGTACTCCAATTTGTTTTGCAAAAAAAATTGTCAAAAAAAGAAAATTTTGCATAACTCCTGTTTTATGCAGTTTCAGTTTAAAAGAATCAATGGAAGTAATCAAAAATGTGAATTACTTCATGTCCTCAATTAAAAAATTGAATTTGGCTGGATATACTTGAATTCACCAAAAATTGTTGAATTTTAGAATTTTTAAAAATTTGAATTTCAAAAGTCCGTTAAATTTTTCAGCAATTTCTCATGAACTTCAAACACAATTTACTTCTTAATCCATCAAAGACTGCGTCCAAAAAAAACTTTTTTCACAAACTAAAATCTTTTCATCTTGACGTCATGTAAAATAAACTCAGTTGCAGTCTAGTAAGAATTTAGAAAGGGAATTTAGAAAGAATTCATAATTTTTTATAGCACCATAAATCTTTCTTCATGTAACGAAAGAAAAGAGAAGAATTTTTATTTTTGGCTTCTTTTCTTACTCCTTCTTCTCTATATATATGCGGAATGTAGTGAAATTTATGGTAAAGAAATTTTCATTTTGTTTAGGTATATATACAGCACACCGAGATTTTCATTGCAATATTACAAACTTTACTTTATGCTCATTTTAATGCATGCAAAAAATATTTATTCATATTTTATAAGCTTATAAATTTTTGAACTTTAATGCACGCCGACGACATCGACGATACAAACATGATTCACTTTAAAATTATGAAGAGAAATTGGGTAGCTAAGCAACGAATTGAATATTAAATGTGAATTATTAGATAAAAATTTATATATTTTCAACTCAGTAAATTATTACTGTCTGCTGTTGAACATTGTATATTATCTGTTGAAGAGACGGAAGAAATTACAGTGATTTAAGGAAATGCGAGGAAAATTGATGATTATTGAGATTTATGTCTTGTCTGCTGGAAGACTGAGATACTCTATCTATACTATGTTGTAGCTCTTTAAAGTATTTTAAACAGTTAAATTTATAACGGTTTTTAAATTTTTGAATTTCAACGGTTTTCAAAGTTTCAAATTTTTTAACGAAGATTTTTCGTTAAATTTTTGAAATTTCAAAACACGTTAAATTTTGAAAACTAAAAAGCCGTTAAAATATCTTAGATGTTTGAAGCTGCAAAATTAATGCCTTAAAAAGTCTACAGCTTGTTCTACCCAAAGAAAAATCTCTATTTACCTCAAGTGATTCTCCTGAACTAGTTAGAGATGAGTTCAATTACTTTCATGCTTTTGCTGACGTCTTGGAATCTCAAGAAAATCAATAACAGAGGAAAAGTTTCTTCTTCATGCTTTAAGTTTTTCCAACAGTTCTGATTAATTTTAAATAATCTTTAAATTTACTTTAAATAAGACGTTGATTGCAGCATTATTGAGCTAATCAAGCCAGTGAAATGTGATGCAATTTTCATGTTATTATCGTTATGGACAAATGAACCTTCCGAGAGCTTTCAATTTATTTCCTGCTACAAAAATAGAATTCAATTGAATAGTTTTCCATCCATTATCAATGCAGTTTTTGTGTATGAATGTTAAGGGATTGGATTTGTGAGGGGTTGGAAGTTATGGCTAAGAATGAAGCCAGTAGCAGCATTTTTGAAACTTCTTTAACGGTTTTTCAATATTTGAATTCATAATTATAGTAACCATTGAATTACAAAGTAATTAAATTTTCGACGATGACAGCTTATCAAATGACGAGTTGCCAACCCCAATATTCAACCACAAGAAAAAAAATAACATCTTCAACTCAGCACATAGAGTGGAAAATTGAATGAAAATGATTTTTATTGAAAAAGTTGAAGATTTCTAATCAATTGAAAAACTTGCGTCATTTTAAAGCCATTCAGTAAATTGCTCATTTGGAGTCTTCAGCAGCTCCGCAAAGTTGTTGATATGATGCTGAACCAGGCAACCACATTTCTTCATATTCACATCGATAAATGACTGTGCCATCTGATTTCATGAATGTAATCTCGTTGACAACGGATGGAATGACCAAGTAATAGCATCGGGCCCTACATTCAGTCGTTAATGGACTATCAATAATGACATCGGAGGTTGATGTTGTGAAGCAGCAAGGAAGCAATTTATCATGAAAATTCAAATAAATTTCAGTCTCATTCCCAATGTCCGATGGAAAGCTGCTCGACGTGATAACAATTGTTCCATTCTTGAGTCTCTTCAATGCTGGTACTCCGGGTCGTGATGTTTTCACATTTACCAATAATTTATACTTCAATTCACGATTGACCATGGAAAATGGCAGTTTTGGAAGCTGCAAATCATCATCATTCTCGGCTGTCATCTTGCTCAAATTGTCATAGAAATTCACAGTATGATAATGCTCAGGAAGTCCAGGATGTGGTTCAGAATAATACGTCCATGCCGGAACAGACAGCAAGCTTTCATCAACGCAAACATTTGAACCTGAATCTTCTTGAATTTGTGCTAAAGTCGGTTCACGTATTCCATCAATCAGCATCATTTTCATCGCCATTTCATTTCCAATCTTCTCGTAATCCCACATGTTGAATATTATGAAAATTTCTTGATTAATTTAATTAATTACTTTTGTTTTTGTAAAGAAAACTTTTGTTGAATTTGAACTGATTTTTTTAAATTTAAATTTCAATGGTTTCTTAAATTTTTTGACATTTGATTGTGAAAAATTTGATTTGTTGATTTAAATCATTTTTCAAGTGTAAATTCAGAAGATTCAATAATTTTTGAGTAATATTTGATGCAAAATTAAAGGATCAGCTTAAAAGCTGCTTTAATTTAACGGAAAACTCATGTTTTTTTATATTTTAAATTTTAACGGCTTTTTAAAATTTAAATTAATTGTCTGAAGTTGGCTTCAAATAACTAAACCCAAATATTCAAATTCTAAAATTCAGTTGATGAAAACTCATCAGTATTTCATTCAAAATTGTGTCAAAGCTGTTAATATACATTTAATGCGACCATAAATGCTTTTATTACTCCTCATCTCAATGCAATTAATTACAGTTTACATTGTAACTTTAATGCTTGTAGACAGAGTCTATTACTTACAAGATTCGTAATGGAAATGCAATTTGTACGACTCTCAGTTGAACTAAAGTAATTCCTTGAAATTTTCATTCGAATGACTATATAGACTCACCCCAGAGACATTGCTACTGATGTACAAGTGTTGAATATACTTAATTGGCTTATCTTTTCAATTAACACTAAAGTTTTTCTCTTTGACGACATTTTTTTATTTAATTTGATTCCTTTACGTCCATCCAGTGCTGTTGATAATTGGAAAAACTTTCTAGTATTATCATTACATTTTATTTTGTACATCGATATGCATTTTAAGCAGTTGAGCTCTAATACATAGTAGCTACATTTATAGCATGTAATAGACGAGTGTTGATCCAGTAAAATTATTTTCAAAAAGCCAATTCATTTAGCGTAATTAGAGCAATTTTATGTGATTGAAAGAAAAACTTTCTCTTTGCTACATAAAATAATTAATGGATTATGGAATGTTCTTTAGAATGTGTGAGTTTTAATTACTGCTTGCGGGATTTAGCTTCAGAATTGAGATTAATTATGAAGTTTTTGAGGTTATTATTGGAAGCAATGTGAGGAAAATTTGTAGAAATTATTGCTGACTTGGACTTGGATTTGGAATTTGACATTGAAATGGGTGTACCCTTTATTTATTCAAAAATATCTAAAAACCCCTTCGAATAATGCCTCAATACACCCATACTTCCAATTCCATCTCAATTTTGTAAATCAACAACTGCAACAAAAATTAATATTTAAGCACACACAACCTCAAGCGATTTCATTCATGAAAATCACGAGATTTTTTTTTTGGCTAAATTATTCATCAACGTCTGTGTATTTAAACTTCATTCCAAGTTAAATCCTTCCATTCACCAAATATAGCATGAATTCACAACCCCAAAAGCTATTTAAAGCATCAAACTTTTCAATTATTTTGTAATAATTTAGAAGAAATTTTTGGGGGCGTTTATATATGACGTCTATCCAAAGGTGGAATTTTTAGACCCCTACACAGGGTCGTAGAAGGGGGCTCAAGCAATTTTAAAATGTTTTGAATTTGTAACGATTTAAACTAATGTTGCTTCGGGTTTCGTTCATAAATGACGTCAAAAATTTTGGTGTAGTCTGGGGTTATGTGACACTCCTTATTAAAATCTTGTGATACATTAGCAAAGGTATTTAAATCTTTAAATTCTATAGGGGCCGTTCGTAAATTACGTCACGCAACGAAGCAACTTTATCGACCCTCTTGTCAAAATTTTTAAATACAAAAATTTCTTGTATGTTTCTAGACTATCAAAAATTACATAACCCCCTAAAGCATGACGATGCCAATTATGAACGACATAGGCACATAACCAAGGGGGATTAAGAGACTTTCACCATTCACTTGAAGGTTCTTCAATTTTCTGGGGGCTTAAAGAAGAAGATCTGAACAACACCTTATCCCCCCCCCCCCTCTAAATTTGTCCATAAATTTTATTTTTTTTTTGGCTACGCTGTTGAAACAACCTCTCTAAAAGTAACACGAAATTCCTTTAAATAAAAAAAAAACTTTGGGTCATCAACACTTCTAATCGTGTACCTTTTTTGCCCATTAAATCATCTCATAGCATATAGATATAAAGGTCAGAAAAGGATTACAAATAAACATCGAAATAAATTTTTCAGGAGATGATTTGCTTTCGTGGGGCATGTATGTTATGCCATATATCTATGATTGATGTTTTTGAGTGAAAAAAGGTACCTGTGTGAAGTAGAAAACTTAGCTATGGTTGGTTTAGTAAACAAGCTTGTTAAGGGAAAGTCTTGTGTTTTTAATGGTTTGAACGATATTTTTTTTCGAGGGTTGTTGTGTAAATTTGATGTGTTGAATAATTTTTTAAGATGATTTGTATCTAAAGTTCAAAATCCAGCATGACTTCGACTTGGGTTTGGTGTCTGAAGTTCTTTTTTAACTAATCAAGCCATTTAGCTCAATTTGCGTGTCCTTTTAGCAATCAAGTTGTGGACAAGATCCATGTGAGTCAATAGAACTGCAACAAACCACAGCTTCAAAAGTCTCAATCTCATCCAGTCTGGATAAACCCAGACAAATACACAGAAAACCACAAAATGTTGCTCAATGTCCATCTTCAACTTTTTCATTTTCTCTTCAATGCTAACTTGATTCAATTCAAAAGGAAATTCTCTAAGAAGAAACACATGTCTTGCTTCCCTTGAAAAGAAGTCCTCAAGAAGAAAAACTTTTTTTAAAGACATACCCAAAAAAATCAGCTCTTTAAAAAAAACTTTTCATTTATTTTTTTCTATTTAAGCTTTGAATTCTGGGGACTAATAAGCATATCGAGTAAATTGTCCTCAATGAATGAGATGAAGGAATAGAAATATTCAGTTGTGTAACTATCATCATCATAACTGTTCTGTCTTCACATTTAATAGATTATTATTAGGTGCATGAATGTAGAAAATTTTCATACTTCTTAATTCTGAATTTAAGGAACAAAATAAGAATGTAAAAAGTACGATTTTAGACACTTCTATTCTTTTCACTTTTTTCTCACAGTCATTACGGTATGATGGCAGTTTTCTTCTGTGCTATCTCTGTTTTTTTGTGAATTAAAGAGATGCGTTGGATGAGAAATTTTGCTGCTCATTAGAAATTGTCTGACTGATAAGTGTGTTGATTTGGATAAGGAGCATAATTTTTAGTAGATAGGCTTGAGGATGAATATAATAATGGAATTCGGTGTATAGGTATGGCAGATAGATGTAGTAAGGGAAGCAAATAAGTGACTGAGCAGGCACGTACCCAGTGGAATTGGTTGTTTTATCCCCCTTACCGGAAAATTCTTCAATTCGCTAGAGTTTTTGAGGAAAGTCCAAAAAATCCCCCTCCTCGTCAAAAAATTATTTTTTTGCTAGAGTTTTTGAGGAAAAAATTCAAAAAAAAATTCTGATCTAAATTTTTTTTATACAAAAATTTGAAAATCTCCCCTCAAAAAATCTGGATACGCCCCTTTAGTAACGAACTGAGCAGTCAGGGATCACACTTTTATCGGTGCAGGTTTGATTCTCAACTAATCCAATTTATTTTTACCATAATAGGGTCGTTCACTTATGGCGTCAAACATCCTGTCCAGTGTTTCTGAAACTTTTTTGGAATGCGGCACACAGTTTGAGAAACAGAATATTTAAGGACTGAAGGGGGTACTTTGGTTTAAAAATTTTGTGACGGGGAGGGGTCATTAATCTCCAAATTTTGATGGACACCATAAATGACCCCCCTCCCACTCTTTGTTTGCGAGAGAGTAGCAATAAAGAATTATATGCTGCTTTAATAATTGCTATCCAAAATCCAACAATTCCTTCAAAAAAGCGCTTTAACTTCAAACTAGCACCAAAGTATCTCTCAAGTCTCGTTCTCTCTTGATACCTAAATAATTGAGATGCTCATGCTCCAACTTTTCATACAAAGTTGAGACGACGTGAAGAAGAAGAATATTCACAAAAATTCCTTCTTTTTCATCACGTAAGTAAAAGTGAAGACAGAGACTGGCAAAAGCACGAACGGATGAATGTGAAAAACTTTAAGACAGAGTGGAATAAATGCTTTGTTGATTTGTGCCTCAGCCAAGAATAAAAAAATGGAGAAGAAAGAAAACAGAGACACAAAGAACAAGGCAAATGTAAAATATACAAGAAAAAAATAGAACAGCAATAAAGTAAGCTGCTGCAACACAAAACAAGGGAGAAGAATCGATTTTTTGTGTACTTTCTATTTATCTATATTTCTATGGCGTTATCGAGAATGTCGAGGGATGGAAAAACTTTTCCTTATGATATTATCGATATTGAAAAGTGAATGAATGAAAATGTGAATGGAATTAGAAACAATTAGTTGTGGACGAAGAAATATCACAGCTTTTCAATGACAAATGCCTTTGTTGTTTGATCAACTTTTATTGCTGGTGATTTTCATTCACAGTTGGACTTTGCAAAAGTTGTTTTGATATAAATAGAAGAAAAGCTGTTAAGTGTTACTGGATTTAGTTCTTGCTTATTTTCATTCAAACGGTTTTTGTTGTTTTTCTTGGAAATTGATTTAAATGAGTTTGTTGGGTATGGAGTTAGTTTTGAACAAGTTTTCTTTTAATAGTGGATCATAGGATAGCCTAGGCACCAAAAATTCAAGTGTTACACAGCTTTAGATCCTCGTCTCATCACTTTCTTCTTAAATTTTAAACATCATAACTAAATGACCACAAAAGAGCCACAAACAAGTCAATCTACATGACACACTTTCCCTATTCATCCTTATTAATCGAGCTTAAGTAAATTTCATTTCTAAAGTTCCACAGAATTGCCACTAAAACTAACAAACCACAAAATATGAAGACATGCATCCATTTAAAAGCTCATAAAACTCGCCATTTATCATAATGATGCCACACAGTTCCTGAAGTTTTACTTCTTTTTTACGAATTTATGGGAGAATGCAACGCAAATGAATCATAAATTTGCATAAATTGTGGTGCATTATTAAGAACTTTTTATTTTGCAATTTAACAAGCTGTTGAACGAGAAACTTTGCCTTAATAAGAATTTAATTCAGTTTAAAATGAAAGCATAAGGAGTCGTTCATAAATGACGTCTATTGGAAAATAGGAATTTTTGGATACTCATACCTCTCACTGCCACAAATTGCTCATACAAAAGACATCCTCACCCTCCTAAAACTTGGACGTCATTTATGAGCGACCCTCAAGAATGCAAAAAAAATATTCAGACACTTCATGGAGAAATTGCAGAAAAATTTCTTTAAAACAGGAGATATGTGCTGTGTTAGGTCAGACATAGAGAGGATGAGAACAACCTGATAAGAGACTATCTTCATCTATTCTATACTTGTGGAATTTTATTCTCTTTCATTCTTGGCATTTTTATCACACTAACTTGACCATTTAACCAAATGAACATGGAAATATCTTATTTTAGGAGTTATTTGAATACGACGACTATTAAAATTTTTGTCTTAAGAGCTCCTGATGAAGGACCATCTTCTTTCCTTAAAAATAATTCTGGATCTGTAAGAGGTCGTTCGTAAATTACGTCACGTAAAAAATTACATTTTTGAGCCTTTGACCCCCCTAATAATATAATAATGCGTGAAGGGCCCAGCCTAAAGCTTTAGTTCAGCATGTTACAAAATCTCAGACCACCCTCTCCCCAAAAATGCGAACGTAATTAGTGAACGACCCCTTGTGACATTCATCATTTGGGGGGAGGTCCATCATTTAGATTCATTGTGTCCATTGTGTCAAGAGGGGGGAGGGGATCTGAAAACCCCATTTTTTGATGAACGTCATAATTGAATAACCCTTAACAGCAGTCATTGAAAAGGTACAAACTTTTCTCCTCAAAAATGCTCACCTTAAATTTGCATGTAAGATCCACTCAAAACTTTACCACCTGTCTTATCATAGCAATCATCATTAGCAATAAAGGCATTGAACATTTTCACATGATATAGCGTGTCTTGATGCAATAATGTGTGAGAAGTTGTGTATTAAGCGATTTAGATCTCAAGAAGGTTTAATTATCAGGTCATTCAACTTGCTTTGAATTATATAATCAGTAGTAAGAAGAATTTAAAGTTGTTTTAAACTAACTAGTTTATTGTAAGAAAACAAAAAGTTTTTCGGTAAGGGATATTTGGATGTTCTTGAAACTTTTCATATTTTAAATAATATTTATTCTATGGATTTGCTTTTCGTTGTTAATCCTGCTGTGCCAAAAGTCAAATGTTTTCTTCAGACCAGAGTTGAAACCATCGAAATACTTGATATATATCCTTAATTATACATCCAACATCTAATAAGCCAGCTCTTCATTTTAAAGATTAATAGCTTTTCCGGATATTCAACCTTAATTTAAACATATTTAAATGCCTTTTTTTGTTTACATGATTTAATGAGGACACTCAAGAAGCAATAGAATCAAAACATTTTGAGAAAGGCTCTCGAAAGTTTTGTTATCATCGACGAGTCGCTTACGTAAATTACAAAAAAATCTGTGCCACCCACAATAATTTCTCCTGTCACATTATCAGTGAGGAATTTTATGTTAAAATGTTTGCTCCGAAAATAAATTGCCTCGTGTAATTTTGCTGTTATTTCTAGCTGAATTTCTGGTGTGGGTTACACGTGTCAGAAAGTTCGATTTTCAATTGGTTAGGTGAAAGATTGAAAGGAACACAATTTGACAAAGAGCAAAGTACGTGAGTATAACAGTGATTTAATAACGTCCAAAATTACTTTTTGGTTTAATTTTACATCAAAGTAGGGAGTCGTTCGGATATTACGTAACGCTTAGGGGGTAGGGGGACGAGTCTAGGGTTTGTTATTATGCTTCATATTAGGGGCCATTCATAAATAAAGTCACGCATAAGACGAGATTTTTAGAAACTCTTTCACAAATTTTTCGAAGTATTACACAGCGTCAAACCCCCCTAAAAATTAATTAACCGTAATTTATGAACGACACTTTAAAGGTTTCATATTCTCAAACGAAAATAGTTACGAGGAGGGGAAGGTGTCTAAAATTACCATTTTTAGTGTTACATATTATTCGAACGACCCCTAAACTATTTTTTAGTAGCAAACCAAATAAAAAAGTGGTTCTCAAATGACATCCAACTCAGGTGGCGTATCCAGAGGGTGATTTTGGTGTTAAAGCACCATCCTCGATGGAAATTTTCTTCAATTTGGTTGGGTTTTTCCAGATGAAAATCCCAAAACCCCCCTCAATCTTGCCGTCCAAATAAAAAAAATCAAAACACCCCCAAACAAAATCAATTTCGGGATACGCCCCAGATCCAATTTTTAAGAGGATCTAAACACACAATGTAATTTTTTATATGAAATTTTTGTAACAGTGAATTCAAAAATCTCATATTCTAGTGGACATCATTTATGAACTACCCCTAATTTTGAGCTTTTACTAGATTTTATGTTGAATTGCTACTGATGGATATCACTCATTCAACTAATAGTAAGCTTACTACGGTTTTAATGACTTCCTGATTGTTCAATGGCTTCCTGCTAGCAGTAAGTTACTGAGCTTGTCTAATGTGGTTGATTGTCTTTCAATTCACAAGTCTAAGTGCTGTATTTTTAAAATTCTATTACAGACATGTGCAGCGGCGTATCCAAGGGGTGATTTAGGTGTTAATACGCCCCTGGAAATCGGTCTAAAAATCCCAATCCCAAAGTTGACATGACGACACAATTCTCAAATCTAGAATTTTAGCTAAGCCTGAAAAAAAATCAAAACCAGCACAAAAATTAAATTTTTAAAATTTTTCTTTTTATTTTTCTCAAGTTGTTCTTGTTCTTTAATTGATTCTTCTATGTATAATAAAAACTGGCCTATTGCTTAAAAGCGTAATTGAAAGTTGAGGAAATCTTTAGTTTGTTTATGTTTTTTATGGTAAATAAAATAGCTGAGAGTGTGCGTGCGACATCATTATTGTGTCGTTTCATATCGCTATTGACTGTTGCTGAATAATTTCTCATTCTCATTGCTTTTATTGATTACAAATGGATATTTTGTCATGTTAATTTATGATTATTTCGTGTATGTGTTGTTTTGTTTGTCGGCATTAATTATAATTTAACGATTAAAAGATATTTTTTGTGTTCATTCTTTGATATTATAACTTGTTGGTAAAGAATTAGCTTCGTGACACTCAAAGAAAGTGTCAATGGCTTGTTGTTTGGGTGAATGGAAATAAGAATGTCAGTAACTGAAGCAGGTGTTGAATATAAAAATGTGGAACATTTGATTTTCTAATGGACTTGTCTAAAATGTCAACTTGAGGGAGAAATATCCATTACTGCATATTTTTAATCCAATTGAAATGGAAATTATGAATTATTTTGGATGCATGTCTTGGACAGCTGAATTAAGCAGCTGCGATAAACATTTATGAATATAAATATCTGAATTTTAATGAAATATGGAAGGCAAATTAGATAAGGAACCTCATTTTTCAACCAAAGCTGTTCGTATATCCACCCAAATCTCTAGCATAATTAATTATAATGTTAAACTCATAATTTTAAGTCTAATTTTAAAAATCTAAAATTCCTGTCATTGAGCATCGATATAAAATAGACATAACATTAAGTAATTTTGTAAAACTTAGGTTTAAAACTTATCTATTGAATAATTAAGGTTAATTCCTTAAAATATAATTTGCAAATTCGTGTGAATTGCAGTAACACATAATTTCAATGCACAAAATGCGAGCGTCACAAAGCTTATTCTTCTTGAATTGAATGAATTGGAAACTTTAGTTTGAAGGACGAGATGTTGCCTTGTTGGAGATATCGATGTTAGGTATCTATGTCTAGGCTGGACATCTGTTTGATATTTTAGTAGACTTTAAGTTCTTTCTTCCTAAAAATGGTCATTTGATGCCAAAAATTCAGTCCAGTCAAATTCCATCCAACTCTCCTTCAAACGAAATTCCCAAAGCTATCTGCTATTTAGAATTACATCTATTAAAAATGTTCTGTTTCTCAATAAGATTAAAACTTAGTGCTTATGCAAATTTAGCTTTCCTCTTTGTTTCAACATAAAATTGGAATGTTTTATAAAATAAAATAAAAAATCTCTAATTTTTCTCAATAAAAATGAAAATTTTCCTCAATAGAATAAATTTTTCTCTTTTGTTCCTTTAAAAACTTCCATTACAATTTTTAAACTGTATAAAAAAGACAACATAAATTATATAAAGTCACAATTCACAAAAAGAAAATATGAATTTATCTACATCTAATATACTTTTTAATGAAAAAGTCAATTCCAATTATTCAAATGATGAATAAAACTTATTCGATTAGAAATCCTGAAGTTTCTTCTATTGCAATCAGAAGTTTCTCATAACACAATTCGGGCGAGTTGTATGGTGGCAAGTCCAATCTAATACAGTCAATGGAAAGAAATAAGAGGGGGAAATTGGAAATATGAAAGTTTTCTTACCTATTAAAGCACGTGTGTGCTCGAGGAAGTGAATTTGGCTTGCCCCATTTCTCAATACAGAATCTCCTCGGTCCTGTACTTCCGCGTAAATTTGCAAATCCATCAATCGGAATCGATGACGTTCCAGTGACAAATTGCAATAATCTCAATCGCTGCTCATTCGAAAATCTCTCAATGACATTCCAAAACCAAATAATGACTTGATGTTGATCGTGATATCCACCACGATATTCTGTATTTTGTCTCCAGTCATTTATGTCTATTTCAGCCGTACCAGCAATCACAAGCTCCAGTTCGCGTGCATCAAAAACTGATACTAAACGTGGATCAACGACCTCATAAAATCCACGAACTAATGACTCTGTTTGTTCTTGTACGCCACGCTCTAAACGCCATTTTATTATTCGCTCCAAGTACTCCTTCTTATTCTTCTCACTTACTGTAATATTTTTACCTCCAGCCTTTAATTCTTTCTCAACTACTCTGCCCAAAAGCTCTTCTGTCACACAAAATGTTAGACCTAAAGAACTGCCAGTTCCTATGTCATTATCTCGTATCCATTGAAGAGACTGATGGAACTCGATGTCTGTAAGGTGCATGAATTGAAATGTTAGAGGAAAGTTTAGCAAAATTAAATTTTCTGTTCTCAGACTTAAAGAATTTTCTCAGAAGGATCAGATAAAGGTAGTCAAACCAAACTCAACGCAATGTTGAAATAAAAATAAAGAAATTAACATAAATTCAATTTAATCCACATCGCACGAAAATCTTTGCAGCCATAAAATCTACATCCACAAACTTTAAACCACAAGCACCAAATGCTGCCTGTAATATTGAATAATTAAGATAAACATACATACCTAAAGATTCCAAATCGCTCAAAGTTAATGGCAGTCGTAGTAAGGCTTTATAAAAAGGTCTTGTGAAAAAGGCATCCAACAAATATTGGTGTACAAGTGCAAGTCCTAACACTCTGTTGAAGATGAAAAGAAGAAAAAGGAAGGAAGATGAAATTAATTAAAAACTCATTAAACAAAAATATTACCTTCCACAAAATCTAAACCAGTCATGACAATTATCAACAAATGCTGAAAGCGGTGAAATTTGCACGGAATATGAGTTTACAGCACTGTATTCAAATAAAGCGTAGTATGGTGAAAATATTTGACGAGATAATAGAAAGAAGAACTCTCGAGAAGGACCACCTGTAATGACAACGAAGAACTTACAAGTTAGGATCAAAATTACTTCCACAATTTTATTTTATCTTACCATAATCAAGTCCTTCTTCTGTGTCCCAAATCACTGCCAAACGACCTCTCTGTAAGTCTTTTTTGTTTGCTGTCATAATGCGGTTGTAAGCGTCTTCTAGCAAATGTGAACGTCTAATGTGCAATCTGTGAAATTTATGGTACATAATCAGCTATAAATTCTCCAACCACAACTAATTTTTATAGTTTTTGTGACAAAATAATTAAATTTAGGGGTTTAAAGCTGTCGTCTCTCAAGCAGAAATAATTAAATTAGACATCCATTAAAAAAATACTCACTTTAATTTGTGGGGACCCTGTCCGTACCCCTTTGACTCCAACTTGCGATAAAACGTCCTCAATTTCGCCTCAAAGTCTCTCTTTATCATTTGAGATGCACGCTGAGATGTCCGTGCTGTACTTAAATTTGGTGATCCCAATGGTGGACTACTTCTTGCTTCAACTGGAACATAGCTCATAATTTCGTTTTCAAAAAGACTGCAAATAGAGAATAAAAAATGATTTTAATTCCGATATTGTTGCTGTTTTATTGTTTTTAATTGCACATAATTAATATGTAAATTCCAACACAAAAAAAAGTGAGGAAGAGAAGAAGAAGAAACAGCGCGACTTGACAATATAAACACGATAAACAGTAATTAACATGATAATTTAATTTTAAAATAACTTATCTATTGTTTAATGTTGAAATCATGTCTCAATGGAAATACAACCGCAACGAACTTAAAGGAAATAACTTGAAGCACGAGGAAATATATCACGTAGATTGAAGATTATCAAAGTAATTGATTTTTATCGATTTATATTGTTTAAGACAAAAGGTGTCACGACATGTCATTGGATAATTACTGCTCGTTCAATAATTTATGATTGACATACATACTTGACTGTCATGATAGGAAGTGCAATATGGTTCAAATTACAACAACTCTTAGATTATATTGTTCTTTGTTATGTTTAATCTAATTTTATAATTAATTAGCTGACTGATAAAGAGAAGCTTGGCAGTTTGTAATTTAAGAGGATGGTAATTGACCGATTATGGAAGTTAATGTTTACAGAACCTTGAACTTTATGGTTAAATTGACTGATAATGAGTTAATGAAGCCATTTATTCATATCCAACAAAGATTTTCAAGTTTTTAGTTCTGAACTTTAAAGTTATTGCTAATTAATGTCTGAATCCGTCTGACTGAATGTCAAACAAAATCTAAAATTTTCTATGGACATGAAGAAGTCATTTGAAACTAATTAACTAATTAATTTGAATAATTCATTTGGGGTCGTTCGAAAACTACGTCACACTAAAAATGACTTTTTTGACCCCCCTCCCCTCTTGTCCACAAATTTTCCATAGAAAGAAATTTTTTGTGTTTTAAACCCCCCAAAAGCGTGGCTTAATTTGCGAACGACCCCTTTACAGCAGGGGCGTATCCAGGGTAGTTGGGGTGGATTTGGATGTTAAAAGCACCTCTGATGGAAATTTTCTTCAATTTGCTAGGGGTTATTGAGAGAAAAATCGTAAAAGACCCCCTAATTTTTGCCGTACATATAAGATCAACCCCCCCCCCCCCTTGAAAAATTTCTGGCTACGCCCCTGATTTACAGCAAGCGGCAACATCTCCAATTTCATTCCTTTCTCTATAAATAACCTGTCTATCTGGAGAAGTAAGCTATTAAAATTTATTTTAAATGACTCGTTCTTATGATAATAATCTGCAATCATTTTGACGTATTTACACGCAAAGCTTTATTTAATCATATCATGCGACACACAAGCTATTAAGCTTTATAAAATAATGAGTGTCAATTGATGTGATTTAAATATTTGCGAATAATTAGCTTTTCAGAGCAGCAAAGAACATAAGTCATAGCAATAATAATAATATGATAATCATAAAAGCGTCAGTCGATGGTTATTATGGTAGAATAAAAATAATTTTAAAGTTGATCCTGTTAATTTTCGATTCGAGCAATTCAAACTAAATAATCCAATTTGTGGTTGCACAATTTTAAATTGGTTCCCACGATTTAATGCTTTTTCCCACGAAAAAGTTTTCGAGAAAAAAAAATCAAATATTGAGAGGTGAGAGAACAAAAGGTTTGAGAATCACTGGATGTAGACTAAGCTTTACGATTATGTGTGTTTTATAAACATCACTTCCAAATGAACAATTGATTTCATTTTCAATTTAAAATGGATGAATGCTTTTTCAATTTCTCACTCTTCGAGTGTGAAGCTGTAGATGGGGTGGTTGTTCACATGTGACGTCCCTTCCCTTGCACGCAATGTAACCCTACGCACCAAAAGTTCTGGGTATGATTTTCAGGATGAAGGTTCTATTTTGACAAACATCATTTGTGAACGGGCCTAGGGGTGCATTCAGGGTGAAGGGTCAAAACCCCCCTTTGGGAAATTTTTTTCAATTTGCTAGGGTTTTTTAAGAAATAAATACACCCCTGGAACGACCCCATTGATTTTTGCGAATAAAACGAAGTCACAGCTTTTTAAAGATAAAGATTCCTGTGCTCTTGTCGCAAATAATTTATTGCTCAAAATTTTCTTTTTTTCTTCTCCTTCTAAGCGAGTCATAAAAATATGATTTTTAGTGTAGCACAAAATGCTTGTATGAAAATTACATTGAGGCAAAATAGAGAGACAGAATGAGAAATGAAAAATTTAATAATGTTGATGGAGGAAAAATGACTTACGGGA
Organism: Chironomus tentans; assembly: GCA_963573255.1. Taxonomy (NCBI): domain Eukaryota; kingdom Metazoa; phylum Arthropoda; class Insecta; order Diptera; family Chironomidae; genus Chironomus; species Chironomus tentans. The sequence goes on along the minus strand of OY754303.1, from coordinate 30,038,914 downwards.
GGGAATGGCAGTGAACTCATAAGAACAGTGACTCAAGTTTTATTTGATGTAAAATCATATAAATGCTCAAAAAATCTTTAATAATATTAATAATAGTAAAAAGCTATAGCTGCACATAGAAAAAATCTTCTTTGTGATGTTTGTGTAGGATTTGAGTTGCTCAAGAAGTTTTCGTTCCATCTTGAGAATTAAATCCTCATCATTAAGATACTCAAGTTTTCATAGAATAATTCAGCATGGAAAATCAATCCTCATTTTGATCCCATAAAAGCCTACATAATGTTCTATAAATATATGGATTATATTATCAAATCATTAGCAGTAATTTGGATTAATGCCCACAATATTGCTCTAGATTCATTCCGATTCATTCACAAAATTCATATTCCATAAAGAATTTGTTCACAAATGATGTCTATCGAAGGATAGATTCAGGAACAGAATTTTGACATGGATCCATTACCCTAAAATTCTGGGGCTACCCGGAGTATCCTATCATACCCTACCCCGGGTAGGTAGGGTATACCCTAGGGGTGCCCTAGGATACGATAGATTGGGGTACCCTAGGATAAAATAGATGGGGATAGATAGAACAGATTTTCAATTGACGTCACAAGTGAACGAACCCCAAATCAGAATTTCATAACATTACTTATTGTATATTCTTTTGTGTCTAGATAAAATTTCAGAATCATTGAATTTCAAAACTCTTCAAACCGCATCGCATTATTGCTCAAATAAAAATATCCGAAAATCGCTCTTAATTAATGATTATGAAGCATGTACAGTCTAGCATCAAAATTTATGGATCGACTATGAACGTTTTATTGCATTGAAACGTTTTCTAGATGACCGTTCATAATTTCAAAGCTTTATGGACCAGTTCATTTTAAATATTAAATTAATTCAAGTTCTTGACCATTGAGCTATTAAACTGATATTCCCTTTTAATCCCTGCTTCATTTTTATTAAATAGACGATTATTTATTATTAAAAATGAAATTGAATAAATGCTCATTTGAATGAAAGGGAAAGTACCAAGATAAAGAATGAAATATACAAAAGAAGTTATGAGTAAGCTATGCAAATATATAAAAAATATTTTCACAGTTCATTTGCCACATATCGCATATTTTAAAGCAATAAATTGTAGTGAATTTCCATTAGACAGAAAGAACTCATGCTTTAATGTCTGAAAAATGATTTTTGCATTGAGAAAGGTCAAGAAACTTTTTTTCTTTCATTGATTTTTTTCTATTCGACTTGTTTCATGAAAAATGATATTACGATACGAAATAAACCTCAAGAGGGTTCAAGTCTATCTTTATCAATGATTAATAATTACTATGAATGTTTCGTAAAAACGTATAAAATAAATGGGGCAAGTGCATTTATACGCTTTAAGCTATATCGTCTTATCTAAATGAATGAATTATATTCTGATAAATTATCAATTGTTTCCGACAATCATTGCTTGCTCTTCCTATTTAGATATAGCTTTCGGTAGGTTCCATATTTATTTTGTGACTTTGAATGTTTGTATGTTTTTGAATGAGCTGATATGGTGGAAATAAAAATGAAGGACAAGGTTTTGAAGTTGTTATGAAATCACAGAATTTTATTTTTGGAAGAGTTATGACTTGCAATGAACATAATTTAATTATTTATTTTTTAAATGAAGTTAGAAAAATTAGTTATTGGTGGAAGGAATTGTATTGCATTCTGTCATATTAAACATAAAGTGATTAATAGCTCAATTGGTTAAAATGTTGATATCACAAATTTAAATAGACGGGGAAAGGTTCGAATCCTAATAATAAAATAAAAATTAACTAATATTTATCCAGAATAGTTTTGAATGACTTTTTTGTTATTTTTGTTCCAAAACGTTCGAGGATATCTGCAGTAGTGTATCCAGTTTTAAGGGTCAACTGCCCCCCCCCCCTCTTTTTTTTAATCCAATGCGGTTATGATTCGACTCTCTTGAATTCATTAAATTCTTCGTCAGTTAATATCGAAAATTAGAATCTCAAAACATAAACTCGAATTTTCATCTTTATACGATTTTTATCAAATTTAAAATTCATCCAAACCATGAAATAAGTTATTTGTAAGGAAATATTCAATCTCTCGAGAACAATGACAAATTTTATTATTCCCCAACTCACTCGAGACATCGATAAATCATCAATCGTCCATTTCCAATAAATAAACTCTATGACCGTAATAAAAATAAATATTTACAAATTTGTTACTAAAAAGGGGTGAAGAACAGTGAAAAATTATGTATTCAAAATATTTGCATTTTCATAGACATCGCATAATGATGGTGGTTGAGTTTAAAATTTATGAGCATAAAAATGAAACAAAAAATTAAAAATAATAAAAAATGAAAAACTTACATCGAATAGACTATTGAAATTGTTTTAATGATAACCCCCATGGTTGATATTTTTATGCATATACAGACATACAATTTATTCCTTTCTTGATCGTCGTCAAACGTAAAAAAAGGGTTGTGGATGAATATATAATAAAAAACTTGTTCTTTTCGATTATAAAAATAACTTTGAGTTAGCAGACTTTGTGCAAAATTGTGGGCAGCAAGCAGCAAGTGTTGCGTAAAATTTATTTCACTACAACTTTCCTTACAATTTTACTTTTTTTGGTTCTCTTTTTTCTGTTGTTTGTTTTTATCTTGACTTTTTTTATTCACATTATAACTTAATTTACATTTTTGACGATGACACGCGATTATTATTATTATTATTTGTAAATGAACAACTGTCGCAAGCTGTATTCACACATTTATTCCTGTTTTATGTTCTCTTTGTTATGCTTTGTGCATTATTTTGCTACATTTTAAATTTTTCGCACTTTAAAAATTCTCACTTTAGTTCCTCACACAACTTGTTTCAGCTAATTGATTTCACACATTGATTCTTTAAACAGAAGTTTGTTTGTTTGCTTATCGTCTACTAACGTTTAATAATTATCACTTATCAGAACTTCCTTTCAAAATCATAAATCAATCAACGGTTTTGTGCAACTCTTCGAGTGCAATTATCTGGTTCCATTTTTGTTCTACAAACACAATACATTGTAATTTAAATTATTATTCAAACTTATTAACAACTAATAATCAACCCAAAAAGATCAAATAAGTAAATGACGATTGAAGGTTCAATGAGTTTCTTTTTTGTTCAAATATTCTGTCAGTTGGATTGTTGTGGTTCTGAATTATCGACTTTTTATACGAGTTTATCGAAATTTGACATGAGCAAACCCAGAGGAGGGGAGGTTATGGGTCTGGACCCCACTCAAAATATTTTTTATATGATTGGCATAATGAACAGAAAAAATTTGGACCCCCCTACAAAAATTCTGGATACGCTCCTGAGCTTCATGGAACTAAGAGCAATTTTCAAATATTTTGATTAAATTCCTCGACTTCAAATTTTTAGTCATTTCCGCCAAAAAGCAATAAAATTTAATTAATTTCCTTTAATGATGTATTCAGCACCAGCTAGAGGCTACAAATCACCCTTAAGCCAACTTCCCGATTGAAATCACTATTAAAAATCAATGCAATAAAAATAAATCCAATAGCACAGCATTTAGCACGCACGCTCAGCAGAAGTAGAGATTATTAATCCATAAATTAGTAGCGTTAATTATATGAAACAGCGTTCAATTAAGTGTTTATTAATACATCATTTTATGCCACCCAAAATATGTGCATGACTCTCGTGGGTCGTATGATTTACTGAAATTTCGTTCCGATCACGATCTAGGATCAGACATGCTGAACAAACAATTAATGAATTAGTCACATGAAAAGTGAATTAAATTAATTTAAGTTGCGTTTAATTGATGCTAGATATAGTCATTCTGTAATTATATCGCAGAGCTCTCATTAGACTTAATAATTATCCTAAATTCTTTCAATATTCACTCATCTCTCACTGACATTGAATATGCACAAAGTATGACGCCATGACTGTGTTTTCAATTTTATATTTGCTACGATGATTAATCCATTACCTCATTTCTAGCTATGACCAAATACATGAAAGTGATCAAGTCATTCGACAAGGTGTGCAGTTTATTTTTCTTTCTGTATGATGTCACGGTTTCCATTGTCGTTTAATAATGTTTACATTCACAACACAAACCTGTTCCTATTCTAGCTCGCAAATTTATCGAATTTGCTTGATAATTAATTTTAAAAGTTAAGATTTCCTTCCGAAAAACATGCATGAGATAAAAAATTATGTTCTTTTCAACAAAACAGACGGTGAGGTTTTGATTCTGGCTTCAGTTTAGAAAAGAAAAAAAATTTATTGTCCACATTTTGTCTGCTTCAATTAAAGTTTTGGAAGTTTTATTCTTTCGTAAAAAAATAGCTTTGTAAGTGAACTGTTTTATTTTAGGGATGTGGACAAAATTTAAAATTGAATTTTTAGGACATATTGAGTCGGAAAGGTTTCACTTTCAATTTATTTTGATTGGATTTTCATGCTTTCCGTGAAATTAGATTTTAAAGTTTTGATAAGGATTCTGATTCTGGAAGATCTCATCATGCATGTTGTGATGAGATCCACCCCCAAATATGAAAAACTTAGTCTTTAAAAAATCGACCTTTCTAGTATCCAAGTCATCCAAATTAACAACACAAGAATTCATTCTTTAAACTTTTGATTTATATCTTCAACTTTCACCAACCAACAGGTAGTCAAATTGCTCTGTCATCTCCACTATTCCAATAATGACCTCAAACACTGCATAAATCATCAAATCTTACAGACATTGAGGCGACTAACAAATCCACAAGTAAAACAGACCCAAAAAATGCGCCAATTTCTCAATCTTATTTTAGAACTTCAAATATTTTTTGTTAATTTTCTCCTTTACCCTTCCTTCCCAATTTCGTTCATTAAAGAATTTCAATCTGCCTTAAACAAGAAATGATCCTCTCTCATCAATAATAATAAATTTTAAATGGCAGCTCAACGAATAGCGTGATAAAAAATGTTGGCATGAAATTGACCCAAAACTTGACTTTAATATACCTGCCATCAAATATGTTCACAACAATAAGCATAAAGAGAGCGAGAAGTCATATACAAATATTATTTTTTATATGGGTTATTAGGATATAAGTGTTTGTATGTCTGTATAATGTCATTTTTACGCCATCATTATTGTACGAAATCACGGAACGTAATACACATATAAGTTTATTATTGACACAAAATATGCTGAATGTCATTAACAACTTAAGGAAGGCTCGTGGATGGCTTCTGTATTTCTTTTTTATTCCCTTTTTGTTTTGTTCCTTTTTTCTCTTTTCGCCTTATTAGTGACCTTCGAGAACTTTAAGATGTTGTGAAACGCAAAAGAAATTGAGGATTTCTCGGACTGCAACGTGATTACTGTCCATGCTAATGATTATGTTTTTAAAATATGTATTACGGGTTAAAGGGTCGTTCATAAATGATATCCAATGTTTGACAGAGGGGGAATGAATGACTCCTAATGAGCAATTGAGACAGGGTTAAATCTCTTATCAAAATCGTACACTTTCATAATCAAATGCTCAATTCAAGGCATGCACAAATGAGATTTTTCATTTAATTTGACCCGCAAGTACAATTTATATTAAGCAATAAAGATAGAGATAACGAAAGAAATTAAAACCACAAAAATTGTTATTAAATTAAACGTCAATGACCACAGTTACATGCTCATAAGTTACATTATAGAACGACCCATAGGTTAAACTGAATCATTTCCCACACGCGGTTTTCAATACAATCCAAAAATATAAAAATAAAAATGAACAACTTTTTGCGGAGTTTCTAATTAGCTTTTTGATGTTAAATAAATTTATGCGATTATAAAATTGAGGCAAGAATTAAAGAAGGAAATTTTTATTGCCTTCAATTCAAACGTAAAGGTGAGGAAAAAAAATAAAATCAAGATCAATGTTGAAATGTTTACAACAGCCGGCTTATTACTTGACCTTGACAATTTACGGTGGTTTTTGGTGCATGCACTCATGATTAATTCATTTCTTTGATATCATTTACACAAATTACACACATGGTGACCATAAATGTGTTTCATAATTTCACTTCACAGATAGGAACAGAAACATTTTGTTTATTTGTCTTACCGCAAATTGATTTAACGATGATTTCATTTAAAAATAGTAAATTATTTCAGACCCACAACAATTTCAGACTGAAACAATATTCGAAATTCTTAATGATCGTATTGAAATTATGTGACAGATATTCGATAATCCAGAATTAATGAACCTTAAACTGACGACTAAATTTCCTTATTTCGACTCGATTAATTCTACAAAGACTGTTAGCTTCGCCATTGCACTTCATGAACTATAAATTAATTTATTAAAATGCATTTCCGATGAGTTCTTGTTGTGTGTTTGGAACTGAATTGTGTCATAGTGGAATTAATGAAGTCACTGAATTGTCTATGCAGCAATTAAATCACTGAAAATGACAAAATCAAGCACCAAAAATATTTATATTCACAAATTCCCCTTCCTCAATTCCCATCCCTCCTGAATTCACCATCAAATAAACTCGAAAAAATGCACTTTATTCCAAAAATGACTATTTATGATATCTGTGCCCCACAATGTGCCGATTTGTTCTAAATAATTCTTTGTGTATGACATACACCTGTCTCGTCATGCCGTGACAATTTAGTATCAAATTTTTTTGATGTCACACTGAGCCATTAAAAATTAGATTCACGAAATCTACAGAAAATTTAGCTGCTTTTGGTCGTAGACAAAAAAGTGAGGAAGTGCATGTACATTGAATTGCAGTAGCATAAATAAAGCATAGAAGAGTAATCATTTGTGACCCAAATTTCACAATGTATATATCAAGTGCCCCGAAATAAAAAGAATCTACTCTCCCAATTTAATTTCATTATCGTTTCACTCATTGTTAGCTGACATGCATTGTATGATCCACTTAATTGAATCAAAATGGTATGAAAAAGACAGAAATTGCCGCAGTCATTATCATGTTTGTGATTATTAGTTATTCTAACATTTAGTCAAGAACGCGTTCTTTAAATAGTGAATAATTCTGTCGTAATTATTCACCAATAGTAATTTGCATACCATTTTGTTCCTCAACTTCCTGCAGAAAATGTCGATATAACGCAAATAAAAAATTAAATGAAAAAAATTATTAACAATAAGAAGTGAGTTGAAAATTAAAGAAACCACACTGGTCTAAAATCGAAAAAAAAGTGCAATTGAACTTTTAAGGGAAAGTTTTACCAAAATCTTTCGGAGATGTCTCTTTTAAAAGCTGTTATATGTAGGAACAAATTCCCCAAGTTTCAGACTTTTTGGTTCATCTGGTGCCAAATGGCAGTTCCTCAAAGTAGAAGTAGGTGAATTTTCCGAATTTTTTTGAACCTCACCTGACCTGAATTTTCTCAAAAACTACTCAATCAATTGAAAAACAGTTTTCGGTTCCTAAAAGGATATGCAAATACCTTTAATTTAGTATATTGATATGTAAAATTTATTGTGCCTTTGTAGAGTTATGTTGAGATATGTATGAAATTTTGGCGAAAAACCACTCTAAAAATGTTGTGAATGCCACAGAATTTTTTTTTCAAATATGTTAGGCACTCTGTTAACGTTTTCTAAAAGCAGAGAGTCCCAGCTTTTTAAAATGGGGTCAATCTTGACAATCGGACTGCAGGTTTGGAAGTTATTGCCAGTCAAACTTTGGTAAAAATCCGAAAATTTCAAATATTTAATTCTAAAATTTTACTCAAAATTCTCAGTTTTTTCGCAAAACATGTCCAAATTAATTTATTTAATGTACTTTGGCAATAATAATTCATTTTTGATCGGTTTTTGAAGAAATTTTTTAAAACAGACTGATTTTCGATACCCTATGCTGGTTATCGAGCAGCTCCTTTTTCGACTCACTTAAAACACTATAACATTTTTTCTAATAAATATTTTTTAATTTTGTTTTCATTATTTGATAGCTTATTGTAATACCTTTAAAATGATATATAATACTTGATGGCTGTCCATGGTATCAGTCACATAATCGGTCATGGTTTGTGGCCGACCCCTTTTTGAAAAAATTCCATAAAGGTCATTTCTACATATGGCATTTAAGAACCAAATTATTCATTGTTTTTGTGTTTTTTGTGTTCAACTATGACGATTTTAAGTATGAAAGCCAAAATTTTTTGTTTTGGAAACTTTCTGGTGCTCACAGGTAGCTACTAAACAGTGACTAGTGGCTACTTCCAAAAGGTCTACCTATGAGCACCAGAAAGTTTCCAAAACAAAAAATTTTGGCTTTCATACTTAAAATCGTCATAGTTGAACACAAAAAACACAAAAACAATGAATAATTTGGTTCTTAAATGCCATATGTAGAAATGACCTTTATGGAATTTTTTCAAAAAGGGGTCGGCCACAAACCATGACCGATTATGTGACTGATACCATGGACAGCCATCAAGTATTATATATCATTTTAAAGGTATTACAATAAGCTATCAAATAATGAAAACAAAATTAAAAAATATTTATTAGAAAAAATGTTATAGTGTTTTAAGTGAGTCGAAAAAGGAGCTGCTCGATAACCAGCATAGGGTATCGAAAATCAGTCTGTTTTAAAAAATTTCTTCAAAAACCGATCAAAAATGAATTATTATTGCCAAAGTACATTAAATAAATTAATTTGGACATGTTTTGCGAAAAAACTGAGAATTTTGAGTAAAATTTTAGAATTAAATATTTGAAATTTTCGGATTTTTACCAAAGTTTGACTGGCAATAACTTCCAAACCTGCAGTCCGTTTGTCAAGATTGACCCCATTTTAAAAAGCTGGGACTCTCTGCTTTTAGAAAACGTTAACAGAGTGCCTAACATATTTGAAAAAAAAATTCTGTGGCATTCACAACATTTTTAGAGTGGTTTTTCGCCAAAATTTCATACATATCTCAACATAACTCTACAAAGGCACAATAAATTTTACATATCAATATACTAAATTAAAGGTATTTGCATATCCTTTTAGGAACCGAAAACTGTTTTTCAATTGATTGAGTAGTTTTTGAGAAAATTCAGGTCAGGTGAGGTTCAAAAAAATTCGGAAAATTCACCTACTTCTACTTTGAGGAACTGCCATTTGGCACCAGATGAACCAAAAAGTCTGAAACTTGGGGAATTTGTTCCTACATATAACAGCTTTTAAAAGAGACATCTCCGAAAGATTTTGGTAAAACTTTCCCTTAAAAGTTCAATTGCACTTTTTTTTCGATTTTAGACCAGTGTGGAAACATGAAAATTGATTCTTTTTTCACCGTACTTGAAAGAATATAAAATTTTATAGCATCGACACAAAATTTCTTACTCATTGTGTAGTTCTGACTCCTACAGAACTAAAAGATGTCATCTTTTATAATAAAGAGGTGATCATCGTAACTATTCTGACATGAAATGCAATAAATTAAATATAAAAATCTCATTCCAAAAATAAATAAATTTATCAAATTATTTTAAGGTGATTTGGAGATCAGGCTAAATTTATAGGACACAGACTTAATGATTCCAACACAAAATGCATGTTTCTCCTTCTTCTTGACGTGTTTTTGTTTTGTTTGGGTTGCACAAAATATTTCTGTACCTCGATCACACATTGTGCATGAGATTGGAAATTCTCGTGGTCAGAATTTTGTCGATTTCCTGATACATCTTATGCTAATTTATTGGGGAATCGGGTCAAACGTTTTTGCTTGATTTGTTTCGACAGGGTCTAGACACTCATGTTGGTTAATTAGAAGATTTTAGTTCACTAAGAAGGAATGTCTTTGTTTTAAAGATTCTCAAGCTAGGTCCACAGACCGAACAGCACACTCAGAAACAGTTTGACAATAGTCATCTGGTTGGTATAAGGACACCCTATGATCCAGAGTCTTTCTGACGTAGCGACTACGTTATGCCGCTCAAGACAGTGCACAGTTCATCGTCAGCATAGTCAAATTTACAGAATTATTTTAATTTTTAACCACACACCAGAACCGACAAAAATTTGTTCATTTCCTTCAACAACACAAAACCTTGTGAATTTTCATAAAATGCAAAAAAATAAACAACTTTGACAGAATTCCATTAACCGTCGACCAAAGGAAATCGAGTCACTTCAATTTTATTTATCAAATTGAATAATAATTTAAATTATTCTTGTCAGTCAACTTTCCACATTTTGAAATAAATTTCATTTATTTATATTTCTCATTTAAAATATTTTCGTAATTTTGTTTCCCACCTCACAATCGGAAAATTTTCCTTTCACGCATTTCAAATATCCTTTTCACCGGTTTACATTTAATTTCGTGCAGCGTTCCGAAATGCAACGTGAAGTGCTTCATTGACAACTAACAACTGTTTCATTATGAGCAGAAAAAAAAACTTCAGACCGAAAACAAAACTTTATAAAGTCTGAATACATTGAGTTTATATTTTTTTTTCCTTCCACATCTACAGCAACAACAAATGTGCGATAAAAAATGTATAAGCAAAGCAATGGATATATTTGTACACACTTTTTTATGAATGGCTAAGAAGAGAATATATGAAATATGGGAGAGCAGAGCGACGTAAGTTCTCTTTCGATTAGAGTGAAATAATATTGTTTGTTATCGATCATTTGCTTAATTATGCGGCGATATAATTTCATACATATGCCACAAATGAGATAATTGTGTTTATGTAAATAGAAAAAAATAAGAATTCATGATAATTATAAGAGCGAAATAAAATTCTAATTAAAGATTCTACATTCATCACGTCAGAGAGGAGGCGAAAAAAAAATATAATAATTTTATGGCCATCAAAGTATTTTTTATTGTACTCTCATGAATCATTTTATAATCATCATTATCATTCATTGCACTACACAAGATCAAGTGTTTTTTGAGTTCCGTGAATTAAAAATCTTAAAATTTACGGAATAAAAAATTCTTTGTGAATTTCTAGGATCCATAAAATTAAGAATCTGTGATGATTTTTTCACTTTATAAAATTAAAATTTTTGATTTGATTTGTTGTGCTTAATAAATATTCTTAAGGTTAAATTTATATAAATTTAAAGGAACAAAAACAGAGAACTAAGAACTGTTTTATAATTCCGAATTTTTTAATTGGGTCATGAAGTATGTACCCTAAAGCTGATAAATGATAAATGTAGGTCAATTTTTAAATTGATATAAAAAATACATGAGATTGTTTGTAAAACAGGGAAGACATATCAAGATAGCAAGAGTGTCTAACAGAATTTATAAAATTATAAGTAAAATTTTATTTAACTAGGGGGTCCTTCATAAATGACGTTCAATTTATACTATAAAAATTTTATATGAAGAAAAGGGGTCTGACACTGACTCAAGCTTCGAAACAAATAAAAAAATTTGTTTGAAAATTTGGTGACAATTCTCATTGTTGAGTGATGTCATTTATGAAAAGCCCGTAAATAAATTTCTTGAGCAAACCCTACCCCAGAAAGATCAGATTCTTAAGCATCCCCCAAGACATTAAGATTCATTTTGAGAGTAGTCTCCACTATTTTTTTTAAATTATTTTTTCATTCTAAAAAATAAAAATTTGTATTGAATTGATCTCGAAGGGGGGTTCCCGGGCACTTAAGGAACTACATGTGGCTGTACTTTGGTCAGGGGTGTCGAGGTCAATCCCCCCCTCCCTTCTCTGTCTAGTTTTTGAAAAACCAATACTAAATTTATAGAAAGTCATGATTTAGATTTGATCTCACAAAAAAGGTTCATAACCCCTCCCAAAAACACATCCTGGCTTTGGTCGTTCGGACATGGTGCCTAACATTTACAATAGTTTTTAAGCTACACTCGCTCTTCTCCTTCTTTGTGATTTTATTTCTATTAAAGTATTCATTAACCTGATACGATTACTTTTGTATCAGGTATTACTTTTGTTAAAGCTGTTTCTATTTGAGTATTTCCCAAAATCAAGTCTTTTTAAAATAAAGCATCACAACATTCTTTCATTTTCCTGTGAGGAAATCTAAAAAATTCTTCTTATTTCAGTAAATTCTTGAGTTCTCTTCTTCTAAGCATTAAATAACATCGAGATTCCTCAGATTAACTTGTTGTTGTTTGAATTTAAACAGTTTATAAACATTCTCAACAGACATCCAGTATTCAAGAGACTGTGTCGTTGCTAATAAGTAAAGAACGTGATACAGAGCTAATTTATTTGCTCGATTCTCATGCATTTAAGCGTTTTTGTAGACATAAATAATTAACGAAAAGTTTTTTAAATTAGAAAACAATGTAGGAACATTAATTAAATTTTGTTCCTTTTGCCGCTACTTGATTCTCTAATTTTCTAACTTTTCGGCTCGTTGCGCTTTTCTACTATTAATATAATTATTTCACATGACACAATCAATGATCATTCATATGCTATTGATTCTAATACTGTATATGGCGAGCATATTGCGACTAATAATTTATTATTATTTCATAAGCATGATTAGAGTTCCGACAAATTACGAAATCACATAGAGGAACTATCCGAATGAGGCATGCTTCAAGAAGGAATTGAGTAGCATTATTAAAAGGCGCAATATTCACTCATTCTGAATGATTTAATCATATTGTACTGGCATGAAAAGAATTTAATTGAGAATGAGAAATTGTTTATTTATAGACGCGGTGTTTTTCAGTTGAAGCAATTTCACAGTTTATAAAAAAAGAATGTTTTCTAATTATTTAAAAGTAAGTAGAACGGTTAGTCACTTTTGCATGAATAAACATAACATAAACAAATATAACTTCCAAACACAATGTATGTAAATGCATAATGTGTAATATAATCAGCACTAAATCAACATTAAAATGTAAACAGAACTTCTTTTTCGGCCTGAAAAATAATTTCATAGCCAGCCTTAAAGAAACTTTCAGTTTGACTTTGTATTTTCGAAAGACTTAATAATTAGAATTTTAAATTACAATTAGCATTTTTTATCATTTTTAATGGGGTCAAACAGTCGAGAAGCCATATGGCATCTTGTTCTGTGAAATTTACACAAAAACTTTTCCATCCAATGACTTGCTAGTGAATGAAAGGAACGCAAATAATTTTAATGGTATTTTTGCCAGTGGAGGGATGTTTGTGATAGTTTTAAGATGAAGGAAGTGGAAGGAAGTTCAGTGTCACCATGTGGCTCAGTGTTGTTTTGGTAATGATGCACAATTTACAGAACTAAGGACCAATCTTTACCATTTTGAGACGAATTTCCCACAAATTATCCAAATATGCTCACTGGCAAGACTCAATTAACGATCAATAAAAAGCAAGTACGGACGCATTATAAATTATAATCAATTAATATACTATAGCACAATAAAATAAGCTATTAAAATAGAGAAAGAACAACTGTCGGAAATAATTCTCTTTCCACCTAACAATAAGCTCATAAAAAATCTCATTCGATGTGTAAAAATAGACAAAAATAAAGAATTAATGAAGTGAATGACATTGTAAAAGTGATTTTGATGATGGCGCATCAATCTTACGATAGCGTTTTCTTACATTGATAAAAAAGACAGTGATTAATAAATTTCTTGTTCCTAATGATCTATGGGGTCGTTCACTTATGACGTTCGCTTTTTTGGGGGGAGGGGGTCTATGTTTTGTAACTGAAGAACTTTTTTCTGTTCAAAACTTGTAACAAGATGGGGAAGGGGAGTCTAAAGAGTTGCTGTTTTGCATACCGTAATAAGTGAATGACGCTTTTGACAGTGTCTTCTAGACCTTTGGAATTCCAATCTGAATTTCATCGTTTTGGGATCCACAATTCTGACGTACCGCATCACACAGTTTAGTAATCACTGATCAATGGAGATTCGGAAATCAAATGAGCTGACATAAGCTTACGCTTTATGGAAGTAAAATAAATAAGATTATGAGTTAATCATGCATTATACAGTTTACATTCTCATCAGCATCATAGCATTACAGTCATACAAAGCTGCAACGATGACAGAATCAAAATTCAATGTCTAATGAAACATGAAGCGAGATATTTATTAATAGTCGGATTATGATCAGGTGCTGCATATTTATATATGCATTAAGAAGATTTATGAATGAAAGAGTAATCTAATTTATGTGTATGCATCTACGCTCGACACAGAATCTCTTCTTAGAACTGAAAGTGAAAATTCATCACCGCAAAATCTAGAAAATGAAAACCTTTCCGTACTTATGTGTTAAAATGAGTTCATTAAACCTTACTTATGCAAATTTATTTTATTTACTTTTTCCGCAACAAAGTCACTCATTCTGCTGCGTTAATAGTAAACAAATTTTAGTTATGCATGAAATCCAAGCCCTTTTTTGTATAAAAAATGAATAAAAGTTTGACATAAATTTTCTGCATATATAGCAAAGCTCATTACGGCTTCTGAACTATTCTTTTGCAGGAAAAAATAGCAATTCTCGTAAAATTAAATTACTCGCACAATCACATACGATAATAATAATTATAATAACGGAAAAGAAAGAAAGAAACTTCTTCTTTTCAATTAAATTTCATTCATTCATGAAATTTCAAACATTTCATTCCCACCCACATTATTTTGTAATACGATGACGGCTGGTAATCATCACATGAGCATTATATTGCAGAATTTATGCAATATTTAATGGATTCGTAAAATATTATTCTCTTCGTCGTCAACTGACACTTTCAATTCCACTGTAACTTCTAAGAAAATAATGATCTAGTTTTGATGTCCTCTATGAGTCAATTCTAAGGGCACGATTACAAACTTGGCAATGAAAACTTATCTGTAGATTCCTAAGAAATCTGAGCATATTCATTCAATAAATAACAGTTCTACTTAGAATTCATTAGCGTCAAAAAGTTTCAGTTATCGAAAGAACAAAAACATTGTCTTAAATAAACATGACGCACAAGAGGCGTGTGCATGCTTATAAAAAACCTTTTCTTCTTCTTATCACTGTCATTTTCCGTTTCAATAGCAAATTCAGTTCGAAGCACTTGAGATGTATCAGCTTAATTCTCCCCAAAAAACGGTTTTATGCAAATTCTCTTTAACATCGTCTGCGGGTTCACTTTATTAGAAAATTTCGCTTTCAATTGAATTTTAAGTTGACATTTGCCAATTTAATTGTATTACCCGCATAATTCTTTTAAAAATGAATTTATTTTTGGACTATGTAGCACCAATTGCGTAAAAAAAATTCACTTAAATGAATTAAACAAAAAGATTGGAAGTCATTAAAAGAAGGAAAATGAATTAAAGTTGTTTTAACCAAATCTATTAAGCCAATTTAATATTCAGTCAGATCAAAACAGTTGGCATGATGTGATGGTTCGAAATAAAGATGATCAACAAATGCATTCTTATAGCCAAATTAAGATTATTTGGAGTCATTAAATACAACCGTGAAAGATTTTGGACTAGAAAGTCGACATTTGGATGTTAATCGTATAGCTATATGAAATTGAGCAATAACTGACCCAGTTATGTCACCAACCCGTAGTAGAGCCTTACAATCTTGACAATATCCTGAAAAATTGGTCCAAACAAAAAAATTATTTAAAATTGCTAAGGTTTTTGAACTGATAAAAATATTTTCCACCCCCCTCAAAAGATTCTGGCTACGCCACTGCCCTAGATATACCTTATAGCCAGGGGATGGTCTTTAGGTGCCCCCCCCCCCTCGAGATCAAAATTCAATACAAATTTTTAAATGTTTTAATTCGAAAAATTAATTTTTTACAGAAAAATCTTGAAGACTACTCGCAAAATCAATCTTAAATATTCTGGATACACCCCTCACAACATACCCAACCATATATTCAATAAACAAGCTCCAGTTTCAAGCGTAAGCATCACTAGCAATGTGTTTATAAATTCTTGATCTCAAATTTTCATATCAAATTTCCTTTTCATTGATTCAGAATGAAAGAATTTATGCTGTACTAAAATCAAACATTACGATTTCATCATAGCCATAGACAATTTATTTAAAGATTCTCACATTCTTGCCCATTGACCCATAATTTTTTATCGCTTCATTGTCTAGGTCCAAAGAAAAATATACAAGCACTTAATTCGATTTGAATCAAATTTAGTATTCTATTGTTGCACTCGAAGACACAATCATTAACGTAAATAGCCATAAAAAATAGAACACATAAGAATTTATATAAAAAAAAGCTCACATTGATCTATTAACAATGACATAATATCGTTTATTCTTTCATTTCGTCGTCGTATGTGGCAATGCTTAGTCTTTCGTTATTTTTCCTTCTTTCTAATCGCAAGAAAAAAAATACCAGATATTGTCAACATTCATTCACATTAAAATGTCATTAGGTAGTAGATGGGATGTGAGTCCTTAGCATGAACGATGATAATATTGTGTTGTGTACGCAAAATTAATTTCAATTTTCCAGCAATTGACGTCTCAAATACCCTCAAGTTAATGTAATTAAGGTCATTTTCTAAGTTTACGATAAGCATCTCTATGACTATTTATGAGTTTATAACATCCGGTGATTCTGACTTTGTGATTTCATATCTGAGCTTTTTTATGAAAAATGCAGCATTTTATGCACGATTTTGCCACTAATTTTACAGAATAAATAATAGTGTTAAAACGTAGTTCAATTTATTGCTTTTAATCTAAATTCTGCGGCCTTTCATGTTCCATTAATTCATTTCTGTGTTATTTTTGCAAAGAATCGTAAAATCCATAACATTAAATACGGAAATAAAGTTGAATTTAACTCGTTTGATTTTTCATGACCTTCAAACTATGATCTCTTAATTATTATTGTCTTAATTACCAACAAATATTAATTAGCGAATTTAATAACAGAAATAATAATAATATTGAGGAGGCACTGACCGCAACATAGGAAGATTTAATTAAAAGAATTACTCACCTCAATAAAATCGTCAATTGAAGATCATGCCCAAGTCTTTCAAGTGCGGTAGTTCCTTCAACTCTTATTGAATTGATTTTCTCACGTAAGCTACGTGAACAATTTGTGCCATGTCTCTCTTTTAGAATCTCTAAGATATTTGGTTGTCGCAAAAAGGCAACAACTTTTTCATTGTATGCAATCGGCACTTCTGGTGACCCAACCGATAATCTAGGTAGTTGAGGTGGTCTTGGCGGAATAATAGGAACATTTTCTTGCATTCGACGTCGACTTCGTGGTGAATCAATTGGCAAACGTGGATCCATAAAGGACGTTTTGCGATGTACGTGATCAATGAAGAATTGCTTTCCAGATTGATCTAATTTTGTTTCCCACGCTGACGGTAAATCAGCATTAATTATGGCAAAGCAGTTTACTAGCGTAACTAAGTCTTTATTGTGCTGATATCGTTGAAAGCATGCTGGGTCTCGTCTAATGCGTGATATCATGTGCTTTAATGCTGATACGCTATTATAAATATCAATTGCTTCTTGATTCGTATGTAAAAGTGAATAAAAATCTGGTCGACAAATCATTATTAGTGCTGGATGAGATTCAATGAAAATTCCCTCAAATTGGGTATTATTTTGCATTTGTCTAGAATATGAGGCAGTTGTATATCCTTCCCTCGGTGGACTTCTATTACGGCTATAAATTGTACGTCTAATCGACTGATATCTTCGATCTAATTGCTGTCGATGTTGATCAGCACCGCTTGGCAAAGCACCACACGTTGTTGGACGTTGCCAACTAGTCGTTCTGGTTTGATGATCAATGTAAAAGATTCTTCCATGACTATCCATTCGAGCCTCCCAGCATTGTGGCAAAGGTGGTTCATTCTCAACAATTCCTCTCGATACTAAAGCTCGTTCAGGAATTGACGGTAATCTCGTACTTGAAACATGTCGAACTGGAGAATCTGTTTCATCTTCTTCATTCCTTATTTCTGTTGTCCTTAATGGATCTTGACGTGTTGACAAGGATACAATATCAGCATGACGAATCTCAGGCACATTTATATTCGCCACAGTTTCTGGTGAGAATAAATTCCGTGATCTTTCAATTGAGCCACCACTAAATCCATCTGATAATGACCTTATTCGTCGGTGATGTGTGGGAGTTGGAGGACAACGAGATAAAGCTCTCGAACGTGACATTTGATTTTGATTATTATTATTGCTACTATTTGTTATTGGAGAATTACGGTCGGGTGAAGATACACATTCTAATGGTGATGCAGAGCGGGTTGTTGTACCTGACGTTGGACTTCTTCTAACATTCAATTTAGCATCTAACGTCAATTCTCCAGCACTAGAATTCATTACGAAATCATTCCGTTGATGTATTCTTGATTTACCATTAGATAGAGTACGGGCAAGTGGCTTGTGTGGCTTAACTAATGGAATATTTTCGACTAAAAACTTTGAACTCGATCCTACAGCACCGCCTTCATCATAACTTTCTTTAAAAATGAATGCTGACTTGGGACGCATATCGTTTAAATTAATTGACAAATCATCAGCAAAGTTAAATTCTTCTTTATTTAAGAAAACATTTTCATCAATGGCACCAAGAATTTTTGATGACTTGGGAGTTCCTTCTAAGTTATCTTTAGAATTAGCAAGGGTGCGTTTTAAAAGCAGTTTAGTTGGAGTATTTGCATTTTCTGATAAGCTTCCATCGGTTTCTGGTGTGGCTAGTGGCGGATGTATATTTTCTATGATTTGCTCTATCGTTGGCTTCCTATCATGCTTTCTATCCGATGATGACGATCCTATATCGACTAAATCTATTCCTGAACTTAATGGATCAGAAATTCCTAACTCATCTATGTCAATAATGTCGAATCCAAATTCATCTGAGAAATGTTCCGAATGACTTTTTGAATTTCTATTACATGACCTTTCCAAAGGTCTATGAAAATTTACTATTGCTGTTATTCCTTCACCCAAATCAGTCTCTTTCGTCGTAGAACATTTTCCAATGTTCCATAATTGGAAATCTTGTACGGGCGATTTGATAAAACATCCATTCGGCCGTACTTTCTTCTTCGTGCCATTTCGTGGCTCCTTATCAACATTATTTGTTAAAATTGCTTTACGTCTGACGCCTGAACAACATCCAGATGAACTACAGTCGCCAGAATTCGTATGACTAGAATTTGTTTCATTACTTACGTCTAAAGTTCCGCATTCATTTTTATCAGCTAAAAAAATTAATTGCATGGATTTAATTAGCAATTAATGCATTAATTGGATAGCAGATAACATACTTATCACATTTTCATTATTATGGCCATCTTCTGCTGTATTTAAGTCACAAATTTCATTGTTTTTGTTGTCCGTAGGATTTTCATTATTTTCTGATTTTTCGCTTTCATTTTCTTCCATCACAATGAACTTCAATTTACATCACTTAAACACATCATTTTCTAACCCGTTAATCATTAATATTCCTTTTATTCTCGATTAATTGTAGAAAAATTGATTATATTGTGAAAATTCGCAATTTAATGCCCAATTTTCATATTCTACTGATTTACAGACATTTGAATTTTTCGTGACGGTTATTTTTATTTTAAGGATAATTCTCGTTTTTGTTGAATATTATGAAAACAATCGATTGTCATGCGACTGTAAGTTTATTACAGTATAAATGACTGAAATGTTGATGTGTTTTATGAGATCCAATGAACAATTTCATTCACAAAAAGGGTTTTTTTAATGAATACGATTTATTGTTGTGATAACGATATTCCCCAATAAAGCCCAATTAAAATAAAATTATCTCCAACAAAGCCCAAGTATATTTAAATATAACAGTTTTTATGAACTTAATTACATTAAGTAAGACAAGGAATTTTATCATTAAAGCAATCTAGTTATCAAATAATACACAGGAAATTAAAAATATCCAAGAATCACTTCAGTTTTCATTCATAATTAATTTAAAGAAGTTTGACGTGCATTTACTTGCTGGGCAATATTACTAAATGTGGGTTATTTACTTCAGTACCTTCTATTAATCGGGCGTTTTCTTGATAAGCTGAACGAAAAATTTTTGCTATTAATTTAAAATTTATTTTTATAGTGAAATAGTAGTTAATTTGTGTTTAAAAGTAGTGCAACAATGGGACAGCATGTCTCGAAAACAGATTTTGAATGGTCGTACTCTGATGAGCCGCATAAAACGAGAAGAACTGAAATTTTGAAAAAGTATCCAGAAATTAAACAGTTATTTGGACACGATCCGAATTTTAAGTGGATCTGTACGGCTATGGTCATCGGTCAAATAGCATCACTGTATTATCTGCAAGACAAATCATGGCCTGTGTTAATTATAGCTGCATATTTCTTTGGAGGAGTCCTAAATCATTCCCTAAGTTTGGCTGTGCATGAAATCTCCCATAATGCTAGTTTTGGAAATTCTCGGTGAGTTTTCTGGACATTTCCATGACTAACAATTATGTAATATACATATTTCATTTTCTATTCATTTACAGACCTATGGCAAATCGTATATTTGGCTTTTTTGTTAATCTTCCGCTTGGAGTTCCAATGTCTATATCATTTAAAAAGTATCATTTAGAGCATCATCGATATCAAGGCGATGAAGTCATAGACACTGACTTGCCGACATTATTTGAGGCAAAATTGTTCTGTACAACATTCGGAAAATTCTGTTGGGTTTTGCTGCAACCTATGTTCTATCTATTTCGTCCATTAATTGTCAATCCAAAAGCCCCTGTTAAGCTTGAAGTTATCAATGCAATCATTCAGATTATCTTTGATGCAATTATCGTTTATACGTTTGGCTGGAGAATGTTGGCTTATCTCATTATGGGAACGTTATTAGCTATGGGATTACATCCTGTTGCCGGTAATTAACTAAATTGATTGCTAATTCACATGCGATTTACACTATTTTGTTTATCACAGGTCATTTTATCAGCGAACATTACATGTTTAAGAAAGGATATGAAACTTACTCATATTATGGACCACTGAACTGGATTACATTTAATGTTGGATATCACAATGAACATCACGACTTTCCTTCAGTTCCTGGATCTCGATTGCCGCTTGTCAAGAAAATTGCGCCTGAATTCTACGATACTTTACCTCAACATCATTCATGGATTAAAGTCATTTACGATTTTATCATGGACCCAGAAATTGGTCCATATGCTCGCGTCAAACGTAAGACTAAAGGTTTAGATTCATAAGAATCTCGACGTAACTCAACTTTACTATATACATATAAACTATTTTATACATTATATGTATATCCTCAAAGACTTCTGCATCTTATCTAATCAAAAAACAAATTAATTGACGCTCATTTACTCTGACTCTTAGAAATAATCTCAATTGGTCATAAAAAGTAATTCGAATCGTATTTTTCATAAAGAACAAAATTTTCTCACATTTTTAATTTATTTCATTTGATATCTAAATTAAACAAATTTCATTTTATCAAGATCAAGAGTCGTAAAAAATATAAACTGTAAATAATATTTGTTGATACTGTTTACACATATACAGCATGCTTTTCTAAAAACCAAATAGTCTTCAAATCAAATCAGTGTTTCATGAATTATGAGTGGTGCAAGTGCAATATTACCATCTTATATACATAGCTTATCTCAGTGACAATCCTTAAGCTGGTCGAATATTATTATAATAAAATGTAGCTTATTTCGGGAATTAAGTTCATTGGGACAAGAATGTATAGAGATGTTCAAGTTGTTCATTAATACTGGATGTTTATGTTAACTACTTCTCGACAATTTGATTTACATACATTTTTGAAGCTGATGAATTAAAATGATGGACAAGAAATCCAGTCCATAACAATTATTCAAAGCTGTGCAAATTTTTAAATTCTACATTTTCTTGTGTACAGGTACTGCTCAATATTGATACCCACACATGTTTATCGAAGAAATCACATACCTAAGAATTTTATAATTTTTCTCATTAAAAACAATTAAGTACAAGAATTGACCTATTACCTTCTATTTACTGGAAAATATTTTATATGAAACTGTTTTTTGTATTTTTGAGAGATGTTTTCATGAAATGCATAATTACGGACTGTACAAAAATTGTGTGACTAGCTTAATCATAATAGAAAAAGGAGTATTGATTGCAATGTCTGTGGATGTAATACATTTTTTTCAATGTCAAGGTCATCGACCTCATTGAATTTTACGAATTCCTGCATAACAGAATCTTAACTGCTCAGGTACAGAGACCATTCTCTAGAATTCCCAGATTCGTCTATATATTGCTCGATACCTTAGATTCCTCCTTAATACGAAAACACAACAGCCTAAAAAACTAAATTTAATGCTATTTACAATCATTATCACAAGAATTTTTGTACAGCAGCCAGTCAAAATGCTTATGAGCTGTATTTATGGCAACAATCCTTAAATGTATGTATTTAAATAGAATATTTATGAAATGGACAAAAAAACAGTGAAAATTTGACTTTGCACGTTATTAATTGCATGCCTTTTAGCTGTATCCGAAGTGTATTTAATTAATTAATTGAGAGGAAACAAAAATAATGTTTGTGTCATAAAATGTGGAAATAAAAGAAAATATTTTAAATAAATTAAGTTGAAGTTTAAATTTGGTCTGATTTGCATGTGATGAAATCAGAAACAAGCATCTCCAATTAATCAAGGCGTTTAGATCAAGACCGATTTTGAGTATCAATTTTAAAATGCAATCTTAGAGTCATCCAGTAAAGGTTCATCTATGAAAACTGGATATAACTAAAATTTGCTGTAAACATTTGTAAATGTTTTTTTAAATTGTAAAAATGTGTAAATTTTGATATAAATTTTAAAAACCAAATCTATTAAAAAGACAAAACAAAGAGGAACTTAACCGGAAAATAATTTACCTCCATCAATTTTGACACAGCGTATCTCGCATATTTTCATTTAATTAATTTTATGCTAATCTTATTATTATGTTAAATATTGACAGAAGATTGAAATGGGAAATCAGGCAGAATCTAGGCTTTTCCAAGAAAAGCGGAAGTAAATGAGTGCAAAAGTTTGATATGAGCATTACAAAAAGGAATGAGTTCTTCCAAAATAACCCAAAAAAGCTTAAATAACTCGATAAAATAAATAAAATCATAAAAAAGTTGGAGTGAATTATTTTTCAGTCAGGCCGTTAGAAGAGTATTATTAAGGTTCATTTTCTACACGAGTATTGTATCAGCTTTAAACAATCTAAATGTATTAACATGAACAACTGAGTATGAATCATCATATTGATAAATTGAGTTGTTTATTCATCACATACGGTATGCATGTGAGAAAGTGTGAATTTTCAATAGTATGTCTATAAATCGAAATTATTATAGGCAAAAGCGATGAAAGCTGCTCTTTAATGGAAGCATTTTCAGGGAAAATATTGTATTTTTTGAAATAAC
Organism: Chironomus tentans; assembly: GCA_963573255.1. Taxonomy (NCBI): domain Eukaryota; kingdom Metazoa; phylum Arthropoda; class Insecta; order Diptera; family Chironomidae; genus Chironomus; species Chironomus tentans. The sequence continues at coordinate 30,015,374 of OY754303.1, read as the reverse complement.
GTGCATACGAATTGTCATTGTTTATTTATGAGACTGAATTATTCATGAATCCTGGGACTTTGCGCTTTGTACAAAATTGTAGCTGTATTTATGATGAGTATTTGTAGAAAATTTAATTATTCTGTGCTTGAAAACCATTCAAATGTTTTAGTATTCGTAAAATTTCAGAAATTGAAGGGTTCTCAAAATAATTTTATTGGAAAACCATACAAATGTTTTTTCTACTAAACATTTGTATGGTTTTCAAACTGAAACATTTGTATGGTTTTCAAACTGAAACATTTGTATGGTTTTCAAACTGAAATTGAATTTATAAGGTTTTATATCTCACGAAACATTTAAAACATCAAAGCTACAAAAACATCTGCTTACAACCAAACCATACACATATTCGTGTCATACAAAAATCGCTCGTGTCTAGTCAGACATACAGCAGACATAAAATTAATTTATTAACTTTTCAATATTTCATTTGAAACTAAAGCAGAATTAATAATCAAAAGCAGTAAATATTTAATTTTCATTTCAAAATATGATTAGTGGAGATTTTATAGCTACTCTATAAGTGAGTGCCAAGACATCTCGTGACTAGAGTTCATTACCTCTACATTCCAATTTTGATTTACAAGCCAATTTATGTAGGAATGACTTGCACTTTGCGGCTTATTTCTATCAGATGGTATCTTTTTATTGCAATCCTTCCTGAATATTGGAACTAAATGATTGATTTGAGTCTTTTATATGCTAAATATGTATAGCTCACAATGACGATGAAAATGTTTTCTATATTGAGAATTTCTCATTGACTTTTTAGCGCATTTTTGAAACTTGTTTTAAAAAGGTAGCTTAATAATGCACTTTGTCTGTTCGTTCGGTCGTTCGTTCGGTCGGTCGGAACACACTAAAAACTTTTTAACCAGACATCGTAGAGAGCTCTAGTTTTTTGCATTAGTTCCGTGCCATCGAGTTATTGGCCCCCCGGACATTTAAAAATCTCAATACCAACGTTAAATACTATAATTAATGATTTTTTGTTTTCAATACAATAGAGCCAACTTCAAGTGGGATAATTTCAAATATATTTTGACCGTTAGAAAATTTGAATTTCAAAAAACCGTTAAATGACAAACCATTTTATTATATGAAAATTCACCGTGCAAATTGTTAATTATACTATAATTAATGATTTTCAAGTGTATTTGCGCGGGAAATTTTCAAATATATTTTGACCGTTAGAAAATTTGAATGCCAAAAAACCGTTATCGAGCCGTCGAATTTATTTAGGACACAAAATATTCATGATTGACTTATTTGATACACAGTACTTTGCTAATCAAATACTGATCGCTAACACAAAAATGCGCTGAAGTCCCTCGATATATAACACGAGGACTTTCTTTAAATTTTTCCTCTTCCTTTGATCTTATTACGCGGTTCAATTAGTTGAAATTAGATCAATTAGCTTAGACATAATGACGAATAATAAAGTGCGAATAACATGCATGTAGGAATGACTATGATTACTTCATTAACTCAATATCGGGCTTTTAAAATCACAAAATTTATTCCGGTCTAATTTTCGACAGGTCGTGAGAAGTTGCTGTACGAACATAACTTAAAATTGACTCCACTTTACGCCGGTTAATGTTGTGTACGGTGTTATTATTGAAACTGTTGCTTCATGGTGATTTTTATTATTTTATTAAAAAATATTCTTATATAAAAAATTTATTGATGTCCCGAGCAGCAGTTGAGTCCGTTCCGATAGCAGATAAGTTTAAGGCAATACTTTATGAATTCAACATCCAGGAGATCTGTCCAAGCGATTTTTACAAGGTTACTGTCTAAAATCCAACTGAGTTCATAGCTCGGTATTATTCATTAACTCAGCCGTACACAAAGTGTTATGTTGGACGGATATGTATGATAAATAAGAAAATGAGCAAGATTTAAAGAAATTAATGAGTGAAAATTAAAAGCCAGTCATTACAATCAACATTCAGTGGGCAGTACAAGCAATAAAGAGTGTTTCTTGAAATAACCTATGATTAAGTGCAATTTAAACATGCAATCATTACAATAATCGATATCATCGTGATCATGACATACACCCCTTTAAAATTTCCCTCACATTGTGTTTCATTCTTTAATGCTCATTGCCTATTTCTCTTTTAAAGCCATTTCTTGTGATTAAATTGATATAAACATACAGACATGTAGGATATTTTATTGAATAATTTATGACTACTTATGATATACGATCGCAGTAATAATTTCAACCATTTAAATTTTAAAAACATAAAGCTGGAATAATAACTGCGGTCATGAATTCGTTTTTTTCATCATACTCATAATATCTGGCTTCTTGATGACTGTTAAGACATGCTGTTTGATGTAGTAACGTGGTTTCAAGGCATCTTGCTGGAATTGTTGATTTTTGGGGTTAAAGCTAAATGGAATAAATTAAAAAAGGGGGTTCCGACATCTTTAATAAAAAAATCCCAAACCCCCTCCTAAATTTTCCCTTCCATACAAAAAAATTTCAAAATCCCTCCCTCGAAAAATTTCTGGATGCGCCCCTGACACCTCTCCCTCACTTGTTATAAATATTCGATGAAAAAATAAATTCATTTGTTTGACCTGTTATAAAATGTTAGACCCCCTCTTTCCCTTAAAAAGTGAAAGGGTTCTCTTTGGGGGTCAACCCCACCCTCTTTTTTGAAAATCTCTTCTCTAAATTTTCTGGTTCATACAAAAAAATTTTCAAAACCCTTTTCACGAGAAATTTTGCCACTGGGTTAGTAAGTCACAGAGTATGAAAAAGTGAAAGGGTAGGGAAGGGTCAGTGGTTAAAAAGATATGTTTTTGAAGCATCTTTCAGTGAGTCTCTAAGTTCAGCCTCAATTATGAGGTCATTCGTAAGGGACGTCCATCAAAAAATTAATTTTTATACCCCTCTGTCACAAAACTTTCATTTGTATCTAAGGGCCACAGCTTCAGAACCCCTTCAAAAACGTTCTATATTTATGAATTCGTTCGTAAATTAGGTCACGCTTCAGAAGGCTGTAGAAGTATTTTTGACAGTCCAAACACAAGAAATAGTCGGTTTTCTTGCTTGACGTAATTTACGAACGACTCCTGTGTTAAAATCATAAATCTTTATCTCGTGGGTTGCAGATCTGCAGCAAATTAGACTAGCAATCAGTATTGTATTAACCTACAGACGAATCTGCTGTATACCAAACAAGTAAAATCCACGCAGACTGCCTCAATCTCTTTGAAAACCTTTTAATGTGAATAAGGGGTCGTTCGGATGTTACGTCACGCAAAAAAAAACGACTTTTTCGACCCCTCCTCCTCCTCCTTGTCACAAATTTTCTAAAAAAATAAAAATTTTGTGTTTGGACTGTCACAAATTCTCCTACCCCCCCTTCCCCCTTAAAGCGTGACGTAATTTGCGAACGACCCCTAACGCTAAAAATGGCAATTTTTGACCCCTCCCAGTAACAAATTTTGTCAGAAAATCGAAAAAAAATTAATATGAAGTGTAAAAAAAACTTTGACCCCCTAAACGTTACGTAATATCCGAACGACCCGTCACTAAGTACGTCATGAGAGGTAATTGCAATATGTATAACAGCGTGCTAATTTTATTCTTATTCCTTCTTATATGCTGTTTCTACACCTTTGTGATAATCAACTAAAATTAAGAATGCGTAAAGAACATTGAAGCTGTCTGTACAAGAACTTGTGTGTTTGTCGTACGTTCAGATAAAATTTATCAAGATCTGTTGAATATGAAGCATGTTATACAATCAGCTTGTAATTGATAATGAAGCAATTTCTCATGTTATTTTTATTTATGACTATATACAATGAACTTAAATTGCCATGTCGATGAAAAAGGATGAAAATTAATCAAAAATTCTCACACATTGAGTATTTTATTATGGTTTGAGGATATTTGCCGCATAACTTGTGCTGCATACGATCGATAATGACGTAATGATAGAATGTAAAGCATAACTTTTTAAAACAATTAAAATATGTTGGCATAGTCATGTGTAATTAATTAATGACTAATCGTATGTCAGGTTGGCTCCTGTAGCTTTACGCTTATAAATTATAATTAAACTACGTGAGTCTTCATGATTTTTATTAATTTACGAGATTGGAATAGTTTCTGTGCTTTGTATGTCTACTTTCTTGATACTGTTTGATACAACGTAAGGCATTTAGACACATGAAAGTACTTTTTTGCAGCATGAGAACTAATTTTGAGTTGATTTTTGATTGACTTCCTTATCGTCAAAAAATGATCTGGTAAGGAGTCAATCGCAATTTACGTCACGCAAAAAAAACGACCCCCTTGTCACAAATTTTCCAAAGAAAGAAAAATTTTGTGTTTGATTTTTCAACCTCTCCCTCCCCCCATAAACCGTGACGTAATTTGTGAACGGCCCCTAATCTGGTTACGAATCTAGGGAATCGATCATAAATGATGTGATTCTTAAGATATTTTAATTCTATGGTTTGTCATACAGCTCGACTCCCTTCCTTCAAAAAGTTTGAAGTAATTAATGAACGACCCTAGCCAGGAACGTAATAAAAGTCCATGACACCTCAGGATTGAATTTTTAGCCCCCTAATACGCCACTGACCTCAGCTCAAAATCGAAAACAAGCCCAAATGCACAGCATAGTCCCCATATTAACTGCAAAACATCAGAAAGACGTCAACGTAACCTGACAGCACTGTGCTGGCTATCTCAATCCTTTTGATGGTCTTGATCAAGAGAGTTCTGTAGCAGCAATTTGTCAATACCCAAAAAAGAAATCTACGTGTTTGAGTATAGGATTCAAGATTCCGACTAGCTGAACTTCCGCTAAATATTTACGACACAACAAATAACATCCAGCAGATTGTACAAATCGTTTGCAACTCATCCAATACTGTTCAGTGCTGTCAATATTTTACTGTAATCCGATCCGACAAAAAAGTTTCAACTCAATAGTTGATCTTGATCAATTTACATCAATAACGATGCTTAAATAGCTTCTCTTGATTCACAAAAAAAAGCATCTCAGTTGGAAACTCCATGTGCCATAAATATTATTACCAAGTAAATTTTTCATGTCTTCTTATTCCTGTTGTCTTGCTGGAAGAAAAGAATTTCTTATTAAGTTATGTCCATTTTTACAATTAAAGATATGTTTTTTTTGCAACTCATTGCCATCAATAAAAAAAATAAGGCAAAGAAGAAGAAAGAAAGTTCGGTGATATGGAAAAAATGGAAGAAGCACGTATAACTCAAGTGTTAAAATTTAATGCCTTGAATTCCATCTCATGTTTCATCATCCAGCACCAACATACATAATATAATAATGTGGAATTGCTATTTATAATTGCGGTTTATCACTTCTTCTCCTCAACTACAACAGCCATTCTGATAAAGGCTATTATTGACAATTTGCAGGGCATTAAGGTCACATTAAGTAAATTGAAAATTGATCTGACAGCAAAAATGCAGTCGGCTACTATTGGAACTGTTTGCAAGCAAGCAGTCAGACACCTATAAGTTGTCAGAGATTATATTAATTATAACAACATAATAAGACGATAATGCAAGAAAATTGAATGGATTTCTGTGGTTGGATTCCTGTCATATACCTAAGGATAGACTTTAAGAGATCTGCTTGGGTTAACATTTCCCAAACTCATTGTATTACCTTTCAGGATATTCTATTGGATTATATCCCAAAATATTTATGCGTACCCTAAAACACCTGACCAAGGAACCAACCCCTGATTAATATAAAATTGTTGCTGGCTGTCAAACCACCTACAAATCATCTTAAATGCATTTTTAATTCAGCCCTATTTGGAAGACAGTCAGGCAGGCGAATCAAAATACGAATCAGATAATAATACATTAAGATGATGAATTTAATTCGCACACACAGCAAGCATGCCATATCAGTCAATGTAAATATTACTTTAAGGCAAAGAATTTAAGTGATTTTCGTTGTTGCCTTTTAATATCGCATGCATGATGTTTAATAACATACACGAAATGCGAAAAGCTTTTAATCATCGAACGCTGATAAAGGCTGTTCAGTTCAGTTTTCTCGTTCCTCTTCGACATTTGTGTCTTATCATAAACTCATTTTTTGAAATGGAAATTCTTATTTCTTTCTGTGCTCAGCAACTTTGTGTCTTATTTTATGCAGAACGAGGAATGCTTATTTTTTGACAAGATGGTACCGAGTTGAAATGTCAAAAGTTTTGTTTCCTTACTGGCTTATTTTATGATTAGGCATTAAATTGTCTCTATTTGCAGGTAGAAGCAGCATGTTGATTTAAGTATCAGCAACAATAATTAAGAGTTAGTGTACAAAAATAAAGGATGTATGTTGCTAGTCAAGTCTTGTTGTAATTTTCGTTGATGCTTGAGGATGTTTTGTTGTTATTGACATTTTCATTCTGATCCAATTTATTTTTAGCTCCTTTTCGAGTTAAAGCATCAAACAGATTGATTCCAAATATATTCATTGAGTTCCATCCCCTAGAATCTTGAAAATATGAAAGTAAGGCAAAAGATTTATCAAGGAAGTGAAAAAGTTTTAAGCTAATGTGGAACGTGATGTTTACCTTTTGAACGTGAATCTCTAATATAATTGCCTAACATCAGTTTTTAAATTTTTCACATAAGTCAATTTTCGTTTCCAGGCATAAAGTCGTAGATATTATTTATTCATAAGGAAATTGTTAAAATTACTTTAAAATTGGGACAATTAAACATAAATTATAATTAGACAAGCTCCTAAAACAGAGCAGAACATAACATAACAAATAAAATTGTGTATCGAATAAAATCAATTTCGTCTTGTGCTGCTTACTATAGTTTTCTTATTTTGGAGACAGAATAAACTGTATTCAGCTTGCAGAATTCTAAATTGTCTAGCAAAGGACGGATGACTACAAATAATGTTAATATCCTTGCGCTTCTCTGGATCACGTTGCAACATCATTTCTAAGACTTGTTGATAATTTGCATCATATTTACGGCCAATCCAGTCGACTTTTGGACATTGGAAGGTCAGCAACGGATTTATAATTCGAGCTCTGTCCTGTAAGAAGAACAACTTTTAATCCATTTGTATTACTAGATAATTTATGCAGCAACTTCTTACTACTTGATTGAACGGATATTTCATCATTGCTAATTCATAAAATATCAATCCAAGTGCCCAAATGTCACATTTCTTGTCATATGGACGATGTAAATAAACTTCCGGACTCATATATGTCAAAGATCCAATAGATGTATGATATTGAGGATAAGAGTCTGCGACAATCTTACTCACACCAAAATCAGCTAATTTAACTCTATAATCGGATGTCATTAGAATGTTTTCAGGCTTAATATCTCGATGAATTATATTTTTGGAATGCAAATATCTCAGGCCGTAAGCAATATCCATAAATATTTCGACAAGATCAATACTTGACATTTTCCATTTATGTTCTTGATACCTAAATATTAGTGTCCGTAAAGTACCATTTTCAGCATATTCCATCACAAAATTATAATTTTGTTGAGACGCGAAGAATTCCTTAAATTTAATTATTCTTGGATGATTCAAAGTCTTCAAAATTTCCAATTCATTGTTAACATAATGAGTAAAATTCTTCAACGGGATGCTTTTAATAACCTGAATAAATTAAAATATCTTATATTAACGATTTCATTACTCTAATTAATAATTTTATTACCAGTTTTTCTTTGCGTGAATTTGTAACCAAAAAAACATGTCTGAAAAATAATAAATTTAATGTAATTTTCATGAATCTGCTGAATTATATCAATTACCCAAATCCTCCTTGTCCAATCTTGCTTATTATTTTATAGTTTTCATTCATCTTGTTCAAAAGTTATGGCTTTATTAATTAAAATTAAAAGTTGTTAAATTTTCACATCAATGTGTTCAGGAACAAAACAAAATTATAACGATTTTTTAAAATTTGAAATCTTAACGAAAACATACTGTCCAAAAATGTTTCGTTAAAAAAATTCAAATGTACAAAAAAACGTTTGAAATTTAAAATTCAGTTAAACCGTTAAATTCTCATATTCGATTAGGAAGATACAGCATGCTTCTGAACTCTGTCACTGTTTATCATTCTACTCAAAATGCGATTATCAGACAATTCATTTATCCTATAAAACAATTCATTCTCCCTTAGATACACAAACATGCAGTGGCATCGTAACTTCATCTCAAGTATTAATGTCGCTTTTGACAAAAAATAATAAAAACAAAGACGAGATTTTTAACGTAGCACTCTCGAAGTATATTGTCAGGCATCGAAACGTGAAGAGCTTGTGTACATTATATTTTCAGTCAGCACTTTTTCTCCTCTTCTTAGTCCCAACAGCTCTACGTTGGGCAAAAAAAAATAAGGAACGAAGAAAAGTAAATTTTTGTCTTCAGTCTCTTGATATCTTCGAAACGAAGCAGACGCTCTCGGGATAAGACAAGATTTTACATCTCTATCTATTTTCTCCGGCTTTTCGTGTGTTTTGTTTTGTTCAATTACGAATCATTTCTAATAAATATGGCAATAATCAGGCACTTAAAAACTCATTATTGTTACTTGCGATGCCAATAAGTAGTTTTGATTTTTGCGAATATTTTCTTAGTCATAACAACGTGGTAAAAATAAGACAATAAAATAAAGATAAACAGTGAATCAAATATGTGAGGAATTAAGGAAAATTCATAGCACAAGAATTAATTACAAGTGAAAATTATTGCTTGTTTATAATCGTTGGACGTACACAGACTGTAATAAAATAAAACACCAATAATCATTTGCAAAAAAAGGGAGAGAAGAGAAATGAATATAGATAAAAAGTGCTTATGAATGCATCGAGATAGCAGAAAATGACCATTCTCACATAAATTAAGTGAAATGCTGTAAGACAATGTTGAATGTAGTAAGAATAATAAGCTGCATATAGCAAGAAGACACTTGTCTCAACTTGTGATTGATGACACATGATATATGATATCGTGAAATTACGAGCATCTGTGACCATTTTTGGATCACATGGGGAGGGAATATGCAGTCATTTGTTGATTAAAAAATCCAGGTTTGCGAACAATAAATAAAAAATCCATTGAATATCTTTTGTGTAATAAAATATCGACCGTGAAAAATTAAACCTCACTTGTAAAGTGAAATTCGTGAAATGATAAAGTATCAATCAACATGCCTCATGCTTGGTCAAAACTAATTAAATGTAAAAATAATGAGTCTCACAAAATACCATAAAATTTATTGTATACAGACTTAAAGTGCGTACCTAAATATCGTGTAAGATTGATTTAATCCGATTATCAAATAAAAAGAAAAGCTCTCCAATACTATAATTAATTTCACACTTGTACATGCATATTTTTAATGATGATGAGATTTTTATCTCGAAATTTATTTTTGTAAATCATTAAATCGGACATATTGAAGGTGATTTAAATCAATTGGATTTATATAGCACGTGATTAATTACAAAATTGTCATAAAATTGAATAACGGTTAAATTTGAATTTTCAAAAACCATACAAATTACAAGTGAAGTTGGCATCAAAACCCTACAATTGTTTTAATTTGTAACGATTAAATTTGAATTTTCAAAAACCATACAAATTACAAGTGAAGTTACCATCAAAACCCTACTTGTAATTTGTATGGTTTTTGAAAATTCAAATTTAATCGTTACAAATTAAAACAATTGTAGGGTTTTGATGCCAACTTCACTTGTAATTTGTATGGTTTTTGAAAATTCACATTTAACCGTTACAAATTAAAACAATTGTAGGGTTTTGATGCCAACTTCACTTGTAATTTGTATGGTTTTTGAAAATTCAAATTTAACCGTTATTCAATTTTATGACAATTTTGTAAGGTTTTTATTAATCAGGCAAATCATTTAAAAAAAATTTAATCAGTTTTAATCAGTTAAAAAAATTAAAGCTAAGAGATTGCATTCAAAGATAATCATCTGGGTTAATTTTTATCAAGATACACTTTAGTAATTAAAGAACACAAGTGCGGCAACTTAATTAAAAATCTGAAGCAAAATTTATGTAGTTGCAAAGGAACTGAAAAATAAAATATTTCTCATGTGATAAATTTACTCCATCAAATTTAATATCCAGTTCATTAATTATTACGGTGATGCCGCTTTGAAAAAAAAAATTAAAATAACAAAAAGTTTCTTCTCGTGAAATCAAAATAACAAGATACAAAGTATTTCGTTTTGTTATTCATGCTAATTCATCCATAAAGTGTAATACAATGTATCAAAAAGAAAAGAGTGTTGGCAATAAAAAATTCGTCGACACAAAAGCCATCCATAAAAATTAATTACCTATCAATAAAGTGCAATGGATGCGTCGTTATGGAAACGGATTAATAAAGTTTTCAAGTGCGAGACATAATAACATATTACATGGCATCGCTCATAAGAGCCCTTTCGTGGCCTCTGATAACAACAACACCACTCGAATCAAATGAGAAGCATTCTAATGGGAGCCATAAGCTGTCTAATGGCAAAAATGGAAAACATACACCGACATTTCAACAACTTATGGCTGCACGTCGCCTCATCTGTCGACGTTATTATCCCGAGGCTGGATTCGGTTGGATAGTTATGTTTGTTGGATTAATTGTTAATACATTTACGCATGGATTACAACTATCTGCAATTTTTTTCCTTCTACCTGCCCTCGTTCGTTTCAAAGCCGATGAAGTTGACTGTCTCGGTAAGTGCCTCCTTATGTCAGTTAATTATGACACAAAATGCTGAAAAGTAGTAATCAATGTGTCAAGTCAAATTGTAGATTATTAAATTAAACATTATAGCTCACATGAATGTATGTAAACTCACATATAATGGATTTTATTTTTTTGTTGAGAATTCAATCGAATGTATAGTAATGTCTATAGATGCGATTAGAGACGAGGTGTAAGATTTAAAAAATGTGAAAATGAGATAGAAAAAAATGAAATTAAAAACTATTTTACGCTTCTGATCTGCCATCGCGTATTGAAAGGTATTATATTTACGAAAATATGATTAAGACCTAACAACATCGTATTAATGAACATCTAATCTCAGCGGGATAACATACAACGATTTATCATGATTTTAAAGCAGTAAATTCAATTATTATTCATCCTGTTGATTAATTTTTTGGCGATTAATGGCTGAAACTTTTCTGCAAGTCCACTTGAGACACTTCTCTTGCAACACATACCCGAGTGACACTTAAAGAAGTCAAGCACAAAATGCACTTTATTAGTGTTTAAGGTAGGGATTATGACTTAACAACGTGGATGAGACTGGTGGGTGTTTGAGTCAAAGCTTAGTCCAAGCCTACCGCTTCGGTTAAGGACAATTAAAAAAATATTTCCCTTAATACAAACCGACATGTCATTAAAGTTAAGAAGGCATGCAAAGCTACAATAAAGAGATGAAGCGTGGAATTTATTGAGACAGACAAGTTCAGTGCTCATTTCTCTACCTTTTCTCCCCTAGTGCTGTGCTTGCTCTTTTATGACTTTTTAGCAAGCTTTTCGATTGTTGTGGGTTGAGCATTTTTTGATTAATTTAAGGAACAACTTGACCTTTGCTATAATTAAGTTTAATGATGAACAGCATTTTTTCTGGAGGTTCCTTTAATAATTTCGAGTTTTTTTCCGTCTAGACAATAACAATGAATAATTACATCACCTTCCATCCACTTCCCAAAACATCTTGCGTGAGGAAATGCGTCTTAGTCATTCATTTAAGTTGATTTAATAAAAACAATTTTTTATTTATTTATGTGGAATGTTAAATTTATTGAAAGAGTAAAAAATTAAGATTGTAATAACTTTCGCAGTTCCACTGAGACGAGAGGAATGGACAGGAGAGAAAAGTAAGAAGTAAAAGCCGATTACGAATTGCCTCTGTCTTATTTTTATTGCAAATAAAAACAAAATTCTACAACTTCAACATTTTTATGCTCATTCTACTTATGGACATTCCATATGTCTTCTTGATGATCTTTGGAAGTAGCAAAAAAAAAAGTGATGCAGAACTTATGCATAAAATTCGATATAAACATCACGACAAGAATGCTTATCAGCGAATTGTTTCAGAGAATTCATGCGCATAATTTGTACTTGTCGAGAATCTTAAAGTCCCATTTGTACACTGTGCCTTATCAGTTTATGGAAATAGCAGGAGTGCATTATAATTTTAAATGAACTTGTTTTCCACTTACCAATTTGTACACTGATTGACTAATCAATTATATGGAAGCGACTAGATTCAATCGAGAGAATAAAGAAATCTTTCAAGGACATTCCAACAAGTTGAACTGTCTGCAATTAATTAAATGCATTCGCTTCGTATGATGATAAAATTAATGAGTTATGCTGAAAACTTCTTTAACTTGCTCGAATATTGAAGTAATTATATGGAGTTAATCAGCTTAAAGACTGATTGATGGACAGCAAGATTAGATTTGTTACTGGATCTTTTAAAAACTGATTTGATTTTAATTCTTTGAATTATTTTGGATATATTGGGGTGTCTTGACTATTAGGAGAAGATCTGGATGCAATCTCCGTTCTTAGGTATTCACTTGGCAATTTTAATTGCTATATCCATTAAAAGGCATTGGAATTATTCAAAATTTTCTGTACAGTCAAATTTCGTACCCAAGAACACAACCTTTCCAATCCCCCACCATAAAGCCCCTAAACAACATGATAGTTCCTTCAACACTCTCAATGTGTGACTCACAATCATCTTGTATAGCAGATAAAAACAGGAAAATGACAAGCGTACAAAAATATTTCATGAAGCGTCTGTCTTTATCGCATGTAAAATGAGATAAGACAAAAAAGGAACATCATGTTAAATGACCAATTCATTGCTGTGGGCACATTTCAACATGAAAATGTTTGTAAAAAATGGCACTTGACTTGAGAGTGAATTTAAAAGATTTAGTGCTGACGGTTAACAATATTACATTATTTTGCATAATATACATGATGGATGTGCATATTTTGATGGATACAAGGCATGTTCTTGAGAAGTGAGTGGAATTGGAAGTTTGTGGGTAAGAATTGGAAGTTTCTTCAACTTCCAGGAAGTTAAAGTTGCTATAACCTCAAATGAAAGTATGCAGCCTTAAATGCCCTTAAATCAACCTCAACTCAATCTCCATTCACAATTAATTCGCAACTCATTCAATATTGATTACATCCAAATAAGTTCATTAGCATGAATTGTTGTTGTTAATTAAGTTTTATTGATTTTTCTCAGAATAACGCTCAATCGCAAGCCGACGTTCATAAAAATAGTCGGCATATCTGAAAGGAAGCTTCGCATTTTTTCTTACAAAAACAATCAGCAAGTATTTTTTGCTTCTCTCCTCCTTTTGTTTATTAAACATTCTTCCTTCCTTGAAGTCATAAATCTCTTTGGTATTTCAATTTCATCTCGTATGAGGAAATAATGTTGAAATTTATTAGATACTGTACACTAATGATAAACATTTGTAATAGACTGACGATGTAAATCATGGAATTCAGCTGGAAGTTGAAGATCAACTGATTTAGGATGCTTTTCGTGGAAAAAAGCTTGGAAGCTCTTGAGTAATTGGATTTAATTAAATTCATCGACTACTAAATTGAATTCCAATTTGAAATAAGCTCATCGACAGTATCTAAAGGATCCAATCCAGTGGCGTAGCCAGGAGGGTCTTGTCCGGTGATCTTGCTGCGGTTCAAACTTTTTTGGAGGGGGCAAGACCCTCCTAGATACGCGCCTGTTCCAATCCATACTCAAATGCTATCAGCAATCGAATCTTATAATATCCTGTCTATGTTCCCATCTCAATCATCTCGTCTCTTCAAAAATAGTCATGGGAATGTGGACGGTACGTAAAAAATTGTCAATTTATGGTCATGTTATGTCAAATTTTACAATCTAACGCATCACAATTCCTGAAATTTATGCAAGTGAATTTGATGGTAAACTTCTTTTTTTGTGTATTTTTATGATCTTTTGCGTCTTGTCGTCAATTTATTATCACTGTCGACTGACTGAGTAGACATAAAGATGATTCAATTTAAGGAAAACTGTCTTGAAATCATCTGTCACTGTGCTGTGTTGAGGACAAAAAAAAAGTCATCATAACTCGTCATGTCTCACTGTTTACGTTATCGCCTGAGGGAAATTGAAGATATTTCATCATTTTAATGTGAAATGGCAATGACATCTTTTTGGCACTATATGCTATACGATTGTGTAAATTTATGCTTCATCGATACGAGTTCCTTGAAATGTAGATTTTTCATGGGATCAAATGTTTGAAGTTTTTATGACATGTGCTTTATGTGAATTAAATTTTTTTGACTGAATGATCTAACATGGAATTGATTTCTGTCAATATTTCATATCCGGAACTTTTGTCTGGTTACAAAGGAGCTATTGATGTGGATTATTGAGGATTTTTCGATTCATATCCGATTTAGTCCTTTTTGTGAATATGAGAGCGGAAGATTTGGAAATTTGGCATACGTAGAAACCAAGGGGTGATTGGTGTGACCCCGTGTGATCAGGTGTAACATGTCTAAAAGTCAAAAAGCTGTCTAATTTAGCTTATTGTCTAATTTATGACACAAAACTATAGACTCAGTATTTCAATCTTATATCAGCCTCAGATTTTTCGTATAGATAGCTCAAGCCACAAAAATTATCCTTCTCCATACCCCACACTACACCCCTTATCACCAGCCTTAACAACCCTGGCTGGATATAGCGGAGATAATTCTAATTTCATCAAACATAACGAAGACATTAATTTATAAAAAGATTTTCCATCGAGAATATGCTTATGCTTGAACTTCAAAAGCACTGCTATATTGAAGGACAGAAAAAGTTTCAACCCCAAAGGTTCACTTTCCGCTATGACGACGAGAAAAAAAAGACAGCTTTTTATATCTATTCCAAGATTTCAATCAATTTAAATTGAGTTGATGACTTCATTTTCTTCCCGTCACAATAAAAAACTGCCCGTAACGATGACAAATGAAAAGGAGCCAAATGACAAAAGATAAATGGCATACTGAATTGATCATCATAGTCTTTAAATCAATTTATTTATGCTTAAAAGAAAATGAAAGTTTTTTTGTCTTTTGTGGAAAAAAGAGAATTGAGTGTGGTTGTTGGAAGAATTTCATAAAAAGGAAAGCTTCATGTCATGTCACCCGTAACAAATAAAATTTACATAAATCTATTCTTGCTTCTCATATTGCTAATGGAAGGTACAAACCTCAAGAATTTTATTTATTTAAAGGCTTAGTAAAGCACAAAGCCATTCATAATGTTATTATGAGATTCTGGGATGAAAAATATTGTCAATTCTCCATAACCCATAAGTTTGTCGGAAATTAAGACCTAAAGCTGTTTGCTTGATTATTTTGTTTGTCATTTCGTCATCCATAACAGAAACCGCAAAAATATTAATTTAATATCCTTCGATCATCATTTTAATTCAGAAAATCTCATTACTTTACACTCCTACATTCCATGACATAAAAGATGAACGATCCAGATACACAGGCACACAATAAATTGATTGATCACCACAGAAAATTGAAATTTTTCATCTCTGATAATGGAGACAGAAAATTGAATATGAAAAGATTAAATTTTTAATAAGAATATAAAAAGAGAGGCACTTAAGAAATTCCAAGAATTAATTCATTCCGAAGCATGCCATACTGCTCAATTCGTTCCAATCACTCGACATGTCTATTCACGATGAAATTCGAATTATTTAAACGAGATAATAAAAATTTTGCAATCAATTTTATTTGTTCGCATTTACAGCCATCGATAACTGATTGCCCTGCCAATTGAGTGAGTTTCTTTTAATGCCAATTGAATGGACATTCGTGAAGGTGTGGATTTTGATCTTGATATATTTATGCTGAGGGAATTTTCTTTGGGTACGTTTAAATTGAGATTAATTGTTTGGTTTATTGCGCATTTCTAGAGGAACTGACTAATTTTAAGGCATAGAGTAGGATTGGTTCCTGTCATTCAGATTCAAGTTCATAGAAGCACCTGTCAACATCCAGTCAAGTGACCCAAACAAAATTTCTACCTCTTATTACTCATAAATCACTCCAAAAATGGAAGTAATTCATTCGCTGCGTAGATAAAGAATCGTTTGTGTTTTCTTTCTTCATTTTATTGTTCTGCTTGACATAATTTTATATTTCTTCTTGCCATTCCACATGATGCGAGTCTCACTACGTTATATGTTTTATTATTTCCATGTTGAGCAAGGTCTGTAAAGGAACAAAAAAATAAGTTATTTATCGATAATAATTCAATGCCAAATCTTTCTTATGGGGTCATTCATTTATGATGTCCATGATTTAGGGGGGAGGGGGGTCTGAGATTTTGTGACACTTCAAATTAAAGAAATTTTTTTTGAATTAAAATTTTGTGACAAGGGGGGTCTAAAAATCCCATTTTTTGATGGACGTCATAAGTGATTGACCCCTATATGTGTGTATCAATAATCCCATGAAATAAGATATAAAGAAAGCTTAAAAGCCCATAAAAGATTATGTTTGTGCTAAAAATGAAAATAATAAAAACTTTTTTCGCGAGGCTAGAGATTGATTCCATTCTCACACGCGTGTTGTTCTTCTTGTGATGAGAAAAATATTGACATATGAGTATTTGCTCAAAACCTTATCAATCAAATGTATTCTCATATGTCATAAATTATTGATGTTGTAAAAATTGGAAGTCACTGCAAGTTTACAACTTGATCATTCGCTTATTTTATTCATTTTCAACGGGAATTGATTGATTGATAAATTACTGTATTGTTTATTGCGATTTTTCATTCATGAATTATTCATTATACCAGGCTATTGGCTCTCTTTTGATGATATCTTTTTGTCATGTCATTGGATTGTTTGTGTAGAGAAGTTGTAGAAGCAACAATCTTGAAATTGTGGATTCTTCTGCTTTAAAAGTGTAATTCTGCTCAATAAAGTTCTGATTTATCAATTGCTGCCTTCAAATTTAATGAATTAAACGTAATTTGCTGTCTACAGGATGTTAATGATTATATTTATTGAATCAAAAATAAATTCATCAAACTGAACCTCCAAGAGCACAAACAAAGCAGCATCAACCCATCATCGCTTCAATTAATATCATTTCCCTCATTATAAAGCAGAAATTGAAAATTCGAGCCTAATTATTGAGCAATAAATCTTAAAAATGTGAAAAATTGTTTTCAATACGATCTGAAGTGACAATCAATCTTCATTATGTGCAGTGACAGTTTTTTCTGTCTTTACAACCTGACTTTGTATGTTGTTTTCTCAATTTCTCACTCCACATGCATCCTTAACATGCTTGTTGATGTTATTTATTTTTTTTAAGTTATGTAGTGCAAGACACTCTCTTACTTTGAGAAGATTTATGTAAATTGTCTACAATTTGGAGTTGCAAGAGATGAATGTCGTGTAATTACATGTTGTATGTATACAATTGAGATAACAAATTGATGTCTTTAGTTTCGCTAGTGTTTAACTTACCACACTCTGTGGCTTTTTTTAAGTTAAAGATTCGAAATTAAGGACATGCTTAAGCATTTAACATGCTTAATGAAGTGGAACAAAAAGTGTTGATTTAAATTGCTGAAATATTTTTTATGGGGTTTCTGTGCTGTTTGGATTGAATATTATGGAAATTCGTACAGTTGAAAAAATACTTGAAATGCAGTCTCAATAAATTTTATTTAATTTTTTTTTGCATCCAATGATCTGATTTGCTTTGATTTTTATTGATCAAAGGATGATTCATTTTTTTATACTTCTTGTGGCTTCCTCAGGAGCAGTCGTTTTATTACTAAGGGGTCGTTCACAAATTACGTCACGCTTTTAGGGGGGAGGGGGGTCAAAAAATTTGTGACAGTCCATACAAAATATTTTTTTTTCTTTGGAAAATTTGTGACAAGGGGGGGGAGGGGGGTTCTAAAAAGTCGTTTTTTAGCGTGACGTAATTTACGAACGACCCCTAAAAACAAACATTGTTCTCAAAATTTCTTGGGGGTCCTCGATTTTAATAAACATTTTGTTCTAGCAAATCTTGTTAAAACTGAAGCAATTTAAATCGATGACTTTCCAGGATTTTACAAAGCCATCAATTAAGCATAAAAACCTAAGTAACATAAAGAAATTAGTGAACTTTTTCGTGATATTTGCTTTAAACCAGGGGGGGGTCAACTAGGATATCAAAAAAAAGTCATGATTTAAAAAGCTATCTTTGATATGCTCCAGCTTTAAACTTCTTGTATCTTTGTGGATAGGACCTTAAAAATGTTAACAGACATTACATTAAAGATAATAAATTCTTATTAAAAATGGCCTGAAATTTCCATGCTTTTATTGCCAATTTTTATGATACTCTACATGATTATACACTTCCATAAATGGCAATGCACTTCCCAACACCATCGTAAAGTAAAAATATTTAAATGGCACACAATATTTTGAAGATTAAGTCACTTTTGCACTTTTCATTTCTGCCACCGAATAAAATCTTTTATTGCTGCTTGAAGAGCATGCTGATGTTTACTGCAAGAAATCGCTGATCTTGATGGAAATTAAAGCAGCAAACATGACTTTTCGATCTGTTTGGAATCTTTATTTGTAGCCAAAATTATGAGCTGTTTAAAAGCTTTTTTGTGTACCATAAAAAAATCTAAAAATAGCTCAGTTCCCACAAAGCATCTTATCCATCATGATAATCAACATTATGTGAAAGTTTGTTAAACAAAAGAACATAATAAGATAAAAATTCAACACAAACATGTTCGCAATAGGCCTTTTAACCCTTTCATAAGGAAAAGACATCATCATCTATCATTCTCAAGACTCAAAAAAATCTCATAACATCATTCCACTCCGTCATTAATCACAACACTTTAGGAATAATCTTATCTCCACATATCGATATTTCATGTGACTGAGTGTGTGTAAAATTGTCCTTGAAATGGAAATTTCGGATGTTCTGATCACTCATCATAGATTTAGAATGACATAACTGAATTATGATAAATGATGTCCAACAGTCGAGTGATTGAGGAATTTAATTGCCTCTTATGATTTGATTTATTGTTCATGCCTGTTTAAGGATCATGATGAGCTTTATTTGTGTATTTTATGAAACTTGAGAATATTGTAATCGGTCAATGAACTATTTAAATACAGTTTGATTAATGTGTTGAGTGACTTTTGGTAATTTCCTTTTGCCAAGCACGAAATCAATTATGACTTTATTTAACCATTCATCCTGAGGGTAGGTTATATGGCAGGAATAATTTAATATCTGCTAGAAAATAGCTTGCATGTTTGCGATAATTATTATGGGCATGAACTGGATTAATTGCGTTTTTATGAAACAACAAGACGTTTGTTCTTGACATGAATCTCTGATCCTTTAAGGGCTTACTTGATGCATATTATGTTAACAGATTTTGCATGCTATACTCTGAGACCCAGACAGCATACATCATGCAATACTATAAGAAAGAAAAATGCTAAACAATGCAGCTGCCAAGTTCCTTTAGAATCTTGTAAATTATTTCCAATTACACATTTATAAGCTTTCAATGCTCAATATTCAAATTTTCGTACAAAAGAAAATGTCACAGCATGCTGCTCAAAATACAATCATAAATGTCATAGTCATAAAGATATCTTCTTCACTTCCATTCCTGCAAAGCTCAATAAATTTATTTATGCTGCAGAAAAAAAAGATATCTCTAACCGCAAGAAAGCTGTGTAAATGTTCGTGACGAAACATTTGAGAGGTTTCATTGGATTATTAAAGATTTTTATGCTGTTTATTTTATTATGTTGGGAATTTTTTGTGGAATTTCGAGAATTTTTCATGTGATTTAGTTCCTTAAAATAATTCATTGCAAGTAAATTAACACTTATTTAAGGTAGTGTGTATTTAATAATCCAAAACAGCCAATTAGTATCGATTAAGTACAAATCGATAAATTATGCGTAACTCAATATATCATTCATTTATTATGCCTACTTAATGAGATGGTAATTTTCTTTGCAAGAACACTCAATTTATTTCAATTACTCTGTAAATATTGAATGTGAATCGAGTTAAGAGAAATGCGTGACTTTTAGCATTCTCGAGAGGGTGACTAGACTACAATCTCTGGGGTGTCCAATGAAGGACGTTGAGCTCATCAAGAAGATAAAAAAGACTTAAAATTAATTTTGCTTAAAAATAATTTTTCAGATTAAGGTACCAATATTTTTGGACACGCCCTCGTTCCTAGTTTAAGTTAATGGTCAATCTGACTCTTCATTTCTCGACAAAATCAGCACCGAAAGTGTTTTTAAATCATTTTCGAAAGCACTTAATACGCAACGAAGACAGAAACAAACAACTCCAGACTAATGACACTAAATCATTGCCAATTAAAATCTGAAATGAGTTAAATATTTTAAACGGTATTATGGTCGAATTAATTTCATGTCGAACAGAAAAATTGTCTCACGTAATTTAGACTTATTAATGCCCTTTCTTCTCATTCTCCTTATGATTAAATGAATCATGAATCCTTTTAAGGTTGTAAGTGATATTTTTTAATCGTAAGCATTTTTTGGGGTTGTCATTTTGGGGACATAACTGTTGTTTTTTATAAGTTGGGTTGATTTTTTGGAGGTTTATGCAGTGAAATTTGTGGATGATAAGGATGGAAACATTCAGACTTAATTTAGGGGTCATTCATAAATTACGTCCATCAAAAGTTGGTATTTTTCCCCTTCTGTCACAAAACTTTAACATCATTCTAAATCAGAGGATCATTCAACCCCCTTTTTTGAAAAAAAATTTCAATTTGGTAGGGTTTTTAAGAAAAAAATTCCAACCCCCCCCCCTAAATTTTTCCGTCCTTCCAAAAAAAATTGAAGCCCCCCCCCTCGAAAAATTTCTGGATACGCCCCTGTTCTACATCCTCCTCCCCCCTGAATGTTGAACGTCACTTATGCACAACCCCAAAGCAGTTAATCTTAATATTCCAAGAAAAAATCTTTACAATTATAAAAGTTCACTTAGTTCACATCACCACAAAAACATCAACAACAATAGTTCAGAAGAAGTTTTGAATGTTTAAAGTATATCTTCCTTTTATTCCATCCCATCAGTTAATATCTTCAGATAACTTATCAAATACAATCACGTTTATGGCTGTGGTTTATATTTTCTTATTCTATTATACAGCACACAAAAAAAGAACTTTTCTTTTCTATAGACAAAATGATTTATCGCATGTGATTCTCTTCATCTAGTCATAAGTATTTAAGAATAACAACAATTGTTAGTAAAGTTGCTAAGCAAAAAATAAATTGTATGTATGGGCAATAAGAAGTAGAGTAGAAAGGAGTAAGAAGAGAGAATAATATCATTACACTTAGCTGTGCTCGTTGAATCACATGAAAACTTGTTTCATTGCTTTGCTTCTTGGACTGTTCTGTTTAGAGGTTTCTTGTCGAGAGGTGTGTGTTGATGACAAGAATTGGACGATTTATTACCATTGAAGTGATCATTAATGCTGTTTTTACTAAAATAGCACGCGGCATACGAGAATTGTGCGACATATTAAAATTTATACGCAAAAAATTTTGAACCTGTTGAGGGGCTATGTATAAATGACGTCGGATGGGGGTCTTTCAAAAATTGGGTTCTAAGATCCTCCTCACCTTTGAAGTCACATAATTTTAATTCCAAATTTTTTTTTCTTTAAAATGTCACACAATTTAAACCCCTCCCCCCTACTTCCTAATATTGTTGGACGTCATATATGAATGATCCATGAGACTGGAAGCATTAAAATGATTTATGATGTCATTCGTCTACAACAGAATCGCTAAACATTGGAACCTCTATGGCAACCTTTCATTTTCTTATTCTCTTTGAATTCATCATTGGTTATAGAATAGAATTGCTCTTTTTCTGCTTGACGATCGTCCATAAATTACATCACTTTATTTCTACAATGAAATGAAAACGTTCCTAATTGATTCGTATTAGATCATTAGTAATACATACAAATTCCATTACACATCATTTATGCTGTATTCATAGAGAAATTCTGATGCTGCGAGTGACTTCTTAATATGTATCTTAACGTGTATTTGTTTGTTTGTTTATTTATGTAGCTACATACAGACTTTTTTAGCAGTTTTGTGCTAGAGCTGCACTTTTGTTGTGTTGACTTTTTACGGCTGACTGGATGATGAATAATTTTTTGTAAAATTAGGACTGTAGCTAAAGTTTGAGTTTGAATTATTCAAGATCCAGAAACTCACGAGTTCAAGAATGTTTTACCATAATTTGACTGAGGAAATAACCTTAAAGACCTTGAACTATTCTTAAATCACAAAAGCGCCTGAATCCACATCCAATAGCCTTTTTAACCGTTTATTTTTTGCTCAAGTCCAATGTAACAACAAGACGTAGATCAAAAACTACACACGTACAGATTCTGTGTATACCATTTTTCATTAAATTCTATTTTCTTCTACATTTTCTGTTCCTTCATCTCTTCTCATACTCATTGCCCGGTTGTCGTTGATTTGAAATAGTTGATTTCATAAGTGCATCAAGAACAGAATGTTTGTTAGTGCTGGAAATGTGAGAAAAGTGCAGCAAACAAGTGAAAAGAATAAAATATGACTAACATTCAGTTCAGTATGAAAACCTGATTTTGCATGCAAATGTATGCAGAAAGGAATAACAATGAAAGTGAATTTCATTTCTCAAATGACAAGTGCCATTGAAGAAGAAAAGAGAATCTTTGAGACACAAGAAAAAGCTCATAAAAATGTTTTTTGTGTAATAAATTTCCTAGCATTAATATTAGCTTTTATGTGTTATAGAATGTCTAGTGTGTAACTGCTCACGTGGTGTTATTCAACTTTTGTGTAGACAAGAAAAAGTTGTGGAATGAAATGTTCATGGATGGATGACTAGTGCGCTTTTCTGATCCATTTGTAAATAAATATTTGGATTGCTAGTTTTCTTTAGTACAGAACAACTCAATCTACAGAATATTATCCATTTGAGTCAGTCAAACAACATTACTGACCACAAAAGTAATTCGTCTTATTTAAAATGCAATTTAAACAATCATCAATGAATTAAAATTACTGGCAAATAAATTCTTCCAATTCAATGGACATTACTTTTAAGTATCTTACTGCTGTATAATAATTTTTACTTCTAAATATGGTCAGCATTGATCAGACAATAAAAATAAATATTAAAACGTGAAAAAAAACTTGAGACAATTCCTGACAAGTTAAATGAAATGCGTGCCGTATTCGCATTTCTGAGAACAAGATTGTTCAAAGCAGTTGAAAAAATGGAGTGCATAAATATTATGGAAATTTGAGATTTCACATAACTTACTCACACGGTCAGTCTTTAAATTATTGATATTGAGATATTATTAACTGGATATTAAAAATTGAAGTCTAATTTTAAAGTTGATGCTGATCAAGATTGAAATAATGCAATGTGGATGTGGTTTCAGCTATTATTAATTGGTTGCACATGCCTACTTGTTATTGAAAAGAGCCTTAGTTAAAATTAAATAAATCCGTTTAAACTGGATACAGAGGTATGAATTTGTGGATAGGAAAGTATTGAGTTTGTTCCATTTGAGCCATATTTTGTCATGATATCACTTAAGGACGTATCCAGAAATTTGAAAAAAAAAATTAAAAAAAATTTCCAAAATGGAGGGGGGGTTGATCCTCAAAATCCCCCTGAATACACCCCTAATATTATTTCAAAGCACTTTGGTCTCTTGGACCTAGCAAATTTTCATCTCAAACCATTCTGCAAAAAAAGAAATCATTAAGAATCAACATAACACATAAGTTATGAGCCATAACAAATTGAGAGCGTGTTTCTTACATTAAACTTTATTATTTTCTATTTATTTGAATGCTAATCGAGCTTAAAATTCATTACATCATAAGTATGAATAATGGTTCAATTTTAAAAATATTCACTTTAATTTATATAGGATCAGCATTAATAAGTTATGTGAGAAAAAAGTAATTTAATGAAGCAGATCAGGTGAATTGTGTGTACTTGAAGTAGTTCATTAATTCGCAATGATCACGAGTTCATTATTGGCAACAATGTATTAGATATAAATATCAA
The DNA here is from genome assembly GCA_963573255.1 of Chironomus tentans. Classification (NCBI taxonomy): domain Eukaryota; kingdom Metazoa; phylum Arthropoda; class Insecta; order Diptera; family Chironomidae; genus Chironomus; species Chironomus tentans. Next base: position 29,991,010 of record OY754303.1, on the reverse strand, counting down.
TTGAATTCGCAATGAAATCATGAAATCGACATAAACAGGCAGTTAGATATAATTGTGAAGAATGCCAAAAAACAAAAATTTTCTCGCTCCTCACAAAAAGCATTCGCAAATGGACGAAAGAATGAATAAAAAGTGTCAGAAATGAATGCTGATTTTCTTCTTATTTAAATAATTTAAATGGAATTCCTCCTTTTGGATAATGTGTTTGGATATTCAATTTGGGCAACTGTCTGAATTTCAATCTATTTAAATTTTTTGTACTCTAAAAAATGCTCCACAAGCTTCACTTCAGTTGAAATTATTTTTCTCCGTACAATGACTCAATTCATAATCTTAAATCATATTTAATATGAAGTGAATGCAAAGTTACATGTTATATCCACATCGGAAAAAAAATAAATGCGAATGTTTAGGGGTCGATCATAATAGACGTCACTATTGTAGATTTGAATTTTTAACCTCCCCCCCCCCAAAACCCCTTTTGTTTCAAAATTCTATAATAAATAAATCTTACTTGCCATAGAGTCTCTTATTTGCTAACCCCCCTTAACATGCTTATCCCCAAATTTTTAACGATCCCCAAGGAAATAAGGCAAGAAATGAATTAATTAAATTGAAATTTAATGGTAAATGCTGTTGATTGAATAAGAATTACGAGAACTTAACAGTTTTAATGCCAGTTGTTGATCAATAGCGAGTGAATAGTCGCATTTTAAAGGTGTCATGATGTTCATTGACATTCTGTAGTTTGAGTTGAGCTGCAGTTCTAATTGTATTAAAATTAACATATTCATTCATCCATGAACAGTAGTGTTCAGAAATATGTTTAACAAGGAGTGAATTTTTAGTGGCTAGTGTTTATTTTAAAAAGTGATATGTTAATTGAACAAATGAGGAACATCCAATCATGCAATGAGTATTTTTCAAATCAGCAAACTCATTAAGTAAGTGCATTAATCAACAGTGTGATGTGTAAGGATATCAACAGATTATAATGTCAATCTCGTCAGAAAGCTCGAGGCAGACAGCCACGTTGCCTAGACAAGATACAACGGTGACTGTGAGCAGTCTCAGTACATCATATACTTATTTAGAGACGGGGGATTCATGCTCGTCGACTTTGAAGTCCAATAAAAATAGTAATAATAATAAACGTAAAAATAAAAATGACAGAAAAAAGTACAGAGAACATTCGAATGAGAATTTTCACAACTTGATATCATGTGATCCCAAAACATTAAAGACATTAAGAACTCACTATTATCCGGAAGAGCAGTGTTGGAGTTATGTTATTGTTGCTATTGCATCCATTGTCCAAATTATCGATCATGGATTACAAATTTCTTATGGATTACTTCTAGTCATAATATTTAATGTCCTCGGAACTTCAAACGATGTAAAGTTACCGCTTGCAGGTGAATTATAATTTTTCTCATAATAATAAATAATTTAAAATGAAACTAAAATTTATTCATAGCTTGAATTGAGATAATTAGATTAGATATGCTACTGTATATTTAATTTAATGTGGGACTGTAATGAAGGAGTTGATTTTATGATTTGCCCATTAGGCACATTTTGTCATGCAAAAGCTGTCCGAAAGTTGACAATGTTAGATTTTAATCTTGATAACCAAATTAACATAACTGATTAAGACTTAATGTCTGTCAGCTTCAAAATTTTATGAATTTAAATCGACACTTTAATGAGTATTAAGCCAAAAATATTTAAATAGGCAGCTGCAGCTCAAGAGGAATCGAGACAAAAATTTATTCATCCTTCGGTAACTGCCTCCAATAATTTAAAATAAATATCATGTTTACTCCTTCTGTGGCACAAAAATAATCAGTTTAGTCACGAATTCCAGGTCGATGGCTAATTTAATGTTTTTTACTTCTCTTTTTTATCTGCTTCCATTTTTGCGATCTCTTCAGAATTGAAGACTGTAAATATTTTGCTTTTATTATGTGCTCTTGACTGCTTCAAGGGTTGGGAACTGTTATTAATAGCACTAAAGTTATACTGTCATGAAATTTCTCGAATGGTTCCTTTGACTTTTACAACGATCATTGGGAGATTTTAAATGTCGTTATGAAGCTACTTATAGCCAACCCCTTAAAAACTTCACTCCTGACAATTTGTATGTCATTCAATTTTACGTAATTCAGCATTTTTGCTGCATTTTTATGATCGATACGATGCAATTAAGTACGAATACCAGAGCAGAGAGTTATTTATAAATGATGTCTACATAAAATTGGGATTCACAGGATACCTTTCTACTTTCTGATTGAATTTTAGTCGTGGCTGGGTTCACAGAAATTTCAAAAAGTATATGTGAAGGAAGGTATGTGACTAAAGGACCTGTTTTGAATTTTTACGTAATTCTATTAGAAAATGTGATTCATGTAGGAATTTTCAATGGATATATTGATCAGGGGCGTACGAAGAAATTGGGAGGGAGGGCCTTTATCTCAAAAAAAATCCTCGAAAATTGAGGAAAGTCTTCTGAATATTGAGTTTGTAAATTCCCTACGTCTTAAAATGTTGAACATCATAAGTGAACGAACCCCAAGAAATTTTCACCAGAAAATTTAATACCTCATGACAGAAGATATGTAGACCTGATAAGAGAGAATAGCTTTTTAAGAGCCACAAATATTTTTTATCAACAATTTTTCAAGTTCTGTAAAATTTATTTTATTTATGGAAAAAGTAACATTTTTATTGAAACCAAAAAGGAAATTAAGTTTTGTGATTGGAAGAATGGAATGGAATGAAAAGTTAATAGCTACTCACTCAATCATAATGGAGAGCCGAGAAATGAAATGATTTATAAATTTGTTTTATGAAAAAGGGAGAAACTTATTCATTTTAAAGATGGAATTGCGCTGTTTTGATGTTTCTTGCAAATTACTTTGTCATAATATTTTAAGTGATATGACACACGAGTTGCAGTCAGACTGAAAAGGAGGAAAAATGGAATCACATTAATATTACCGCACATTCAATTTGTCAGTCATTTACATTATTTTGTTTTAATAATTTTCATGTTTCACACTTTTTCGTTATATTTTTGCATTTTGCTTGGTGAAATGATCTCGTAAATTATCTTTCTTCTTGATTCCTTTTTGTCTCACTCTATAAATCAAAGCCGTGCATATAGAATTAATTTTCATTTGCATTTTGGGGAAAATTTATGACTGTAACGCTATTTTTAGACTCTTTTGCTTGATAAAGTTCTTGTTTGAGGTTTTTTTAATTGACTTATTGTTTTTTTGAGTGAATCGAGGTGCTTGGTTCCAACTGGGTGATAGAATGTCGTGAGCATTCCAGGATAACACTTCTTGTAATAGTAAAAATCTAGCTTAAGCATCGAGCTTAGTAACGAGCTCACAAAATAGAAGAGTTTCAGTTTGCTGACTTATTGCCTAATATTTTCTGGATCATCTAGATTTCACTTAGTTCCAGAACTAAAGTTGATATTAATTTTGAATTTTTCTTCATTGATGATATGCTTTTTGAGAAGCATAATCCCGTTTTGGCGACACAAAATTGTATCCAAAAAGTCAGTTTTAATAAAAAAAATCACTTAATTCGATCATGGATTGGAATTTCCTGAAAAACATTAATTGAGTCTTACAGTATATTTAAGTGCACATTAATCATTTTTAATATCAGCCTTGAGAATTTCTTTGTTAAAATCTCTCCTTTAATTCGTATGCCTTAATATTATTTATGCACTTGATTTTTTGTTTTCATGATTGTAAATTTTCTACAAGATTTTACACGACAGTGTGAACATTCATGCCTGAATTCTTTGAAGATTTTTCTTTCATGGCTTTAAATTTCATCATTTTTATAATTGCTTGTTATAGCCGTGTATTCATTACACTTGTACAAGCATTCATGCAGAGAATATAAAGAACTACCGTCGATGTTATTGTCATCATCACTCATCTTCATCAAAGACTTTTATTTATGTGTGGAGAGGAAAAATTTCTCTCCATTCAGACGCTCAAATAAATATTTTATTTCTCCAAAAAAAAATGCTGATTTATCATCGAACGACTTTCTTTAACATTTTTCTTAATATAAATGATTAATGATTTACATTCTGAAAAACTGGAAATGAGAATTTATTGGAAAAAGTCTGAGTTTTGCTGAAAAGAATTTGATTTGTTTGGTGATAATTTGGCCCATTTGTTCATGCTTATTTAATTTTAAATTTGAGCTTTTAAACCTTGATTCGAATTTTGTGGCAGCATTCTGGAAATTTAAGAGTGTAGTTATGCTCAAATATATATCCTCGCTCTTGAATTAAACCACACGTTGTTCCCTTTAAACCACAATTTTGAGAATACATTTGACCTGAACAATATCCTTTTTCATTGAACCATTGACCAATTTCCCTTATTGTATCTCCTTGCTTGCAATGGTATTCACATCTACCGTCATTATAACAAACTGGTCATTTTACAAAATTCAACATTAATTGGTGTCAAATTTAATTTAAATAGAATTTATAAATTTACCTCTTACTCTTTGAGGAGGATCAAACTGGCTTTGTATTTCTACTACAAAAACTGATAACAAACAGGTCAAAATAAAAAATAAGTATGATTTTGGAATCAACATGCTGCTTGTCCGTTGAATAAAAACTGACTAATGTCGATTTCGTTTTGCATAATAAAAATTTGGTACAATCCGTAAAATCGTTATCAGCAGGAGCTTGTGCTTGTATATGTTAAATTAAGCAATAAAAGCATTACATTACAAAAACAAAATTTTATTTTATTTCAAGTTATCAATTTGACCTCTAATTTTTGAAGCAAGCCTAAAACTGATAATTGTAGAGGCCAGATGCATATTCAGGGTGTCAAACCTACCTAAACTAGCCAAACCAGCCTAAACAGTCATGGTTTGAACCCCCTCCTCCAAATCCTGGATATGTCCTTGGCTAGATTTAGTGACAACTGAAATAAAATAAATGTTTCCGTTTGAAAGTTTGTGAAAAGAAGGAGGACGAAATTTACAAATGACTCCTAACTTAAGACAAACAGATTTTTTATTCATCTGAATTTTCAAAGGCTCCTTTAGTTTATTGTTAAAGCTTTCACAAAATGTAAAATATTGCTAAACTGACGAGCACAATTATTGAACTTTAGTCTTAATTTTATTGCAACACGCAGGATAATCGAGAGTGGTATCATCTTCAAAATTGTATCCTGGAGAAAAAATCAATCCACAGCCTTTTCCCGACAGAGAACAATTCTCATCGAATACATTGCCTGTACAAACTCCCTTTTGATTGAACCATTCTCCAATTTTTCTGGATTCTTTACCGTATTTACAATAATACTCACATTTTCCATTTTCATGGCAAACTGTGAACGAGAAAAAAAGAATCTGAATTTAAATTATAGATGATTTTGAAAATAAACTTTTAACCACCTTTGACTTTTTCAATTGCATCAACTTGATAATTAAATATTGAAGTGACAAAAATTATCACTAAGAAAATTAAATTTAGTTTCGACATGTTGAATTATGGAAGACTCAGGAACAACTGAATCCAAATGATTCTTTTTAAATAATTTTTTATTTTAATTTGCACTTATTTGCTTGCAAAAGGTTATCTGTTGGAGGTTTCCAACGAAAGTCACATCAATGATAACACCAAACTTTGTTTAGAACAGATAATAGCTTAAGGTGACATTCTGCTAAGGTACGTAGTAACCCATGGTAGCTCAGTGGTAGGAGCATGTAATTGGAAATTGCAAAACGTGGGTTCGAATCCCACTTGGAAACGATATTCGGAAGTTTACTTTTTCTGCTTAATATTCAAATTAAAATTAGTCAAGTAACAAAATCAAGGTAATAAGGTTAGAATTGTCAATATTAACAAATTATATAACAATTTTAATATCTTTTACAATTTGATTCCACCCGTAATTCTTTATTCATAAAAAGGTTTAAGCATAGAATAAGTAGAACTTAAACATATACAATCCTTCTTTTTCAATTTTATTCTTAACGATTTCACAAAGTGTAAGAGATTGCTAAACAAGATTGACGAGTAAAATTATTAAATTTTAATTATAATTTTATTACAACACTCGGGATAATCAAGAGAGTAATCATCTTTAAATCTGTATCCTGGCATAGAAAATGATCCGCAGCCTTTTCCCGACAAGGAGCAATCATCATTGAATACGTTGCCTACACAAAATCCCTTTTCACTGAACAATTCTCCAATTTTTCTAATTTCATTTCCGTTTTTACAATATTTTTCACATTTTCCATTTTCATGGCAAACTGCAAAAAAAAAATTAAAAAAGTCAAAATTCAAATAGAGGATTTTGAAAATAAAATAATACTTTTGACTTTTTCAACTGCTTCAACTTGAGAATTAAATATTGTAATGACAAAAAACATCATTAAGTAAAGTAAATTTAGTCTCGACATGTTAAATTATAGAAGACTCCGGAACAACTGAATCAAAATAAGTGAAATCTTATACTATTTTAAACATTTTTTTAATTTTATTTTATACTTATTATGTAGCTTACGAAAGGTTATCTGTTGGAGGTTACCCAACAAAGCCGCATCAACGATAACACCAAATATTGTTTAGAAAATTAGAGCTTTAGCCAGACTAAGCTTCGCAGTAATCCCCGGTAGCTCAGTGATAGGAGCATGCGGTCGGAAATTATAGGACGTCGGAAACGATATTCGGAAGTTTACTTTTTTCTGATATATATTCAAAGTAACAATTCTCAAGTATCAAAATCAACTTCTAACCAGAGTTGGCAGGTGTCCACCTTGGAGGCGTCTACAGTGGAGTCCGGACTCCAAAAATCCTGCCAACTCTGCTTCTAACATTATTAATTTAAACAACTAAATTACAATTTTAATCTTATTTATTATATTTTTACTCACACACTCATTCTTTATTTATAAAAATTTTAAGCTTAGAATAAGCAAGAATGAGTATAAATTGAGACATATACAATTTCTTTAATTAATACTGACATGCTTTAGAAACATTATTTTCTTAAAATATTTATTCATCTCATACTTACAATCTGTGAATTGCTTTCAAGTGAAACACTTAAGAGCTGTTGAACGATGATCTTGAAGAAAAGAAATTCTGCCTTGCCTTCCTAAAAAAACAACTTTAATTTCAATTAAAAAAGAATATAATTTGTTTTTTAAATGAGCTGCGTGTGCTCACAAGCTGTCAGAAATATGAACCATATGTGTCATGTCAATACTTTTATAATATTCATCACATAATAAGCCGACATAAGTAATGAAGTGTCATTCGTAACAAAAATGTTCAATTATAGAAGCACAAAAAAGGTTGATGACCTCTTATGGCCTTGACCTAAGCACAGACTTGCTACAAATTCAACTTCCATCTTTAAATTATTTGGATAAAGTAAATGAGTTCAGCTTAAACTAACATCCAATTTTATAGTAGGCACATATCGTTATTCAATTACATGCTTCATACGTTTATTCCTCATCTGCGCGATGAAGCGATTTAAAAGGTTTCATATTTGAGCTACATGAAAAATGTGCAGAATCATCAATAATGATTATCGCGAACGAGAGAATCTGTAGAAGTGAAAATAATTTTTTTGGAAGGAAGACATAAAATTTTAATATAGAATAACTTTGAATTTTAAGATGGGAAGCGCGGTTTTCTTGTGTGAAAATTAAGTTTTACATTGATTGCTCTATGATCTACCTAAAAACAGTTCAGAACTGAGTAAAAAAACCTTTAGCTGTTTAGATCTAGAAGATCCATAGCTGCGCTAGGGCGATTCGCGGCTTATGATTGTTTAACGAGTGAGGGGTCGCCAAGCCACTGCACTCAAGTTAGACGTGCAGATTATAGTGGGATCCGAACCACTCCTTTGATGACATTTCTGTCTGTAGCCTAAAAAGGAAGGCTGTGAGCTTCATTTCCAGTACATATAATTCGAAAAAGGACAAGAGAAAAATTTCCCCGGCCGAGTCTCGAACCCATGATCGCTGTGTCGGTGGGCAGTAATTAGGTCCCGAAGAACTAAACCACTACGCCACCGAGCCACTTCAGCTCACCAGAACTGAGTAACTGGATCTTATTAAGACCCAAAATTAGTTTACTGGATTTTAGTGTGAAAAATTGTATTTTGTTCAAAAATTATTGATTTCCTACATTCAAACGCGCTAAAAGTAATCATGCGGATATAATTAACGTTTCTGAGAGACGTATGAATTAAACATTTTGGATTAATCATCTTAAGACATTGTTTATAATGAGAATATAATTACACAGTGTTACACAGCTCTAAAAATAGGTTATTGGTCCTCTCTCGCCTTTTCTTTAAGCTACTGCTTGAATTTCTTTTTTTTTGCAATTAACTTTTCTCAATCACTTTTATTGAGAATCATTCTCAATTGTCTGAAGATTTTTCATCACAGCATCATCAGCACTTTAAATAATTTAATCTCGTTCCACTCGATTGATGATTCTTCAATCATATTGATGTATTTATTTATGAATCAATTGAGTTTTTACTTGCCTCATCACTTCAAATAACGACGAGAAATATCCAGCTACTGAAAATATCAACCGATATGCCGATGAAGGAATATTAATAGAATGAGAAAATCAAATAATGACCCATAAAATTCATGTCATTCATTTATGTCTGATAAAGGGAAAAAGTGATGATTATGATCTGACTTCAAGGTGGAAAGTTGGTGGCTTTGTTGAGAAAAAATTACACCTAGAATTTGGGATCATGTCATTCGACGATGACATCCATTATAGGAACAGGAGGAATGGGGTGCTTTGGCTATTGATACTGGCTGTGTAATCAATAATTTCTAATTGACGTGACTTGTGAATGACCCCCCAAGTATATCAGTATACCAATGCGTGGAAGTTCATAGCTTTTTCTCCTCAAATAACCAATTTGTCCCTTTCAATTTTTGTCAACTCAGCAAAGGCCTATGAGAAAAGATAAAGCATAAAGTGCCAAGAAACAATAAGAGGATATTGTCAATCAGTGATTGATCTATGTTCACAAAACAAATAAAATTGAAAGAAGAAAGTCATAGCTACATAAATTAGCATGACAGGAATAAATAAATTTTGTTATACAGCAAAAGATTCATGACTCAATATGTTATGCCACTTGTTTCGTCTGGCAAATTTGCTGTACAATTGTATCATACTCACCCAATAAGTCTTTCGTCAGTGGAATTCTCATGAAAATTGAATGCATACTTCCAATTAAAGCATCTTGGATGAAAATGATATATTTTTGAATGGCTTATTAAAAAGTGGATTTCCCAATAGGTTTGTCATGTCAGTCGTGGCAATTTTAATGCTTTTCACACATTTTCGTTTTTCTTTAATAATTGTCATATTTGTGTAGGATGGAATCATCTGTTTGCTTGATATTCATGAACTTCATACCCTTGGAAAAATTTTCCATGTTAATATTTGCAAATTGAATACAGTCAGCTAGCAACAGCACTAAAATGCTTATTTTTAAGGATATAACTTATCAATTATCCCTAATAAAATCTCCACATATCCTGCAAAGTTTTCATTTCCACTTATTTATTTTAAAATGAAAAAGTCAACAGAGCATTTAGTAATCATAAACTTTATTAAAACTTTGATCGTATACTAGTCGTTTGGAAGCTCATTGAGTGTCAAAAAAGTTTCTACCAGACGTAAACTTTCTGTGTACATTCTGTCAGTTTTCATTATTACTTACTATTATTTTTTGAGTTCATATCGACCGAATAAGAGATTCGACTTAAAAGTTTCGTCTATATTTTTTATCATTTGTAGACTTCTTTCTTCATACTTTTATTTTTCAATGACTGACTGCAGTGGCGTAGCCAGGGGGGTGGATGGGTGAATTTCCCCCTTCTTTGGGAAAAAATTGGCTCAAATCAAAAATTTTTTGAAATTGTTAGGGTTTTTGAACTGAAAGGGGGTCCAGACCCTCCTGGCTACGCCCTTGTACGCCACTGAATGACTGAATAAGCGAGTGAAAAATATTTCCATTCCCTGACTATATTGTATTTTATGAACACTTTACGAAAATAATATAATAAATTTTACAAACGATTTCGTATCAATTGACAGGAGCTTTATGCAAATGAGTGTTTTCCGTTTGGATGACTGAATAATTGGATTAGCTGGGTGTTGTGGCTCAATGATTAGATGCAATTCTCAGCAATATTTTGCTACTGAAAATTTAAACAACTAAAATATTCTAAACATTCGTTCTAACATCCTCACTGAAACTGTTCTCCAACTTGTCCTATATCCCATCCAAAAGCTAGCATGTGAAACAACTGAAAGTTTTCTCCTTATTCGTTCATTTGATCGGAAAACTTTCTCATAGGAAAATAATTTTGATCTCACTTTTCTTTAAAGTTGTTCGGATTTCTGTTATATCTGCTGTAGTCATCTCGATTGTTGTACGGAATGCTTCTTATTTACACACATATTGAGAATCTCTCAAGTGCAACAGGATTTCAATTGACATCTTTTTATTTAAGATGAAATTTTTTTTATGTTTACGTCTGTTTGAAGTTCTTCGATTGCTATCGACATGGTTTATTTTATTATTTAAGAAGCAAGGATTATAAATTGAATGTAAAGTTTCCAATGGTATCTGATGACAGTTGAAAATGATGTTCTTTATTTCGAATTTTAAGTGATCTTTATGGCTTGGAATAAATTTACTTGTTTACTTGAAAAGTTCGTGAGAAAATAGCGATTAATTGGCACGATATGACTTTTGGATCATGAAAATTTCTCTATTGTGTGACTGAAAGTGTTACTCATGACGATTGACATTTTAGGAGCACAAATAGGTCTAAGATTTATTTCCTATAAATTCTCATACACAGCACATGATAAATCATCATAAAAAGATATTTACAAACTGTCACAAGATCAGATTGTCAATCATTGCAACTTTGTACTCAAATATAGCTTCCATAAATCATTTCCTTTCCTTCGCATCACACCATAACTGCAAAATAACCATACAATTCGAAGAGAGCCGACACAAGAACCATAAAAAAGCGATAAAAATTTACCTTAACTGTCAATTGAATGAAATTTTTGTAAATTGAAATTGAATGCACATAAAAAAGTCCTTCTTATTCCCAATTTAATCCACCACATTACAATTTACTTCTCGTCCATTGTACTGTCTGCTGTCATACACTTTAGAATTGAATGAATTGCTCTTTTTTCGCGAATAATTTCATGCTGTGTAGTCTTATCAAGATAAAGATATTGTAAATGAGGACTTTTTTTCTCACAAAAGAGAAATCTTTCTTTTTTTAATGTAATGGCTCGGGGATCAATCATTTATAACGTCTATCCAAAAATTGGATTTTTTTAAATCCAACCTCAAAAAAGTCAAAAATTTTTAAAGAATTATCGGCCGATTTCACTAAAGGGCAAATCCGCAAAACAGAGAAACTGAGAAAAAACGACTTCCAATATTTCTCAACTTGAACTGGTTTAAATTCATAAAAGCCGTTAAAATTTTTATTAAATAATCGGATTTAGCTGATTACATAAGAATTTATACTTCAAATTGCATTCTTTATAACTACAATTAAGACATTTCAAGTCATTAAGAACGATTCAATGCTGGCTTGTCTATTAATTTAGTTAAACAAATTTGTAAACAATAAAGCTCACACAAGTTTGCATCAAATTTTGGTGAAAATTTTTTCGTAAAAAGCGCTTCCGCAGGATCGTTTAACACTTTTTTCATTAATATCTCTTTATTAAGTGAGTTAAAGCACGTACAGATAAAAATTAATTATATGAAATCACATTTTAAATGCATAGTAATGCATATTATTCTGTCTAGATTGTTTATTAAGTAATTTTTTGCAATTTTCAAAAATAATTTTTCTTGTGCAGGATCGTTTAACACAAGAAAAATCAAAAGATCTCTTTAACTAATGATTTCTACCATCAGATAAGTATTTTAGCATGTACTTTTGTTGAAAATACACATAATTTGGTACTTAAACATTACCTTAATAGCGGAATTAAAGAGAATTTTAGGAAAATAAAATTTTTGAGCTTTTTGCCTTCCGCGGATTTGCCCTAAAGTGGATTATCCTCGATTTCGGATTATCCACTTCAGTTTTTTGTAAATATCTTGAATATTTTTAGGTTTGCAATATTTCCGATTTTGGTTTATAGTTGTGTGGGCTATGTGTGAAATTTCTATATAGCTAAGCTTCTGGTAATTCTTTCAGAAGTATGTATTATTTAACTTTTTTGTCAAATCCAGAGGATTAAATACAATTTTTATTATAACTTTCCAACTAGTGGGGAGAAAAATATTCTTAATATATGGAAATTTTACACTTATCCTGCACTATTATAAACCAAAATCAGAAATATTGCAAATCCCAAAATATTCAAGATATTTCAAAAATACTGAAGTGGATAATCCGAAATCGAGGATAATCCACTTTAGTGAAATCGGCCGTATGTTTCTATGGTTTGACACTCAACCAGCCCTCCTCTCCAATGTTAGACGTCATATTTGGACGACCCCTTATGCCCTTTGCCAAGAAAAAAGAATATTTTAATGAGTTTTTGTGGATCATTGCAGCAGCTTTCGAATGATGGACATTTTCTAAAGAAATATGCAACTTTTTTGACTTTTTGGATACTTTTAATTAGGTTTGAGTCGTAATGATTCAAGAACTGCTCATATTAATCCATTTTAACTCTTTCCACAGTCTATTTTAATCCTATACATCCTATTCCACATTTGATCTCATATCCATTGTCTTTTTTGATAAGACAGTTCGCGTACCAATAAATCTGGGTGAATCCAATTGAATGCTGATTTATTACATTAGACAACAAAGATAAAGAGAAAATATTATATGACTAAATTGCTGATACACATGTTGATATAAACTCCCAGTTCATTACATGAATTGACTATTGAAGCATGCTTGTTTGTAGTTATGAATGAAAATATGGGTATGTAGATAATATTGTTCGATTTAAGCTTTCATGCTTGTAAATTGAAATGTATTGCTTATTTGGATTTTAAATTTATTAGAAGGTAGACATCAATGGATCAGAAAATGACTCCCGTGTCGTTCATATATATTATTGTATGTAAATCTAATATTTAATAAATAAATTAAACTGGATGTAAAAGAATGGAACATAAATAAGGCAGAATATACACAGTTCATAGAACATTTCTCAAATAAATCCTTTGTTATGCGAGGAAGGCTTTATTTTCGAAAACAAAAGGGGTGGATGCCTGCTATATTTCTATTCTTATCTTTATTGACACGAAAAATTCAAATAAAAGTAAAAAAATTTTTGTTAGCAGATGTCAAGGAACTTGAATGTAGCTTCAAAATTTTCCTGAAATAAAATACGTACGTCATGTTATATGCTCCAATTAAAGCAATAATACGTCATACTTTTCACGCAATATATCTTTATAACTTGAAGCAAGAGAATTGTGATGTAAAAATATTTATCATTGTGGCATTTTTACCGCCTTTACCCTCTCATGATACTAAGTAGCTTTGTTGTTTAAGATTAAATTTTACGACACCACTCAAAGGGCATCAAATCTTCTTCTTTTCTAACTGTGGCTTTTTTATGCTCATTAATTACGTTCTGGATCACTTTTGGGTTGCAATTCTAATGGGAAAAATCTTTCAAAATTCATAAAGCTTATGAGAAATTATGCTTTAAAAAGATATCAAGGAAATTGTAAGACTTTAATTAAATTAGATATTAAGGAAGTTGTTTTGAACTTCCTCAGATTTTTACCTCAGCTTAATTAAATAATTTAATGTTTTTAATGTTTTTGGGCTGAATATTTTCGTAGGTAATTAAATTTTGGCTAGATTGTTAATATCCATAAAGCTTTTATGCTATGAAGATTTCATTAGCTTACCCGATCGGCACACATCGAAATGTTGCCGAGGCGGCACCCTGATGGTGACGTGATGGCAGTATACTTAGAACCAAGCGGCCGCCACAGAGCAATGGCAGCCATATGGCTGCCACATGGCTGCCAATGGCGGGTGTGGCCGCCGCTTGGTTCTAAGTATACTGCCACCACGTCACCATCAAGGCACCGCCTCGGCAACATTCACTGTGTGCCGATCGGGTTATGAATTTAAGGCTTCCGCAGAGTTTTAACTTTAAATGTAATTAAAAAGCTTTAAAGGCAAGCTTACGGAATTCCAACAACGTAATCCACAGATACACAAAACAAATAAACCACAAAACAATGAAGCATACTATATGAGATCAAAAAAATGTGGACTTTTTTGAAAATTTGATTTTTGAATCTGGTGTCTTTGGCTTAATAGATGGCTAAAATCCGTAAAGGTAAAATTTGTTGCAATTTTGATTGTCTATCTAACGGTATATAATGTTGGACATAACTTCCACGCTGTAATATAGTTATGCCTATTTTTCGATTTCTTGTATACTGGATTTTATCAAAAATTCCATATTTTTTCATTATTTTGATTGCCATTCATTAATGCTTTGTCCGACTATGCTGAAACTTTCACAGATTACTGCTTTTGGTTGTTTCTTTATGTTCTAGAAGTTTCAGAATTTTTGAAGGCTTTCTTCATGAACTTCCACACCAATCTATACAGGGTATATAGAGAAATTTTATTTTTGAAAATTAACTTTAACTAACTTATTTTCATTTAATGTCATAAACAAATCTAATTACACTTTAATTAAGCTTTCTTTTGATATACAAATTATAATTGAAACTTTCGTGGATCACGAGAAAACTTGAGAAAAATCCAAGATGGCTGACATTTTTTGCACAATATTTTACATTAATCACTGATATTTTTTTTTAAATTACTCTAGACTAATTCATATTTTTACACATTTTGGAAGATCAAATAGTCCTTTACAAGTTTCTAATACATTTGATAGTTCTAAAGTAAATGAAAATAGATTTTATTTGCGCTCAAAGTAAGGAATATTTTCAAAATCGAAAACTTTGTATGGACGAAAAATGAAATTCAAATTTTTACATGAAACAGACATTGACATGAAGAAATCCTTCAAAAATACTGAAACTTCTAGAACATAAAGAAACAACAAAAAACAGTAATCTGTGAAAGTTTCAGCATAATCGGACAAAGCATTAATGAATGGCAATCAAAATAGTGAAAAAATATGAAATTTTTGATAAAATCCAGTATACAAGAAATCGAAAAAGAGGCATAACTATATTACAGCGTGGAAGTTATGTCCAACATTTTATACCGTTGGATAGACAATCAAAATTGCAATAAATTTTACCTTTATGGATTTTAGCCATCTATTAAGCCAAAGACACCAGATTCAAAAATCAAATTTTCAAAAAAGTCCACATTTTTTTGATCTCATATAGTATCCACATGATGTATATAAAAATCAAGTTCATTGCATGGGAATGTTAACTGCAGCCATAAACATTATTACACTTTATTGTCGATGTGATTTAAAAGCGACAAAAAAGCTCTTTTTGTTTTTGTTTCTGTTCCAATAATCCTAATGTCTGCAGAAGCATCTTGTCATCTCCGTTTATGTCTAATATGAATTACGATTGTTCAGCACAAAAACAAAATTCTTTCTAGAAGACATTTCACTAATAAGTAATTTAATATCTATCTCTTAATATTCTGTTTTCCTTTGTTGTTTCCTTTTTGAGATTTAAGTTATTAATTTATTTTTGATGACTTCATGCTTCGATATAACGACGATTGAATGAGTTTGTGGCAAAAAAAAAATCTTTAACAGCCTCAAACTAATTTATTAACCAACAAATTGGACAATTTTTATTTTCTGCGAGCGCGTTTTTCGTTGAAGAATATGATTTGGAAGTAAATTGATTAATTATTGTTGAGAATATATCAACGGTCATTTTATAATTGAATTGTAAAAGCAACTAAAATTAGTTGACTTCCCCTTTTTAATTTGTTTTCCCCTCTATGTAAAAGTTCAATCTTCACTATAACTCGTATGAGACAACATCGTCTCTTATTAACTAAACATTAAGTCACTTTTAATTACATTACAATCGTGCAGTTTATTTATACCAACAATTATTAACTCTAGATCCAGTAAATTTGATCCAGAAAAGTTGTATTTAACGAATCATGTGGTTATGTTTACAGTCCTAAACCAGATGTGTATCAAAAATTTCTTCAAGAAAGTATGAAAATAAAAATTTGTTACTATTTTGACTACTAAAGCCCTTACCTGAATATTATTCTATCCCAGAAAGATTCTGATCTTCTCCAGGTCAGGAATGTAGTCATGAATGCTAAAAATTTAAAAAAAAAATACAGAAAAATTCCCCCAAACTTGCAATGTTCCGACAATTAAGTACACAAAAGTGTGTTGAATTGGCCTATTAACTCAGCTCCATGCTAGTGCATGAAAACCTGTAACATGAAATATATAAAAATATAATTTCAAGTGTCTGATTGTTCACGGTTCATGTTAGTTTTTGATAAATTATAGGCTTTCCTTTATGTTTTAATTGGCACACTTTATGTGACTGAATTATGAGAACATTTCTTTAATTTCATCCTTCTTCTTCTTTTTATATCATTGTCTGCTTTTTTTACTGCTCAAAGGCATGCACAAAAAAGTTGTTGTAACTCGAATAAGAGTCGAAAAAAGAAGAAGAAAAGTTGTAAAAAGATTAAAAACCCACATGCGGAAAAAAACTTGCCATGTTTGCCGCTGCTTTTCTTCTTTGCGAATAAAAAGAAAGAGACTGAAAAAATGAAAAATTTGAATTGGAATTTAATTGATTGTAATTCGTCACAAACATTGCGAGAAATTAAACAAAAGAGAGAACTACATATGGAATTTGACAGTTTTTTGAAAGTTATGGATTAAGACATAATTAAAATTCAAATAAGTCGTCGAAACTGTGAAATTCCCGACGTACGAATATAGAAATTAAAGCTGAATATTACGCAAATAAAATAATAAATATCTTTATTTATAGATTGCAAAGTGACGATAATGAAGAGAAAGATCGAAAGAAAAACATATCTTGACAATTTGTGAATTTATGTCAATTGACAAATTTACAACTGATAAATTCAATAAAACCAAAAATGTTGAATGATTGGCATTTAATTATTTAAATTTTTTTAGATTTTAATGTCTTTGCATCTAGTGATTAATGACTTGTTAATTACAGATTAAAATTTGTGCTGATAGTTAAATTAGTCTGTTTGACCCCTATGGATTCTTCTTCATCCCCAACCAAATTTTAATGCGGTTCGTTCAGCACTTTAAGGACGCAAAAAAAGAGCATTTTTTAATGTTAACTAATGCTCGATTAATCTTTGCAGAAATTTACATCACACTCAAAACGTAAATTAGCCTGAAAGATTTTTTTTTCTCCTCCGAGTCTTGTCTTTGCAGTTTCAAGATTTTTTTCCATTCATGAATGAAATTTTTTTCTTGTCTCTTTAAATGAAAGAGAAAAGATTTCTTTTGTACGTCTATATTGTGTTGTGATAGTGAAGAGATTTCATTGCTGGGGATGAGAACTTACACTAGCTTTGGTACTTATATGACTTGAGAGTTGCATGGTTTATTTGTGATTCTGCTTCATATTGAAATGATAAAAAGGAGTAGTTCACTTATTACGTTCGCATTTTAGGAGGGAGGGTGGGGGTCTGAGATTTTGTAACATGCTTAACTATAAAAATTCGTTAAAAATTCTAACAAGAGGAAGGGGGTGGGAGTAGTAAGTGGACGAAACCAAAAATTGTGGTTTATAAAATAAGTTAAATTTGAAAACTAGGTCTTAGCTTAGGTCCTTTTGAGGTCCTAAGAATTTTTTTGGTACATACTGAAATTTTCGTTAAAGAAGGATTGACTTTTGATCCTCAAAATTTTAGAAAAAAAGATCTTTCAAGATATACCAACCACCTTACATCCCTAAATATACCCCTGGATACTATCCCCAAAAATCAAATCCCCCCAAAAATGTCCACTTCAAGATAAAAATCTTTCATTGAGAAAGCTCTCCTCATTCAATGTCTCTTAAGCACCACAAGATGATGTTTGTTTTTTGAAGTTCAGATATATAAAAATTCATTGGCCGGAATGGATGTTGAAGTGAAAATAGTTGGAAATTATTTTATCAAGCAAGAAGCAAATGAAACCCCTTTATATCATCCAAAAATTATAATGATGTGCGTAAAAGTCCAATATTGGAACTGAAGGAGTTCATTCACACTGTTTTTGGGTTCCTTGGATAGTTTTGGGTGGAATAATATTTCCATGTGAAGAGCTTTAAAAGATTATGTGAAATACACATCGATTCGTATGTTTTTCCATTCCATTGACTTTCAGGATACATGCAATAATTTTAAAATTTCCATATAAATGACAATAAATTTAAATTGAATTCAAAATATGAAGGAAGACTGTCCATAAAAGAGTTTAGTATGATGTTTTTGTAGACAGCATTTACAGTCACATAAACCATTTTACAATGACGATCACGAAATGGACATAAACATAATCATTTATTCATATTCATCTTACTCACTGTTGATACTTCATTCATGCTGAAAGGTTCACACTGTAGATGGAAATTCTATTGAGTAAATTTCAACCTACGCTCACGAGAAAAAAATAGAGCACTCATATCCAAAATAACAGCAAGGAGCTTCCAAAGTAAATATTACAGTCCAGAGACAGTAATTCATCATGCTTTGATAAATTAAGAACACTAATAACTGACGGCATTTTGTTCATCTTATTCTTTTACACTCTGGATACTCAAACTCGATGATATTCACCGATGCCGTTTTTGTTGTTGCTTGCCACAATTTTTTTTCTTTTCTCGCTCTCTCCATCTCCCCAGCATATACACACAACGCTTTTCCCCCCAAAATGCTTTATTTTTATTGCGAGTTCTTTCTTACTTATACTTTTTTTTCGTACACACAATATTTTTTGTGTTGATAGAGCAATTTTGGAGCAGTTTAATTTTCGGTAGCGAATCGAACGGACGTGTCTCGTGAAAGAATTTTGTAGCTCGATTTTTTGCGTGTGTCTCATTTAATTCTACATAAAAAATATTTTTTGATGTTTAATAAAACATTGTAATATCTTCTGTTTTCCGAGATAAAATAAAGAGTGGATGAGAGTGTGTCACCCGAAATAATAAAAATTTATTGTAGGCACATATTCAATCAAAATTTACGAATGTTTATTCACATTTGCACAAAAAATTATGACCCGGCAAAATATATTGATGTACACAATTTTCTAGTGTGGAAAATGAAAAATATTAGAAAGATAACATAAAGTGAGGCGAAGAGGCAGTTAGTCATGACAAAAAGTGAAGTCTTGTGTATAACTCAAATTAGAAAGAAGGATTTATGAATTAAATTCGAATTTTTCATCGTTCTCAGGAGTTAAGACGTCAAAGTGTGAACTATATAAGCTGTATACGAAATAACATTTCACATTATTCAGTTCCGTGGATAAAGCTTGTCGAATTAAGGCACTTTTTGTGTGAAAAGTCAAATTTCTGTTAATCGCTTCCGTCTTCATTGATATTCATGCTGTGTTGAGTGATTTCATTTGTTAAATTGATCGGTATTGGCATTTATGAATAATTGTGGAATTACTTTCGCCATAAAGTATCAGATATACAATAAAAAATGAGAGAAATGTGACCTGTAAATTGACCGCATGTAAATTAAATTTTTGTTTGTGCTGATTATCACGTTGATCTGCGTACAAGTGTGGTAACTGGGCATCTCGATGATCTCTTCAAAAAAACTCTTTTTCTTTGCTGCTTAAAATTATCTGAATATGATCGAAGGTGGCAATGTTTTTTTGGCAGAAATAATATCCATTTTTAATATCGTGATAAATTTAATTAAAATCTGAGAAAGTTTCTCTTTACTTTTGTCATTAAACAGCGGGATTAATGAAAGTTTAAGATTTTTTCTTGCTCTACTGAAATCTGATCCTTAATTTTGTTAAAATTTAAAATTGTGAATTTTTCAGTGAATGGTTTCAATTTTGACTAATAAATTACTTTAAGACAGAGTTTAAGGTTACTTTTGGGTGTCTACCTTGAATGATTCTAAAGGATGTAGAAAAAATTTCTTCCTAAAAATGGAATTATGAACAGTTTTTCAATTTAGGCATGAAATTGGTCGTGAAACTTTAATTTAGAATTTTTTTGATTTTGAGTCTTATGAGAAATAAAATACAAAATATACAGTTCTTTCAAAAGTTTTATGCCAGCTAAAACATTCAGCAGACACAGTTCTTAAGATAATTTTGTAGAAGTTTCCAAAAAAACCTTAGTTGAGTGTATAACAAGAACTTTTCACATTACGTTTAAAAATTTATAAGGTTAGTTTTATTGTTCAAAGTTTTGCTGCTTAATTTTTATTGTATTAAGTGTGAAAACAGCAAGAAAAATTAATTGAGTTAACTATTTATGCAGAAATAAATGAATATTGAACTTTGATTGGACTGGTAAAAACTTTTGTATCAATTTTCTTTTCAAGTTTAATTCAATTGTTGTTTGATCTTCTGAGAAAGATCTTCGGAATATCCCAAAATTAAGTTTTCATTTTAGGATCTTGTCCGTTGAGTTTAGGATTGGAGAATTTGTTGTTAAGCACAGTTACAATGTCAATATAAATAAGTTAAATGTTTATTTAATGATTATTCAACGAGAGACGATGTTTTCTCTTATGAATTGTGAAGAAGACTAAATAATACAAAGAAAGGGGTTAACAACTATAAAAGGGGAAATCAACTAATTGTAGTTGCTTATACAATTTAAATATGAAACGACCGTTGATATGGAAAACCATCATCAGAAATCAAGAACCAAATTTAAATTTTAAGGACTTTGAATTAATATAAAATAGAATGCAGGCTCCAAAAATATACATTTCATTACGAAACTTCCTTCATAAAAAATTCTAATAATACATAAAATGATGAAAAATTCTATCATAAAGTCGTGAATTTTACGATCAAAGGAAAGTTCATTTCTTTTACCGCTAAGGATGTCAAAATTGAGCCATTTCTCTTGATAATACATGAGTTTTACATCTTCCTCGTGTTGCTTTTATTTGAATGGAAAAATTATTCCTTTCTCGCCTTCCTTCCTTCTTATTGTGTTGAAGTACATAATTTTCATTCTTCTTAACATCATCATTATTATTGAGACCTACTGAAAGTATGTCAGTTTGTGAGTTAAGCGAACAATAAAGAAAGAGTGTCGTAAAATTAAGTCAATGGATACAATTCATTCTATTTATGTGGATTAAAGCGCATTTTGTCTAAGAATAAATTCTTGTGGAGGTTGTTGGACAATAAACTATGCAGTTCTGGTCCTGAGTTGTTAAAAGAAGCTTCTAGACAGAAGAAACAAAAATTTAAAGTCTAACTCTATTAAATTAATTAGCTGTCATTTTCAACTAGCACACTAAGTTATTAATGAACAGCTATTGACACAAGCTCAAATCCAAATTCACCAAAATCCCAAAACTCAAAACAAACACAGAACTTCATTAATTTTTTTGTAAATTCTCGCCAGAAAATGTCCATTTTACATTTCCGAGCACCAGACATCACGCATGTCGCTTAATTAAATGACAACATAAAAAAATCTGCTGTATACAAGGAGAAGCAATGTGACACCTTTATGTTATAATGAAAATGTTTCCCATAAATTTAAAGATCGCGATGAGGGCATGTATGTTAATTTATTTCAAAAGGAAAAACATTTGGAGACATTCGCATTTTTTATTACGAAATTAAATAGCAGTGAGTGAGAAAGAAAGCAGTATCATATGTGTGTGGACGAAGTTCTTAAATAATTTTTATGGTGATGATGAAAGTTCAGCAGTCTGTGACGTTTTCTTATTTTTTTTGCATTTCTCACAGAGACCGCAATAATCTTTAAAATAGTCATTGGATAGACATCTGCTTATCTAATATATCAAATAAATCTCTTTTTTCATGGTACTCATGAGAAATCTCTTCCTCCTCCTGCTCAATATGTGACGAAAAATATGTTTAGTAACAACAATTCGTGTGAATCTTTTTTTACGAGAATCATCCATAAATCTCTTATGATTCACCATAAAATACATAAAAATATATTTTGCGATTATCCATAAAGATTGATGTCATGGCTTACACTCTTGTGATAATAAATTAAAGCTAATTTGAAGAAAATTTTTCATTCTATCTGTCATCGCATGTGTGAATTTCGGGAAATGTCGACATATCTTGTGAGGAATTTATTAAACGTAGCTGAAGGAATTTGCGTACTTTTTTTGTGGGATAAATTATGTTTATAAATATAAAATCATGTTTGCGTCTTTCTGAGGCTGCTGATGTGATAATCACGATGTTTAAATATTTATTTATAATGCTAGACGGCAATAAGAAAGATGTTTACTCTTCAAAATTCCAATCGAAATTAAAAAATTTTATAAAAGGGGAAAACAACTTTGAAAATGGGGAAGTCAACTAAAATTAGTTGTTCAGAAAATTCAAATTTTAAATGATCGTTAGCATAGGCCATGAATGGGAGGAATTTTAATGACCGAGAAATAATGAATTTAAACGTATCAACCATTAAAATTATAAGCTCCACGAATAAGTAAATAAACCACAACTCAATCAGCAATAATTTTCAATTTCCGCATCTGAAATTACTTTCAGATCATCATCGCCACTACGTGATTGAGAAAATTGATTCAATTTCAACGCAATAATCTTGTGTAAATGAAGTGCGATCAGAAAGGTATTTTCTATTCATTAATAAGCACCACATGAGACGAAAATGTTGATTATGATGATTAAGTGCGAAAAGATTCACGAGATTCTCTATTCAGCATTAGACAATTTCAATTTAGAAATTGAAACATTTGTTTCTCCTGACAGCTTACAGTCTGTTATTTCGTTTCGCTTTACTTAGGACAGAAGATAAATAAATGAACAATGAATTAGACAGGAATGAATAGTAATAGTAAGAAGTAGTCTGACTAACCACGCGCTCGTGTCGACGTTTTAATGAAAGAAAATATTTACAGTATACAAAGAAACCAAATAGTCAAATTAACCCCATAAGAAAGTTTCTTTGACGGACATAAAGAGTTCAGTTACATACAAAAACGCTTGATGAGCTTGATGTTAATATGTGTTGATGGACAGTCTCATTGACTTAGGTCAAATAATTAATTGTGTACAGTGAAAATAAATAAGCAAAAGAAGCAAATAAAAATGAGTGCTGTTAATTTGATAACTTTTGGAAGTTGGAAGAACAAAAAATGAATTTTTTATTGAGCAAACGCATGAATCAAGGAAGTGGACGAAATGTTAGCAACGATAGTACGGATACTACAGTGCGACATGATTTCTTATTTGGGTTAGAGGATTCTGGCATTGCGACAAGCAATGATGTCCATTCATTGGAATTTGATGATCAATTGCCAACTACACCACCGCCCACCTTAGGTGGTCATCACCATACTCATCCTCCTATTAATCATCACCATTCTCACATTCAGCATCATAGTCGGCATGCAATTGATAAAATTGGAAAGATTGGAGTGCTCGAAAAGAGCAAAGCCACAAGCAGCATTCCAAGTCTTTCAATCAACAGCAATGCAACAATCAACATCCATTACTATCCAGAGGAATCAATTTTCTGGAGTTATGTCATTGTATTTATAAGTACAACAGTTCAAATTTTGATTCATGGCCTTCAATTATCCTTCGGAATGTTTCTCCTTTGTGCCAAAGTGTTCTTCAAAGATAATCATACGGAATTAATGACTTATGGTAATGTTGAACTTGTAACCGAGATGATATTCTAACTCAAATTTTCCATATTATCTATATATTTTTTTGATGACGTAAATGGTTTCTTTCTGACTGAATGAATTATTTTGGCTGAATATCGGGGTCGCTCACTTATGACGTCTAGCATCTTGAGGGGGACTGTGCACTTATAAAAAAAAACTTAAAAAACCGTTTTCAAAAAGTTTTTAGAAGTCACTTTAAAAATATTTTTAAAGTTTGAAATTTGGTTTTTAAAATTTAAAAAGCTGATTTTTAAATGTTTTCAATATATATTGACCAATTGTCATACACATTTATATGGTTTAGTGGCGTAGTGGTTAGAGTACTGGGTTACAAGCCAAGAGGTCACTGGTTCGATCCTCACTCTGAGCAATTTTTTTCAAAATATTATTATTTTTTAACGGCTCAAAATAATTTGATGAAAATTTAAAAAATATTTTTAAAAATTTAAAAAAAGTTTTTAAGAGCCCAGTTTAAAAAATGTTTTTAAATCTCTTCATAATGAAATGAAGCTCTTTTTCTTGATAGACGTCACTTGTGAACGACCCTTATTAATATCTGCATTAGAACATAAATCAATGATAACTTTGTGACACCAAATATCGATTTCATTTCCATAAAATGCCATTAAACTTTCTAATGTTTCTGGCATGGAAGGGGTAGCTAGTTCTGCTGCCCGTGACTTCAGATTCAATTTTCTTATTAGTTAAGAAGTCTGCTGTAATTCTTTACATACTGAGAACTGACAATAACCATTAATTTCTTCTCTTGATAATCAGCATTCGTGAGATGCTTGAAATTCGAGATCATTTTCAATTAACAATCTCATGCTGTTACTTAAGCCCTTTTTAATAGCAAGTTATAAGATATAAAGTCGCCAATACCTTATTATCATTCTTCAGTAAAATAAAATGCACCTTTAATAAATGATTATAATTGAATTCACAATTGCATGTCTGATAATAGGATACATGAAATATTCCGCACGATTAAGCCGAGACTCAGTGAAGAATGAACATCCAATAGCTCGTATCGAGACAAACATAAATTGCATTTATGATACTTTAATGTAAATATTATTATCCATTTAAAAGTGCACGTTTATGCTGCACAGCAATGGAATTCCACATATTATTATCTCATTTTCACTTAAGATTTTTTTATTTCGTCTCCTTCTGTTATCAAAGTACATGTATCATTGTTATTATCGTGCAGAACAATGGCAATGACATTCGAATGAAAAATAATATAAACGCAGTTATGGAAATTTTCCACATTAAAATCCATCAATAATGATTATAGCTTTAGAAAGAGCAAAAGAAATTCATTAATTTGTAATAATTTTTTATGATATTGCATTGAATTTAAGCATTTATGTGCCGAGTTATACATGATTGTGGGAGCTTGATGCTGATTTTTCTTTCACTGGATCTCAATTTTTGTATCTGAGCAAGTAATTTTCGAGGTTTTTGTTGTTTTCAACTAATTTTGGAGGAATCTTCCTACGAATCGTGGATTTTGGTAACATTTGCTGTCTAGGTTGTGTAAGTTCTTGGTCTAAACTGGATGAAGACTTGAATTTCCCAAACTACTTCCTCCTAAACTGTATATTTTAAGGTAGTTCATCCCAGTTCATCTCAATTTTTCTGATTTTTTTGGTGATTTCACTCTGTTATCTCAGTCTTAACAGACCGTTGACCTATGACCTCCTTATTATCAGGGGTATGGGCTAAGGCAAATTTTGAAAATAGAATGAAATTTTGCAAATAGTTTCCCTTCGTACCGCCTGGTTATTATTGAGCCTTTCTTTAGGGAATTTACTCATTTTTTATTGATTCATATCATTTCGCTGTGCCCCCTTTATCGGCTGCTCGAACTCTTTCATTATTTTAACAGGCATATAAAAGCAGTCAACAAAAGGCGACAGAAATGAAAAATTGATGTGAAGGATGAATTGAAAAATAAGTTAAGACTCGCTATGAGGTCGTTGAAGTCTGAAATGTCGGAAAATGAATGATGTGTCTATTATTCTTTTAATTGTAGACGTTAATTAAGTTATTATGGTGGTTCCTTTATGCTTAGAATAATAATAAAAAAATGATATAATTTCCATTGTTTTGAAATAAAAGGAAACAGCTTTATTGTGTGACAAAAGAAAGTGTCGTCTACAGCTTTTTCCCATTCACACTTTTGAATTTGTTGTGCTTTTATTTTATGTTTTTGAGAATGGTGGTAAATTAGGGGTTGGGTAGCTTTTTGGCTGCTACTTCTGTATATTTGTGTTTCTTTTTGTAGATTTGAAACCAATTTTGAGGTTAGGGATCTGTTGAAGTTGAAGATATGATTTAGGTCTTCGTAAGGTGTTTATGTGGAAACTGGATGTGTGTGGTAGGTCTTTACTGGAGGTTTGAATCAGAACTAGAAGATTAAGGAGGAGTTTTGAAAAAAAGATTGGTCGCGGACGAGTCTTGACCTCTGAATCCCCTACTGGAAGTTATATCCCCCTCAATAATTATAAACAAAGACCCCACAGCATCCAGAACAGAAATAAAATTGAGGAAAAAAGTGAATCTTGATATGCTAACAACAAACAGCGAAAGTCAATCGATAAAATCTCAAAATAATGTTTCAATGAACCTTATAGCTGTAAAGTTTTTCAGCTAGCTTCTATTGTTCTTGTTTTAAATGTCGTTTCTTTTCTCTGATAAAAAAATAAAGATAAATAAGTAAACAAATTGAAAAGGAAATGTGGTAAATTGTGACTGACACTTAAGAAGTATAGAATCAATTACTCAGTTCTTCTTGTTGTTCCATTAAAAGGATTAAAAATAGAAATATATTTTATAATTTTCAGACAAGTTTAATTCACATGCCATAAATTCAACACATTTTGACAATGGCACACGATACATATTATTAAATTTTTTAAAGCTAGACTTGTCACAGCACGCAATATGAAAAATGATAATTAATGAATTTTTTCTTCTTTTTATATCTCATTCCTTATTTTTTCAGGCTGGCTTGGTGCACTTTCGACGGCCGTCGCTTTATTTATTTCGCCCCTTACAATTGGTGTGTGTAAAAGAAAATCAACGAGAATTACGGCTGTTATTGGTGGTCTTGTGACGTGAGTCGTGTGAATCAGAGATGTCTTGAAAATTTATTAATAGCTCCAACTTTTTTATTATTAAACTTTAGTGCACTCGGATGTCTGTTTACTTCATTTGCATCTCAATTTCACCAAATGTTCTTCAGTTATGGAACTGTCGTGGGAATTGGTGTCGGCATGTGTCGAGACTGTTCAACATTAATGATCGCACAGTATTTTAAACGAAAACGTGAATTTGTCGAGATTTTTATTGTGTCTGGAAGTGGTGCTGGAATTGCCTTGATGTCTACATTTATTAAAAGTGCCATTGAAGGAGTTGGATGGAGGTACGTTGGAATTTTTGAGGAATAAAATGATTAAAACCGTACAACAGAAAACTAAAATTTTAGAACCATACAAATGTTTATTTTTAGTGAAAATGTTTGAAAACCCTACAATAGCTACTTAAATTCAAATAAAATCTTAACGAATTTTAAAACGACTGAAACTATAATTCCATAAAGCAACAAGCTTCCTTTTAAGCAATAAATTAATTATTTTAAATTTATTTCTCTCCAACAGATTGGGTCTTCAAGCTGTTACCATTTGTGTGTTTAGCACTTTTATACTTGGCACATGTTATCGGTCTGCATCCCTTTATCATCCCCAAAGACGTGCCATTTTGCATTTGAAGAATCAAAAGAGGAAAATCAAGGACAAGACGAAGCAGTTTGAGAGTCCACCGTTTTTCGATTTTTCAACTTTAAAGAGCAAGACCGTACGCATTTTACTGCTTTCGTCAGCAATTACGTGAGTTGTATATTGAACTTTATTCTCAGAAATGGATAGAAACCTTTTACATTCTTGTTTATTTATTTAGTGCATTCGGAATCAACACTCCACTCTTTTATCTAGCACATCAAATAACACTTGATGGTTTAACGGGTGAAGTTTTGATGCTTCAAGTTTATCTCGGCTGTTCATGGGTATGTGATTTGATAAGTCTGTAACTCAATATTTAATGCATTTTATTTAGGTACTTGGCTGTATAATATTCGGTCTTCTAGTTGTAAAAAATAGTGTTGAATGCCGAATAGCTAGACAGTATTTATGTCAGACGGCGATGTTTATGTGTGGATTAACAATGCTCTCACTGACAACTATCCGAGGAAACTATCATGCCTATCTGTTGTTCGTTTGGATTTATGGTATGGTCGAATGATTAATATCCTTCATATTGTCTGAACGTTCCTTTTATCTTATCATGACAGGCATATTTCTTGGTGGCTATCACTACTCACTTAAGATGTTCACATTTGAAAAGGTTCGAGCACGAAATTTTGCTCGTGCATGGGGATTTGTGCAATTTTCACAGGTAATAAATTATTCAGGATCGAAATCTTTTGACATTTTTGCTATAAATTTATTGTGACTTTTTATTCAGGCACTGCCAATAGCATTAGGAGTTCCATTAGCAGGCTATTTGAATCTCAATTATCCTGGACAGGTTGGATATTACATGTGTTCTGGATGTTCCATTGTTGGCAGTCTCACTTTATTCCTTGTGGACGTACATAAGAGAAACGTTAGGCTACACAAAGAGAAAAGCACCAAGTAAGCTTTTAATTATAACGGTTTAAAAAAATAAAAAAAATTTAACGGTTTTTAAAAATTCAAAATTCAAACAAAAATTCAAATTCTAAAATGTCGTTATATTTTCAAAAGGGAAAATGGAAGTCATACGTGCAGAAAGTTATCATTTGACAACGAACAAGATAATGAGCCCGCCTTGCAAGGAACAGCAGCTTTAATATTAGGAACAGAGATACTCGTGCCACATATAAATGATGTTTTAATGAATGCTGTAAATGGAATAGAGAAGCCTGAATTAACGTGCATTTCTGAGGAAGGCATTGCTGATATGGATTATTTTCCAGAGAATTTACTAGACGAGTTTGATTTTAATAATCTTGAGGATAATGACGACGATGACATCACATCATGTAATAAAATTAAATATTCACTAAGTGAGATGGAAAATAATGGAACTGGAATGTCTGACGGAAAGAAAATGAAACGTGGAGCAACGATAAGAAATAACAATAAAAACTTTTTATCCCTAACCGCGCAAGTGATTCCAGAGCTTTCACACGAATCTCAAGATGAGGAGAATAATATACTCATTAATGGACATCTTGTAACATGCAACATTAATAAGCATTTAAGAAATAATTCAGAAACAACCTTCACTGCCCCAGCTTTTCCAGCTAATAATCGTGTGATTTCTGTGATTGAAGAGGCTGCGGTTTAATTAATCTTTTTGGATATGACACTGTTCTTAAAGAACAGTTTGACAAGACTGTACCTGATATATTTTATATAATAAAATAATTAAATTTTTAAGTTCACTTCCTCTCAACTTTTCATAAAATCTATTGTAGAAGATGCATAATTAGTGTCATTTCCATTACTAATCCTAGCGTATTTCTAATAGCCTAGCATAATTAATAAGTTATAGACGAAAATTTCTTACGAATTGAAAAGTATTTCAATAAAAAAAAGTCAAAGATTACTCTGAGAATTTGATAATATACTAAAATTAAATTATATTAAAGCAGTAGACGAGAACTAGACGTAGAGAATTCATTTATACGAGTTGATGACATTTTTACATTTACAAAAAATTTTGAGATTTGAGGAACTGATGAGATTGAAAGATAAATAATTTTGTAGGATGAGACTATTCTTGTATGATAAATAAAGTAACTTCTGAGGAAGTTGATAAAATAATGATAATAAATAAAATAGGAAAATTTCACGCAAACAGGATGTTCTTCTTCTTTTTTTTGTTCCTTGATACTTTATTCAAATTCTTTACAGAATCACTTGCCATACGTTAAACAAACAATTAATCATCAAATGAGAATGTAATTAGTTATACTGTGGTTTTGACCATTCAGCCTTCAAAATCAAGTGATCATATCCAAAACCGTCAAGTGTCTCAATAGCAGCGGCTGCATCTTCCTTACTATAGAAGTGAACGTAGGCGAATCCTTTACATAATCCAGTATTTTTATCCTTAGCCAAATACATTTTCGATTTCTTGCCAAATTTGTTCGTGAGCTCTTCCAAGTCAGCATCGCTTGTTGCCTCAGAAAGATTGGAAATACGAATTGCTGTTGTGTCATCCCTGCCTTTGTTTCCAGCATTTTTCTGTTGATCTTTAATGAATGGTGGAACGTATTTTCCAGGTTTGGATGATGATGTCTCAGCAGCTGATGTCGATGGTTGTGGCTTAGTATCGAGAATCTTCTCAATATACGATGCTGTATGACGATATGGACAATTTGTTGTGAAATGTCCACCGTTACAGAAACGACACTTGGCAAATTGATCTATAAAAATTTAATTATTAACATTAATAAAGGACATTCTGGATGTTTCATTTTGTGACTACTTACTTTTAGGATCAACAACTGCATCATTCGATTTCTCTTCCTCCTTATTAGTGATTAATTGCATATTAATGTCTTCAGAAACAAATGTAGTTTGAGAATTTGGGCCAGGTTCGTCATTTGCGGAATCGCCAAATTTATGTAAAAGCCGTCTACTAGCTACACTCTTTGATACGACATGTTTCTGCAATTTATAGGTTCGAACAACTTTGACTTTTTTGTCATCCTTATTAATCTTATATTCCGTAACCGTTTTTACACCATGCTCATCAACATCCTCCGTTGGTGGTGGCAAAGATCCAGATTCTAACTCGATTTCATCAGCCCAGGATGACTTATATTCGTCTAATGCTGGCATTGTATCCTACAAGAAAAAAGTTCCACATTGACAAAATTTTCTCACAATTTTTAGCAATTAATATGCTATTTCTATATATTTAAACATGTTTAATGCTTTCTACATCCTCTTAACACTCGATTAAACTTACAATTGATTAAAAATTTGTATTCTAAACTATTTTTTTTTTGAGAAAATTTAATTTTCTAGTAAATATTCGCGTGAAAAAATATTTAACGAAAGTTTACTAACACGCCATCTTTCGTTAAAACCTAAAATTAATTCGTAATCTTCTCTTTTATCCAGTGGATTATTGTCCAATATAATGAATAATATTTGATTTTCTAATAAATTTAATGCTTCTGCATACAATTATCTTAAAAACACGTTAGCAAAGGATATTTAAAATTTTAAAAATTTAACGTATTTCTGGAATTCAAATTTAATCACATTTAAAAAAAGAAATTTTAAAAAACAAAAAATTAACGGTAAAAAGTATTAAAATCCAAAAAATCATTAGTTAAAGCATTTAAAAGAACGTAAACAAATCAAATTTGGCTCAAAAATTCTTCGGGTAATATAGACTAGCTACCTCTCAGAGAAACATGTGAGAATTGTGCAAGTATTGGTATTTTAGTGTTTCTCACGTATAAACGTCAAGCAAAAAAGAAGTGAGAAAAAACTATTTAATTTATTTAAGCAGGGAGTAAAATATCATTAAGATTTGAAAATATTCGAGAAGTTTTAAGTGAAAGTTCATTGTGATCATCGAAGGTTTTGTGATAGGAGCTCTTTAAGAGGAAAAATAATCGATTGAAAAAATTTGGTAAATATCACTTCAGTTTTTCTCTTAAAAACTTACATAAATCCACAAATCATTCGAGTTGATACAATTAAGACAATGGTATGTGTAGGAAATCGAGAAAAAACTTCAAGCATAGAGTTTTTATGGCAACTCTGCTCTTGACATTAATACATATTATGTAAATGACTCAATTTCTAAATTTGACATTTTTATAAGCATAACATTGTTAGTTAGACAATATATAGGCAGAGCAGACAGGCTATAAAATTGACGATTAGCAAGGTCATTTTAAAGAGATTATTTGGCAGTCAAAATACTTTATGACACACATATCATTATCAATATTCCGGTTCTTTCTGCGTCATAATTTATTTTATTTCATTGTCTTTAACTTACAAAATTTTCATTCTTTTCTTCTTCGTCTTAGTATCAAGAGTCAAGGCACAACATAAGGAGATATTAAATGGAAGCGATTGACGATTTTACTAATGGAGGAGGAGGAGTAGTCGTTGTAAAGGCAAAACCAACACGAAAAGTATTCAAAGGTGCTACAAAGACATTAAATAAGATACCAAATTCTATCCTGAATGATGAGTTGCTTAATAAAGCAATAAGTGCACTGCCGAGTAACTATAACTTCGAAATCCACAAGACAATACACAAAATTCGAGAGACTAAGGCTAAAAGAGTAGCATTACAACTTCCAGAAGGTTTATTGATGTTTGCATGTCCAATTTCTGATATCATACAAAAGTTCACTGACGCTGATACAATCATTATGGGTAATTTAATGCTATAAATTAAATTCGTCTCATTTAAAACTCATCATTTACTTAATAATCTAGGCGATGTGACTTATGGAGCATGCTGTGTTGATGACTATACAGCTGGTGCGTTAGGTGCTGACCTCCTGATTCATTATGGACACAGTTGTCTTGTTCCAATTGATCAAATGGATGGAATTAAAGTATTGTATATTTTTGTTGACATCAAGATTGACTCACTCCATTTTGTCGATACAATTAAGCTGAATATTGCTTCCGGCAAGAAACTTGCTTTAGTCAGCACAATTCAATTCGTTGCCACTCTTCACAGCGTTGCCAATGATCTACGTGAAGCTGGATATAATGTCTCAATACCTCAAACAAAGCCACTAAGCCCCGGAGAAGTCAGTATTACTTTACTTTATTTTATGACGTTAATAGACTGCATTATATTAATTTAATTCATCTCTGCATGAGATTTATATGAGAACCGTACAAATGTTTTAAACTTTTGTAAGGTTCTCAGATTTAAATATTAAAAAACCGTTATATTTATTAATAAATTAAAATTAACGTAAATATTTTTTGCAGATTTTGGGCTGTACAGCACCACGAATCGCAGAAGACGCAACACTAATCTATCTAGGCGATGGTCGATTCCATTTAGAAGCCGCTATGATAGCCAATCCAAAAGCTGAAGCCTTCAAATATGATCCATACGATAAGAAGTTTACTCAGGAATATTATGATCATGAAGCAATGCGGAAGGGTCGAAAGTTGGCAATTGAAAAGGCTAGACGAGCAAAGAGATTTGGATTGATTCTAGGAACTCTCGGTCGTCAAGGATCTACAAAAGTTTTAAGTTACCTTCAAAAGAGATTAAAGATGCATGGACGAGAATCATCTGTGATTCTGCTCTCAGAAATTTTTCCAAGTAAATTAGAACTGTTTAAAGACATTGATGCATTTGTCCAAGTTGCATGTCCACGATTATCAATTGACTGGGGAACGGCATTCTCAAAGCCACTATTAACACCATATGAATTGTCTGTGACTTTGGGTGATATCCAATGGAGAATCGATGATGCTCCAAGTGATAAAGATAAAGGATTGAATTATCCAATGGACTTTTATGCTACATATTCTCTTGGAGAATGGACACCAAATTATAAGCCTAAGCCAGCTGATATTTCGTGTGAGAATGCACTTAATGGTGGCTGTTGTGGTCGGTGCTTAGACGAGTTTGAAGAGAAGAAGACGAAAGAAGGAGAGGAACCAGAGCTGAAAATAGAATTATAAGTAGTTACTATATTAGCTGTTCAAAAAAAAAAAGAAAGGAAATTTGATGTGAAATAACTTTAACAGTATAGACGAATCACATCCAGTATGATACGAGGAATCTTGCTTTAAAATTTTTATTTTTTTATCTTTAAGTTATTAATTATAACTTGTATTAAAGATAATAGAATTTTCATAAAATTAAATCTAAAAAGTGAATAAAGATTTGCTTTGAAAATGTCAGTAAGTCGTGCTGTTATTGAAATGTAAGGAACAAGTAGTTTGCTAAGATCAACAAATTGACTCGGTCTACTCTCATTAAAAGCAATTCAGATCGTAAGCATCTCAGATAAGCCAATTGAACTTTGGTATCAAAACAATAATCTGACGACGTAAAAGCCATAACTGATTCTTGTTATGCATGGTTTTTTATTGAATTGAGTCGTAAATAAATTTTTGGACAGTCACGGCATCCATATGAAGAAAAAACAGCTTAGATTTCAAAAAAAAAAAACCAAAAATAGTAAATTCCATTCTAAGCTACCTTAATAATATTTTGAGATTTATTTCGTTTTAAAAATCATGGTTGCACAGACACCAAAAAACCCGTAATTAAGCTTCCAATTATCTATAAAATTAAGCTACAGTTCACTACTAAAATCGGTTCCAAAATCGTCTTTTGGAATGTAAGGCGACGGAAGTATCGAATGATGAATGTTGGAAAGACTAAAGTTTAAGGTCTGGAAGGAGGCAGCGAGTCGAAAACAGCATCAAATGTCTTGTACCAAAAAGAGTTCTCTCTAAAGATCATTCGACCAATAAATCTCATCTCAGACTTTTTGCTAATTCCATGCAAATGAAGGTGCTTCACAGAATTAAACGGTGGTATGTGGAATCCAAGACTTATCTCCGATAAATCAGTTTGACCATTTTCCTCAAAAAGCTCCAGTATAAATTTTTTCATGTCCAGGACTAAAATTCAAATCAGAAATTTTAACATCATTTGATAAGAATATATGGATAGCTGCTTATCTTACGCATAGGCTTATCATCTACAGTCAGTGAACTAGTGTTCATTATGTGCTGTTTTGGAATTATAAGGAAGTGAAATGTTGATGCTGGTTTTATATCTCGAAAGGCAACAAACTCATCATTTTCGAAGAGGATTTCAGT
The DNA here is from genome assembly GCA_963573255.1 of Chironomus tentans. Lineage (NCBI taxonomy): Eukaryota > Metazoa > Arthropoda > Insecta > Diptera > Chironomidae > Chironomus > Chironomus tentans. The sequence goes on along the minus strand of OY754303.1, from coordinate 29,956,151 downwards.
TGTTGTTTTTTTATTAACAATATCACAGAATATACAAGACATTCTCTTCTCGCCGCGTATCCAATAGACCGAAATAGCCCCAAAAATCACCACTAAATTAAAAATAACAAAAAGTCTATTCATTTTTCCATTCAGTTCATCTTCGTCAAATTTTTTTGAACTGGAACATACGAACTATTTGAATTACTGAACGGTTTTTAAGGAACTGTTCAGTAAGTCAAATATTCTGAAAGTTCATCTTCGTTGAGTTCAGAAAGGGAATTTTTGATTAGCAAAAATAATCAAATATTCCTTAATTAAGTAGGAATGGATTCACTTAAGGCACCTAGTTTAACATCTTTGATATCAGGAACAGACCGTGGATCAAGTGACTCACTTCTCGGATCTTTAAACTTGGATTTAGACGATGTATTGCAAAAAATATTTAAATTATTATTTTTATTTTTTTCTTATCAATAATTCCATTGTTTTGTGACTTAAAACAGATAGACGATGACTTATCAATTCCGCCTAATACCGAACTTCCATCTCTCGACGCTGTGATGAACGAAATAGACAGTGATTTAGATATTGACAGTATACATAGCAATAATATATTATCAGATAATAAAAGAACCAGCTACACACCTACATCCAATGACGAAAAACAGCAATCTGGATCGATTTTGAGGCATGTAATCTTTCAAGGTGTGACTGCTCAAATTTCATCGGCTTCGGTATGGCCTAAATTATTTATAATTCCATTAGTTTGTGTAACAATTGATAATTTTGTTGTACTTTTTAAGGAACGAATTGAAGCTGGATATGCTTCGGCTGTTTGTGTATCCCGTATGATTGCTGTCGGTACGTCTCATGGATTCATTCTTGCCTTTGATGGAGGTCAAACACTTAAGTGGTGCTGCTTAGAAGGCCAAAAGAAGCAGCAAGGAGCTGTTTCTGCACTGTCCTTTAATGTCGACGATACACGTCTGCTTGCTGGATTTTCCAGAGGTGCAATTCTTATGATTAATACACAGACTGGTGACGTTTTAAGAGCCTTATTGGATGCTATTTCACCAAATGCTGGAGTTCTATCCATTAAATGGACATCTAAGCCAACATTAGCTCTCTCACTCGATACTGGCGGCTGTGTATGGAGTTTGTCATTTACAAGACGTATGGGAATTAGAGGATGTGATTCAAGATGTTTATTTAGTGGCGCTAGAGGCGAAGTCTGCACATTTGAGCCATTAATAGTCAATGACGAAACACATCCATTCCAAAATAATTATACTTTGGTTGCTTTAGCAACGCTCAGTAAATTTTTCATTCTAATGATTCGACCACGATTAAAAGTCATCAAGTATCACATGCTGTCTGGTCCAGCCGACAGTTTACCATTATTATCATGGCAAATGGTTCTCATTCAATCAGCTGATTCTAGTCGAAGTGTAGATCCAGTTCTGGCAACTGCTCGTGGATCATCAGTATATTTTCATCAACTCTCTTATCATAATGGTCGTATCAATGTCACGTTCCTTCGTCAAATAACTTTAGGATATAACTTATTATCACTCCACTGGCTAGGATCTAAAAATATCGCATGTATTGAACGGGACACAGAAACTCTTCATTTAATCGATGTTCGAACAAATCGTGAGCTTGAGTCTACTGATTTGTCAAATTTAGGTATTATCTATTCATCTGCTCAGTTTAAAGGCATTGCAACGGGCGGAAATGTCTCTAAAGGTAAATCCTATAAATGTTTTTAAAAACTTACTTTTCCATTATCAATTTTTTTAATTACAGCGCTAGCATTAGCTGGAACATTTGCATGCTACAGCACAATAGTCGCAAATGATTACAATTCGACACTTTATATATTGGGAAAGAAAAGTCTGCATGGAATTAGTGTTAGAAGTTGGAGTGATCGATTGTCATATTTAACAGCAAAGAAGCAGTGGTCAGAAGCCTTTGAATTAGCAACTGATGGATATAAAAGTACTGTTGATAAGCCACGTAGACACATAATAACCAAAGAGCGTGTTTTGCAGCTATTCGATGATTATTTAAATGGAACTAATAGATGTCCAGAATTATATTTAGAAAGTGCTATTAAATGTCTAATTGTGATTGATCGTCATGATTTGTTATGGCAGGAATTGTGGGATCGATTATATTCACAAGAGGTCTACTTGAATATCATAACGCAGCATGTATTGAATGATAGCTTAACATTAATATCTCCAACTGTTTCGCAAGCCTTATTGGAATATTGGTCGAAAATTTCCATCGAGAAATTGGAAGCACTAATATTAAAATTAGAATGGCCTTGCCTAGACTTGCATCAAGCATTAAGTTTAGTCAAGAACTTTCAGCTTTATAGAGCTCTTATGCATTTAAATACAAAGGCATTGAATGACTATGCTGTGTCACTTGTTGAACTGATTCCACTAATTAATGATAACCACGAATTCGGCGATAGAACTTTAGGCAATAATATTTTGGTCTATATTTCAAGTTGCCTTGCTGGACGCGGATATCCATCGGGAGAAATTCCTGAAAATATGCTGTCTAATGTTAAACATGAGGTGATTTGTTAATTAATTGATTTAATATCTTAAATTAATTTTTATTATTCAGATTATGAGGATTCTGACTGCGCAGCATTCAAAGGATGGAACAGATAATGAGCTGCCATATCCCTATTTGAGAGAGCTTTTGAAATTTGATACTCGAGAAACTCTGAATGTCCTTTCATTAGCTTTTATGGAAAAAGAATTCAGCACGGAATTGGGTTTTTCACAGCGCCAAAGAATTATTAATATTTTGCTGGACATAATCAGAGATGACGATGAAGATGTAAGTAACGGTTAAAAATCATACAAAGTTAAGCAAAGAATTTGTATGGTTTTCAAACATTTGAATTTTAAAAAGTCGTTAAACTCAAAACCATACAATTCTAAATTTTTTAAAACATTTGCATGGTTTTGATTTGAATTTAAAAAGTCGTTAAACTCAAAACCATACAATTCCATATTTTAAAACATTTGCATGGTTTTGATTTGAATTCAAATTTCAAAAAGTCGTTAAAATTCTAAATCATTTCAGGACAATCAAAAGTTTGGGATACTATGCAACTTTATGTCCCAACAAATCACAACTCAACATTTACCTGATTCTGCAACATATCTAACACAAATTATTAACTACATCACAACAGAGCATGATCTTCCAATATCATCAAGACAGCATATTGAAAAGGAACAAACTTTTATGAATCTATTAGAAACAAATACGTTGACCAGCAGATTTACATTTGAAGAAATGTTGGAGATTGCTAATGCAACGAAATGTTATACAGTCGCGAGATATATTTTGGAGAAATTAAAGAGATATGAGAAAATAATTGAGACATTTGTATTGAGTAACAATAGTCATGAAATGTTCAGATATATTATGGAATATAAGAATTGTGATGATAGGAAGATCTTCCAACAAATCCTACAACATTTTCAGTCACTCCTCGAAATGAATTGTGATAAAATCTCCAAATTTATCATAGAATTTTATCCAATTTGTATTCCACAATTTTTGCAGAATGTTGTGGATGTTCCTAAACTAAATTATGTGTTCCTGCAAGAATTAATTAATAATGGAACGGTTGCTTTAGATTCTAGTGAATATGATAAATATCTAAGCTTATTGTGCGATTATAATCCTGAAAATGTCTTGGAATTCCTTCAGAATCAAAATCATTCATATAATGTTGACTATGCCCTAAATTTATGCGAACAAAAGAACTTGACATCCTCAATGATTTATTTGTATGAGAAGAAATGTGACTACAAGAAAGCATTTTCATTGGGTATGGACAGTTTAAAGGAATCACCAGAAAGTACGGCTGAATCTCAAGCCTTAAAAGTTTGTTCAATGTGTGTCCGCATATCAAATAATTTAAGTGACGCAGATCGAGAAGCTTATTGGTTTGAGCTCATTGAAACCATATTGTCGAGGAACTATCTTAGTTCTATAGTCAAGCAAGTGCTTCATTTATCCAGTAGTTATGTTGATTTATCTAAATTAGTCCAATTAATTATGCAAAATGACGTTCAAGGATCTGCGAAAAGTTTTGGTGACATTAAGCACATTCTCATTGGAATGTTGACGAATTTTGAGTATGAATCGTTGCTGCTTAAAACTACACAGAACATTTTGGGACGAGATCTTCATTCAAAGTTGCTCAAGGACAAGCAACAAGCAGAGGCTGGAATTTATTGTAAATTCCTTAAATGCTCAATTTGTAAACGAAAGCTTTCAGAAACGGTAAATGATGCATCACAAAATGACAGTGTTATAATTTTCAGTATTTGTGGACATTCCATACACAATTCATGCTACCAAAAGTCACAAGATGAAGAAGGCACGAATGAGAATGACGATGAAACGTGTGATAAAGATTTAAATAAGTTACAATGTAACGAGTGTGGAATTATTATTAATGAGATAGACTCAATTTATTTAAGCAAAACGAATTGGAGTTTGATACCCAAATATGACACGACGACGTTCGATTTGAAGCTTAAAGCACCGACAAGATTGGGTCTTGATAAAAAATTATAGTGCTAATTATTGTGTAACTTATATATTATAATCATCATCAAAAGTATATCTATTATATTAATAAACAAATGCATTTTTTTGTTGAACAAATTAAAGCTCCTCGTACGTTTCTATGAATCCACAAGTTTTACAGGTATGAGAATATTCATCAGTTTCTTCATTGTATGTACTTTTCCCATATTCATGCTCGTGTGGCTTGTAAGTTTTATCATATAGAGTTGCTCGCACATTTTTACGAAGCGTTGACAGCTGCTTATTGTATTTCTTTACTTTAGCTATTTCCCGCTTTTCCTCACGAATTAGTTTTTCTTCAATTAAAAAACCGTTGATGCTCCCAAGAATTACATTTACTATAATATAAATATACTATAAACTCATATCCAGTAAATCGAAAATTTAGCTAATAAGGATTCATCTATTCTTTAATATCTTCAATGCATAATTAATGATACATAACACAAAAGGGATATTTAATTGGTGAAATCGAGCTCAGGGAGAGCTATTCCTTCTTTGATGACAACTCTTCTCATAATGTTTGCAATGGACTGTCGTAGCTTTAAGACGTCCTTCAATGCAAAACTTTGTTTAATTGTTCCTTCTGTTAATAGCATTACATAATATGCCATGACAAAAATCCCACAGTCTCCATACGTTTGCTTCGGAACTTGCATGTGACACAATTTGAATTTCAACTGACTCTTTTGTCCATTATTTTGCAATTCAAATTGCCGATCGAAAAATAATTGAATAATTTTGATAATGGCGAGATTAGTGTTAAAGTGCATTGAACATAAAAGATGTAGATTGACGCTGAAGATAAAATAAAGTCAAAATGAATAAATAGAAAAATAAAAGTTGAAATAATTTGTGTCATATTACGTGTTTTTTTCAGAGTACGTTGCATACATTAGGCGCCAATGATCATTAGTTAATACCGGAATAAAAATTTGCTTCTTGTCGAAAATATTAATTCCAGCTGTATGGCTGTCGAGTTGCTTGATGCAGGAAGGTGTTAATTATTTTTTTGCCTCTATGCATATTTTTAAATTCATGTAGTCGTTAAATAGACGCAATGTGCCCAAGAAAATTTCGTTTTTCTTCTCATCATTCTCATACTTAAGCGTAAAGTACATAAAAAAAATCAAGAATGTTGTCCGTTACCCACTCGTGGGTTCCTAAACATTCATAATCACGTAGAGTAAATGCAAATTTATCATAAATTCCAATTATGACGATTTCCTGGTTCATTATGATTCATTGTGTCTGGATTATAGACCTTGTCAACGTCGACAACTTCCTCACTGCCTGCTACTTCATCCAACTTATCATTCACATCATTTTTGACAATTTTTGCATCATTTGTGTCGGTCACGTGTGCGATCAACTTTTCAGTCACGCGTTTTTGTATTTCATCATATAGCTTTTCATCCTTATCACTACGCAAATCTATCAAATAATCCAACGGACCTTCCAATACCTTTAAAACTTTCACATTTCCATTATTTTCAATCGCACAGACACGCAAAAAAAAAATCAATGGACATTTCCTCCTGCAAGTCATCCTTAATGACTGCATAGGCTTCATTTTCTTCAGTTTCTTGATCAGTGAGCACAAAAAAATACAATTCTGCATCATCATTGACTTCCACCGTTATTGTATCACATTCAACGTATTTCATTGTCTTTTGATGCTGTCTCTTTCACTGGATGATATTTTTTATTAATTAAAGCACTTCTAATAGATATATTTAACTGTTTTTAATTATATTTTATGTGCCGAAATATTTCTCTGAATTTTTGTTTTTAGTGCATTTTCCCATTGGGAAAAGACACTATTGTCCGCGTTTTGTCCGTCTGTCTGTCCGTCCGTCCGTCTGCCGTGTAACTCCTCCTCCAGTTTAAGCTTTTTCGACGCGGTTTTTTGCTTAAAATGTGTGGACTAGGTCTGAGGCAAGAATGACGAGAGATTTTTTTGATCGGTGTAGTAGAAGTTAATTAAATTAACTTTTTTTCAAAAAATTGCTTACGTTTTACGTACGTATTTTTTACGTAGCCCTTAAAAACATGACTTTTCTTACAATCTTCCGGCCAGGGTTCGAGCCCCACTCCGAGCAACTTTTTTTTGTACTTTTTTACACTTTTTTGATATTTCATGATGTGTTATGATAAAATTTTCCATTTTCATATTTTTCCTCACATTTTCCGAACTTTTCACGTAGTTAAATTAACTAAAGCTTATGATACGTAAAAATACGTACGTAAAATTACGTAACATGTAAATTTACATTACGTAAACCTTTCTTGGTGTGAATTGAAGGGGGAGGAGGGGGAGTTGAACGAGGGGGTGTATATGAAGGTGGGGGGGAGTAAAACAGGGGGGGGCATTATTTTTCAAATACTTTTTGACCGTTATTTTTAAAATATTTTTTGACCGTTATTTTTTCAAATATTTTTTGACCGTTATTTTTTCAAATATTTTTTGACCGTTATTTTCTCAAATATTATTTGACCGTTATTTTTTTCAAATATTTTTTGACCGTTTTTTTCAAATAGTTTTTGACCGTTATTTTTCCAAAAAAGAAATTAGGGGTCGTTCGCAAATTACGTCACGCAAAAAAAAGACTTTTTCGATATTTTTATTAATATTTTTGACTAATTTTTTGCGTCAGTGTTTCGTGCATTAGTTTTCTTTTTCATTACTAATTTTTTATACATTTAAATTTCTGGGCACAGTAGTTTAAGAAAATGCACTTCCGTCCGCAGCCCGTGGACGCATTACTAGTTTTTTTTTGTATGACTCACGCCAGTACTCACGCAAGTACTATTTTTGGGGGGAGTTTTTTCCTGGTTTTCTTTTGGAGCATTTTGACAATTGTTTGTATTCCGGGCACAGTAATTGATAAATCTTAGTCTAATTAATTAATTTTAAGTCATTTAAGAAAGATCCAGTTAATAAAAATAGTATAAACTAAAAAGGAAGTGATTGTGCGTGGAGTGAAACTGAAAAATGTGACAAAATGAGTGAAATAATGGACAAAAAGAAATATTATCTCAAAAATGCGGTTGATTTAACTACCTTAGAATGTTTTATTAATAATTCTCAGAGTTATACTGTAAATTATATCATCCAGAAGCATAAAAAGTTCCAAAATAAGCTTTCGAGTCTCATGAATAACATCCCTGATCACGACGACTTTAATGATGTTCGCAAAAAAATTGTTCAGTGGAATCGGTCTTTATATAATTATTCCATATTAATCAATCAGGCGAATCAGGTAATACAGTGATGGAAAGTTTAGGTGGATTAGAAATAGTAGACAAAAAGCATAAATGTGAGAAAATAATACTGACTTGAGTAATATTTTATGGATATTTAAGAAATTCTAATCGATTTTTAGTTTTGATGACAAAAATTTTTGCTTCGATGAAGAAACTTTTTGCTTATTTTTCACTTCAAATTGTTTAGTTACATGCAAATTATACATTTTTAGAAAGGTAATTGAAAATTCAATACAAAACAATGCAAAATAAGTTAAATAAATGCTTCAATTTGCAAAAAGTTGACAAAAATATTGAAATTTTCGCATCTTTTGTTGTTGGTTAATTATTTTGATCTATTCTTGCTTTATGTCTATAATTTATGCATAAAAATAAAGTAAAATGTATGAACTTAATGATTTGAGTCCAAAAAGTAAGCTTAAATAGCTTAAACATAAAAAATTTTATCAAAAAGAAATCGTCCATAATATTTTGCACGTTACCAATTTTGAATCTTAACGGTTTTTTCAAAAACAGTTAATTATAGCATATTGATTTTTTGTCATATGAAAGCTCATGAAAAACTCTATTAATGGTGAAAATTTCATTTAATTTGGACAAACTTAAGTATACTTTTGAGTAGCAAAATGAATTTTTTTTAATCGTCCATAATATTTTGCACGCTACTGTATATCTCACCAACGAAGTCACAATCACCACCCCAAAAGAAAGGTAGCACACCACGTGGCAACAGTATGTTCAAAAAAATATGATTATATTGTTTTTGGTATTTCAGTGAAACTACTTTTTTGGACTTGCTGCTTCAGGCTTACGGAATCGACCCATAGTGTTCAGTATGTAAAGTCTGTGCCTAAAATTACCAATTTAACAGTGAAAACCGCATCTCGATTGGTGCTTCCAGTGCCGAGTTTTCTTTAAATTTTGTTACTTTAATTAAAATATTTTTAGTTAAGAATAATCAAGTGCAAATTAGTGAGTCAGAAGATTATAGTGATGAAAGTGACTCAACTGAGTCATTCACTGATAAAGAAGATAGCACTAGTGAGGATGAAGGCACTAATAGTAGAATTGATATAAACTCAATAGATTTTGGTATAAAAAAAGTCGTTGGAAAAAATCCACCAGAAGTACGATTAAAAAAATATTCCGTACCCAAAAACGTGACAGTTTCTGAATTTTCATCTTTGCTGGAACATTCATTGAACAAATCTAAAAATTATAATGGCTTTAAAATGCATTCACAATCAGATTTGTTTGACTTTGAAGCTTAAAGCACCGACAAGATTGGGTCTTGATAAAAAATTATAGTGCTAATTATTGTGTAACTTATATATTATAATCATCATCAAAAGTATATCTATTATATTAATAAACAAATGCATTTTTTTGTTGAACAAATTAAAGCTCCTCGTATGTCTCTATGAATCCACAAGTTTTACAGGTATGAGAATATTCATCAGTTTCTTCATTGTATGTGCTTTTTCCATATTCATGCTCGTGTGGCTTGTAAGTTTTATCGTATAGAGTTGCTCGCACATTTTTACGAAGCGTTGACAGCTGCTTATTGTATTTCTTTACTTTAGCTATTTCCCGCTTTTCCTCACGAATTTGTTTTTCTTCTTCTAGCTTCTTTTCACTCTCATAAACTTCCATTGCTCTTTCCATCACTTTTGATTTCAAATAAAGTTTCATCTCTGCCCAAGTTGATTTATGAGGATTTTTACGGGAAATGAATCTTAGTGGCGGTTCTCTTTTGTCGAAATCACAATCTTTCAGAAGAAATTCGTTCCTTGCATCTGTTTTTGTTATTAATTCATGCTTTTCATCCAAGTCTTTACATTTATCACAACACGAAAAGTCGAAATTTTTGTATAAATAGGAATCAGCAAACTCTTCAGAGCATTCATTGCATGTTAGGTATGTTATTGGAACTTCCAATGCATCCTCTTCGGCTAGTTTTTGGATCTTTGCTGTTCGTTCCTCTTCTTCGGCTGCATGATCTACTTCATCTAATAAAAAGCCTCCATTTGTGTCCTTGAACTTATGTCCATCAACCTTTATCATTTTTCCGCCTGATTCACATTCTTTTGAGCTAGAATTAAAAGATGTTTTGAAATTATGACATAATTGTTCATGGGAAGTCAAAGTTATTTTACAGAAGTAATATTTGTCATGTTTATTAGTGTACATGCTTTAGAAATCTTTTAAATTCTATGAATACAGCATATAACTAAGCAACATGATTCTTAAGGAACAGAAAAAAACTTACACAGCAATTTTAGACTCTCTTAACTGAATTGCCTTCAATCGATTTCTCTCAATTCGAGCTTTTTGAGCAGCTGTAAGTTCAAGTTTAGCCTTTGGTTCTTCCATTTCGATAGTACTAATTAATAATTTAACAAATTCACGGTCACTGGATGTTTTTGTATACTTTTTAACGAAGCGCCAATTATCTTGACGAAAGACTTAACGAAAGGATATTTGAAAATATCTTGTAACGGAAATTGTTTAAAAGTACAGCAAGTAAATTTATTTCAAAGGTTTTTATTGCTCTTTTTAGTTCGTATTATGTAGGGGCGGAATGTTCCATCGCATATATGCTTTGTTAATTGTATTGGTCTTATAAACTGACTTTTGCATTTATCACATTCAATAAAGTCTTTCTCGTGCTTCTTTTTATGTAGAGTTAGAGCATACTTTTGCCTAAATGTCTGATTGCATTCATTACATACAAATGGACTATTTTTCGTGTGTACCCTCAAATGGTTCGTTAGATGATGATGATGTCTAAAAGATTTATCACATCCCTCATTAGTGCATTTATATTTCTTAATTAAATTATGTGAACGGAGATGGGATCTCAAATTTCGTCTACTATCGTACATATTTCCACACGTTTGGCAGATAAATCGTTGATTATGATATTCACTCATATGATTTTCATGGGCATTTTTGTTTTTTAAGCTTATGCTGCATGCTGTGCATTTAAAATCATTTTTAGATATCAAATTATGGTCTTTTAAATGCAATTTTAATTCTCCATCAGTTAAAAAGGATATAGAGCATTCTGTGCATTTAAAATTGACTTTATCGTTAACATCAATTAATGGAGATTCTAGTTCCGACGTGACATGTTCAGGATTTTTAATTATTTCACGAGCAAACAGAAATTTTGGCGTAAGAATCAACTGAGGCTTTTGTTTTTCAAATTTTAGCTCTTCCCTACAAACGACTTGCTTAACTTCTTCATCTGGAAGTAGTTCTTCGGTGATAAAATCATCATCAGCCATAAAATTGTCCGTTTCAGACAAAAGCTCATTATTGTCATCAAAAATCTCAATTTCCTCGTCAAATTCTATCAGATCATCTTGTATTACTTCCTGCAATAACTCGTCTTGTTCTTGAGATATTGTACTTAAAAACAGCCTGAGATCATTTTGCTTCCGAATGAGTTGGTTTCTGGATGTTGTGGATTAATGTCATGAATTATTTGGAAGTTTTGCATTGGAAATTAACTTACTTGAAGAAATAGAAGTTCTCCAGGTGATCACTGCAGTCTGTGCATACATTCAATGGATATTCACTAGTCAAAGGAAGCTGTAAATTATATTTTAAATTTTAAGTCAACTAAAATAAATAATTATTTTACCTCAGTTCTAGTCAATTCCTCAAATTTGACCTTTTGATGATCTATCAGTCGAATCAGTAATTTGTGATTGTCACATTCTGTGTTAATTAAGCACAACCGGCAGATTTTATCCAGCGAAACCATTAATAAATGCTAATTTGTTTAATTCACAAATTTTTTGTTGACAAAATAAAATCCTTCGTTAAAAGTTTCGTTAAGTTATTTAACGAAATGTTGGCAAATTATTAAGTTCTTCATAAAAAAATTCTATTTAATTAATTTCGAGCGATATTATTGGCAGTAGTAGGAATATATTAATTAAAAATAGACGATGAGATGGAGTCAGTGTTGTTAAAAGTGCTTTGGTATTTAATTCATCTACTTGTGGATTTATTTGAGACATTTTATTATTTCGGCTTAGAATTTCGCGAAAATTTTTATAATTTCATTAAAAATATCACTAAAGATCAGCCAATCAGCACAAAAGAGAGTGAATTACAGCTGATTGAAAGCAGTGTGCTGGATTTAGAGAAAATACCCAAACATATTATCGTCATATTGAATATAAATAATGAGAAAGACGTGGACCTATCACAGCTAACAAACTTAATTTACTGGTCACTGAGTAGTGGAATTAACTATATTAGTTTCTACGATTACAAAGGTAAGCATTTTCATGTCCATAGCACAATTATCTTCATCTTAATCAGCTTTAAATTCGACCTTTTCTCATTACTTGACCTTTCATACGAGACAAAGTATTTTTTTTGTATGTCAATGCACATTCAGTCAGTCACATGATATCGATTACTAAAATTACTTTCTACTATTATTAAATATTTTTATAGCACCACAATAATTGTGTCATAAAGTGATAAAAATTTTAATGTTCATTTTTAGGGATTGTTAAGCACCAACTTGCATCATCATTACATCACGTAATACACGAAAAGCTCAACATAAGCGATAATGAAAACATTGTATGGGGACCGAATTATCAAAACAATTCTGAAGGAATTAAATTTCCGCATCGAAACGGATACAGGAGACATATAGTTATCAATTTATACTCATCGGATGATGGTTATGGCAAGTTCAATGAACTGCTTACAGACGAACTATGTAAAAAGACGAACAACGTTGATGATGAAGAAGACATTCTAAACAGTAGAAACATAACGATAGATAAAGTTGATAGGAAATTGAGTAAACTATTTGGAAATATACCAGATCCAGAATTGGCTATTTACTTTGGAAATGTTACTTGTACAGCAGGTGTTCTTCCGTGGCACATAAGACTTACAGAATTCATACAAATAGCTTATAAGCAGCATCACCTATCACTTGATAAATATCTACGAGTGCTGTATAAATATGCACGATGTGAGCAGCGTTTTGGAAAATGAATTTTTATCGTGGGGTGTAATCAATTTTAAAGGAAGAAAGTCCTTCTGTTATTGAGAGAAACTATTAATTTTATGTGTGCTTTGCGTGAATGTCCAATAAACAAATTTCTATGAATTAATTATTTAATATGAAGTATTCCTAATAGATCCTCACGTAAGGACGAGGACAGAGGAAGTGAATACATGGTTAAGACGATTTATGAAAGAAAAGAATCAATTCCCAGATATGCTGTTAAAATCTATGAATAAAATGATAATCAATGAACTATATTAATTTCAAAAATAACGGTTTCTGAAGATTTGAATCTGAAAACTGTACAAATTCAACTGAAACATTTGTAAGGTTCTCGAATTTCAAAAATTTCAAAACCGTTAAGAAAACAAAATTTTAAATGATTTCAAAGGAAATTTTCGATTTATTTCAGAGCTTAACAGAGAAATAATCACAAAAAGGGGATGTTTAATTAGATTTTTTTTATTAAGAGTTGGCTAAAAATTGGGAAATGTATCTAAATTTTTTAAGCCCTTAACTATACACCGAAAAAAGGCATCCCCGAAAATGGGGAGCATTTGACTTTTATTTGGAACCCATTGAAGGGTCTCGTTTAATTGATACATAAATTTACATAATTTAATACCTACGTCTGTGCCTATCCCGACTTCTTGAGCGGCTCCTCGATCGACGCCTGCTGGATTCTGAACTACGTATTGAAGATTTAGACTCAATTGAACGACGATCTGATTTACTGGATTGATGTCGTTTTTCTTTAACGTCACGAGACCTCGAACGAGATTTATCCTTTTTCTTACTCGACTTTTTGCTATGTTTACTTGACTTTTTATGCTTCTTATGCTTTTTACGATGTCCAGAATCAGAGGAGCTTGACGACGAGTCTCGACGTTTTTTCTTCTCCTTCTTTGGACTGTCGCTATTCTCTGCCTTTTCAATAATTGACGGAGGTTGAGGAACAACTATTTTTGGTGTCGAATTAGTTCCATTCTCACTTGCTGTTGATCGATTACTTTCGACCATACCAAGATGTGTCATTTGAGTAGTAGAACGTCCATCTTTTGGATCACTAAAACGTGTCTTCTTTTCCCGTTGCACTCTCATTATAGGCCCTGACATTTTTGGAATGGCATTTACGAGTTTAAAGGAAAAGAAAAAGTTCCGAAAAAATTCCAAAATTCATAAAATGTCGTCTTATTCATAAAGATTAATTGCCTTCCATGCTGATAATATTAGCACGAAAGAGAACTTACCAGATGATGTGGATATGGAATAAATCATTGTCTCATATTTTTCCTCACCATCTTTACGAGAACTTTTGAACTTTTGCCTCTCATCATCACTATCTGAATGCCTGATTTTTGCATGCTTTAACTGTTCTGGTTCAGATTTTGATGATGAACGCTTTTTTAATCTTTCCTCCTCCTCTGCTGCCTGCTTATCGATCCTTTCATTTACGAGCTTCTCAAATATTATTTGCTTTTTGTGGATTCGTTCCTGAGTGTTCATATTGCTTAGTTATTTCAGAGTATGTACATAAAAAGTACCACAAATCACCTTTAAAACTGATTCAGACTCCCAATCGCTATTCTCACCGTTCTCATTCTCAGAATCTTCCTCATCCGTGCTACTCGAATAGGCACCTAGTCCTAAGAAAGAAAAAAATTAAACAAAAGAGAAGAGATATTTGTGAAATAAGCAGCCTACATGGCATAAAGTCATGAAAGAAAGAAGACTTTTTTTTTGAAAAGAAAATATGGAATCAGCTGCATTCAAGGACATAATTCTTGAGAGCATGCAAATTTCCATTGTGTGATGAATGAGAAACAACTTCCTCAAAGTCAGCTCAACACACTATTCGATTGACAAAATTCAACAGCATGTCCATTTTTCCAAAAATCATGATTGAGAATTTTCTAGGAACTAAGATCCAGTTGGATCTCAAATCTGTCAACAGACAAAAATCTAAATTCTAAAATGACGATTTTAGGCGAATTTAGCCAACAATACGTTGAGCTGATCATCGAGTAAATTCTAGGTCTGAATGAGTGATAATGAATGATGGAAGCGCAGTTTTTATGTCAAATTGTATCGAAATGTGAAGCAAAGATTAATTTGAAGCCAAAAACGAAAGGTTTTCATATTTATAATAAAAACGTTTTTAAACAATTTATCGATCAAATAGGAAATTGGATTACTTACCAAGTCCAATGAGTGCAGGCTTTGTGGTCGCTGAAGCTTTAATTTTGTTTAACAAATTAATATAAAGATATCAACCATAATAAACCTTAATATGAGGCATGATCAAAAGATTTGAATTTGAAAGATTGATTGAAATGAAATTAATGCCTCGATTAAATTTCTTTTCATGAATTTCTAGCCTTAGAAATTTGTTAAATATCACATTTTTCAATGAGATTAAGAAGAGTTTGTTTTAATAAAAAGTAATTAAAAATATAATGAAATTAACAGTTTGCTATCATTACAACTACCTTTTTTGCGATACTTTGACAGAGTTTCAGTACTTATCTCTTGAATTTTTTCATCGGTTACTTCTAATAGCAACTGTGTCAGAGTTTTCCGAACAAGTAACATCTAATTGTACATTTTCATTAGTTAATAAATGTAGAATTTTTTTGCGATATTATTTTGAGTTTACCATATTTTCGTAAGCTTCCTCATCAATTGGCTCTGGTTTATGTTGACTTTTGGGTACTTTATTATCAGTCTCTTCAGTTTCAGAATCAGACGATTCCTAAAAATCAATCAAATTTATGTTTAAAAAAATTGATTGTGCCTTGATAATTGCACAGCACATCTTACATATTTGCTTTTAGAAACTTTTTCCTTTTCAATCTCTTTAAGTGCCTCTTCCATCAACTTTTTCCTATTATCTTCATCCACTTTTCGCTTCTGTTCTTCTCTTATTCGTACCTCTTCTAGTTCCTTTTCACGTTTCATTTTTTCTAAACCTTCTCGAATCCATATTGGCAATTTCTTACGTTTCTGTATATCCATCATGCCTACAGATGACGCAGAATTGCTGTTGCTATCATCATTGTCGGAATCATCCATATCCATGTCAATTGTATTAATTTGATCTTCAATGTTATTGATTGAAGGTGGATCTGGAATAATTAATGGCTGTTGAGGAGTAAAATGGCTTTTGCGAGGTGCATCTTGTTGCTTTTGAAATCGATTGGAGCTAGCTGGGAATTGCTGTATAGCAGGAACTTGAATAAATGGTGTTGACTGGATGTTTGAAAAGGGAATCGTAGTAGTCGTATGTTGTTGAACAGAATTCCATACATCTTGAGCTGATTCTTCCTTCACATCCTCAATTTCCATATCAGCTACTGCCAAATTATCATAATTAGTGTTGTTTGAGAAACTTATCTGCGGTGGCTCGGGAATTTGAAGATCTTTTGGCAATAATTCTTCACTTGTCTGCGATTGCTTCCTAATCCAGTCTTGTGCCAATTGTTTCCAATAATTCTCATCCATCTGATTCATCTTTGGCTATTTAACTATCGACTCATCCACAAACATTACTATTTTAGCTAATAATTAGTGATTTAAATTAATTTCAATTTTCATCAATATTTTTTCAGTGCACTAATTTTTTTAACGAAACTGAATTTGAATATTTTGTGGCCGTTGATATTTTTTAACGAAGGTTCCAGCCAGTAGTAAAGTAGCTATAACGGACATAAGAAATTCAGTTGTTTAAAAAACGTATCAAGTTTGTCAATAGACTTTTTATATTTTGAAGTAAATTTTAAGTCGATAACAATTGTTAATAGAATTAATAAATGTGTTGAAGAGAAGCAGCAAGTGAGTGGATAAAGGCGAAAATGAGTGACATTAAGGATATAAATGTTAAAGAGCAAAAATTCATTTTGGAAAATGGTTTGTTATTTTTGCATGCATTCATTGAAAAAGTTTTTCCTTGAATATCGATTTTTTGCAATGATTACTTTTCGCATATACCTTAGAAAATTTCGAGATGCTCAAAGCGCTGTATGACTTTAAAGCTGTCTATCCAAAAACTATATCGTAAGTGTCACATGATTTTTGATGTATTACATAAATTTAATTAACATAAATTAAATAATTTGACAACATCCAGATTCGAGGAAGGCGACCTGTTTCTACTCCATCAAACGTCTGCAAGGCAGAGAAATTGGTGGCAAGTCGTGAATGAAAGAGGCAACATAGGATTCGTTCCATCGAATTATGTTGAGAAAATAAAGGTAATTTAATTAAATTATTATTATTGTCCCTTTTGTCATTCATTCCTACACACCCAATTTTCTCCACCACACATATTTCACATCTGTGTTATTTTCTCAAGACATGATAAGAGAGATGAGACGTGAAAAATCGATAAAATTTTTATGCATCAATTTTCATAAAATGTCATTAATTTAATTACAGCAAATTACTCACCACCTACTTATTTCCTTTGTGTCATTCTGTTTAGGTCGAACCTGCTTATCTGCTTGAATTCATTGAGACGGCAATTGAAAATTTAAAGCATTCAGACGAGAAAGAAATTAATAATATAATTAGCCGTGAACAGCTGATATCCAATTTGATTGATAAGAAGAAAAATTTGGAAAAGCTGATGATTGGTGATGTCGAATTGAGAAATTTGCCCGAAGAACCGCTTCCAAAAGAAAAGAAACATAAATCAAAAGTTGGAAATGGTTCAGTCAAGCACCAAACTGAGGAACAGCAAGAACCAGATATCACTCAAGAAGCAAAAATTAAGCATAATAAGAATAAGACGGAAAATGTTCCAAAGAAATCCATGTCAACGTCTAGCGTCGGTGAAGCAAAACCCCCTCAAATGATACAAGAAAGTCCAAGTATGAATGTTTTAACATCAAAATTAGATGATGTATCCTTAACATCTCCAAGCAATCCTGACACAAGCCTTTTATCTGAAGTTTCTTCTGGAGAAACGATCACTACAATTACAATAACCAGCATGACAGACGACGCAACCATTGTGACAAAAGAATTAGAATTAGATGATGAGGAAATGCAAGCAGCACCGGCGAGCGATGCAACAATGGCTGATATTAAGGAGGAGAAATCTGAGGCATCAAAAAGTTCCAGTAATGAGAAAGTCGTGGCTAATGGTGGCTGTAAAAATGTCGATAAGCACGATGTAATTATAGTTGAGGAACAAGATGTCTATCAAATTGTTGAATCTATTAGAAAGAATACAAATTTAAGTCACGAGCTATCTCAATTAGCTCTACGAGTTGTTATTGACGAGATGGAAGCTTTAATACCTGAATCAGCCAAATATCTCGATCCAATAGCAATTCATCTGACAAATCCACTCACAGTTCCTGATAATCTTTTGGGACAAACTCATGATGCTCAACGCTTACGTAACTTATTTTCGGAACTAGCTGATGCTAAAAATGACTCGGAACAGAGAAGCTGGATGCTGTATGAGGATGAAGTTGACTTAACAAATTATTTAACTGAATTAATACGTATACTAGTCGATGCAGATCCAAAAATTTGTCGCTATGAGATGTCATGCGATGCATACCATTCAGTCAATAATCTCGTACTTTATTATCAAATGGAAACAAGATGGAATATAAGGAAGCTCTTGTTGAAAACCTTTAAAGCAATGTGCTTATTAGACGTCACGTGCGTTGATCTGTTAATTGGGTCCGTTTTACCCCTTGAATTAGTGCAAGACATGCTTTCAAACCCCGAGAATCTAGAGAAACTAAGCGAATTATCTGTTATGCTGATTATGATTTTCAGTGCTGGACATAAAATGCCCATTGCTCATTTTGACCTAATGAAACATGATTTTGTGCTGTTCATGCTTAATCTAATCGAAAATCCTTTAGAAGATGACCAAACAGAATTTTTATCTGACGTTATGATTAATTTATTACTCGCTTTTAATCTACAATTTGACAATTTTACTGAAAATACAATTTTGGAAGCAATGCAACAGGTTAAGACATCAAAATCCTTTACCGAGAAGATCCTCCTCCTCATCAATCGAGAAGGTAAAAGTTATTCTTCTTCTTGTTCCTAAAAGTTTTATTGCATGACATTCTATTAACAGAGGATCCAGTGTTTGTGCTAAAACACACTAAACCACCTGTCAATTCCGTTTTGAAAATTCTTGTGGACTTATTCTCCATTCCTGAGACTACTAATCTTTTTTATACCAACGACATCAAGGTGCTCATTGACATACTCGTAAGACAACTCTCTGATCTTTCTGCTGGCGATCCCGTAAGTCGATGCTAATCTTAATCATATACATATTTGTATTAATGATGTATTATTCTTCCACAGATCCGCAAATGGTACCTCGAGCTGTGCAGAAGAATCTTAAGGAACACAGACTACGCTGAACATCAGCATCGTGCATTGGATTTAATGAAAATCTTCACGAGAATCTTTTGTGAGGAAACAGTCGAGTCAGCGGGAGATCAGCAAATTGTTCGTGAGATTTCGAATGAATTTCCACACATATTCAAAGCTTAAAGATAGACAATGATGGTGTTCATACATCTCCTCGGTGTAATAATGTTTAGGGATTATTGAATTTAATAATCAGTCATTATTGGTAGAATAATAAGACTCAAAAAAGTATATATATTATGGACGAAACGAAGCACAATTTTCCGAAATAGAATCATGAAATATTCTCAAAGCAAACTAATCCTAAAATTAAATTTCTAAAGCCTTTAATGGATATTAACAAAAAAAAACTTTTGAGATAAAGTCTTATTCCTTAATACTTGTAGCATTTAAAAGGTATTATTCGATTTGATGTCACTTACTTTAATTCATAGCAATTTGAAATGGTATTCAGCAAATGAGAATCAATTTTTTTCTTTCGGTATTGTCTACTACAAATAGATATTAGATGACAGTCGCATTTAAGGACGAAAGCATGTTGTTTTAGTTACATGCTTAATATTTGTCAAAAAAAAGAAAATGCTTAAAATTATTAATTGGTGCAGATTATCATCGAAATCTCCTCAGAATAATTATAAATTGCCAAAAGTACTATATGATAGTTTCCTTACAATTTGCCAAAGACGCATGTTTCATTTAAGAAAAGTGTTTAATTCCATTGGATTCCAATGTGGTTTTTAAAAAAGATTTACAAATCTATAGATTTTATTGAATGTTTAATAAAAGAAAATATTTTATTTTCAGTCATTATATTCGAGTTTTATGAATGTTGATTAGTTGAAAGGACATTTAATAGAGAAATTATTATACTTCTAATTATAATAATAATAAAACTTAAATTTCCACTAATAAAATTAATTTAAAGAGTTTTCATTTTTAACGGAAATTTCATTTTTGAAAATCAACAGAATTTGTAACGGAAATTCAAATTTTGAATTGCATAAAATCGTAGTGATAACGGAAAATATTTAGTTGATAACGAACTTTTGTGAGAGAAAGACGTGCTTTTCTTTTGTTGGTGAAAAATTTAGTTAAAACGTGAGAAAATGGAAGATATCGATAATCGTAACGAGGATCCTGATTTTGAGCCTCAAAGAAAGAAACACAAGAAGAATACTGATATAATAAGCAATGATTTAATGCTGTATGTCATTACAAAATTTGGCAAGGAATTTTTTACTGAAACAGACAAAGTTGAACGAAAGCAGATGTGTGAGATGATACGCGATGATTTAATAACCGAAAAAAGCGTTGTAATTGAACAAGACTTGATCTATGAAAACTTGATGACCCAAAAAAAGACTTTTTTGCGCGAAAAGAAGAAAGCGGGAAAGACCCAAAATGCTAAATGGCCATTTTTCGAGGCATTTTTATCTCTGGGTTCCTGTATTCGCTCAGAAAGCTCATCAACGTCGGACAAAAAGCATAGCAAGGACTCAAAGAGCAAGGAATCAAAAGACTCTAAGAGCAAATCATCCAGAAAATCATCAAGTCGTAAGGACAGCAGGAAAAGAAGCAAGGATGATTCGGCAAATGATAGTCAATCAGGAGTTGGCTTGAATGATTTGTTTGGAGCTAGTTTCTCGGAATCAGAGGCTATTCAGAGTGAAAATGATGCGAAGAAGGAAGTATTAAACACCAGCAATGGCCCTTCCACCTCAAACAGCTTCAATGCCTCACAATCTACACCAAAATCTGACAAGGATAATAAGACAGCTCCTCGTAGCAAAGGATTCTTATTTGACAAATCGATTGGTGTACAAGATAAACTCGGCTATTTCTTTGGAAAATATGAGAATGATGTTGATGATAACGTAGCTGCTCAGGCTCCAGTATCTACTAGCAAGCAACCTGAATTCCGTTCTGAAGCAGAAATGCTTGATTATTTAGATACATTGATTCCAAAAAGTCCAACGAAAGATGAAGCAGCTCCAGATGTTCCAGTCGATAAGCAAGATGATCAGGTCAATACACAAATTGATCCAATGGATTACATAAATTCATCTCTGCCAGCATCTGAAGAGGAGGAATATGCATCGCAATATCCTGCAACCCAAGACTCGCAAGAAGCTGAAGGTGACATATCTTGTACAGATGACTCTTCAAATATAGACAGTAGTGCTAACAATAAGGAAGAAAGAAATGACGAGAACGGACCAGAAGAAATGATTACTGACGATGACGATACGTTGCCAATTGATGGTAAAATGCAAAAAATAATACAGAATATCGTGAATGAAGTCTTGGCTAACAAGGTATTCGACAAAATTGATGGTAAGTTTATAATAATTGGCAGTTCCAGCGCAATTAAATTAACTAATCTTTAAATAAAAATTTCCGCAGATTCTGGAACCAATTCTGAGGGAATAAAGGAACTGAGAGAATTATTCAATGAAAATGAATCACGCATTGGTGCTATGCTGGAATTGGAAGAAAAGGTGTTCAAGCTACAACGTGATGTAAGCATTTCTCTAAATTCAATAATATATATATATTAAAATAACATTAGTTCCATTGCAGATCATAAAATCAGAACTGAAGTTCAAGGCAAAGCTGGTCCAAATTTTGGAGAACATGGATAAGAAGAAGTAAACTCAAAATAATTATTTTTAATCACGTTTAATTTAATACTAATGAAGAAGATATATATATTATTATAAAACCATATTAATCCCTGAATAAAAAACTGTTGAATGGTTCTACCTTGAAAGAAATTGTACGGTTTTAGTGTTTTGTCTTCTTTTTCAAAATTCAAATTACCGTTTTTTGCAGCGCAAAATTTAACCTTAAAAAAAGTTGATAAAATTTAGGCGGTCTATAAAATTAGCTAAAAAGCGTGTAAAAAATGGAAAGCTATAACTATATTACGTACGGAAGAGCTATAATTAATTGGAAGCTGCAGAACTTTAGTAAGGACTTGCTGGATTCAAGGAATGTTGTGAATTTGCCACCTTTATACTCTCCAGACTTTCGAATTGGTCTATCAAACTTGTGCTCTACAAAATGGTAAGGAAATCCAGCGATTTAACATGAATTTTACTATAAACTTTGCATTCACAGGAAATTCCTTGCTTCAAGAAACAAATCGGAACTAACATTGTACCTGAAAAGAGTCGATGATGTAGCACGACGATGTTATACATCTACTGGACGTTATATTGTCAAGTTTGAAGTGCATATTAAGGATCAGATCAATGAAAAGTGTGTTAAGAGAGCACATGGAAAGTTAGAGATTCATAATTTCGAGGAGAAACTGGGGAAAATAGTCAACTTAAAGGATTGTTCTCGTCCAAGAGCTTACCGCATTTTATTTAGTTCAACAATCCATATCGTTGTTCATTTGGAAATAATACGAAAGGATATAGACATATCAGCAGCCTTAAATTCAACATTATCAAGTCATTATGAAAAAATGTTCAATAACCAGTCATTTAGTGATTTCCAAGTCATAACTTCCGATGGAAAAGAAATTTACGTCCATAGAAATATTTTATCAATGCGTTCACCGGTTTTTGAGGCAATGATAAGTTCAACAATGATTGAAGGATCTGAAAAGAAAGTTCTAATTAATGATATTGAAGGACGTACATTAATGGAATTAATTAGATTCGTCTATTCGGGAAAAGTTAATGAAATTGATACAATTGCTGGTGAATTGCTTTATGCTGCCAATAAGTATGATATTCAGGATCTAAAACCGCTTTGTGTAGAATCACTAGCATTAAATATTGGTGTCGAAAATGTTCTTGAGACTCTCGTTTTGGCTGATTTGCATCAAGAGAAATATTTAAAGAAATTTGCTATGGACTTTATCAAGTTCAAATATCCGGAAATAAAGGAACAACCAGAATGGGAAAATCTCTCTCATCAAGTCATGAAGGACATTCTAGACTTTATCATGTCACCAAATGGACACAAGAGTGAGGAACACACAATCATCACAAATATCAAGCGATCAGCTCAGATTGCTCACACAACTGCCAACGCCAATCCTGCACAATAAATGTCTTAACGTAACTGTATTATTTTCACTCTCTAGTCTATTCGTACTGCATAATTTAATAATCTAGCATAATGATCAACAGCACAAGATTTTTATTGGGAAATTCCCATGCTAAATATAATCGATCACGAAAGCTAGTCTTATGTTTACTGTTTAATAAAAATAAATGCTTTTCGGAAAGTCCATTAACCTTAACATTGAAATTGTGATTCATTCATACTATATGCGGAACATTCAATTTCATTAATTCTTCATTCCAATTCTGCTGAAAAAAATGTTTTTTACGTCATATCATAAGTTTAAGTTACTGAATGAATGTCAAATCGTAAAAAGGTGTCATTGGTAAATAATAAAAATATTGTCTTTATTATCGTACGTGATCGAATTGCCATGCATTCAGTCAATGTATCTTTAACATAAATTACACTGATTAGCAGGTCAGTCAAATCAAATCTTAATTTATTTACTATCTTTTCATATTGGAAGTCAAGGCAAGCTTGATGAAGTGATTCACTTCTTTTCTTTGAATAATCTATGCACACTTCTAAATGCAACGGACTGACTAGATGAGCTAAATAAGAAAAATGCATCCGGAATCGAAGTATGTGTGAGGAAGAAGGGAATTCCCTGACCTTAGACAAGAGACAACGAGAAGAGAGAATAGCTTAAGAAGAAGAAAACGATTGGAAATATGAGTGTTGATGCATTAAGCGCATATTTTGTTGCTTTATTAATTTGTTGTTTTCTGAAATTTAACGGTTTTCGAAAATTCAAAATTTAACGGCTTCTTGAAATTTGAATGAACAAATTGTTTCGTTAAGTTTTTGAATTTTTGAAAACCGTTAAATTTTTTGAATTTCTAAAAACCGTTGAAGCTTAAAGCTTGCAATGTGTGTTTTGAGGCATGACATAAATTCAAAATACTGCGAAATGAAAATATTACGCACAGTCATTAACTCATTCAGTTCGATTTGTTGATTCTCTTCTCTTATTTGCTTCTATTAACTATTTATTTATTTTCTTAAAGACTGTTCTCTCTCAGGACCTTCAGAACATTTTCTCATAGCTTGCACTTGTTGAGATTTCACATATAAAATATGCTGTTTACTCAATCAAGCAAGTCATTTGAAAAAAGTTGCTTGGTGTGTCTCTATCAGTTGAATCTCATAGGAAGTAAAAAAATGAAAATAATTTTGTTGTTATTTATGTTGACACTCGCTCAATGCCAAGAAAGTGGAACTTTTTGGTGGAAGAACAAGGACTTGATAAATGGAGCGTCTCAATCAAGAAGCTTGAAGGAATCATCAGCCAAAATTAGGACACTACCGCCACGTTATCGTCAGCAGGAAAAAGAAGAAGTCACTACAAAGAAGACAGTATCACTTTATGACCGTGATACTCATGAGACCCAAGACAATAATAATGCTGAATATAAATACGATAATGAGCCAGACTGTGTGTGTGTACCGAAAAATTTATGCGATTCCAATAATACGCTAATTACTGACGGCAATGGATTGATTGATGAAAGGTAAGCAGCAATATTAATTTTTTAATAGTTTAACTAACAAATTTATTCATAATAAAATTTGCATCGATTTATTTAACTTTCATTGAGATATTTTCATCACACGGTGATCTCTCTCACTTTCTCGTCATTTTAAATAATCCTGTAGACTTGACTTCCGTAGCATACTCACAAAATTAATAACAATTTGTAGTTTCAGCTATCGAATTCCTTAAAATATACACATACAAACTAAATAGACAATTGTTTTGTAATATTTTAAAGGAATTGTTCTTGACTGCTTGCACTAAGTTCCATTAATCTCCATGCAGTTCGTGGATTAAGATCATTAATATCTCGACAAAGTACCCAAACATAATTTACACGCATAACTTTCTCTGGATCTCCTTCAATCACTTTATTATATTTGTCTCTAACGCACATTATTTGTTGTGCCTGGAAAGTAATGATCAAAACTGGTCCTTGTTCCATTACTTTTCCCATGGCTAAATCGACGTTTTCAATATCGAGAATTTTTGAGTCTAAAAAGTAGCCAATTTTTTGTGCAGCAGCAATTGGTGTTGCAATGACATTATAACAACTTTCAAAGCACCAATCTTTAAGGATCTCCAAGTTTCCACGTACCATCGCCTCGAGAATATTTGGAATAATGTCAGTTTCACAGTTCTTAAGGAAGTTCTTCTCATTGAATTCTGGCTCTACTTTACATATTTCTGTTAATGTTTCCGACAATTCTGTTTTACTAAACATCCCACCCATAATGTCGCTAACCTTGTCAGTCAGTAATCTTGATGCTCTTATCACTGGATTCTCTGATTCATCATATTTCATTTTCCACGAAAGAACCTTATTCACGTACGTATTGTTGTTCTTGAAATTTTCCCACGACTGGTAGAATTTTGAATCTTTATGGAGCTCAACGCCTGTAGCATCGGTATTAGCTTCGAATTCTCGATCGTCATGCATAAATTCTGAAAATTCTACTCGTTTCCTTAATTTTTCTGGGGCTCTATAAACTCTTGCATGAATTCCTTGACTTCCCATCTCCTCTCTGACAGCGGCTGTTGCTTGTGAAATACTTTGAAATGCTTGACTTTTTCCTAGTTCCGCTGTTTTCTCACTTATCGTACTGGCAGTTTCTTTTGCTGTTTTTGACAAATCTTCAGTAATTTTTGATGCCTTTTTTGCTATGTCCGTTTTACCGACCTCATCAATTACTGATCCAAACTTCTCTTTTAGTGCATCAGTTCCTTTTGAGGCTTCGGATTCGACAGAATAGAACTTTTGGCGAGCATTTTTTAAAGCATCAGACTGTTCAAGCTTTTCTGCCTCTTCTCTGAACTTTTTGACACTCTCTTTCATTTCCTTGCTTTTATCATATTCCTGTTTGATATTTTCAAGTACTTGTGAAAAGAATCCAGGCCGTCTTCCAGTTGAATAACACTAAAAATAAGAAAGACTGTGAAAATCATACAAAAATATTATTTAGACATATTAATTACCGCACAAATTTCAATCGCATGACTCTGTTGGATCTTCTGGTTTAAAACAATAGTATTTCTAATGCTGTTATTGTTAATTAGTGTCAGATTTCGAGAGCTTAGCCTTAGTAATCGATTCTAGAAAAATACAAAAATTATCAATTTCGTAACATTAACCTTATTATCATAAATATTAAATTTCCTCGAGAAATAACAACGTCATCCATGTGACAGCTATGTCATTCAATGCATAACAATGTTCCTTACCATTTTGTGTATTTAATTAATTATTTATCCCTATAACTAATGAATTAAACTAAAAATCTAAAAATTCAATTTAAATTGAACTTAAAAGTTGGTTTTGAATTGGGGTGCAACTTCATGTCATTAGCTGGTTTTACACTCCTTGGCGTTTTATTGCATGAATGTTTAATTAAATTAAGTTCTAATAAGTTCAAAGTATCTAAAGTTGCGTTCAAAAAATTGAGTAAAATTGAGAGTCTTTCAGGAGTTAAAGACCGGAAGTTAGCATAACGGGATTTTTCAATTTAAAAGAATTGTGTGAATTGAACTAAAAACACCCTGTAAAATTTCAAATATTTTGTGACCGTTACAGTTTTCAAAAATTAACTTCCACGCAAAAGCGTGTAAGTTATTAGTTTCGTCAAAAACACACTTTTTTTATTACGGTATTAAGACTTCTTATTAAAAAAATTCTAATGATGCCAAAAGTTGTGTATCGCGAGGCTGCATTTTTCTGTATATAAATTTTTTTCACTAAGTATCATCTAAGGGTCCAAAACCTCGAAAAACGTGTTTTTTAGGGTCCACAAATTTGGTAATCAGGGTCACAGCCGAGCCATGTACATATGGAAATTTGGTTTTTTTGCCATTTGGTCACACATATCAAGCGACCAGGGGAATGGAAAGTCATTTTAGGAAATTTTGAAATTTTCAGTGATTTTAAGGCTGTCAAAGTTGACAAACCTAGGAAAAATTACACTTTTCTTCAAACGCCTGACGACCCAGGGTTTTTTTCAAACTGGATATACCTTTGTATCCTATCTTATAGTCCTTTCTATGACGTTTACAAAAATACCCCACATGACTATGTTTGGACTTAATCCTGAGATTCTACAGCACTTTGAAAATCGAAAAAAATGGATTTTTTTTTAAAAAAATTGAATTATCATAAAGGCTCTAGATGATTACTGGATCTTTTTTATTGGATAAAGAGGCTCTGGGTGGTAACTGGATCTTATTTTTATGGACATAGAGGCTCTGGATGATAACTGGATCTTATTTTTATGGACACAGGGGCTCTGGATGGTAACTGGATCTTATTTTTATCGGATATAGAGGGTCTGGGTGATAACTGGATCTTATTATATTGGACATAGAGGCTCTGGATGGTAGCTGGATCTTATTTTTATGGACATAGAGGCTCTGGATGATAACTGGATCTTATTTTTATGGACACAGAGGCTCTGGGTGATAACTGGATCTTATTTTTATTGGATATAGAGGCTCTGGGAAATAACTGGACCTTATTTTTATGGACATAGAGGCTCTGGATTGTAACTGGATCTTATTTTTATTGGATAAAGAGGCTCTGGGTGAAAACTGGATCTTATTTTTATGGACATAGGGGCTCTGGATGGTAACTGGATCTTATTTTTATGGACATAGAGGCTCTGGATGGTAACAGGATCTTATTTTTATGGACATAGAGGCTCTGGATGATAACTGGATCTTATTTTTATGGACATAGAGGCTCTGGATGGTAACTGGATCTTATTTTTATTGGATAAAGAGGCTCTGGATGATAACTGGATCTTTCTTTTATGGACATAGAGGCTCTAGATGGTAACTGGATCTTATTTTATTGGACATAGAGGCTCTGGATGATTACTGGATCATATATAATTGGAAAGAGGTGTTCTGGATGTTACTGGATCTTATATAAACGGACATATAGGTTCTGGATGTTTACTGGATCTTATTTTTTTGGACATAGAGGCTCTGGATAATAACTGGATATTGTTTTATTGGACATGGATGTTTACTGGATCTTACATAAACGGAAATAGAGGCTTTGGATGATTACTGGATCTTATTTATTAGACTTAGAGGCTCTGCATGATTACTGGATCTCATTTTTATTGAACATTTTGAACTATTAATACTTTTTGAGTGCAAATTTGGGCATAAAAAAATATTGATCCACTGTGCATCAATATTAATTTTTGGTTAAAATTATTACCATAAAATTTGTTAATTTTACCAATTATTTAGTTATTTTTTAACAAAAGTTAAATTAATATTTTCCGGATCATAACTATTATCCTAAAAATTAATAGTCGTTTGAGTTAACCAGAAATGTTAATTTTAACCAAATATGTTGCAAACGCTATTTTATCGATTTTTTGGTTAAAACTTGCAGACAAATAGTTAAAGTTTGGTAAAATTATTTCTATGAGTATTTCTATGCGCAAACGAAACTTACGGCCTATAGATATACGTAAGATATAAATAGTTGAATTTACTATAATACGGTATTAATACTTCTGTTTTAAAAAATCTAATGATACCAAAGTTGTGTATCGCAAGTCTGCATTTTTCTGTTTATAAATTTTTTGGATTAAGTATCATCTACGGGTACAAAACTTCAAAAAACGAGTATTTTGGGGTCCAAAAATTTTTTGCGACCTCGTTACCTCGGCCGCATACTTTTACTACTTATTGATAATAATTAGTTTGGACGAAAACCGGATTAGGTTGAGCAAATTTTTACATCCTGAATGGAATGAATAGGAGTGAAGAATGTGGATGTACAAAAAAAACTTTATGGTATAATATTAGATATTGTTAAAACTAAAAGATCTATAAGGGTAAATCCACGAAAGATTTTTTCCAGTAGATTTACTTTTTCATAAAATTCTTCAAAACTATTTGATATTTACATTCGTTTTGTTATTTGATGTATAAAATAAGTTAGCAGCTATCATTCTGTACTTAATTTAGTTAAAATGAAGCTTTAATTAAAGAATTATTGAAGTTTTAAAATATTTTACGAATAATTTTCCAAAAACTGTGGTTTTTCAAATTCTTTTTTCTAACTAAATACAAATATCATATTTAATCTAAAACAAGACAGTGTGGATTGTAATATTTGTTTATACTCAAAACTAACACAAGAGAGCGTGGAAGTTTCTGGCGTGATCTGTACGTCGTGATTTTCAATTTTTTTTCTACTGGTTCTTTTTAGATCCTTTAATTTCTGTGGGCAAGGAAATATATGCTGTCGTCTTCAAAAAACCACTACATCTCCAAAGCCTCAAAAAATCACAACAACTACTCAAAGAAATTATTTAAATATCAATATTTCAAATATTACGAATTTAATAAGCACAATATTGAGGCCTGTCGAATCTACGGACTTTAAACCAACGACAGTCAAGCCAAAAACAACAGTTCGTCCAGCTGGAAATCAGCAGTGTATCTCAAAGAAGGGAAAAAGATTACAAGAAAGAATTTTAATCGATGAGGAAGCTGAGGAAGGAGATGAACATGATCAAGTTGGTGAAACGACATTTGCGGAATATCCATGGATGATTGAACTTTTAAAAATAAACCAAAAGACTAGAGTATACGAATACAAATGTGGTGCTGTTTTGGTAAATCCAACAACAGCATTGACAGCACACCATTGTCTGAAAAGTAAAGTTCCTTCAAACTTCCAAATCAGGGCTGGAGAGTGGGACAGAAGTTCAACCTTAGAATATTTACCACACCAAGATCGTTCGGTATCTAAGATGATCTCACATCCTCAATATTATGCTGGTGGTTTATACAATGATATTGCTATACTTAAATGGACTACACCATTAAAATTAGAACTTAATGTGCAGCCACTGTGTCTGCCTGAAGAAAATGAAGTCATAGCAACCGGAACGAGATGTTTAGTTACAGCTTGGCGGAAAACAGCTGAGAATTCTCCAACAACCGATCGCTTAAAGTTTGTGAGAGTTCCAATTGTTGATCATGCAAAATGTCAAAAGCAATTCCGTGACTTCCGTTTGGGTCCACGATTCAGATTACATGAAAGTTTTGTTTGTGCTGGTGGAGAAGAAGGCCTTGATGCTTGCAATAATGACGGAGGATCTCCTTTAGTATGCAAACGACCAAATTCAGACTCTTATATTTTGGCAGGTTTAGTGTCTTGGGGATTAGATTGTGGTCTTAAAGACGTTCCCGGTGCATATACAAATATTTTCAATTTATTGAAATGGATTAAAAGTAATTTGTAATTTTTCATTAATTATTGGTTTATTGACTTATTTCCAAAGATGCTAACTTAATTGTATTAATTTAGTGTATAAGTAGTATTTAGCTCCAAAATAATAATTCCCAATAAAAGCACTTTTATCGTTAGTTTTGACTTCTAGCATTTTTTAGAACATTTTACAGCATAGAATGACAAGTCACTTGCTTCACCAGAATCGGTAGTTTTCTTAACAGTTTTTAAAAAAAAACTGTTCAAAGTTCCAGGATGTAGCCATAAATTTCAATAAAACAATAAAAATACGATAGGTGATATAAAAAGTTTCAAGCACTAAAGTAGACACGGGTATTCAGTCGATTTCATCGGAAAAATACGAAGTATACAATTAATCCAACGATAAGAATTAAAAGCAGCGGCCCACCGATCAACATGCAAATGGTTTTTGTACAGCATTTACAGCAACCACAAACCCTAATAAAGGAATGATTTTTTATAAGATTAGATATTAATTCCTGGAAAATTTATTGATCCACTTACGTCTTGGTTATACAGCTACAGCAATCTCCCAAGCATTTACACATATTGACTTTATTATTATTATCTTCTCAACAAAGCTCAGCACTTTCTTCCTGTAAGACTATCGATTTGCGACTAAACAAGCATTTATTACTCGATAATTATTATTTTAGCTTATCAATGAATCAGAAAAAAATTACGATAAGAAAATTTTTATGATTAGACAATGAGGCAGGTTGACAAGCTTCAGTGAATGATTCACTAAAAACACAAATTATAATTTTATTGATGTTTTTATTTAAGACATTGAGACTGCTGACTGTGAGAATTTTCTGTTAGATGATAATGACATTGAACTGATTTCTGATGTTTGCAGTGCAGTGCTAATTATTTCCAAAGAGTGAAGCTCGAGTATCATTGACAGTGATGTTATTTGGAGAGAACCAGTTTTGAAATTCATCTGGCTCTACAATGAATATGTAGAGTAAAAACATGCAGCCAACAATGATGACCAAACTAAGAAGAGGCATTATTATGCACATGCAGATTGTTCTGATGGTACATGCAGCACAACAACAGCATCTGAAGGATAGAATTTAAAAAAAAATTATTTTTCAGTTTTTATCGATGCCGTTCCAGTAAATTAAAATTTCAGGCAAATTATTTTGGTACCGCTCAGGAATTTCATCAGTCTTGTTATTACTTACAAATTTAGACAACAGGAGCATGCTGATTTAATGCATTCACACATTTTAATTTACAGATTAACACTTAATTTATTCGAAAACTTTTAAATTCACAATGGAAAATTGAAAAACTCTTTAAATGCTTACTACGATCATCTCATTTATTCTTAAAACTAATATTTAATTTGGGAGGGTTTGAAACTTTATGGTATACAAGGGACGTAGCCGAGGGAGGGGGGTTGGTATTTTTTGTTGAAAACCCCTAGAAAATTCCGTAGATCCTTGGCTACGTCCCTTTGGTATACCACAGAGCTGTTACTTTTTACGGTTGTCATAATTCATAAAACTTCCATCCATACACCAAAACGTAACGAAAATAAATCATAATCAAATGGATCTCACGAGACTTTAACATTGTAGATATGATTAAAAACAGCGCCAAAAAGATAGACCGAAAAATTTCACCATACATACTCTACATCTAATAATCAAAATGATAACAGAAACGACATACATCGATATCAGGTAGCTTAACTGAGATTATTTGGCATTATTTCATTCCGTGACATTTCAAGGAAAATTTTTCGTCAATAAAAAACGTAGTAATGACATCATACCTTGTTGATGTTTTGATGAATGACGTCAGAAGACGGCGAAAATTATGAGAACCTCGTGGCGTATTCCAAGCACTCTTCCATTTCTTCCTTATTGGAATTTGTGGAAATTATTGGCAGTACATAATGATTGTACATAAGATTTACGCAAATTCCTTATGTTATGTAATCATGATGTGCGCATGTCTGGAAAGTTTGTGGAATTTCCACTTTCCAATTGATTTTTTCATCTTATTTGAGAGTTCCATAATTTTTGGAGGGGATGAAAATCATGAAATTTTGATTTTGAGTTTTTGGGATGTGAATTTAAGATATTTACAGACTAATTAATAAAATAGAGGAAGAGACATTGACTTTATGTCAAGAAGCTGTAAAATACTCAAAGATAAGGAATAAAATTGAAAATAATCTTTTAACGACTTTTCTCCTCAATTCAAAAACAACGTGCTTTTTGCTGGAAAGTCCATAAAACTTCCACTGGAAATTCCAGAGCTTTCCATTTTCCAGAGGTCCAGGATATCGATTTTTCATATAATTTCAAAAGTTTTCAAGCATTAACGTCGGTGAAAATTTTTCTCGTAATATTTTCGGGAAAAATCCAAGATTAAGAGTTCAAATTTATAGAACTTATATCTGACAGTCGTACTTAAGAGACGTAAGTAAAATTTCGACTTAAAACCTCGCTCAAATTTAATTAAGAGCGAATTACAAAATCCTCGATAAGTTCAGATAGAAAAAGTTGAGAAAAGCTCTAAAAACTCACAACTTTGAAGCACAAGACTAAGTGGAACAGCATTAAAAGTGAGGTGCGCGATGAAATTCTGATTACTTCTAGTAGAAAGTCTGATTAAATTAAGATTTATTAAATTAATCAATTTTTTCTCATTTTTGCTCATTTATCATTCTTTTTCTTTTCATTGGTTTTTCCAACAATTTTTTTATACATAATAAGTTGCATGTATCAGTAAAAAGCTTATATTCTGTTTATAGAGCTTTTACATTAGTATGAGTAAAGATTTTCCATAATGGAAAAAGTAGCATTCCATTGCTTCCTTCCACACTTCTTATGTACTCAATTTTGCATATGTATTGTCATTTAGGAATGTTTTGGTTGTATTTTAGTTTTCCATTTACTTGAGACAAATATCGTTTATCGATTACATCAGAAGATAGTCATAGAGAGAAAGTTTTGAAAAATAATTTAGAAGAGAGCAGAGGAAGATTAGAAATATCATAGAAATTATCTCCGTAGGCTACATATCATTGTGCCTTTTTACTGAAAAGGATGTTTCAAGTTGTATTCAAAAACTCGACTAATTTCCTAGAATCCTTTGTTTTGATTTTATGACTAAAATTTTCACTGTCAAAAAATCATCAAAGGATTAGAGCTATAAATAATTCATTATTCAACCAAATAGAACAAATTGAAACCCCCAACAAGCATCCACTTCAGTAAAATTGCGCTGAAAAGTCATCTATTTCTCAAAAGTCATTATCCTTCAATTTCCTTCAATTCTCTTTTTCCACATTTCTTTTTCACACAGACATGTCGATGTCTCGCTTAATAGATAATGCTTAAGTTACCAAAAGGCTTAAAGAAGAAGAAAAAAGGGAAAAAATCAAAGAAAGATCAAGAGCTTTTTACCGAAGAGGAATTAGAGCAATATAAAAGAGAACATCAAGCACATCCAGCGGAAGTAAGTGAGGAACAACATCCTGATAAGGTACATGGTGGTGATGATGATGACGAATGGTCCAAGTTTGCGGCGCTTACAACTGGTGTAGATTCAATTTTAAAGAAAACTCAAGGGGACTTAACTCGTATTAAGGAAACCTCGTTTTTTAAGCGCGTTACAACACCAAGTCAAAAGAAAAAGGAAGAGGAAGAAAAGAGAGCTGAGGAAGAAGAAAAGAGAGTTGAGGAAGCTGCAGCGGTTGCAAAAGAAGTAAAGTTAGCTGAAGAAGAGGAAGAAAGAGATCCAGCAAAGAAATTATTGAGAGCTGTCGTTGAGCTATCGGAATCTGAGGAAGAATCTGACGTTGACGATTCATTTTTTGACACAACTTTTATTGAAAGAGTTGAAGCCGGAGAGCTTCCATTAGCCTACGTTGAGCCTGAGGAAGAAGAACCCGACTTAGGACCAGATCCCTTTGATACTGGCTACGCAGAAAAGGTCATCAAAGGACCTGAAGTATCTCAGCGAGGAAAACGACTGGTTAATATCGGAGCTGCTGTTGAAGTACTAACTGGAAAAGTTGAAGCTCCAGCATCTGCTTCAAAATCTCGTAGACAACGTCGTGGCATCCAAAATTTATTACTTGAAAGCTTTGAATTAGATCAAGAAGGAGAAGCACACGAGGAAGCTGGCTCAAAGCATATTCCATCAAAGACTTTATTGGATGAGCCTGC
This sequence comes from Chironomus tentans, assembly GCA_963573255.1. NCBI lineage: Eukaryota > Metazoa > Arthropoda > Insecta > Diptera > Chironomidae > Chironomus > Chironomus tentans. The sequence continues at coordinate 29,921,229 of OY754303.1, read as the reverse complement.
TGATTTAGCTGAAGACGTTCCTATCGATCTCAGTGTATCATTACATTTAGCATTACAACCACCTAAAACAAAAGTCAAGGGTGAAGAGGAACTTGATAAAGATTTAGAAGGATTTGATATTGTTAAGAAGGATGACGATGATATTTTCAACACAGTAAATGTAAAAGAAACTGAAGAAGACGCCCAAAAGCGAGCAGCTCAACTTGCAGACACTGTTGATTGGTCTGAATTTGAACTTGAAAGAGGTATGTATGAGGGGGACAACGCAAAATTTAATGGTCAAATTTCGTTAACATGTTTACTGAGATGTAATTTTTCAAGTACTCCAAGTTGTTTTGCAAAAAAATTGTCTGTTTTATGCAGTTTCAGTTTAAAAGAATCAACGGAAGTAATCAAAAATGTGAATTACTTTAATTTTCACTTGGAGTACTTGAAAAATTACATCTCAGTAAACATGCTAACGAAATTTGACCATTAAAGTTTGCGTTGTCCCTGGTAATTTGAATAAAATTCTAATTTGATCCTATTTTAAACAGAAAAACCACTTCGACCACCACCTCCGGCAGCTTTTAATAAACAAGTTTCCGACGACGGATTTGATTTAGCTGACGATCCATTCGATACAACATACGTTGAGAAAATCGTCCCAAAATCTATTGATTACGACGACGACTTTGATCCACGTGGAGCAGAAGAGGAAGAAGAAGACGATTTTAACCCTCGTGCAGAGGAAGAAAATCTGTTCGATTCAAAAGGAAAGTCAGTAGAAAGCACTACAACTTTAGGATTAGTGAAAAACGATTTATTAAGTGCAAGTCATAGTGATCTTGCTAGTATTGCACCAACATTAGCTCCAAAAGCAGACGAATCTGAACCTGAAGAAGTTGATCCATTCGACACATCAGCGGTAGATTCTCTTGTAGCACCTGGAAAAACTGAATTGAAATATCTTGAAAAGGAATTTCTTGATAGTGAAAAGAAAGAGGAACAACAACTCAGTGACGACGATTTTGATCCAAGAGCAGAAGAAGAACAGAAACCTTCTGCAGAATCTTTAAAACAAAGAAAATCCTCGTTATCCTTAAATATTTCTGGTTCTGGAAATAAGCTTGTGTCATTTGTTATCTCATCACCTGATTTTTTGCACGTAGATTCTGAAACAAGCAATAAAATCCAAAAACCATTAACTCCATATTACCGAGAGTCAGCACCAATAGAAGACGAAGCTGGTGAAGAGGAAGATCCATTTGATACATCATTTGTTCCGGAAATTGCACCAACAAAAGTTGAATTAGATATAATCGAGAAAGAAATTTTAAAGGAAGAACAAAAGCCAACTTTAAAGCAAAGCTTATCAGATCCGGATTTTGATCCAAGAGCAATAACACCAGAGCCATCACAGCAAGAACGAAAACAAACAGATTTGTTTTTGACATTAGATACCCACGACATAAAAGTTTTAACGCCTGCTAAAGATAGTACACCGGAAGAAATTGAAGTTGATCCCTTTGATACATCAATAGCAAATAACATTGTACCGGGAAGAATCGAGTTAAAGCTTTTAGAAGACGAATTGATTGAAAAGAAACCTGAGGCACCACCACCGACGGATATTTTATCTGATACTCAGGATAATTCAATTTACGTAAAAATCCTTACACCACAACCAACTGGATCATTAGATTTAGACAACGAAGAGGATTTTGATCCATTTGACACATCATTTGCCACAAATTTAGCTCCAGGCGAAACGGAAATTAAATTGATTGAAAGCGAGCTTATTAATTAAATTAAGTGACCAAGCAAAGCATCATGGCTAATCCATTTTTGTTTATGGAAGAAGAGGTAGCTGCTGTGGTTGCCGTACCAAATGACGCATTTCAAAACCCATTTTTAGTTGAAGACGACGACGATGAAATTGGCGATTTTTCGAGTGAAAATCCTTTTTCGGCATCTAATCCTTTCGCATTTAATGCTACGGATAATGATGCAAATAACTTGTTTGCAAATAATAATCCAACCGACATGTCTCAGTCTGGTGCCAATTTCTTTTTAACGGAAGATGATGATGAGGATGAAGAAATACAAATGCATGAACAAAATATGGAGAATGAGGAACAGCATGTGGATCCCACAATGAGTTTCTTTGGGACAACAATCAATGAACAAGATGCATTTCCATATCACAACAGTAATGATGCCCAAGATTTAGTATCTAAAACTATGCCTCCACCAAGACCTCCTCCCGCAACGACACAAGAAATGATTACAACCTTAACAGACCACTTAGACCAAACCAGTGAGAACCTGTTGGGTAAAATTCCTTTAACACGTAGTCCAAGTCCTGTCTCGTTACGTGATTTACATTCTCCATCCCCTACACCCGATGTTGGAGATTTATTAGATGTTTCTGATGCTTTTGCAGCAGCAATGGAAGCTGAAATACAAGCTCAAAACAATCAACAAGTTGTGAACAATCATCATAAAGAGGAACAACATAAGCCAAGTAGACCACCGCCGCCGCCTAGACCTGTTCCACCCCCTCGCCCAAGTCCTCCCGTAACTGCTTCAACTCCAATTCAAGCTGTAAATACCACGACAGTTTCGCAACCCGTGCAGCATGTACAACCGCAAACACATCATCAACACGAAGATGATCTCTTTGATTTATTTGGCAATGGGCACAAAAAACCACAGCCACCTCCTAAGCCTCCTGCACCAAAATCAAAAGAAGATATCTTGAGTCTTTTCCAAACCCCAACTCAGCCTATTCAAGAGCCTAAGAAACAAGATTTATTAAGTGATGATATCGACTTTTCGCTTCAACAACATCAACCAGAGCCAGAACCTCCAAAAGAAGAAGAGATACAGAAGATACAAACACCACCATCAAATGTTGCTGTTGTCCAGCCGTTTGTTGATCAAGTGCCAAGTATTCCAAAAGCTATTGTTGAACCAATAATTCACGAGCAAGAAGAGACGGTGATTGAAGCAGTTAGTCAACTAAATATCCAAAATCATATTCCATTGAGTCGATCAATACCGACAATAACGGAAGATCTTACAGAAGATAGACCACAGTCTGACTTTATGGACCCACCTGAGGACAATATTCAACCTACATCAGATTTATCATCAGATCATAGCCCAACAGAATCTGGTATTACTTCAGGAGGAATCCCAGCATCAGCATCAGGCAGTATTTTAAATATGACAATGCCAGAAATGGAAGAAACTAATGACATTCAAATGCAACCACAAGAAGTAGATATTAATCCATTTGCAGCTGACGCTGACAAGACACCAACACCTCAAAACGAGCAGCTACAATTTCTCACCCAAAAGTCAGTTAACTATGAAACTCAAAGACCCACAACGCCTGATCCAATTGTTGCTCAACCTGAACTCGCACCAATATTTAATGTCGATCCTATTCCTCATCTCACAAAGCCTTCTAAACCACCACCGCCTATTCGAGGCAGTAGTGTATTAACAACCGTTCAACAATCAGTTCCAATGCAACAACAACATCATGTTTCTAATCCTATCATTCCAGAGGAAGAGAATGTTGATGAGTTTGATGATTTTGCAGCAAAATTCGAGAGCACTGGTCAAGTAAAAACTACAGGAAATGCTTTTCTTGATAGTTTGGCAGTTGAAAGTTCTGCTGATGCTTGGGGTGATTCCTCAGACGCATTCGGAGGAGCAGTGACAATAACTCCAAGTGATGGATTTGGAAATGAAGAGGGCTTTGACAGTTGGGATGTGCCAGCAACTCCTGAAAGCACACCGTATGCACAACGTAGATTGTCTTCTGGTTCAATCGAGGAAAAAGACTTAAGTGTTACAATTAAACCAAAAACAGATTTTGATTATGTGACTGCACCAGCTTTGGCACCTCCAGCATCCAAATCTCCATACTCTGGATCTATTTATTCTGAAGGTAGGCTGAATGTTTATTCATTTTAAGATTTTATTGATTCTTTTCATATTTTCCAGATTCATCACCTCGTGTGAATCCATTTGATAAAGGATTTGATGAGTCTGAGCGAACAATGTCTCCTAGTAAGTCGATGCCTTGAACTATGCATGAATTTCTTTAATAATAAATTTAAATTTTCACAGAAATGTCTGAAAGAAGAGATTCACAAGACTCGGGTCCAGGAACGCCACTTTTCGATGATGATGTATCACAACCACTTGAAGATTTTCCAAGAATATTTTATACTGGTCCAGGTTGGGAAATGCAGTTAAGGCAGCCAAACAAAAAGAAAATTACTGGACAGAGATTTTGGAAGAAAGTCTTTATCCGATTGGTGTATCAAGGAGATAATCCAGTGGTGCAGCTATTAAATAAAGACACTGATAAGGAACCATTCCAAGAACTTCCATTACAAGCATGTTACTCAGTATCAGAAATTGCTGCACAACAATTTGATAATTTTGGTAAAATTTTCACGCTAAAACTTCAATATATTTTCTATAAGGAACGTGCTGGAATAAGGCCCGGTCAAGTGACGAAAGCAGAACGGATTACAAACAAAATTGGTCTGTTTGCCAAGTATGCTATTGAAGGTGACTATCAAGGTGTAAAAGAATTCGGAAGTGATTTGAAAAAGTTAGGTTTACCTGTTGAGCATGCACCGCAAATATCGGAACTATTAAAGCTCGGTTCAATGTGTTTTGAAGATATGAAACAGTTCTCGATGTGCATTGAAGAAGCATTATTTAAATTGAATGTTCATCGTGATCGTGCATTGACATATAAAATGGAGGAAGTTCAAGTGACAACAGTTGATGAGATTTATGTTGAGCAGAATGCGGAAGGACAAATCGAGAAGCAGATTGCGCGCGTTAGATTATTTTTCCTTGGTTTCCTTACTGGCATGCCACTCATTGAGTTGGGCTTAAATGATATGATAAGACAAGGAAAAGAAGTTGTAGGCAGACATGATATTATACCGGTTGCAACAGAAGAATGGATACGACTGGAGGGTGTTGAGTTTCACGCATGTGTGCAACAAGATCAATATGAACGTTTACGAACCATTAGGTTCAAGCCACCAGATGCATGCTATATTGAATTAATGAGATTCCGTGTTCGACCTCCTAAGAATCGTGAATTGCCTTTACAATTGAAAGCAACATGGGTAGTTACAGGTAATAAAGTGCAACTTAGAGCTGATGTACTTGTGCCTGGATTTACGTCTCGTAAATTGGGACAAATTCCTTGTGAAGATGTTGCTATTCGCTTCCCCATACCTGAGTGCTGGATATATCTGTTTCGTGTAGAAAAACATTTCCGTTATGGATCAGTTAAGTCCACGCATCGTCGAACTGGAAAAATAAAAGGCATTGAGAGATTCTTAGGAACCGTAGAAACACTTCAAGAATCATTAATTGAAGTGACTTCGGGTCAGGCAAAATACGAGCATCATCATCGTGCTATTGTATGGAGATGCCCAAGGTTACCAAAAGAAGGACAAGGTAGGAAATATTGGAGGAGTATTATAAAGATTTTGATCATTTTAATGTCTAATCAATCTTTACAGGTGCCTACACAACACATCAGCTTATTTGTCGACTAGCACTTACAAGTTTCGACCAAATTCCTGATCAGCTTGCACCATATGCATATATAGAGTTCACAATGCCAGCTACACAAGTCTCACATACGACATGTCGATCGGTTAGTGTACAAGAATCTGATAGCGATGATCCACCAGAGAAATATGTTCGGTATCTTGCACGACATGAGTACAGGTAAAGAAATTGGAACTCACTAAAAATTGTAGAGTTATTAATAAATATTTTTGTGGTATTCACAGAGTGGGCATAGAGCATACAATGGGCGAAAGTCAAAATGCATACTTAGCTGCAACGACTGTAAAAAAGCAAACAATACGCGAAGAACCAGCAGCACCAACACCAATGGCAACACACAGTGATTCTGATTCAGACTCAAACTAAACAGTAGTCGTCTTACTATAATGGTAACTATAAAAATATATATATTTAATTTGCCTCTAAGTTTACCGATAAAATTCGATATAGTAGAAAAAAATTATAAATAAGTTAAATTATGGAAAGACTATAAACATTTAGTGAGATAAACACAACCTATTGTGCTTGAAATATAATCAAGATTGTTGAAAACTATAAACCTTTCACTACTGAACTGTCTCGTTGTAAAGAAATATGAATGAAAAAAAAAGTTTTGTGTTGAAAAGCTCTTCGAAAAAAGCTTTATAAAAAGCACTGTTTGAGATAATTCTGGAAACTTTCGAATGAAAATAATCTAATATAACTAACATAAAAAAAATCATTATATTGAGAAAGTTCTGCTTGTTTATATACATAGGTAGATGGACATGCTGATGTAATAAAATACTTATGCACTCATACTATATTCATAATGTAGCGAAATCAATAACCATAAAGAATGGAAGTAGAAAATGTTATAAAACGAACGGAGAAGATTATGATATTGGAAACATTATCTACATACCTATATGACGCTTCTATTTTTTGAGTGAAAAAAGTATTTATTTGCTTTATCAGACGAAAAAAACTACTCACAGGGATTAATGGTCAGTTTTAGTTTTGATTATTTATTTCCCCAATAGAATATTTAAATACACTACAATACTCAAGTATTAATCCCTCCAAAGCTATAAAATCAATAACTGTATGTCGTTGACTGAAAACGTTTCAATGTTCTCGCAAAATCCACAAATTTTCAAAATAAATAAGCTCTGACGTTGTTCAACAAAAATGCCATATGATCCCACGATTTGTAATATCTCGAAGAACTTGCTCTCATAATCTCTTGAGAATCCTGAATGAAATGTGTAGGCTTGCGTAGATTTGATGGAGTTAAAGAGAAAATACATAAAAATTACGCAGAATTTTTATAGATGAACAAGATTGAGGAGGCTTTAAGATATTACAACCTTTAAGAAGACTTCTGACTACCAAAGATAGAGCTATGAATTTGAAAAGTTTTCAGTACAGCACCAACATGCTTAAATTCAAGTAATTTCAAAAATTTAAATTGATACTTTTTCTTTATCAAAAAACTGACATTGATGTTCACAGGTGTATGCTAGATTTCATATTGTGATAGCTTCATATTTCGAGCAGCACCTGAACACTAGAAATTCTCTAAAGAAACACACGATGAGAAAAGTATTTAAAATTTAAAGTATTACCCAATTTACCCTCCTCATCATAATATAAAAAAAATTATTAGTTAGAATCGCCTTTTCAATAGTAATACATAACATTATACTATAAAATATTTCAACAAAAATCATAAGCATCATCATGAAAGGAAAAAAAATTATGCGTGATATGAAAATGATGAGTTTGTGGTTTGTTGGGTTTGGTTAATTAAAATTGATTGAATTATTTTTTGGATCAGCAAGATGTAAAAGCTAATTGGCATAATTTGTTTAAATTCATGTAACCAAATTTAATGGAACACAAACTCGATGAAGAATCTTAGAGATGGTAGAATTAACTTTGTGATGAGAAGAAGTCCTCAAACTCTAAGAAAACCCCCAAAACCATAATTTAAGAGAGTAGTTAAAGTGTTATTAATTCATTTTCAATTCATAAATTTTTTTGTTATTAAAAAATAAAGACATAGACAGTTCCGTGTTCTGCATGGGATATAGAAAAATTAATTTACATAGGAAGTTTAAATTTACTATTCAGGAAAGCAATTTATTTATAAAGTAACCCAATCCGCAATCTTAATTGCTTCATATACCTAACCACCCTGCTTTATTTAATATTATGTAACCTCTATAACATTATGAACAGCGATTAACGATGGACTATATTTATTTGTAGATGTTTATGCATGTCGATATGATTCTACGAAGAAGAAACAAGTTCGCTACTTATAACAAAATTAGTTTTGACAATAAATACTATGTAGCGATAATCTCGTAATATTATTATTATTCTTATCATTCTGACCCTATTTCACACTATTATCAGTATTTTGTTGTTGATGTAATAAAGTTAAATAAAGGAAAAATCAGTTGGTTGGGGGGATATTTTGAAGGAATTTTAAGAAATGTCGAAGAAGGTGGGTTCTTGGATATACCTAAGTTGAACTATATGATGACATACTTAAAGGTACTCCTGTTATGATAGATAGATAGTATTAGGGGTGTAGCTTGGTATACCCTAGCAGCTATACCCCCAGAGAGGAGTCTGAGGGCCTGGGGAGTATAGATGGTTACCCTTGGTAAATAATATGTATACTCAAGATGCCCACTCCAAAATTTGGAGATTTTTTGAGAATTTTCAAAAAGTCTTTAAAATTTTTGGTATTTTTGAACAATTCTAACTTTCGTTTAGATTCTAAAAATATTTCCCCCACCAAGTCAAAAAAAACAAGCAGAAATCAAACCGTAAAAATAAAATGAGAAATGTTTTCCTTTCGTTGTTCAGATTATAAGAAAAAAAAACTATTGTGAATGAAACAAAAGAGTTATTATGATAAAAAAATGCTGTTGATTTTGTGACTGTAATTCTTAGCTCCATAAAATAGAAAATAAATGCAATAATATCGTTAAAGAATACGAGAGACAAGATGAATCATCGTCATATTTATGATTATTGAAAAAATAAATTAAATATCTATCATTGCAAGACATAAGAATAAATAAAATAAAGAATATTTAAGAGAGTACATATACATGATCTATATATAAATGCATTCACATTATAATTATCTATAATTAAAAAATAAATTTAATTTCTTAATGTTAATAAATAAAAAAGAAATAATAATCGACATTTAATCACGTAAAAAAAGTATTTACCAAAAAAAGTTTGAAATTAAAATTTATGAATGTCTTATGTTGTGTGATTACGTGATCTATTTAATTTATTAAGGAGCGGTTCACGTGGTATATCAAGTAAAACACTAAAAAAATTGCAATAAATGATAATGCATAAATATTTAATTGTTTAAAAAAGGAACGAAATGACTCTTGTCAAATGCGCTGCTTGAGAATGAAACAAAAAAATGCTATTTGAGTTAAAATTGGAAAGCTCTTAAGCTCAAAATCATGGTGAATTGAAAGATTTTGTTAGTTGAGAATAGTTTTAAGTCACGACTTTAATTGTAGAATTTATTTGTTCGAATTTAAAGTTACAATAAATAGTTGTGACCATGCAATGAATTAACAAGTTAAAGGAAGTAACCAAGTGCACGATAGTCGCAGAATTGGAAAGATTTCAAGTTAAAGTCATGAAATAGAGCAGTTTTACTGTTTGTTTGTTTTAATGAAGTAAAACACGTAGGCATTAGACATGGATTTTAATTGATTCTATTTTCGTGATTTATTGGTTAACAATACCGGATTTATTGACTCGGAATGGTGAAAATTTTGACAGTAAACTTTAAAATGACATAAAATTCCAATTTTGACTAGAAAATAGTAAAAATTTTGCAATTGTTAATTCAGATAATTGAAATTGTCAAAGAGCATCTATACTGGAATTTAATTTGATTGGATATCCAATGATAATTTTAATGCCAACTAACAAAATCTTTCACCAAACCCCCTTTCGACTTTAAAAAAAAATCTCATCAAACATTATTATCATTAATCATAAGAGCATAAGAAATGTTAAAAATGTATTTAAAATGAAAACTTTAAAGGAATGCAAGATTAGAAATGATGAAATTTTAAATAAAAATAATATATAATGATATTAATATGAAGACAGTTTAAAGAATAAATAAATAAATAAATATTTGCCCAGAATAAATGAGAACCTATGAGAAGTGAAAAATAAAGAAATATTAAATAAAATTAATTAATGTGCATTTTTTATTTATTATTCGAAGCATGCAGCAACGCAGCCAGGAATATTTCAAGGGAGAAAATTTGGGGGGGGGGGTTGATTTTTGGGATTTTTTCTCATAAACCCTAGAAAATTGAAGACATTTTTTCGTCGAGAGGATATCTGTTCCCCAATCCCCTCCTGGGTACGCGTTTGGAAGCGCGAGAATTTTTAACGCTTCCTTAATTGCCAATTTTGTTTAGGATGAAGCATCAATTAGAGACCTATTACCATAAATTCATCAAAACTTCAAGCACATATTTAATTCGGTAATAAGCATAATGCAATGATTATTCAGGTTAATAGACGAGTCTTAAGCATAGCAATTTGTGAATATTCCATTAAAGACTACACAAATAATGGATCTTTTATGAAATTTATCCAATTTGTGAAAGTTTTAATTTGATTTTCAACAAAATGTCAAAGATGTGTTCAATGTCATTTTGCATGACATATAGGAGCTTCTTCTATCAAATTGCATAATTATTTTTGGCATATTATTTCTCAAGCTGATGAATCGATATTCTTCTTTGTATTTAAATGTTATGCAGCCATAAAGTCTCAGAGCCAACAGAGAGAGAAAGAGATCTATTTTTATATTCTGACGCAGAACATTTGAATGGATGAGTTTTGCTATTGGCACTGTAAATAAAATTCAGACATTTTTTACTTGAGATTACTTAATATTTGTCTAGATTCTAGACTATGGATGTTTCTAATAAATATGATGACTTTGAATAGAGAATAATTTCTGGAGGTCATTAATCTAAAATTTGGAGATATTGAATTGAGGATTGAAGTTCTGTGTCAGTCCATAGGGCAATTATGTGGCTATCCCATTTTGTTCATGGATATCACTTGGTAACATCTCATTAGAAGTATTTTTCTCATCATCATAAAGTAAATCATCATGAAGAGTATCGATGAATTAAAAATTTAACACCACCTTTTGCCAGATGCTTACAAAATACGCATGAGATTTTACACTGCTCTTTTCTTCATGCGTCATATCTATGAAAAATGGCTTTAAATGATTTATATATTGGCGCTGAAAAAGATATTTCAACGTCAAATTGAAACGCAAAAGTATAAAATAATTTGATGGAACACGTTGCTGCAATCATCACACCATTAAAGGACATCAATCAATAATTTATATGCTTAACTGATTGATTATTTCAACTTTAAGTAAATACCAACAGGTATGTACATAAATGTTTTGATTTCTTGCTGTTTGGTATGTTGAATGTTCCCAAGATACACATGTTAATTGTATCTTAAATTGATTTCAGACAATATTAATTATGAAGAAATTGAATGCTATTGAAAAAGGTCATTGGTTGGTATTTCAGATGAATTATGAAAGATTCATGTTAAGGCTGTGATTATTGATTTCTAAATTGGCACTTAATAAGCGTTCTTGGATGCTTGATAAAATTAACAGAATATTTTGATTATTTTTCTGTGCTGCAAATGAGTCACAAATGCACTTTTAAACTATTGTCATAGCAAATATGATATTAGCTTAACACGGCTGTTCACAAACTGCTTAATTTCTTTGCAATGAGACAACAGGTTTTACTACGACAAAAAACTAATTCTTCATAGTCTCTTCTGGAATGAATACTTTAGGCTCAATATTCCAGTGTATAATTCCAAATCTATTAAAATGCAAACTGGAATTCTATGGTTGAAGTCACAGATTTTACAATTAGTATTGCAAGTGACCTACTAAAAGGTGTCAAACTTTACGACTTAACCTTGCAAGGTATCATCATCAAATTTTATATCATTCATAAAATGCAATTTAAAAATTCCCATAATATAAATAACACAGCTGTTAATAGCCCTCAAATGTAATAATAAAATTCAAAAAGTCGTTTCCTCTGAAGCTTCAAATGAACAGTAATCTCCACCATCTGATCTTATAATCCATTCATTTATTCAAAGAAATGATGCATTCATTAATGAATTACGAGAAAAAAAGATGTGAATGAATAGCCGCATATTGTGAGTTACGCAGTTTTATGATTAAACAACTGATTAGTCTGAGCTGCAACTGTTAGTTTAAATTACACAAAATAATAATTAAGAAAGGCTACTTAATCAGCCATTCGATATGACCAGACAAGACTTTAAAAATGAAGTAAAACCTTCAAAAATGGCTCTTCCAAGACAACACAAAAAAACGTCGTGAATAATTCTCACAAGATACGAGATGAGGGCACTTAGCATTCCAGTTTGCAAAGCTCTCTTGTGTTTTATAGTTGCGAACAGTTTAGGAAATTTGCTTAATTGTTAGAATCACATTGAAGAGTAAAGAGCTAACATTTTTATTTCTGGAAGATTTGTTTACGTTCTTCGTTTGTTGTAAGGCATAGAATATTTTTTGCAATATGGCTAACAATGAGGATAGGATTTCGCGCGTTTTTGAAGGTCATCATGTCTTTGTTACTGGAGGTAAGGGATTTAATTTATTTTTTTGCAAATGAATGCTGTGTGAGGGTTAAAGTACAAAGTGAATTATTTGGCAAGTGACAATTTGGATGTTTAAATATTTATCATGAATTTTCTGAGTGGCAAGTTGCTTTGAAGAAGAAAGAACTTTTGAATGTGACAGTGTAAATATTAAATTCCAATTGTTGACTCATATCTGGATCTTTCGCTTAATACTTGATACCTATTGCAGTATTTCAATAGCAATTAATTTTAATTCTCAATGTTCTTAGCAACTGGATTCATGGGCAAAGTTTTCCTCGAGAGACTTCTAAGAACAACAGAAGTAGCAAAAATTTACATTCTTGTCAGACCGAAAAGAGGAAAGACGTCAAAAGAGAGACTCGTTGAGCTTTTGGATAATTTGGTACGCATTTCAAATTCTTTTGCAAAACAAACATGATTACTCAATGACGACTTGTCCTTATAGCTGTTTGACACATTACGACAGAGCAGAAATTATGTGGAACTTATAACAAAAATTATAGTTGTTAATGGTGATTGCTCGATGGAAGAATTAGGAATGGATGCTGAAATTAGGAAGAAGCTCAGTGAAAAATTGACAATGATTTTTCATTTTGCGGCAACGACGAGATTTGATGAGAAGCTGAAGACAGCAATAAATCTCAATTTACGTGGAACACTGGAGATGATTAAACTAGCTCGTGAATGTAGAAACATAAATTTATATTGTCATATATCTACTGCGTATTGCCATCTACATGAATCAAATTTACTTGAAATACCTTATCCATCATCGGAGAATCCACATGAGTTAATGAGCATTGTTGATCGATTAACGGAAACTGAAGCAGAACTCATTAAAAATGAATATTTGAACAAATTCATACCAAACACTTATGTGCTTACGAAATCACTCGCTGAGGCAATTGTTGTCGAAGCACTTGAGACTCATAAATTACCTGTTATGATCGTACGGCCGTCAATAATAACACCAACACTCTCTGATCCACAACCTGGTTGGGTAAATGATTATAATGGACTTGGTGGACTCTTAATAGGAATTGGATCAGGTGTTCTACGCAGCATTCATTGTAATGATAAATATCATGGTGACTTTATACCGGTGGATGTCTCGATTCATGGGATTATGATGTGTACTTGGAATTATCTATCGTTGATGTAAGTTAGATGAGTTTTAGGGGCAGTTTTGATGTTCATGGTCATGTTTAACCCACGAATGTGATTGCAAAGGTAGAATGTTGGTTTCGATTGATTAGAAGCTGATGAATCAAATCACAACCCAACATACCGAGTAACCTAATTAAAAGTTGCTCCAAACTTCATAAAATGCACTTTAATCACCAAACTCCAACAACTTTTCAATTAACTAATTAACAAAAAATATTTTGACAGGAATCAAGATAAATACATCTTTAATTTCACAACATCGAACGAGATTGTTATGTCATGGGGACAGATTTTATCAAAAGGCTTAGCAATTTGTATCGACAAATATCCAATGAGCAAAGCTTTGTGGTAAATAAGATTTCCGTATTGAATGTTATGATTCTGTTGCTAATGATTTTTTTTTCAATTAGGTTTCCAAACCTCACATTGACGAAATATCGATGGTTACACAAAACGAGATGTTTATTCTACCATTGGATACCAGCAGCTATAATTGATTCTGTACTCTTTTGTGTCAGAATTAAACCATTGTAAATCATTTTATTTCTTTTAAATTTTTTAACATATTTGATTATAAACATTTTTTAGTCTATGGCATGTCCACAAGAAAATATCAAAAGGAATTAAAACCATTGAAATATTTGCGAACAACCAATGGACTTTTGACAACTCGAATGTCATTCAAATAAGATCAAAGATGAATGAATATGAACTGATGAAGTATAAAGTTTCGTCTGATGGAATAGATATTGAGAAGTATATGGAAGATTGCTTGATTGGTGGACATAAGTACTTGCTTAAAGACGGAAGCAAATATGAAGATTTTGGCAGTGGAAGAAGAACGATGAGAATTGTAAGAGAGCTTTTGAGTATTTATCTCGGAATTGACATTAATATGTGCTTCTTAATTTCAGCTATTTATCGTTGACAGATTGTTGAAGTTGATAATTCTTGGTGCTATACTTTATGGACTATTTTCTATAATTTTGCCAATCTTTTCATAATTTCATAGCTGACATCAACAGAACTTAACAATTCCTAATTTCTACTAACAATTGATTTTGGTTTTCCATGCATTGGAGATGGCATACTACTCGATGATGATTGTTGTGATGCATATGCTGACCCTGTATGTGATCCCTGTGAACTTCCAGCTGAGAGATCTGCAGCACCTTGAGAACTGCCACCAGATGATCCAAGTGAGGAATTTAATATTAAATTTGTGATTCCGCCAACAACAGAAGAAATTATGTTGGATAGAAACTCAAAAATGTAATTTCTTTGGCTTGATGGTTCATTGGTTCCTCGCTTCTGTTTCGTCTGATCAAATCCTTTCAAAAAGTTCTCAAAGAAAATCTTCGGCTTTGGTGGGGCATCATCTTCTTCTGGGTCCTTCAAGGAAAAATTTGTCAATTAATTTCGACACGCTTAACTAAGCAGAAAACTTGTGGAAGTTCCTTGAGAATTTTTAAAATGTAATTTTTTGTTTATTGAAAAATCAATTACAGTAATTGAGAAGAAAACATAAATTTTTTTTGGAATAAAGAAATGTAATTACCGCACTTAATTGAGCAAATAATGCTCCGACAAAGTTACCAAAAAATGCTCCGTTGTTGTCCTTCAAATTAACAAAACTGTATTTATTATTTGTTCATAAATATTTAATTATTTTACTTACAGCTCCGCCACCTCCAGAGAACCCTACAAAAATAATTGAAGTTTAAAAATTAGAAATTTAAAATAAATTATTCAACCTTCTACTGCAATTCCGAGGTATGTGGCAAGAACTTTTCCGAAATTCTCATCTCCACCTAATAATCCAGCGAGAAGTGATGTTCCAGTGCTGATCAATGATGGCACATCTAATCCACCTGGCTGTCAAATTTCATAATTATTAAGAAAGCTCATTGAATAATGAAACTCAAATTATTTACGCCAAACAAGCTAGTCACAACTCCGGACAGTGCGCCGACTAGAGCACCAACGTCTGACCCTAAAATAATCATCATTTAGTATTTAATCAGCCTGATCAAGCAGAATTTAAATTACCTTCTTCACCACCGCTCAAACCAGCAATTAATCCAGCAAGACCACCACCTCCAATAGGAGCATCAAGTCCATCACCAAATTCTTCATCCTCGTCATTTTCACCTTCAACCTTTTCATTTTCATCTGGACTGTCACCATCAATAGCATTGGCAGTTACGTCATCACCATTCTGCCTACGAAAGCGATAAAAACTTTCTAAGTTGCTTTGGTGAACTGGCCAAATGGGCATGCGAATGTAAAGAAGTGGCAAATTATATATCTCGTGCTTAAAAATATCATTCGTATGAGAATCCAATGACGATGTAATACTTGACGGTGTGGAACTGATTTCCGACTTTTTCTTTGGCTGCTGCATATGAGTAATTGTTTCGTGGACTGTCGCATTCAATGTTTTACGTAAAAACTGTAGATGACTGTTAACATCATTTTGTGCTTGCTTCATTAACCCCTTCTTATCTTTTGGTATGATCTTTTGTTGCTGTGACTTGTCCGTCTTTGAAATATCATTAGAAATTTTATTTAGGGCTTGTTGGTAGTCACTGTTTGTTTTTGTCTCCATTGCAACATTCATAGCACTCGTGAGAATTTCCATTGCCTTTTTATCACGCTCAATTGTATCTTCAATTTTTTGGAACTTTTTAATCGCTTGTCGCATATTTGATCCCTGAAGGGCTTTAATAAATTCG
Organism: Chironomus tentans; assembly: GCA_963573255.1. Lineage (NCBI taxonomy): Eukaryota > Metazoa > Arthropoda > Insecta > Diptera > Chironomidae > Chironomus > Chironomus tentans. The sequence goes on along the minus strand of OY754303.1, from coordinate 29,904,976 downwards.
TGAATTAATAATAAAATATTTGTTTCCATTTTTCTCGCCGTTTTGGCTGTTCCCATGATAATTCCCATTGTGGCTGCACGTTTAATATTCTTTTGTAAATTTGTCATTAAATATTTTACGTTTGAGGCATTTTGAATCTTCTGTAAGATGTCACTAACATAAGGACTTGAATTCTTCAATCTTGCACTAAAAACAATCACTGTAAGTGCACTAAGCACATAAAAGTAAATGTAAAGCTTCATTTTCAAATGAAAACTGAAGAGTTTTGAGTCACTGATGGTACTTTTATAAAGCACATTTAATTAAGGGTTTCCATACATGTTGCAAGCTTTCATCAGTGAAATGCACAAGTGCACTTAGTGACTCGTTTAAAAATTATTTCGAGCATGAATAGATGTAGGAATTGTTTGAATAATAATTTAAGTATTTTTTATTTCCGATGTTTTTAATACAAAATTTGATAAGACACAGTTTTTGGGACTGTGGAATTTCCATTTTTTTGTCATCATCTGTTATAATTTAGCCATCATAAGAACCGAGGAATCTCTTACAACTAGGGCAATAACTGTAATAGAAATGAGATAATGATTATTTTTGCTGAATAATTGTTTAATAATCAATCACTTACTGATGCTGCGACTGACATGTACTGCACAAATATGGGATTAAGCAACAACAAAAACTTAAAAGAAGAACAGCCATGATATGAGTCTTCGTTGTAGGTATATTTTTGACTTCAGTTGAAATGTCAGCTTTACACCATGGACAATTCATTGGGATTGTGTCTGGTCCATATGTTATTTGTGACTGTTGAATCATGACTGTTTGAACTCCTGAAATTTGAGGAACAATTAAATTCCATTCTAAATGACACATTGTCATTAAATAATATCTTCGTTGTCTATTATTTAACTATTTCCTGATAAATCTGCAAATTATTAATGCAGTCAGGACCAATTAAGTAACATTTTATGGTGATACGCCATTTGGGGATAAATTGCGCGCAATTGACTGTTGCATTTTATTTGCTGAGTCAGCAAAAAGTGAGGAACTTACCAGTTTGATGAGATACTGAATAAATTTTTTGTGGTTCTGCCTGTTGTGTCATTTCTGGATTATAAGCAGGTGGCGGAAGGTATGAAGTAGTAGGAAGCATAATTGCTGGGTCATACTCATTAAATTTTGTCTTTTGCTTGCCTTTATCTTGATGAAGGATATAAATCTATAATTGATGTTCCTATATGGATTTAGTTAAGGTTCCTTACCCATTTTGTTTAAGAAATTTTAATTTTAATGATCTGTAAAACAATAGTACTGACTGTCTGAATTACAATATCAAACTGATGAAGAATAAAACGGAATACAGAGACTTCCTTTGTTCAACTCTCAGCTGTTTCTTTATTTCGTACTGATAAGGATGCTATAAGTATGTATGAAAAAAATAATATACTCATATTCATAATTTCCATATTCTATGTACTAAATTCTATATGTCTATTGCCGTAAGATTCTAATATGTTGTTGTTGGTGCCAGTAAAAATATAATTATCCATTTAGCAAAGTTACCAAACATTTTTGATTAATAAAACATTTTCAGCTTTTAAAAATTCCCAAATATGCATCACAATTTGGACAAATGCTGAAATAAAAAGTTGACGAAAGATTTAATGAAAATTGATTTAACTGGAAATCCCCCTTTCACTTACTGCATTTGATTTTGACATGAGCTGGTACAATATGGAATTAAACAGCATGACCAGCATCCTATTAAACACAACAAGTATGCTGCTGCATGTGTACGAAATGAAACTTTATCTTTGACCTTTGTTGTTATCTGTGATTTGCATGATGGACATGTTACATTTTGAGATTCTGGTCCATAATATGGTGGGTGCATTTGCTGTACGATTATTGTTGTTGCTGCTGGTGCTGTTATTTTTAGAATGTTATTATTCATGGATATTTATTTTGATTTATGCAAATTTGACTTACATGCAGGCTTATTTGGTTTGGTAACTTGTTCAACTGGAAGTGTTTTGACTACATTGCTGTACGGTGGTGGCTTTGATTCATCGGATACGACAATGCTTTGTATATTTGAGTCTGAAACTTAATTTAAATTGTTTTAATTTTTTTTTGCAACTAGGCATGATATTATTGAGATATAAAAATTTTTTTTAAGAAGGCTGTACTTCTGTGAATTTAATCTTGTCGATAAAATTGTTTTTCGTTCACAAAGTTCACCAATGACTTTTAATAATCTTAATTACTTTTTCTTCAGAATTTTTGAATTTTATCAATTTATACTAGAATATTCCAGAAAGCTAATCACCGGGGTTCAAAACAATTACTAACCCATTATACAATCTAAAATATTTCACAATTCCTCCTGAAATCTGAAAGTATAATTTGGAAATCAATGTGTTCTCAACAAAATCTCAAACTTATCTGTGAGAGCTCTTCAAAAATTGTTCAAAATAAATGACAGTGAATTAAGAGATTAATCATCAATTCACATCTGTATGTTTGTTTTCATTGACCTTCTTCCATTCTAAAGAATCAAATTGATAAGAGGTGATCTGTTTACGGTTTGTGGAATGTTTATTTAGTCACATGCTTTTAATTTTGTTTATTATAAAGCCAATGTGTGCAAACATGGATCTTATTTTTCGAAATTCGAAATTAATGGATCTTATTTTTTCCGTTATAAATTTTCGAAATCATTAAATACACTTTAATACTCAATGGATATTCTGTTAATTGATTACAATGAGCATTCTATTGGTTTATTCATTGAAAACAGGCTATTATAATAGAGAATTGAACAGTTTTCAGCAAAATAAATTTTCCCGCACTTTCCGAAAATTTGAATTTTTTTTCGAATATTTACATAACCTTTCTGAATGCACACATTGGTTATAAAGTAATTGCTCATTTGTAGGAGGATCAGGACCCCAATTTATAGGAATATAGGGATATTGATTGTTATTAATTAATAACCTATTCTAGACAGACTGTGAATAGTCAGCAAAAATAAATTAAATCAACTCATCATCCTACCTATCACATAGCAATAGATGATCGGCACTTCATTTGTCAGCAATTTGTATAAACCGCACAAAAGGCCTCTTCACATATCTTATTCTTCAAACTATTCATCGCCATTATTCAGCATTAATTCATGTGCGGTATATTTGGCTTAGAGATAGCGCCAAGTGTCCATGCAATAGACAAGATTTCGCGTTACATATTTTATAAACAGCACTTGAGGCAGATGAATTGTTGACTTAGTTTCTGCCAACGGATTTACATAACACACAAGCAAGTATGAAGTAAATAAAAAAACAGAATCTGTTATTTAATCTTTCTTTCTTTCTTTCTCTCATTTCATATTTTATTATTTTTGCATGTTCGAGGTGTGGCTCTTTGTGTCTCATTGATTTAAACTTCTTATTGACTTGCTTGGTTTGGTCGAGTGTAGACTAATGAAGTTTGTTAATGATTGCAAAAAATAATAATTAAGACATTTGATATTGTTTGAATTCCTGATTTATTTTTGATGTTGTGCTTTGCTTTTGTCTAAAAAGTAATGGAATGAGTTCAATTTTGTGAACAACTTTGTGTTTATAATTAAGGAAGGATGGTCATGACCAGGTTGCCTGAAGAAAATGTCCTGATTAGGTAATGTAATACTTATGTATTACCCATCAAGAACACCTACCTTAGAATGTAGGGTTCATTCTAGAGCAGAAGGATGACAAATAACTAAGGTTTACGTCCAGTTGGTCTGTTAATTTGTATAAAAAAGAACAAAACAGGAAAACTGGAAAAGGAAATGACAAACATGTCAAAATGAAAAAACTGTCAAAAATGTTATCTAGTCGGTTAATTGTGTTCCTATATCCTGGTGGATAAAACCGTGCCAATTCAAGAACTTCTTGGTATAAACCTTTACAGTTAAGTACCCTACATACAATTTTTTCTCGTAAGTCTACTGTTGTGATTTGCAGATTGGATCTCTACCTCAAATCAATATTTAAAATACTTCATGAACCCCATATCGTGTCTAAAAATATATATGATAAGCCTGACTCATAAAATATAATAATCATGAATTATAAATTTAATCTCTGAGGGCAATCAAAGAGTTCATACAACTCTTTATATCTTTTTTGTATGTATTAACATGTTAACTCTATTATCAATATCAACAGGTTTTTAAACATTTAATAAATCTTGCAAATGAGAACGAATTAAACAATTTACATCAACATGATAATTTACGCCTTATTAATCGATTCATTTAAGCATAACTTTGCAAGGAGCTGCCGCAGACAATTCTTGATTGGATGTCATACATCAATATTAAGTAAACATTAACTTTTGCAAGAATGACAATAAATCCATAATGGAAAGACTCATTTTTGCTCGATATTTTTTTATGTAACAAGACGAGGATGTAGTCTCGCAATTTCTTCTTGCGAAATATGACACAACAGCTACAACAATCACTTAATTTTTCTTCTAGAGAAATGTCTTGAAAATAAAATTTAATGATTGGATGTTTCTCGTACTCGACAGCACTAAATTTTAAGTATTGCTCAATATTTAAGAGAGATTTCATAAGAAATTCAATTTTTGATTATAAAAAATTTTTAAATTAAGATTCATGAAGAATTAAATACAAAACCGCGACATGCATCATAAAGATTGACATGTTAATTTTAGCGCATTATGGAACAAGACAAATTGCTGTCATGCTTATGAATTTTATGACTTTTCATTCACACTTTTCTAATCAACATAAATCTCTTTCCATCTCACCTTTTTTGTGGCAGATTCAGTTAGTGGTTTTGTACGTGTCGGTGACTTGATTTAATTATTTCTTGAATATCGTGACGATGCGGTTTGCCTTACTTATTTTGTTTATTTGTGGTCCACCCTATTCTATCTCTATGTTGCTCCATTTGAACTAACCTACAGCAATATTTTTATGTCTTCTTATTTTTTGTGTCATATTTTTGGTTTTCTAAATGTTAAGAGCATTACTTGGTCTGACTGTTTTAAAGTTTTAATAGACAAATTGACTTTATTAAGTAGATTTGGGAAGGTTTTCGAGCAGCATATTACTGAATAATCATTTGTTTTGTACCGAGAAGTAGAGTTCTTGATCCTGAGACACCTGCCAAGACATCGATAATCTATACTTGAGAACACAGTAATCTGTATAAAGCTTACAATAAGAGGCTGTAATCCTCAATTCCAGGTATAAAATTGCCTTTAGACTAGCACCAAGGATAGCTAAGCCGACTCAATCATTTTCACATACCAAACCTAACTAAATCTCTGAGTCTCTGACCAGAGCACCCAACAATCTTAAGAAACTTCAGCTTCTTAATTTACAGTGTAAAGCCATCCTGCACGTTCGATCACTTCTTCCATATAAAAACAACAAATTAACTCATGAACATGGACTGAACAATTTTTATATTTATTGTAGTCGACCAAAGAGATTAATAAGCTTTTATTTAGCAGAGAATGTATAACTTACGACCTTCATGGGAATTTTTATTTTACTTTTCGTTTTAAAACATATTTATTTTCATACATGTGAAACTGTAGACGACCTTCGGTTGTTATAAACGATAAGAGAGTAAATAAAAATAAAAATCAATGATTGCCATTGATTGGATTCGAAGCAGCAAGTTATTCTACCTAGAATAATTTAATAAGTCATATGAAGGTTTGATAATTCTTCATTAATTGACTATGCGTGTAGAAGGTGCATCGATAGTGCCCACAGCATGATTAGCTCATTAATAGGTTTGTTTGTCTGTAAAATATGGATCATTAATCTATTGAACATGAAAATAGCAATGAGAAATTAGAGTCGTTAATATTATTATGAAATTTATGCGCATATGTGAATTATCTCTTCCAAAAAATCGATTGCCAAATGAATATTTCATGAAAATTACTTTATAATCACAAATAAATGACATTAAGGCTTGCACATTTCTTGCTCATAACGAGACAATAGACAGTTGAAAGTTGAATTTCTCACGCTATTCTCAAGTTCAGAATTCGAGAGAGAAAAATATAGAAATTAAGCAACAACGTCCGCTTTTACGATTGAAGTTTGCGATATTGAATGAATTGAAAACAATTGCTAATTAATGGCAAAGTGTTAAATATAGCGTTCACGTGCACTCTCCCTTGAACTTGCACACCAAGCACCTTTTCGTAATGATCCCTGACATCTAAAATAATATTTTATGTAATTTTTTTACAATTATTGATGTTTGTGTCTTTGACTTTATTGATACAAATACATTCATGCATTCAAGTCAAACAGCATCCGAAAAAATATGACTAAGATCTGATTTACAACTGACTAATAAGACTATAAGGAATAGGCAGGAAAAATAATAAACTAGTTTTTTGTGTGCTTCAGAATTCCTGGTCTTGTTTTTTTCATGTGAGCTTTACAAGACATTAATTATTGAGGATTAATCAGAACAAAAATTCCGATATAAGCAACGAGGATTAGTCATCGTCAAATTGCTGTCTTTTATCACAGTACAATGATGGAAACATTTGAAATTGTGCTGATCGAGATTATTTGAACAATTTAGTTAAAAGTGACTCGTTCAGCCTGAACGAAATATCAATTTTAAAGTCACTGACGATAGGTCAGTCAGAATATTGCATTTCAGTCCACAAAAAATAGCCTTCGAACCCCTTCAAAATATCAAAAGTTCGTCCATTTAATTGCCTGTCACAAACAGAGACAAACAAACTCAAACTTTACGTCTTTCAATTTAATTCCTTCTTCTTTTCTGTTTTGCTTTCATTTGCTTTAAAATTACCCACATGCTGCATTCAATTTAATATCGACATATCCTTAAAATACAGACAAAAACTAAGGTAAATAAAATTAAACTAAACATTTCACAAGGTCCACTTTCAAAAAATTTAAAAGTTTCAGCACTTCCTTTGAGCGTGTCAAATTGGATTGCCAATAAAATGCAATGGACTTGAAGCAACAATAGTTTTATTGATATTGCATGCAAATTGTTTTTTTGTGAATAAGGAACAATAAGAAATTCAATCAATAAGTTTTTAATCTTTTGTACGTGGTCATAAATGACTGCAATTTTTGACAAGAGTTGAATTCGAAATTGAAATCTTTTGAGTTTGTGCAAAATTCTCAGCTTGCAAACATTTATGGCTTAAGCCAATTGTCCATGCTTGGTAAAAGAAATCGACGTGACTGTGTCAAACTTTTAATTAGATCATTTTATTAAGAAATTTTAATACTTATATTTATCTACACTGTTTAATCGGTCACTATGACAGCAGTTAGTTAAAGTGATTTTCTATGCAGCTGTCTTGTAACATGTGATTAAATACTAAAAGTAATGGGCGATAAAATAAAATTACTTTCAAAATGCATTTTTGCGACCCGAAAGTTCATTTTGAAATGAATAGGCTTTAGCGTAACCTCTTGATGGTGGGATACCTCTCATGTCGCATATTAATTATCATTAATCATTTCCAGCATACTTTTGTTCAACAAGTCTCATAACAGCCTGTGATTATTGACGTGTATTCTACTTAATCTCTGACTTTTGTAACAAATATTTGTTCACCATTAGCTAATTGAAATAACATAATGTAGAATACTCGAGACTTAAAAATGGCAATCCTTTTCGGTGTCTTAAAACTTCAATGACTTGCAGGTTCCAACGTAGCGTTATGGCTTAGGATCAGCGTTGTTAAATTGCCTAGGAGCAAGTTTCTTAATCCTTTAGATTGCAATAATTAATAAGGGTATCTGGACCGTGTTCATCCAACTGTGACCGCATCTGATCCGAAATCCATTATACCAGTGTCGACCTAGTTTATAGCGCTGGAAATTTTTAAAGAGGAGATGCAATAGAAATTCAGATTTTATAGTGTATATCGAGAAACCTGGCTCAATAAGTTCATCACGTCATATGTGTCCAGACGTCCAGACTCCCACATAATGAAAACTTTTCTCAGAAAATCTGGGTATCTGAATCTTGATTTGAACAAGTCCTATCTTGGTCACAGAAAGGTATAGGCTCATAATTTGTAGCCAATTAACAACACTGGTCAAATAATGAAAAAATAATCTATTTACTTAACCATTGAGATTGTGACTGACAATAGATTGACTGAACAACTTCCAGTTGAGTCTCAAGTAGGATATGCTCAGTAATTGAAATTAGATTGTAAATTTAGCAATTTCAAGGAACTTTTAGTCAAAAAAGTTAGCCGACAATAAATTACAATCAGTACCGTAAACTTGATACGAATAAAATTCCTGCGCTGTGTATAAGCAAATCTAAAAGTCAATGACTGTTTCCAAAACACAAATTATGCAAAAAACAAGTTTGTATGGGAATTTTGCTGTCCATGAAAAAATATTCTCAAAAAAATTAATGTTTAAATTTCTCCTGTGTGATCTTCACATGCAAATTCTAAAATCTTGTTAGCAGCGTTCGTTTCAGCAACAAAATAAATACAACAAATAAAGAACGAGAAGGCAATATCAGTTTTTATTGCCCCCTCTCCACACATACACTCAAGACTCACAAAAGCTTTTGTTGTAATGACGTACGAAAAGCTTTGTGGTGAAGAAAAAAAATGTTAACACGATCTCACTTTCAATAGCTAGCTGCTTGAAACTTATAAGAAAAATGTCTTAAGTTTCATTTTCATTCGAGTAGTGGTGCAGACAAGAGGCAACAACAAGAAATATTCGGTTTTTTTAAAAATAAAAATCTTGGCTGTTTAGTGCTTAAAGTTTAATTACAATTTACGGCTGTTCAGTTGAATTGTGATTGCTGTCGGATTAACACGAATGTTGTGAACGGTGAAGAAATTTTTCAGAAAATTTAATAAAAAAATATTGAAAGGTGTTGAAAAGGTGATAAAAATTTTAAAATGCGATTTTTTTTTGTGGATTATGAACTGTCTGTGTACTAAAATGATGTAGCTTATAAGGAGGTTCAATAATAGTGCAAAATTATAGATAAAATATTGACTCAAATGATGTGGATATTTTTATTTGTCTTATTAATTTTTGAGATGCGAGTATGAAAAAAAATCAGCAATAATGAAAAGTCAAGCAATTATGCAATAAAAGCTGAATAACTGAAAAATAAAAAGAAATATCAAGTGTGTGTGCAGCAAGTATCAACCTCATTTTTGCATGTGCTCGCTCATTGCTCAGTCTCATATTCCAACGTGACATTTTTAACTAATTTCTCGGTAATGAAACAAATTATTACCATTTTGCATTCAAGTATCATCGGATTCCTTCGAACGAGGAGGCATTGAGCAATGATACATAATGAAATAAATCTCATCGCGGCTGAAAAAAATTAAATTTTCATAATTAAACAAGAGTCCAGCGTAAATATACAGATGATGAGCAGGCAGTGATTGCAGTTGTGTCGTTAATTGCTTAAATCCATTCCATATTTTTTTGTCTTTACATTTTATCGTGCGACAATTTTTTTTTTCTTTCACACTTTTTCATTATTTATTATCTCGTAATTATTTGCGTAACTTCTTCATCATGTCCAACATCCATCCGTGTGAATTTAAACATTATAGCTGTCATTTGATGTAAAATTTCACTTCAATGTTGCAATTTTGCACCATTTTTCTAGATAAAAAACAACCGGCAAAATTAATTTAATTAATTTAGAGTTTTGATGAAGTGAACGTTGTTTTTAAACTGCGGAGCTTCCGCATTGTTTATTTTTTTTTTCATTTTTATTTCTTTTTTATGATATCCAAAAAGTACGTCAATCATGCGCGAAAAATTATGATTTCATTAAAAAATTCACTACTATAAAATATTTTTAAAGCTCAGCCGAGGTTAAACTTAATTCATAGCTGTTATTGGCTATAAGAATAAAAGAGCTAAACGACCTTGCTGCGTAAATTAATGAAAATTACTAGCCGATTAAATCTGATAAGAAGCATTGCAAAATATCCGTAAACTTTCCGACATAAAGAGTTAAAAAATACTTTTAAAGACCCAATGTAAGGCATAGTATAGTCAGAATTAAGTAAATCAAAAATTGCTCCATATATGTGTAATTGAGAAAACTGGATATTTTTTTCATACGACAAGGCAGACCACTTTTTTGCTATAAATGCAACAAGAGTCTGTGGATATCGTGTTCTGTGTGCAAGTCATTCGATAATGACGATCTCTGCGATACAAAATAATTGACTTAATATACTTTTTAAGTCTATATAGCTTTTGACTGGGGTAAGTTTATAGAGCAATTGCTTTAAACACCTACATGACATTTATATTACTGGACCAAGCAGCATTCCATTGGTATAAGAGTTGAATAATCTTAAAAACAGGAATAAGTCGATTTTGGCTGAAGATTTTGTGGATTTTACTGTTCAAAACAAGTAGGGGTCGTTCATAAATGACGTCGACAACAAAATTGAATTTTTGGACCATAAATCCCAATTTTAAACAAAATATTCATAGCATTCTTTTTGTAGAAACCTTCAGCTTCAGAAATTTAAAATGCTGGACGTCATATGTAAATAACCCCAAAAATCTAAAATATTTCTTGAAATTTGCATTTTTTTGGTCAGGTGTATTAAAATGTTTTTAGAAGCACATAAAAAATTGGCTTCTTATTATTAATTTGATGTCTGAAATTGAAATATGTCCACCTGCATTAAGTTCCATTCTGCTTAATAATTTGATCAGTCAATAACTGACATTTCCATTTTTTACACTGCAACTTGCCAATCTACCTGAGTCAGAAACTTGCATAATAATTTTGTTTTCAACAGACTTTCTGGGAAGGCAGCCTTTATTTGCATCAAACATTTATTTTTTCAATTAACATCTAAAAACCCAAAATTGAAATTGCTAATTTTTCAGTGTTAAAATTTGAAATTTATTGGAACTTCTTCAATTTTATTTGATTTATCAATTATCTCTAATTCATATTAATTCTCATAAGAATAATCCAATATGCAATTTTTTACACCTGTCAATGATTTCAACTTAAATATCCATTAATCTATTTTTAATTTGACTCAAAGTAGCTCTCACATGTCGTGATTTCTGTTAATTAAGAATTTGCTTTGCAATGAATTCTAATCAAGCTACAATGCAATTTATGAACACGTGCCTGAAATAATGCAACAGCCTATTCATCTCTAAATATATTTCCTGTACAAACTGCACCTTCAACAGAATCAATGTAGTTTATCAGACTCATTTCGCCAACAAGCTTTTCATATTAATTTTTTCTTTCTATAATTCAGTCAAGGCTGAAAGCCATAATGTGTAATACAAGAAGTGGCAAAAAGTAAAATTTTAACGGTAAACAAGTAAAACGCCAGCAACAACAAAAAAAAACTTTCAATTCTATTAATTTGAATTTAGAAAATCTCATTTTTTCCAATAATTTCATCTTAATCTAATTTTAACTCAGAGCGAAACGATTATGCAAGTGGCTATGGCTTGTATGAACAACAAAAAAGCATAATAATGCAGTAAATAATTGCCGCACATTAAACAGCTTTAGCTGTTGGCTTCCCAAAACTACAAGCCATTGCTCAAGTGTGCTTTTAAACAATTTGCAAAAAATTAAAATATCCAGTGCCATTGAATCTTAATTCTTAATTAAATCTCGTTTTGTGTCTTAAGATATTTCAATCAAATTAACTATAGGATCTTGAACGATAGCTACAAAGACTGACCTTCTGAATTATTTTCACTAATATGTACAAATTTAATTCTTGCACAGTGATGGTCAAGTTTTGTGATCCGACACAGTTAGTCGTAAATGTAGGTGATGTTATGTAATGTGCAATTTTTAAGGCAGCATTAAGTGAACAAACTTTTACTGCGGTTTCTTGAGTCTGGTGGAAATATCTGGATAATTATTCATTAGTTTCTGTAAGTTTAAGCTTTATGGAACAGTGAAAGTTCTTAAAATGACTAGATGTAGCTTTATTCTTTCTTAGTATTGAATCTATGCCAATTTTGGGGGTCAACCTCTTCTTTTAAGAATTTTTTACACTTTTCTAGTGTTTTTGGGAATAATTGAACTACTATTTGCTATTTACGACTCAAAAAAGTCTTCATTCAAACAAAACTTGCTTTGTTCTTGAAATAAAAACCCTCAGGCATCGCAAAGCTGAATTTTCTGGAACGTGACATTAAAAAATTACACGAAAAATCTTTCAGACATTAAAAATTAGTTCCGACTTCTGTCTATCCCACCAAATCAGACAAACACAACAAAAAAATGGTCAATTCTTTTGTTTCAATCAATTTTACTAAGTCAATTACTAAGTCAATCAGCTTGTTTCTGAAGTACATTCACTTAAAACCCTCATGTCAAAATATCCCAGACCAATTTTAATCTTCCTGCATTAAAAATCGAAGCAAAAAAACAACAATTTTACATGGCAGCAACATTGTTCAACAATGGTACATTCCACCTTAAAAATAGAATGCTTACATGAGAAAAACACGTTGAGCAGGTTTGAGAAACTTCCCTTTTGTCAGTGTCTCAAGACACATTTAAAGATTTATGTCACATTTTAATAATTATAAATAAAAATAAAATATAAATTCAATAATTTTTCATACGTGCATCAACACGTCCAGTAATAATTTCTGTTATTATCTGTGGAAATCATAAAAGTGTAAATTGTTGGACATAATTGCTACGGTGAGAGAGAAGCGATGCTTTAAAATTAAAATGCATTACGAAGCATTTTGCAATTATTTCTTTAAAAATGAATCTTTCAATCTCGCATTTTTTCCTGTTTATTGCCTTTTGAATTGATTTATTGTGACCTAGCCGAGCATATATAGTCAACATCCTACTGAAGGACTTTGGAACTTACGAGAGAAATTTTGTAATAAATTTCATAAGAAATGAGGACAACTAGTAATTTTGGTATGGATTACACTCAACATGCTGCTTGATCTTTCTGAATATCACAACATCAGCACTAAGGCTACACTGCCTCATCTGCTATAAATAAATTTATTTAAATACTTGCAAATTGAGAAAAAAGAGAATCACGCAACTATAGACAATTTTGTTTTGTGAAGCATTAAGCCTCAATATAAGCTACTGCATTGTAACCCTTAAAATAAGAAATAGCAAGACACGACCTTCCATACCATACTCAATGTCATTTTATTCTCTTTCTCTACAGCATTTAATCTAGTTTATTAATAAATTTATACATAATAAATACAAAGATGAAATTGACGATATTTGTACTAGCAGCGGTTTTCTGTATGGCACATTCAAATCCAGTGCCATTGCCAGAGGAATCAATAGACTTAATTAATATTCCGCTCAAAGACAATAAGGTGAGTAGACATTTATTTTATTAAAATTATTTAAAGTTTGGGTAAATTCTAGTCAAGATCAGAATTTCAGCAGATTATTATCCAGAACCTGTAAATCATCCCTAAATGTAGTACCTTGATGCTTGTAAAATTCCCAGGAATTTTTTTGTCAAATATTTAGTCAAAATTTTTCGCGTATGCCGGTAGCTTGAAGTTCAAATTAATTAACACATTTCGCAGCTTCACTAACTCACATGTCGGCAACATAAGTATGTCATATGGCTGTGTCTTATCTAATTTATGCCAACAAAAATTGTTTGATCAAAAAAAAAGTACTTTTGATTTATGACCAACAAAAAAAAATTATTTTTTGGACAGAAGCATCATTTGCGCAAGCTTGAAGCTTCTCAGCTGGTCACATGTAAGCAATTTGTCATTATTTACCTGTCCACACATACGCGTGCTTTTGATGAATACCTAATATTGACATTCCACATATTGCTGCTCATTTTCTTGATCTATGTACATTGTCTATTGGCACATCTAAGTCTATTGTTTTTAATTTGGTTTTTTTCTATTATGAGATGACTTATTCACATATCGTAGACACAAAAAAAATTATAATAGACTTTTTGCTTTAATTGCAATGGCTTTTGGAACAAAATCGACATAAAGCTTAAATGATGATGATTGTTGATTACGGCAAATGTGAATCATGATGCGCATACAAGCAATACTTTCACTTATGCAATAAATGACGAATACTACCATCGATGTAGACCGACTGTTAAGCATGCTGTTCATACTTTTTTCTGAATTTCCAATTGCTGCAATTTTAAACGAACTTTTTGCATACAATGAGAAATAAAATTATTATGAGGTTCTCTGTTTGTCTCTAATTTTGAGTTATTTACAAAACACGTAAGCTCACTGAAAGTAAAAGTGAAGAAGCTGAATGATAACTGATCAGATTGCAAATAATAATATTTTTTTCACCAGTCATGTTTCGCAAACATTGAATCCTAATAGCGACTGATGACTAAATTCTAGAATTTATTAAGAATTCTGATTCTGGTTGGATTTGGTAAATATTATTGTGAGCTTTATTGACTTAATAAGATTTGAATAAGTAGAATAAATTAAAGTCGTGACTTTTGTGATTAACATGTTATCGATGAATTAAGATGAGCTTACAATTTGTATTTTTTGTGAGAATCATATAACTGAATATTTATAATTAGATCTTACATCATATGACTTGTGTATATTTTTATCTGTTGGGATAGATCATGGTTTTTTAGAATTGGAATTTTTATTACTACTAAGAACAAAAAAAGATTCAACTTTCATTCATGGATATATAAGGTGGTCATTTTTAAACATCCAGACCAGTCATTTGCTTTTTTTTGGTAGATTGTCAGATAGTTTTGAAATTTATCGAAACAAAGAGTAAAATAGAACTTTCAAGGCTTCTGAACCTCGTATGCCTTTTTGACCATCCTAGAGTCATAATTTCCGTAATTTTCTATACAAAAATTATTTTTATGATAAATTTGTTCAAAACTCTCATCCAGCGCTCAATTTATAACCTACAATGCTAATTTACAACCATTCAAGTGGTCATTAGCAAGTTCTACAACTTTCCTTGACTTATTAGAGTTCATCAGCACACCATGCAATCATTCTTCTTTCAAGACCATGGCTTGATAAATATTGAGTAGATTCATCTAGAAATAATTCATATTTCCATTAAGTAAACCAATTAGTGTCAGGATTGTTGAATCAAGTCAGGTTGAGTTCAAAATCTACAAAATGTTGTTTACTGCCAGCTATAAACTATTCATTTCCTTAATAAAAAATTGCTTTTTCCACAAAATAATCGAAAATTCGAAATTTTTCGTAATATTTTTGGACTTGGCTGTAACATGTTTTGGCTACATGAAAGAAATGAGTGGGAAATTACTGATTATGATAATTATTATTACTTACTTGATACTTTATTTTCCACATTGGAATTTGCACACTTTTATGATTAAGTAATTATTATTATTTTTATGTCATGTCGACAACTTGTAGTCCATAAATGAAACTTTTATTAGCGTACTGTAATGTAAAATGATGAAGAAGGAATAAAGATATTTTTAAATTTGGATAATGTTTGGGTCTAGACGTCTCAACAACCTTAGCTGACGGAAAATTAAATCATGCAATGTGCCATGGACCTTCTCCAAAATACCAATTGAATTTAAATTTCGAGTGGGTCCAGTCCATCATAATTTTTTTGAGAATAATTAAGTGTCGTCTTATAAAGTCTAATAGCCAATTGTTTTTAAGGTCTTGAAGTACAAAGCTTCTCATAATCAAGTGCTAATTCCATATTACTTAATCTTAGCATTAATAATAATTTTTTTCCTCGAGGGCGATGTAATTGATATGCTCAAGTCTGATCGAGCCTTGAACATTCATTTTTTCTAACATTTTAATTTGAATCTCTCGAAACTCATAGTTTGGCTATTTAGCGTACAACAATAAACATGTAACTGTCATTTATTTGATCATATGATGTTCAATCACATAACGTGACGTCGGAAGTCATTACACATGACACGCAAAAAAAAGCCTGACCTTCTTAAGTCGCAATTTTTCTTTCTCTTTCTATCGCATTCAATTGCATTAACGATTTTTTTTTATCCACTGTGCAGCACAATACTTTATGATGAATTATGTAATAGTGCTGTAAGCGGTCACATTCTTCTTACTTACTCGGTCTTTTACCTGATCTTTTATAAACATTTTTGTTTTCTTGCCATACAAAGACGAAACAAGAGAACAAAAAAAGTGAATGAAAGTGACCTAAAAAGTCTACCCAGCCATGATCATTTTTCGGGCAATAAGAGATCTTCACTCTCGCTTTTTACTTTGTCACGCTTCGTATACGTAATGGATATATGTTTGATTAAATTAAATGATAAAAATCTTTAATGTGCTATTCAATTGTTGGAATTAAAGTTAATGTTTGTGGATGTGAGGCAGAAATTGCTTTGTTTTGAGTGCTTTCGAGGAATGAGGGGTAATTGAGGTTAAACAGGATGATGCAAAAATTTTAATTTGCAATTTCAGAGAATTTTGCATTTAAAATAATAAAATATAGCAAGTTAATGACCAAAGCTTGACTCAGTTGCCTGAACAACATTTAAATAATCTCATCATAGCCATAAGCTTCTCAATTTTTTGTTAATTCTCAAAAATGTAACTAAAAGTTATCAAGAAAATTTAAATCCCATCCATTGCCCTTTTATGATGAGGAACTACAATAAAAACTTAATGATTGATTGCCGTTTCATGCCATTTAGCAAAACTGTATGTATATATGCAGCACAATTGAAGATGCAATTATTGATCTTCATTAACGATGTGTAAATATTTACGTAAAAATCATGATGTGTGATTAAATGACTCAAATGAAGTAACAGCAGGCACAAGCTTAAGATTCATATGGAATGAAAAACATCCCATAATACAAAGATAGTTTGTAAATTTAAAGACGATATTGAATAATGTTAATACTACAAAATAAAATATGATTAAAGAGAAATTTGCACTAATTCCCACGAGCACGCGCATCATCATTATTATGCACATCTGACGCAAGCAATTGCTAGCAATCATCAACATGTGAAATATAAATTTTTTCAAGGGTAAAATGCAAAAGCTAAATACAATTTCGTAAGTTATAATTTTTTTATTATTCAAGCGAATTTTTGTTGTAAGCAAGTAGCAAGCAGCTGAGTTTATGAGGCAGAAAGATGCTTTATATACTATACTTACCTTCCTATGATTATAATTTTAATCACTACTCAGTAAATAAGCATCAAATGCATGTCAATGTCACTAAATTGTAATCTCGTTCTCCATGATATGCAAATATCCACAAATACATAGTAAGCTTTGGACGAAATATAAAATTTTCTAATGATTTGAATTCTAATTGACAGCTATAAATTTAAAGGCTGTTATACGACTACAATTGGTTCTAATCGACTGAATGTTTGGATGTGGAATTCAGCAAAAATTGTTTTTGCACAAAACAAGAAAACTGCTTAAAAACTAGGGCATCAGCTTGTCAAAAATGACGGAAATGATTTAGATTCAATCAATCCTTGTCAATTTAATCAGATTTGAAATTTTAATTCTGGGAATTATTGCTAATTTAAGAATATATTCAATTTTATGCTGCAAGTCACTCTACTTGTGTTTTTGGTGTTACTGTACATATGTACCTTTCATTGGCTGGTCATCTCTGTCTTATGTGCAAAATATAGTCAAAAATCTACCATATTTTTCATATGCTCTCATTTTACAAAACCTAGTAAATTCTATTAAGCTTAAAGACACATTCCAATCAAGAAAATTATACTAATAATCCTCAATAGCCGCCTCAAATCAAACTAGACTCGCTTTATATTCATTTCAACTGACTCAGCGTGAATAATTACGAAAATTAGCAACAATAAATTCTGTGCAAATTAAATAATAATATTCAGATTATTACGAATCTTGTTGAGATTTAATAATATAAAAAATGCGTCAGTCACTCGGAAAATTTTCAACATTTTTTAAAAAAATAAATAGATTGACGCACTTTGATGGATCTGTAAAGCTTTAAGAGAGCGTAATAATAGAATATTTAAGGAAGTAGTCAGAATTTTTTCACGCAACTTAAAATGTTGTTGAGATCTAAGTAGCCATGTGTTTTTTTCATTATGTTTATTCTTAAATTTAATTATTGGTCATTTGAATATCGTGAGTTCTAAATTTAGAGGAATGAGTTGTTATTGGATGTCTTAAAGATTGATTTGTTAGTTTCTTTTGACAATTTTATATGAATATATCCAAAATTTTCTTAATATTTTGAAAAATAAATAAAGAATGAGTTATTAACATTAATCTCATCCTCAAATTAAATGAAACACTGAAAAGCCTCAATTCGTTGGATGGTACCATAGAGTACCGTACACAGGATTTTTTTGAGGGGAGTGATTTAAATTTCTTTTATATGGAGGGCAACATTTAGGGGGTGTTTTAGGATTTTTCTCGAAACCCCCTAGCAAATTGAAGAAAATTTCCATCGAGTGTGGTGTTTTAACACTCAAATCTTCTGGTGCCATAGCTGTCCTATTTGTTAAATTTACAAAACATCAACAAATAAATCTTTTTTTAAAAATAAAAGTCAAAAATCAATAAAAACTTGATTTAGAAAATAAAAATTCCTCAACAAATCATTAAATTTCTATTTTTATCCCACAGGAACTAGATATTCTAACACTCGCCGAAAGCGATGGATCGATAAGTGAGAGAAATAAGAGAACAATTGGAATTCTACGCGAATTATTCCCACAATTATCAAAAGTGAGTATCAATACTAATCCGCCTTAATTAATAACAATGTTTTGCAATAGAGATATTTTAAAGAGTAGAGTCGATTGTGTATATATAAAGTCGATTTGTTTGTTAAGTCACTAGTTCAAACAATATCGTCAAATCAATTAATTTTCTGTCATTAATTTAATCGTGTTTTGATATTTTAAATCATTTTTAAGCGTCTCTTATGTAAACTCGTTAAGATTTAGAAGGGTATACAAATTGATTTCGAGAGAAAAAAGCATTAAATTAAGCAAAAAAAGTACGAGTCACAAAATGCCATCTCTGTATATTTTGGACACTTCATTGCATCTTGTTAAAAGCTGTGCCATTAAATATTTGCAAATAAATACAATAAGCTAAATATCATCCTATAATTACTAATGGGTAGCAACGCAATTTGATGATACTCAAGACTTTTAGTCACATCAAAAAATTCGGGACATTTGATGTCCATCCTTGACTTTTTCAGCACAAATGAATGTGTTAAGTCATTGAATCACGTTGACTATTTATAATAAAAAGTAAATTTTAATAATCCGCAACGGTGTTGCATTCACAAAACCATGAAATTTTCATTCGTAATTAATTTAAAGTATGAAAATTAATTGCTAACTAAAAAGTAAGCAGCATGCATGAGGTTAGGTTAGAGGTTAAGGTTATTTGAGATTTACCATCACTGAAAGGGCCATATCGACTGCTAAACTAGTTTTTATGACACATACTCGCGCACTGATCTCCAGATACAGAAAAAAACTATAGTCATTATTGGGGTCGTTCAAAAGTGACGTCAATCTAGATTATTTGATCCTCCTTTAGTCATGTCATTTAAATGTTACACAGCTTTAAAGCTCCAAATCCTTTTTGGACGTCACATGTAAACAACCCCTAAGCTTATTTCTTAATGCATCATGCAGTATAAAAAACCAGTTCCAATGCAATGCAAAAAAAACTTTCGATTTCATTCGAGAGTAAATGCGGCATGTCGCATAGACTTGTAAATTGTTTTTTTAGGTGCCTTTTTTGTGCATTGAGAGCTTCACATACAAAAAAATTATAAAATGTGTTACAAAATATTAAAACCTTAAAATTGGTTTATATTAGACAATGTGTTGGATATCCCCCAAAAAAATGATAATTGACCTTCGAATTTGGATTTTTATTGGAAATAGTAACAAAAAACATCATCAATTTAATTAAGCAAGAAATAATTCTTTGAGTATGTGAGCTAAGATACAAAAAAATTGGAGCAGTCATTAAAAAATAGTTAGAGTTATTACTGTAATTATTGGTGCCTAATTTGCTATGCATAGTTGAGTAATTAATTTTCTAGATTAACTTAAAGCCACTTAAACTACCTTAATTGAAGATTTAAATAAGAACCGGACATGTTATGTCATCGGTGGATAAAATTATCTCATAACCAGCTGCGAATGACTTCTTGATACTTTTTCTCATCTTTCTATTCGCCAAGACATTAATTAATTCAAAAAGTGATAGTTTGTGCATAATCTGGTTTGTAATTTAAATTGCATAAATGAGGGAATTGTGATGCAAAGATTAGAAAGATTGAAATGTTGGTCAATGAGCTGAGATTTATGATAAATTGGATGTAGATTAGATAGTATTATGGCTTTGGAGCCAGAATTGTCATTTTATGTCTGGGATTTTTTAAGGTGAACCTTTCAAATCCCTTCTATGCTGAGTCCTCGAAATTTAAGTATCTGAGCTAGCTATCTTCAGGATTCAGGGCATTCTGAATCAGAGAATCTAATTCCAAGTAATAAATTGCCTGGAAAATTGTCTGAGTCATTTGTTTAATTGCATTTTCTGGAATCAGTAAGTGCCTTGCTTTACTCTTCAGATATTCTTCCTTAAAAACAATGAGCAAGCACACGGGTACCATAATATGCTCAATGAGTACCATAATATGCTCATTGTTGGTTAGGGCCGATTTAAAGATCAATCAGACCAGTTTCTTTAAAAATCAAGCAATTAAAGGCTTAACGTCTCAAAATACATAACCCATCCAATTTCTCCCGTCAAATCTAAATCCATCATAAACGAGATCATTTAACCTTAATGCTAATTAACGTCATTGAACAAATTTTAGATTTTCAAGTTCAATTATCCTGTTTTGTCAGTATGTGACATGTTTTGTTATATTTAAAATGACATCAGTAAATAAGTAATTAATCTTCATTCAATTTGACGTCCATCGATGGATATTGAAAGTTAGCAAATAGTGATTTGAATAATGAAGGAAAAATAAGCCAAGCCTACTTGAAGTAGGATTGTGTGATAATAATAAATTGTTTTAATTACTGTCATTAATAGTAGCAAAAAACTGCATACAGGCTTCAATTTTCATGACTAACAACTTTTTTGTTTCTCGAAAAAAAAAACATTAAATACAGAATTTTACGACTGCTTTAAATTCAGCGTATTTTGCATGTGCTATGATGGAAAAACCAGATTACTTTTACTATGTTTTCGTACCTATAAAATTTTACTGTCCATTATTCATATGCATGACTGTTTATTGGAAATATATCGAGCACTGTCTTACCAATATTTTATTTTTACTTTTTGTTGTACATATGCACAATATATTGTGCACATGACGATAACAATTGACCCACTTTTGTCATGCTAATTTTATATTCAGACATAGTTAATGTTTATTGGCTATGATCGCGATCATTCGAAGTCAATTCATGATAGTTCAGTGACCTTTGATTTTCCGTAAACCTCAAATCTTACATAAATGCTGCTTTATGAGATTTGTGTCATTTTTTTTGAATGGAACTATAAATTGATTTATTGGGTTAGATAATTTTTGACGCTACATGTCTTGATACCATCGGTAATTGTGGTTAGGTGGGTGGGATAAGGCAATTTATGGATAGGTGAAATTTAAGCTTATTGTGTGTTAAAAATGCAAATTATGGTAACATGCTTCTATTTAGTCAGTTAAACTATCGACGATTAAAAAAATAACGGGTTTCAAAAATTCAAAATGTAACGGTTTTCAAAAATTTAAATTTTCATTCAAAAATTTTTTCAATTTGAATTTAACGGCTTTTTAGATAAAGTTACATAAATATTCAAAACTGCAATTTTAAGAAATCCAATCAGTGACCTTTCGAACGAGATTTTATAAATGTAAATTTCATATAATGTACCCCATTTTATATTCATTTTAAATACGAAATATGCCATTTATTAAGCATAAAGAGAAAGTGATTTTTAATGGAATTATTTGATAAGAAATTCTTCAACTCAGCTCAAAAAGAATTCCACATTTTGTAACCAAAAGATATTCGCATTGTGGCATAATGTGTACAAAAGATTTAATGTCTTAATTACTCCCAAAAAATGTATATAAAAAGACAAAACAATATATTTTCGGTTGACTGGATTGTACTTTCCAAATTTAAATAATATGCTAATAAACAAAGCATAAGACGTCCAAAAAAAGAGAAGAAACAAAAAACATATAAAAGAAAAGCAATTGTTGTGTCTATTATTGTCTATACGTTATAAATATACATATGGCATTAATATGAGGTAACAATAATAAAAGCTTATTGCACTAAACTCGAGCTACTTTTTTTCAAAACGAAAATTTCTGTAATAATTGTTGATGTAGGTTTGTTCATTAGAAATTGTCGCCTTTTTTTAAAAAGTTATTATTTGTTTACGTAAATTTTAATTAATTAATTCGTCTAACTAATTAATATGCTTCGAGATGTGTGGATTTTTGTAGATGATGATGAGTAAAAGTTGCGCGTATTATGCATCGATTTACGCGTATTATGTACACAACATTTCACATTGTACGCGCATTATATTCCAATTTATATGTACTATCTACTAATCTACTCGTGTTATGTAAATAACATTTCACATTGTGCGCAGTTGCATCGTATTATGCGCACTTTCATGTAGATTATGCGCATTAAAGTAACAATTAGTGCGCACAACTTTAAAACGATCCTTGAAACCATCTGAGCTTTTTAAATAATTAATTAAACAGTTTGTTATCTGATTATCGTTCAATACTCTAATGAATCTTACGAAAGATAGGAAGCAAGCACCGTCTTTAGTAACGCAAAAAATAAGACATTTCCAAATGTTAACCACTTTCACTGTGGCTTACTGCCTTTCTTGATTAAAATGTTATGAAATTCAGATTGAGATGACAGTTTTGTGTCTGAAAATTGCAGTCTTTTTTGTGTCTGTTTGAGTCGGAGCCAAACTTGCAAAATGTTGTAACACCTTCCACATTCACTTTTGCAAAGATTAGCGAGTATCCCATTAAAAGATTCATGCTGATTATTGATGGGTGTTAACAATCTAATTTATGAAAAATTATTGCAAATTGCCAGGTTATGACTGTACTTAAGGTATTTTTTAAATGGAAAATTGCAAGTTTTATTCCTAGTTATATGTTTCATAAACATTGTTTATGGTGAATTTATTGAACAGCTGACTTTAAGTTTGTTCCAGTAACTTGGCAATATTTCCAAACATTTTAAAGCAGCACATGCTGACAAATGTGTCGCCACGCGCCAAAGCCACTTCTATTTTATTGTGGCAAGAAATTCAAGACTGTTAAATGATATTCTATAAATCATTGAGTTTGGTTGAACTTGGATCGAATTTTTTTTAAAAAAAAAATGATGTCCGCATTAATTTTTTGGTTGTACTTCCTGTGATAGACCTCCAAACTAATTCCTCACGCAGCTGACTGTAAATTAGTCTATTTTTACATCTCTTACTGACTTTCAGGCTAGCTTTTTCCCAATAGAATTTCATAACTAGTTTTCCTCACTTGGAAATTCCGAATTTTTATTCAAAACACAATCCAGAGAGTAGAAAATCATGAGTCCAAAAGTTCCCACTCAACAAAATGTTAACTGTATATCTTGTAATTAATTCAATTGCTTAATTAGCTTGCAACTAATTAAACACAATAAAAATGTAAAAAAGCTTAATTTATTGCTAAGAAAACTTGGGAGTTTATCCATAAAATTTATGACAAAAGCTACAAAACATCCACACATCCTGAGAAGCAACAAAATAATAACTAAATATTATTTCATTAAAAAATTATTTTCTTTTTCTTATTTATTTAACAATTCGTTGTAAAAAAATCAAACAAAAAATTTTCTGCCTCGATTATAAATTGTAAATAAAAATACACAAAACATACATGTACATAAATAAAACCTGAACATAAACAGTTATTCGAGCAGAAATTGCAAATGCTTATACAATTTGTGGTACGAACAATTGGGCCGATACTTTTACGTGGAGGCTTGGGTGGTGGAAACACAGCAACAACAAGTAATAAAAATAACGTTGATGATGACTTTGATGATTTTGATAATGACGATGATGATAATAATAATGAGGTCGATGATAAGTCACAGGACAAAGTAAATATTTCACTTCCGACATTTGCACCCGAGAAAGCAGATGCAAGCACAACAACCGCCTCCTCTGCAACAAGCACATCACAAATCTCAACAAATACAGAATCTGCACGCATTAATCTTTTAGATTCAGATGACTTTAATCAGTCAACATCGACTGTCGGCTCACAGACAACTGAGGATGATTTTTCGTTTAGATAATTTTCTTCTAATACAGTTGGTTCTATGCATACGGGGGTGTCGATAAAAATATTTATAATTTTTTAAAGAACTTGATTTTTTTCGTTAAGTTTTAAAAATTTCCGTTAAAATTTAAAAAGTTTCGTTAAATTTTGAATTTTTCCATTAAAAATCGAAAATGCGTGATAAATTTTGAATTTCTAAATTAAATTTTAAATCTTGTCCTCAAAATCTAATTTTTATTCAATTGAAAACTAATTCCTGCAAAACTATATCGACACCCCTAAGATTCTGTATATAAATATTATTCTAAGCACATTTATGCATGATTAAGATGAAATTTCTGAATATTTAAATTAGAACCAAGTGTCAAGGTGAGGTCATGAGATTGACATTTATCAAATCAAATAGGATTTTATGTGATAATTTGGATTTTTTCAATCACATATTCTCGCCTTGAAATTAGATTTAAAAGTATTTTTTGATTATATCACAATTGTGAATATGAAATCCAATTGGAAACAATTTTTAAGCACGGCATTCAAAAAAAATTATTTTTCAACATCTAGACGTAAAAAAATCAGATGAAAAATCATTGAACGAATTTAACGAATATCACGATAATTGCTTTATACTTCCTTTAAACTCATACAATACAGATTTTATTTGAAATAAAATGTAAAAAGAATATTTTATGAAGAAATTACAAATAATCTTTTTTAAGAAACTAGATAAAATTTAAGATTGATGGAATATACCCAAAAAATTTATCAAGTGACACTATGTACACGCACACATATATACACAATACAAATTTTTCATACTAATTATTTCCGTATAACACATT
Organism: Chironomus tentans; assembly: GCA_963573255.1. Classification (NCBI taxonomy): domain Eukaryota; kingdom Metazoa; phylum Arthropoda; class Insecta; order Diptera; family Chironomidae; genus Chironomus; species Chironomus tentans. Next base: position 29,879,691 of record OY754303.1, on the reverse strand, counting down.
AGATGACTTTTAATATTTTAGTCTAATTGGAATTAACTCACATGAATCAAATAATTAACAATGGCACTTTAGATTAATTTTGGTGGTTTGACGCACATTTATCATTTTAAGTTTCTATTGAGCAAGCACTAGCATAAGATTTTTGGTCATCAACGATTTGCTTTAAGAGCATACAAAATAAACTTAATTAACTGTGAAATATCAACAAATTTGTAGTTATTTTCGAGTCCTTCGAGTCATTTGGCATTAAATTTTTGCGGTTGACCTTTGGAAAAAAATGAATTTTTGACAAAATTTTAAATCACGTTAAGGTACTTAGCTCGAAAGTGGGTATGTCTAGACTGTTTGTTTAACTATTTTTTTGATTAATTTACAAATGTATATTTTTCATAAAGACTCTTTATCATCAATAAGGCGGTGTATACCCAAACGAGGGGGGTTCTAAAATTTTTCCGACAGAAAATTTTGAAAAAATTGGGATTTTTCTTTAAACTTTACATCGATAAGAGGATCAACCACCCCCCCCCCCCCAAATCTCTACCCGTTTTATTAACTAGAATTATTTAGATTGAAACTTTAAAAATTATGTATAACTTTTAAAAAAATCCCTAGTCACATAGCTTCAGGGATAACTTTCATTTTTGTATAAATAGTAATAAATAGTAAAGGGTACCAACGATGTATCACTCGGATGAACTCTGTTTAAAAATTGGTAATTTTGTTCACTCAGTTGTGTATCCAGAAAAATTTATAGGGGGAGGGGGGTCTAAATTTTTTTTTTACTTTTTACTTGTTGCTAATTCTAAAAATACGTGAATTATTAAATTACAAATTAGATTAAAAAAGAAAAAATCCAAAAAAAAATTTTTTTGAAGGGGAGTCTGGACCCCCTTGGACCCCTCCACTTACTTTCTAAAATTGCTCTTTAGAAATTATGACAATTTGAAAAAAGTTTTGCTCGGGTTTAAACAAAGCTTTGCGGCTGATAGCTTGTTATAAAAATTAATTGTAATAATTACTCGAATTTTCCATCCTCATTTTCTTCCTTCTTCTTATTCAATTCTATTCTCACGTCTTTTGTCTCGTCTATAAATCTTAAGGTTTCCTCACGCAATTCATCTCCAAAATTAATTACTCTGAACTAGAACTGAGCAATTAACTTTGTCTTCTTCTTACTCTGCTGCCTCCTATTATTCTCAATTGTTATTAATTTCATTCATCGAGCATATTAAATGTCTATTAAGCAATAAGGAACAAATTTAATAGCACACAATGAGCGAGAATAATTTTTATTGATTAATTACGAATAAAACTAGATTAAAGTGAGTCGTCAGGCTTGGCCATTGTATGCTATTGAGATTTCATAAGCTTAAGCATTTTTTATTACCTTTAAATTAAATTTTCATACACATTAAAATTTTTATGTATTTATTCTCATTTTTGTGTTTTTCTTCTATCTATCCACACACAAATCCGACACTTCCATATCAATTTGGACGTACACATAAAAAAATAAATCTAAATTGAATTATGAAAAAAAAACATAAACATATATAACATAAATAAACTCAAGGTGCAAGCTGTTGAAGAACAAAACTATTTAGAGCCAAGTAGTGCTGGTTCAGATGCATTCCTTGAGACAATTCGCGTTGCACGTGAAACTACTAATCTTAACAATAACCAAGATAATAAAATTAACAATGATCAACCGGCTGAGGCAACGGAACCAGTTAAAGATCAACAAGCACAAGCAGCTGAAAATTCATCATCAGCTGTCGATGAGTTAACACTTGACAGTGTTGAAGATGATGAGAACCGCGGCAAAAGGTTTGTATTTATGATTAATAATTATGGGACAATCAAAAAGTCTAATTAATTATGAATCCAAACAGATTCCTTAATTTTGGAGCACAAGCTAGTGGAAGTGGAAGTTCAGGATCAGGCGGTGGCTCCGGAAATTTCCTCTTTGACATCATTCGAGTAAGTATATGAGACTTTTATTTTACTTTTGTTATGATTTTTCTCATTCATTGATCACCAAAAATTTTTATGTGCACAAAATAAAAAAATCAAAATTGTTGTGGCTGACTTGATAGGTTAGTCATAAATAATCATGTTAATTCATCGGCGCATTTTTGGACTGCATTCACTAAATTTTGTTAATTATTAACGACTTTTTGAATGTTTTTCGTTAAATTTTGAATATTTTTCGTTAAATTTTGAATATTTTTCGTTAAATTTTGAATATTTTTCGCTAAATTTTGAATATTTTTCGTTAAATTTTGAATATTTTTCGTTAAATTTTGAATATTTTTCGTTAAATTTTGAATATTTTTCGTTAAATTTCGAATGTTTTTTTTGAAAAAGTTCGAATTGTTTTAAGAAAAAAAAAACAAATTCTTTAAATTTTGAATCCATTTCCAAAATTCTTGCTTACCAAGAGTTAAATTGCTGATCAGACCAGCAAAAATGCGCTCAAATCATCCAATCCGGATGACTTAAATAAACATTATTAAAAAAATATTTTGGAACTCTGTTTAAAATCAAATAATCGTGAGTGATGCAATTGGCAAATTCTCTTCATCCACTGATTCTATGTCTATCTTATCTCTCTTTTGCTTTACTTGGGGGACACTAATACTATTTCTTCTTCTTCATTTGTGTATAAAAATTAAATAATAAAGTCACCAACTGACCAGATTTTTATCTCATTTTTTTATTAATAAAAATTTATGATTTTTCTCATTAATGGTGTTGTGATAATGGTCCATAAAACCACCAGTTATTGCAATTTAGTATGAATATGTCTTTCATAATGAAAAAACCAAAAAAAAACCAATAAAATTCATTTAAAATAGCAAACAGCAGATCGCGTTGGACGGGGCGTTGGAAGTACATTTCGTGTACTTGCTGGCACAGAATCACTTGATTCAGCAATTAAAAATATCAATATAGATGCACATGGTGATACTTTGGATGACGATTCGAGTCTGAGTCGATCAGCGAGAAGTGGCAACTTTAGCTCGGTAAAATTAGAATTTTTATGTCTGGTCTATCTTTATATGTAGTTATTTTTTGGAATTTTCTACTCCTAAATTTCCTTCTTCTTATTTTTTTAAGTCATTTGAGTTGTTAGCTCATACTTGAACGTTTTACGCACTATTCTTCATTTCTACTTTTCATTGCATCACTCGATTTTCTGTAGTTATTATTGCTTATAATTTCTTTTCCTTTACATGATCGTGTACATGCATTATTGCTATTTAAATATGACTGTGTATTACATATTGCTGATTACGATTTTAACTTTCAATTCAAAGTTGATACGGCATCATCTAGAGTGGGGTATTATTTGAATTTAAATTTAGCAATGATTATTATGAAATATTTAAACAGACTCCTACAATTTTTATCTGTCTGATGCGCAGTCCACAAAAGACGTCCATCAAAAAATGGACTAAAATTCTCAGATTCCTTTAAATGACCGATGTGGGATCAATATTTAAAGTTGTGACGATTGGGTTAACTTTTTAAATTTTTGACATCATTAATGAATTTGTTACGCAACTGATTAATGAACCAGTCCGTCAACAGATTCACGATTAAAACTCGTTAAAATCTAGTTACATTCGTTTTTTCGATAAACATCATTCCAAACCAACCTTGGGTATACCCTTGGTCAGGTACATAGCCAAAAAGAAGATAACTGGGTAGTTCAACCTTTAAAGTTCTAACTACGCTGCCTCTGTGGTGCAACCTACGTTAGGGGAGGGTTTGAGCCACATTTGGTGTTAATAAATCACTCCGTGACAGAGCTCTGAGGATCGTGATGATGCTTTTGTCATTTGTGTCTCTCGGGGGCAAGGAATGTAGGTGAATAGTGAGAAGCCGATCATTAACTTTATCTTTTGGATGTTACACAACTTTTGCAGAACTCCAACTGTAAAATACGAATGTTTATTGCAACTTTGTTGTTCACATAACAAGTCGTGCATTCACTTTCATCTTATCTCTCACCTACAGCTCATAAGCGTACATTATTATTTGCCCATATTTGACTGATTAATGAAAATGTGAAATATTATTCAAATATAAAATTGGAACAAGACCTTATTTAATTGAGAGATTATTTTCAAGGATAGTCGATTAAAAATCATATATCACGCCTTAATTCAGCATACATATTTTTATTAATCTTAATTTTGAAATAATAGGATTAATATCAAGTGACATTCGAAATTTGAAAGCCAAAAAAACAACAATCAAAGCGAAAAATCTTTAATTGAATTAAAAAGCTGTCATTTTTTCATAGTTCCAATGCCACAAAAAGCACAATCTACTAACTAATTGCTGTCATCAGTAACCGGAGTCATAAATCTCTCAAAAATTCAAAAACAAATCAACGACCATCATTTTTTTTTATTGGATTTCATTTATAATAATTCACGTATGAACAGTTTTGGGCTTAAAGTGTTGCTTAAATTAAATCATTGCCGCATATGGAAGTATCATTAAAAATAATTGTTCATAATTGAGATTTTTCAATTTTTAAGCTACATTATGTTAAGATTAATTACTCTAATAAATTAATTGCTCAAGGAGAACATGTAAAGTGTTAAATAAAATATCTTGGTGCTTGTTTCAAGACTTCCATAAACAGTTCAATAAAAAAATTACATTCAGGACATTCAAAATAAGTCATCCTCATGGACGACAAGTACATCAACTTCATTATTTATTAATCAATGGCAATGGCAGGGGTGTACCTAGGAAAATGTTTTTTGAGAGATGGTCTAATTTTTCTCTCTCTCATTCTCATGTTTGTGAACTTTTTGTTAATTCTAACGGTACGCAAGTGATGAAACTAAAAATTAGAGCTTCGGAAAATCTTCAAAAAACAAATTTCCATATAAAAAAATTTCGAGAGGGGTAGGGGTCTGGACCCAACTGGACCCCGCTTGAGTACGCCCATGATCAATGGGAATTCTAAATTTTTATGGCATTTTTATGTGCTGTGATACAGGAACATAGTCAGACAATTTTTAGAGAAGATGGAGGATGTACAAAATTAGCAGGAAGGGAGGTGGGTAAATATGGAGGTCATCATAGCCCCATAGCAAATTGAAAAAAAAATCCATCATGGGGTTTTGATACCACCTTGAATACACCACTGCTGTAACAGCAGCACAATTGAGAATTTACAGATTGGAATACGAAATCATCAAACTTATTTATTGTATTATTATTCCATAGAGCACAACAAATTGAATTGAAAATACGCAATTTTTGATAATATAAAAATAAATAAATAAACAATAATGCATAACATGATGTGATGAATAATAAAGGAAAAGAAAGGTGGAATCTTCAATTATTATTAAAGGTCAGGTATTTAATTTTCATGCATCCACATGAGGCCTCCAATTTCGACCTCACGAAAAATTAATCAACATTGAGTGTATTATGAGTTAGAAGTAATTTGCATTCCATTCAATCAAGCTATAATTGAATGCCGTCTCGTTAACATCTAAACGATAGCTCTGAATGATGAGTTAGATAATGCACCTTCATATGAGTCTGAAATTTTATTAATCATGTTATTAAATGGATATCAATTGTCTCTTACAGTTAGTGAGTGGCAGCAGTGGATCAGAGCAACAAGATGAGAGAGCAAATGCACCTGTCGATGGATCAACTGATGTTGGTAAAGGTGACGGATACACGGAAGGTATTCCCGGCCCAGTTACAAGATTGTTCGTTCTTGCCAATCGTGGATTATCTAATCTCATTCAAGACTTGATTCTCGTAAGTTATTTGAATTGTTTTTTTTTTTGGGATTTTTTGTGGTTAATCTTGATTCGGATGGAAAGTTGACTATTTTGTGAATTTAAAGATATTCCATTTTGATATAAAGTGATTAATATAGTACTTATAAAGTGGTTTGTTTTAATTTTTAAAAAATTTAGTATTTTTAAAGAAAATCTAGTACATTTTGGGCACAATCTAGTACATTTTGGGCACAATCTAGTACATTTTGGACATAATCTAATACTAATTAGTAAGATTTACTTGTTTTAACCCAATCTAGTACAATTTACTAGTGTTCATGGAATATAATCTAGTCAAATCTAGTACTTTTAGAGAATAATCTAGTACTTTTAATGAAATTTTGTTAGTTTGAGACAAATCTGGTACAATTTTCGATTTGTTTTGACTTCAATCTAGGACAATTTGTGCTTAATCTAGTACTTTTGAGTGCAACATTGCAAAAAAATCACTTTCCATCTGAATGAGAAGGAATTGAATGAAATCTCAATTAAAATTGTAAAAACAAAAACATAAAAATTAATTAAATTAAACTTATTATTTTTTAGCGAATCGCCCAAACAAGCGAACGAGTTGTGAACTTCAAAGCCCGACTTATTACAGCACTCATCTAAGAAATGACACTGAATTCTTCATACTCAGCAAAATGCTCATCCATCAACGAATCTTCTTTGCTCAATCTCTTATTTCTTCATTAGACTAACAACTTCTCGTCTTCTTGCCTTTTACTCCTTTCCCTCTTTCAACACATCAGCTTTAATATTGCGACATTACTGCTGATAACTTATGTGTTTGCTTTTTTTATTTCTTTCTTTGATGCACAACTTTTTTCCAACCTTTCTATTATGCTTATTATAATTAGGAACTACATCACAATACACAAGTTTTTTGCACATCTGCCGAAAAAGTATCAATAGTATTGTAAATTTTTTTTTAAAAAAAAGTGGTTTTCGCATTTTATTTTTTATTATCATTTTTTTGTATTTTTATTTTACCTCTTGCTCAATACAATGACTGTGGTGTTATGTAAAAAGAAACAATTAAGGACAACATGAGAAAATTTATTGTTTAAAATAATGGAAACAAATGAAAGTGTAGGATTTGATAAAATTATGTAAAAATAAATTGGGAGAGGTTATGTGAACAGACAGGGGAGAATCAGCAGCTAATTAACCCTGTTTGACTTTTTGTTTCCACCTGAAATAGATTACTTGATTTAGAGAAAAATTTACATTTGTAAATAGATAGGTTGCTCCCTAGACTCTGGGAATTTAAGGATTTTTTTGAGGTTATGTCAGAATAACTTCGTGATTTTTGAGGATACATCCTTTAAAAGTCTTAGAAATTACCTCAATATATCAAAAAACTTCCAGAGTCTAGGGATTTGGGTAATATTTCTTAGTAAGATGCTTAAGATTGAGATTATGGGGTCGTTCGCAAATTACGTCACGCTTTTAGGGGGGAGGGGGGGTCAAAGAATTTGTGACAGTCCATACAAAAGATTTTTTTTTCTTTGGAAAATTTGTGACAAGGGGGGGGAGGGGGGTCAAAAAAGTCGTTTTTTAGCGTGACGTAATTTGCGAACGATCCCTATGCTTAAATCATAATTTTCACCTAACTTACGCATATTACTTAGAATTAAGAATCAAACCATCAATCAAAACCTACATTTGTTAGAATAATTTATTAATTTTATTATTTTTTTTTGTATCAACTTTCGAAGCTTTGACGATGAACAAAAGATTTTTATTTTTGACAAATTCATTTTAAATTTTATCATTATGTTACAAAAATTTAATTTTTTTTGTAAGAAAAAAAATTGTAAATTACATTTAAAGAGCCATGCATGTAAGAAAAAAAATGAATCAAATTTTTTGAATGTAAATAAAACTAAATTTCAATTGAAATCATGCTGGATTAAGCGTGATGAGTTAAATGGATGTTGTGTGTTTTAATTTGAAGGCTGGTTGGTGATTTTTCAGGTTTATTTTAAATTTAAACAATCTATTTTTCAGGATTATGAATTTTAAATGAAAAATTTTTTAACCGTTAGAAATAAATTTGAAATTTTATATGAAAACTGGTAAAAATTTGAAAACCATACAACAGTTTATGAGAAATTGTATGGTTCTGAAAAATTTGAATTTAAATTTACCATTAATTTCAGAACTGTTGTAAGGTTTTCTTTTTTTTAACAATTTTAAAATTCTGTCATTTTTTTCAGACCTAAATTGAGTCTATAGATTTTATTAACATAGCAACTTGTCACTTATCAGCACAAAATCAATATATTTTCTTCTGAATTTACTATCTCATCCATTATCTATCGAAATCTTTATTTACTTAACCATCCGATAAGGCTTTAATTCTATAAGATATGCTCAATTCCCCAAAAAACACCGTCAACGCATAAAAATTTATGCCGATTTCGAAGGTCAAATGTGTTTACAATTCACTACATCATAATCTTGTCGTTAAATTTTCGTGAGCGAATCACCAATACACTAAGCAGCCACGAACACTCTCAATTGAATAGATAACAAGTTGCAGATTGTAAAATCATACGGCTCTTTATTTACGTATTTTAGTATTGAGTTACACTTTTGTTGAGGCTGAAGCACGTATTTGCTGTTCGAAAATGTCAAGTAAGATCCAGGAGTTATTGAATTGCATAATTATTTCGACTTTAATCACCTTATAATTCGAATTTTTCATTTATTTAAGGAATTGTCGAGATAATGACCCATCCGCATACTAAAATGACAATAGCCGCAATAAGTATGGACATGAAAACTCAAATAATCTAAATGTCATTAAGATTAATATTTTTTTTTGCATATTAAGCGGCTTGCGTAGTTGCCGGTGGTGTTGTTTATTACATGAAGAAGAATCAGCTGTGCTTCTTTATGGAAAAGCCTAAGAAGTATGTAAATAATGATTTCAGGCAGTCGTGATCTAAAAATAATTTAATTTATGCTTCAGATGGAAGAAAGTCGGTGTAATATCTCATAATTTGTGGATCTTCCCAATCAAGTCGTGTGGACCCATCGTTTTGAATGACTTTGAATGTAGCAATTTGGGGCCTGAAAACGGACATCTTAGGGACCGTACTTTCATGGTAATCCGTGAATCGAACAATGAATTTGTGTCTGCACGAACTTACCCAAGAATGGTGCTGATTATTCCTAGAATTAAGGGAAATATTATGAGAGTTCTGGCACCTGGAATGGACGAGATTCAAATTGATATAGAGAAATTGTACAACATGAAGGAAAAATTGACTGTAACAATTTGGAAGGATGAAGCCTCAGTTATAGATTGTGGTGATGAAGCAGCTAAGTGGTTCTCAAAGTTCCTACTCAATAAAGATGATGGTTTTAGACTTATCTTCTATCCATCAAATGAACCGAAGCCAAATATTGTTCCTAAAGGGTACAAATTCAAGACAGCTGATAGAATTGATACTGGATCATTGCATGATGAAACATCTTATATGATTATGAACATTAATTCTATTGAGGAACTAAACACTCGACTTGACAAGCCAGTTACGCCATTACAATTCCGTCCAAATTTTGTTGTTAAAGGTCCAGATGCTTGGGATGAAGATTATTGGAAATGGGTAAAAATTGGCAATGATGCGACATTTAAAGTTATTCAACCGTGTACTCGTTGCTCGTTCACAACAATTGATCCGTCAAGTGGTGAAAGGAATAAGAACGAAGAGCCACTCAAGACTTTAAGGAAATATCGATTATTTCCTAACATTTCAACTACTTCTCCTGTACTTGGCACACATTTGGGCTTGAGATTTCCTGGAACTATCAGAAATGGCGATTCCGTTTATGTTGCATATTAAATGACAGAAAATTTACATGATCCAAAAAATTTACTCAAAACTTTCAATTTTACAAAATAAAAGTGGACATTATAAGAAAAAAATGCAAAATACTTAAGTGAATTAATTATATTTAGTATGGTCGTCGATCACGCTGATCACGGACACGATCTCTATCTCTTGACCTGTCTCTATCGCGTCTATCATTTCGTTGATCTTTTGAACGCATTCCAGCATTTGGGCTTGGTGTTGTTATATTTATGTCCAAATAATCTCCAATCTGGAACTTGGCTTGAGATAATGTCTTATTATCATCTGCACCTCTTTGTCCACTGCATGTTACACCAATTTCACGCATACGATATGATCCAGAGCGATTGTCTGGAAAGACTAGCGCAAAATCAAAATATGTGCCTTTCTTACGGGTTTCTGGATTTACGTCTCTAATTAATTGTGTTAATTCCTTCAAAGAAGCATCCAACCATGTATATATTTGTAATTCATTTGATGGTGTACTTCCATGATATTCGTTCATTGAATGATGTCTTCCTGACGACGAACAGAACACTCGTAGAAGTAATGGACATGTCTAAAATCACAAAATGCGGCAATTGAAAATAATTTGATGTAAATTTTGTTATTTTTCTTATATTACCTTTTCTCGGTCAATTTCTGAACGGTTTTCTTTTGGTTTCTCTTCTACAATCATTGATTCAACACCTGCCATGTTTCAAGATATCCAATAGACTGTATTTCTGTTATTAAATTAAAATCAATAATTTTCTGACAGCACTCGACTTATTTTGATGCAAGTTTGAGAAAAAAATATTTGAATTTTTCAGAACCGTTATTTTTTGTAGTGGTGTGCTAAACCGAGTGCTAAAATATTTGAATTTTAAAAAATCGTTAGTTTTAGTACAAAAATTCAAACATGCTTGTAACGGACGCCTGAAATATTTTGATTAATTAAAGAGGAATAAAAAGCGTTGATTTCTTTCTAAATAAATTTATTAGTTAATTTAATTTTATTCGATTCCAATTATGTACAAATGTAAATGTCATTGATATCATTCTTAATTAAAACATAAATCACATCTTGCTGAAGTAATCTCGAAGAGATAAAACTCACTCCAATTGTTCATAACAGTTAACACTATAAAAGATTCTCTGCTACTATCATTACGTACGTAGTCTAAGGAAAAAGTGAAATTATAAACTTAATGGACATTCTTCCACTATACAGTTAACAATTTAAAAATCTAGTTTTACATTAATTATAGTTATGTCTTTTACTCGTTCCTTCATGATATATATGTATGTGTATATGTTCTGGAAATTATTGTTAAAGTCTAAAATTATCCTAATACGAAGTAACTACTTTGATTCTCGCTTTAAAACGCAAATCTTGTTTTATCAAGAGCTTTTTTTTTCTGATTTAAAGTTTGGTATGTTTGACGTCTGTCCAATAGTTTTGAATTGTCATTGCCTCCAATGAGTTCAGGAATGAGTCATTGTCCAAGCTGTAGAGTTCATCTGAATTGTCCTGTAATGAAATATTGTTTTAAAAATATGTAAATAGACTTTTTAAGTTATATCCTTACCCGTATTGTACTGTCATCTATGTATCCACTGGAATCTGGTTCACTTAATGCTTGCGGTTTATTGAGAAATCTATCAAAAGGAAGATTCATTTTAATACGATAAATCATCTTTTATGTTGACAATACGAACCTTCTCCTATAAACATATACAAACATGATGCTAAATGCTGATAACGATCCAATAATCCCTACACATATAATCGATATGATCCCAGTATTCATTGTAATTCCTCCATTGTCCGTATCTGTATCGAATAAAGCTTCCGACGATAATCTATCATCGTTTGTTGAACTCTGACTTAAATGTGTCACTTGAAATGCCGATCTAGAGCTGATATTATTGACGATTTTAGGCTCCTCACTAAATCCACCCAAAAGTCCTTTGGATTTCCTCTCAGAAAGTTCTGCAATTTCAGTGGCATTAGATTCGTCATCAGTCATGACTATTTCAACTGTATCATTTAAATCACTAGGCTCTGTTGCTGATAAATTTAATGACTTGATTGTAAGGATATGTTCATCTTTCGGTGATGTGGATTCTTCATTAATTCTTATGAGTTTTGTGGTTTGAGTTGTTGATGTTCTAATGGAACTGTGGATAATGCGGAAAATTAGTCTAAAAAGGAATTTGGTCCCAAAAATCTAAATTTACCTTAAAATGGCATTTGAATCTGTCACACTACTTAACATCGTCGTTGGCATAGTTGTTGAAACATTTTCATTTGTACTATTTACATTGGATAATGTGAATGACTTAATTATATCCTCGGGCTTTGGACTATTCACATTCTTTTCTAATTTTACGGATACGAATTTTGGCTTATTATCTGCTGTATTACTTGATTCATTTTTCGTGCTCAGCTTTAAAAGCCACTCACTCGATTTTGCAATTTTCTCAGCATCAATTTCACTGGCACCGCCATGAAGATCATCTGTGTCAGATGTCTCGAATGTCATTGGAGCGGATTTACTACCGGTCGCAATTTTCTGCTGTTGTTGCTGATCTGATGTCTGCTGGAATGAATTTTCATTTTGGACTAATGCTGACTTTAATGACGTCGAAATTGTTTCTAATGATGAAAATGACGCAGGCATTGCATAAATTGCTGACTGATGCTGGACGAGAAGCACGGAGCAACACGTTATCCAGAACCAATGATTCCACCAATAAAATGTCATTTTATAATTCAATGTGTATCGTTGCAGCTTGATGTGGAAAATTTTCAGCCTGTAATGAATCAATAATGAGAATTGCATTAAAATATTAAATTATATTAATCACAGAAAAGCATTTTACAGCGCGCAATTATTGGCCACTTGCTAATTGATTTTGATACACGACAAGCTTATTTTTTTAAATCAGCTAACCTTTGAAATGCTAATTGTGCATTGCATTGTTAATGAAAAATGTTTTTTTTTCGTTGTATGTTTTTTTAGAAGCGTCTAATTGTAGGTGTGAGAAACAATAAAGTAGATTGTTATTGTTTGTGGTTTTGACTCTTTTATATTGAAATGAAGTATTTAAAATGTAATATAAACAACACGGGCAATGGGTTTTTAAATGCTCCTATCCTTTATGCTTCTTGGAAATGATAAGGTCACGACTTGGAAGTCTATAATTGTTTGCGGGAAGTCGTTGAGGTTTTATTGGAGAATTTGATTTACATGCTGCAGTTTTTACTCTGAATTTTAGAGTTAATTTACCTTAGTTTTACTCAATAGTCTTAATTCCTTAGTTTTTGATATTGAAACTCAATTTAGACCATCAAAATCTTTCGCTACACTCTTAAGAAACCTCATTAACTCAGCCTCATATCACATAATCCACGCCATTCTCGCAAATTTCCATCGATGCATATAAATCATGTATTAATCTCGAATTCGCTCTGCGCTGTCATTCATACAGATAAATCACAATAAATTTTCCATGAATCTTAAATATAATTTAAATGAAAGCATGTTACGCATGACCAGTCTATAAAATATTGTCATATAAATCACGAAAAATTACGCAATCTGATTTTCAATTTATTGTATGCACATGAATTTACAAATTGCTAGAAAACTTCTTATTGATTTATGACTTGTTTAATATAATCAATTTTTTTACGTGCTGAACATAATAATTTTACGTACAAATTACTTTCATTGAAATTTTGTTTCTTTTTATTGCCGAATTTGATTGATGTAAACATGAGGTGGAAAATGTATTAATGAAGTTTTATTTTACTAATTATTTTAAACTCATTTTCTATAATTTACGAAATAAATGATCTCTTGTTTTCAATTTGACTAAATTGATGACTTAAAATTGATTAATTTGATTCTGCAATATTTTATTGATGTTTACTCTTTGAATTCTCAAATGAGACTGAAAATAATTGACATGAGGGGTAAGCAACTACTAATTTTAAGTGACCATGAATTACCCCGAATTTGTTAAATTAAAAATTTAATAAGCCGTTAACGAATAATTCAGTAATTTATTAAAAATCGAAATTTTAATAGCTTAAATGCGATTTAGACACCTTAAAAAATAAATTTCATCCACTTCCTCCAATTTTCTGACTTCTTTGCCATTAATGCTTAATAATTATTAGAAAATCTTGCATTAATTTTCACTTTCCATCTCTTTTGATTTTTAGACACAACAGATTAATCCAATCACGAAATAAATAAAGAATTAACTCTACTTTACTGCATGATATGAACCATCAGTTAATCATGTAACCTAGCTCATTTCTACGTTACTTTTCTTCTTTCCACAACATAAATTTTCTTTCCGAGTAATGAAAAAAAGAGAAAGAAGAAGAAGAAGAAGAACTTCAATCATCCGAAACACGCTCTGAATGTACGAAAGACAGCCAAAATAAATTATGCAATTCATCATCATGTGTAGACTTTTATTGCATGTATTAAAATTAATGCTACTGAAAGGCTCATTCGGATAATTTACTTCGTACTGAATCGTTTAAGACATTACGAAAGTAAAAGTAACATGATGAACTGGGAAGTAAATTGTGGTCTGCAAGGGACTTTAGGTTGAGATCAGTGACTTTTTAAGGTATTGACAACAATTTGATTTTTCAGGAAGACTTCAGTTATAATTTTTTCTTGTAGATTATGATCTAATGTTCCAAAAAAACAGCACTTGAACTTTATCTTTTGATTTCCGTGATGACAATTCGATCAAAAGTGATGGGTTGAAAATAGTTTTTCGCGAAACAATTTAACTTGTTTTCATTATGCTCGACGGATTTTTCAGGAAGACTTGAGTTATAATTTTTTCTTGTAGATTATGATCTAGTGTTCCAAAAAAACAGCACTTGAACTTTATCTTTTGATTTCTGTGATGACAATTCGATCAAAAGTGATAGGTTGAAAATAGTTTTTCGCGAAACAATTTAACTTGTTTTCATTATGCTCGACGGATTTTTCAGGAAGAATTAAGTTATAATTTTTTCTTGTAGATTATGATCTAATGTTCCAAAAAAAACACCACTTGAACTTTATCTTTTGATTTCCGTGATGACAATTCGATCAAAAGTGATGGGTTGAAAATAGTTTTTCGCGAAATAATTTAACTTGTTTTCATTATGCTCGACGGATTCAGGTTGATTCAGGTTGAGATCAGTGACTTGTTAAGGTATTGACAACAATTTGAATTTTGAGGTTATGATCATAATTTTCAGGAAATCCAGAAGTTGAGCTAAAATCGATCAATTTGTCATTTCAGTAGCCACAAAATCATTCAAAAACCAACTTTCGGTAAGAATTGGGACACTGCACTTAAACAGTGAGCTACAGTATCATGGTAATAAATTATACCAACATTACGTACTTCAATCAATTGTTAGTCCAATATAAAGGCAAGAAATGAGCACAATTTTTCAGAAGATCAGCATCGAAAGTTTCTCTAAAGAAAAAACTTTTTCTATTGATATAAAAAGTTAGTAACAATAACAACAACAAGAAGGCATGAATAGGCTTAAGAAATGATTCGCATGAAACAATAAAATAAAACGTTTATCTCAAATAGAATTATCCAAAAATATGTTGGCAAGTAATGCGTGTAGAGAATATTTAATTTATTTAACAATTTAAGTCTTTCTATAAGCACAAAACAGAAGCTTCCATTTGATAATCAAAAACAAAGGAAAACAATGTGAGACACAGAGATCTTTCAGGGCTTAACACAAATTTCAAGCTCGAATGAATTTGAAGAGCTCAAGCGAAAAGGTAGCTAACTCATTGTTTCTGACAGTTGCTTGCTCTTCATTTTATGATTGAGTTTTCTTGTTAGCATTGTTGTTGCTCTTGTCTCTTTTAGCTAGATTTTGTGAACTGAATTGCAGTTTTCGATCACTTTTGATGGGCTTTTGAATATAGGGTAAATACTTTTAAAATTTGCACACTTTTGAAATTTGCACACTCAAATAAAAATGATTTCTTTAAAATTTTATTCAAAATCCTTATAAATAATAAATGAATTGAAGCTAGATCTATGAAAAACTGTGGTGCACACCCTTTTGCATCATTTTGATTGACATTAAGCCGTCAAGAAGCTTGAAATGTCCAAAAAACAAAATCCCATACAAAACGAAGATTTTTTAAAAATTAATTTTAAAGGCATAACCGAAAGCTTTAGTTAACATTTTGGAATCAAAAAATACAGATCCGATATTGCTTAAAATTATCAAAAGATTTGTTTTGAAAAAATATCATCGGAAGTGATTTAAAACTTGATTTTAAAAATGCTTGTTTTTCACTTTTAAAATTTGCGCAAAATTTTTCCAAAACTTTTGAAATTTGCACACTTTTTTGTCTTAGGAAACATTGAAAAATTTGTTTATAAAATTGATTGTTTACATTTGAAAATAGAATGTTTTAAGGCTGAAATGAAGACATAGAGGAACGAAACTTCCAAAGAAACAAATTAAATATTTTAAAAAAAATTATCCATCGAAAATAATAGGAAAACAAAGGCAAGAAATCAAAACTTGAATGAAGCATCAAAATTTGAAGAACTGCAAGAGTTTATGTCATCATTTTATATTAATTCATGTCCTGTTTTTAAGGAAAAGAAGATTTTAAATTAAAGAACACAATAATAAATTTCACGATTAAAAATTAAGAAATGGCTTTATTTAAGAAATTAAATTTATTTTGAACGCATCCAAAAATCAGACTTCCAGAATTTAAATCTTGATTTGAAGAGCTTGATTTTGTGGACTTGCATGTAACCTTCTTGAAACTTCTTGAAAGCTTATCTTGATTCTTGAATTCTTTCGCTTAATTTGTAGATAAAAGGTTAAGAATAATATTTTTGAATGAACAATTATGCTTGAAAAAGATGCCGATGGATTTTTTCAAAGAAAAACATTAATTCTTCCCATTTCTTCTACCCAAAATTGTAAACAAATTGTTTGTTTACATAATTTTTGCATTAAAAATGTCAAGGGTTGCTATCAAAAAAGTGTGCAAATTTCAAAAGTTTTTTGCGCAAATTTTAAAAGTTTCTGCGCAAATTTCAAAAGTGAAAATTAAAAATCGGATATCTCCCTTCAAACGCATTAATCCTTCCAAGAAGTAATTGAAAATGAAAATTTCTACAATTTCCAACAATTCAAGACCACTTGCGAGTCTTAACAAAAATCTGATGAAAAGTTCCAAGCAAATGAAATTTTCATGTGCAAAAGTGTGCAAATTTCAAAAGTGTTTACCCTAGTTTATTAAACAATTTTAAATTAAGCTTGAATTTTAGTAGAATAAGCAACAAGTTCATAAATCCTACGAAATTTCAAAAGACCGTTACCAAAAACTTTGAATTTTTTGAAACTTTTCAAAATTTTAAATTTTAAGAAGCCGTTAAAATTTAAATTTTAAAAACTCGTTAAATTTAAAAATGAAGAAACCCGTTAAAATTGAAAGTTTTTAACCGTTTACAATAAAAATGCGTCTCAGCAATCCTATTCCAGTGACAATATTTTTAATATTTTTGTGAATCAACAGAAGTGCGTGCAAAGACTCAATGTTTTTCTTTTTATTTTTAATGCAATGAATCAGACTTACAACTTCCATATTTTCAATGTTTTTCGGTCATGAATCTTTCTAATGAACTCTGTCAAATTGACGCCTAGAAATTTAACTCGAAATCCAAATTGGAATTAAGTAAACGATTTTGATGTTATTTTTGGAGAACAAACAACAATCTGTGTGGGTAAAGAAAAATTTTAATGATGGAAGAGATTTGATGATGAGGTTTTTACCTTATTTTTCTAAGCATTACACGAATGGTGAAATGATGTTATATCCAAAATACTTATTTTCTTGAATTTAATGAGCAAAACTGCCCACATCTAATGAAGCGAAAATCGCATAACCAACTAATATTCAATAATTTTATGGGATTTTTATGGCATAAATTGATTTTGACTATTAGTGAGGGTATGTATATAGGTAGTATATAGTTTTGGTCATTGAACTGTTTGGCAATCAGCTTGAGATTGGATAAAATTAATCTCTGGATTTAAAAAACATAAATCCATCCGCAATTCTCCATCAATCCAACCGTACAGTAATATCCAATAATAACAATAATCAAATTGGTAAGCGATGTTAATTCATTTAAGGTCACAGAATCAATTCGTTTCGTTACGTCTGAAAGAAGGTTTCTCCCTTCATACAGTGAGAATTACATGAATATTTTCGACATAGCCATCATGCTGTTTATAACTACACAAAAAATATTAATTGAGTATTTTATAATATTTCAATTATTTAAGCACAAATTATATTTAACAAATTTTTTTGCGCCACTTCAAAAACGTTATTGGTAACGATGTCTGCACAATATATTCATCGAACACTCGATTACGTGAAAAGTAACATCTTCTTCTATTGTTTCATTCATGGAATGGAATTAACATCGCAATAACAAATCTTTTCTACAAAGTCAACAATTTTCAGTCGCTTTCTGATCAAATCTAATTCATCTGAAAAATGTGCTTGCGTATGTGGATGACGATGAGGCATTATGAAAGTGATGAGACAATAGTGCAATAAAAATATTTAGCTAGACTTGTTATTGTCTGTAATGATGAACTTGGATGTAATGATGAGGCTTAACCAATTTTGAATCTAGAGTGCTCAAATGAAGGCTTAGAAGTTTATCTCTTTATTTTACTGAAATTGTCAAAATTCAACGGAAATTTAAATTTTGATTTTCTTTAACATGAAGTTAACTTCAATTGATACTCTTTTTGAATTTCAAATGACAGTTGAAGATATTTAAATTAATTTTTGATTTAAATGCACTAGAAACTTCATTTTAAGAAGAATTTTCACACTTACGTCAACAATAATTATCACTTTAATCACACTAGCATTACGTGCAAGTAATCGCATTTTTCAAACTCTGATGACAACAGATACAGATTAAAGAAGCGACGAGAAAGAAAAAGAAATTAACAAGATGAGAATTTGATGACGTAATGGGAAAGTTTTTCTTCTCATTTGCTTATTTTCTATGGGAACAGATTTACATTATGGAAAATTGTCTTCGTGAAGTTTATTGCTTTGTTTGTTATCACAGAGAAATTTATTACTGTCTAAGTTGTGTCGAGATTATGGACGAAAATAAATCGATAAAGTTTCCAACTCTAATTGTTACTGAATGAGTTCAATTAATTTATTAATAGTGAAAACGCATTGGATACCAAATTAAAATATTTTTAGACACTAATCTGAACGTGCTGAGAAACGCTCATTAATATCTGTGGCAGCCAAGTCATTGTATAATTTATTATTAATCATACTCCTACGTTTCTCAACCATCCATTAAGACCATTCTTTTTTCAATTCCATTTTCGCATTACTAAAAACCTCGTTTTGCAAGAACTGACCGTTAAATTTCAAAATTGAAAGGGGTTGTCTATAAATAACGTCCCTAAATGAATGTTTTTAGACCCTAGTAATAATTATTTCCACAGTTCCAGACCCCTCCTTTCATAAATGTGAGACGTCACTTGTAAAACACCCCATAGCATCAAACTGATGTTTCTTATTGGATGGATTTGGATTATTATTCATAGCGTTTAATTTAAATTATGAATAATGGATCATTTGAAGATTTTCTGTGAAAAATTACTTAAATATTCATTATTTCTCATCCAACTTAAGACGAAAGCTTTGTTTGGTAAAGAACGAAAATTGGACACGACTAGTCTGCTTTGAAATCATTTCGTCAGCAAATTAATTTTTGAACATGTTTACTGGTGCTTGTTAATTTTTGATGGATAATTGGCATGTGTTGATGAATAAATAATTTTATGGTACTTGACTGGATTATGTTTGTGAAGTAGATGTGTGGAATACACAAAGGATTTATGTATTTTAAAGGGATTACGCTCGGGTTTTCATTTTGTTCTTGATTTTATGATAATTTTAAGGAGTTGAAATAATTTTCCCCCTTAAAATTCAAATTCAAAATGACCGTTATTGTTTAAAATTCAACAATAAGCCTCTTAGTTCATTAACTGAACCATAATCAGCTAAAATTAACATAATAAAGTCAAATTCCAACAAATTATATCCCGACCTGTTTACATCTCAAAAATAATCACAAAAAAGTTAATTAAAATTCGCATTTCAAAATAATAACAATAAAATATTCATTCACTTCTGGCGGCAAACTTAAAAACCTTTTAAACATCCACGCATTCCATAAGCAGACTCGAACAACAAAAAAGTTTATATAAATGTAAATAAACAATGATCGGGTTCGTATTTCACTTAACAAATTGAAATATTAGGGGTTATTCATTAATGACGACCAATAATTAAGGAGGAGGGGAGAGGGGTCTGGTGCTCTATTAAAAAAAATTCAAAAGGGGATTATAAGACAAGGAGGGATCGGCATCGAAAAAAATTCAATAATTTCAAAAACGTCACTTATGAATAATCCCTAAAATCTAAATATGAACAATTTCTTCGAAATAAAATTCCATAATAAAAAATTTGCTTTTAAAAATAATTTCAAAATACACAATGAGTAAATATTTGAACAAGTTAATTTCAATTTAATTCAACAGTTCGTCGACACTTCCCAAAAATTAATTCTTTTATGAAATTATTTTTTTCCTCCCAACAACATTCATGTTCATGTCGACTTAACAGCCTATTAAATGCTTACATTGACTCACTTTTTTTCTCTTATTTTTACTTAACAATAGAACCGTTCATAATTTGACATGAAAATACCCATTTGCTTATTATTCAAACAAATGAAATGTATACATCATAAAAGAATTTAGACATAAAGTATATTATATGACTTAAGTAGACATGCTGCATGGTAATTAAACGTCAGATTCTCATTGGCAAAAAAAATTATTTTTAGGAAGTTCATGGTTTATTCAATTTAGCTTGACATAATGAGAGACATTCATACTTCTGGTTGTGGATTAATTTTAACTCAATTATGTGAATTACGTAAAAAATATTTTAATAATCCATGAAGGAAGAATTTACTTGAGGGGGGTTTCTACAGTCGAATGGACCACCAACTATGCGGTTAATGATGCAATCAATGATTTGAATTAAAAATTTACTATCCATATCGGACTTAACTTCATTTAAGTAGAGTTTAAGTTTTATGAGTTGATGATCTAGAGTCTAGGGATGGAAATTGTTAAATTTGCTTCATAATTGAACAAAACATAATTGTGGCAAAAATTTTTACTGAATACACAAAAAACCGTTAAATTTTGAATATTTTTTACTGAATACACAAAAAACCGTTAAAATTTAAAAAAAATTACTGAATACACAAATAATCGTTAAATTTTGAATATATTTGACTAAATACACCCGTTAAATTAAATGAACAAAAACTATTAATTAAAAAAAAATAATAAAATCCAATCGAATTCAACAAAAAATCAATAACTCACAATCCGTAGCCTCGGTGTCTGAACCTCAACATTTAAAATATTTCTTTCTATTTTTGTTTTCGTGGTTTTTGTCGCATTTCTTTAAGCTCATATACACACAAAAAACCATAATCTCCGCTCTGATTGCTAAGTGGATAAAATTTATGAACATTGACGATTAAAATGCAAACTTATGAATTTCTAAGTACCATAAGTACAGTAAATCTTTATTTACAACTTTTAAGAAGTTTGTCTGCGAAATAAAAAGAAAAGTTGAACTAATTTGTTGTTAAAATTGATGTAAGACATGTAATTAATGTACTTCCTTTATGAAGACCTTTGTCGGTAGTTCAAATTGTAATACAATAATTACTGTGTGTAGTCATTTCTAAGGAATTTAACGCGATGAAGAGCTATGGAGTATGAAAAATAAATATTTGAGGAATGAGTTGAAATATTTTCAGGTTTTTTGGGAATTTCCTGTGAGTCGACGGAGCTGATTTAATTTTTGGTAAATAAACAGGAACAAATACGATTAAATTGGAATATGCGCAATAGAACTGAGAATTTATTTTGAAGAACTAAGGTCACTTTGATCAAAATTAGTAGCTTATGACCCAAAATTCCTCATTCAACCATAAAATACTCCAATTTCCTGCTTCCTTCCTAAGATCCACAGATCATTGTCCCAACATACAATCTTTCAGAATAATGATCTGAAAAAATGACAGCAATTTATAAAACAACTTTCATGATGACAATCTTACATCTTCATGCTCATTCTCACATTTAAAAAGTCATTAAAATTAAATATCACTGTAACTGCAATGAGATTCAACCTTTTAAGTGTTATCGTCACGTCGTTACACATGAAGATGATACATAATAAATGACGGTGAAAGTGAATAAAAGTTCATAACATAATTGCTCCATTTCTTTCATACCTAAAAGGTTTCATTAACTTTTATTTTCTATTTTAAATCACAAAAAGAAACAGTTTAAAATGCTATTTCCGTACATAAATCTGATTCAATTATCAAATGTTATGGAGGGTTATGGATAAGTTCGAAATGTTTGAAGTGAAGGCGCAGAACTTTTAAATTAACATATTAAAAAGATTAACGACTTCTTGAAATTCAAAATTTAACGGATTTTTAAAATTCAAAAATTTAAAGGATTTTGAAATTCAAAAATTTAACGGATTTTAAAATTCAAAAATTTAAAGGATGCAACCAGGTCAAATTACGTTCACTATTCAATTAAATCCCTACAACAATCTTTATCGACAAAAAAAATATTTTCTTTAAAAAATTCTTCTTTGAAATGATACAGTGATTTAATTTTTATAATTCACATTGTATATTATTTGATTCCACATCAAAGGCTTCAGATTACGTCTCTCTTTCTTTGCACATTTCCATGCTACATGAAGCGTTCATTCAGTTTTTTGTATCAACATTAAGTTGTTCAATGGAAAATGCAAATGTTAGAAATGATACGATTTCCTGTAAATTAAATCGAGCGTCGTTAAGATGTCTTTACTTTTTCATCGTAAAATGACAAGAACGACATGGAAATTCAATTCTCGATTTGAACTTTGTGTAATTGCTTCGGTTTGTAGTTTTGTTGGATGGAATTATGTGATCTGAGTAGGCAAGGGTAGATGAATTGATGCAAATATTTTTTGAGTCTTAGAACTCATGGATTTATAAGTAATGTCTGTATGTCTGACAACTGTGACTTACTCAGGTTATTGGGGGTCATTCGTAAATGACGTTCAACATAAAATTGGATTTTCAGACACTTTAGCCTCCCTTTTCCCATAATACTTAATAAAAAATAATCCCAAAGAGCTTCAGACATCTTTAACTCCCAAAACACAAACTTTACAGGTTAACAACCCTTCAGCAACATCTTAGGTCGACCAATTAATCTCCTACTAATATTTACTCTACTCCAAAACATTCCAACCCCAATGAATTTGCAAAATTTTCCCACATAATTCTCCATCCACTTTATATTCTCAGTATTCACAAATACAGTGACATGGAAGCCTTGATATTTACATACCATGTGCCTTTCTCGGAATGATAAATGAGAAATCATAAAAATTACATTAAAAAATATCTTCCATCTCGTGCATAAATGTATATACATTTAATAATTCAATTAAGATGAAAACATGACATATTATACAGAGAGCAACAATGACAATCTCATCTTGCTACTTCTGCTACATCCATTCCAGTCTCTTTGCTCGCAAATAATTCAATTACATTTTCTTTTTGTGTCTACATAACTGACTGAAATTTAATTTAATTTCTTGTTCCTTTCCCCAAAAAATAAAAGTGGGAAAATTTTCATGTCTTTAAAGTTATGCAAATAATGCATTGTGTGTGTTGGGGTCGTTTGCAAATGACGTCTGATATAAAAATGAAATTTTCAGACTCTTTTTTTTATTGTCAAAAATTTTTTTTATGGTATGTTATACAGCTCAAACCCCCCTCACCACCCCTTCCTTAAAAGGTCCATATGGATAGACATAATTTATGAACCGCCCCCATGTTTCTGTCTTAATGTGACTTTTATTATTTATTTATGTCTTCTTTCTCATCACTTTATATTGAGTAGTGTGAATTAATTCTTCCATAAGCCACAAAAACATGAAACAATGACAGAAACCTACAGACTTAAAGTTTTTTGTTTGGAGACAAAAAGAGAGATTAAAGTGAAGAAAATGTTTGAGAACTATTTTTTTTTGGATATAAATCGTTGGAAAATGACATGAAAGTTTTCGAAATGAGAATCTCATTAAGTTGAGTTGAGAAGGGGGTTGATTGATCGTTCAGAAATGACGTCTATCCTTATTACGTTCATTTGTTTCATTACGAGAAAATTTCATGACAAAGGGGGTAAAATCTAAAAAGATTAACAGACATCACTGAGGGACCATTCCTAAATGACGTCACGCAAAAAACGAGAAGCAAAATTTTTATACAAAGAATTCTCTTATATCACAACACTCCATTTCCCATAAATGTTGAACGTCATTTATGAACAGTCCCTAACGAATGTTCCCATCCAAGAACCTTAGCTTTCTTTTTTAAAATCCCATTAGTAAAATCTTCCATTAACTCTAATTAATGCTCCCCTATTTCATTACAAAATGACAGAAAGAGTAAGGTCGAAAGACAAATAAGAAAAAGTCATCTCAACGGAGACTAAAGTTCTTAAGAGTCTTTGCTTAATTAGTTACCAAGTGAATCTGTTTCGTTTTGTTATTCTTCGAATCAGATGTAATAGTATTATTAAGTATTTCTAAGTGGTACTTGCACTGACATTATGGAATTCTTACAATGCTTTGGAACAATATTTTGGATGTTGAGATGTGTCGTCAAGTGAGTCTTTAGTTTTGTAAAGTTGTGATTAGGATGATTAGATTTTTTTCTATATGATGATAGATTAGGGATCGTTCACAAATGAAGTAATTTTTGTACTTTTGATGTGGAGATTTATAAGGGGGGGGGGGGGGATTGTTGGGTATTTGCAAAATTCAATAAATTCGATAAATTCTAATTTTTTTCAAATTCTACTAATTATGGTTCATTCGCTAATTACGTCACGTTAGGGGGGAATTGAAGAATTTGTGACAATCCAAAAAAAAACAAGAATTTTTTCTATGGAAAATTTGTGACAGGGGGAGGGAGGGGTTCATTAAAAAATTCGTTTTTTGTGAGACGTAATTTACGAACAACCCCTTATTACTATACACTTTTGCTTACCCAAATCAGATTTTTAATGTATCTCCTTTCATAAAAAAAATTGTACATCTTTAAAAGCAAACAATTTTAATATCAAACAGTATTAAGACCCCTGTCTTTCTGTCCTTGCCATACGACCGGCCATACCTTTTAAATGTCAATAATTCTTGTACCACTTTGGGAGTCATCAAGTAGACTTCATTCTAATTGTTATCAAGTATTCTTATTGAAATGTTCCGCATTGCTTGTTTCACAAGACTCTTATGTAAAATTTGCACTGAAGATGTAGATTAATAAAAAAATGGATTTAAGATGGATATTTGAGTGTCATTGAGAATCTTCTTGGATTTGAGATTTAAGACAATTACTAAGTTATGACTGGGGGGTAAATTCTAGAAGATGAGGTAGTTTTTTATGTTCTAGATCCTATTGAATTGTGTAAACTTCGTCGAATCCAACAGATCACACCAAACTCGGCTGACTTTAGTTTATCAAAATTAATTTACTGTGATTTTAATTTGTACTGAAATAATTTCTTCTGAAATATTTCAAGGCTTGCTTTTCTAAGGATTTAATTGAAAATGTTCAAAACTTAATTTTTTTCAACTCTTTTAATGCTAAACTTTTTGAGAAACCCTTCAAACTTATGAACAAGTTCTGTAGATCTCTGTTTATATTCAAACATACTCGTTTCTTGATAAAAATTCACAGTCATATACCAATCTAAACCCTCAAGCTGCATGAGATTCCAACCAATTCAACAACAAATTCTATGAAAATCCAAAAATTCAATAAAGCTCTAAAATCCATCCTATTTACTTAGGATTCTATTTCATTACTTATTCAAGCACAAAACAAATAGAAATGTACATCATAAAATGCTTCAGACATCACAACATTTACTCCTACACAATGTTGAATTTTCTCTCAAATCCTTTAAACTTTTCATGCAATCACATCACATTTGTATGCTGTTCAATTCTTAGAACGAAGCCAGACTGAATTTTAATGCACTTTTTGCATTCACTTTTAATCACACGATTTCACTTCCATTTCATCAAATTCTCTCTATGTCATTGTGCTGTGCTAATGAAAATGTTCAGTCTTAGAGAAAGAAGCAAATATCTTAGTCTATTTCACACTTACAGCTGCACCATGTAATTATTGTTGTAATTTTATAGCTTTTAATAAAAGTGTAAGAATGAATAAATAGAAATAGAAATGAAAGATGAAGAATTTTAATCACGCTAAAAATTTTCACATCTAGACGCAGACAACAACGCAGTGGAACTGAAACAAAAGACAGCAAGCGACATGAAAAATCTCATTTGTGTCAAATTAAAAGCATGAAAAAGTAAAAAGAAAAGGCAACGAAAGGCGTGAAAATATGTAAATTTCTGCTGATATTATAACTAACTTAGAGGAATGGATTAAAAGGTATAAAATGAGAGAAATGACAATAATTAAATGCTATTTAACATAAGTAAGGGATTATTCAACACAAATGCTTTGTTTTCACATCCTTTTTAGCAAGCATGAATGTGTTTATAGTTTGATATAGACTTAAAGGTGTTAAAACCTTCCGTAATCATCATGCTCACATTCCGGCGGCGATGAAAATATTTTTATGCGAATTTGAGAGTGATAAATTGAGGTTATGTGATTGGTTTGGTGCGGGTGCTGGCTAGAATGACACGGAGAAATGAAATGAAGAGAAATTTGATTTTAGACTTCAAATTTACTACAAATTAACAATTTCTTAGAAAACCGTTAAAAATTCAAATCTTACAAAACCGTTAAAAATTCAAATTTCACAAAACCGTTGAAAATTCAAATTTCACAAAACCGTTAAAAATTCAAATTTCACAAAACCGTTGAAATATTTCTTTATTCAACCATTCATTTCCATTCATTTCTGTGACTTTATTTTATCTCATTCATCATCAAAAATGCGCCTTATTATTCATATTTATAGTCATGCCTTTATTTTCGCAAACACAGCACTGAAATACGTGTGAACAAGTCAAAATAAATACCGAATGAGTATTTGAATACTTTTGCTCACCTCGCAATATAATCATTTCTCATTGGCATTTTTGAGAGTTCGTGCTTGTTTTTGCAGGAAAAGCCTTTTTCTCTTTTCTCAATGTTATACATGCTTGTATGAAGCTGTGGTTTATCAACAACTCAATTGAAGGTTTCTGCTTTCTTTTTATTCGTCATGCTGCTCGTGAAATTGATAAATGATGAAATGAAAAGGATTTCTTTCTTATTTCCTTGTATTATAGCTTGTCATCGTCATCATACATGTCATTTATAACTCATATCCTATCTTGCATACTTATAAAGACTAGAAAAATTTTATACTCGGATGAATTTTCTTTTTAATCTTGGATAAAAAGAAGAAAACTTTTGATAAATTTATTCCCATTCAACTTTTTTCATTGTTGTGTGATGATGCCTGAATTTCAATTATATTAAAACTTTTTATCATTGTAGAAGTGGGTTAGTAAGCAGGGTGGGTCATTTGTATGAGGAGCTTTCTTTTGTGTCTGAGTAATGCTTTGATAAGGATAAACGATGAAATCTTTGAGATGAGATTGCCATTTTCAGCAGTTTTTAAGGATGTAAGAGAAAAATGAACAAGATTGAGTGGAAAATTGGTTGTAATGAGGATATTTGAGGCTCATTGATTGTAAATTCACAGGACACCCTTGAAATCTCTAAAACCTAACACTAGGACCTCATAATTTGAAATTGACTATATCTATAGCTCTCAAAATATTTATTATCATACCAAAAAATAAAATAAGAACTTAGACTCGACCTTCAGAGTTATGAATGCTGCAAGAAGCCACCTGATACTAGCCTTAGGTCCAAAGCAGTGGCATCACTTAAAGTTGTAACAATTAGGAGGATATACCCTAGAATACTCCATCATACACCCCCAAAAATACAAAATTTCAGAACGCAGCTCAACGATCAAACTTGAAACCCATATAAGTAGACAGTTACTTCACCTTGATGACCATTATTAATTTGCATGAACTAGAATAGAATATTGGCTTTGTTACCTCAATTTGCATATGAATTACAAATTCTAATTAATGCTGACATTTAAAAGAACGTAATTATAAAGTTGACAATAGAATATGTTGATGTACAGTACAGTACGCACGTAATTTACAATCGTCATTAATCACTGTTTATGTAATCCGGTGAGGAGTAGATTTTCCAGAATTTTGAGATTCATTTTGGTTATCTCAGAACAAAGTTCGAGGTATTATTGAATGATGGACATTTTATTGTTGGATGCAACTGCATCTTGTTGTGTCTTTTAGGTTGCGATGAGTCATGATTGAAACTAGGTTTAGATTCTTAATCAATAATAAAGAGAATTGCATGCCTAACCCGGAAAAAATGATTATAAACCCAGAAATCTACATTTCTAGGGTCATTTGAGTAAACAATAAAATTTATAATTGTAAACAATCGAGCTCCATAAAAATACTTTTTAAATAAACATGACAAAATTTCCCTACAATTACAAAAAAAGTTTAATAAAGTCACAAAAAAAGTTTTTTTGCCAACCATTAAAAAATCGGCCTAAAAGATAAAGCACACAGAAAGTGTCATAAAAAGAAAATTAATTTGTTGGAACAACACAACAACTTATTTCACTGAGATTTTATCAGCAAGATCTTGAAACCGTAATTAATTAATATGCAAACAGAAACAAAACATTTTCTCTCACTTGTGTCTTGTTACTAGGCCGCTCAAAGAGTCAACAAGCTGCGACAATCACAAAAAAATTGAGATTTCTTTAGAAGTTGCAACCTTAGACTGACAAAGGGGGTCGTTCACATATTAGGTAACATAAAAATTGGCATTTTAAATCAGTCCACTTATGGATGAAGTATCGATCGTCCCTAAAACTCTGTTACGTAATATACGAACAACCCCAAAGTAAAATTGCAACTCTAATTAAAATAGCACGAGCCTCTTCTAGTGTCTATGAGAAATCTCTTGTTTTACATATGTAGGAAGTACTATTTGAATCACACAAGCATCGTGTGACAAGAAACATATTTTTGTTTCTAGGATGGAAACAGAAGAGATGACAGTAAACAAAGTAAAAACCTCTTATCTCATTTCTCTTTCCACTTTGCACTTCCAGCAATTTTTCATCCTCTTCTTAGTCATGTCGTGAATGAAATGTATCTTCATGCTTCTATTTACATCTCTTGTGATAATGAGTATATTCTTATTGCTGAAATACACATGCTCAAGTGCGAGAATTGATGAAATTCCCACAAGCTCATTGTCTAGTAAATAGGGCACGTTAGGTAACGATGTATAAATATTTAAATCACTTCATATTGATTAATTATTTTTTTTCTATACAGCATGAAGTTATAATGACGTACTGAAGAGTCTCATTGTATTCATTTCAATTTAAAATACATTAATAATGTTTTGATTACGGTGAGAATTAAATTTCGATGAATTTTGAGTTGTTTGCTGATTGTCGAGATAAAATTGGAATTTTTGTGTCTTTTGTGATTTAAATGTCAAGTATTATCGCAAAATTTGATGACATGACAACAATGAAGCATGATTGTGCTTCGAAATTAAATTCAAGAATGTCAGAGAATAAAACAGGTCGTTATTTTTTAAGTTTGAAATTTTCCCTCACTTTTTTGGTTAAATTATTTAGAAAAGGAGAATTTTGAAGATTTTTCACTTTACAGGCTGATTTCATATGAAAATATTGCATTTTATTCATTGCTCACATATAATTTATAGTTTGTAATGCATTAATTACCATTTAGATTGACTATTAAAACAAATTTCAATGATAAACATTCGATGTGAGAATGTAAACAAAAGAAAAAATTATTTTTGTTTACTTTCTGAGTCTACTGAGATTAATATTTGAAGAATGATGAATTTTGCACTGAAAACTACAAATATCATAACAATAAAAAGTACAGAAATGCAAAAAATAAAAAAGCTTTAAAATATAAATTTTATTACCTGTTGACTCAGAATTTCCCAAAATAAAAAAGTTTCTACCTGTAAAAAAATATTATCATCCAAACTTTTACAGGTTTCAAATTCCAAAATAACGTTACAATAAATCACGTATACAATAGAATCACTGATAACAACATACAATGTCCTTTAACGTACATTTCATTTACTTACTATTCCACATGAATGTATTGAGTGAGTATAAATGCACGATAGCTTTAAAAAATGAAGTCAGTATTAAGAATTAATAATAGCAGAAGTGTCGATTGTTGGTCGAGTGTGATGAGCATTTAAGGCTCATCAAGTGCGTGTATCAATTTTAGTATCCCATCCTTTCATAGTGTAACGAGAAAAAAAAGTATAAAGAGCGCCATGTGTAGGATGAATGGATGACAATGAGTTATGTCAATATGGATTGTGACATAAATCAAGTGGATCTGTAGTAATCAGATTTTGGAGATTCTTTGAAGATCTCACAATGTTTGCCAAGATTTAATTTATTAGGCTAGTAGAGTTGTTTATTAAGTGCCATAAAGAATAGTCAATTCATCCAAAAAAGCCAACATCGCCAAAAAAATGTTGAATCGTCTCAAAATTTCACTTTACATACGCGTATCATTGTTACTTATTCCATGCTTCATCTACCTCCTCACACGAATATTAATCATGAGCAATGTAAAGGAAGATGAAGAGAGCATTAAACGCAGTCGTGACGACGATAAGAAATCTTTTGGTAAGTATAAATTGCTCATTGTTTACAAAATCAAGTCATAGCGACAATAATCTACTTTTTACTAGTTTTTACATCATCACAACAACGACTGTTGGGTATGAGTGATCATGAAAATAGTCAAGATACAAATTCCATACAATCACAGCATGATTTAGTCACACAAAATAATAATAATATAAATGATGATACCCTTGCACAACCGGAAGAATTGAATCATGATGGAAGTCAAGCAGTTCTTGAATTAACAATAAATGAGTCTGTTCAAAATGGTACTGATGCTGTTAAGAAGAACAGCAGTAGGATA
This sequence comes from Chironomus tentans, assembly GCA_963573255.1. Lineage (NCBI taxonomy): Eukaryota > Metazoa > Arthropoda > Insecta > Diptera > Chironomidae > Chironomus > Chironomus tentans. Next base: position 29,848,662 of record OY754303.1, on the reverse strand, counting down.
ATAGCACACGTATTGGTGTCATGCTATTGTTTTTGGATGCTAGCCATAATTTGCGACGAATATTTTATCGCATCGATTCATGTCTTTTGTCATAGTACGTATTAATTTTTTTTATCTTTTATTTATGGCTTCCAATTATCAGCCGCACTTGTATGGACTTAAAAACAAAGATTTTTGTGCAATTTGTTGCTTTTTGTCACAATGTTGTCGACTTGGTGTCTGAGTTAGTGTGGCTTGACTGATTTTTTTTGTGTTGCAGACAAGCTTGAGTCGGGTAGAATTACGTCTAGCCATAAATCACTGTAGACAATATCATGTAATTCATACGAAGCTAGTGTGAACTTTTTCAAACTGCGCTTTGAGCACTGTTCTCTCAATTATCACCTTAACTAATTTTCCATTTATATCCACATCCACAGAATTAAAAATAAAACACGAGCTCGCTTCAGGAACATTTATGACAATGGCAACATCCATGCCAGAACTGTGCATTAGTTGCGTAGGAACATTCATCTCTGACGGTGGTATTGGCATAGGAACAATCGTTGGTTCAGCAATATTTAATATTTTGGTCATCACAGCATGCTGTGGAATCTTGACACGGTCAGTGAACAAAGTAGATGTATATCTACTCAGTCGAGACTGCATTTTTTATGCTCTCTCAATTATTGGACTCATCGCTGTGATTTATGATCATCTCATAATGTGGCATGAAGCTGCTTTAATGGTTGCTGGATATGGCATCTACTTAATCAGTAAGTAATATCCAAAACAAGAGCGGGAAAACCATAACTTCCGATCTTTTTTATGATTTTCCTCGCCTCTCTTTACAGTCTTTCATTAAGTGATGATTTACTTTATGCTCTTTTTATTCCAACTCAGTGATGTACAGCAGCAATATCATGTCTGAGAAGATGAAGCTCATTGCACGAAAAATTAAGATACAATTTTCAAAGGTTTCATCACAACTGTATTATGCTGAAGATTATGACGATGATAAAGTAACGGAAATCACTCCACTTTTTATGCGTGATGAATCAATTTATAATCAGTATCATAAATACAGCATAGATGAAGAAAACATCAAATTGGATGTGGAATATGAAAAATTGAACGAAGATGATGATGAAGACTGTGCAACAAATCCATGGAAACTACCGAGACGATCTAGTCTTCTTCTTTTCATTCTAAAATGGCCAATAACTTTCATTTTGTGGTGCACAATACCCGATTGTCGACGCTATGAAAAGTTTTTCATTGTCACATTTATCAACTGTGTGGCGTGGATACTCTGCTTAAGCTATTTAATTGCTTCAATGATTGCTAATGTTGGTAAGTTTTATGGATTCTTTTGCTCATTGTGCGTCAGAGTTGGGTTATGTTATGGCATGTTGTTGATGTTTAGGGTGCTGATAGGGGTGCATTTAGGGGGTGTGGGGTAGAGTACACTCTTTGGGTGTCCCTTAGACATTGATTCCTAGAAAGTTCCTAATTATAGACCAGCATACACATTAGCACGTAGACCACAAAATCCCAACCCTGCTCCTCCAATCTACAGTTATAAAATAGTTCGTCTGAAAACTTTTCTCCGTGTCTGAGTGTCGGTGAGGATGAATTTATCAACATGTCGTGATTCAGACCAATTTAGTTAATTATTTTAGAGGCGCTGTAGTAAAAATTCACTTTAATTAATTTAATTTTATTTTTTCTCTACGACTTACAGACAGCATTATGGGAATTATTTTCCTCGGTGCATGTACATCCATACCCGAAGCGGTATCGTCAGTGATTATGACGATGAAAGGGAATGCAAATATGGCAATAAATAATGCAATAAGTTCGAATATTTTTGATATTCTATTGTGCTTGGGACTGCCCTGGTCAGCGAGAACGATGATTATTCCACTGATTTCAGGAAAGCCATGGGTAAGAATTTGAAAATTCTTTAGTGCATCGAGGATTTATATCCTGATTCTCTCTCTTTCTTGTAGATCACGCTCGCCTCGACTGGAGTCACGTACTCTGCAATCTCATTGCTAGCTACACTCTTCATTTTCATATTTTTATTCATAATCAACAGATTCAAGTTGGATAGAAAAATCGGTATCAGCTGCTCAATATTTTATCTAATATTCCTCATATTCACATTTATGCTTGAAATGAATCTTTTTATTCCCATGAATTTCCCATCCATTGCAGCGATTAATGGCTTAATTTGAATATGAATGCGAAAATAAGGTTAGAATGTGAAGCTATAAAATGCTGACTTTTTGTGTTCAGCACATGACCCACCGATGATAACCTTAATCTACATAATACTTATATATGCATAAGCTATTCTTTATGTTGAGAGGCAAAAGAAGGAAAAATGATAAATTACTGTCTATTGTTTCACAATACACAACATCTACCGAGATACGGAGCGTATGTAGCGTGTCATGGGGAGCATTCACTCATGACGTCCCATGTCAAGATAAGGGAAATGTGGGGATAGAGCTGTGTGTGACAATTTTTCTCATGGGGGTGGTTCAAAAAAATTATAATTTTGATCGTAGACGTAATTTGTGGACGACCCCAACCACATGGTATATGCGATAAATTTAAACTTGATAGACCATTTGTACACACATCCATATTTCCATTGTTTATGCCTATCGAAATGAAAATTAGGTCTCTGACATATTACATAGTATTGCACATTACATAGATATTACAATATACTGTATTTAATGAATGAATGTTAACAATTGTTATATTACATTTTCATTTTCTGATAAAGTCGGTGGTTTTTTTTACCTCACATGCACAATTTTTTATCCATACTCATCAAATTATTGAGAAATTACAATAAAACATTACGGTGAGAAATCAATGAAAGTGAAATTAGTGAAATAAAATTTAGTTTTGCTTTCTTTTGTTTCCATGGCCACAAAAATAAATTTTCAATATCATCACGAGTCATTAACCTAATGGAGCAAGAAGAGTCTGCACAAATAATTGATTTCCTATCAGTTTAATTTGAGAGAGACAATTTGACGGAACATGACTCAATTACTTTACCAATTTTGTGATGACTCTTGAGTGACTTCTATTTTCGGAGAATCAAAATGTGATTACACACGATTAGGTTGGGTAATCATTTTTATTGGCTTCCCTTTTCCGTTCAAGTAAACGCAAACAATTTTTTTTTGTTTTGTGAGTTATAAAATTCTTCAAGATGCTTTTAATGATTGTTGAGCTTCCGGAGCTTGTTTGATACGTAATTTTTGGTGGAACTAATAGGCTTGATTCTTTTGGTAAATTAAATTCTTTGTAGGTTATTTGTAAGTGATACGTAAGATGATCTGAAATGCTTAAATATGGATTGTGCTGGTTTGAGTTGTCTTGAAAATTTTATTGGAAAAATATTATTTAATTAGCACATCCTTTTATGGGGTAGGCGCGTTACAAAGAGGGTCGACTAGAAACACAGCCTTCAGACCTCCATTAGGCACCCTTAGCTACGAAATTTTAATGATCCAAATTGTACAAAACTAGTTGAAAACTGTGTAAACCGCTTAAAAATGGATCTAACAGACTAAAACCCCCAAAATATCTCAATAATCTTAAAGAATTTTTTTAGGGGTATCCAAAATTTCTTTCTTCCTAATTCTCATGTTTTTGTAATTTTTGTTAATTCTAATAATACGTGAATGATTAGCTATCAACTTAGAGCTTCGGAAAAGCTTTGGAAAATTGTTTAAGAGAAAAATTATTTTTCAGAAAAAACTTTTCCAGACCCCATCGACCCCCAAGGGGACCCATGTATCAAATCAAAAAACATTGTCAATCACTCGACTTCACCTCTATTTTCACAGCCAAAGTATATTGACCTTGCATCAAAATCATCAACTATTTTACACATCATACGCCTATCTCATCATTACATCTAAACACATCTTGTTTAAACTACCATGAGCATTTAAAAGCCTCAAAAAATGAAATAATTTGGCGAAAAAGATGACATAAATGTTGCGTGAAATGTCACTTTAGTGCTACTTGATGATTAACAATGTGATTTCTAAACTCTCGCGGATTTGTGAGCTTTAATGTTTTATAGATGTAATCAACTTCGTCTTGATATTTGCAAAATTAGTGTAAAAAATGGTATTTAGCATGGAAAATCTGTAATTTAAAATAAAGCTCTGTACTTATGAATTCATAAGCTTCTTTGGAACGAAAATTAAAAAGTCATTAGCAATTGAATATTGGTTTCACAATAAATAAATATTTGTCAGTATTATTAAAGGTAATTTATTGCTTAAGTTTTTCAATGATTTTGTTAATGTGATTTTAAAGATATTTTGAAGTTTCTACAGAATTGGTGATTTATGCTGAATATAATTTTATGATTGAGTTTGAAGAGCTTTTTCAATATTCCGTTCAGAAGATGGTAGTTCCATCAAGGGAGTCCATCTTCCCAAAAAACAGTTAGGGGGTTCATAAGCATATCCAGGATGTTTTTTGGGAGGGTTTTTTCACATCATGACCATTTTTGGCAATGAGAAGGAATCATGACCTACAGCTAGTATTATTTTTTCAAAAAATGGAGAGGTGGGTGTCAAAACACTATTTTTTAGAGAATTTTTTTCAATTTGATAGTGTTTTTTAAGAAAAAAAAATCCAAAAACCCCTTAAATTTTTCCGTTCATACATAAAAATTTCAAAACCCTCCTTGAAAAATTTCTGGATACGCCCCTATGTTGACCCACAAAACCTGTCTAGATACAGGGGGTTAGTGACCCCTTGCTTTAATTGATTTTTGGATAAATAACTCAATGAAACACATTATACATACAAAATTTAAAACGGAGGCGAAACGTCTGATTTACCTCCAAGCGTGAAAATCCATCGTTACACAACTAAAGTCACCGAGTTTTTATAATTCTGCCAAAATTTCAAAAAATCGAGCATGATTTCACAATAAATCACAATAATTCACCAAAACAAAAAACAAAAAAACTTTCAAGTACATTTTGCTACTATAAATTGCCACACTCATCGTAAATAATTACTTAAAATTTAAATCTTACAGCACTTTTATGGATGATGACAAAATCGATCTTACATAAAGTAAAAAACAATATTTTTGGCACAATCGTACAATAAAGCAATTTCTGTTAAATTATTTTTTTAAAGACAGATTGAATCTGCTTTTAATGGTTTCTCGTTAATAACTACGACTTAGTCTCCGTTGCAATTGACCATGAAACTAATGTGATAATCATCATTATTATCGTGTTATGAGTTTTGTGATGAATAAGTTTGAATTTTTCATTATTACGGCAATCAATGCTAATCACAATGGGTCACAACTTTTATGCCTTAAACCCGGTAATTTTTTTTCATCATTTCTGTTTCATCGCAAATGTGTCAATTCCTATAAGCTCATTCATTCTATCTCTTCCATTTCAGTGACACGTTATTGTTAATAGAGGAAGGAACTCTGATCATGGTCTCGAGTAAAATAAGCAAATTACTTTTTGTTTCTATTATTTCAATAGCTATGTATAGAAGCAAGATTCATTGAATTCACTACATCATGTGAGTGCATTGCTCTCGTCTGATTCCACTCATGTACAACAGAAATAAAAAAAATGTTCAATTGCGAATATAAAAAAATTTTCTGATTGAATTATTTGATGTACAGCTCTTTCGTTTTCATGATTCAGTAATTGAAAGTAAAATTAAATTTATTGATCTCTCGCAGTCAGGCAATGAACAGCGAAAAAATTGAAAAATGCAGAAAAATATTTTCCCGAGTTGTGAACGCGGAAGGGGTGGATTTTTTATGGGGTGTGGGGGTAATTGGAATATTGTTTTACTTTTTTATTGATTTTTGCTGATAAAAGTTTCATTATTGAGTAGATTGTGATAGATATTTGATTTCTGGATTGATTATTGACTGACTAACTCGTAATCAAGCATGTTGTCAGCAGTTTTTAAGGGGAACTCTCTTGGGTTACGTTACTACTCACGACAGGTCTGAAAAATGATAGTTTTTATCCTTTTGAGAGATTACGTCCATAAGGCTACGAGAGATTACGAAATAAGGTCTGAAATTTGCAATTCTTCAATGAAAATCAGCAGAAATAACATGTAATTGGCTTTAAATCCAATTCATTCTTAGACCATTCCATTTTTAGTGGTAGGGTATCATTCGTATGAAGACCAATTGTCAATCAAGGGAGATTTAATCATTCCTCAAGTTCCCCAACCAGCAGCTTCTAAAAATCCACACCATATGCTCCCCGGGTCTCAATCAAATTGAAAATTAATTCAATTTTCGCATCGGCAAGAAAAAGTGAGATCTTTTATTTTTAATTTTTTCCATATTTTTTCTCTGATGTAGGATAAAAATTTTCATTCATGCGAGGAAATTAATTTTAATGAATATTTGCGTCGCGTGGACACACATGAGTCGAAGAATTAATGACAAATGGGAGATTTATCTGTTTGATTGTTTTCCAAAGAGACGTTAATCTGCGCAAATCTTTTTACAAAAGCCTGTATATATAATTTACTATGAGAAAAGTTAAAAATTAACAAACAAGAAATGCCGTACAATAGATGGAGAAAAAAATGACCCACAAATCACAACTGAAGCATTAAAAATCACCAAAGACACAGAAAATTACTGCATTTTTTAGCCTTTTTTTTCGGTAAAATGAAAGAAACAAATTTTGTAAATTGATCTACTTTCTATTCAATAGTTCAACAATACCCGTAGCACCGCAGCATATTACATGGCGCTTAAATGCTGTTTTGCAAAAAAATGTTTAAAAAATTATTTAAACAACACAAGAAAAAAATAAAATTACCCAAAAAATGTTTTATTAACATTGTAAGTCCAAGCGTTACGGAGAGGCATACATCAGATTTTTTGTGTATATATACTTTTTATTTGTTTACTTAATTTCACGCAATCAATGAAATGTACATAAAGCTCTGATTTTGAAAACATGGAAATTATGTAAATTATTATTTTTGCAGAGTTGTGGATTAAAAGTTGCTGGAAAATTTCAAAATTGTCACAAAAAATTGATGTAAGCTGAATTGTGGCAAAAAGATTAATATAATACAACGGATGTATAATATAATAATAATAACAAAGATGGGAAAAAACAATTAAACATTTTATTAGAAATTCCTGTGGGATTCGAACCCAAGTCTTACAAATTAATGTTCATATATTTTTGTTCTTTTACTTAACCACTCGACCACATAGAACTTTACATAACTTCACAATTAATTGACAGATTCGTCTACATATATTTTGATCAAAGTTCTATTCTGCTATAACATCACAGTCATCTTTTTCACAAAAAAGTATCAAAACAACTCTGAACAAATTTAAATTTCACTCAAAATTACACCAACTTGCTAGCAATTTACTCAGCAGCTGAAAACGACAGCACTTTTCCTCGCTGCAGGCAAAAACCAAAGCTAACAAATGAATCAATCCATATGAAAATGCAATAACTCCATAAGTTACTTTTAATTATTTTTCTCGGGAACTACGTTATGAACTATAACATATTTGGTATCGTTGGAAAGCTTAGATCAAGGGCTAACTACAAACTTGAATTTTTTTGGATTTGGACTTAAGCGGTTCCTCCCAGAGCACCTTAAATGTCGAAAAACTGAGGTATTTTCAAATAAAAATTTTGTATGCCCACTATGCACAAATTTTTAATTTCTCTGTTGTATTCTCTAGTACTAAGTAGGAACTAAAACCCGCCACCTCAAACAATAAATTTGAATGAGATGCCGTCGAGATATAAATTTTTGAAAATTTCGATTTTTGCAAAAATTTACTTATATTTTTCATAAAAACAGCTATAATTTTACTAAATCTGGATATTTTCTGAAAATTTAAACGGATAATTAATGATTAGTACAGCAGCTATCAATTTCACATCTTTTGAAATATTTCCAGTACAGACATATGCTATTTTTTATGCAAATATTCAAAAAGTCAGTTTTTTAGTAAAAGTCAAAGAAGAAATGTAGCCTTAATTGACAAAAGTACTGAAACTCCATAATATCACACAAAATTAATAGATCTGGTGGTAATCTTTCCATATTCGTTTAAATTATCAGAAAATATCCAGTTTTAGTCAAATTATAATTATTTTTGTAAATTTTCATCAAAAAATATTAAAATTTTTGCAAAAATCGAAATTTTCAAAAATTCATATCTCGACGGCATCTCATTCAAATTTATTGTTTGAGGTAGCGGGTTTTAGTTCCTACTTAGTACTAGAGAATACAACAGAGAAATTAAAAATTTGTGCATAGTGGGCATACAAAATTTTTATTTGAAAATACCTCATTTTTTTGACCTTTGAGGTGCTCTGGGAGGAACCGCTTAAGTCCAAATCCAAAAAATTTCGAGTTTGTAGTTAGCCCTTGATCTAAGCTTTCCAACGATACCAAATATGTTATAGTTCATAACGTAGTTCCCGAGAAAAATAATTAAAAGTAACTTATGGAGTTATTGCATTTTCATATGGATTGATTCAAATGACATCGACTGTCATTATGCCTCCAGCAGCTACAAAAAAATTTCATCAACTCTGATCTTTTGCGTTGTTGATAAAATGAAGAAAGAAAAAAAATTGTGAAAAACTTTTTTGTTAAATAAAAAATATTGTTTGCGAAATTGACAGGCTTTTTATGTCGAGAAGCACAAGTTGACTTAAATTTACATTGATTGTGTATCCTATTCATACAAATTAAGCTCGGGGAGTTGCGAAAATATGTTGTTGAAATTTTAATGAAAATATATGTAAATGAGTTAGATAATGCGAATTGAAATTTAATTAAAATTGTTCATTAGTGCTTGCATCATGACAGAAGTATAAGAAATGACCGTTATTGGATATTGGTCAATAAAAACATCAGAAACAAATAAGTCGATTTTATGATAAACAATAAATTGCCAAATAAGCCAAAATCAAATTAACACAAGCAAAATGTGTGTGGATCTTAATACACAACAGCTGTAAATTATTACCCATAAAAAAATTTACATTGGAATGAATTCCATTTGTGTTAATGAAAAATTTAAAAAAGCCAACAATCCCAGCATCATTTATTCTACATAAAGGATATTACATTGCTGGTTCTGAATGCTTATAATTTATGTAGGTCAGGTTATTATGCGAAGCATTCACAGCAAATAATAAATTTTATGCATATAACTTTTTGTTAAATGAAAATTCGTTTATTTTCATACTAATCGTGGCTGTTACTTCCTGGGATTAACAAAACACCGTAAAAGAAATCAACGATGAAAATTTAATGCAGTATCGTGAATTTACTAATGAGCATTTGAGCTGTTTTTGCTTGAATGATATTTGAAATTAAATATTGGGGATATCTTACATTGAGGGGAGCAACCAGACCCCCCGGATGCTTTATCCATTTTTTTGTTCAAAATAAGAGACAGTTGGTTCCAAAATTCTAAAATTTTGATGATATCATTGATGAATAACCCCGCTGCATTTGGATATGTTATGAAAATATCAAGTCCTTACTAAATCTGAATAACAAATAAGAAAGTTGTCACCTAATTGCCTCAATTACCTTTTACAGAAGCTTTTGAAACGCCCTACAATTCCAATGTGGAGTAAGAGGACATCTCCATTAACAGTTTTAAATTTAGTTATGGAAACTTGAACCATTTCACTTGAACTGATGAAGAAATTAATTTATGGATAATGCATTTTAATGCCCACGCATTAACGGATTCGAATTACGTCTTAATGATGAGCAATATTGGTTAAAAATATAAAGAAAGAAATAAGCGATGAGCAAGAACAATTGATTGATGTGAATTTGGGTCGATTTTGGAAATAATCTGGGTTAAATTGATCCCAGAGGTAAAAACTTGGATTATTCACACGTTTAAGCATCTAATTGACTAGATGGATTTTGCATGAGTCATGACACAGCCATTTTGAGAGTTCTAGCTCAAGCATTCTTCATTAACAAATTATATTTAATTAAAGATTCAGAGATTCCAAAATTCCAAATTCAGCTTTTTTAATTAGTATTCTGCTACAAAGTTGCAAATAATTAACAATTTCAAAGCCTTGATTCCACCAATCTCGATAAATACAACGTGCAGTCAATAAATTCCTAATTTAATTTACCAGCCAATCTTCAACAATAAAGCTCTAAACTCGTGAACTTTAACTTTACACAGCACCATCACAAAAGCATGTCAAAAGAGCATGTCCATGATCATTTCTTTGATTAATTATCATTAGTTTTCTTTTCGCACTATTTATTTCATCGTCGCTATTCTAATATTCCTTTTGATGTTGTTCTGCTTTTATATGGAATTTTAAATTGTTTCGAACATTCAAAGAACTTGGGAGTAGGGGATTCCTGAATGGGAGTGTTCATAGGTTGTAATTCTTAATATCAATAATTTTTTGGAATCAAAATCAGGTCAGAAGTTTAGTTTTTAAGAAGATTAAATGTGGGCGATAGGAATCAGACGAATATACTAGAAGCTAGCTTACATTATGCCAAGTGTGTGTGATTGATACCTTTGGCAACAGCATATAGGCGGCATATTGTCGATATGAGCAATTTTCATCATCATTCTCGAATGACGTACTGTCGCAAAAATGGAAGTTTTATTCGTCCTGAATATGTTTTGTGATTTTATGGATATTTGCAGCATAGTTGCTAGGAAAGTGCATTTGGATGATTTATAATTTTACATTTATGTAAGAGATTGTTAACAAATGACGTCCATTAAAAAAATCTGCCATTCCATAAAATTTATGGATCATCAAGGACCTCAAAATCACTTCCTTTCTCCTATTTTTTTGGACGTCATAAGTAAACTACCCCTAATATTTCACTTAGAGCCAAACGCATCAAAATAATTGATTGACGCGTGACAATTTGCTATCAATTGACTGACAGACTTATCTGAATGACGTCAATTGGCAACTAATAAATGTGTTGCTTAATATTTCCTAAAAATCCGAAACCTCAGAAATCCTATCCATAAAGCTTCCAATATTTCAAACTAGTAATCCACTGCTGACAGCATGAAATCAAATCCAATTAAAAGGTGAAAGAAAACATGACATTAACAAATGTAAAGCATATAGCATAAAAAAATAAGTTCAATAGTTTTTTTAAACAACTTGTATTTCCGATTTGTCGGTTGTTATGGTTTTCAAAATAGACATTTCTTACTCTTTTTATTCCATTCATACATATTTTAATATGTCTGCTTTCAATTCAATTTCTTTTTCGTGTATTTTTTCAAGGCTTTAGATCCGAAAACAAAAATTCATTCATGAATCACGTTATTAAAAACAATTTGTTTACGTTTTGTTGCTAGTTCTTTTCGAAATGTTCATGACTGCACGAAGCAGGGGTGTAGACAGACATTTTTGAGCCTTAAATTCCCTTATTGAGATGTTTTGTTATTCGGCTTTATAAAATTAATTTAGAGGAGGTCTGTACCCCCTGAAACCCCCTAACTACACCCCTGGCACACAGCCAGATTTCAATTTTAATTCCAAAATAATGAAGATGATCTGTAAATGCGCGTCCATTGACTAACGTGAAAATAAATCAGTAATGAGAAAAGAGCACTTAAAGTAAAGTTCAATTGCTGATTTAATTGAATAAACATCATTCAATTTCCAATGTCATGTCATGAGAGTAATGGTATCATCAATCTCTACTTAAAGTCTTCTTTCTTTCCTGTATACATTTATCATACGGTCATAAAACTTTAGAATGAAGTAAAGTGGATGTAAGACTGCATCTTATATGGATATTATCGATGGGAAGTTTAATAAATTTTGAAGAATGAATATTGTGAGAAGATTAAATAACATTGTTATGGATTTTTGTTATGCATGTGAAGGTTTATGACTTGCCTGAGGTAGATTAAATTCTTAGAGAACTGACAATATGAGTGATTCAATAAACTTTAGACAGTTACAGGGAATTTAGAATAAAATAACGTGCAGTTTGGCTGTTTGGAAGAAATTTCCCAGGAAAATCGTGATTTGAACTTCAACAATAAAAATTAATTAAAATGTTTGCACGCGATTCTGTCTGAACTTTTTTATGGGACTTGAAAATTTTTTGTAGTTTAATCGTGAATGTTTTTAGGAATTTTAGTATATTTTGATGAGCTTTTTGGTAGCTAAGCATGAGCGTACCCAGAGAAGGGTTCGAATTTTGAAACCCTCTATAAATCAAATAAAACTTTGATTAAAGTTGGTACAATGAAGCTAAGTTGAGTCATAAGAGTAATAATCTACCAGGCAATGGGAAAATCAGGATAAAACCCACCCTAGTAAGCATCACCTTTTAAATCATGGACGTCATAACAAAATAATAAGTATCAAGCACACACGTAACTATATCAACAATATATCACCTACAATTCCCATAATAAAAAATATATAAAAATCATTTTAATGTCATCCATTCCACATTCTTTTTATAGCCACAAGCCTTTTTATTTCCTATCCCTCAGTTCAATATAATACATGAACTAACAGTCAGTCTATTGACTGTTTAAATATGAAAGGATAAATTGCCATGAGCTTGCAGAAAGGAAAGAAAAAATTTTTTAATTTTTATGCGATGTCATTGACTGCGTGACCAGCACAGTAAAGTGAAATCGGAAAGTATCCATCAAAAAAGTTGACGATTTTTAGCATTGGACTTCCATGATTGACTAGTCGAAGGACAAATAAACTCTAAGTTATGACTTTATACGGAAAACCTTTTTTTATTGCAGCCTTTAGATAAATGCGTGATACAGCCATGATCGTACAAATGTAGAATATTCGAAATGGTTTAATTTTACAATTAAATCACACATGCACGTCTATCTAACTAGACTAGATACAATAAGAATTGCCACAGCTTTTTATAATATGTGTGTTATAATAATTAGTAAAGTAATAAAAAGATTTCGTAAAACTCATAAGAGAAAAAAACGTGATTTAAATTTTCAGGCCACAATGGATATAAGAGACGTAATACGATATGCACTTGCGACAACGAATATTTCTTTTTGTACAAAATCGATTTATCGAAACCATAAAATTAGGTTTTAAAATCTGTGAAGAATTTCGCATTTTTTTGTGCTTTAAAGGTGCGTTAAGCATTTTTCGAAATGACTCAATTTTGATTTCTTGAAAAGCCATTTTCATGGCTCATAGCACTCTTCAATGATACGTGTATGTATCTTTTTAATTAATATGTATCACAACCTAATTATACATCCTCTCTATTGTTCTCATTTGCATAGGTTAGTCATTAATATGTATCATGATTTTTAGTGTGGGAATTATTCATTCTTTTATTTACCTTATTATTGAAGTTTTCACACTCATCGCTTAATTAGCATACCTATATTTTATTTTATTATTAATTTTTGTTTATAATTTTTAATTGGAACATGAGAGTCGTGAGTTGAAGAGTTGTAACTTTTCAGTCTCTTCTTTCATTCGTAAAAAGTCATTAATTATAGCTCAATTTACAAACAAAACTTTTAATCGAAATAATGATTAAGTTATTACAATTGAGGTGTAAAATAGGTTGTTTATTCTGGCTTATGTTTATGAGTTTGAAGAGACAAGAGCACGTGTTGGGGATCTAGTGAAAATTACGTAATGTTTTGTCGTGTTTAAGAAACTTACTAATACCATGAGATTATGCTGAGAATTGGCAAGAGAACGAATCGAAAAAAATAGAGCAAGGAATTCCAAGTGACTTTCAAAGGACCATGGCAAAAAAAATCAAAATAATAATATAGAAAACAAAGCGCACAATCAAAAATTTTTAGTTTATGTTGGGATTCGAACCCATATCTTCACGAAAGATAAAATTAACTAAATTTAATTATTTTAATCATTTAGTATGTAATACAATTAATGTTCAAATGGCAGAATCGTCTTTTTATAGCTAACAAATTAGAATTTCATTTGAGGCTGGAACTGGTCATGTTATGAACAGTTTGTAGTGTTTGATGTTGTAATAACGAATGGATCTTAAAAATCTCAATTAAAAGCTACTTGAAATGTACATAAAGTCATCTTCTGCACTTTGATGTAGGGATGTAGCTGGAAATTTTTTGATGAAGTAGGGGGTCCGACCTCTCGAGGAGGTACAGATTTTTTTTCTCATCTATTGTTAATATTTTAGGAGGTTTCCAAAATTATATCATACAAATTTCAATTTCCAATTGAGGTTCTGAACCTCATTTTAAGTATCACTGACTACGCCCATGGGGTGACTTCAAAACTCCATTGGTTACATCCCTACTAAAATATTTTTTTTATTCCCCAAAAATCTAATCATTCCATCTACATTCTTAAACTTCATTTAATCTGCTCACAATCACCAGAAAATTAATATCCTGGAAACCTTATGTCTTATCTTTCAGCACAAAACTTTACAAATTAATTTTCCTCATTTAAACTTCTTCGTTTTGTTCTCTTGTTTGCCCCAGTTCCTCAACATTCTCATATTTCCAAAGAAGCAATCAAGACGAGGTGATAAATATTTCATTAATGTTTAATAATCTTCAATATACAAACAATTCAATTAAATTGATTACTTGTAGCTTACAAAATAGTGCCTTGACTTTTTATCTTCTTCCCACCAGCGCAGCGGAAGAACATGGATGGAACAATGAAAATCTATCAAAAAAATTTTATGTTATGAATACATAAGGGGGCGTTTATAAATGACATAATGCAAAATACGAGATCTTTAGACCCATCCTTCCTGTCACAATTTTTTTTTATTATGTCACTTAGCGTTAGACCCCCTCCCCCCTAAAAATTGGACGTCATTTATGAACGTCTCCGAAGACTATAGTTTGTAAAGAATAAGCATAAAAAATGTGATTATCGATTTCCCTCCCATTCATAAGACGATCAATCAATATTATTTGCCATTTATATTGGTGAATAAAAGAATATGTGAGGATATAAATTATGTGTTCAACAAGCTCTCTGTCTGTTTGATGATGTAAAAGAAAAATACGGGAAGTTATATTGTTCTTGTCTTGTACAATCTTCTTGGTGTTTGACATTCTAAAGTTAACAATTTTACATTACATGAGTTACGGATGTGCGTGGTTCCAAAAATTCCTTTGTGGAAAATTAAAAGCTATACCTTGAGAGTTTACATTAAACCACAGAATATAAAGAATTTGTGAAATCTCGTTAAGTAAGCCACATAAATTGCGCATGAAATTTTATTTTTAGCAACCGAGAAAAATGTCAAAAAAAATTTTTTTGTGCATAATTAAAATTGGATATTTTTAAAAATTTACTATGGTTTTTGAAATTAGCTGTAACTAACATGTTTTAGTAGCTTTTAGCACTTATTATTTGAAATTAGTGTGGCTTTTTTTTGTATGTTTAATTGATTTGGTGGTTGGGTTGCTGGGTGACTAGCTCTGACGGTGTCAGGGAAGTAAGACGAATTGCTTTGGGTCATGATGTAATGCATATTTTCCAGAGTATTTCTGAATTCTTTTCCGAAAGAGTAAATAAATTCAACATTTCTAGCCAAGAAGCTGATTTTTTCGTCAAAATTGAAATTTTCATAAAAAATGCGCTTTAATCCAAATCTCAAAATTAACTTCCTTACTTGCTCGAAATTTTTTCAGTGTATTTATGCTTTAACACATTGTACAATATTGCAAAAAATAACTTTTTTCATTTAATTCCATAATCATGTGTGTAATCCACTCAGGAAATCAAGATTAAAATTCAATTTCCTTCTTGTGCATGTCAAAATTTGATTTTTCTAAATTGGTAAACTTCGTGCCTGTCTAAATTTGCCGCATTTCATGACAAAATTGAAATAAATTCTGTTGTCAACTTGTCTGAATGCTCACGCTCGCGATTGACACTTGCTCATTCCTAATTGAGCTTCAAAGGCTTCATAAGTCTAAATACATTGCACCTGAGGTCTAATCTACTTCAATATAAGTTTATTTTTGTAATATGAAACGTGTCAGACATTTATTTACATTCATTTGAAGACATGAAAAGTTTTAAATTACAACAAATGTCTCAATATGAGCGAATGCTAAACTTGTTCAGATTTCTTCTTCTTCTTTTTTGCCTGATTTTGATAATCTTTGGTGCTGCATGAAATGACATTTTCTGGTTCAGGCAATTTGTAAGCACTTTAACATGTTCATTGAGAGAGTTTATAAAGTTCTGACAGAACATCAAAGAACTTCAAAGAAAGTTCTGTCAGAACTTTATCGTTGTCGGATCTTGGAAAGTTGGTCTGGGTTGTTTAAAGTCCCGAGTAGCACTTGATTATCGTGAAGGAATTGACAAATATGAACTTTAGAAAGTTGACGCAAAAAATAACGGCCATTTTAAATTCAAAAAATTCCAATTATCATAAAAGCTGGAATTTTTCATCCACATTCAATTCCCACGTCAGAAATACATTTTCATGCCCAAAAAGCAACCCAAAAACTTCCTCCATCATTTATCAACCGAAATTCTATATAATTCATTGTGGTACATTATCATATTTTTGGTTGAAATATACGTGATGTAATACTGCAATTTTTCACATCCAACACCCGTCCTCAACCGCAATTGTCCGTCGTTATGTTGCAAAGTGAAAAAAGTATGAAAGTAAACACAAGAAAAGTAAGCGAATGAAGAAGTAAAATCAGCTTGCGGCTTTATTACACATTTTATTTCACTTATGTATTATTTATCATGATATTGGTTGTTACCTCATTATGCAAGGTCAGATGTTTGCTCATGAAATTATGATGGGAGATTAAAAGGACTAGAATGAATATTGAGTGATAAAATCGTGTGCAAATATTTATTTATTTAATGCCTTAATTTATGCATGTTCTTTTTTCGGAATCAAGTGAATTGGAAATTAGTAAGTGAAATCATAAATTAAGCTCAAATTTGGGTTAATTGAATTCAAAAATCCGTTAAGAAAAAATTCAAAAATTTAACTAAATTTAAATTATATTAATCCGTTAATTATTCAAATTCCAAAAATACGTTAAATTTGAATTGAATATTTCTCAACATTTATCAAGTTAATGCTCAATTAACCCATTAAACATTAAGTAAACAAATTTTTACATCATCGGATTTTACAAAGTGATTCATTTGAGACAAATTACAACAAAATTTATATCGAGTACAAGAAAAGGCTGAAAGCCAATTGTATGGCACATAATGAGTCATTCTATACGTTTTGTGTGGCCCGACTGCGTGCTGTGTATTGATACGAATATTTGAATGTCGTAAATTTTGAAAAGGCGCTTATCAGATAGCGTATCATTAAAAGGTAGCACTTCAAGTGAATTAAAAAGAACGAATTGTAACCTGTTAAGCTGTGCATTGTTGTCATGTATTTGGTTAAAAAGTGACAAAATAAATTTCAATAGACCAAAATTGAATTTAAAATGTTCTGTAGCACCGACATTTCCACATCCATTTATTTCCATTCTTCTTTTTACGCTTCTCTTTCGGCTACCATGACGTCAAATTGAGTCAAAACAGAATGACTTTTTTTTTAATTTGAGAAAATATCACGATCGGTGTTTGACACAAATAATTTTTAGTATTTAATAATGATTCTATAAGTTTGAAAATAATGTTGTGTTTACAATAAAAAAAAGTTGTTAGCTTTTTTAATTAGCTGATTTAGAGGAAGTAAGAGAGTGGGTCATTTTGACTGGGTTATTATATATTTTGAAAAAAATAGACACAGCAAAAGCAAAAAAATCCAATTTTGCCAAAAAGACACTGTAAAAAAGAAAGAAAGAGGACTGAATAACACTAAATTTTCTAAGATTCGAACTCAATCTGTTATTTTATAACAATGATTTTAACTATTTGGCCACTTGACCTTATCAATTTTCTAGTAAGAATCCTGCAAATTTTGGTATTTAAATTTCAAAAAAAATTTAGGTTTAAATTCATTTTATTAACGAATACCCCTAGAGATTGGAGGTTCTCAAACCTTTTTACTCTTGGCACACTAATTGCCTTTTTTGAAAAAAATAAATAAAATTCAGGAAAATCCTGTGAAACTCTCACGCCATGCTAGTGTAACGCGGCATACAGTTTGAGAACCACTACCCAGACTTTTTTTGGCCTTCAATTTTATCAATTTTGACAATGTCGAATACAAAGAATGAAGTATCGAATACAAAGTTACGATCATGATAAAGTTATTTTTGAATCTCTAGTTAATAGTCCACAATGGACATCCAAATCCCTTCTATATGTAACAAATTACAAAATTATTTTAGAAATTATTCAGACCATCTTAAATTATCATGCCCAAAAGAACGAAATCAGAAATACGCTCTATGTCACACATTCAAAAATCTAATCTCTTACTTCTCATTTCATACAATTCGGTAAATTATTTTAGTGATTTAGTGCTATTGCCCAAATATTTTCTTTTTATGTTTCAACCTGATAATGAAATTATTTTACCAGCGGCTCGGCTATTTGCTTTTCCGAAACAATCGTAATTAAATTTTTTTTGGGGTAAAGGCAGTCTCTGTTAATTGATGTAACAGTATTGGCGTACTACATAGTCGAGAAGCATATTTAACGAAAAAAACGATCCGTCCGTGTCTTTAGCACAAATTAGATGCGCTTCATTCAATTATAAGTTTGTCGTCTTCTTGTTTAACCGTGAATAATAATTTTCAAGTCTAATTTACTTACTTAAATGCTGTTCAGCTTGTAGTTATCGGGAATTGTCTTCACAAAAAGCACCAAAAAATAAGATTTGCGAATTGGCTTTGTTATTTTGGAGTTTACTTATACTGTTTGTTCATGCGAAATAGCACCAGCATTGTTCTAAGCATCGTAACATAGTTGAAAATAAAATTTATTGTCTCTTATGTTCTCCTTCGCTGATGTCGGTTAATGCTGTTCTTCTCTATTTCTTTCTTTTATTCCTCTTTCTTCATTCTTGATTCAACAGAAAAATTTGCAATAACCTTTTTTTAACGTCCGTTTCACTTCGTATTTGCTATAAATGTAGCTTATAAGGTGAGTAAGTTTGTAAAACTAATCACTGCAGCTGCACATTATCTTAGAATATTTTTTCATTATAGTCTCAGATATCCTATTGATTTTTTTCTTCCAATATGTCTATTAACTTCTCAACCTCTCTTGAGGAAGTTTTTCCTGCCTGCACTTTGTTTATGTCAATAAACTTTAAATAGTTACCACTAAATTACTTTCTTCCCCCTTTCGAAAAAAAAATCTCTTATCGAATTTATTATTTTTTATTTCATTCAGAAGCTAAAATATTGCACAATGAACAATATTGGAAAAATAGTTTGTTGTGTCGTGCAATATACGTAATAAAAAATTCACAAGTTATTCTCCATATAGATCTATACACACAAAAATATTCTCTTCTGCCTTCTTATAATTGATATTGATTTTTTTATTTGATATCAAATGCTTTCTAATTCAGTCATAAATTTCGTTCACTTTCTGATATTTTAAAATTCACTCACAATTCAGCTTGATTAAGCTTCTAAAATATTCTTTAAAAGAATAGAAAAATACAAATTTTTATTTTCATAATAAATTTCAGGTGTAAATGCTTTAGCCGTGAAACACACTTGACTCGCGAATGCAAACTAAAATGCTGGATACGAAATAAAAAAAAGCAAAACGCAAAAGCATTGAGGCAGTTGGTAAATGGAGAATATAAAAAAATAAATGGTTGAGCGGCAAAAAAATTGTTCGAGGGAGAACGAAAACATCAGAAAACATCCATAAAAACATTGAATTTCCAATGTTTTTTCAGCTGTTACATGTTGTTGGAGGTATAACAATGCAATTGCGCAACTCAAAGACAAGTTGATGTCAGTAATTTGGAGATTTCTATTCTTTTAAAGAGACACTTGATGAATAATGTTGTTATTTTCTTTTCATTTATGCTAATAATTGCAAATTTATTTTATTTTTGCATTGAACTTAAAGACATTTTCTATGATTCCTCATTTTTTCACACAATAAATTTTCATTTCATTTGTTTGCTCATTGAAATGTTCACAAAAAGTATTAATTCATAAAAATGGAATGTCCGTCAATGTGCGAAGCGATTAAAAACGAGACGTTTAAGGCAGGCAGGTGAAACCGAGTGATGCATTATTGTTCAGGTGTTTTATTTAGATTTTTATCTTAAACATTGAATTTTTTTCATACTGCTGTGCATTTTACAGCTGCTTTGATAAAAAATTATCATGAGATTTAGAATCATGTGTTTCTGTCCAGCTAAAGCAGGAGTGTAGCCAGGAGGGGGGTCCAGAGGGAGTTTCCTTCCCCCATCAAAATTTTTTTAAATGGATTTTTTTCTTTTAAAAATTTTTCTGATATATTTTCGAAGTTCTAATTTGTAGTTTAATCATTCATGTACCATCACAATTAACAAAAAGCACAAAATATTGAGTAATCTAATGAAAAATTTTTGGACCCCCTAAAATATTATTTTTGGCTACGCCCTCGAGCTAAAGAAACCAGGAGATGGTTTCTCGGTATACACCTACCCCTTTACTAGGGTATACACCATGTGTGGGTGTAGGGTATACCTAGGGTAAGGGTAGGGATATACTAGGGGAAGGATAGGTGCCAAGAAACCGAGTCCTATAAAAACTGTCTATATCCACTCCTAGATTGCCTCTTAAATTGTGTTTACAGCTCGGTGACTAACTCTGACCAAAGAAATCACAAAGCACAACCTTTACTACGACTTAAAAAATTGTTTACAAAAATATAGGCACTGATACTTCTCATTAAACGATAATTTACCGGCATCATTGTTGACTTCACCAAACAAGTGAATCATTTCTGACGCGGTGGTGAGCACACACTAATAAAAGTCACGTTTGATTGTTGATGATTCACAAATTATTCGGATTTAAAAATTGATTTGATTATAAAGAAGCCACATTTGTCTCAAGACTGAGCTAAATAGAGTAAAAAGGTAAGAGACAACAGTTTTAATTACGAACAATACCACAAATTATTTTATAACACGACACCAGACTGCTAAATATATTTCCGTAAATCCCATAAAATTCTTATTTCTTAAAACTTTCTTATTGTCGCATTATTAATGAACATTATGTCTTCTATGGGAGGATTAATTAAAAATTTATGCCACAAAGCTCATTAAATGAGATAATTTTTTATCAGCATATTGGTGGTGCTTTTGATATTTATTGTCTGGATGGGGATGGTGACTTGAAGTAAATTTAAGGTTTAGAATGAGAGTTGGTCAGAATATGGGTAATTTTTGATGGGGAAGCAATTCTTAGTTATCTCCTAGGTATCAAAAGCATCATCTGAGACATTCTCATTCAGAGAAAAGAACTGGTTCACAAAAGTAGACAATCTAATGATTTTTCCCATTTAGACAACGACTTCAATGAATTTTCATCCATAAATTGCACATAAAACATCAAACTTTCATGTCTTTTACTCTCTTATCATTCAAACTGATGAGAAATAAAACATCTTTTATCTCCTTCTTTATGACTAATGCTTACAACACGTGCTTCAATTTTACATGAAAATCATGAAGATAAGGGATTTCCCTATCACAAACCACGTTCAGAGATAACACAAAACAGAAGAATCGAGATTTATTGAGAGATAATGCACGTGAAAAGTTGTGAGGTTGCAGCTTGGGAATTCACAACGTGAAAGTTGTTATTCTTGAAAATTGATTCGATGAGTGCATTAGGTGACTTTGGAGAAAAATAAAATAAAAGTTTTTATGTCGCATGTGAATTTCATTTTTTCAAGGTCGACACGAACATTTTTGTTATGGATTGTTTTGAGTTCTTGATGATTCTGGATAGAATTTCTTTCCTTCAAACACGCATTTGAACACAGTCAATAATAAGAAGAGATTCTAGCTTATTTCGAAGCAAATTGATGTCATTCTGAATTTTAGATTTTGAAGATGGTTCCCAAGCCTTATATGGTCAATTCAAAAGAAGTGTTTTATTCTGGATACTAATCAATTCGCTGATGACAAAGCTATTATGTCATCACACTCTTACTCATACCTCAATTCTTCTCTTCTGTTCCAGAGAGTTTCTCCAATAGACCTGAAGTAATAAAGTTTATTAATATTTAACCAAATTTTATGACCATTTCTCGCACCAACAATAAGAAAATGTGTCATAAAATTCCTTATTCTATAAAATGCCCATAAAAACGATGACTGACCTAAAAAATGTTTTTATGCCCAACAATTAAACAATAAATCTAATTAAGAAATTATTACTTGAAATGTATTCACGCATTAGAAGTCTATTATTGTAAAGTTCATTGAATGTTTTGAGTTAAGGATAATTCGGAAATTACGTTACGCAAAAAAATGACTTTTTCAACCTCCCTCCTCCTTGTTATTTAGACTGTCACAAATTCTTCTATTTGCAAACGACCCCTTACATAGGCAGGAAGTAGATTTACTGGGGATAATTCTAGACAATTTTGAGGGTTTTAATTATGTTTTTGGTTAAGGGTCATGATAGCCAGCTAATACATTTTATTGGCTTTAATGGCTCTTCTTGATATGTTGGATAACTGCAAAATGACAGAATAATACCCAAAAGTTCGATAAAAATCTACCGTACAATACTCTGCAGTCATAGACATTTATCTCAATTCAAACAGCCCACAACAGCCCTAATGCACTCCAAACAAACAAACTGCGCATCATGCACCTCAAGGGCAATTTCATGTTGATAGATCCAATCAGATTATGGAAATATGTGAATGTTTATTTCCGTACGAAGAGATTTACGTCAAAAATCATTAATTGAATAAAATTTACATAAAATGTGCACATTGCGCGACTACTTGCCATTGTTCCAACTCATAGAAATTGCATCAAAGCATATAAAATTTTATTTTTTATTGTACAATAGTTAAGAATCATTCTACCATGACACAGTCAATTACAGTTGCCACAATTCTATTTTTTTATCTGTTTATATTTATCCATAAAAAAAGTATTCAACTATCACACGCGATTTATGAATTGCTATTGATTCCGAAAAAAATGAAAGCTCTTCTACCTTGATACTATAAAAATCGTCATGATCATCATCAGTATTATTTATGTTCAACATGTGCCATCGCAAACATAAAAAGAAAATAGTGGAGCATTTGATTGACGATTCCATGACGACCGTAAAAATAAAATCAACAAAATCGACGTCAGAGAAAAAAATAAAAAGATATTTTTTGCCAATTCTCAAGACAATAAAGTAAAAAGAAATTTTTTGTGAATTTTCCTTGCATAAGAAATTCACACCCAAGTCATTGCAGACTTAGAGGATAATTCCTTACATCTATTATTTACAAAAACATTCACAACTAACTCGATTGTTGTGAAAAGTGAGAAATAACAAGTTCGAGGTGGAAAAATAAAGGAAGTAGGGTAAGAAAGAATTAAAAACTTGTGAGTGGCATTAAGAGGAAATCCGAGTAAAAGTATCAAACTTCACCCTTCAAAATGAAAAGTTTTCTTGTGCTGGCTGTACCGCATTTAAGAATGAGGAAGATTTAAATTGACAGGAAGAGGAATTTTTAATTTATTTCTTTGTGCTTGACGTGATTAATTAAATTAAATTAAAAATCAGAGGTGACAATCTTAAGATCATTCAACTGTGTCCATCCCCAAAAAAGTGTTTAAAAGTTTGTTAATTTCATTAGCTGGAAATTTTGTTGCTCTTTTTTGTGTGTGATTTTAATGACGTCATAACTGACATTCGTAGCAACAAAAAGCTTGGTTACAATGAAGCTTAAAATCAACAAACATTGAGCTTTTAAAGCAAAGCTTATCGATTGAGAGCTTTTTCATGAGCTTTTCTTAAAAAATGAGCTTATTTCCACGAAAGTCATCAGTTAGTTCCAATTCTTCATTAAAACAGAATAAGAAATTGCGGCAATAAAAAAAGCATGAATGACTTATTATTACTATTATTCACGTTTGATCAATTTGTGACCTAACGATATGCAACGGATGTTACTCACATAACCCACTCATCGTAAGAACTTTTATTCCTTTTAAGAAGTCAAAATTGCATGTTTTATAATCATAAAGAAATAAACACGTTTCACAGATACTAAAAAAATTAACATAAGGGAGAGAAAAAGGGGTAGCAAAAAAAATGAAGCCACATTGAGACATGAACATAAAAAAAATTATTACGATTGTCTGTGGCTTAAGCGGTTAATGAAAGGAGAACGAAAATTAGAAAGGAAATAGCAAAGAATAAAAAATTATCGAATTTCAATCGCTGTCATCAGCGGATATGCTTTGAATCACGCAAGCACATTTGTCCTCATGACTGCAATTATTTGTCTAATCAAATCAGAAATTGCAATAAATTTTTTATGTTGAGACATGTTGCTTAATATTCATCAATTCTTCATAAATGTCCTATTACAGAATAATTTTTTTTAATGTCTAGAACATATTTCAAGCTTGCTTCTTATTTAAAATTGGAATTTAATGATAGTTTTATATTTATGGCATCTTTTTGTTAACATATTTTTTGGATATTAATGCGGAAAACAATGCGTTGAATTAGGAGACATTGACTATTACTAAAGAAGCCATAAAATTTGAATGAATTTTGAAGGTTGGGGACAAGATTGTCTAGGCTAGATAGCATTATTTACATGAAATGTCATCAATCAGTTGGATTTTAGTATCAAGTTCTTTTCTATTAAGTTTATGGTTTCAAAATTTTGACAATGAGACTCACCAAATGTTTGGGGTTATTCATTTATGATATTTGAATTTTATTGAAAGAGTATTGACGCGCTTCATAGAATTTTTTTAATTTGAAGTGACTGATTAAAGTTCATATGTACAAGGTTTATTTTGAAAATTTTCAATCTTTTTGATTAACGTAAGAAGAGTGGGAATTGGGGAATTTAACCCATGTTTTGCAGTAATTTATTGAAAATACTCACCATCTTTAATTGATTTGCTATTAACTTGATGATTTTGCTTGAATAATTCATTCATTAAACACAGTTTTTGGGCATCTGAATTTTCTACGTTCAAATTTTATTCAAATTTCAAAAAGCCGTTAAAAATTTCAACTTTGTAATTTTACATTTTATAACAACAAGTCTACTGAGATTTCTATTTTTTAATTATCACTTTTTAACTTTTGATAATCATTTTTGAACTATTGACAGTAAATTTGCCTACTTTGATTATTTTCTTTTGCCTTTCTAGTTCAGCCTTAAATCAGCGGCTTTTCAAAAATTAAATTTATTTAAAAATATTTATAATTCTTAAGATTTTTAAAAAAATACACAATTCGATTAAAAATGAAAGTTTTTTGTGGATAAAAATAGTAAAAAAAATTCGAAAGTATCAAATAAGTTCTTCAAAAATATTTACAATAAACTTAACGGTTAGTAATGAGGCACTTGTGTATGAATGTTCATATTATATTGCTAATTTCACCTCTAGAACATCAATAACTGACTATATAAAACAGAAAGTAAAAAGAAAATAAAATTATGAGCAATTCAGCAATTTTTTTTCACACAACATGGCAAAGAATGATTTTTATATATTTTTTTACGTAAAGAAAGAACAAGAAAAGTTTTATTTCACGCCACGAAAAAAATGAGTTTTTTTTTGTTTAATAACAAAAGAAACTTTTTTTTGTATTTATTTCTTTTCCACATATTCCTTTATTCGCCCCGCTTTACGATGGAAATGAAAGGATAAATTCTTAAAGGCAAAGAACATAATACAAAAATATAAGCGAACAACAGCAACTATCTCACAAATAGAGCACACAAACTCTACTTTCAACCCTATCCATAATCTATAAACTTAGCAACAACAACAACAACAACAGCTAGAAAAGCTACAAAAGAGAAAGAGAAAGGAGAAAAAAAGCGAAAAAAACATGGATCAAATGAGTCAAGCATTAACATCAGGCACGGTCTTGCTGCGATCGGTAAGCATATTTTTGAGTAATCGGCGTCAGAGCAAGCAGCTTAAAGAGAAGGCTGAGAAAGGTGAAAAGAAAAAGAAGGGAAAGAAATTAACAAAAATGGATGAGCAGCTTGGCAAGCTACAGCCAAAAGTTCTCGAGAGTCTAAAGCGGAAGACACATTTCAATAAGTGAGTATTGCGTTCGGAAATATTGAAAATTGATTTTTTTCCTTGTCTTCTTCATGTTTCCGAGAAACTTGATGACATGTACAGCATAACTCATCGAGAAAAATAAGAAGTTGTGATTGAGCTGAAAAAACAATTGATTGACATGGAAAAAGTTTCCATGCTTCAACAATCCTTTACTTTTGCATTACTTCCATAAAAAAAGTCAACTGAGCAATGTCGTGTGCGATTTGTGCCTTACGGTTGCATGTGTGTTTTGTTCATTTTAGCATTACATGACATATATTTGGATTATAGAGAAGACAAGAGGTTCATTCAGAAATCTATCCGTAATTTATGTTGATTACTCAGGGCAAAAGAAAGTTATCAGAAATTTATTGTGATTTTATATCCATGTTACATGTAAATATGTGTCAGAATCATGTAAAGGCACAAGTTGTTCGTGGAATATTTATTTATAGATTATTATGGAATATGACAAATTGTGATGTTACTGGGAATTTATGTCAATAAGTTCTGAAAATCAGGTGATTTTATTTTCTGGAGCAAGTGCTTACATATGTAAGGTTATTTAATAAATTTTTGACAACATAAGTAAAGAATTTAGTGAACATGTGCTTAACATCCTGTAAATTTTGTGAAAAAGTTCTTGGAAGGATTGTTCAATTATGGATATATAAAGTGATGTGACGCGAGTGATATTCTAGGTGTGCCACAAGACAGCCAAAATTGGCACATAACTAACTCAAAGGCCATGTGATTTGGAGGTTACTAAATAAAGCTACATCAACGACATCAATTTATCATAACTACAATATTCAAACTTCTCCCAAACTAAATAATATCCATTCTTTATCATCACCATTAAGACTGAGAATGAACACACAATATTCCAAAAAAAAAGAAACCCAAAACTTTTGCAAACTTCAAGGACATCCTTATTAATTGAGGATATTTTATTAATATTAATGATCATTTACAAATTTATTCAAAAACTGACAAAATGCTCAAAAACTTCTTAAAAGTCATCAAGAAAACATTTTAATTTGAAAGTTTCTAATGGAATATCATTTATCCGTTCTGTCTATCATTATGCGTTCTACAAAAAAATAGAGTCACGGGAAGGGAAACAATCTGTTCCTTAATATTCAAATTAAAAGTTATGAAACGTAAAACTTTTCACATTAAAAAACTAATTTTTTCTATTTTTTTCTCGCTGTCTAGAAATGAGCTAGAAACTTTATCAAGGATATACCGTAAATTGGTATCAAATTGCCCAATAACAAGCCGACAACTTGCGATGAATCCTGGCATGATGATCAACAAGCAAAGTACATCGATTGAGGGAATTGACAGGTCTGTCTTCCGTGAGTTATTGCACAGCACATTTGATATAGTAACGGAGGAAGCGCTGATGGAGAGAATTTTCTGCACGTGGGATAAAGGCTTTGAAGGACTTCCGATTCGTCTGGAAGGATGGATTTGTGGACTGTCTGTGTTTCTCAAAGGAACTCTGGCTGAAAAACTTCAATTTTGTTTCCGAATTTATGATCTTAATAACGATAATTTTATGTAAGTTTGATGGGTATGAATGGCATTGGAAGTTAATGACTAAATTCACAAATAAGGCTTTTTTGGGGTCGTTTGCTTATGATGTCCACTTTACTAGATGGGTGTTAAAAAGTGTATGAATTTTTGTGACAGTCTTGGAAATTTATAAAGTGTAAAAATTGATTTTTTGATGGACGTCATTTCTGCACGCCCCCAATTAACCCTTCTGGAAATTTTTCCCACCAAAAACTCATCATTATAATTTTTTATGAATTTTCCAGCACGCGAGACGAAATGTTTGCATTATTAAGGTAAAATTTTATTAATTATAATTGCTGTATAGCATGGAAATTATGTTCCTTAATTTATTTAGGAACTCGCTAATGAAGCATCCTGGTGACGATGACGAAACCAGAGAAGAAAGTGTCAAGGACTTAGTTGAAATTGCACTTAGAAAATTTGATGTAGATAAAGACGGTAAAGTAAGTTTTTTGGATTATACGACAGCAGTGAAGGCAGATATTCTTTTATTGGAAGCATTTGGACAAGTACTACCAACCGACGGTGCTGTAAATAGTTTCCTATCAACATTGCAGTAAATTCTTTCATAAATTCTAGTTAATATGGTGCAGTGAGGGTTGAGCATTGGGCTGCGGTACCCTAAATTATAAAACTTTAGGACACAAGAAAAATTGAACCCATCTTGTATATTTTTGGGTATTTCCCATGACAAAAATTATTCCGCAGACCAAAAAAAGAAGTTTGGCAACAACTGACACAATAAAAAGGGGAAAAGCTTGGAAACGCCATTATCATTTTCTCAAACACGAGGGTCGATTAGATTTGCATTTATGTTAATCGCCGTTTAGAAATATTTTAGTAATGTTTAGTGAAGATTCTAGCAACATAGTTGAGTTTATTTGTTATTTCGTAAAATGATTTAAATTGTTTTATTTTGACTTGCCAATAATTTCTGATGAATGCTTTTATTTCGAAATAATTGGAAAAATAAATGAGTAAGCGTAAAAATAGACGCAAATGTTTGGAGAATTGGGTCAGAATTGAAATGGAAATTTTTTTGGCAATAAATGTTATCATTGACAAGAAAACTTGTCAGATTATCTAGATTGTATAGCCTTTATTATTTTGAAATATAATTTCATGGATTTATTATTTCAATAATTATGACTCATAAAATTATTCTAGCCAGGCTTCTAGCCAGAAGAAGCTTTGATAGTAGATTTGTCACTAAGGTTTCTGAAAATTGATTCTTCGAAAAACCGTGGATTTTTGGTTTTCGGTTAGCCAAAAAAATGAGCTTTGGAACACCTAGAATAACTATTTGATCACTTGACATGCCATGAGTCAATAATTAAATTTTTAGCATTTTACTGTTAAATAAAAAATTAACTTTAATTATCATCATTGGGATTTTTATGGAGAAGAGGTTTCAAATCATGATCTTTTTTTCCTTTAAGGCTAGTATTGAATTTTCAAAAAAAGAAGGGGTGTCTTCTGCTTTAGGATACACTCAAGAGTACAGAACTGATCAAAAATTATTTTAAAAAATTTATCAAAAGTTAGTTGGACAGTTCTGCACCCTTGCATGCACCCCAGAGTACCTTTTAGAGTGAACTCTTAATATATACTCAGAAATTATTCCTCAAACCATTTACTTGTTTTCCCATCCACTTAAAACGCGCTAAGAATTAAGAAATAAAGAAGTTTTCATTTATTTTTTCGTGCTATTGGAAATAAAATAATCAAATTGTCATAATTTGAACAATAAAATAGTCGTAAAGTTCAATGTGCTTTTTTATGAGCTTTTCGTTTTATTTTGTGTTGTTTTGTTGCAAAAATTAATACAATGAGAATCTTCAAAATTGAACACGATTATTGAGAAAACTTCAAACTGGCTAGAATAAATTCAATATTTAACTTTCATTGTTTTAAGTTGTCATTTAAAAAGTTTAATTGTATTTAATAATGTTAGCATTTATAGATGATTTAACTTAATTCAACATTAGTTTAATTCTTTGTAAGATTGTTCTTCCAATAAATAAAAAAATATAATTTAAGGAAATCTATAATTTTTATTATTGAAGTCCGTCTTCTTTCTTTTGCAGCATTTTATTTCTTCTTAAAAACTTTTTCGCTAACTTAATGATGCCAAAAACATCCGACTGGGATTAATAATACTGGAAGTAAAAATTTCATTGCCATGATCTTTTATTGCGCGAATCTTTTTTGTTTAAGGCTTTTTGGAATTTTAATAATACTTGAAGATCTCATAGGTTAATAACTAATGCGTATTTTTTCATAAAATGCGTAAAATTCGCAAATAAAATAATTTTACATGTGCTTAAGTGCTTTTATAAGTGAAATCAACAGCAAGGCTTATTTATGGCATAATAAACTCACAAAACAAACAGGTTCTTAGTGCCTGAAACTAAGGATGCAACCAGAAGTTTTTCATCGAGGGGGGGGGTGTTCGTTGACTTCTAAAACTCCTGGATTAGAAGAAAGAGTAGAGGCTTAAAATATATTTTTCAATAAATTCTAGGAATCAGGTATGAAGCTGTATTAAGAATGGTGTAGCTAGTGGGATTTTCTTCCATTCCTTTAAAAAAAAGTAGTTTTTGAACTGAAAATTCATCTACAAAATTCTGGCTACATCACTGAGCTGTATGAAGCTATTTAACAAAAGTCAATTTAGTTTTTTTGTAAAGAGTTTGTGACGCAAAACAAATCGAAATTTGTACGCGACGATTATTTAATTTACACAAGTAAAATCCAATGGAATTAAAAAATCTGAAATTTTATTGCTGTTGTTTTAAAAAATAATGAACAATTTTGTTTCATGATGACTTTAGTTCTTAGTAGCTTGAATAAAATTAATTATGATGCTCTTGGCAGGGCTCTTGGCTTTCTTGAATAAAAGGAAAGAAATTTTAGTATAGCTTCTGTTCTCAAAATCTTCTTGATACAATTCATTATCGATTTTAGGTTGGGTACCCTGGTTAGTCTTAGAAACCGGTCCCGGTATTTAGTAGCAATTTGAAAATATTACTTAATTTAATTTAATTTAAGAATAATAATTTATTTCGATTGGTATGAAATAAATTCAGATTGAATGGAGCTTGTCATTCAAAATTTCCACCTTTTCAGATCTGATAAATGAAACGTGTCTCAAATAGTACCAAACATCTAGACTGTACGAAATAAAATTATAAAAACATATAAACAAAGACTATAAAATTAAAAATTCTGCAGCCAAAAAACACATGGTTCTTGTATACAAACTCAGAAGACCACACAAGCATAAAACGGAGCTTACCATGACAACGAGTTTGAGTGTAAACACGCTGACTGTGGTGAGAATATGCGATGTGTGTTGAATATGAACCAAAATTAACCACATGAGAATTATTTACAATTTTTTTCTTTCTTTTCTCGATGCAGTATCGAGCACGAGTCAGTTCATTCGAAACAGTGTGCGGTACAAGACATTTGGAAAAATTCTCGCGAGCTTAAAAATAAACATTTCTTAATAATTTACAAAAATAGATTAAATTTTTCATCACATAATGGAATCTGAAAGTTCATCACGACTGTAAGTAATTTTTAGTTCCCAAAAAACATGAAGAAGAACTCAATTAAGTGCTTCTTAAAAAATTATTGATCGTTCCTAAATTCTCAGTGGACTAGAACTAAAAAAATATTTTTGTGCACGGTGCTTAACTTTCGGCTATTTTTTTATTGTTAGTTTCGTATTACTTCAGCGACATATTGTTTGCTTTGTTCTTCTTCCTACTGTGACTATATTTAAATCCGAAATACAATATCGCACTGCTAAATGCTCTCGACCATTAAAAAAATGTTGTATATGGAACAGTGGACACATGAAACTAAAAACCATTTTTAATGATTATTTGACATTTCAAGGGACATTTCTTGGTGATGTTTAACAATTAAAACGTGTCATGTAGTTTTGTTATTTTGTCGTAAAGAATTGACGTCAGAAAGGTTCAAGTTTGTTATTAAAATTTAATTGAGGACTCGAATGACATTGTAAACGTTCTTAATAATTTAATTAAGAATTTTGTTTATTTTTTGAGGTAAAATTTCTTTCTGTATGAAAATAATTTGAGAGTCTATAGAGGATCTCCAAGTGAATTATTTTTGAAGAAATAGAAATAAACTCTTGTCAAATAGATAGCTTGAAATGCTGTATAACAGATGTCTACGAGAAATTTTTTTTATGTGCTTGCTGAGTCGGTGCTGTCACTAACCATATGGTTTAGCTAAACTCCGCCATACTCAAGAGACACAAGCAAGCAATTATAATCTGCGGAACACAAGGCTCAATTTAAGAGCCACTGAGCATGAATTAGTAGCAGTAATCCGTGTGGCTTCCATAGCATAATTTGTGTCACTCGGTCTTTTCCATTATAAAAAAAATCGTAAATGTTGTTTAAACATTTTAGATACAATTCAAAATCCAGACTCAAAGTATAAATGCGTAGTTAAACTAGTAATGAAGCGATCACGCTTCATGGGCATATTCACACCGTTTCAAGTTATTTCATTCATAGCTTAGTATTATGTTACTAACAAGACTTACGAAAAATCGTAAAGTTTTAGCTTATTTAGTCAAAAATATCAAAATTAGAGAAAAAATGAGTTTGACGTAGCTTCTAGCCCCTCGAAATCCAAAATGGCGTCGGTTCCATATTTAGGCACAGCTAAGGAACCTACATACCAAATTTCAGCTCATTTGGTCAAATTTGAAGCAAAAATCAATTTGGCGTAGCTTCTAGCCCCTCGAAATCCAAAATGGCGTCGGTTCCATATTAAGGCATAGCTAAGGAACCTACATACCAAATTTCAGCTCATTTGGTCAAATTTGAAGCAAAAATCAATTTGGCGTAGCTTCTAGCCCCTCGAAATCCAAAATGGCGTCGGTTCCATATTAAGGCATAGCTAAGGAACCTATATACCAAATTTCAGCTCATTTGGTCAAAACATTCCTTTACTATGAAAAAAATTAAATGTGTTTTGCAATAATCGGCTATAATTTGACCAAAAACAGCAGTTTTTCGTTCCTTGTGCCTTACTGGATGCATCTCATGACTCCAAAAACAATACAGTTCTTGCCATACATGATATCTATCAGATACAAAAAACCAGAAGTCTTGATATTGAGTTTGAATCGAGTTATCGCACCGATTAACTTGCTAACTTGCTAACTTGCTAAAGGACAGAAAGTGTTTTTTTGAGATTTCTCGGCAATGGAAGCACCAATCGAGATGCGGTTTTCACTGTTAAATTGGTAATTTTAGGCACAGACTTTCCATACTGAACACTATGGGTCGATTCCGTAAGCCTGAAGCAGCAAGTCCAAAAAAGTAGTTTCACTGAAATACCAAAAACAATATATTCACACACAATTAAAATTGGTGTGAATATGAAATCAAATTATTTTAGAACTTAATTGGAAGATGACATAATTCCAGGCCAATACACCTGTTAAAATAAATTTCTGAAAAACTCGTCCTCATTAATAATTATATTCAATTTTACGTTCATTCAACTGCTTTGTGAGATAAATTGAGATAAAATTAAATAAAAGCGTGTAAAAACAAGTTCTAATCATTTTGCACGAGTCACAAAAATAACGTTTCTACTCCAGAATTAATTCTGCATTCTGTGGTGTCACATTATTTTTTTGAAGGAGTGTATTAACTCGTTTTTTCGGAGCTCAAGATTAAATATCAAATATTCAATTTACGTTTTATGTATGTAGGAAGTCCATAAACAAAAGACATGTGCATAAATTTACAAATTAAATAATTAATGATGGAAATTTTTCATATCATTTCAAATCTCTTTTCACGGTAGACAATTTTAAATAGAATATAAATATCTTATTGACGTATTTTCATGTTATAGTTACTAAAATTATACAGTAAAATATCCATGCGTGTCTTTTTGGTGATGTAAGCTAGTCATTAGATCTTCAAAGTCGATTAGAACTTTAAAAAGTCATTATTAAGTGCCGATTAATTAATTTAAAGTCTGCTTTGATTTTAAATTCCACGCAGCAGCAGCAATAAATTTTTATTAGAAAAATGTGATGTGCTGTTTGTTGCAAATTAACATAAACATGCCATGGTCTTCACAACTGATTAAACAGGAATGCAAATTTGATAAAGCGAATTCCTTCGAGAAATATTTTGTTTTTTTAAAAAAATTGGCCAACTTTAAGTCCATGGATGGTTTTAGTTAATGGATAGTCTGAAATCATTGGTTATCATCTATTTGCGGAGAATAATTCGAATGGTATTATTTTGTACTTAAATATGAAATGATTCATTAAAATTTATCAAGACAAGGGAAATGACTAAATATGAGGGAATGAGTAAATATTGATATTTTAAGCTGATAGGGTAGCTTCATAGGTATTCCTGATAATAAACTTAGTACTTTGCACTTTAGAACTTTTTTATCAGTTGAATATTTGTTTTTGATAAAAATTTAGAATAAGGAGCTATGGGATAGCCTGTGGTATAGTCAGCGTTTGATGTTAGCCAGTAGAGGGAATGTTATGGAACATCCTCTCTCATGGCTAAAAATAACTCAAATTAAAAACAAAATACAGTCATTTGGTATTTGCATCAAAACTTTGCTCTGTCCTAAAATTATTTTCTTTTAGATAGAAATCTACGTCAACATACACTTAAATAACCTATAAATCTGTAATTATTACTACATTAATCTCCTCTTTGTCAGTAACATCTTAATAGATCCACAATACTTTTAGGCACTGAAAAAGTTGACGTAAAATATATTCGAACTTCTCTTAATAGAATTTGCCTTCTTAAGTACTGCCAGAAAGCAAATAGACGACTCTGTAAAATACGCAACTATAGATTGAAATTATTACCATGACGTTAGCAATTTTCATGAATAAGTGGTGCTCCAAATGAGGAACTAGCCTATGTAAAATGACGTAGAATCACAGTAGTGAGTACTTAATGGACTAATTGTCAATAGAACTTGCTAGTTTGGAATTTTGTATAAGAATGTGAGATGATGTGGTCAAGGCTAAGTTGGTCATCCATTTTTTGATTGACGTTTTACTTCTCAGAGGACTGTATACTATTTTTGTTGTCGATTTGGAGAAGAAACTCTTTTTAAAGATTAAAACCGAATTATTTAAATAATTATTTAAATAATGAGAATAATTTAGGATATTTTCCACAAAAAATGACCATTTAGTACTTAGAATCGACAAATATCCAATATTCTTAGGGAAAACATAAGATTCAGCCTGTCCTAGGTTCTGGATTAATTCTCATAAATTTAATTCCTTGACATCTTTCGAAATTTTTGAAAAAAAAAATAATAATCAAAATTCAAGAGTTCATCGACCACATCAGAATTCGAGAAATAGATCATGCAGTCAATTCGGTTCAATTTTAATTGAAACTGATTCGATTGAAGCAATTAAATTAAAAATCAGTTAATTAAATTAAATATGAAGAATGCTGCACATTGTAAATGTCATACTCTTCATTGGATTTCTTGTCATGAAGTTTCATTCATGAAGAATCATAATCTTGTAGTTTAACATGTAATTATCCATTTATTACCATCAAAATAAGCTAGAACATGGGAATTTAATTAATACTAAGCTTTCATATATTTGGAGGTCATAGCTAATTAGACGCAATATGTTTTCGTTCTAATTTCGAAGTTACGACAGAAAGAATTACGAAATATTTAAGAGTCAAGATTGTAGAAATATTTTTATGTTAGGCATAAATCAAACCTACAAACCGGATTGTGAAAAAGTGAATTGAAGCTATGCACACTTGCATTTGCAAGTTTAGAGTTGTCTAATGCAAAAATACGAATGGTTAACTTTAGTCACTTTATTGACCAGCTAGTGTCTTAATGGCTAGGCCTAAAACTACTTTTTTGGATGTGTTTTATAGATTTTCTTAGTCCATAGACTTTACCAAGAATTTTTAAAAATTATCCAACACTTTTGCACCAGAACAGCGCTTCCAACACAAACTCTACCTGAATATTTTGCCATAAACATTTTTCTCATTCCAAACAGTCTTGAAAATATAATATCGATTATAACAGATACATTACAACAACAAGTATTTATTACAAGAATGATTGTGTTTGCAGATTTCAAGGTGATCAAGTTGAGCATGCACATTAAGTAATCAACCGACATCTAATTAACACAATTGCTTCATACATGCATTCGATCAAATTTAATTTATGGTGGGTCAGTGCACTCTGTGCATGCCTATTAGCTGTATATTGAACATTTTTTACACTCTTGACTCATTGATCGAATACAAATGAAAGGATTGTTGCCAACAGCTGTTTGTAGTCATAATAAAAATTTGTAAATAAAAAGAACTTAGCCTGGGCACCAAAAATGCCGAAACAAAAAACAAAAAGAGAAGCAGAAAAAATTCGGAAATAAATCTTCAAGTTCATTCATATGTCTGACGACGATCGTAACCTTCAACATTTTTTTTCTTCTTTTGGATTATCATATGCTCTGCAGACGTGTGCTGCAAAGACATTCAGTAGCAAAACATATATTTGAAGATGAAAGTTTCAAAAAATAAATAAATAAATAAAATTCAGTTCGAATTGAGGCAGGTCCATAAATAATGCAAAGCACTTTCCATTTCAATCATCGACGCTGCACAAAAAAGTCTGTTATTAGACAGCAATAAATTGAAGTACCGGCATTAAAATAAAAAAGAAGAATCAAGTCTGTGTTTACATAAATAAACATTTGGTGCTAATGACATTCGAAATGTTTAAGCTATTCCATTATGAACGTAACTGAATGCTAATTTTGTGAAAACCTAAAGAAGAAACTGAGAAGATTAAAAATTTGCTTCTCGTCTTCAAGATCATGAGTAGATTATGATACTAAGTGGAGTTGAAGATGACTAAATGATGGTTTTTAAATTAGTATGTGAATAGATTTGGAATTCTATTTGTGTTAAAATCGTAGAAAGCCTAATTTGTTAGTGGCAAAATTTAACCTTTGCGGTATGCAGCATGAATTGAGAGTCTCTTTTGTATATTTTGGTGATATAAATCAGTGCGGTTTGTTAGAGGTCGTAAGAGTTAATTTAATAAAGTTATAGTATTCATTTCAAAATTTGAATTTGAAATATTTCGCGATAAACTTAGTCAGATAGTATAAAATATCTATATATATGTTGTCATGGAGATAGAAATATTTGCAAAAACTCGCCGAAGTCATTTGTATGCCGAGTCCACCTGCGACAGAGGCGACCATGGCTGTAATCAGGAGGGTATTCGATGGGGTCTGGAGCCCCATCGAAAAACTTTTTACTTTTCTAATTTATTAGTTAATCATTCACATACCATTAGAGTTAACAACAAGTACAAAACAATGCGAATAAGGACAAGAAAAAAAGAACCCCCTCCCCCCAAGAAAATAAATTTTTAGGTACGACTCTGATAAATTCTGCAAAACTGGATTTTCTTTTTTTGAAAATCCCCCCATAAATTTTTCCTTATAAAAAAATTAAGCAGATGCTCATCTGAGCAATCATCTCATTTCTGAGGTAGGTTGGTAAAAAATGTTTGCAAAAAATTAATTTTAACCATCGAGAATTTCCGAAGAATATTGCCAAGCTATTTATAGAAAGACAGATTTTGAGGCATTAAATTTTATACCGTAAATGCTCGAAAGACCGGCTTTTGTTTAGTGTTTGTTATTGGAAATGAACTTTGACGAAAGAAAAATAATATAAAAATCTGGCTAAGTAGGAATTAAAATATTATGCTATTGCCCAAGTTCTGCATACATTCATAAAAATTAACTTTAAATTCCACTCAAATAGACATAATAGTCTGCAATTAGCAAGTGTATTCTTATTATGCTAACTTTGAAAATGTTTAAAGTTAATTCCATTACATGACATTTCAGCATCTCAGATTATTCATATCCCAAAATTTAAAGTTGAACCTCAAGCAGTAAACAAAATTCAAAAGCGGCTTAGAATAAAAAGAGATGATTGGCTAAGATCAATTATGACCATAATTTACATAGTTATTTTGTATTTACAAAGCACTTAATCACATTGAGTACCGCGCACTTTTCAAATATTTTCATAAAAAAAAAAGTTTATTTTACTAATGAGGAAAGATAAGCAAGCTAGACACGTATGACATATGTCGTTTTGAATGTATACAATTTGCAAATTATCTTCTGTTAATTTTGAATATAAATTTTATGTTAATTGTGATGTGAAGGAAACAGCTTAACAAGAACTATTTCTGGTATTTTTAAAGTTCCTCATATTTTTAGATTATTTCTGGTCATTTTATGTGGATGAATTGATTTTAATTTGCTCAATATGGATTTTTTTTGTTGTTTGTTTAGTTCCGTTTTTTAGTCTAAAATGATAGATTTTATTGCAAGATCACGTAGCCTTAATTTTACTTTAATTTATTGACTACCAGACAGACAAATCTATTCTCAAGAAAATACTTGAAATAGTTCTCAAAATAATATTCTGAAGTCAGTATTTAACATAATGACTGCTAATGACCCACAATTTAAATAATTACATAATTTAGTAGTGAATTTGTGTTGCTAATCTGAGTCTTGTGTATTTAACATTAATTTTAATTTTTGCCATTTTTAATAACTTGAATGGTAGTCTAAAACTTGCTGTGAGAAATCCAAGTCTGTGTTTACAATCGATTCACAAGGGGATTAGTTCAGATAGTTCTCATAGTTCATTGAAGAAGGTCGGTAGCTGTATTAATTCTTTGGGTTATTTAGTACATGAATGATTCAAAGATTATAGAGTTATAAAGTGCGTTTGGGTTAGGGGTCATTCGGGTATTACTTAACCCTAAAAGTGGTCATTTTTGACCCTCCTCGGACTATATTTCGTGAAAAAAACAAAAAATTTTAATATGAAGCGTAAGCCTCCTTCTCACTATACGTTATATAATTTGCGCACAATTAATTAATGCCCCATTAATGTCAACACTTCAATTTTATGAAGCAATCTGTGCAAATAGTCAATAAATTCTAAATCAAATCAACCTGAATCTCAAATCAAGTACGCCTAGTAATAAATTGACTCTCCTTCATTGCATGATTAATAATAACTCTTAGTCATTTTAAGTGCCAATCTATAACTTGTTTTCCTTCCATTCACAACATAGAATTAAAAACCAATTAATATTTTATTTTACATAACGTCAAGAGCAGTCAAATCCGGACAACTTTGTAACCTTCAGACGCCTGTTCATCCATTTACTGTTTACTAATTCTATTGTCAATGAATCACACACGTTTCATATGATTTGCTTATCACATCATGCATGTCATCATCCGTGCATTTATGCAACATTTTAAACAGCAGAAGTGCACTTTAACACCCGCTGAATCACTCGATATTGAACTTAATTAAATGTAATAAAAACATTTACTACTTTGTTGTTGCGAAATGCACAAGTGTCTATTGCATAATTTGTGCAGTCAATAGATTTAATTCACAACGAGAGCTGTGGCAGTAAAAGCATTTGAAACAGGTTTTTAGCACACCAATAATTTTATGCAAATTTATCATTGACATTGAATTGAATGTAATGTCGACGAGTTGTTGATGGAAATGGTCATTAACCCTAAGTCGAAAGTGATTTAAAATTTAAGTCGTGTTCTTTGGTTGGATTATTTTAAGCAATTTTGGTTACTTGAATGATTTGGATCTGTTTTTCATAATAAATCTAAGCTTTTGGATTAAGTGTTATTTACAAATGATGTCCATCACTTTCTCCATGCCAGACTCAAAATTTTCATTCAATTTCATTTTGGAAATAAATTGCTAGATTAAAATTGATCACAAGATTAAAATTAATCTCAGG
Organism: Chironomus tentans; assembly: GCA_963573255.1. Classification (NCBI taxonomy): domain Eukaryota; kingdom Metazoa; phylum Arthropoda; class Insecta; order Diptera; family Chironomidae; genus Chironomus; species Chironomus tentans. Next base: position 29,808,882 of record OY754303.1, on the reverse strand, counting down.
ATTAAATTTAATCCCAAGATTAAAATTAATCCAGACTTAAAAATCTCAAAACCTCAATAAATCCATTCAGGATCAACATTTAGCAGGTTAATACGTAGTAATAATTAATTAAATTAATATTGCTTAACTTAATTCTCAAAACAATTAAAATACATTTTGAAGAATTCAGTTAATTATAGTATACCAATTAGCATTGCCATGTTAAACTTGTCTGAATGCAAAAAAGTATGTAGCACGTAGTTCAGTCAGTCGCATAAAAGTCAGGATGATCGAAACATCGTCTAGTCTAATTCTAAGAAGAATTTATTCACCAAATTTCTTTAATTTTCTTCATAGAAATCAAGACACGAACAGCACACCTGGTGCGGTCCTCTACAATTCAGTCATCATCGTCATAGACCTTGCATTTCTACTCATCAAGTTTTGGTTCCGCGTTTTTGTTGAACTATATTATGGACTTTTAGGCACAGAAGAGCGAAACGTCTCAAATGACATTGTCCTCATAACAGGAACAGGACATGGAATTGGTAAAGAATTGGCATTGCAATATTCAGCTCTTGGTGCCACTATCGTCGGATGGGATATTAATGAAGCGATGAATGCCGAGACTATTAAGCATATAAAATCAAAAGGCGGTAAAGCTTTTGGATATACGTAAGTTTTAGACATAAATCTTTAGTTTATTGATATTCAAGGCTTCAACAGTTGAGTAAAATTTTTTTATGTCTTAATTTCCAGTGTCGATGTGACAAATCGTGAAAAAGTTCTTGAAACAGCCAGCAAAGTTCTAACGGAAGTTGGTGACGTTACAGTATTAATTAATAATGCAGGAATTATGCCACAACATGAGATGCTTAAGCATTCAGAAAAGGAAATCCGAATGGTCTTCGAGATCAACACAATCGCACACTGTTGGATGTTCCAAGCCTTTTTGCCACGCATGATTGAGAAGAATCATGGACATATTGTTGCTTTATCAAGTATCGCTGGAATTGTTGGATTTAAAAATTTAGTGCCTTATTGTGGATCAAAATTTGCTGTGCGTGGAATGATGGAATCTTTGAGCGAGGAATTAAGATTATATTCAGATGGAAAGTCAAAGGTAAGGATGATTTTTAACTTTTTGGGTTTTTTGTGATTTTTAATAAAAATTTCCCCAACAGATCCAATTTACAACAGTCTATCCATACATGGTCGACACTGGCCTTTGCAAACGAGTTAAAATTCGTTTTGAAAATTTCTTGAAGCTATTGAAGCCATCCGAAGTTGCTGCTGCTATCGTTTCAGCTCAGAGACGAGGAATTGTTGAACTTACTGTGCCTAGATACATGTTTTTCTTAAACTCATTCCTCAGGAATTTCCCAACTACTGCCAGTGCATACGTTAGAGACTTCTTCGACAGTGGAATTGAATCTGATATGTAAATTAATTTATTCATGCTCCATAATCAAGTACTGAGGATAATAGTTGTTGCTGATATTTATTAAGATTTAAAATATCATAGAAAACAATTAAGAATTTAGAGAAATTAATTCATCACATCTACAAAATAATTAAGGAAAAAATTTATTATAAAATTATAAAATTTGTAAATCACAAACTAAAAGTATTTTTGCATTTTATGTGGGTTATGTGTAACTTTGCAATATCTATTGCATTTTAATTAATAAATTAGGAATGAAAATATTCTTTATTATAAGAAAATGGATTTTTTGTGTTTTTTAATTTAACTTCAGAAAATAATTTATTCAAAAATAATAAAATGTTGTTTAGTTTTTAAAAAGAAATTCAAAATATTTTTGTTTTCTATAAAATGCTTACATAAGAAAACTTAAGAATTATTTTTAAATTCTGAATCATTTTATTGCGTTTTAACTTTTTCGAGAACAAGCTGGAACAAGCAGTAAAATAAACTTTTTTGTAGCTATATTTTTAATCTTATTAAATGATGTCCAATTTTTTAAGGGGGAGGGGTCTGATGCTGTAAGACACTTCCATAAAAACGAAAAAAATTGAGACAACTGGAGAGGGAGTCTAAAAATCTTGTTTTTTGCATGACATCATTTATGAATGACCCCTAAGAATAATTGCCAAAATTCCCAGAATTTTTTGTAATTCCCGTTGCTGTTTATTTCATTGTTAAATTCTAAAATAGGATACTTAGTGGATATTCCCGAAATATCAATAAAAATTCCTTTTTAATGACAATCATTAATTAACGAACAAGCATTGTAGCCAATACCTCATTATTCTGTTCATGACCTCAAAACCTTTAGAAATATTTTTTGTTCTTCTTTTCATTACTTCGCGGGTTTTATCCTAGTTGGAAAACCCAGAGACAGTTCAAAAACTTTTTTAAAACCCAAAATAAAACTTATTTAGATTTATGATGTAGAATGATCATAAATTTGGAGTTTCACGTTGTCTACGCGCCTAACAATGACTTTGCAAAAAAATTAACATTTTTGAGTATGCAGAATATTTTTGAGTTAAAATTAGCTTCACACTTTTGTTCAAATATTGACTTAATGGTAAGCAGGCGCGTAGCCAGGGGAGGGATTGGGGGTCTCTTTCACCCAAAAATTCTTCAATTTGCTAGGGTTTTTGAGAAAAAAACCTGAAAATAGCCCCCCCCCCAAACTTTTCCACACAAAAAATTTCAAAATCCTCCCCTCAAAAAATTTCTGGCTATGCCGCTGAAGGTAAGCATTGAATAAACTGTATATATGTTGAAGATTATTAGACAATTGTTTAGTACACATTTGATAACTGTCTATAGTATTTACTGTAGATTCTTTTTTTTTTGACAAAAACGTAAAATAATAGGTACACTGACCACCTGTTTGAATTTTCCATTTTATAAAAAATTGAGGTATATTTTGTTTAAATTCTCTTAAAAAATGACAAATGACTAAGATAGTTTCACCATCTGGATGTTAATTTTATGTTTCTGTCCGTGCTTTGATCCCAACAGGAACATGCTTAGAGGGTATTAAAAATTAAATATACAACATGCACATCATTTGTGAACACCCCCAAAAAATATTCAATTTTCCCCAAAGTTAAAGAATGTTAAACAAAAATATTTCAATAAAAAATTGTTTAGTTATCAAAATTTTCAGTAGCAATGCACAATTGTTTTTGCTGATATGCCAATATTTACAGCAATTTATTGAATGAAGAGAAGTTTTTTTCATGAATATTTCAGTTCAGAATCGACAGTAGTCGAGTAAATATTTTTACATTTATATAAAATAACAGAAGTTCCACAGATGGTTGTCAAATATTTACCATTATCAATTGAAATAATTGTTCTCGTACTCAACTACATTTTCACAACGATAAAAGCAATTTGCAAGTCATTAACATTCAAAGAGAAAAGTGTCGATGGAGAAATTGTTTTAATTACCGGAGCTGGACATGGAATTGGCAGGGAAATGTCAATTCAATATGCAGCACTTGGTGCAATTGTTGTTTGTTGGGATATAAATGAAGCAATGAATCATGAAACTGTGAACATTATTAAATCAAATGGTGGAAATGCAACTGGATATACGTAAGTTCCTCAACGAATTATTCATGCCATAAATTTTCTTAGTGAAAAACAAATTTTTCAAGCAGCGTCGACATTACGAGTCGTGAAAAAGTTTTGGAAGTTGGACAAAAAGTGCTGTCGGAAGTTGGAACTGTCACAATTTTAGTCAACAATGCAGGAATTATGCCACACAATGAATTACTCAAGCATACAGAAGGTCAAATTCGAAAAACTTTTGAGACAAACATTCTTGCTCATTTCTGGATGTTGGAAGCATTCCTGCCGAAAATGATTGAGGATAATTATGGACATATTGTTGCTGTTTCAAGTATTAATGGATTACTTCCAATAAAATATTTGGTTCCATATTGTAGTACAAAGTTTGCTGTTCGGGGCTTAATGGAATGTCTTTTTGAGGAACTTCGACAAAATTCCAATGGAAAATCTAAGGTACAAGTCATATCCAATTGAATCTTTCTATCCATATCCTTATATTTTATTCCAGATTAAAGGCACAACAATCTTCCCTTACATGGTCAAGACAGGACTCTTTCAGCAAGCAAAAGTTCGTTTCCCACGTCTCATGCCACTTTTGGAACCAAAAGAAACTGCTGCGTCAATAATTTCAGCTCAAAGGAGAGAATTAGAAGAAGCTTCCGTTCCAAGAAGCTTCTTTCATGCTGTTCGGTTCTTTAGAATTTTCCCAAATGCCGCAAATATTCTTGTTACTGAATTTTTGGATAGTGCTCCAATACTGAAAGACAATGGAAAGGAAGAAGCCTTTGCGGAAGTTTCAAAATAGAAAGGAGGAAGTTTGGATGATGAATTTAATATTTCCTGTTGATGTGTTCTACTTAAAGGATGGAGAATTGGATGATATGATAAATGGAATTATTTTTGATAAATTGATTTGAAATAAATTAGATTTTTGAATTTTAGAAATTTTTGTGAGAAACTTATTGGATGGAGAAAAGGATTATTGTAAAAATTAGAACTTTATTCCAGCAATGAGAGCTATTTTGACGGTTTGAGTCTGGTAAAAAGACTTTTAACCATCAATGCGGACAAAAACTACCATCATGAGGTTCATAAGGGCACCCTCATGTCTTTTTGACATTTTTCCATTACAAGGTCGACTTACCGATGTCCAAACAACTAAGTTGTGCTACCTAACAAGCTGCCACATGCTAACCAATATAGATGAGGGTCACTGTGTACTGTAGGATGCTCAGTGAGCATATGCTGGTTTGTTAGCGAAGGATTTTAATAGGAAGATTTAATTTCTTGATCACAAAACCTTCAGTATCTGTGGAGCTTCTAATATAAAATCGCTGTATAAGGCAGTCAGTAATGATAAAGTTTCAGAGTCACAACATTTGAAAATTCAAAAAGATTTGAATCAAAAAAGTTGTCAATTGAATACGAAACATGGAAATAATGCTTCACTTCCTGCAATCTTCAACATTTTCTGATAAACTCTCCAAACTTTTTATTTGAATTTCAAATATTACCACAGATTCTCAAAAACTTAATAATAATTTCAAAGTATTTCAAATATTTCACATTCAAGCTTGTTCCATTTTTGAAAAATCCTCACTTCCATTATTTCCTGAGCTTTGAAAACATAAAAAAGCTTTAATCCTGGAAAGGATGCTGTACAGAAGTGATTGAAGCATATTGTGTGAAAATACCGAAGAAAATTTAAAGTTCAGTTTTCATTTACATTCTGTGAGTTTAAGTTGGAACTCTTATTCGTGCTGGATTTTACTTTATTTCCAATTTCCGTTACTCACGTTCGTAAAAGTAAATTGACTTGAATGAAATTTACATCTATTAAAAGGTTGGTGATGGATATTACAATATCCATTAGTGATAAGAATAGCTATTGAATATTTTAATAGATGAAAGTACATAAAGGAAGCTATTTTCACGTTTTAATCAGCATTTAACTTCCAACTTCATTTTTTTCTTTCATAAAATATTGAACAGCTCGAACGGAAGCTATATACAGTTTTTCAATCAGACGTTATATATAATTTGCTTACTCATACATATATTAATCTAGTGGAATTAATTAAGTTTCAAAACTTTTATTACTTCCATCTCGCGTGAGATTCTTGAATTGTACATAAAAAGTAAATTAAAGTTTGAAAATGTTAAAAAAAGTTCATTTTTGGATGCTATTTGTCAGCATTTCTAATCATGATTGTTTTACTTCACGTGCTTATCTGATTGAACTTATATATAGAGTAGAGTTAAAAAACACAATGGTGAGCAAGTTTTTGGATCACTTCGTAAAATTATTTCTAAATGACAATGAGAAAAGCACAGCTTAATGTTGAAATTGTAAGCGAATTGTTGAAAAAGTTTCTTTCTTTTGAGATTTATGAAATGGATAACTGGAGATCTATGGTCAGGCAAGCACCTAACTAGAATTTTATTTTGAGAGAGAATGAGTTCAATTTTGGGGCTGTTATTTCAAAAAACCCTTAATGATTGTAGGTTTTTATCAAATTTGGAGGAAGGATTGTGTTGATCTTTTTTTCTGAATACTTCTCTGATTTTAGTATATCTGTTTATTTAATTTCTGGATGGGTAGACCCAAATCCTTCAACATTCTCATTCAAGAGTACAAAATACTACAGAGCAGGAGCGTAGCCAGACAGGGGTCAATGGGGGTCCGGACCCCCTATTTTTCTGAAAAATAATTTTTCCCTTTAAAAAATTTTTCGATGTTTTTTTGAAACTGTAATTTATAATTCAATCATTCACGTACTGTTAGAATTTACAACAGAGACTATTATTAGGGTCCACAAAATTCAATATGTCTTGAACCAAGAGATAGAAAGAGGGCACCATGAACCTTCATCACGTTTCTGTTCGTGGCATAGATGACTATTTGAATGAACACTTTAATTCCAAAAAATTCAAAGTCCAAAATGAACTATACGGCTAAACTGCAATGACTATCTCATGTAAAAAATAAGTAATCTAAATTAAATTCAAACCACAACTGTTTCTTCCTCTTCCTCTCTCGAAAACCACCAGTAAACTCAGACTAAAACTTCACAAATTGAATAAAGTTAGTTGAAGTAATTCATCAGCATTTCTAATCAAGATTGTTCCACCACAAAATTTATGTACTGCTACAAGCATGGTGTTGGAAAACACAGAAGCACAAAAAATTTACATGATTAAAAAGATAAGAAATTATCGTCGGTTCTACACACACTTTGGGTAAAACGGATCTAATTAAGAAAAAAATTCATTCAATTTACTTTTTTTTTGTTGTTTTCTAAATAAATTAAAGGAACAAATTAGTGCTTAATTAGTGAATTTTTGGGGAGGAGATCAATGGAATGTGTAGGAATTAATTAAATGTAATTTAAGATAATATTCTGATGTTACGATGGATACAAATTAAATTTACCTTTGCTTCTACAAAGTGGTTCGAGATGATTTCGTTTGATAACTAAAAGTAAATTTGCTTTTCGGAGATCTGAGATTCAAATTTACTGTGCTTAATTTATTTATTTTGGGATGTTCAATGTGATATCTTGGGAAGTTTTGTTGATTTTATTTAAATTGTGGTCCAGTAGGGGTGTCGTCAGAGAAGAGATCACTGTCGTAGATCCATCGCCTCCAAGAATTGTCACCAGTGACTAATTTTGTCTGAAATATCGCTTCAAACTGACTAAAAAAATTAAAATATTTTTTCTTGTAATTTATGACTCCAAATGTTAATTTAAGTAGTTACACTATGGGGCAAAATGAAAAAAAATCGGACATTCACTTTATTTTTGGGAAAGTTTCGAATATCCATTTCAATGTTATTTTTTCTTATAGAGGACATAAAAATAGACTTGTATGCCAAATTTCAGATCATTTGGTGCTAGTTCCATGATTCTAGGGCTGTTTGAAGTCGAAAAAGGGCAAAAAATGTGATTTTTTCACACCATATTTGAACTGGAAAATCTCTGCGATGGTAAAAGATATTGAAAAACGGTTTTCAGTTCTTAATAGTGGTATATAAGAGCTTCATTTTGACACCCTACAAGGTTTATGATATTGTAGTTTTGGTACCGGTGTACTAGTAAATGCATGAAAATCATAGGAAAAATGTCTTTAGACATGCCGCAACTACCTAAGATTATCGAACCCCGAAAGATAAGTCACACCACTGGATAGCTCATGATTTCTAGTTTTCAAAACTGTATTAACATTTGACAAAAACCCCCTCCGAGAAAAAGTTATGACTATTTTAGTGAGCCGATCTTTGTATAGCCAAAAACAAACTTTTCTTAGAAAAAAATGAGAACTATGAAAATAAATAAGTTTTTTGATGTTTTTTAGTGATTTATGCTGTTTCAAGACAAACTGCGAAGAAATTTTTCCAAAAAGTTCAAAATTTACCGAGATATGGGGTACATGTGTTCTTTGACGACTTGACCCTTTTTCATTACACTCAAACACCTGTAACTTTTACGAGGTGTAATATTTTTTGATTCTGTTTTCTGTTTACTATAGCTTATATTCTTACCTTTCTAACGATATATAATACTTGATAGTTGAGTTTGGTCTTGGCCATGAATACGGCCCATGTTTGTGACCGACCCCAAACTAGTGAAAATCTCAAAAACATCAATTCTTGATATAGCATTTAGGAACATAATCAAACGTTGTATTTGGGTTTTTTATATTTAATTATCATAACTATGAGTCTTAAAACTCAAATTTTTGGTTTTTGAAATTTTTTGCTACCTGTGGATAGTCTCTTGCTAGCCTCCTAGGAAGTACCCTAGTAGCCTCGATTTTGTCAACAAATCTTGCAACTGAAGTTATTTTAGAGACTTTTAGTGGTTGATCTATGAAATTTATACATGTTCTAGGCAAAATACATATATTTTAGGTACATTACACTGAAAAATTGAGATTTTTGGTAATTTTTTTGGAGATTGGCTTACGTTGGTCACATTCAATGCACTACCATGGCAGCAAGGACGATGATATATCCAAGTATTATACATTTTTGGAAAGGTTTTAACATCAGCTAGCAAAAACAGAAAACAGAGGCAAGAAATATTGTTCTTATAAAAAGTTCTAAGCTGTTCAGTACTCTCAAAAACCACCAAGTCGCCAACCAGCTTAGGCAAAAACGTAATTTTGAAAATTTTGGTGATATTTCAGAAGTATTTGAGGCAAAAAGTAATTAAAAGTCATATAGGAACTTAAAAAAATGTATGAGAAACCAAAACAAGTTTAAAATTTTCAAAATCACGTTTTTGCCTATGCTGGTTGTCGATTTGGTGCTTTTTGAGACTACTTAAGCAGCCATAACTTTTTATAGGAACAATATTTCTTGCCTCTGTTTTCTGTTTTTGCTAGCTGATGTTTAAACCTTTCCAAAAATGTATAATACTTGGATATATCATCGTCCTTGCTGCCATGGTAGTGCATTGAATGTGACCAACGTAAGCCAATCTCCAAAAAAAATACCAAAAATCTCAATTTTTCAGTGTAATGTACCTAAAATATATGTATTTTGCCTAGAACATGTATAAATTTCATAGATCAACCACTAAAAGTCTCTAAAACAACTTCAGTTGCAAGATTTGTTGACAAAATCGAGGCTACTAGGGTACTTCCTAGGAGGCTAGCAAGAGACTATCCACAGGTAGCAAAAAATTTCAAAAACCAAAAATTTGAGTTTTAAGACTCATAGTTATGATAATTAAATATAAAAAACCCAAATACAACGTTTGATTATGTTCCTAAATGCTATATCAAGAATTGATGTTTTTGAGATTTTCACTAGTTTGGGGTCGGTCACAAACATGGGCCGTATTCATGGCCAAGACCAAACTCAACTATCAAGTATTATATATCGTTAGAAAGGTAAGAATATAAGCTATAGTAAACAGAAAACAGAATCAAAAAATATTACACCTCGTAAAAGTTACAGGTGTTTGAGTGTAATGAAAAAGGGTCAAGTCGTCAAAGAACACATGTACCCCATATCTCGGTAAATTTTGAACTTTTTGGAAAAATTTCTTCGCAGTTTGTCTTGAAACAGCATAAATCACTAAAAAACATCAAAAAACTTATTTATTTTCATAGTTCTCATTTTTTTCTAAGAAAAGTTTGTTTTTGGCTATACAAAGATCGGCTCACTAAAATAGTCATAACTTTTTCTCGGAGGGGGTTTTTGTCAAATGTTAATACAGTTTTGAAAACTAGAAATCATGAGCTATCCAGTGGTGTGACTTATCTTTCGGGGTTCGATAATCTTAGGTAGTTGCGGCATGTCTAAAGACATTTTTCCTATGATTTTCATGCATTTACTAGTACACCGGTACCAAAACTACAATATCATAAACCTTGTAGGGTGTCAAAATGAAGCTCTTATATACCACTATTAAGAACTGAAAACCGTTTTTCAATATCTTTTACCATCGCAGAGATTTTCCAGTTCAAATATGGTGTGAAAAAATCACATTTTTTGCCCTTTTTCGACTTCAAACAGCCCTAGAATCATGGAACTAGCACCAAATGATCTGAAATTTGGCATACAAGTCTATTTTTATGTCCTCTATAAGAAAAAATAACATTGAAATGGATATTCGAAACTTTCCCAAAAATAAAGTGAATGTCCGATTTTTTTTCATTTTGCCCCATAGTGTAGTTACCTAACAAATTACGTGATACCTCATCATCATAAATCACAGAATATTATTTATTTATCAGAAAGCAATAAATTATGTTCAAATAAATCAAAAATACGTCCTCACGTCCCAAATAAACACAAACTTCCCCACCTACATTCATTAATTGAAAATATAAAAAAGTTTCACAAAATTATTCAATAAACTTTACAAGACAAAAAGATATGATAATTGCCTACATAGATGCGAAAACAAGTCAAAAGAATTTTCATTTCCCAAAAGAATTTGCATGCTCTTAAAAAAGGCAGCAACCTTTCGAATGGAGCATTCTTATTATACCTTGGATATGATGCTTTTCAACAACTTTCATAACTTGTTTTATTTTCATCAAAATCATCTTGATACGTTGTTGATGTTAAGGTGGGTCGAAATGAAATTATGGAGGAATTTTTCTGAAGTTTCTTCTTGAAAATTTGTTGATTGAAAATTTTTAGGAATCAATTATTGATGAATTTTCTGACAAAAATAGATTTTAAGTGAAGCATAAACCTAGATGCCAATTTTGAAAGCTATTCATGAAGTTTCTAATTCTATTCCATATAAAATCAAGTATAAGTTCATGTAAAAGTTCAAGATTGTCTCCAATTCTCTTTCAAACTACCAAACTCAAGCTCCAAATTAACTCCAAGTTTTCAAGCATTTTACTTTAGTCATAACGACGGAAATATTTACCCAAAACATTTGCATTCACTGTGAGAATATCAAAGAGAACTTCTTGAACACAATTACATTATGTCTTCTGAATACAAAATTTACCTTTGTGCTCCTTTGAGTCCATTTTGAATTGCTGCTTTAAATAAATTCCACCCAGATTTTATTTTTTCAAAGAAAAAAGGTGATTAAGGGTAGTTCCATTGTTGGTAGGATCTCTTTTACACCTTCCATTCATTAAGGAGTAAAATAGTGGATTTTGATGGAAAATTGTATAGTTTGTGAAATTTAATCAGATATAATAACTTTAAGGTTGAAAGTAGAAAGTTTTGCTATTAGATTTTCCTAAATAAAGGCGCATCAGGGGTCTTTCATCAATTAAGTAATACTTAAAGGAGGAGGGGAGATTAAAGCTACAGTTCAGAGCAGATACTAGTTTAAGTTAGCATTCTTCCAAGCTTTTAAGTAACCTCCAATTACTCAGTGGTAGGAGCATCGTAAGACGTGGGTTCGAATCCCAGTTGAGGATATCCAGAATCTGGTTCTTGGGGCATACTGAGCAACCTTCCCCAGAAATTTTAGAAATTTTGAATTCATGAAAGTCAGTAGTTAACATTTGAAAAGAAACCCTTCGAATATCCATGACAATGCCTACACACTTAATAAAATACAATTTTTCAGTCGATTTCATGCTCAATATGAGTGATAATTTCTCAGTATGATGTTCATAATCCTCCCACTTACTATACTTACTCAATTATTTCCTTCCTCTCCTCATTAATTCAATATTAAAGGTAGTTAAAAAGTGATTTTCATAACGTGAGATTATCAACATGTGTGAACCTTTATCTTCATCCACCACCCCTTCACGTTTGTTTACATCTCTAAATTTATTCATCGTATAAAAACCAAAAATGCCTTACATCTGAACTAGTTGAGCTTCATCGGAAAATAAAGGTTATGAAGAAGTAAATGAAATGTGTCATACGATGTGCTTTAAGTATTATTATTGCTTTTCTGGCTGAGCATATCTCATAATGCCTTCGTCTTGTCTTTATATGACAAACATGCTGTAAATTTCATATTATTGCTATCATTCGGGTTTACATGTAAGAGTCATCATCATTACGTGATATCTGAGACGGAAATGTAAAAAAATATTTTTCATTTTTTACTTACAATTTTGAGTTTCCGAGTTGGCTCTCTAGAGAGACAGGACAGAAAGTTGATGTTTGGGATGAGTTTAGAATGAAAATTGAGCACATAAGTGAATAAATTTTGCCATAGGAACAACAATGCAGGGGGAATACAACCTAACGGCCGGGAAAAATTTACGGAAAAAATGGACAAATTTATGGAAAAAATGGACAAATTTGTGGAAAAAATGGACAAAATGGACAAAACGGACAAAATTTGTTTGTAAAATGAAAAAATATTATTTTCAGATATTTCTAATAAGGGCGATTCCACAGATGTGATTTTTCAAAAATTTCGTCTTTAAATCAATTTTTCTCTTAATTCAGCTATCTAGACGTTTCAATGACTACATATACTTATGTAAAACGCCGAAATCTATCTTTCTAGAGTTATTTCTTGCTTCTATATGCTTTAATTAATGAAATATTTGGATTTTTGTAAGCGTTGCTTCCGTACAAAAAATGGAATTCTAAATTTTCACACCAAAAATTTTCACTTTATAAACATCTAGACAACCTTTTATGGTTGATTTACTGTACATTGTACTTTGTTTTATGATTCTGCATAATTAAATTAACTTATAAAGTAGTTATTAAGCAGAAAAATTAATAGTTTTGAACCAACTATTGTACGGAAGCAACGCAAAAGCTTTTTTATTCCTAATCCGCAATAACATACAGAATATCAGTCCTGATTTTTGCTTAATTACTTTAGATTTAATTAAAATTAAAATTGATTAAGCAGATAAACAGTTAAAGAAACATAATCACAATGTTTCTTACCCTAACTAACAAAAAGCTAGATCTGTGCTAGAAATTTGATCAATTATCAAGCTCTGATCTAGATCTTTGTGGATTAGGGTTACATCATTTGATTAGTTAAAATGATAAAATTTGAGAATTTTTTCTGACAAGTTGAAGAAGAATTACAATTGAATTTTTCGGAATTCCATCCATCCGTGGAATCGCCCATAAACTTTTTTCTAATAAAACATTTTTTAATAATTTCATTACATTTTTCAATTTTTCGGCTAAGAACTCATTGTAAAACACTAGAATGACATACAATCGATTTTTGCTTGCCTCAGCTTTAAGTTTATGCCTATTTTATTCTATATGAATGGTTAATCACGGAGATATTCATCAAAATGGCGTTTCAATGTCAACTTTTCAACTCATTATTGCAAAACACATTTCATTTGTTTACAAAATAAAAACACAATTTTTACAAGAACTAGCTGCTTTCATTATAAAATAATTATGATAGCATTATAAAGAATTGAAGAATACACCAAATTAACTAATCATAATATAACTTAAGCTAATAGTTAGAAAGAAAAAACTGATTTGAAAATTTGTTTACACTGCTAAAAATTTTTGTGTCAAAATTTTTCAATACCGATTATCTGTAGATTTGCCCATAAAGCAATGAATTGAAAAACTAATAATGCATAATTATTACTTAGTTTATGTAAGATTAAACAGGCATTTTAAGTTACTGAAATCATTACTAAACTTTTTCGTTATCTTAGAATCAAACCAAATATTACTTGTAAAAATAATATTATTATAGCGGTATTAGTTTTTCAATTTATTGCTTTGTTATTAAGAATTTTATATTTTTCAAAAAATTGAGAAAAAAAATTTCATGAGGTTAGAAAAAGTGAAATTGTGTTTACCAGCTACTATGAGTAGCATTTTTGGCAGTTGAAGTATTAAAAGCTACTTCAAATTTTCTAATCCTTGTTTACAAATTTTGAGCATTTTGTTTTTCTTTTTTCTGTAAAATTTTAATTAAAATTTTTCTGTCTTTTAACTGGGTTTTCTTTATGATATTATTAATATTTTTATACTTTATGACTTATATTTTAGCGTTAAATCAATTTAAAGCAGCTAAAACTAATAGAAAGTAGATAAAAATGAATTTTTATTATTTTTTTATAACGAAAGTCACTATTTCATTCAGAAATCTTCTAGAAACAGAAATTGAAATTTTTTTCAATATTTTAATTTTTTGAACTTTTATTCCGCGGTTTTTAAAGCAAACTTTCAGTGACTTTGAGAAAATGAAAATATTTTAGAGTTATCTCCCTGCAAATTCACTCCAAATGGTTTTCGGTTTAGATTCAGTAAAAAGCAAGAAGAATAAGTAAAAAGTTATTCAAGAAAAATACTGATATTTCAAGCAATGTTTGCTGATTAATCTTAACTCTTAAAATTAAATTTTATTAATCCAGTTAAAGAAAAATTTTCATCATTTTATTAATCAAAATGTGAACTTTAACTATGTTTTATTTTACTGTTAATATTTTGTTGATAAAATTATTAAAATTATGGGTAAGAAACATTTCTTTTATCAAAATACAAAAAAAAAATGTAATCAGAAAAATTTACGGAAAAAATGGACAAAATTATGGAAAAAATGGACAAATTTATGGAAAAAATGGACAAAATGGACAAAATGGACAAAAAAATTTTTCCCGGCCGTTGGGTTGTATTCCCCCTGCAACAATGTCCTTGAGTTATTCAAATGTAAAATCATTTGTCATATGTGGGCCTTTTTTCAAGATTGACGATCATGTCAATGGTATATTGTATCACTTTTAAGGGTGAATTTTGACTCTTCGTATACTGCGTCACATGTTTACACAATAAACGTGAGACAATGTGGCTAGAAATGCTGGTTGTGACGTCTAGACAACGTTTAATGTTACATTATGATATTTTCTATGGATCTATGGATTTTCAAGATTTTCAAGAAGATATTTTTCAAAAATATTATTTTTCAGGATTTTTTTGTGACGTACTGTGGGTGGAAATATGTATTTTATATGAAAATAAATATGGGGGTTATTTAGGTATGAAAAATGAAGCTTTTAAATTTCTATATCGAAGTAAGGTGAGCAGTTGCTAGGTTTTTCAGAGAATTGTTCTCTATTTTTAAAATGTGTCCTTTATTTTTATCAAAATGCCCTTTATTTTCATAAACTACACTAGAAAAAATGGCCACTTAGCGTCGAACTACAAAAAAATTCCTAAGTCCTCTAACTATCTCTGAAAAAATCTGAAAACACGTTTTTACATGTTACGTAATAAGCGAACGATCCCTGGGGTGGTTGTAGGATTTTTCAAAGTTAAATCTGGTTAAATCTACGTAATTTTTCGTTAAATTAGGTAGAAAAGTAACAGTCACTTCCAGGGGGTATTTTAGGGTCAAAACCCCTACCTCTTTGAAAAATTTCTTTAATTTGCTATGGATCTCTAAGAATAAAGATAGATTATATTGATAATAGTCCCGAAAATCCAAAATATAATAATAAGTACATGAATTCTTGTTGAAAATATGCTACTCATTTTACAATATTGCTTAGAGATTGCTCTCTTTTGAATATGCGTTACTATGGATTCACACACCCAACTTTTCTTCATTATTACAACCAACAAAGGAAATTTTAATTAAGGGTGTCTTTGAAATTAAATTAGACGTTAGATTGCACTCGTATTTTGTATATGAAAAGTTCAATTGTTTCTTCTATTTTATCCTCAGGTAGACAATTTAGTCTCAACCCCAAAAATATTCAAGACATAAGACTCTTTAGAACTCCTAACTTTTATGATTATAATTTTAAGCAAAAGAAAATGCTCAAAAAAATTTAAAACCGAAAATTGAAAAATGCTCTTACGCAGCTTTGTCTCGAAACATCTTAATAAATTGAAATTTATTCTCAAATTTCCATAAAATAATTCCACCATGCATGTACGAACAAAATCCTCCAACTTTTTCTATTTTTAACACATCTACATGATTCACTTGCTGGATGAAAAAATTCCAATATAAATATTTTCTCAGTATGTCAAAAAAAATCGTTGTATTTGTCACATATCAGTGCGTATCTGCATACTTAATCTTACCATGAAATATGTTTTCTCATCTGAATAGATCCTTGAAGAGAATGTTAAGCACATCGTGTTATTGAAGCAACACTCGACGGAAGAAAATTGAGTTAATTGTGCTAAATTTATTGCTACAAAAATGCCGGTATGGAAAATTTGTCGCTATTTGCCACAAAAGACTTTTATTACCATATCTCGTTACAGGTTGGTGGTCGTCTTGCAGGAAAGACAGGTTATTCAAATAGTTATGCTACGGGAGGTAATTTATTAAGTTAAATATAGTCTCATTTCCTCGTCATTTCAACTTCCTATATTTTCTATTCCACAGGACGCTCGTACAACGACATAAATGAGGAAATTTACTATCTGTCTATTTTCATGGCAAGTCTCATTGCCATCCTCATCACACTGGCTTTATGCTACATCGCTTACGAGAAATATCATAAGAAACGAGAATATTTTATTAATGTTTAGATGATTTTGAATAAGAAATGAATGAATATTCCTCTGTCTTTTCATGTTCCTCTTTCTATTAAACTTTTCCTGCTCTTGCTATTTTACTAAGTGTGAGAGAAGTTCGAGGGATAAGTGTTGAAGTTTAGGCTGAAGTAAAATCATTTTAACATCAATTTTTTTAATGAATTTAAATATATTTTAAAGTTATGGGTGATTAAGTCATGACTTATAAGAGATTCCATCAGCTTGAACTTTAGTAAGTCTAAAATTATAATTTTAGTACCAAGACCAAGAAAACTGCCAGATTCTAACCCTCTATTTCCTGCTTCAGTCTAAGTCTAGTAAAAATAGCTACACCCGTCAAAGTCTAGCTTTTTTACTGAATTTTGTCAGCAGTCATTAGGAATTTTCTCGATTTTAATCCCTAAATGATAACTTTTGGCCAATATTCTAAGTTAAGGCACTCAAAAAAATTAATGTCGTTAAAAAATCTTATGGTGTCACCCAAATAAACTTTAAGGGTCATCTGAAAACCAGGGTAGGAGCCAGAATATATTAAGATAGTGGTTTCGTAAAAGCCAAATTTTGGAATACTCAAAAAATAATAAATAATCAATAAAGTGTTCATAAAATACAGCATAAGACTATCAAAATCTCAGCTTCAATTTCAAAATTAATCCCCAAAACTTCCTCATCACAACATCTATCTGTCCTCTTATCTCCCTAATAAAATCTTTCATTACTTTTCCTTCCGCTTATTATGTCGTCATATCTTAAAAGAACGTAAGGTCAGTAAGTGATGGAGAAGAAATTGAATTCTTATGGTTGGCAGTAAGGAAAAGTTTATCGAAAAATTTCTATTCTTCCTCATATCCTTCAAATGTATTCGGATTTAACTTCTTCCTCTTACTTTTTACCTTAGTCTAAAAGCATATAAGAGAATCTATATTTATAAATGAACCACATCGATGGACCACACTCAAAAAAACAAATAAGGAAAACTGTATGTGAATTCTAAATGTTGACCCCGTAGAGACGGTAGCTTCATGAGAAAATAAAAAAAGTAGATCAATACATTATAGAGTAGTAAAATCCCTTTAAAAAGCTATATGAATGTTATTGTACACATTTCTCAATCACGATTAATATTGAAAAAATAAAGTATTTGGTATAGAAATCATGTTTGCCTTTTTCATCGTTTAACATTTATTACTGCCCAATGGAACAGTGCAAATTATATTTTTACAGATTTTTATTTTACACGTGGCGAATATTTCTTTGAGATAAAATGAGACTTTTGAGGATTCTTTTCTTACGGAATTGGTTGAATTTTTCAAAGATTTTTCTCTTACCTCGTTTGATAAATATTTTGGGATTTTATTTCGGGTATGTCGATGATTTATAACACGATTCTTTATGCAATTTTTGCCTTTTTTGATGAATATATTGACCGTCGAGAGTTTGACACAATCTGAGGCCAGTTTCTAACCAAACCTACCCCGGGTACCCTAGGATACCCCTTTGTCTAGGGTATACCCTACCTACCCGGAGTAGAATACCTTCCACCTAGGGTACCCCGGGGTAGGAAGGATAGTATAGGATACCGTGGGTAGTCAAACCGACCCCTGATCGGCACACATTGAAATGCCATTTGAAAACCTATAAAAACTCTTAAAATTGATGATTGATTAAAAAATTTTGGCAAAGTTTTCTTAGATTCTAAATCGTTAAAAATTTAAAAAATACGCCTTAGCAACTCAATTCGTAGTAATTTTTCCTTACTTGAAATTTTCAATCCTTTTTTTCCTTCAAGACACTTTTCTGCAGGATCTTCAATACTTTTATTAGATTAAATTAGATCTTTTTTAGTTTCAAAAGTCTCAACATTACCATTAATCTTCATTTTTGTCGTCTGTGTCAGATAAGTCAATGCGATATGTACATCCATAAAAGTAATCAATTTCTATTGAAAAAACTTTTAAAAATCCAATCGAATGTTTCAAAAAGGGTTTGATAATCCTCACGTATGGCTTCATTACTTAAAGTGGATGTATTTAAATATTTATAGATGATAAAGTGTAAAAACTGTCCCAATTGAATGTGTACAGCAAACAACAAGTTTATGAAGGCAATAACAACAGACATAACAGTGCGGTAATGGCAACTATTTGCACGACTCTCATAAAAGTATAGAGGATAGCAAATAGAAAAGTGAATGGAAACAAAAAGAGAATGGAAATATTTTTTTGTTCAACATGAAACGTGGATATGGCAAGGAACAAAAAGAATGAATAGTGAGAAAATGTTGATATTTCTGACAGTTATCTCTGTTTTATCTTTCAGTAAATTTATGCAGTAAAAAGCTTTGGGGATGGATGCTTTTTGGATAAATTCCATGCGGAAAGATTCAGATTCACTTGAATGAGTTTCGAGGGTTTCATGCACGTTTTACGATACAAATGATACAGATTGAGGGTTTAAGAGTTTCTGGGGAAATTTATGAAGTCTTGAAAAGTTTTGGCTTCTTCTAAAAATAGAAAAATTTCAGGACTTGTTGATTTTTCCATTATTTAATCAGAACCCATCATGCTTTTCTTATCAAGTTGATGCTGTTTTGACAAATCCTACTATGCGTTGATTTATGTTGATAAAAAAATCAGAAGAGTTTCGGGGCATGACGGGGAATTAAGCGCATTAACCTTTGATGTCATTCACTTTTGTCGTCTAATATTTAGAATAAGAGGGGGTGGTATTTTTTTATGGTGAAGACATCAAAGCTGGCAGGACTCTATTTTTCAACGTAGTCATCAGGGTACTCCCACATCATCATGTTAATGACGTAAGGGGTCGTTCATAAATAACGTCAAATTATTAGGAGGAGGGGGTCTGATGACACTTTTATACAACTTCTACAGAATCTCTCCAAAGTTTAAAATTTTATTTGTTTGTAATTCTTGAATCATTTTTCTAAATTCATAGTTTTCCAATTTTTCATTTGATTATCTGACGACCGAACAGTCAAAAAATGAATTTTCAATCCCCAAACATCTTAAAACATGCTCACAAAAAAAAAACAAGATTGACAAATCCTCACCATGATTTACATGATTCATTACTTCAATATTCCTAATTACCTTATTGTTTGCGAATTTAACTGAAATTTTCCTAGAAAAATGTAAGAAGCTTATCTTTCGCATGCTTCATTTAAATTTTCCTGAGGAGAAAAATATTTTGCTGTGTTGAACACTTCCATTAGCACTAGAACACGAGCGTTTCTTAATTAAATTTCATTTGAGGAAGTAAAAAAGTTTTGGAAGCTTTACACGGGAGGATTAATTCTCTAATGAACAATTTCATGTATATGTAGGCGAGACATGCGAAAATGAGCCTGAAGGCGGCTGGCAAAAATACATTTCTAAGTATTAGGCTGAAGAGTCCAAAAGGGAATTTCATTGAAGTCAAATAACAATTTGGTAGAATAAATAACGATCGGAAATGCTCATGTTTATTTAGTACAAGTGGCAACTGTAAAAAATGTCGAGAAAAGGCACACTTCTGAGCTTCTTTGAGGTACTTTTCTATCAAAATATTTACTTGAATTTATTGAATTTTTTCTACGGATATTGAGTTCGAACACTCAATGAGCTTTTAACATGCTCAAGTGCTTGAGTGCTTTTTGTGCATCGAATGAGTTTTCTCTTCTCATCTACAGACATTTTTCTTCATCATTTTGTGGATTGCAGTGAATTAAGTTTGCAATTTATTTTCCGGTTCTTTTAATTAAATTATGTACCCATAATAAGGAATGTCACAAAGGTTAGAGATATTAAAATCTCGTATTTAGTCAGAGCATTTTTTTTTCGTTGAAGCAGAAGAGTGACAGCGGTTGACTTGGATGTTAAACACAATAGCTTTACTGCTATATTAATTTTGCACAATGTGATGTCATTGTCGGCATAAAAAAGTAAAGCTCATGCCTTCCTTAATATCATGACAATGCTGTCAATTCTCTTGCGAATTGCCTTGGTTTGGTGCAGAGATTCTTTTTCGAGTATGCCAATATATTTTGGCTAAAAGTTACGACAGTTCTTCTTAGAGATGATAAAGTTTTGTTGGTGATGTGGCAGTCGTGTTGTGGATGGTATTTAAGTATTACACTATGGGAAAAAATTGAAAAAAAGCGGCCATCCACTTTTTTTTAGCAATGTTTCAAATATCCATTTCAAAGAGATTTTTTCTTGTAGAGGACATAAAAGTAGACTTGTACGCCAAATTTTAGGTCATTTGGTGCTAGTTCCGTGATTCTAGGGTGATTTGAAGTTGAAAAGGGATGAAAAATCTGATTTTTTCATCCCATCTTTGAACTGGAAATTCTTTACAACGGTTAAAGATATCAAAAAATGGGTTTCAGTTCCAAATAGTGCTATATTAGAGCTTTATTTTGATGCCTTACAAAGTTTATAACTTTGTAGTTTTGGTACCGGTGTGCTAGGAAATGCCTGAAAATCATAGGAAAAATATCTTCAAACATGCCGCAACTATCTTAGATGGCCGAATTCCCAGTAGTATTTTTTTACCCTAGTATAGTCCTTAACTTCTAGTTTTCAAAACTATATGCACATTTGCTCAACTCGTCGTACTTTTTAAGTTATGGCGATTTTAGTGAGTCGATCTATATATGGCTAAAAACTAACTTTTCTTAGAAAAAAATGAGAAATATGAAAATAAATATGTTTTTTTGATTTTTTTAAATAATTTATGCTGTTTTAAGACGAACTGTGAAGAAATTTCTTCAAAAAGTTCAAAATTTACCGAGATATGAGGTACATTTGCTCTCTGACGACTTGACCCTTTTTCACCTCACTCAAACTGCTGTAACTTTTACAAGATGTAATATTTTTTAATTTTGTTTTCTGATGTTTGTAGCTCAGATTAGTACCTTTCCATTATATACTAATACTTGATAGTTTAGCATAGTCTTGTTCATGAATTCGGACCTTGTTTGTGACCGACCCCAAACTAGTGAAAATCTCAAAAACATCATTTCTTGATATACTATTTAAAAGCATATTCAGACGTTGTATTTGGGTCTTTAATATTTAATTATCATAACTATGACTCCTAAAACTCAAATTTTGGGTTTTTGAAATTTTCTGCTACCTGTGGATAGTCTCTTGATAGCCTCCAAAAATGTACGCTAATAGCCTCTATTTGGATCAACAAATTTTGTAACTGAATTTATTTTACTGACTTTTATCGATTATTTTATGATATTTATGCATATTAAAGGCAAAATACATATGCTTTTGGTAGAATTAATTGAAAATTTGAGATTTTTGGCAATTTGGTTCGAGATTGGCATGCGTCGGTCACATTCAATACACTCCCATGGCAACAATAAGTAAGTTATATACAAGTATTATATATTTTTGTAAACCTATTGATATTAGCTAGCAATTTAAGAAAACAGAAATAAAAGAAATTGCTTCTGTAAAAAGTTATGATGGTTTAAGTAGTCTCAAAAAGCACCAAGATGGTAACCATCATAGTCAAAAATACAAAATTTTGAATTTAAATGAAATTTCATAAGAATAAAGGATAGAAAGTATTTATAAGTCATTACAAGAACTTAAAAAATGAAAATAAAATCTTTAAAAAAACCCTTTTTTATGTATGATGGTTACCATCTTGGTGCTTTTTGAGACTACTTAAACCATCATAACTTTTTACAGAAGCAATTTCTTTTATTTCTGTTTTCTTAAATTGCTAGCTAATATCAATAGGTTTACAAAAATATATAATACTTGTATATAACTTACTTATTGTTGCCATGGGAGTGTATTGAATGTGACCGACGCATGCCAATCTCGAACCAAATTGCCAAAAATCTCAAATTTTCAATTAATTCTACCAAAAGCATATGTATTTTGCCTTTAATATGCATAAATATCATAAAATAATCGATAAAAGTCAGTAAAATAAATTCAGTTACAAAATTTGTTGATCCAAATAGAGGCTATTAGCGTACATTTTTGGAGGCTATCAAGAGACTATCCACAGGTAGCAGAAAATTTCAAAAACCCAAAATTTGAGTTTTAGGAGTCATAGTTATGATAATTAAATATTAAAGACCCAAATACAATGTCTGAATATGCTTTTAAATAGTATATCAAGAAATGATGTTTTTGAGATTTTCACTAGTTTGGGGTCGGTCACAAACAAGGTCCGAATTCATGAACAAGACTATGCTAAACTATCAAGTATTAGTATACAATGGAAAGGTACTGATCTGAGCTACAAAAATCAGAAAACAAAATTAAAAAATATTACATCTTGTAAAAGTTACAGCAGTTTGAGTGAGGTGAAAAAGGGTCAAGTCGTCAGAGAGCAAATGTACCTCATATCTCGGTAAATTTTGAACTTTTTGAAGAAATTTCTTCACAGTTCGTCTTAAAACAGCATAAATTATTTAAAAAAATCAAAAAAACATATTTATTTTCATATTTCTCATTTTTTTCTAAGAAAAGTTAGTTTTTAGCCATATATAGATCGACTCACTAAAATCGCCATAACTTAAAAAGTACGACGAGTTGAGCAAATGTGCATATAGTTTTGAAAACTAGAAGTTAAGGACTATACTAGGGTAAAAAAATACTACTGGGAATTTGGCCATCTAAGGTAGTTGCGGCATGTTTGAAGATATTTTTCCTATGATTTTCAGGCATTTCCTAGCACACCGGTACCAAAACTACAAAGTTATAAACTTTGTAAGGCATCAAAATAAAGCTCTAATATAGCACTATTTGGAACTGAAACCCATTTTTTGATATCTTTAACCGTTGTAAAGAATTTCCAGTTCAAAGATGGGATGAAAAAATCAGATTTTTCATCCCTTTTCAACTTAAAATCACCCTAGAATCACGGAACTAGCACCAAATGACCTAAAATTTGGCGTACAAGTCTACTTTTATGTCTTCTACAAGAAAAAATCTCTTTGAAATGGATATTTGAAACATTGCTAAAAAAAAGTGGATGGCCGCTTTTTTTCAATTTTTTCCCATAGTGTATTAAATATTTGAATTGTTTTATTTTTTAAAACGAGTTAGTTAGGGTTGAAATTTTTTATGAATGTCATATGGATACAGTATCTCTTCGTCATTCTTTTTTAAACTAATTACGACAAAATTGATTTACTAAGTTGATGGCTTCCAGTGGTTCAGTGGTCTTGTGCTTCGGTACCAAAATTCAGCACTGACCCAGCAATCCTGGGTTCGTAACTCGACAGAGCAACGTTTAATTTTTACCACGTTTTTCTTAACTTGCTTTCTTGTCTGTTTGTTTGTTTGCAAAAAAATTTCAAATTTTGCAATCCATTTTTCGACCACTTCCACTGCTCCAATCGAGCTGAAATTTTTCATGCATGCGTATTTTGGATGACAATGCAATCTTTTAGCATTTTGGAATCATAAAAATGCTTAATTATAGTATAATTTAATTTATGAATTTTTATATGAGAAAATAATCCAATATCAATGATGTCATTTTCTCATGGACATTCTTGAAGATAATTTGATTTTTCCGAAAT
Source organism: Chironomus tentans (assembly GCA_963573255.1). Lineage (NCBI taxonomy): Eukaryota > Metazoa > Arthropoda > Insecta > Diptera > Chironomidae > Chironomus > Chironomus tentans. The sequence continues at coordinate 29,784,843 of OY754303.1, read as the reverse complement.
GTCATGGGTTCAAATCTCACCGATGACAAAAAACTTTTTTGAACTTTTTTGATTCTTTTTTACACTTTTTTGATGCTTTACGATGTTTCATGATTTATTTATTTATAATTATATTTTTCTAAGTCATAAAACAGCTAAAAAGTACAAAAAAGAGTGAAGTTTGATTTTTTGTATGAAATGTCGATATACTTCACAAGAGCAAAAATCTTTCTTTATACGTATAAATTTGTCACTAAAATTTGTAGTTGTACAACTTTTTGGCTCAAAATAGGTCGTTTCATAGGTTGATATCGGTAAATATATTTTTGGGGACAAAACAGTGTACGGCTGTGAGAAATGAAATTGCTTTGGTTTGGGTAGAGAGTGTGTGAAAATTTTTCTTGGGTTTTTGCATTTCCATGATATGTAACAATGAACAATATATAACAAAGCTGTGCCAGTGAGATGGAGACGAGTAGAAAAAGTTTGGACATAACGATTCGGATTAGGTTGAGCGTAGCTCACAAAATTTTCACGTCCTAAACGTAGCGTAGCGAGTGAAGGCGTGAAAATTTTCCAAAGTCCTTAGAAGACTGCGGATATGTGAGAAAGTGTTGGTAATTTGAGTAATAATAGTTCGAGCGGAGCTCGAATATAAAAGTTCGAACGTAGTTCGAACTAAGTTGAGCGTAGCTCACAAATTTTTACGTCCTGAACGTAGCGTAGCGAGTGAAGGCGTGAAAATTTTCCAATGTCGTTAGTAGATTGCGGATATATGAGAAAGTGTTGATAATTTGAGTAATAATAGTTCGAGCGGAGCTCGAATATAAAAGTTCGAACGTAGTTCGAACTAAGTTGAGCGTAGCTCACAAATTTTTACGTCCTGAACGTAGCGTAGCGAGTGAAGGCGTGAAAATTTTCCAATGTCGTTAGTAGATTGCGGATATGTGAGAAAGTGTTGATAATTTGAGTAATAATAGTTCGAGCGGAGCTCGAATATAAAAGTTCGAACATAGTTCGAACTAAGTTGAGCGTAGCTCACAAATTTTTACGTCCTGAACGTAGCGTAGCGAGTGAAGGCGTGAAAATTTTCCAATGTCGTTAGTAGACTGCGGATATACGAGAAAGTGTTGGGAATTTGAGTAATAATAGTTCGAGCGGAGCTCGAATATAAAAGTTCGAACGTAGTTCGAACTAAGTTGAGCGTAGCTCACAAATTTTTACGTCCTGAACGTAGCGTAGCGAGTGAAGGCGTGAAAATTTTCCAAAGTCGTTAGTAGACTGCGGATATATGAAAAAATTTGAGTTAACCCCTGTGATCTATAACAGTTGGACGAACGAAGCGAAGCGAAGTGGAGTCCAACACTACTGTGATCTATAACAGTTGGACGAACGAAGCGGATCGAAGTGGAGTCCAACACTACTGTGATCTATAACAGTTGGACGAACGAAGCGGAGCGAAGTGGAGTCCAACACTACTGTGATCTATAACAGTTGGACGAACGAAGCGGAGCGAAGTGGAGTCCAACACTACTGTGATCTATAACAGTTGGACGAACGAAGCGGAGCGAAGTGGAGTCCAACACTACTGTGATCTATAACAGTTGGACGAACGAAGCGGAGCGAAGTGGAGTCCAACACTACTGTGATCTATAACAGTTGGACGAACGAAGCGGAGCGAAGTGGAGTCCAACACTACTGTGATCTATAACAGTTGGACGAACGAAGCGGAGCGAAGTGGAGTCCAACACTACTGTGATCTATAACAGTTGGACGAACGAAGCGGAGCGGAGTGGAGTCCAACACTACTGTGATCTATAACAGTTGGACGAACGAAGCGGAGTGGAGTCCAACACTACTGTGATCTATAACAGTTGGACGAACGAAGCGGAGCGAAGTGGAGTCCAACACTACTGTTATCAATAAACTGTCAACTTATTATCAATCATATGAACAAATTAGTAAAATACTTGATTTTTAGTCTAAAAGTTATGTTTATGGTATCTGAAAATGTAGCAATAACAATAACTTTAATAGTGAGCTGTATTTCAAATGACAATTTCTTTATAGAATAATCTCTCAATAATTAAAAATTTCATCAATTATTCAACAATAACTTCAAAGAATCTCAATGATTACTTTGATCATAAATAAATCTTCAGAAATGTTATGATTTGATTCAACAGTATCATCGAAAGACTAAAAAGTAGAAAATAATTTACTATATAAAAAAATATTTTTTTAAAAAAAACCACGTTTTTCCCGTGGACTAAAAAGTAGAAAATAACTTTTATTTTATATTTGTCAGAAATTAATTTTAAATTTTCAGATTTTATTTTAAAAATTTTATCTTCTTCCATGAATTCATGATCGTCTATGAATTGCGAATAAGTACACTTCAAAATTATCGTATAGTTCGACTACTAAAAACGTGGGCGCATTTTATAAGAAGTAACTTAAGAAATTTCTATACTATACTGTAATGCTGAATTTCTCAATTGAAATTTAGTAAATTTGAAACCCTGATTAAATTTATAACTTCTTATAAAATGCGCCCACGTTTTTAGTAGTCGAACTATACGATAATTTGGAAGTGTACTTATTCGCAATTCATAGACGATCATGAATTCATGGAAGAAGATAAAATTTTTAAAATAAAATCTGAAAATTTACAATTAATTTCTGACAAATATAAAATAAAAGTTATTTTCTACTTTTTAGTCCACGGGAAAAACGTGGTTTTTTTTAAAAAAATATTTTTTTATATAGTAAATTTTTTCAAAAATAATTATTCTCCTAAAATTTTTTCAGAAACACCCCTGATCCCATTGAAAGCTTAAAACCATAGAATCTCATACAAACTCATCCTTTTTTCTCCAGCTCCAATCAAAGTTCGAATCATACCAAACCTAATCAATTAAATCCAATCATCTCTGTTCAAGCAATAAATCATTCCATTATCAAGCGATTTAAACTTCAAACTGCAAAACCAGCATCATGGGAAAAATCAGACATGAAACCTCTATAAATTAAGAACAAGTAAAATGAAAAAAGCTCCATTTCATTTACTTAATGTTCATTTCTTCATTACTGAATCTCTTACATTTCATAATTCATTATGGCATGGATTAAGATAAGAAAAGCGTATAATCTATCTCAATGGAATAAAACAATTGTGAATCATTGTAGTATAAAATTGTGGAGATTGTGTGAAAATGAAGCTGTGGAATCACCCTTTTTCAGTTAAGAAGTTGAGTCGCCTGAGGAGTCTTTCAGCTCTCAATTTGTAATTTTCACATCGCTGTTCATTCATTCATCCTCGGTTTTTATATGTTTTTGAAGTCGTAGGAGCATTAACAATCCGAATATCGGTTTCCATTCACGTTAAGGCGATTTGTTAGTCGATAGATAGTATTTCAGTAGACTATATGGCTACTTTGTTGATGTATAGTTTCAGTAATGTGAATGTGTTGTTCTGTTTTGCAGTAAAATAAATTCATTTGGTGGAATTGGGATGTTGACTGATTTTTAAACGTAGTTTGGTTCCTGAAAAGTTAAAAATTAACAAAAATACCTGCAGAAATCAAAATAAATTAATATTTCATTTTGTAATGGCCATTAAAAATTTAAAAATTGGAAATTTTTTCGACCGTTATTTTTTAAAATTTTAAAAAGCGTTAAAACTTAAAAAATCGACTAAAACTCAAACAACAATCAATCATTTGGATATCCTCACAGCACCATCCAATTGCGACAGTTTTATTTTTCACAGCTGATTCTTCATCTCTGACACTTTGATGTGATTAATTAAATGGATACTGATGAAGCAGTAGCAATTAAAAATATTATAACTGAACAACTCATATAATTTATTTCTGAAATGTCATATTATTATTCATAATTAATAAAAAATAATTAAATTTATCATAAAAGTTGTTTATTCATCTCTCTTATTTTTTTCGTTAACAATAGCTTTACATAATGAACATCCTACAATAATAACCTTATGAGCTACATAAAAACATTTTTTTTTCATGTGAATACAAGTAAACGAGAATGATTACAGTATTTAATGCTAACAATAGCAGGTATGCAGCACATTTTCTATTATGAATAAAGCTTGAATAAAATAGGTTGCAATTGTAAATTTTTACATGTGCGTATGTAACTCGAGTAGCATTCGAGTGATGCAATTGGATGGAGGAATCTGCTAAAACAATTTTTTTTTAAATTAGTGGTCGTTCGCAAATTACGTCACGTTTTAGGGATTTGTGACAGTTCAAATACATATTTTTATTGTTTAAAAAAAGTCGTTTCATGCATGACGTAACTTGCAGTCGACTCCTTGTTGGGGGTCCATGCTTTGAATAATTGCTTATGAATAGAGAAAACTCACCCAACTTAAAATTATTCAAACCATGGACCCCCAGAAAACATCAAAATTCATTGATTTATCTGAAATAATTGACATGACTCCCCAATGACCTTCTTCTTCCTCAAAAAGTCATCAATATATAAACTCCAATCCAATTCCAATCATCTCTGATTGAATTAAGTCAATTAAATTAACAGAAAATTACAAAAATCCTAATTGAAGGACATGGCAACTTCCTCTTGTTTTCTACTGCTCAATAAAGACTTTTTGGCACAAACTCTCATTAATTATCAAAACTTGACTGTCAATTATGCTAATGGAAGCATAATTGTCTTTCTAATTTTGTCTACAAAATTTTATTGCTGTGGAAATTAATTTTCAATATAAATTTATTGTTATCGAATTTTCATCTGAAGTTAATGAAAATATATTAGGAAATTCATTATACATAAAAATTAGTTTATATGATGCTGTAATTAATGCTCAATGAATCTAAAAATAATTTTCTCTTCCAACATTTCATGCTTCAGACATGAATAAAAACTCATTTTAAAAAATCTTAGAAAAATTTCATATTGAAAGAAAACTGGGCGGAAAAGTTGTTTTTCTATCTAATATTTATTTTTGAAAAATATGCACAAATCTTTAAACACAAATATTTTCAAAGAATTTTTATGAAAATGCTTCGTTTTTAATCACATGAATATTTTTTGATTATGCTGAGCTAGTCTAAATATTTTTGTTAACATTTTTTTTATAAAGTCGTTGTAATATTGATAATTTTAGTATTGTTTTAGTTTTTAATATTGATTAGAAATTAGCAATCAGTAGAATTTTAAACTGAGTAATCTAGGCTTGTAAACTTAAGATTAACCCAGAAAAATTCTAAAAATTCTTAGTAGAAGTAAAATATCTCATTGGAAGGGGGAGTGGAGGGGGGAGGGGGGGGTGCTCCATTCCATAATAAATTTTTTGTAATAAAAAAAGTGTAAGTTGGGGATCTAAAATTACTGAGTTTTCATGGACGGAATTTATGGATGTCCATTTAACATGGTGGGTAAACAGAGTAGAATTTGGGGTATTGAACCATTGATTAAGGCCTCTGTGTGGTTAGGCAACATATCGGAAATCTGCATCACTCTTTTTGTAAGTACGTGGGTTCGATTCCCACCAGAAGTTGATTTCTCAATCACATCATAGAGTGCTATTAATATAAAAGTATTAATATAAAGTGAACTATCAACTATCAGGTTCATCCAATTCTGATAGCTGTCGATAATTAGCCATTTTGAAACTCTGTTTTAGCTCAAAAAAGGAGTAACTAAACCCCATCCATCCCCTCTACCTAGATCCAGAAGAATTTCTCCAAAAACATTTTCATTCAATTTGATGAGGTGAAGCAAGACTGAATTTTATTATTATCATAATCCGAATAAATTTTTCTTTATACTAAAGAATAACAAGACATTTCAACAGGTACCGCCTTGAGCTATTGACGAGAATTAAATTTATAACAGAACTCTTGCAGGGTTTTCGCATTTACAGATGAGAAGTCGCTTGGGTAAAATTTGTTATGTTCCAAAAGGAGTCTTTATTACTGTTTTATATTTGTTTGGATGAGTTCCTTCGAAATAAACAAATTTTGCTCCTGGGAATTGCCACAATTTTCAATTTAATTCTAGCAACATTGTTGCAAACATAAACAAGTCATATCTATTCAAATAATCATATTAAGAGATTAAAATGTAAATTCTACTGATTGATAATTTCTGAATTTCCATTTAATTTACACAATCACCAAAACTAATTTCCTGCTTAATTCAATTTCATCTCCATAACATTATTGAAAGCTCATTCACAATACATTGAATATTAATTTCAATTCATGTCTCTTGGCATTTTATGTCTCGACAGAAAACCTCTCGATGACTTATAATTAGTAATTCAATATCTGTTCATGACAAGGAAGCCTTACGTCAATGTCATCCACATCAATTTGTTAAGATATTAATTTAATTAAAGTTATTGTTTGGCTGGATTTTCTGAAGCTGATTTGTTTGAGTGCTGTTATGGATGTTTTACATGCTTTAGATTAAAATTTATGACGAAAATGATGATTCTAACTTGAAATGCATTTTAATTGACATTTTTGGGGCAGTTTTTCAAAATATTATTTACTAGTGGCAGGCACGTAGCCAGGGAAGGAGGGTATTTGGAGGACAAATCCTCTTCGTCAAAAGTTCTTCAATTTCCTATATTTTTTGAAGGAGAAAATTCAAAAAAAAAATTCTGGTTTAAATTTTTTCATAAAAAAAATTGAAAATCCCCCCTTACGCCCCTGACTAGTGAGGTTTCGTGACTGGACACGACCATAAAGTAACTAAATGCATGCTTTATGGTATTTTTTTTCCTTAAAATCATAGAAAATTGATTTTGCCATCCAATCCCCAACCAGCTACATGCTTTGTGCCCACTTTAGCTTTAAGCATCACTCCCAAAACTCATTTAAATTTTTATTTTTTTCTATGTCCACATTCGACTCCAGCTATAAAATGTTTATTTTAAAAACATTTACACCTTGTCTACTGCATAACAAAATGTTCAACAGTATTTTTTTCAATTAAAATTCACAGAATCCCTAATGGATGCAGGATAGCTCAGGATATGGAAAACATTCATCCATGGTCTTGTTTATCATATGCATAATAGTACTGTATTATTTATGCATCTATTCACGTGGAAATGATTCCGAAATTTGATGTTTTTAGATAGATTTCATGTATAAATTATACTCAAGTAAATGTCAATGAATATAAAATTGGAAATGCTGAGATATTAAATTATCAAGTGGAAATAAATTCGATTATGAAATTTTTTTTATTAAATTCCAAAAATATTGAATATCTAATAATAAAACTTTAATGTAAAAAATAATAATAATTTGCTCACAACGCTTTTGTAGACGAAATTCAATTTCCATACGTATTTCCATTCGTCTCCTGTTGTGAGGAAGAGTGAATGGATCAGATTTTATGATGGCACTATAAAAGCTTTCAAGCAGCGTTTTCTTATCGGATTCTTTCCTCGCTGTGATTTGAACAGTCGATAGCTTTTTATTTTCGTCTTTTGGAATGTCTTATTTTTTGTAGTTTGTGAAGCGCTTAGTTCATTTTGGATGGAATTTAATGGAGTGAATAAATGAATTTAAAATGTAACAGAATTTTAAAAATAAATTGATTCAATGAGAAAGTTTTATTTGGTTGAAAATAAATTTATCAGCTACTATGTATGTTGAGCTTATGGATGGATTAATGGAATCAATATTTCTTAAAATAATTCACAATTTTCAAGACACAATTTTCCAACAGCACAAAGTTAAAATTTTTCCATCTACACATCAATTACTATGGATTATTTGAATTTTGAGAAACCGTTAAAATTTGAATTTACAAAAACCGTTAAAATTTGAATTTCAAAAAATCGTTTTAATTTGAATTTTGAAAAACAGTTAAAATTTAAATTTGAATTTTAGCAGCCATTAATAAAATTTCATTCAATTAAAATACTTGTAGAACTAATTCAGGCACAAAAACTGCGTTCTGCAACCAACTTCTGATACTTCTAAAATATACATATTTTCTTAAAGCATTCAATAAAATGAACGCGGTGTCACTGTAAGAATTCTTAATAGCCTATCATTCGTTCACAATTATTTTAGGATCAATTCTCATGTGCGACAGAAATCTGTTTCTAAATCCACCCTGATAAAAGTGTCGACTTAAATTGTTGATCCGAGACATTCAGCAGATATTTATTTCCATTTATTTATGTGTGTTTGTGTGTTTAATTGTCATAAGGGCGTCACAGAGTCTATTCATCTAAAGTTCATGTTGAAAATCACACAATTACTAAGCATTGATTAAGTGCTTTCGCTTTTTTTGACACTTTTCATACAAGATGTACAATAATGCAATTGAGATTAAGATGGCAATGAGTGTTGCCATAAAAATTGATAAATAATAAATTTCTTCATTAATGTCGTTATACGATCGACCTATAAAAAAGTGAGAAAATAGAAAAGGATATGATGAATTGATATTAATTCCCCATCATTGACTATGAATGAGGATTTGATAAAGTATGATTGATATTTATTTTATTATTGATAAAATCCTTACCACTTGCTGATAGCCCACTTGAAAACCCAGTTTTTCCAATTGCTCTGCCTCCGACAGGCATTTTTTTTATTTTTTAATATAAAATTTCCCTCTCAGTTTATTTGTATTAAAAAAGGTTTAAGCAAATCCTTTTCACTCGAAATATTCTTGTGATATTTATTTTTTGCTTCGACGGATATTTTTTCAATTTTTTGTGTCAGTCTTACTTGATAAATTCACGTTTCGTCTTCAAATATTTGGTTTGTGTAATAATTTTCTGGATATTTTGTATGCATTATGGAAACTTATAAGGGTTTTTGTTGGGTTTTATTTTAAATCATTGAGCTTTGCTTTGCTCAATTAAATATAATAAATAATTTATGAATCGATTCAAATCAGGCGCATAGCTAGAAAAGGGGGGATTGGGAACAACCCCCCTCTCGACGGATTTTTTTAATAATTTGCTAGGGTTTTTTATCAAAAAAGTTAGTATGGAATTTTTTTAAAAATCCTCCCTCGAAAAATTTCTGGCAACACCGCTGATTCATATTAATATTGGAATTAAAGGTTCTTGGATTTTCAATTAATTTTTGAAAATAATTGTTAATACGTGAATTTTTTAAAAATAGTAAAATTACTAGAATTTTTCTATATGAATTTTCATTCCTTAAACCTTCTTCCCAAATAAAAGATTAAGGTTAAGCCACGACCGTCCGTACTTTAGGATTATTTATCTATACATCAGGAGTGTACCCTGAATTTTCGAAGGGGGTGTCTATTTTTTATTTTCAAATAAATTCTTGAAATTTTATTTTTTAACTTAATTCTTAAGAACTTCTTCGAGCAGATTTCAATATTTTTTTGTAATCAAAATATAATTTCTGGTTAAAAAATTAAAATTTGTATAGAATATTAATCTCGAGGGGGTGTCTGGACACCTAAGGACCCTCCTATGGCTATGCATTCTACCATCCTCTAAGTGATAAACATTAGAATTAATTGAATTATGAACTAATTTTTAATACATCTCAATTTCAATAAAATTTTAACATTTAAGCTTCATTCAAAGAAAGACGACATAAACGAGTCATTTGGGATTTAATACCCAGAAAATTTCTGCTTTTGAAATCAACTCAATATTGGAAAAAGATTCAAAATTTTTGATGTTTAATTTGCAAAAACAAGTCGTTTTTCTCGTAGACAAATTATTCAGAAATTGTTAAATTTTTTTACATATAATTTCCATAAATTCTTGGAGCAGAAAATCAATCCTATCTCAATAAATTCAAGAAAATATTGAAATTGGTTAATAAACATAATTTCTCTAATTATAATTAAATAAAATTAATTCAATTTATAATTTTGTCTTTAAACCCCTACACTCCTGGGTATGTCTTTGACTAAACACCCAAAACTTAAAAAATATTTTAAAAAAAATTAATTTGCATGCAAACTTAAAAATTCACTCAGTATATCCAAAAATTATTCACATAAACCAAATATGTCACCGGCTTTATTCACACTTATTTTTCAAAAATAAATTTTATCCTCGTATCAGCTATAAATATTCACGGCTCCCAAAATATCTGCTTTAAGTCTATAAAAATCCAATTGATTTATTTAATTTTATTTTTCGGCAATATTTTTTATGTCGATTTTCAGCTTGATAGAATTTTATCTTTACAGCTCGAAAATAGACTTAATGTCTATGAATTATGATGATTTTTTTTATTATTTATCAAATGACAACGTTGGAATTTTATATTTGCGGACCAAAAGCACTTCATTCCTTGAATCTTAAAGTCAAACTGAAGAGCATTGGTATGCGAAAGGATGTGAGATGTTCGAATGGAAAACTTGGAAATTCTTAATGGAATTGTCATCAATGCAGAGCTTTTTCTAAAGCTCATTCCTACCTAACATGACATCCTATACACAAATGTGATTTATAAACAAATTGATTAATGACGAAGCACATGAATATTGTAATGAATTATATACGGAAAAAGTTTCAATCTTCTTCTTTCCTGCATGTGCAAAAAATCATTCCAATTCCATGATTATTCAGAGCTGTAAATCAATGTCAACTATATTAATTTCAATCCACCTGTCAAATCAGCATCGTTATTGTGTTGTGATGGGAATTTCAACTTTTGAATGATGAAAAAAAAAATATTTTTAGAATTTAATAAAATTTTTTGTTCTATTTGACAGAAAAATGCGTACATGAGCTATAGATGTGATTAAATTTATTACGAAATTTTATTTTTTAAGCTATGTCTAGAAAAAAATCCTAAAACCCTCAAAAATTCTTCTCTCAAGTGACCTTCTGGCTTTATCTCTGAGCCACACAAAAAAAATACTATCTGAATGTCTTTACAGCAAATTAATTACAAATAGAAGCAACTTGAATTGGTCAGAATCATTTGATCCCCAACAACCCACAATTAAATTAATATTCAGTTCAATCACCTTAGTCCCAAAGCAATTGAAGTATGTGCTTGAATTTCATTTTTAGAATATCTACGTTAGTAAGAGAATTAGCATATGTTTTTTCTGCAAATCCTATAGATAAGAACATTAAGAAGGATCAAAAGTTTACCACAGGCAAATTTGTTTGTCATGGAAATTAAAGATGATGATAATAATATCAAGATGTAACCAAAAAAATGGTCAAAACAATTTTTGGAATGTAATGTAGGTTGTTGGATAAATGATATTGAAGACTATATGAACGTCTTCATAAATAATGTCACCAAAAAAACCGAATTTTTTTAGACCCCTTAACCCTCTGTCACAAAGTTTTCATATTTATTTTGTAAGGAAGTGCCACAAAGCGCCAGACCCCCTTCCCTCCCTAAACATTGGACGTCATTTATGAATGACCCTATACCTAAATTATGAGAAATTATGGAGGTAAAAAGAAACTGAATATTTTAATATCTAGAAATGAATAAGAAAAATGTATAATTCCGAATAAAGAATCCCGAGCGAGATTTGAACTTACCTCAGGTGCGTATTCAGGGGAGGGTTTTGGGGGTCCAAAATCCCTTTTTGGGATTTTTTTTCAATTTGCTAGGATTTTTAAGGAAAAAAATCTCAAACCCGCCTAAAATTTCCCGTCCATACAAAGAAATTTCAAACCCCTCGAAAAAATTTTGGATATGGCTCTGCACATCCCACAATTTCCAGTCACATGCTTCTAATACTAAGCTACCAAGAGTTGACTCAGAAGCTTCAAAAAATGGCAATTTAAATTATTATTTGCTCTGAACAGTAGCTTTGGTGTTATAGTTGATGAGCCTTAATTTAGGAGCTTCCAACATAAATCAAATAGCACCCACATTTATGCACATATATCAAATTTATTTCATCATAAAATCTGCAACTCAATTTTCTACAAAATATGCAGATTGCTCTATTTAAATTCCAAATAATAAATCAGACATTAAATATGTCACATCCGAAAATCTTCCATCCTTTCTCTTTGAACATTTTCTTTCCTCTTAAAAAATCAAAAATTTCAATAGAAGGAATCTTCTGAAAGCATTTATGACATACAAAGAATACAGTGCTTTGAAATATTCTGCTTTAATTCCGACGAAAACATTTCTCATTCTTCAGTCGTCAAAATACACATGCTTTATAACTGTTTGTTCTGTATTTTTCTATTGATACAAAAGTAACAAATAAATTCAGTGCCAAAAGAAAAATGGAATAATACTTTTTACATCAATTTCACTACAAATTGTCTTCTGTTTATTTATGTTTGAATTTGAAAAGGAAGCAAAAAGTTTCTATCGAAATAGTTTTATTTATATTGAACAAAACATCACAAGCTTCTTGTTTTCTGCTCTGTTTGGCGCCAATAATAAATGAATGATAAAGATTTTCGGAGATAATCAATTAGTTCCAAAGTCAATAAACATTATTCAAAACGATTTAAAGCTTTGCTTTTGAGCAAATTAAAAAAGCATTTCTGTGTAGCTGAATGGAATGAAAAGGAAATTTATTTTCTTAATAAAAATTTTGTCATGAGATTTTTTTGCAGAGTTGGAGCATTTGGTAATTTTTTGGGTAGGATTTCAATAGAATGCTGCTAAATTCGAGTTATATGGGTAATATACTAGGGAGGTAGTCTTTGGTATACCCCTGGGGTATTCTGATTATACGCTAACAATTTCCAAGAAGGTACTCTCAGATACATTCGAGTTTTTTACCTAATGATACAAATTACTTATCTAGACATCAGCTCTGCGCATTGTATTTACTTAAAAAATTATTCGTTCTGGATAGAAATGTGTTGGGTCATGGTATATCCTTAAGGAATCGTTACCTGCTCACTATCTAGAATTTGCTTCCAAATGACCTCGTCCTCAACAGCATAATCTCGAATCACCCTAAAACCATCATAAAACCAACCCTGCTTCATTCCTTCCACAATCCATTACCCCAAAATTACTTTTAACAAGAAGAGAAAAAGCTCAAAGCGGAAGTCGACGGAAATGATGAAACGTGGAAGTTTGTGGATAAAGTAAATAATCATAATCACTCTGTAGGAAGTACATTTTTTTTGTGGTGTCGCTGAGGGAGAGAAAAGCTCCTTAATCATTTAAAAATTAAAAAAAATTATATAATCGAGATTTATTTTAAAACTCTCATGAATGTGCGTCGTTATGACAATTTTATGAATGCTTAGAGATACATACACAGAATTTTTTATGTTATTATTATTAGTATGGCTTTATCTGTGTGTATGACTTGAGTGTTTGTTTTTAATTGGGAAAGTTTTTGTGTAATTTTAAGCTTTTTTTGTGGAACGTTAATTTTGAGAGTTTTGTTGGTGGTAATTTTAAACGTTTTGAACAATCTTTTGAGAATGTTTTTAAAGAAAAATACAGAAAATGTAAAGGGGGATCGATGAGGAATGGGAGAAGGTTGAATGTATGATTGAAAATTTTAACCGTTATTTTTCAAATATTTTTTGATCGTTATTTTTCAAATATTTGTTGATCGTTATTTTTCAAATACCAACCAAGAGGTCACTGATTCGATCCTCACTCTGAGCAATTTTTTCAAAATATTATTATTTTTTAACGGCTCAAAATAATTTGAAAATTTAAAAAACAATTTTTAAAAATTTAAAAAATGTTTTTAAATCTCTTCATACAAATTTAAAAAAGTTTTTTAAACCTTTTCTATGAATGTATCATAACAATTTTGATCATATTTCAATCTGAAAACTTTAAATGCTTTTATTTCCTCCAGTGCATCAATAAAATTAGCAGAAAATTCTCAAATAAATAAGAAAATTCAATTTCATTGAATGCTCCATAAAAATGCATCAAAACCACATTAAAAAACTTATATCGTAAGCTCTCTAGTGTTTTCTTTCATTAAGAATGAGAAGCAGAAATTAAATATTAAGATATCAGCAAGAACGATAATTAAAAATCTCTATTAGAGTCATTAAAAAGCAGTCTTGAAGAAATTAGGAGCTGGAGGAAAAATATTCCCAAAACGATTATCATAAAGATGTGAAATGACGATTGAACAAAATCTGTCCCGAAAAGTTCCCTGAAGGTTTTTGCCATCGATATAAAATTTCATTGATTCAATTCAATAAATGCTATGGGCGGAATAATCGGATTAATCGAAAGGACCAAAATAACTTGTCACATTCCTTTCGGAAGGATTAGGAATGCCTTCAATGTTGCCGAGCATTTATGTTCACTAAATTTACTTTACGTTACCGACGAAGCCTTAAATGAAGGAAGTATTTAAGGAAGCTTTAGGAACTAAAGCAATTTGATTCCTTAAAAAACTTTTTTTCATTATTTTATGCGATCCATTTTAATATGTCAAATGGGTACTGGCTTATATCCAATAAGATACGAGCAATAATTTGTCATTTTAACTGAAAGACCGAAAATTAATTTGAAATTTTTCTTTCGGAACTCATTGCTTGTGGTCATGAAGTTGAACTAGTTTGGAAGTTAGTGCTGATTTAAGGGAAAGAAGTGCATTTTCGTGAAATTTTCACTTAACTTGATTTTTGACTAGACAGCTCACAAGTTGATTAACCTTTAATAATTTAACAGCATGCTCTTTAATGAAGTATACATCATTTTCCCAAAGGATTGACATTTGAGGCTTGTATTAAATGAAATATGTAAAATCTTACCCATGACGTAAACCGAATTTTACGTATATATCAGCCTTTCAACTATTTCTATGTAGGAGTCAAAAATTACACGATTCAAGTACGCAATTTTACAAAAATGCTTTTGTATCATAAATATACATAATATGTACCTCATCACAACAACTGCCTCGAGATATTTTTTGTTTGTTCTATCACAGTTAAATATTCCGAATTTTAAACAATAACTGAGATAATTAGGCTTTAGTCAATCAGTCTGCCGGCGATGAATTTATTTCTGTTTTTGATTTTAGAAGTTTAGTCGATGGGATCGTTCATAAATAATGTTCAATTTTTTGGGGAGAAGGGGGTTTAACGCTGTGTGACACTTCCATATAAAAAAAATTACATAGGGAGGGGGTCTCTAAAAATCTTGTTTTTGCGTGACGTCATTTATGAACGAACTCGAATTTAAAATACTATTTAAAAAGTAGATGAAATAGAACCAGATTTTCGGGAATGGATGAGCATATTATTACTTTTAGTAGACGTTGAGGGGAGGGGGTTGTATAATATGGACTCAGAAGGTACCCGGTAATAACGCCGACACGGAATAACTTCACCTATTGAGAAAATCGCAGGGTCGGAATATTGCCGAAATTTTTTTTGCTCAGGGCGGTAATAACTTCACCTATAAAATGTAGGTGAAGTTATTCCGGCGCCACGACGGAATAATTTCACCTATGCAATATAAGTGAAATTATTACCGCTCCATACAGGAATAACTTCACCTACATTATATAGGTGAAGTTATTCCGTCGCGGCGACGGAATAATGTCGAAAATATTTGTTCTTCGACATTATTCCGTCACGGTGCAGGAATAACTTCACTTCTAAATACTAATTAATTTAGAAAGTTTATTTACGGCTAACAAAAAAACTGGGAGAAAGAATTTATTTAACAGGCTTTCTTGTTGTTTCGATCTCTGATTCTATAACAAAGATTATGAGCAACAAATGTTTTTTCTTTTATTAAATGATGTAATGCTAATACTAATATTATATTTTACTGAACGTATGTTTTATTAATTTTTTTCAAATAAAATCAGTGAATAAGTTAACTTTTTGAAATTAGTAATAACGGGTAGTCACAAAAGTTCGATATTTTAATTCCTTTTAAAAAGTTCAAATTAACTGAAAGGCACCGAAATTCTACTTGAAATTTCATTGTGAAAATTGCATTGAAGGAGTTAGACTCAATGCTCAGGGAAGTCAAACTACACGTTGTGCTGTATGTAATGTGCCAAGTAGATTGCCAGGCAGACTTTTTTATTCCTAATGTTGATGAATGTTAATTGGTTCATAAAAATATAATATAATATAATATAACTAAAATATAATATTAGTATAAGGGCGATTCCACGGATAAGTGGAATTCCGAAAAAAGTGCTTTTTTAATCTATGTTATTCACAAATTTGATTATCAAAAAATGCTATTTAACTAAGCTAA
Source organism: Chironomus tentans (assembly GCA_963573255.1). Taxonomy (NCBI): domain Eukaryota; kingdom Metazoa; phylum Arthropoda; class Insecta; order Diptera; family Chironomidae; genus Chironomus; species Chironomus tentans. Next base: position 29,768,680 of record OY754303.1, on the reverse strand, counting down.
CATTTACGACTACTAAATAAAAATCTTCCTTACTCCAAATAATTTCATTATCCACATTCGAATCAATAGAATTGTTGTTAGTTAAAGTGGAAAACTGTTTACAAAAAACATTTTCTCATGGATTAGGAAAAAGCGTCACTCAATTTCATTAATTCGTTTTAAATTATTCATTTTTCTGCTTAATTAAAGGTTTATGAATACATTTAGGTATGCAGAATGATAAAACAATATAGAATTTACAGTAAATCAACCATAAAAAGTTGTCTAGATGTTTATAAAGTGGAAAATTCTTGGGTACAAAATCAGAATTCAACATTTTGAAATTTAATTAATATTTAATTATTATTATTAATTAATATTTAATATTTTGAAACATTTCTTTAATTAATGCATATAGAAGGAAGAAATAAGTTCAGAAAGCTAGATTTTAGCGTCTTACATAAGTAAATGTAGTCATTAGAATGTCTAGATAGCTGAATTATGAGAAAAATTAGTTTAAAGACGAAATTTTCGAAAAATCACATCCGTGGAATCGCCCATTAGCATTACATCATTTAATAAAAGAAAAAACATTTGTTGCTCATAATCTTTGTTATAGAATCAGAGATCGAAACAACAAGAAGCCTGTTAAATAAATTCTTTCTCCCAGTTTTTTTGTTAGCCGTAAATAAACTTTCTAAATTAATTAGTATTTAGAAGTGAAGTTATTCCTGCACCGTGACGGAATAATGTCGAAGAACAAATATTTTCGACATTATTCCGTCGCCGCGACGGAATAACTTCACCTATATAATGCAGGTGAAGTTATTCCTGTATGGAGCGGTAATAATTTCACTTATATTGCATAGGTGAAATTATTCCGTCGTGGCGCCGGAATAACTTCACCTACATTTTATAGGTGAAGTTATTACCGCCCTGAGCAAAAAAAAATTTCGGCAATATTCCGGTTTGATGTTGTGAAGTTATTCCGTGTCGGCGTTATTACTGGGTATCAGTAGTGGAGCATAGCTTAGATAGCCAAATTGAACGCCATAATTATTCAATTCATTCTCAAAATTCAGACATATATGTCTTCAGCAAAAAATATATAAATTTTCATGCTGTGCTGCTATTCTGATGAGATTGCTCGACAAGCTATTAAAAAAATGTTTTAAATGTCATGCTGGCATTATCATAAGAGGGAGGATATCAGGATGGTCTTAATATAGAAAGTGAAAATAGAAACTAGACATAAAGATGAAAATCCCACTCGAATTAAAAGCAATAAAAAATTGAAAATATGAATGATGTTGAGTGAAAAACAGAATCATAGGACGATGATGTTGATAATGCTCGGAAAGGAAAGTTTATCCAGCATATTTTTCTATTCGAATGATTCCTAAAAATGGGAGAAAATGGAAATGTAAATTGTGATTCATAAATCATTCTGTGTAGAAAGCCACGGACGTGAGAAAATGGATAAGCAAGAGGAGGAACGAAAAGTGAAAAAAATTCTCATCTTCCGAGTATTTCTGTTTGTAGTTGCATTATGTTGATTAAGCTGAAGTAAATTACATACAAAAATGTGAAACAACATCACATCCAAAATGAACTTCGGAGTGAGAATTAAATTAAAGTTAAAAATTTCAGGATTCTTTTAGGTGATGGTAAACATCGTGCTGCTTGGCAACGACTTTAATTTAATCAACACATTTATTTACTCTCAAAGATCTCTTTGAAATGATACTCAAGCATATGTTATGGCAAGTATCATGTTTCAGATGAGATTGAGCGGAAATTTCATCACTCATTAAAAGCTTTACATTAATGATCATAAAAATTAAATGTGACTCTTGATGGCAATGATGATGGATGGAAAATGGGGTTGTTAATTATCTGAATGGAAAACTTAAAGATGCGTAAAAATTAGAGAACAAAAGAAGAAATCATGCTTGAGTGCACTTTAATGTTTATTGGTTGGGTCCATTAAGTGTTTTTTGGATATCGAAATTCGGACTGGGCAAGTATTGTCTTAATTGAGGGGCGTAGCCAGGGGTTTCTTCATTTTACTAGGGGTTCCATCATCCCTATTTTTTCGTAGATACAACCTAAATTTTTTTACTGCTTTAATTTATATCTACATTGCGCGACGAGCATAAACGTCAAACTTGAGCTAAATTAATTTATTTAAGGAGCCATTCATAAATGACGTCACGCATAAAAAGAAATTTTTAGACCCCATCCTCGTTTCTGTAACAAAATTTTCATACAAAATAATTTCTTTTATTTGAAAGTATCACATAGAGTAGGACCCTCTTCGTCCTAAACATTGGACGTCATTTATGAACAAACGCTATGGAGTCGTTGGATATTACGTAACGCCTAGGGAAGGGTGTCAACGTTCTGGTATGCTTCAAATTAACAGTTTCCAATTTTATGAGTAGGGGGGTGTAGGTGTCAAAAATGCCAATTTTTTGCGTTACGACTTCTAGGGATGTTCATCAGAAAATGGTATTTTCATACCTCTGTCAAGTTTATTTTGTAGAGACGTCACATAGCTTCAGATAAAATATTTTCCCAAAAAGGGAGGGATTTTGATCCCCAAACCTCTCCCTGAATACGCCCCTGTCCTTCACCTCTTAAAAGTTGTACATCACTTATGAAGGACCCTGTATGCAATTCAACTATTCTTTTATAAACTGAAAGAAGTTAAACATAATTAAAGAATCCACAAGGTTTTTGTCAATTTTACAACACACTTTATTCTTTAATTTCCAACATTTTTGTCTTCCAAAAGTATCTTTTTTTAATTTCTTAAAATTTGAATAAATAAATTTGTCTTAAAATGTTCTTAAGTACACATTGAGGATGGAAAATGGGCAACTAGCAATATTTTAACAATTTCATTGTTTATTCAAGTTAAAAAAATTGTAATTAATTAATTCAACCGTCGAAGTTTGAGAACAAAAAATATAAATTTGAATAATTTTTAATAATTTTACATAAAAGAGTTTCCTTTTTTTAAGGCTTCCTTCCGAATCAAACCATGATAACAAAAATTGATGAATTATCTCAAACTTAAACAATCGATTGTTTATATTAGAAAGGAAGTGATTTCGTTTACGTAATTTCAGATCGTCAATTTTGTTTTGTTTTGTTTATTTTTGGAGCTTCTTCCGGTGAAACAACATTCAAACCTTTCACGTATTTTTCTTTCGTAAGCACGTGTCTTAAGATTGCCCTTCCAATGAAATTTATTTTTCAAGGAGGAAAAAACTTTTTATTTAATTTAGATCTTTTTAGTCCCGATCTGTTCATTACTGCACTTTGTGGAGTTTCGTTAGCGCCTTAATATCATAAGTATCATTTTTACCACACCATCCCCCATCTTCAATGTGTATACAGTCGAATTTGTCCTTTTGTTTAACAATTTATCAATAAATTACTTCAAAATGTGATGCTATAAAGTCTAAAGAGATAAAAGGAAGTGCTTTAAAACTACATTACATTATTATCATTGCCATATCACAAAAATAAGAGAAAAATTTCCAAATCTATCGAAAAAATTATTATTTTTTAAAACTGAGCCCAATGGTCAGCCCTCCACAACAAAGCATGCATATTATTAGTTCTACTTCTTTGTAGGAACTCCTTTGCATGCTTCTCAGTTGCTGTAGATGTTGGTGTTGTTGCATTTAAAACTAATTTAACATCTGTATAACGGTCGATGAGTGAACGATAGCTTCGTCCAATTGTGACAATAAGAGACGGTTCAGATTCTGTTAACGATGGCAATGGAATTATCGACAGCAGCTGTGAATGGAAACAAAATTGATTATTTGGATATAAATTGTAATGCTTACAATCCTTACGTCTTCCTCGAATGGTCTGAAAACAGTGATAGGTCGTAGCATCATTTTTTCAACGATAATCAAGCATCCCCATGTCGTTCCTATATAGAGCTCGTTATTGAGTACTGCAAGCGATGAAATTTGACACTTTCCCGGACTCAAATGCTCATCAATTTGAATACTCTTGAGACTCTCTGAGCATGGAATGAGTTTTGAGCAGTCCAATTTATTCTCAATGACTTTTGACTCGACATTCCACTGATACAGTACACAAGATGGTGCAACATATGAGTATACATGTTGTGTCGTTGCATAAAGTTTTGCTACATAAAAGTCTTTCATTGGTGTTGAGTTCTGAAAATGATACAACGGATTATGGTCGGATGCTCCAGATTCACTGATAGAGAAGACATTTATTGTTCCATAGTTTTCGCCGCACCACATTTCGTATTTTCTGATCGAACGAATAAGATAGAAAAAAAATATTAATTTTACAGTCACGAGATTATAGTTCAAAGTTCACATGTTCCTTACTCATCTGTACAAAATATCGAGCATGCACTATGCAACTCTTCTCCAGATCCAAGTTCAGTCAGTACAAAGCTGCCTTCAGCGGCTGCAAATGTTTTCGGAATCAGTGTTGAATCTAACAAGAATAGTCTTCCATTCTGTAAGCCTGCAGCTACACGCTTTATTTTATCCAGGTGAATTAATGTTATAACTGAACATTCTTCCGTGATTTCAAGTGAGTATGAGAATAAATGGGAACAGTCAGCAGCACTGTGAATGAAATAAAAAAGAAGAAAACACTAAAACTTGATCCTTAGAAAATTGAGAATTCAGCATACTTGAATGCATGAATATTTCCATCGGAATCACCAATCCAAATGTTAGTATCGACAATGCAGCAGCACGTTAGTTTCATTCCACTTGGATTTTTGTTCAAGATCATTTGCTGTTGCTGAATGGATGTAAATAATTGAGGACATGAAATTTTATGATACTGTTGCCAACCTTTCGTCGATGCCATTAGTAAATCGATGCGAGAATTTGAGCACGGTAACCATAATTCAAATCCATATGACTTGTCATCTGACTGTTCAATACCAGAGATTGGATAGCTTATTGCTTGATGTACAGCACCTGGATGAGACAACGACATTATATCTAAGAGATGAGTGAACTCTGGAGCACTTCCAATTGAGACAATTTGACTTGCAGTTGGACGAATTTTTGGATTTTGATCCCATGACAGGACCATCAAATCAAGGCAATAACTTGGAAATTGAGTTTCTCGTTGTGTCAATACTGGTCTGTTTCCATCAAGTATGCATTCTTTAACTGCTTCGTGTCCTTCAAATGGCTGTCTTAGTGAGATCAATTCATAAATGAACATTCCAAAGCTGAAGCAATCGACCTTTTCTGTATACTCCTCTTCCCCATTGTGCTTCATTATTTCTGGTGCCATAAATCCTGTGTGGGGATAGAAGCATTAAAATCTGAATATTTATATCTAAAAAATATTTTATTTACCTTCAGTTCCACCAAATCCTTTACTTCCTGATGGTAAAACAATTCGACTGATTCCATAATCAGCCATCTTAATATGAACTTGATTTCCTGGATGATCCATCGTATGTGGCTCAGGAAATTCAAATACCAAAATATTCTCAGACTTCAAGTCACGATAAATCACACGACGTCGATGCAAATACTCAAGTGCGCGTGCTGTCTGAAGAACAAGCAGTTGGAAACAATACGGACCAATTCGGGCTCCACTTCTTCTATAATGTCTTAAAGTGGCATCAAGTGCACCTTTTGGTGCTAAGTCTAATACCAAAGCGAGTGGTTGTGTACAGACTCCCATCAATGGAACGATATTAGGATGTTTAAGAGTCAATAAAACACTCAATTCTTGACGTGCCGTACAATAAGCTTTACATGCATGCTGCAATGGATCTCTTTCCCATTTTCCTAAAGCTGCTTTATAAGCGATTATAGCACTTTGATTAGCTCGAGGGCCAGGAGCAACAGGTTGCAGCATTTTCATCGCAACGGGGATTAATTGACGTGAGTTTTTCATCTTACAGGTTGCTTTAAAAACAAATCCAAATGCTCCTCTACCAAGTAATTGACCTCTTGATATATCTTCTGGTCTGATGAGATTATTTTCCGATAAGTCAAGAAAATTAACATCTGGTGTGATTGAACTGAGTTCAATTTCTCCATGGACGGGACACTGAATTGATTTTCGATCGTATGCTGCTAATATACATTCCTCAACCATCCATGAGTAACTTGGTGGTGGGAGAGATTCATTATTAATCAACGGATGTCCTTCAACGGATGTCGTTCTCGATGATGTTGCTGAATTTGGATCAACACCTGAATCACAGTCAGAATAGCCTAAGGAATCTTGTGATTTTCTCGAATTACTTGCAGCTGCCATTTCATTAAGAATACCAGAAATTTCATTCAATCCACTCAGTTCACCGTCACGATTTCGGTCTAGAGATAAACGTTTGAATAGTGATTTTGATAATTTGATATTAGCTGGAGGCTGTGGCGGTTGGTTGCTTCTCTCTTCGCATCTAAGAAGACATTTCTGACATGGAATGAGTCGAGTTATTAGAAAACGTCCTTCAGACGTGTGAACGAATCTGGTGCCTAATGTTGGATACCAATCTTCTAGCAATAAATCAATATGATCAACAATCAAGGCAAGAAGCTGCGTTGCACTTTGAATATTAATATCAATTTCCATTTCAATTCCTAGCTCAGCATTATTTGGACGTACTCCAATTCCATTCATAGGAAATATGAGCTCAAGAATGCTTTGTGAGATCAAATCAATATCACTCCAAATTCCTTCTTGCTTCAATTTGAATCTATTGTTTGCATTTCTATACGGAGAAGTTTGACAAGAAAATGGAATTTCTCTTAATTTAAAAATCATGACATTTCCAAAGTTTAGACTCAAGCCAGTCTGCCAAATCGACCAGAAGAATGAAACATTTTGATTTAATGCATGATTGAGATCTGGATTTGTTGATGCTTCACGTGTTAGTGGATAAATACAGCGTAGAGCTTCCACAACCTGGTCATCAGCTAATATTCTTGTAATTAATCGACTCCAAAATCCTGATGGGAAATAAGACATCAACAATAATCTTGAGATTGATTTTTCTGATTTTGGGACAGCATAAATGTCATAATTTGGTAGTTCAGCTGTTATGTCTGAATCCTTGCTGTCGTATGAAGATGATAAAGGTAAAGCATTTTTCGTCCTCACCGCCCACCCACGAGAACGTGCAACAATCTTAATTGCTATTTCTCTTCCATCCAAACTTTCTTCTTCTGTCGGTAGCAGTGATGGAATTAATAAAGTTCTAGCATCCCACGTCAGTGCGACTTCAAATTTGTTCAGCAAGCTCACAATATAATTTCTATTGTCATTTGTTCCAAGGCAGGAACTCTTAAAAAGCATAGCAAGATCATCAATTTTCATAATTCCGTTCCTCGCGAATGGATTAATTTCACGAATGGTCACGACGTGTGCTAACATATCGCACAGCCATTGAGGATCAAGGAAATAGAGATCTCTGAGTGTTGCATCATCATAATGGAGTAGAACTCCGTTATCATGCAGGAACATTGTAGCTTGATTTAGTTCAGAATTATCACGAAAACCTTTATAGCCTCTACATTGCATTTCCTGGGTCACCATATCACGATAATTCTCAGCATTTAAAACTGGATCAGCCCCATTCAATTTCAATTGATTTGCAATGCAAGCAACTACATCCTCAAGTGCAAGATAACTGGCAGGAACTTTTTGCTGAAGTAAGTATTCTTTCGACCCAGGAAGGCGTAACGAAAATGCTGTATCATAAATTAAATTTGCTAGCAACTTAATGTTATGTCCAGTCTTGCAAGAGACTTCAATTGAGTCGAGAACTCTGGGAAGTCCCATTTTTTCTGCATCAGCAACAGCTATAAATCTGTCACGTATAATTTGTTGCAATTCTTCTGCTTTCTTTGCTGGAAATTTTTCTCCAACCTCATCGTAATGAGTGCCAACAATTACACACGGTGAGTTTGGTGCACGTGCCTGAATATTTCCAAGCCACTGAAGCACTTCCGCTAAACCTTTCTTCCCGTCAATTATTCTCCACAGGACGAGATACAAGCTACGTTTTGACAGAAAATATTGATGTGTAGCATAATATTCCTTCTGCCCACCAAAATCCCACGTTCTAAACACGACAGGTCCGTGATTATTTCCACCTCGTCGTTTCTCGCAGACCCAGTCGCCAATATCAACGCCAACTGTCGAAATGTTTGTTCCGCGTGTAGTTTTTGTATTAATATTTTTATGGCCCATTCTTTTAGCCCAATGATCTACTTGCTTCTTTTGATTGCGTGATCCGCCACTTTCATTCCGAAGCATTTCCAATAAACTTGTTTTTCCAATTCGCTGAATACCGACAACCATTAATTTCATTCTGGCATATTTGCGTGCGTCTTCAAGAACTGATTTAAGGTATCCAATAATGTCCATTGTCTTATATTTCTTGCTTTCAATCATTGATCTTAGTGGTTCTTGAAGAGAACATCCGCGTGTGTTGAGATTCCACAGGCGTGATAATAAGCCCATATGGGCAGGTAACTCTGTTATATCGGAATTTCCAGAAATATTTAATACACTCAAATTACTTAGTTCATGAATAGATAATGGAATTTCTTTTAGACAGTTATTACTTATATCCAACATTGAGAGATTTGGGAAAATTAAACGTGACTTTGCGACACCGACAACACTCCACTCATACTCATCAGATTCACCCAAGGTTGACACATCATCGGTAGATAATTGGATTCTCGTAAGAAGATTATCGGCTAAAATTAAAGTACGAAGTGAATCCAATCGTAAATGACGACGATGACAGCAAACTGATTTTAATACAGCCGTTCTGAGTGATGTAATGTTATTAGAACTGGCAGATGCTTTGACTTGTACTTGATCTGAAGAATATGAGGAAGTTGATGATGATTTTGAATTTGTTCCAGTGACTTTTTGATGACCGGGATCAAGCTGTGGATTATAGCATGCCAGATGTGGATCTGCAGCTGCAATTCTAGGTAAACTTGGCCAGCAACTAATTTCATTATGACCAAGATCCAATTGCTTTAAACTTGATGGATAGCTTGTGATGTGACCCATGGATCTCAGTGAATTATAAGCCATATTAAGGCGCGTTAAATTAACAGCAAGACAAGGCAGGGCAAGAGGAATGCTTGTAAATAAATTATTGGCAAGATTCAAGCTGCTTAATTGTGAGACTGACTGATCATTCTTAGCATCAACAAGTCTTAGTTCTTGATCTGTAACTTCAAGTGTCCTCGACCAAACATTATGTCTCATTATTTCAATCTTTGAGACTGTATTTCTCGTCTGAACTCCTCGATCATCAAATCCTGATAAATTATTAAATAAATATGCATCAGCTACAGGACTAAGTGCGTCACTTGAGCAACATGATAATTCTTCTGGCGGTAAGCTTGGCAAATCCTTCAACAAATTAAAGGCCACATTAAGTTCACGTAGTTTCGGTGATCTCCATATTTCGAACGGCAATTCCTGTAATTTGTTGTTGGAAACATCTAAAATTAGCAAATTAGGTAAACGGAAAATAGCTGCTGGAATCATCTCTAATCGATTATCTTGCAAGTATAATTCTTCTAAGACAGGTACATTATATTCATATTTTTTCTCTCTCTTTGACTTTACTGGCGTCATTACGTCTTCGACTGGAATGCATTCAAGTTTATTTTGACTAAGATTAAGATATCTTAAGCTGATAAGCGTAAAAAATTCCATTGGAATTTCCTTTAAATTATTATGCGATACATCTATGCGCGTTAATGCAGTTAATGACACTTGGTGTGCCTTTGGATGTCCTTTTAATTTTGAATTACAATGCAGTGCTGCTTCAACAAGCCAATTTGCTTTAATAATATTTAGTCGAAAGTTGTTGCTGTGCCAATTAATCATTGTTGGTGTGTTTGGAAACAAGTTACTGAACGTCAAGTTCCCTAAAATTGGACGAAATTCTGTTTCTGGTGATGAAATTGCTTTCTTGTTGATTTTAAAGTCTGGATCAGGATGAGCCTTAATTGCTAATAGTCTTGATATAATTTGTTCATCGGAATTGACTATTGCGATACTTAAAGCAGTCGATGAGTCATCTTTGGCATTAAACTTTAATAATAAATCAACCATAGCTATCGATTTTTGTTTTGTTGCTTCCGCTAATGGCGTGTTACAAAATCCATAAATTTCATCCGTCATTCGTGGATCGTTCTGTGGATCTTCCAATGGACGTGCAGATATATTTGGATCTGCATTATGTGTCAATAAAAGATGAGCAACTTCAATAAAACCACCACGAACGGCTGCTAAGAGGGCAGTTTCACGTGCAGCACCACATAATAAATTAAGTTCTAATGGATTACGTAAAAACTCATTTGAGCTGTCTTCATTTGATTGTTCACGACCTAGACTCAATCGTGACATAATTGACATAATCCCAATTGATACTCTCCTTCCAGTCGGACTTAAGGGCGACAAGATTTTTTGTGACTGTTGTTGGGATGAGACAACCTTTTGAGGTGAATCGTCGAGATCGTGTTTCATTTTAATACATTTGACTTTCCATTTCAGCAGTAATTCTAATAATGATTTATTACCGAGCAGGCATGATACGTAGAGAGCACTTTGTGCTGTCACATCTTGAGAATTTGGATCAAATGCCAATTTCCATTGATATTCACCGCTTGGGTCACGAAATGTCATCAAATATTGTTCCGGATAATCAAATTTAATCAACATTTCAACTATTGCCATATGTCCATTAATAACAGCTGCATGGAATGGTAACCACTTCTCAACAGTGACTTGCTGCACAAGTTCTGGAAATTTCTTCAACAATATCTTTGCTACATTCAAATGTCCATTATAGCATGCAATATACAATGGTGAATAACTTGTTACTGGATGTGCTCGTCCATCGGCACCGGCAACAAGAAGGAAGTCCAAAATTTTCTCATTTCCAAGTGAAGCTGCCAAAAATAACAAAGTATTCTGTCCAGATGGTGCCATGTTTACAATAATTTCCTGTTCTACTGCTATTGCATCCAGTAGCACTCTCACTGTCGTTTCCTCATTTCCATTTACAGCCTCTCGAAGCTCATTATGTTTCATCAAGCGAATTTGTTCTCGAGAATCTACAACAAAAAATTAAGATTGTTTTTATAGCAATTTACAAATTATTGAGATAACAAAATAAAAATATTGGGATTGATTATTATGGTAGGAAATGAGGTCATAGCGCATTTTCGTTGCTAAGCATGACATTTGGTCGGTAATTGAGTTTAATAGGTGTGGCTGAATTTTTTGGGTGAATAGTTTTTTACTGACAATTATGGATGTCATGAGAGTCGTCACAAAATTAAAAAATCTGCAGCAACTCATGTGAAAAGCTATGAGTCATGGAAACATCCAATGCACACCGACAATCTGACCCCAATTTCCACAAAAAAGTCAGCTAATAAAAAAAGTTATCTCGAAACACTACCCATTACTCTCCATGGTTCAATGACCTCATCAACAAAGTAATCGCAAGCATCTAAAGCACTTTCAGCACCAACACGGGTTTCATCATGAAAATTCCACGACATTTTGATTTTTTTTTCAATATGAATTTTTGATTCTAGTCGACTTGCGAAAAATAAAAGTATTCACAGTAGAAAAAGGTTTGTTAAGCAGTTAACAATGTCACAGACTTTACTGTATTTATCGTCAAATGAACACAATTAGCAAGTCATTTTATGTTTTTACGGTAGAGTAATCACAATTATGCATTATACGCATATAAAAAATTACTAAACACGTCAATTTCTATTAAAATCTTTATACTGTCTGTTGAATTGAAAAAAGAAATATTTTTCCTTCCTCTCTATGTCGTTGCCTCTTCTTCATTCATAAAATCTACTTGTGATGTGAAACGCAAAAAATCGATATTTTTGCAGAGCAGAAAAAAACTTTTTCTGCTATGAGCGAGAGAAAATATTTTCTGTGATATAATTGAGAGGAAAAAGCACGTGGAAAATAAGTTTTTCGCAGGCAGGGGGGTCTGAATGTTTGTAAACAACTCGACAACTGACTGTTCTCGTGAGAGAATTCTCTCATAATTCTCACAGCATAAAGCTCTGCTGACAATATGGAAAATGATTTCGCGCCATTTTCTTCTTTTTTTCTAGTATATACATTGCATGTATCAAATGTCATTTTGGGGGAAGGTTTAATGTTGATTAATGCTGAAAGTGCTTGATTTGCGTCACATAAATCATACGATTTAAAACATTTTATTGCAGCCGCATAAATAATTATTAGATTACTCACCGACTGCCTCTTTCAGCAGTTTAACGCAATCTTCATGTCCATTGCGTGCTGCTAAATCTTGTGCTGTTAATCCATTAGCGTCACGAATGTTGAATGAGGCTTGTGCATCGAGAATAGTTTTTACGTTAGTTTGATATCCCAATTCTGCAGATAGATGCAATGCGGTCTTCTTTTCTCCTCTAATTCCACACTGCTGATTGATGTCAGCTCCAGCATTGATGAGAACTTGGAGGCATTTTGAGTTACTCGATACAGCAGCAGCATGAATGGGCGTTCGTCCCCACGAGTCTATACAATTGATATCATGGTCGTCTTGCAGCAAGTCCAATAACAATTCAACATTGTCCCACAAGGCGGCTTGAATAATTAATGAATTATTTCGTTTAAGATTAATTTGCGCTATAAATTGGCGAACTTTACGATTGCGATTGCAACATTGTGAAAACATTTTTTTTGTTAGCTAGTTTGACTGTTTCATCACGATGGTTTAAAAGAGACTAAAGAGCGGCAGTGAAAAATGTATTTTTTTGTGGGTAAAACTGTAAGCAGTTTACTCATACATGGTATGCTTTTTGGGGTAAGAAGAAGAGCAGAGCTTAACTCAACTGTATCATTTTACATTAAATTGGATTAATGAGCACCATAATAAATACAAAACGTAATTTTTGTGAGTATAAAGGGAGATAAGACGCATTTTGGTGAACGTGGTCATTTAAATTGGGTCAAAATAATTTTATTTAAATTTATTCTTATGAGAGTTTTTAGATACACAGAGTCGTAGCCAGGCAGGTCAACTCTTCCCTCATTGACGGAAAATTTTCTCTAATTTTCTAGAGTTTTTGAGGAAAAAATCCCCTCTCTCAATTTACCATTCATGCCCCATTCCTTAAAAAATGTATAAAGGGATATAAAGGGAATTCTCAATCTGGGGTCTGGTACCAGGCTAGCATCTCAGGAAAATAAATTAACCCAATAAAATAACCCAAACAGCTTTCAATAATATAAAGACAACCAGTCAACTTTTGAGTATTCACCACTTTATCATCACAAAAAAGCGCGGGTAAATGCACACTGAAGTGTATAAAAATAGGTAAAAATGAGTATCTGTTACAAAATCAGTCTCTATGGATTTCATATTGAGGCAGTAAAGTCTTATATGGGCTTCTCGAAGGAAAAAAAATCGTGTAGAATAAGAAGACAAAAGCTTCTAAATGTCAATCAAAGAGAAAAATAGATTATCGATTGTTGATAGTTGGAACTAAATTTTCAATCGATGATTCTCATGCCAACTTTTCCTTATTGTCTTACTCAACTATTTTACATTATTATGCAAGTCTTAGGTTTCAGCTCTTCATGTCATGAAATTAAAATTGAAAATGTAAACGAAAAAGTAAGTAACAATCAGTTCCACTTGATGGCTGTATTTTTTATTACAGCAATGCTTCCGTCAATTATTTGATATGTGAATTTATTACTAGATAACAATCACATTCGTTAGACGAGAAATTATTTCAATTTTCTGTTATTCTCCCCTTTTTTGGCCACATAAATCACTTTTTATTGTTTTGTTTAAATAGGAAATCTTTAAATTTTCAATTTCACTTGTTTTTACCTTGATGGAGCAATCGTCCAGCGAAATCTTCACTACTATCTGGTGAATCCATTGTTACACTAAATTTTACACATTATTTTTATGAAAAATGACTTAGGTTTGATAGCTAAATAATATTAAATCTGCACATCTTGTGATCAAAGAGAGGAAAATAAATTTTTTTCTTTCTTTTTCTGTGTTTTGCAATCCTTAAGACAAATATTTGTGGATTTATTTATGGAAAGTGCACCTTGATGAATTTTTGAGGAAAATCTTTTGGATTTTGATAAAATAATTTAAATTAATTATTTTGGAATGATTGGAATGGAATTTTAATATTACTATGTTGCACATACAAAATTGCATGTGCAGGACTGTGATTCACTTAAGGGACAAAAACCTTATATTTCAAGAAAAACATTTGTGAGGTTCTGACTATTCAGTAAAATTAAGTTCATTTTATTTCAATTTATTTTTAAAAATATTTATTCAAGATTGTCATTCAATAAGAAATAATGCATTGAATTCTATTTAATTTTTTGAATAATTCCTTATTTACAATTTTCTAGAGACATTCCACAGGATCAGTAAAATTCATCTGCAAACTGAAATTAATTTGAGTAACATTTGCTGAGTTTCAGAGCATTTCAATAGTTTTGACGTTCATTAAAACTTTCATCTCAGTTCGTTTTATTTTGGATCGAAATGTAAACACAAATCTGACCCAGTTTTGTAAAATCATCACATTACATATTTTTTTAAATCAAAGTTATTTTGATTTGCTCATTAAGCTTAAGGTAAGTAAAGAATGAACAATTTTAATTGATTTTATTACTGAAAAGTCAATCATTCTAGCATTTTTAATTTAATGATTTTAAATTTGTTTTTTTTAGAAGTTTGCTACGTTTAAAAAATTGAATAAGATTTTGTAAATTTTCCTTATTGTGTCTTTACTTTTTCAATGACTGAAACAAAAAACCCAAACCCTACCAAGACTTTTATTTAAATCAGGATTTTCACTCTATTTTAAGCAATTATAACTATAATTAATAAATTTCAGAACTCAACCACAAAATAGTCTAAACATCTCAAAAAAACTCTCAAATGGCATCAACAAAAAAATTCAGCATCCTCTGCCTTCATGGCTATCGACAGAATGGAGAAACCTTTAAAAATAAAATTGGATCCTTCCGTAAGATTCTCAAACCATACGCAGAATTTTCATTCATTGATGCACCACATCTAGCTAAAAAGATCCTTCCAGAAGATGAAATTGGTGAGGGGTTTAGAAGCTGGTGGTTTAATCAGGAAGATGGGAATTTTACAACTGAAATGGGACCAATGGACACAGGATTTGATGATAGTGTGAAGTTAGTTGAAGAAACCTGGAAGAATGGAGATTTTGATGGAATTTTGGCATTTAGTCAGGGAGCCAGCTTCTTGTCAGCAGTTTGTGGCATGAAGATGCAGAATTGTAAGTATTTTTCAGGGTATTTTTAATCCAATCAAATTATTTAAAATAATTACCATTAACTCATTTCCACAGTGACGTCAATCAATCCAAAATTCGTAATTTTTGCATGTGGCTTCCATTCTGTTAGTTCCAATCACACGAAATTCTATGAGACTAAAATAGACATCCCATCACTTCACATTGGTGGAGCAACAGACAAAGTTATTCCACATGAGATGCATTTAGAACTGGAAGAGGCATTTGTGAATCCATCTGTGTATCATCATGAAGGCGGTCATCTGATTCCTGCTAGTTCAAATGATAAAACTGCTTATAGAAAATTTTTCGATGATTTAAAATCAAATAAATGATTTTTAAATTAATAAAGGGGTCATTCGCTTATGACGTCCATCAAAAAATGGGATCTTAGAAACCCCCTCCCCCCGTGTCACAAAATCTCAGACCCCCCTCCCCCCTAAATCATGGACGTCATAAGTGATTGACCCCTAATTTTTGGAGTAATTTTTTTTGAAGAACTCGAGGTTAAATTTTTAATGTGAGATTTCATCGTTGTAACTTTTTTTCGTACAATCTTTAGCATCCGAGCAACACATTGGTATCGATGAAACTGTCAAGACTAGACTTACAGTTTGGATCTTCAATTAATTGCCAAATTTTGTCTGAGTTAGATCTGTACCTCATTAAATAATATGATTGATGAATTTTCCGTCATGCATAACTCAGAAAAATTCTATCTAATCTCCACCACATAAATCAGTGAAAGATTAATTACAAAATAATTGACGAGTTACGTAATGATAAGTATACGAAGGTAATAAATTGACACTGAAAATCAATAATTATTTCAAAAATCGCTCGATATTCCAAATGAAAGGTTCACTTTTAAATTTAATTGTATTATTAAGCATTGTAGTTTTAACATCAGTTAATGTAAGTGATAATTCACGGCTTCATTTATTTAAAACTTTAATTCTTCTCTTATTTGACATATTTTATAGAATTGCAATGGAATGTTTGAATGTATATTGACCCAACTCGATGTTACTAACAAAAACAGTCCTTACTGTAATTTTAATAATGTGAAAATCATTCGTTTTAATCGATCGACATTTGTTATCAATGGAAGTTTTGAGATCTTTGTTAATTCCATTGAAGGGTTCGATGTAAGTTTTTCTTAGAAATTTTGTGTAATTTTCAGAATTTTTAATTTTTTTTTATTATAAAGGCGACATGCAATATGTTCAAGAAAGGTGGAAATGAATACAAACTTTCTCCATACAAATACGGTCCAAACAATATTTGCGATGCGGTGATAAAAGATGAACTTTTCTATCCTTCAATTCACGCTTCATCCACAAATTTTCCACCCTTAGGGACATGTGATTTTACAAAAGGGAAAATTTATGAAATAATTAATTTTCTGCCTAAACTCGACAAAGTACCGCCAGTGTTTCAAAGTGGAGACTACATGGTCGAATGCAAAATTTTTAAAGGAGACGAATTTATCCAAGGAATAAAGGTTTATGCACAACTTTATAATATTGCAAGTGGAGGTGCTTTAAAGGGATAAGACAAAAATTTAGAACTACAAATATTTTTTTTATAATTTTTAAAAGAATATAAAATAAAGTCAACGATGTAATAAAATCCAGTCAGTTTTTGCATTTTTGTAACAAATTTTAATTCTCATTGAATTTTTTAATTGACGGTGGTTAGTATAGCAATCAGTGGTGTAGCTCCGATTTGAATTACTGGGGCCCACCCCTGATAACAATACAGGGGCGTAACAAGGGGCTTTAGCCACGTGCGCCGTCTAAAAAACTCGAAAATCTCCATATAAAGAGACACATAAAAAATTTTCAATGGCTACTGTTAAAAAATATATGGTTTCTGGGTGGCACAGGATTTTCGACACTACAACATTGTTCTTAAATAGCTAAGGGGTCGTTCACTTATTACGTTACCCAAAAAAAACGAATTTCCAGACCCCCCTCCCCCTTGTTACAAATTTTCCAAGAAAAAAAAATTTTATTTGCTTGACCTGTTACAAAATCTCAAACCCCCCTTCCCCCTAAAAAGCGAACGTAATAAGTGAACGACCCCTAATACAATTTTAAATTTTCCTATTGCCGAGTTGAGTTAGTTAACTCGATTCAAACTCAATAAGACTTCCGATTTTTTGAATCTGATAGCTATCGGGTATCTCAAGAAGTTTTTGGAGTCCTGATGATGCATCCAGTGGGCAAAAAATTGACATTTTTGACCAACTTTTGCCGATTTTTGAGAAAAAATTTTTTTAAAAATATTATAGGGAAAATTTTTGAGCTAAGCGTTCAAAAAAATTTAAAATTACACCGTGCATCAGATCGGATGCACCATGCATCTAAATTTAGCATATTTGTCAGCTTGAGTTGATGCATGGTGCAATTCAGATTCACTGATTTTTTTGTGCTGGTTGCACTGTTTTGTTGCACTGAATTAGTTATGTTGGTTGCACTGTTTAGTTGCACTGAATTAGTTATGTTGGTTGCACTGTTTAGTTGTGTTGGTTGCACTAAAACTAGCCTCAAAACGAATGTCGAAAATTTTTACATAGTGCATATGCACTGTAAAAAACCTCAAAACAGTGCATATTTTAGCAATTCAGTGCATCATGCTCTGAAAAACCAATGTCGAAAATTTTTACATAGTGCATATGCACTGTAAAAAACCTCAAAACAGTGCATATTTTAGCAATTCAGTGCACCATGCACTGTAAAAAACCTCAAAACAGTGCATATTTTAGCATAAAAACCCATGCTAGTGCATATTTTAGCAATGCACTGTGATATGCACTGTAATGTCGAAAATTTTTACATAGTGCATATTTTAGCAATGCACTACAAAAATAAGGCCTTCCAATGAAAATTTTATATAGTGCATATTTTAACATCCTGAACTTTTTTGCTGCATGGTGCAATTCCAAATGATGCATGGTGCATTCCTAATATTTGATTTTTTTTTCTTATAGGTCCCGGAGAATTAAATTACTATGCGTACCGAGCCTTTTCAGCTAACAAAATTTAAAAAATAAGGCTTTGGAATTTTTAAAATTGACTCTAAAAATTTTTTGGTGGTGATACGAGCAAATCGTATCGAGTCGCGAGCTATCGCGCTCTTCGATTGTCTGTTGCTTACCAGCTTATAAGAAATGAAATAAAGTGTTATTTTTTCTACTATATCAGCTGGTACTATCTAATGCTTTTATGTTCATTGTTGAAAAAAATCTCAACATAAATTTGAGTTGAATTTGTAATCTGAGTAATCATTGTAATTTTATTTTGTATTTATCGTTGAGAAAATGACAACAAATTGAGAGACTTTTTCGAGACTTTTTTGAGAGCGAGAAATAAATTTAACGTGAAAAATCACAAAAATTTAACATTTAATTGAAAATCGCACCAGATATCAATATAAATTTGAGTTAAATTTTGGATCTGAGGAATAAGTGTATTTGTTGAATTATCGTAAGGAAGAACTAACTACAATGGATGAAAATTTAATTTATTGGCCATATCTACATGGCAACAATGGGTAAATACAAAGTTAATTTTTGAAGCTGTTTCCTTATGTTTTTCATTATTGCAGGATTGTTTCTTGGGTCTGGACTAGAAAAAACTCCCCATCTCTTAAAAGCGCAACATGCATTATGACTCACTCAAAAACCAAGATTGACCAAAAAGGACGAACAGTATCCTACTTTTACTGCAGAGATAGAAATTGCGCTTTTAAAAATTGGGCCAAAGTGATGAAAAATGGGAATTTATATTGGCTAGAATACCACAAATTCCAGAACATATAGAAGTTTACATCTATCGAATACAATCCATCGTCTCACGTCAACAGAATAAATAAATTTAATAAAGAATATTTTTTAGCATTCAAATTGTCATGTCTTATTTTATTTATTATATGCTGACGGCTCGAGAAACTTTTGTAAAGTTACGAAGAAGCCATTCGTTTCATTGGAAGTTCATCGCAGTACATCGTAATCAGGCGTGTATCCAGGAGGGTTTGGACCACCTGGAAGGGATCCCGACCCTCCTGGCTACGCACAAAATCATTCGTTTCAACCGTATAACATTAGTCAGTAATGGGACCCTTGTACTACATCTTGAAAATATTGCGATTCAGGTTATTGATGTGCGTATTTAATCTTAAACAGCATGCAATTTCTAAATTTATTTTTCTAATTAGGTTTTGTGCAATTGTTACAAGAAAGCTGGGAATGAATATAGACTCACTCCATATAAGATACCACGAGCTAATGTGTGCAAATGTTTAGCCGAAGATCAACTTTTCTATCCCGCTTTTCACGCTAACACCAATTTGCCACCTCTTGGGACATGTGATTTTAAAAGTGGATTTACTTATTACATCAAAAATTATTTATCAGACCTGAGTAAAATCCCACCAGTTTTCCAAAGCGGAGATTACATGCTAGAATGCAAACTATACAGAGAGGAAGAGTTTATACAAGGATTCCAGACTTATGGACAAGTTTACAATATTGCATCTTCGGGATAACAAAATACTAAATAAATTTTGTTAAGACATCTTTTTTAAAATAAAAAAACGTATGAATTTTATTTTTTGAAAATTAAGTGGAATTTAATTAATTTTACATTAGTCAGGGGCGTATTCATAGGAAGAGGATTATTTTCAAGTTTAAAATCTTATTATACTAATTATTGTATTCAGGTTTACCTTAAAATTTCAGCCTATGATGTGATCCCTCATAGATCTAATATTTGAAAAATCAGAGTTGTAATTTTAATTAGTCACCGTTACTAATTGAAAAGAGATTCAATGATAACATATATAAATTGACTATAAAAATGAATAATTGCTTCACAAACAGTATATATCTCAAAATGACAAGTTTAACTGGCATTTTTTTGTTGTTAATTATTTTAGGATTAGCTTATGTGAGTGTTACAACTTTTCTCTTTATTCTAAATTTTTGATATAATTTTTTTTGAAAGGATTCTTTTGGAATGTTCGATACTATAATAACGCGATGTGAATCAATGATCAAGAACAGCTCAGTGGCCAATTTGGATAAGTTAAAAATCATTCGTTTTAACCGCACAACATTAGTCACTAATGGAACCTTTGTACTTCATTTTGAAAATATTGTAATTGAGGATCTTGATGTGGGTATTTAATTTTGAATAGCATACAATTTTTAAATTTGATTTTTCTACCTAGGCATTGTGCAATGTATATAAGAAAGCAGGAAATGAATATAGACTCACTCCATATAAAGTACCCCGAACTAATGTATGCAAGGGATTAGCTGAAGATCAATTTTTCTATCCTGCTTTTCACGCTAGCACTAACTTTCCACCTCTTGGGACATGTGATTTTAAAAGTGGATTTACTTATTTTATTAAAAATTATTTACCAGACCTGAGTAAAATCCCACCCGTGTTCCAGAGCGGAGATTATATGCTGGAATGCAAACTTTATAGAGGGGAAGAGTTTATACAAGGATTTCAGACCTATTCACAAATTTATAATATTGCATCTGTTGGATAACTAAAAAGATTAAATTATGTTCATATAAATAAACTTTAAATCATTTTACATGATTCATAGAAAGAGGGTGGGTTAAAGCCAAGTTTTTGATGTTACTAAACTTATTTTAATAAAAAAATTTCATCTTTTATTTTAATTTTAAAAATTTCATCTTTAATTAAATTTTTTTAAAGGCACTGTTCTGACTTGGATTTTTTTGATTTTTAAGTTAAGGCAATGTTTAGAACTATCTCGAATGGAATTAAAATTGCAAATTTTTTGAAACTTTCTCTTCCTTGTTACAATTTTAACATATGGATAATTTCTTTTGATGAACTGATTAGATTTTAAGATGACAGTCTTTTTTCACATTTCCCAAAAACCAATTAATCATCGATACAAAGTGAAAAGAGATCTAATGATAACAAGTATAAATTGGTTATAAAAATTATTGAATGCTTCACAAACAGTATAGATTTCAAAATGACAAGTTCATCTGGTATTTTGTTCTGTTTAATAATTTTAGGATCCATTCATGTGAGTCTTACTGCTGCTTACTTTATTCTAAATTTTAATTTGAAATTTTATTTAAAAAAGGATTCTTTTGGAATGTTCGAATGCATAATGACACAATTTGAATCAATGGTCAAGAACAACTCAGTGCTCAATTTGGATAACATAAAAATCATTCGTTTCAACCGTACAACATTAGTCAGTAATGGGACCCTTGTACTACATCTTGAAATTTTGCGATTGAGGATGTTGATGTACGCTTTTAATCTTAAACAGCATGCAATTTTTAAATTTATTTTTTAAATTAGGTTTTGTGCGAGTTCTACAAAAAAGCAGGAAATGAATATAGACTTACTCCATATAAGATACCACGAGCTAACATATGCAAATGTTTAGCCGAAGATCAATATTTCTATCCTGCTTTTCACGCTGACACCAATTTTCCACCTCTTGGGACATGTGATTTTAAAAGTGGATTCACTTATTACGTTAAAAATCATTTACCAGACCTTAGTAAAATACCACCAGTTTTCCAAAGTGGAGATTACATGCTGGAATGTAAACTTTACAGAGGGGAAGAGTTTCTACAAGGATTCCAGACTTATGGACAAATTTATAATATTGCATCTGTTGGATAACAAATAATTACATTCTGTTCAGGCATCTTTTATTTATTTTTATAAATAAACTTTAAATAATTTTACATCAGACAGGAAAGTATTCATACAAAGATGGTTATAGCCAAGTTTTAGATCTTATTATACATTTTTTTAAATAAAATAGGTAATACTTTAATGAGACTACCGACACCTCAAAAAAGTCCGTTGGTTGAAGATTTCAAAAATATCAGTAGCCGTTACAAAATTGAATATTTTTGCTAAAATCATAGTTTTAGCTTGTTAGTTGCACAAAACATAACATTCTTATGCTTGTACAATTGCTAATTAGTCATAATATGTTGATTTTAAACATAATTTCAAGTTAATTTGAAATTTCATAACATAAACAAAAATGTAAACAAAAATTTAGTGAAATTTTTCTTGAAAATATTTTGAATGAATTCTCACTGAATTTTATATCTAATTTATCACTGAGCCTACTAAATCAATAAAATATCATAGATAATTGATTTAGACTTAAAAATTCTATTGCTTTATCAGCTTAAAGTACAAAATTTTGGAAATGAAACTTTTATTTGTTTATAAACAAAAAAAATAGAACAAATGTTCGAACTTTTCGAAAAGTTTGAAATTGAATTTCGAACCGTTCGAAATTCGAGGTGTCGGTAGTCTGACTTTAATAACGTACCTAAAAACAATATTTTTTTTAAAAAAAATCAGCCTTATTTGAATTTTTTAAAAGGCACTGATATGACACAGATTTTTCGATTTCTTGATGCCATATGATTTTTAAGTTAAGATCCTGTTTAGAATTGGTTTTGATTTGCACAAAAATAAATAATATTGGTCGATATAAACAATACTTCTTTGAAAAATATTTGGACCCTACCCGACCCTACTTAAAACGCGGATGTAATAAATGATTACTTCCTCGATATAACACGATTGATTAGTTGTAATTTGAATTAGGTGTTTTAATTAGCCATCATTATAGAATTTATCGAGATCTAATGATAACAAGTATAAATTGGCTGTATATTTTTTTAAATTTCTTCACAAACAGTATAGATTTCAAAATGACAAGTTCATCTGGTATTTTGTTGTATTTAATAATTTTAGGATCCATTCATGTGAGTATTACTGCTGTTTATTTTAATCTAAATTTTAATATGAAATCTTTATTTAAAAAAGGATTCTTTTGGAATGTTCGAATGCATAATGACACAATTTGAACCAACGGTCAAGAACAACTCAGTGCTCAATTTAGATAACATAAAAATCATTCGTTTCAACCGTACAACATTAGTCAGTAATGGGACCCTTGTACTACATCTTGAAAATATTGCGATTGAGGATGTTGATGTACGCTTTTAATCTTAAACATCGTTCAAATTTTAAATTTTATTTTTCCAATTAGGGTTTTTGCGAGGTCTATAAGAAAGCTGGAAATGAATATAGACTTACGGCATATAAGATACCTCGAGCTAATATATGCAAGGGATTAACAGAAGATCAATTTTTCTATCCTGCTTTTCACGCTAGCACTAACTTTCCACCTCTTGGGACATGTGATTTTAAAAGTGGATTTACTTATTACGTTAAAAATCATTTACCAGACCTGAGTAAAATACCACCAGTTTTCCAGAGCGGAGATTATATGCTGGAATGCAAACTATATAGAGGAGAAGAGTTTATTCAAGGTATGAAGACTTATGGACAAGTTTACAATATTGCATCTTCGGGATAACAAAAAACTTAAAAAAATTCTGTTAAAGCATCTTTTTTAAATAAAAAACATATGAATTTTATTTTTGAAAATTAAGTGTATTGAATTAATTTTACATTAGCCAGAGGCGTATTCACAGGAAGAGGGTTATAGCCATTTTAAAATCTTATTATACTAATTATTGTATTCAGCTTTACCCTAAAATTTCAGCCTACGTTGTAACATAAGAGATAGCATAGATCTAATATTTGAAAAGTTAGAGTTGTAATTTTAATTAGTTGTTTTAATTGGTTATCGTTACAAAATTAAAGAAGATGCAATGATAGCACATATAAATTGGCTGTAGAAAAAATTAATTGCTTCACAAACAGTATAGATGTTAAAATGACAAGTTCAGTTGACATTTTGTTGTGTTTAGTAATTTTAGGATCCATTCATGTGAGTGTTATATTTTAAATTAATTTAAATTTTTGATAAAAATTTTTTTGAAAGGATTCTTTTGGAATGTTCGAATGCATAATGACACAATTTGAACCAATGGTCAAGAACAGCTCAGTGGCCAATTTGGATAACATAAAAATCATTCGTTATAATCGCACAACATTAGTCAGTAATGGAACCTTTATACTACATCTTGAAAATTATGTGATGGAGGATCTTGATGTGCGTATTTAATTTTAAATAGCATGCAATTTTTAAATTTGATTTTTCTACCCAGGCTTTGTGCAATATCTATAAGAAAGCAGGAAATGAATATAGACTCACTCCATATAAGATACCACGAGCTAATGTGTGCAAATGTTTAGCCGAAGATCAACTTTTCTATCCTGCTTTTCACGCTAACACCAATTTGCCACCTCTTGGGACATGCGATTTTAAAAGTGGATTTACTTATTACATCAAAAATCATTTACCAGACCTGAGTAAAATACCACCAGTTTTCCAGAGCGGAGATTATATGCTGGAATGCAAACTATACAGAGGAGAAGAGTTTCTTCAAGGGATCAAGACTTATGGACAAGTGTACAATATTGCATCTTCTGGATAAATATAATTTTTTTCATGTATCTGTTGATCTTACTTGAATAAAAGAATAAATTTTGGGAAAATTAAAACAGCCATGCATTTCAAAAGTTTGTGTTAGATGGATAAGATACTAAAAAAAAATCATGAAAACATTTGGTTAGAGTGATAATGTGGTTCTTGCTATACTTATTTTTGTACAAAAAATCTATTTAATTTATGTAACAACGTTGTTTTATAAAACTTTCGATTTTATCTGAAAAGAAAAACAGACTTTTATCTTAATTAATCATCTTAATTAATAATATCATTAATCACGGATAATTGGCACTGATCACACAAAAATTGTATAAAAAGCTAATGGTGCTAATTAGATGCATCATTAAAAATTTAGAATTCAGTATGAAATGTTCGAATAAAGTTAAATTTTTCTCATTGGGATTCTTATTTTTTCTGTTAATTCAGGTGAGTAAGGGATTTGATTTTAAGGTGTCAGAGAAGAGTCAGATGAAGTTGCCTCTTTCAGTGAAAGAATTAGACCTCTGAGATGGAGTGGTAAGGACAAAAATCAGAAATTATCGACCCTTTCTGTTGTGAGGACGTGGGTTCCATTCTCACCAGAGACTGCATTTAAAATTTGCAATGTTTATTTTGACTCATGCAATAGGCGTAGCTAGGAGGGTTTTAGGGGTGAACACCCACCTCTAGACGGATTTTTTTAAATTTGTTAGAGTTTTTTAAGAAAAAAATCACGTTCCTTACAAAAAATTCTTACTACACCCCTGATAATCCCTGTGACATTACAGTGGCTAGAGTTTGAAATTTTCCATTAACTAGTATAAGTTCGTGTAAATTTTCTATCCACTTTCAGGATTCCTATGGATTATTTGAATGCATTTTAGTTCAGTTTGAGCCAATGGTCAAAAACAGTAACACTATAAACTTCGATAATTTTAAAGTCACTCGTTATAATCGCACGACATTTGTTTTTAATGGAACCGTCCAGAATTTTCTTGATGATCTTGAGGACATAGATGTTAGTTTCATTTATTTACAATATTAATGTCAAAACTAATAATTTTCTCTTACTTAGGCAGGTTGTGAGTTATTCAAAAAAGGAGGAAATGAGTATAAATTAACTCCTTTTAAAATAGGACCAATGAACATCTGCAAGTGGCTAAAAGAAGACGAATTATTTTATGCTGGGTTTCACAAATTCACCGACTTCCCGCCATTAAAATCTTGTGACTTTAAAAAAGGAGCAAGTTATTACATCAAAAACTATCTGCCAGATCTAACCAAAGTGCCGCCTGTATTTGAGAGTGGTGACTACAAGGTTGAGTGTAAAATTTATAAGGCAGGAAAGTTCATTCAAGGAACTATAACATATTCACAAATGTACAATATTGCGAGTGCACTTGGATGAAGTAAGAAGCTTACAATTTTAATAAAATAAAATGAAATGTGAATTGTCTTTAAAATTATCAAGTTTAAATTAAAACTCGTTCATCAAGTGACATTTTTTGCTCTGGAATTTTCATTTATTTTCAAACATTGCAACTGCACATTTTTGAGTGCCAAAACACGCTCAACAATTGTTTACCTTTCCGTCGTAACGCAAAAAAGAAGAAAAACTTCATTTCAGCTACATTAAAAAAATAAAAAATGCAATTCAGCAGAAATAAAATTGAGTAAAAGAGAATCAAAAGATTTGAATGAGCGTGCGAGAGAAGAAGGGAATTGAGAAAGCATCAAGTTGTTCAATTTATTTTCTTTTTCAGCTCATTTTCTTCAGTTACAACTTAACAGTCATCGTGATCGGACGGAGAAGTGAAAAGTTCGCGTGGATAAATTTTTGAACAGACTAATTGATCATTTTTGGAAGTGACTCGTATATAGGCATAAAAATTGAATTTAGTGCTGACTATTGTGCTGAGTGAAATTTGAGTTTTGCAAATTAAGAAAAAATTAAGGCACCTTAAAAAAATAACTTAATAATAGATAGGAAATGCCACAGCAAAAAATAATTGTCAAAATAAACAAAAATCCAATTTGACCCACATTTTATAAAGGAACGGGAGTGCTTCATTTGCCAATAAATAAAAAAAAGATACAGCATGCAATCGATGATGTTGATGATGTGAAAAGAGACGTAAAAGGCAAATTCTTTATGAAAAACATTTAACAGAAATAATATTAAGACACGTCTTAAAATGGCAAGTGCATTGTAGTGCTGTTTTTGTGTTGAAAAAATAAAATACCAAAAAAATTTTCTGCTTCATAAAAAATTCAATAAATCAAGAAATAAAAAGAAAAATTTAAAGTGAAATGAGAAAGAAAATTGAAATAATTAAAACTTGCACTTGAGTGCAATAATAGTGAAAATTAACAGAAAGACTTATCCATTCATTCGTTCATTCATACATTCATTGGATTACTTTATTTTGTGAAGAAAGAGCCACAAACCACAACTTTTTCTTTTTCATCTTCTTCTTCAACTTAATTTATGTTTTAATCACTCAGGTAAAGAGAGAAATATTGATAAAAAAGATTAAGCTAATGGGGTAAATGAGCAGCTACTTATACTATATTCACTTATGACGTCCATGATTTCGTGGGTAAGGGATCTAGATCCCTGTGTGACACTTCAGTTGGTTTAAAAATCTTATTTGTTGTCCTCGAATTGTTGTCCCCTAAGATGTCATTTATGAATGACCCCAAAGTGAAATTAATATGTACAATAAAAATGTGACTTTAATGCCCAAACAAAAAATTACTTTCAAGGTCATTAACACTGACATGTGTGATGACATCAGCTTGAAATTGATGCGAAAAAAAATTCGAATGACATGTGTAGATGATTTCCGGAACCGAAGATATATTTTTTTTATTGAATTCATGTCCGGCTGTGTTACTTAAATTTACTCACATGTGCCTCAGCAACTTTCGTTTAAACATTGTATGCTCTTTTGTTTTCAATTTTGTGAATATCATGATACAGAAACTCGAGACTGGAAATTGAATACTTGAGTATCAACATTGTTTTATTCAAATGAATGTAAATTGAATCTCAGTGAATCAACTGAAAGTGTTTGAGAAAATTATGAGAAGACAAAACAATAAGTTTTTTACAAGGAATTGTTTAATTTGATATTTGTTGATATTGGATTTATTAAACAGTTCTTTAAATAATCGCGATATGAATTTTTAAAGCATCAAATGACATCATTTGAAGAAATTCTTATCTTTCTTGGATTATTTTTTTTTTGTTTTGACTCTAAATTGTTTTCTTTGTTTTGACCCGAAAGAGACACTCCGTAGAAAAGATGAAAAATATGTGTTTCCAGTCCGTCATGAGGCTCCACACTATTTTTCGCCTTTTCTACGCAGTGTGCCTTTCTTGATACGGCTCTTCTCAAGAGATACGGATAAAGTAATATTATAAGAATAACTTTTTCGCCAAAAACCTTAGGGGTCATTCACTTATGACGTCCAACATTTAGGAGGGAAGGGGGTCTGAAATTTTGTTACACCTTCATACAAAAAGAATTTTTTTTGTATGAAAATTTTGTGACAAGGGGGGGGTGAGGGGGTTTCTAAAAATCCCATTTTTTGATGGACGTCATAAGTGCATGACCCTTTAGTAAATAGAAAAACTTCCTCGAAGGTGGGACGTGGGGAGTTGAAGGTTGAAGCTAAGAATTTTTAAGAAAAAAGTCTCGAAAATCCATTCTTGGAAAAACTTTCTTGAAAATTCCTGACTACACCCCAAGTCAGATCTTGTATCTTGTTTTTTAATAACCTAAAATTGACCTTTAAATTTAATCCATAAAAATTAGCATAATTAATGAAAGATCCAAATAACTGGTTGAACTTTACCCAAATCATTTAGATCTGATGTCCATGAAATGTCGCTAATCTTAAGTTTTTTACCTCAGTTTTGTTTGTCAATCGATTGCCGTTAAAGTTCAATGTGACCCATGCCAAAAAATACTGAGAAACATCGATTCTTCTTTCTCAATTAAATTTATTGGACTACAAATTGATCTTGTCCGAAGATTCCGCATTTTTTAGAGCAATTACAAGAAAATTTGCCGATAATTTGTCGTGCCTTTAACAAGTATAACAGAATATTTCGCAACAATTATATTTATTATTGCCGGAAAATAATTTCGGTACTTTAAAGCTTTTAATAGCGCCCCGCCAAAAAAAAATCTTTCAAGTCATGTCACTTAGTTGTCTTTGCCCCTTTTTCATTGAATAAATAGCTGCAAGTTATGCCAATTTATAACACGAAAAGTGATGCAAACATGGTCGATTCATGAAATGGTCGTTTTTAATGAAAACAAACCTTTAACCTAAATTTTGCATGATCTCGTGCCAGAGAATGAAAAGAGATAATCTACATCTATTGAAAGACATTAAAAGCTATTTTAGCGGCATGATTTGTGGTGCAGAAAAAAATAGAAAAAGCATCAATGTTTCCATTAATGATTGACACAATAAAGTTAAATTCATCAGCATCAAGGTTGAGTTGAGGGAATGGATGAACTAAATTTGGGGTTTAAACTTGCTGAACAGAATTGATATGGCTGAGATCAAGCAAAATCTGAGGCTATTGAGTCATATGTTTTTTTAGGAGAGGGGAGGAGATTACATGCTGTTTTTCACAAAAAAGTGCAACAACCAATTTATGACCAAGAAAAATTCATTTTCAAAAGAAGTGAAAAAAATGCAAGAAAAATTCACTAATTAAATTCGCTTTCTGGTTGATTTAGCTGATTGATCATTACTTTCTCGCATGAAAAATTACTTTTTTCGTGTAATACAAAATACAAAGCACAAACCAAACAAAATGGTTAAATACTTCCAAAGAAAAATTATTTGCTTTTAATTAGAAGTGGAAAACCTAACAAGGTGAAATTTTCTCTTTAATCGCCACCAACGGAAGTACTTAACAGGTGTTCGATCATTATTTTTCTTCCATATTAAGTGAAAAATGATGATGACAAACGATGATGTATGTTTATAGATCAATAACTATGATAATCAGAAATATGGACTGTGAATGATCATGGGAAATTTTTATATTTATTTATTGTATCAAAATAACAATGAAGTGATAAATTGTGTGACAAATGGATGTACTTTTACGTTGCGTAATAAAATTTAGCTTTTTATTGTCTTCTTGGATTGAGGAAGTGCATCTTACGAGCGATGTAAAGTGGCTTAAGTCAACAGAAGATAAATTAAGTGCTTTATTTTTTTAGGTCAAACTAACAAAGATTTGTTTTTGAGTTTCTTATGTATGATGGCTCATGAACTTTTTTATTGTGTTCTGTATGTAAATTTTTTGTTGCTTGATAGCATGGGAAAATGGTCGAAAATTCTATGAATAATTAACTTAGAATTTTTTTGTTTCAATCTTCTTTGAAAAACGCATCTTGAGATAAATTTGGAATTTAAGCTTGATTAAATCAAAAAGTTCAAGACAATGTAGAGACATCTAGGGTAGAGACACAGCCCGGGCAAGGGGGTCTAGACCCACCTTCTAAACATAAATCGCATAACATTATCATTATAACTCGATCAGTACTCATTGAAATGCTAACAACACGACAACTTGCTGCCACTTGGTTCTGAGTACGATGTCTGTTTATCTTGCCATATGGCCAATATTTAGGGGGAAAACTACTTGGTGGAAAGAAAATGGAATCAAATTTTTAGTGCTAACATGCGTAAAACCTTAATGCAATAACTTCTGACCCTTTCTCCGCCAGAAAATATTTGTAAATTTGGAATTATAGTTCAAAAAGTGCGTGGCGGAAAATGAGTTTTTTACACCAAGTGGTTTTCCTCCTGCCAATATTTTAATATGTGCTGATCGAGAAAATTTTAATACAGAATTACGAAAATATTCATATAAGATTTTTCATCATCGTAGATTTAAGTCCTAGGAGGTCTGAATCTCCTCAATCATCATTATCATAAAAATCTTAAGTTATTCATCTATTAAAATCAAAATGCTGTCCAACAACTTCATTCTCCTGAATTCTTCTTCAATTCTCAAATATTTGTTCTTTGTCCACAGCAAAAAAATTCGCAAACTTCTTAACTGTCTATCCAAAATTAAGTGTACTTCAGCAAAACTTTTTAATTTGCCATGAATAATTAAAATTTTAATGGACAAAAGAGCATGTCATCGAAATATCATTTTACGTGCTTTCAGCAATCACACAAACATTTTTATTATGCTTTCATTATTAAATTAAGTGTGAATGAGTGAGTAAACTGTATCAATAAATGGGCCTTGATACATTCTATAATGAAATTTTTCATAATTAATCACGCTTTTACATAGTTTTTGTTTCTAAAGCTCTAAGTTAAATGCGTTTAAATTCTGAATTTTTATTTGAATTCAAGGTTTGTCTCTTTCCAAGATCACCTCTAATCAACGAACAAACTGTAAAGTGTCAAAACTAATTTATCAGCTGTTAGACATGACAGAATTAGACCAGATCATTAATAATAATCAACAAAAAAAATTCATTATTTTGACTGTATTAAAAAATTGTACCTTTATAAATTCCAAAGTTCAAAATTAATTTCAAAACAGGAGCACAAAATGTTGGAAATATCCACAAATATGATGGTAAGGCATTCGTTGATGCGGGTACATTCTGAAGGAGTTGAACTTTAAAAATGTTAAAAATATGGGCTTGGGATTGGCTGAAAAGCTATAAATAACAAATAAAATCCCATGAAGAGAACTAGAAAATTGTAAATTTGTGTTCTTTTTGAGGCTTAATGCCATAACAGTGATAAATTAAGACAAAAATACGAGCATGAAGAATTTCTCGTGTGTTGTTAATTTTTAGGCGTTGAAAGAAATTTTTTGAGGTTTTAATTTTGGCTGTGAATTTTTGTGTTATGGGAAAATTTCGCTAATTATCGTTTCCGGGCTTGAATTGTCCATCTATAGACAGTGAAGATGATTTTTTAAAATTAATGATGTTCAAATTTCTCGGTCAATTTCAATTCTCATGAAAATTTATTATTTTCACCTCATTAGCCACAAAATCCTTCCCGGCTAATGCCTTAATTTATTCAAACATTTAAAATTTTCCATACAAAAATTATAAAAAACCCAGCTCATAGCCAAGTCTGATTAATTCATATGAAAGATAAAATTATCTCTAAATTATGGAAATTTTAACATTTTTATTAAAAAGCAAAATTATTTTTATATTCGGTGAAACTTCTTTAAATTTATGCATCGATTTCGCTTTCGTGTAGGTTTTTTTTGGTTGAGATTGTTTGTTTATCTCCGCATTTGTGTGTGATACTTTTTAAAGACGTGATTCATTTGCCTTAATGTGTCTGTTTCTTAGTAAATGGATACATGTTTGTCTGGGTCAAGGGTGTGGAGATTTGAGAGCAAACATAAGAGAGTTTAAGAATTAATTCTTTTGGCAAGGTATTCGAATTGTATTAAAATTTCAATTTTTTTAAATAAAAATAAATAATTCCAAAAAATTCAAACGAAATTTAAAAAATCTAAAAAAAATTTAATAAAATTCAAAAGAAATTTAAAAATTCTAAACTTTGAAAAAAATACAAAAATTTAAAAAAATAAAAAATTATTAAAGATTTGAAGAGAGAACACAAAGGTTTTAAATACTTAATTCAAAATTTTAAAAAATAAAGTAAAAGAAAATGCAAAAATTCAAGGTTTCTTAAAAAATTAAAAATTCAAGTCTTTTAAATTTTGCAAAAATTTTATTTTAAAAAAAAACCAAACGTTTTAAGAAAATTAAAAAAACTTTTCAAAATTAATTTATTCTTTTAAATTCAAAACACATTAAAGTAATTCTTTAAAAGAGTTCCACACCCTCAATTCCAAATATAATTTAAGATACTATTTTCAACATGCTGCGAGAAGCATTTATGGAAATGAAATATGAGTAAAGTTTAAGTGGCTTTGAGATGAAATGTCGGTAACAATAGAACGGCCGATATAAATGAGCAATTTTCTACTTAAAATGTTAGAAACAATGAAATTTTCAAATGTTCTTTTTATTCAGCAAAAATCATTAACTTTGAGCATTAGAATTAGAAAGTGAGAAGACATAACGCGTATGTTCCTAATTTCTGAAATAATCAAATCAATCCAAGCAACATAAAATTCTTCAAACCTCAAATATTTAGGTCTAATATTCATTATTGCTGAATTCCTTTAGCACTACTAACCTCATAAAAAAAATTGTGAAATTCTCGTCAGTTAACATGCAAATTGCTTCTTTGATGTTTGCTTTTGTTACACATGTGTGACTTTAATTCTCATTGTCGATCTTTATCGCATCATACACCCAATTTACATTACAGAAGAAGCAAAGAAATATTTTGATATGTCTGAGCAATTGTCAAAAAATAAACTGCCGCCTTATTGTTGCTGTAAATTACCGAACCGAAGCATTTCTTGTTATTTTAACTAAAATATTTGAGCAACAACAGAAAGTGCACGACAATGAATAAAAGGGGAACATGTAAGGTCTACGAGTGGTCTTGAAACAGAAAAAAATAATAAAGAAGTTGAAAAAATGCAAATCAGCAAACGTTTGAATGGTCAAACAGCAATCGCATATGTGATGCTCCATAACTTAATTGCATGTTGAGAAATTGAAATTGCAGGCTTACGTTTTAATTAGGTTACTTATGAATATTTATATATTAGACACAGCTAAAGAGTTTTATTTGTTGTGGGCTAATTAAAAGTTGGTAAGAAATTGGAATTATGTTGATCTTTAGGATAATCTTGTAATTTTACTTCGTGGTTCCAATAAAAGTCAGCTGGATATTTTCAACTGGAAAATTCCATATAAATTCAGATTCATCCATTGTTTCAGAGTGTGCTTGTGTTCTCTTTAATAATAAATGTTCTGTGTTGTATTGTAATTAAGCGTAAATTAATTATTTATTATTTTTAAGAAATTGTGACGATCTCACACACTCCAAACTACGCGAAAAGTGATGCAAAAAAGATGCAAACTTGCTGAAGCAAATTTGACTGTTGAAAATGCGGGAAATATTTGAAATGTGTGTGACGGTTACAAATTGTATGATATAAATGTAATGTGAATGTTCTAATGCATGAAATTTGACTTTACGTTACTTTAAGTGTGTAAATAGTATTGTAAATAAATAGATTGTAAGTTAGAATTAAGGTATTTTAACAATTTAACTAAAAGAAAACTATTTTAATATAAAAACTGTCATTCTCTTAATGACAATCCATAAAGACTTAACTTTTTGTAACTATAATCCAGCAGACTACCTTCCTAGATCTCAAACCAAAAACCAGCTACTTCAAGCAGCCACAATTTACAGAAACCATTTAAAATGACATAAAACATCAATAAACTACAACATACTTTTCTACTGCTCATCAAAATATAAAATTTTGAACCAATTCCCATGCACTGCTGCACATTTTACACAAACAAGTCATGAATATATAAACATACACTCATGAATCTTTATGTCCAACTGTTTTATTCGATAGATTATAGCAAATAAAAGATTCAAAAACTCTCGACTGACATTTATCCTACTTTAGTGTGTGTTAACTGATTCCATATATTTCTCCAAAAATGATTTTAATCTTATAATATTTCCGATATACATTTCAAATCTTATAGCTTCCTATACTCGAGCAACTTGTCGTCGATTTGCATATTTTGACAGTCAGCGAATTCTGTGACTTGATTTTTAATTTTTTTTTATTAATCACATTAAAGTCACTATAAACAATCCCAATTTGCACGATCTACATTCCTAAACTTGTTTTTGTGAGGCACTTGATTACCATTAGCTTTTCGAATCAGCTACTCCATAAACATACATTTGGTGTCAATCACTTCGTCAAGCTTTATTTTTGTGTGTTTCGCTGACTTACTTTGGTATTGATAGGCTTATGAATAATACATGCAGCTTGATATGATTTTGGAGATTAGTTTTAATTAAATTAAGGTAGAAAAATTAAGATAATAAAAATTATGGAGGTCAACTGAGAGAGAGAAAATCAAAGCTCACGAGAGATGCGGCGTCTGAAAACAATTTAAAGTTTATTATTATTGAAAACTATTATGGCTGTAATAATTTTTGATACTTTATGGTAATACTGCGGTGTCTCTCAATATGATAAGCAATAAAAACGTGCCGGAAAGTTTTTAAAGGTTTCCAATAATTTTAAATGGATATGTTGCTGTAATTTATATGCGAATTTAATGTATTTTATTGAGATTTTTACTTGCTGTCTTTTACAGTCCATGTTGATGACAATATTATTGAGTTTTAAAACTTTTTAAACGCTTTGACGCATAAAATGTTAATCGAAGGTGTCATATCCGCATTTATTGAGGGCTTCCATAGGAAATGAAACATCAGTAGCCTACAAGGAGCTTTTTAAACAGAAAATCTTAACTTAATATTAATAATATTGTAAAAGGGTCCAATGATATTGTAATCCAGCTGAGGGCACTACGACTCCAATCAAACCGAAATCTATTAGCTTAATGACAAAAAATCTTGACTTAAGGACACATAGGGTCCAATAGGAAGGGTGGGATCAGAATCTAAAGCCTTCATATCAGCTATCTGTTCAATATAATAGCTTAAGCAGACCCAGATTGATCCTTAAATCAACTCTTTATGATGATCAACATCTAAATTCCAATAATAGCTCAATATCCTCAAACACTTGAGACTAACTTAAGCAAATTCTTCATTATAAGGTGATTTAATTTTATTGCTTGTTAGTGCTCGTAATAAATTCATTATTCATCGACATTCCTCATAGAAATTTTTTAAGGCGTTCACAGATTCCGACATAAAAGTACCGCTGTGCTTAGTTGAATCATAGCCATTTTGTTAATAGATCACAGGAATAATGACGAAATATTTTTTTTGTGGAATGTAAATAAGGCGCACTTGAAATAAAATCAAAAATTTGTTGTGTGTCTATTTGAGGGGATGACTTGCAGATTAGTTTGAAGTTCAGTCATTAAAATATAAAATTCTGAGCAATCCTTTCTTTGAGAAATTGTTGAGACTTTATTTGTAGAGGGGAATGCTGGTATGAAGTGATTGTTTTGATTGGGGGCAAAGCAATTTGTTTGGGAATAAGCAATTCATAGAATATAAAAATTACGGTGAGGTCACATGAGACAAGCTATATAAGAGGTCGTTCGCAAATTACGTCACGCAAAAAAAACGACTTTTTTGAAACCCCCTTCCCCCCATTGTCACAAATTTTCTAAAGATTTTCCAAAAGCGTGACGTAATTTGCGAACGACCCCTAAGGGTATTGAGATTCTTTTTTAAGGGGATTGTGATATTTTTTCTTGAGGACCCCTATTAAATTCAGCAAATTTTCTATCGGGGGGAGTCTTAACCTCAAATCTACTATTAATTATCATTTTAATTCCTAAACTTTTCTATTCAAAAAACTCAAAATCAGCATTTTATTCAAAGACATTAGCAAAAACCACAAAAATTAAATATCACGATCACATTCAATCAGGGTCATTTTTTTTAGCAATTTTTAACAATTTGTCGTTCATTTATCAAAGCAATCTTTGAATATCAATTGCAGTTTTTTATGCATAGCTTGATCATAAAAAAGTCTTCAAGATATCAATCATACATTCAAAAGTAATCAATCCAATTGTCTAAAGCTCAACAAGCTCTTCAATCGACATCAGATAAATTTTCATCTTTAGATTCTTCACCAAAGAATAGTTCATTGCCTACAAACTAATTTAATTTCCATGGCCAGACTTAATTTATTTTCTAAAGCAAAAAAAAACAGTGAATAATAAAAAGCAATAAACAAAAGACAAGGACGGATCACAAAATCGACGTGTGCTTCACATTTACATAATTTTTTCACGCTCACACTCCCTACGAAAATCAATTTTACAGCTCTTCTCATTTCAAGCAGCTCAATTGATTTATTTATGAGTCATAAATTACAAAACTTCTTTTTCCTTCTTTCCAGATGACTGATAAGACTTAACAATTACAACATAAGAAAAGCTAATTTCCGACACAATGACAATTGTACTAGATGTAAGTTTCGACGATAATCAACAGCAACGAGGCAGCGATAGCAGTAATGGTAACAATAACAATAATAGTCAAAACAGTGCAATTAAAGATGTTAGTAATAAGAAAATGAAGGACAAGCACCGCGATAAAGCATGCTCATCGAAAGAAGCATTAAAGGTGGCGAAAGTGAAAACAAAGGTGAGTTAAAAGTGAAAAAGAAAATTTATTAATTGCAATGCTTTATGTCATAACATAATATGCTATTATCTTCAGTATTTTACGCTAATATATAATGCGACTTTCATTTATTCATATTGTGTATAATTAATAAACGTACTCGAGATTATATGAGATGCTACATAATAATTATAAAGCGATGATGTAGGATGTGGATCTGCTGCATCTTACCACGCAAAATAATGGAAGTTGCAGATTTCTATTTCAATGAATGAAAATGTTTCTCATTCAAAAACAAAACTCAATTCAATGGAAGTAAAAAATTGGTTTTCTGCAGCAACCAGCATCACCGGAAAGATAAAAGTAAAATTTGTTATGCGATATGAATCATTGTACACGCGCTGTGTTTTATGCTGCAGTGAATCATTATTATTTGGTTATGCTTCTCACCTAGCCCAAATTTATCATACAGATGGGATGGAATTAATGATTTTTTGGTCAAAAATCATGCTGTTTGAGATGTTATGGACACTTATTGGTGGATTAATGGGAATGTTTTAAGTCACGTTGGAGAGCTTGGGAGGTTTCTGGATTATTTATGATGTATTTTAGAGATGCATGGATTTTTTTGAAGAGATTTCTGGATTTATTTTAAAGATTTTGAGTAACTGGGTAGTCTGCAAAGGTTAGATACTAAACCTGGGATATTCCTTGGTTTATGGGCAAATCTGATAGGGTTTCAATCAAGTTTCAATATAATTTGGATACCAATTTCCAATTTTGTTCTGACAACGCTCTTGTCATTAGCTTAAGAAGCACTGAACAAGACATACTCCATTCATATTATAATCATATGCTCTCTAAGCAGTTAACCACACTAGATATGAAACCAGTATAGATGTGGTCACTCATGACTGACGAAAACGCATTTTTCTCGAACAGAAGCAAAACATAAATCTCAAAAATTTTATGAATAACGGTAAAAAAATATTTAAAAAATAACGGTCAAAAAATATTTGAAATTTGTTATCATATCCATAATCAGGATGTAATATGGGCAATTCCACGGATGGAGGGAATTCTAAAAAATTCAGTTGTAATTCTTCTTCAACTTGTCAAAAAAAATTCTCAAATTTTATCATTTTAACTAATCAAATAATGTAAGCAACATTGTGATTATGTTTCTTTAGCTGTTTAGTTGCTTAATCTACTTTAACTTTAATTGCATCTATCGTAATTAAGCAAAAATCGTGAATAATATTCGGTATGTTATTGCGGATTGGGAATAAAAAAGCTTTCGCGTTGGTACATTACATTAGTTGAATTAAAAAACTTCATTTTTCTGATTAATAAGTGGTTTATAAGTTAATTTAAGAATGCAGAATCATAAAACAACATAGAATGTACAGTAAATCAACCATAAAAAGTTGTCTAGATGTCTTTAAAGTGATAAATTTTTGTGTGAAATATCAGAATTCCATATTTTGTAATGTACCAACTAGAGATGTCAATTATTTGGGTTTTTACTATTTGTACAAATACCAAATACCCCAAATAGTAAAACCCAAATATTTGTACAAATACCAAAAAGTTTTTTGTATGGAAAAAATCAAAAAAATATTATATATTAGCAATAATGGGATCTAAATTTTGTCTAGAAAACCCTATTTCACTAATAAAGTGCGTCAGAATTTAAATGATTCAGAAATTAAAATACTTAACAATTTATAGATAAAGTTTTAGGCACTGCATGAAAAAAAATTATATTTTTCCACAAGAATCATGCAAAAGTCAGTAGAAATAATTAAATTAAATATTTTCATAACTAAATCAAATTTAGAGAACAGAATTCTCAAGAAATAATAATATCTCTTCTTAAAACAATTCTGTTAATTAATTGAGCTAAACAAAATCTGAAACTGAATACTTCAAAATGTGTTCAAAACTTTATTAATGAGCTTTTTTTCTTCAAATTTATTGAAAATTAAGTCAAAATTATTAAAAATTTGATATCAAAGTGTACAAAATTTAACAAGATATAGTTTTTGAATCTCATTTTAAAAATAATTTTTTGTACCCAAATTATTTGGGTGTAAACCCAAGTATTTGTATGACCCTAAATAGTGCTAAAAAACCCAAATACCCAAATATTTGTTATTTGTATCTGACATCTCTAGTACCAACGCTTCTTAAAATCCAAATATTTCATTAATTAAAGCATTTAGAAGGAACAAATAAGTTCAGAAAGGTAAATTTCAGCGTCTCACATAAGTATATGTAGTCATTTGTATGATTCATAATCAAGGAAGCAAAGTAGGTTGGATGGATCCAATACCATCTTTTCCCTCTCAGAAAACACGCTAAAAAGTAATCAAAAATAGGCAAAAACAGACCTCAATGATTCATAATATTTCCGTACAATTTAACATCGCGAATGGACAGAAAATTGCTAATAATATATTTTATATTTCAAAGAATGCAATACGAAATCTGTGTCAAATGACAATGTAAACTTTTACTTTATACTCTGAGGTTCATTAAACGCTATATTTCCTTAATTTCACGCTTGTGCAGAGATATTCAAATTTATGCATAATTTGATTACTCAGATATCAAAAAATGTTTATTAAAAATTTTTCTTCTTTGTCTTAATTGTTAATAGCCATTTAGCATCGACCGAAATATTGTAAAATTACTTACAGACTTTTATTCTCTATTGTCGTGCTTTGTAGAAGCAAAAAACATCAACAACTCAAAAAAATATAAAGGTTTAAAGAGAAAGAAATGAAATTTTGTTGAATCAGAAGATATGAATGTAGGTAAATGTGCTTGTGCGAGATTAGAAAGTAAAGCGTGATGTGAGTACTAAAGCAAAAATGTTTATATACTTCTGATGATGGGTCTTTAACTCATTTTTTTATAACTTTTACACGACAACAAGAATTCCGTATGAAATCTTCACTTGATGAAAATGGATGGGAAAAAGATCCAATGAATGATGTTAATGATGCTTTCGTTGAGAAATAAATTCTTGTTAATTAATTTAAGTTTTTTTCTTCATCCTCATCAAAGCGTTTATGATGTTTCTTTAGTGCAATTGTTAAAGAGAATGGAATTAGAGCTTTGTCTGTTCTATGTCTGGGGTCGGTTGCTAGGGTACCCTACCTACCCTGCCCTAGGGTACCCCACCTACCCTGCCCTAGATGTGTACCCTAGATGGAGGGTTGGGGTAGGATAGGTGGGGTACATCAGGTAGCTTTAGAAGCTTTTGGATATTTTGAATTTTTCCATTACTGTTGAAAGCTAATAACCACACCAATAAGTGCCTCAATCTAAAAAAATGCGCTAATGTAGATCACATATGACCATGTCTTCCATACCACTTGATTCTCTTCATTGCAATTACAATTATGATTATTATCACATTACATCTTGATAGGTCTTAACGTCGCTAATTCGTTTGGTCTTTTACTTTTGATTTTTATTTTCATGGTAACTGAGCAATTTTCTTTTCATTCTCAAGCTGTGTTGTTGTTGTTGTTTTTGGAAAAACTATTGTTCCATTATTATTTACTACTGTTGATGTGATCATTAAAGAATAAGAGGTCGGCGGTGGGTAGATGATGTGAATGAAATAAAATCTATGAATTACGTTGAGTAAATGTCAGGTGTTTATTACGTTTAATTATCAAATTCACATATTATATAGCATGACTTTTTTTCATTCATCTGATTTGGAATTAATAAATGGAGTTGAAATTCATACCTAGTTTCATGGGAACAATGAGATAATTGAATTAGGTGCTTTTGTGAAAGAAATATTTTTGATGGCGTTCGAAATGGATGAAATTTTAATAGCAGTGACTAATTGATGGGTTTAGGGGCCACAATTTCTTGCAATCAATAGGATTCACCGAGTAGCTGATACTTTTTCACATTATTAGGTTGATGAGTACATTAGAATTAAGAGGAGGTCCTCTGAAGTGATTAACAATCCCATAAATCACAAATGTAAGACATTATAGAACATAACCTACCTAGGTGTATACCCTAGGGTTACCCAAGGGGTATGGGTACCCTGATATGTATATCATAGGAGCAACCATCCCCATACCTCCTTAAAATCAAAATACATTGCTTCCAATCTTCTCATGCAACCAAGTTACTTTTCCAGCTACTCAGCATTTAACAACTCTCGAAAAAATTGCATAATGTGCTAAAACATGCTGAAAATAAAAGAAACAAGGCATTCAAAGTACAAAAAAATATTTTTGAATAAGATCTCGGAAGAAAAAGTCAATTTGAATTAAAATTTTCATTATTTACAAACTCACGTCTACAAAATTAAATCGTTTTAACACTAAAAAAAATTTGAAAATTATGTTCGGTCAGCATCGCAAGAAATGCAAAATAATGAGAACAAAAAAATCTCACATTTGAAAAGTGCTGATTCATTAAAAAAAGAGCTCAATTTTCGATGCTTAATTGACGAAATGCTTTTTTATCGTTAACCGTTAGCAAACTTTTTTTCAGTTGTTTGTTGCTTCATACCAATGATCAAATAAAGAAAACCCGAAATTCGCGTATTTCTACTTACTTTGATTGAATAACCAACACAGCACTTCTCCGACAGTATTTTCTTTCGATTCTTCACACCCGAAAATGAAACGAAAAGCAAAACTGGCAAAAAATATGGACAAGGTCAGTATCGAGAGAAATTTACCAACGATCACTCTCCGCAAGCATGCTATAACCCGTTTCCTTCTTCAATTATCATTCTCGGAGAAAGTTTGCAAAAAAAAACTTTCTTTACTTATCTCGACATTTTGATTATGCATTCCACACTGGTCTAAAATCGAAAAAAAAGTGCAATTGAACTTTTAAGGGAAAGTTTCACCAAAATCATTCGAAGATGTCTCATTTGAAAGCTGTTATATGTAGGAACAAATTCCCAAATTTTCAGACTTTTTGGTTCATCTGGTGCCATATGGCAGTTCCTTAAAGTTGAAGTGGGTAAATATTAGGAATTTTTTTGAACCTCACTTGACCTGAATTTTCTCAAAAACTACTAAATCAATTGAAAAACTGATTTTAATTCCTAAAAGGATATGCAAATAGCTTTAATTTAATATATTGATATGTAAAATTTATTTTGCCTTTTTAGAGTTATGTTGAGATATGTATGAAATTTTGGCGAAAAACCACTCTAAAAATGTTGTGAATGCCACAAAAATTTTTTTTCAAATATGTTAGGCACTCAGTTAACATTTTCTAAAAGCAGAGAGTCACAGCTTTTCAAAACGGGGTCAATCTTGACAATCGGACTGCAGGTTTGGAAGTTATTGCCGGTCAAACTTTGGTAAAAATTCGAAAACCTCAAATATTTAATTCTAAAATTTTACTCAAAATTCTTACTTTTTTCGCAAAACATGTCCAAATTCATTTATTTAATGTATTTTGGCAATAGAAATTCATTTTTGATCGATTTTTGAAGAATTTTTTTAAAACAGACTGATTTTCAATACCCTATGCTGGTTGTCGAGCAGCTCCTTTTTCGACTCACTTAAACCGCTATAACTTTTTTTCTAATAAATATATTTTAATTTTGTTTTCACTATGTGATAGCTTATTACACTACCTTTAAAATGACGTATAATACTTGATGGTTGTGCATCGTATCGGCCACATAATCGGCCATGGTTTATAGCCGACCCCTTTTTGAAAAAATTCCATAAAGGTCATTTCTACATATGGCATTTAAGAACCAAATTATTCATTGTTTTTGTGTTTTTTATGTTTAATTATGAAGACTTTAAGTATCAAAGCCAAAATTTTGTGTTTTGGAAATCTTCTGGTGCTCATAGGTAGACCTTTTGGAAGTAGACCCTAGTCAATGTTTACTAGCTACCTGTGAGCACCAGAAGGTTTCCAAAACACAAAATTTTGACTTTGATACTTAAAATCTTAATAATTAAACATAAAAAATACAAAAACAATGAATAATTTGGTTCTTAAATGCCATATGTAGAAATGACCTTTATGGAATTTTTTCAAAAAGGGGTCGGCTATAAACCATGGCCGATTATGTGGCCGATACGATGCACAACCATCAAGTATTATACGTCATTTTAAAGGTATTGTAATAAGCTATCACATGGTGAAAACAAAATTAAAATATATTTATTAGAAAAAAAGTTATAGCGGTTTAAGTGAGTCGAAAAAGGAGCTGCTCGACAACCAGCATAGGGTATTGAAAATCAGTCTGTTTTAAAAAAATTCTTCAAAAATCGATCAAAAATGAATTTCTATTGCCAAAATACATTAAATAAATGAATTTGGACATGTTTTGCGAAAAAAGTAAGAATTTTGAGTAAAATTTTAGAATTAAATATTTGAGGTTTTCGAATTTTTACCAAAGTTTGACCGGCAATAACTTCCAAACCTGCAGTCCGATTGTCAAGATTGACCCCGTTTTGAAAAGCTGTGACTCTCTGCTTTTAGAAAATGTTAACTGAGTGCCTAACATATTTGAAAAAAAATTTTTGTGGCATTCACAACATTTTTAGAGTGGTTTTTCGCCAAAATTTCATACATATCTCAACATAACTCTAAAAAGGCAAAATAAATTTTACATATCAATATATTAAATTAAAGCTATTTGCATATCCTTTTAGGAATTAAAATCAGTTTTTCAATTGATTTAGTAGTTTTTGAGAAAATTCAGGTCAAGTGAGGTTGAAAAAAATTCCTAATATTTACCCACCTCAACTTTAAGGAACTGCCATATGGCACCAGATGAACCAAAAAGTCTGAAAATTTGGGAATTTGTTCCTACATATAACAGCTTTCAAATGAGACATCTTCGAATGATTTTGGTGAAACTTTCCCTTAAAAGTTCAATTGCACTTTTTTTTCGATTTTAGACCAGTGTGCATTCATGTAAGTTTCCTGTGCTCCACACTTAAGAACTTTAATGTTGTTATATAAAAAGGAATTGAGGTTAAGTAAATGCATGACTCAGACAAGTCATCCATAAATCACATGCGATGTCTGCATGTCAATCTCTTTTTATAAGAATTGTTGGTAATTATTTTCTGCAATAATAAATATCATAATTAAGAGAATTGAATTATGAATGTAATAAATGATCATTAATCTTAGTTAATAATGGTTTTTTTGGCTGGCAGATTTGAAAGCATGGGAAAAATTGGAAAATATTAGTATTTAATAAATCATGATTTAATTGACAAATTGGATCCAAATTGGCTCTGAGTCGAGCTAGCCTCGCATCTCCTTTCCAAGTTCGTGCTCAAAAACCTCAAATTACGAGACTTTTGGTACCAAATATTCCAGAAAAATTGGGATGCTCTCAAAAAGTCCTTCTATGCCCCTAACTCAGTAGTTCTTTAACTGTGTGCTGCACTTTTCCTTGATTCCTTGAACATTTTTTTGAAATTGCTCGAGCTCCGAAGTTCCACTAGACATACCTCGACTACTTTTCTAACTAAAATGAGATTTAAATGTAAATTTTTGGAATTCTAGTGTGCCGTCGAATCTTCAAAATTACAAAGTAATGCTAAAATAATTTATAATCTAAAAGTAGATCTCTTAAACTTCTCCTCTAAATCATTTAGTCATTAGTAATCCAAAAGCATGTAACTTTTTCAGCACTGATCTCATTTTCTCAAGAAATCCTTTCCAAAAAATTAATTCAAAACTCTTCCAACAGAGGAAAAGGCGGACAATATGCGAACTACTCCACCTTTCCATTCAGCAAAAAAATCCATTTAAAAAGATCACTTAAGAAAGTAGCAATTCAATCACACAAATTATTTCGTTACTCTCGTTCAGTTCTCTTAATTTCAAAATATCCAA
The DNA here is from genome assembly GCA_963573255.1 of Chironomus tentans. Lineage (NCBI taxonomy): Eukaryota > Metazoa > Arthropoda > Insecta > Diptera > Chironomidae > Chironomus > Chironomus tentans. The sequence continues at coordinate 29,723,720 of OY754303.1, read as the reverse complement.
TTTTGTAAAGAAATTTTTCTTCTTTTTCTCTTACAAATTTTTATTGGATAATTATTCCTTCTTTTGCAACAATTTCTTTTTTTAAAGCATTAATTCAAATTAAATTCAATTTTCTCGACTTGCGTGGTTCGATAAATACGTCTATTAAGCAACACACTTACTGTCACTGTATATGTAGACTGCATGTAATTTATTTTTGTAAGCTTAAAGTTCGTTTCTATTACCTGCGGTCTATAATCATTTTTAGATTTGTAGATATGCATCAAATTTACAGCTTAATGTTGAATTTACTGGAAATTACCACTTTTGAAATATTTCATAGTTCTATGAGAAAATTGCATATTAAAAGAAATTGGATAGAAGCTGAGAAGAAAATTAAAATTAAAAAAAAAACTTGTGAGACGTGAAAGTTTTGCATTTTCTGTCGATGGGAAAATAATGGGCGTTTTTGATAACAGCAGCACTAATTGTAATGCTCGTGAAATTAATGAATATAATTACAGCTACAAGAGCTGTGTGATACTACAATTTTTGCATCACTATCGTTTCCATCGAGGAAATTTCTTCTGATTTTGATTGGAGATTCCAACTGAGAAGTTAGATCTTTGCATTGAGATTATGGTTTTTGAAAGTTACAACTGTGCATTACTATCAGCATCTCGAGGTATAATCAAAATTAATGTTTTTATTCGATTTCCTATTCCGTGAGATTATTTGAGAGTTGATTTCAATCAGAACGGAAAGGAACTTGAAGTTTGAGGGATTTTCTGGTTGTTTGATTAACATTTAATGACTATGGTGGACTATGGATTCAATAGTAGCAAACTATTAGCTTTATTAACCTGAAATCTTGATTAAGCAACTTAGTATCTGGAACTTAATTTTTGGATGCTCTCTACTCCTCTAAAAAAAGCCCTAGAATCAGTCATCAAGTTCCTCGACAGATCATACTTATTATTGACCAAATAAATCACAATATGAGCATCAAAAGCATCTCCCTCTCCTAAATCCATCACACAATATTGACATCCTAATGTATCATATAATAACTAACTAAATCTCTCTCTCATCTCTCAATTTCCAGAATGAAAAGAAATCAAATTGCAAAAAATTATCATCAGCATCATCCGCATCACTTTCAACTGCCACAACAACATCCTCAGCATCGCCAATTTCAATTAAAGATAGTCTAATCGATAATAAAGAGAAATTGAATGATCTTAATGATCAAATTTTAAATAGTCAACATTTGAGTCAGCCAAATTTTCATCGGCATCATCATCATCATAATCCGTTGGTGCAGAGGAACAACAGTACGTGTACGGAGAGACATAATAGTGTTGGAAGTCATGATTTTAGAAATAATTTTAATCCATCATACCATAAGACAGAATCGATAATGTCTTCCGATTCAGACATACGGTTCACGAGGAAAAAGCTTGGCGATAATCAACGGTGTGGTTGTATTGTTATTGCCGGCTTTCTTGTTATGCTTCTCGTTGCCGGACTAATATTATGTGAGTATGAAATTGATTCTTTTTGGTGGGAATGAAATTATGTTATGTCGTCGATTGATTTTTGTGACTAGAATTAATGTGATAATTTTGGAGAATTGTTGTCATGTAAAAAGGACGTCACAGGGGGGAGAGGGTAAAGAGGTATAAAGCAATAGTGAAAGGATGCCTTATTTTTGGATGTCATTCATAAACGACCCCATATAGTTTTTGAATAAGAAGGCAGCCATGCGGACGGCTGAATCGACATTTGGGACCGACACCAGACTGCCAACGTATCCTTCGACCAAAATGTCGCTCCAGAATTCCAACGCTAATAATTACTATGTAACCAAAACTAACAGTTAGACCAAGCCAATAAAAAAAAATTTAATTATTTAACCAACAGTTAATTTCCATTGATCTACCTGAAATTTCATTTCCACACCAAACGGTTATCAAAAAATAAAAATTAAAAAGTAAAAGTGAATCGCGATTGCTTAAACATGTAGCTGCACGAAATTTAATTGGAGGAAAATTAAATTAGCTGCAATATTACAGAATTGCATGTGTCAGTAATAATTTAATGATTTATTTTCATTTCATTTTCGTTACAGATGCTGGCTGTAAGTACAAACACTCACATGAGAGACTTTCTTTTCCGACATCATGTTTTACAATGTATTTTAATAAGTGGTTGATGAAGCAGTTTTGTTTAACAATAGACAGAAGCAATGCTGCTTGTCACAACTAAATAAATAAACATTTTTTTCTCTCGTGTGTTTTATGACAATTGCACGGTGATCGGAAGGAAGTTTGACAAAAATTTATAATTTTCACTGCTTTCTTTCCACAGATCTTTTCCTACATTCAAAGCCTCAACCAAATCGAATATTTCGTGGACGTATACGCGTGATAGAGGGAGATCACTTTGTTATGAATTTAACAGATCAAAATTCAATTGAGTTTCTCGAGAAATCACGTGAATATCGTGAACGAATTAATCTGCTTATATCAAGATCAGATTTTCGTAAATATTACGATGGATGTGAAATTTTAGCGCTCGACGGACACGTCTTTGATGAGCGGAAAAATTCAACAAATAAAGACTTAATTGTTCATTTTCTATTGAATTTCGATCCAAAATCAGATGAGATTTTTGCCGGTGTTGATGAATTACGTAAAATATTTCTCAAAGAATTCCAACCATCAGCCACAAATGGTGCACGATTTTTCCGTAATTTGAAAATAGACCTTAACGCGTTTCAGCTGAAAGAGGTGAATTTTGAGAAGTTTGATGATATCTTTGTGACATCATCAGCTCATGTTGACAGCTATGGGAATTCTCATGATATTAATTTGGCATCAGAAGAAATGAAAATATATCCACAACGTACATGCGAGCCTGTCAAGTTAAAGTTTTGTCGTCAAATTGGATATAATATGACAACATATCCAAATCTTCTCGGTCATCAGTCGCGAGAGGAAATTGAAAGAGATTTAATTACGTTTCGAGAAGTTGTTGATAGTGAGTGCTTTCTACAGGCGTACGACTTCCTGTGCCACTTACTTCAGCCACCATGTGAGCTCACACTCGAACCAAAATCAAATCAAATTTACATCAAGCCACGGCTTCTGTGTCGTTCTTACTGCCAGGCATTTGCTGATGGCTGTTTGAGTAGAATTCCACAAAAATTTCGACCTTACTTTGACTGTGAACGTTATCCAGAACAGTCATCAATGCAATCATGTCGACATCAACCAGCATGCATGACACAGTTGAAAGCTTCAGGCAATGGATTGCGAATTTGTGACGGAGTTGCTGACTGTCCAAATCTCGAAGATGAATTATCATGCTCGTACTGTCCAACTAATGCTCTTTATTGCGGACGTGGTCGTTCATGCATTTCGAGAGAAATGAGATGCGATGGAAAATTTGATTGTGCTGATGGAAGTGACGAGAAAGATTGCTGTAAGTTCGATGACACATTTTTTTGAGGTTATGTTTACATTTTTTTGAAGAATTAACCTTCACATCAATTACTTCTTCTAAACCACTTCTAATTCAATTAATTTAATTGACAGTATCAATTTCACCGCTTGTTGAGCATTTAACAAAACCAAAGCCATTAATTCCGCATCGCCCTCAATTTTATCATGAAGGTTTTGCGGTCTTTTCGGAGAAAGGTCAAACAGGAAAGCTCTGTGCCGAGGGCATGGAATCTAATGAATTTGTGAGATCAACTGTTGCTGAATCATTGTGCAAGGCATTAGGCTATGAGTGAGTAAAAGTAAATTGAAAATTTTGTTGTTTGTCTAATGCGTGATTTATGTACTTTCTTAAATAGACGCGTGACAAACTCAGAAGTTCGTAATGATACGGAAGGAGGCCACAACAATTATGTTCGTGTGTTAGATCCACGAGCAGCAGAAATCTCATTTGTAAGAACAACTTGTCCAAAACGTGAAGCTTTCTATCTTGGATGTAGTCAATTAGAATGCGGAAGACAATCAGCATTTACAGGCGATAAAGTTGGTGTTGCATTACCAAAAATGTCGTTGCCTGGAGATTGGCCTTTCCATGTTGCATTATTCAAGAAAGATTCCCATGTATGTGATGGCACATTAGTTTCATCGCATTGGGTTTTGACGACAGCATCATGTTTTCAAGGACAATCCAAAGCGACGTGGATGGCTGTTTTTGGAAATGTTAGAATCGGTGTGACTGCTCCATGGACACAGAAAAGACGAATTGTAAGTGCTTAATGATTCTTTGTCTTCTATAGCTATTATTATTCATTCTCATCCCACACATAGGTTGGATTAGTAAAATCTCCAGTTGAAGGTTCAACAGCCGCCCTCATACGTTTACAAACACCAGTCATCTATTCAGATTTCGTGCGTCCAATTTGCCTACCTGATGATGACTTTACAAAGAACTCAATCATTACTGATTATCCAATAAATTCTGCATTGTCATCGAGCAATCTTATTGATCAGCCACATGCTGAGAAATTTTATGGAAATAAATTACGAAGGACATTAAACTTTGTCGAAGATCGTCAATTCTTCCAAATTTCTGATAAAGAAGATGAAGAAAATGAAGATGAAGATAATCAGTCACTTTATTCAGAAATCACCGCATCAGAGCTTGTCGACGAGCACATGCATTCCGTCCGACCAGAACCACAACTTCAACCAAGATCTGCATCTTATTATCCGAATCATAATCCACAACAGCAGCATGTAAACAGCGTACAAGAAGAAGAACAGCATCAGTGGAAGCAATGCAACACACTCGGCTGGTCTCGTCAACGTGAGCACTTGCAACGGGTTCAACTGAAGATGATTGACATGAAGGCATGCGAGAATATCTCAATCGCAACTGTAAATAGTGTCTGTGCTGAGGCAGCTTATCATAAGCAGGATTGTAATGTGAGTTGATGTGGCTACTTTTTGTTGGGTTAAAGAATGTGTGGGATTGGGTATTTGGGAGTCATCCATAAATAATATTGAATTGTTAAGCTATTCGTTCAACAATTTTTCAAATTTTTAAGGGGACAGGGGGATTTAAGAATTTGTGACCGTTCTTTCTTTAAAAATTTTGTGAAAAGGAAGGGGAGGGGGTCGAAAAAGTAGTTTTTTCCGTGATGTAATTTAAGAATGGTTTGATTCTATATGACACTTCAACATGAACAATATTGAAGCACAAAGAGCCAGTATTTTGTCATTTAATTCTATATAATTTTTGTTTGGACATCAACATCCGTACCTTTTGCTGACTAATTTAAAAATGCAATCTAAGAACCCATTTCTTCATCATAACCGTCTACATCAACATCAAAAATACAATCAACAAACTAATCACTGTTATTACTATCATTTATTTCTAAACCAAACAGGAAGAAGAATTTGCTGGAAGTCCGATGATGTGTCTACTGTCAGATGAAAAGCGGTGGGCATTAGTTGGCGTTTCATCATGGAGAATAGCATGTACACATAGCGGAACCGAACGACCGAGAATGTACGACAAAATAGAATCAAATGTTTCATGGATTCGTGAAATTATAAACTCAGTCTTACCATGAGATTCACAAAAAAAGAGATGAAAAAAAGTTCAAGTTTTTTCTCAATTAAAAAAATGTGATAAAAATTTTTCTTGAGTGTTGTTTTGCGTGAGAAAAAAAGAAGTAAATTTTGAGGAAGAAATTCATTTGTTGTTGCTGTTGATAAATTTCCCAAAATTGTTTATTTTTGTAATTTATTTATTATGCTTTTTATTAAAATTAATTGTACTTGCTGTACTGTAATCTTTTGTATCATAAAAAATTATTATATAATAATTTTTGCCATTTAAATAAAGAAAAGATTTATATTGACAACTAAAAATTATTGCGGTGTTAATTAAATAATTATTTGTTGAAATCATGAATAATAACAGTTCATGAAGTGTCTGTTATGGATTATCTACACGCTAAATGCCCATGGCGAATGAATATTGAACGGAAATTTTGTTACAAAGGAGTTTTTAAACATTAATCATAGCTTTTTTGCAAAAATTTTAACAATACCATTTATAGTTCAAATACGGGCAATTATTGTCATTTATTTCCATAAGGCGTTGATGTGGTTTTAATTGTGTATAAACTTTTCATTTTTAATAAAAGATTTTAAAGAAAAGTCGGTTAATCAAGAAAAAAGTCATTTTTCAGTTTTTTTATGAACTTTGTTGGACAGAAAGTAAGATTAGCTAGTGATTTTTGAAATGTTTGGAGGATATATATTTGTAGAATACAGAGCTGGGTTTCTCGGTATACCCATAACCCCTACCTCTGGAGTATACACCTTATGAATAGCCTGTGGTAGGTGTAGTTGATGGGAAAGGTGTATACTGAGATACACAGCCCTGGTAGAATAATATAGATATGAGCATTTATCCCAATAAATTTACAGGAGAAAAGCTGCAATAACTCAGAGGTTAAGGTGTTGGCCTCCTAAAATTTAGTAAGATACATTGTTTTTTTTCTGTTACACGATTTGAGGTTAGGCATTTTTCACTTTTATGTGTCATAAAAATGTGCAGAATTAACTCCCAGAATAGGATAATGTGCAGAGGACTCCCAAAAAAAGAGAAATGCCGGTCTGAGGAATTTAGAGTTACTGAACACTTCAATAGGCAAGAGTTTGTGGTATGAAACTAGGAACGAGAGAATTAGTGTTAACCTGACTACAAAATTGACAGAATGAGCCTAAATTCATACAGATAGTTTGATCAAATAACCATACTTATGGCATAACAAGTACCTTTCCGTACTTAAAGTCGATCACTCACTAAGACCTTCCAATAATTGATTAATAAACCTCCAAAATCATCTAAATCAACCACACAAAATCACTCTAATTGACTTGTAATCATCACCTCCCTTTTATGGTTTACAAATTATTGTTCAAGTTTAAATCGACACAATAAAAAAACACATAATACATTACAGCACATAATCGTTATTGTTTTTTGAATTTCATATTAAGCAACTGGTGTTCCGCTTCATAAAAAAATTTGACAACTTGTTATTTAAAAAAAAATTGTATCACAGCAGTTATGAAATGGAAAGAGTGCTTAAGAAAGGTTTAAGATTACTGACAAACCGTACGGAAAGTGTCAACAGTGTCATTATAGATTTGCTCCGATGCATGAAATGATCTCTTAAACATTTATTTCTTTCAGTTCAATAATACAGCACAAACAGTTTTTAGTCTGATGATGTAAGCACGAAAAATAATATTGCAAATTTTCTATGATGCAAGTGACATTTTAGGTAATTTTTTTTCAGCCGTTTCTCGTTCTGTTGAAGATAAATCGCATGGGTGTTTTAACTAAATGCAGCACTTAAGGCGACAATTTAATTATATTTAATATGGTCATAAATTTTATTGAAAGTTGATTTGTAGTATCTATCGACTTTCAGAATGTTTCGAGTTACTATTTCGTGTCAATAGCTGCAGCTAGCTGATTAGATTGTACTGTGTCAAAAGGGTATTGGGAATTAGATTAATGTGAGAAAATTTATTGAATTGCAGTTAAAAATGAAATCTGTTTCTTGACATACACTTTGAATCTAGAATTACTTACCCTGTACCCTCTATGTATTAGAGTATACACTAGTATAAGGGTACACCCCTAGGGTATCCACAGATAGATAAGGGTAGATGGAGTGTAAATGGTTTAATTCTCTGCATAATTCTGTGATTAAAGTGGGAACGGAAATTTCAACTTTTTGTGATAGAGAGATGTCTCAAGTGAAGGAATCCTCAAGCCTCTAATTGAATGATCTCCTAATTCTAATTAATTTCATTAAATTGAACATAATTATCATGATGTGAACTGATATTGTCAGATTTACATTAAAGAAATCAAGGGACAGCTTCAAATTAATATTATTGAGCGCAAAAGATTTTCCTGCCATTTACTGCATGGATTATGTCGCATTTCAAAAATCTCAAACTATTTAAATTAATCTCAATCTCTGCTGCACTAAATTCTATTCAATTTAACTAAAACAAGTTTACTTTTACATTTTTTCAACAATTTTTTTCTTAGAAATCTCCAATAAATTCACTACATGACATAAATTCATTACAATGGAAATTCTTAGAAGTATTATGTTCATTTCTGAATTACCAAAGGGGTTGATCTAAAATGACATCCAATGTTTAGGGGGAGGGAGGTCTGAGGCTGGGTGACACTTCCATATGATTTTCAATTGCTAAAAAAATGCTAAAAACAGAGGGGGAGGGGGTTCTAAAAAATATAGTTTTTATGTGACGTCATTTATGAATAACCCCAAACATTTAGCAGTACATGAGATTAAAATTACTAAAACTTTTTTTAATTTGCATAAAAACTTATCGACTTAACTTAATGAACATTATTATATAACAAGGAGATTTAAGTACAATTCGATCTGATTCGTATGTGCACTTGAGAAATAAACAATTAAGAAAAGTCAGCATGAAGTATCGATTTTTTTCCTGAAGTTAATTTTCTTTCGAAATTGCAAGTTTAATTTGAGGTATACAGCAGGAAAAAGCTAAACGAAGTCAATAATTGTGGATCATTAAAAGAATTTTTAATCATTAAGAAAATTCATCAATATAAAAAATTTCTAGGCATTAAAAAGTACGGGAACAATAAGCCACAAACCGAATCATTAAGAAACATTACATTTCCCATTGATTTTCCTACAATCAATGAAGTACAAGGTTCCGTTAGAATTTCACAGATAATTTCATACATTATCAGTAGTGAGCTTCATAAATCATCCACAAAGAAATCATTTCACGTCTGATTACAAATTTTGATGATACATCACATAATTTTCCTTCCTTCTTGTGATTTCTAATGTCCAGATTGTGTGCTACAAAGTGTTCATTACTTCCACCAAAAAAAATTGTGATTGATGACTTTTTGACGCGCTTCGACTTTGATTGAAATGTTTTATTGTTGTTACAATTTTCACTCACCTCATGTAATTTGCTCTTTATGTTTTATGTGATCTGTTTCATGGTGGTTTTGATTTTTTTTATTTCTCTTAATTTCGGTCGTGGTAGAAAATTTATTATTAATTTACTGGATCGTGGAATTTGGTTTGATTTTTTTTCTTGTTGTGTTTTCCATTTCCATTATTATTGTTATTAATGCCGTCTTTCATTGCACTATGATACCTTCATCATGAAACATAAAACTCTCATGATCGGATTTATTTGATGGGAAATTTTTGAGCTCGACATTTACAGACTGATTTTTTTATACCTTTATTAACTAGACTGAATATGCATGAACTACATGCAATGTACTACTAATGCATTAATGTTAAGTATGTTATGTGAGTATGAACTTCATAATTCAGTTAAGTCTTGGATGTTGAGGGCAAGGGAATAGACAATTGTAAGAAGAGGGTAGGGACATAGAATGGGGTATTAGAAATTTTTTGAGGGGGGTATTTTGAATTTTTTTATATGAACGGCTAAATTTAGGGGGTGTTTTGGGATTTTCTTCTCAAAAAATTCTAGTAAATTGAAGAACATTTCCATCAATAGAAGTGTTTTAACTCCAAAATCAACCCCTCCCACCTGTATACGCCCCCCTAGACCTAGTCAGGATGAGAGCTTCTTTGATATTAATTTTCATTATGTAGTTTTTGAACAAAAAAATCTGTTGCAATAGTCATTTTAGAAGTAAGTTGGGGAGAGGGTAATTTGTCTTTGTCAGAAGGACATGGAGGGTACCTAAAAATTTCTAATCCCATTTGATCCCACAATGTATCTTCCCCTTGCTATACTCTTCACTCATGTAAAGAGGATGACTTTTAGACCTCACAATTAATTCTCCCATAAAACGTATGTATGCATTACATTCACAAGCAGGAACAATTTTTTAATTGCTAAATGTAAATTTAATTAATAAAGCAACATGTCGAGATATTTACATGAAGTTCAGAAGCAACAGCAAACAAAAGAGATTGTGTAAGTACACAAAGCAGCATGCTTAGAGTCAAGAAAGGGGAAAAAGGCAGCAAAAGTATTTAAAATCAATTAAAATTACTTCTATGCTGATGAAAATGGATGAGGAAACTCTAAATTACCAAATTGACGAAACATCGATTTCGTACAGAAATTAAGGCAGTTGCAGGCTTTAAGCATTAATAGAAATGGCATTGAACCAATCCCATTAATTCATTTATCTTCTACCTTCCTATAAAAATCAATTTGCCCATAAATATTGTGCAAAGATCAAAGCCGGAGAAGAAGGAATCAACTAGATCAAATGACTGTTGGAAGCATGTTTAGAATTAAGGTTTGAATTTAGTGCTGCCAATGGGTGAGTCACATCAGTTGGTAGTTGGATTAAAGTCATGATTTTCGGTTAGAATTATTATGGTTTTGGGAAAATTGGCATTAATTCGAGTTACTGGTGAGATTCATTCTTGATTTAGTGAACACGAGTAGCTGAAAGTGCTGATTTTGGTGGCTATAGCATTTAAAAAGACAGTAAGTGACCTGGATCAACCTGGATGTTTGATATTTAGATCGTTTATTGATATTCAATGAACTATTGATGATTTATGGCATAAATCTGAGGAGGAAGGACTTTTAAGCAGTTCCTACGTCCCAAAAGCCATAATTGACTCAAAATACCTACATCCAATTATGTAAATTCAACAATGTAAATTGATTTCAATTTACGACATTTTAAATCTTTTTGTTGATGACTTAAATGAGCCACAAAATAAACAAAAAGAAAAGTGAAATGAGTAGCAATTGTATTGGATCTTTTTAAATGCTTTTTTTTTTCATTCCGATTAAAAAAACCACAAAAAAGTTTCTTATTGAGTGGACATTCACGGAAATAAATGAAGCAGCAACATGTAAAACTTCAATATACATGAGGTCATTGTAGTCAATTTTTTGTGCTCTATAAAATCTCAAAATAAATATACAGCAGGCTCCAATGAAGCTGCAATGATATCAATTTTTGTAAAACATAAATTTTCTTATGTGTCGAATGAAAAAAAGGCATTAACAAGTCAATGAAAGTTGAGATTAAAATCATTAAAAATTGCAATGGCTCGTTAAGAGTATTGTAATCATAAGGGGAGTGCCATTCTACTTCTCGATTGAGCCAAGAGCATGAATAGCATTTTGTTATGTGACGAAATGTAAAGCGACACCTGAAATTTTTTTATATTTCTTCAATTTAATTGCTTTTTCCTCTAAAGAAAAATGTTTCCATCTATTTCTGTAATTAATTTCATTTCTGCATGAATATAATATGTATTGTGTTCAGTCATAGATTCAACATATGATCTCATTGCATATACAGCATAGGTGATGTTCACCAATGACGTCTAATAGGAGGGAGGAGGGTCTGATTCTATTAAAAAAAATTGTTCTTTGTACTATAATTTTAATCAGCTGGATAGACAATCAAGCTTTTGATAGACAATTAGGGGTGTAACCAGAAATCTTTCAATGGGGGGGGGGGGGAGATTTTCAAATTTTTTTAATGTTTTCCCTCAAAAACTGTAGAAGAATTGAAGAATTTTTAGCGAAGGAAGGCCTCCGAAGGAGAGATTTGTCCCAAGATCCACTCTGGTTACGCGCCTGATAGACATCATTTTCAAGCAGGCCCCATCTATGAAGTATTCATTAACTACAAATAAAATGTGTAATAAAAATAATAATAATACATTAATAATACAATGGGTGTGCATATATGAAGTATGTTTCACACTTTTGCGGGTCACTCATTAATTTCACACACTAAAATTGCATGTTCCCCTTACCTACTGTATATTAAAACTAAGGAATTTCGTGCATAAAGAAATCTTTGACTCACTTAATGCCAAAAATTCTTTTCTTATATGATGGTAGCAGGGCATGCATAAACATGACTAATTTTATGTTCCTGAAGGTCAATGCTTCTAAACAAAGAGAAATAAATGCAAATTTGATTCACTTGCGAAAGATCTTCTCGGTAAGAGACTGCAAATTGCTATGATCATGTGTGATTGTTATTTTCTCGTATCAAAATTATATGATCGGCATTTGCTAGATATTTATAAAGAGTTGTTTACTAATAATGTAATTTTAAAATCGTGAAATTTTCATCTGATTTTTAGTTTTGATCATTATTTTTTAATGATCTTAACAATCTTTAGATTACTACACTCCTTATAATAGGTGGGGGGGGGGGTCAATAATGTGGTCAATTTAAGATTTCTTTAAAAATTAATTCAAAAATCAAAAAAATTTAAAAAGCAAATATTTTTGTGCAAATTTCAGTTCCCATCCAAAGCCTTTGTTTAGAAGCTCATGCACACTTGCCATAAAAATAACTGATCAAATCATTATTATGAACTAAGGCGTAAAACTACTAAATTTGGTTAGATAGCAGCATTGAATTGTTTTCATCCATAAGCGGACGAGATGAAAAAGCAGCCCAAAGACTTTGATAAAGCCTACCGTAAAGAAAAAATATTCATCAAAACGCGTTGGTTTGTGAAATTAATTAACCGACATTGAGAGCATCACTAATGTTCGTCATTGTGGTTTATTAATATGGAAATAACTTTACATTGTGCATTTTTATGAATGAATGCACATAAAATGCTCACAATTGTTGGTTAAATGTGGCTAAAAATTAATTATTTTTTAAAATATCCACTAGGGGATCGTTGAACTTATTCTCTTTTGTATTCAATTTTTAAGGCTCTGTATCTCCTCCACCCATTTTTTTATTGAGAATAAATTTATATCCAAAAATGTTTGTTGAGATTATTTGCACATTAGCTCGTTTCTTTCTATTCTTTTCCCATTTATAAAAAAAATTATTCTCATCAGCAGCATACCAAACAAATATAAGAAAGAAGCAGTTAAATAGAATTTCTAATGATCCATTATGAAGTGTAGAAGAATTCTTATACTAAGCACAACTTCTTTCACTTCTTTATGCTCATGATGTTAATGATTCTTGATGTAAATAAAGAACGGCATTTTACAAACAATGCAACAAGAAGAAGAGTCTTAAGCATCTTGTTAGTGAAAAGCTGTATATTATGATTCATTAGATTACTCAAAAACTTGGATTAAATGAAAGAATAATTGAAAAAAAATATTCTCAAGGGGTGGACATGAAGTTCTGTTCCATTATTGTGTAAATTATACATTGTAAATTTTTATGTGAAGCCGAAGTACTTTTATGGAAGAATGATTAATTGCTGAAGTGTTAATTAGACTTGACGACCCGAAATATTTTTAATTGGATGATTTTAATGTGTTTTGGTGTAATAAGAACATTCTCATGCTTGTGACTTGGACATGAGATAAACATATAAACAATTTTTTTAGGTGGGTGTTTTGAAATTTTTTTATATGGAAAACATAATTTAGTGGCTGTTTGGGATTTTTTTCTCAAAAAACCCTAGCATATTGAAGAAAATTTCCATCGAGGGTGGTGTTTTAACACTCAAATCACCCCCCTGGATACTCGCCTGACATATACTGATTGTTATTCTTTTAACTACCCCCAGTAACAAATACCGTTAAAAAGTTAGTTAATAACTAACTGCGACTAACTTTCAGGTAGTTTTTAACTAACTTTTAACGGTTTTGGTTACTGGGGTACAAATTTCAAAAAAAACTATTCTCATATGACATCCAGCAGTTTGGGGGATCTGATGCTATATAAGTTTAATTTTATTTTACAATCATGGAACCCCCTAATAGAAATATCTAATATTAAATCAAAATAAAATGTAGTAGATACCATTTGGTTTCCATTTGAACCATGGCAGCCGCTTGGTTCTAGGTATTATATCCACTTAGTATTATATCCTGCGGTGTATTCAATATTGTTACGTGTCATGACATCAAAAGTTCACAGCCCTTGATTTCTATTTTTTATTTTAAAAAAATTCTTAACAGCCATAAGCGGAAGTAATTCTAATACCGTATACAATAAATCAATAGCAGAAGCATTTGATGGAAATAATTGAAAAGAAGATTTCACAAGATTTAAGATTTTTTTTGGTGAATAATGATAATGCCTACGCATAATTTATCAATAAACTTACGAATTCAAGAATTTTGAATAATGTGGTATGAAAATGAAACTGTATTTTTGTGAGATATTCTCGGTTCTATATTCATTTTTGATGTATAGAAAATTTGTTGATTTAAGGTTGATTTGTTTTAGAATACGGGACTCAAAGGATTATTCTTAAGTTACGTTCACGAATAAATGAAATTTCTAAACCTCTCCTCAATTGTATTGAAGTGTCACACAGTATGAGACCCTCCTCTCCTTCTTAAAAGTTGGACATCATTTATGACCGACCCTTTATAAATAAACTTTATCATAAAGTCTGACCTACTCCCTTTTTTGTCACTAAATCTTCAGAATTAAACTAAATTTATGTGTTAAAAGCTCCTAAAGGGGAAGAGTGATGGTCAACCCCCGTCAACCCATAATCCTTTGCTTATAGATATATACAAAAATATCAGTCACCCTATCACATAAATTATTGTCAGTAAAATCTATTCACTTTCCTTTCTAAAAGAAAATCTACAAATGATGAAATATTGAGCACAACACGTCTTAGAGTCAATCAAGATCCACAATATTGACATACACATGAGAGACAATAAGGTTCATTTATGATAAATACAGGTTAAATGTCTGATCTTCATGAAGATATCTTCATCAATATAATGAGCATGTCTATGACTGGAAACATGCATGCACTTACATGAAAAAAATCTCCAAGTCATCGTAATCTACAAGTATCATTAATTTGGAATTCAATCTTAAGATAATAAGTGTTGGACCAATTTAAAGAATCAACATTTCCCAGATCTCAATAAATTAAGACCCGATAGAAATCAACTCAAAAAATTGCTGACTCTACCTCGTGAACAATTTCAACGCTGCAATGATTTGTTGTTGTTTCTACTGCTGCTACAAATTCAATTTTCTTTTGTGTCTTCATCTTTCATCTATGCCTATGTGAGAAATACACATTATTGTACAAGGTCGAATTGCTTGTCATAACAAATGAATTATTTTTCAATTCTTTTCTTTCGCTGTTATTTTATTTTTGTAATGTCATGGTACGAACGTATATCCATACATAATTCAATTTAGATAGCTCTAGATATTAAATATTTTATTTTTTTGAGGGCACAGAGATTTTAGGCAGAATTTTCGCCAGAAATAGAAACATGAGAAAATTAGATTGAAGACTTGATGATGGCATAAAAATCCATTCGTAATGGCAATTGTCCCGGAAGAACTTTACTTTAAAAATTTAATGAATCATAAATCTCTTTCTTTTCTACATCTTCGAGCGATTTATGTACAAAAGAAATATATATCTATTTGCCATTGTCTCGTGACAGAGATTCACAATTATTATAAATGCATGACCATCACAAAAGTTTGTAATAAAGGAAACAACGTAGAAAATTAGATTATTCTGTACAGGAAAGGCAAATATGTTTATTGAGACCGTTGAAAATAAAGATTTTGCACGTTCACCGCAAGAGAGGTAAAAAAATTGGATTATAGGTGGAGTCTTTATTATATGCACATTAAAAACTTCTTTTTTTGGTTATGCCTCAATTATTTTTTTGCATTCCGTTAGATTCTGCAATTTGATACTGCTACTTACGGGTAATAAGGTTTTATGTGCTGTTAGGGCAATTTTGTGAATGATAAAATATTATTTTTAATATCTTTTATGAATGATTGATTTTGTGTTACAAAGAAAAAAATATTTAGATTTTGATATGAAGTAGGCTGATTGCTGATAATTGCTGAAGGTATTTGTGTCATGGAGTGATGACTAAATGTGCCAAAAATAATCAAATAAATAGATTTGAACTGTTTGATGTGTCATACAGCTCCAGACTACCCTTTCTCAAAATGTTGGATGTCATAGGTGCATTCAGGGATGTAGACAGAGGGTTTAAGGAGGGAACGGACCCCCTAAGGTTGAAATTTGATTAAGAAAATAATTTAGAGACCTTCTTCATTAAAAAATCTTGAAGAACCCCCTCTCCTCCTCTCATCTTCCTCGAGAGGTCGGATTTATGGATGCATGATTGACAAAATGACTTGATTATTGATCTTTTGATAATTTTAATGCGAGCATCAACCCAAAAAGTTCGACCCCCTTCGAAAAATTTCTATCTATGCACCCTGAGTGAATGAACCTTAGACAAGCTAGAAATTTTGTAAAACAATAAAGAAATATCTTCTTAAACCCCAACAACAAAAGCCAGCATTAATGACACTTTTCACAACTTACCGACCAACAAACCATAAAGCTAATAGCATCCTCTTTAAGACATTAAAAATCAAAAGTTCGTTAAGATTTTACCATAATTTCTTTACAATCAATTCAATGCTTATTTATCATCACATAAATATTTTTTAATCTCCTTCAATTTTTAGAAATAAAAAATCTCTCAACATATGCTGCACAAGATTAAAGACATCTCTATTACTCGAAAGAAGCATAAGTCAACGGTAAGTGCTAAAGAAATTTTTTTTCAACAACATTAAAACATTGACAGTAAAATATTTTTTAAGAAGCTTAATTGCATCATTATGACTTAGGCTATTAACATTTTACACCAACTCTTTTTTATGTTTTAATGATGTGAGCATAAACGTTTAAAAAGTGGTAAGAAGTTTTAGCTTTCGATGATAATTTTTTGAAGCAATAACTTTTTTTAATGTTCAGTTATCAGTCTTGGGATGATGATGATGGGTTTCTGGGTTTGGAATGTAAATTATTGCTTGACATTTCGGGAGTTTGGTAGAAAATTTGGATTTGTAACCTAATGACCAATAGGATATCCAGGGATATCTATTTGTGTACCATAAAGACATAAAAATGTTCATTTTCAAGTCCTAAAGGCAAACAACCTCTTAAAATAATCAAAAACCTCTCATCCAACACAATTTCTACCACATGCATTCCGTCTAGAATTAACAAAATGATTGCACAAGATTACCCTGATTTCTTCTTCATCCGTTGCATAAGATTACATCTAACGATAATTCTAATTTTTAACAGATTACTAGGCGCTGTAGTTTGATGAAAAAGCAATTGTGAATTCCAGCTGTGATCTTTCAACAGGAAAATTTATGTAAGAAAGAATCTGTTGATGTATAATTAGTTGCATCATGCAGCGTGCCAGCACTATCATCATCCATCCACACATATAGTGCACATATAACATAGAATTAGCATAATTTAATTTTAACGGCATTTTTTTTGTTTAATTATTGAATTTATTTATTTACTTCTCTGACTAGTGTCCTACTTATTATCGTGAACTATATGTTGACTTAATAGCTTAAAATATTCTCCGAGTCTACAAAAGAAGTCCATTCGAGAAACTGATAATTAAAAGATCGTTAAAAAAGTGTTTAAATATTTACACTTGCTGTGACTCTACCCAAAAAAAGAGCTACAAATTGAGTGAAGAAGAAGAAGAGAAAGACGATTATCGGTAGTGATGCCGCGGTATGTCGATGCATGGCTATGAAAGAAAGTTTTGTTGAAGAGAATGGGTTGTGTTTGATGCAGTTTGTCTCGTAATAGGGATGTTTGGGGCTAGTTTACTTAACTAAATGAAACCCCATCCAAAAATTTACTATGATTGAATTTTGTAGTCCTATTTAACTGGAAAGGAGTACATCAATTAGGGGTCATTCACTTATTACGTTCGCTTTTTAGGGGGGAGGAAGTCTGAGATTTTGTAACAGACCAAGCAAATTTGGAACAAGGGGGGGTCTGGAAATTCGTTTTTTTTGCGTAACGTAATAAGTGAACGACCCCTTATGATGTCCATGAAAAAAAGATTTTTCAGACCCCATTATCACAAAATTTTCAGATAAAATTGTTTCCTTTATATGAAGCTGTCCAATTATCACAGTTTTAAAGGCCTTACAACACCATTTTGACTGTTTTTAAATTCAAATTCCAAATAGTCGTTAAATTTTCATCAAGAAATCTTTCAATAAATATTCCCAAAACTATGCGTCAAAGACATCAAGAACCTCAAAATCTTAATTACAAGTTTCGTGAAAGAAGAAAAAGAAACGTGAAGAATAGGAAAAGAGCAAAAGCAGCGAGAGCAAAAACTCTTCGAATATTTATTTTACTTTCTAATCTTGCCACATTTACCTACATTTTTTTCTCTTCTTCTTTTCTTTTGCTGTTTCTACCTATATAAAAAATTCCATTCCGCTATTTATCAATGTTAAGAAGAAAAAAATGTATGACGTCTTTAATATGCACACACATATCAATAGAATTAAAAGCTAACTAGCTTAACTATACACGTCTTATTGAATAATTCAAATTGTTGTATAGAATTGTTGATTAGTTGCTTTCTTACCTCAATGTTGTAGGTCTTTCTCGTTCGCTACTGTTGAGGATGGAAAGAATGAGGCCCTCGCATTTAAACTATGCAGACGTGATGAACGTGTTTTATTGATTTAATGGATTTATTGGAATGAAGAATACCAAGAAAAATTGAAAGTTGATTTGATAAATGGAATTGATGTGAAATAATGATTTGATGGAAAATTGATGATTTAAATTGGATACTTCTTGTTGATCTTTGAGAGTTTTGAGGGAGGGTGTGATGGGTTGTTGATTGAATTTTGGATTATTTGCTCGTTTATGGGATTTTGCTTTCTGAATTGGATTTTATTACATGCTGACTATTTTTCAGGGTATTTTCTATTTAAATCTGCATAAAAATCATCATAATGCTCCAGGGGGCAATTTCTAAGGCTACATGGGGTAAGGTACCTTCCACTTAAAGTACCCTAGGGTATACCCTACCCAACCCTATCCCAGGCAGCTCTTAAAAACGGACTGGATATAATAATCATCCACATTTGAGTATCTTTGATTTACTGATATTCAGGAAATCATCAACAATTCAACCAAATTCACTAATCCAAACCATTTAACTCAATTCTTCAAAAATAAAATTAATCATAAAAAAATAATTTTCTCTCATTAAATTATTTACTTCCTCATAATCTCTCATGTACATGTGCTGTTCAGCTTATTGTAATTTTTATTGTAATCAATTTTTTATTCACGAAAAAAATTAACAAAATTCCGCTTTCCTGATAAAAGCTATGTCTTGTACATCTTGTGAACTTCATGTATATTGTTCCAGTACTTGAACGCTATGCTCAGTGTTACACTTTGTATACATTTACATGGTAAAAATATACAATTTCCTCATACTTACAATATCCGAAGAAATTGGTTTAATTGCAATAAAAGCGATAAAGCGATCAATAGCTGGATGGTGAATGCATTGACTTTTTACGTCGAGGCAGCAAGTGAAAACGAAAAGGCCGGTTATAAAAAAATTTGCATACGTGCATAAGAGGTTGATCTAAATTCGAACGGAAAAAGTTTATTGAACGTTTTCACTTTTTATCTCCGTGGAATTTATTTTTTTGTCGTCGCTGAGCTGCTAGATAAAAATATTAAATTTCAACTTAGCGTCCTTGAAACTTTAGCAAGAAAAAAAAATTAATGAGTGGCTGGATGTAGGCGCGTCATGAAATTGCCCTCAAAAAACTATCTAAGAATGTTGTAATTACTGCCAGCCGTTACTTTAATGAATATAAATTAAATCAGAATTGAATTGCTCAATTTTCATGCTAATTATTTTCTGCTTAATTTTATGTGAGAATTTTTTTTTTTGTTGATTCGTGCACCACAGACTTAAATTCTACTGTTTTGCTTGTTGTTTCTTGTTGGTTAAAGAAATTATTAAATCTCACAGCAGACTTTTTTTTGTATGAAAATTTGTTGTGTCTGATTTGAGAATTGAAATTCAGTTTGGTAGAGTACGGAACATCTATAGTCAGGGGCAAGTCATGGTCGATGTCAGTTTGGAAAGTTGGGTTAAGTTGGGGTGTTTGACTTTCCCCTGCACAGAAACTTTGTGTGTGGTTCATAGTACCAACCAAAATAGGTAGAATTTCACTCATATTTGGATCGAATTTTGATTGGATTTCTGAAGAATTTCAGATATCAATAATCAATTGTTGACCCCCTGTCTGTAGTAGATCTTGGATTTTGTTAGCAGCCTCCCTCCTTTCCACATCTAAAATTTCTTTCAACAAATCAAAAATGCGCCTTAGCCACTCTCTACTTAATCAAAACCTCCCAAAACAACGTTCATCCATCTCAAAGCTGCTGGAAAAATTACCACAATAAACAATGCTGGTTCGTGAGTCATGTAGGCAATTAAGAATTTTTTTTAAAGATCTAGTATCTATCAGAAAAAATTAGGGAATCAAGCACAGCAAAAAACGATAATTACACCATTGCACACTGGTCTAAAATCGAAAAAAAAGTGCAATGGACCCCTTTTTGGAAAAGGTTCATCAAAATTCTTTAAATATGTCTCATTTGAAAGCTGGTACAAGTAGGAACAAATTCCCAAAGTTTCAGACATTTTGGTTCATCTGGTTCCGTATGGCAGTTCTTTAAAGTTGAAGTAGGTGATTTTCTTAGAATTTTTTTGAACTCATTTGAGCTCAATTTTCTCAAAAACTGCTCAATCAATTGAAAAACGGTTTTCTGTTCCTAAAAGGACATATAAATACCTTTAATTTAAGGTATTGATATGTAAAATTCGTTGTGTCTATGTAGAATTTTGGTGGAATATGTATGAAAATTTGGCGAAAAATGGGTCTACAAATCTTTGTGTGTACAACAGAGCATCTCAAACTGAAAAGATACTAACCATTTTAGTTTTTTCTAATAGTAGAAGGTCCCAGCTTTACAAAATGGGGTAACATTTTACAAAAAAATTGCGAACGAAGGTATACTAGTCGATCAAATTTTGGTAAAAATTCGAAAAAATTAAATATTTAATTGCAAAATTTTACACAAAATTTTCACTTTTTTCTTGGAAAATTTGTAACAAGGGGGGGAGGGGGGGTCTAAAATTTTGGTTTTTTGCGTAACGTAATAAGTGAACGACCCCTATGGAAAACAGAATTGAAAAATATTTATCACGAAAAAAGTTATAACAGTTTAAGTGAGTCAAAAAAGGGGCTGCTCGACAACCAGCATAGGGTGCTGAAAATCAGCCTTTTTCAAAAAATTTCTTCAAAATTCTGTCAAAAATGGATTTCTTTTGCCAAAGTAACTTAAAATAATACATTTGGACATATTTTGCGTAAAAAGTGAAAATTTTTCGTAAAATTTTACAATTAAATATTTGATTTTTTCGAATTTTTACCAAAATTTGATCGACTAGTATACCTTCGTTCGCAATTTTTTTGTAAAATGTTACCCCATTTTGTAAAGCTGGGACCTTCTACTATTAGAAAAAACTAAAATGGTTAGTATCTTTTCAGTTTGAGATGCTCTGTTGTACACACAAAGATTTGTAGACCCATTTTTCGCCAAATTTTCATACATATTCCACCAAAATTCTACATAGACACAACGAATTTTACATATCAATACCTTAAATTAAAGGTATTTATATGTCCTTTTAGGAACAGAAAACCGTTTTTCAATTGATTGAGCAGTTTTTGAGAAAATTGAGCTCAAATGAGTTCAAAAAAATTCTAAGAAAATCACCTACTTCAACTTTAAAGAACTGCCATACGGAACCAGATGAACCAAAATGTCTGAAACTTTGGGAATTTGTTCCTACTTGTACCAGCTTTCAAATGAGACATATTCAAAGAATTTTGGTGAACCTTTTCCAAAAAGGGGTCCATTGCACTTTTTTTTCGATTTTAGACCAGTGTGCATTGTTTTCAAGGTGATGAAGCTAAAATTTATTGAAATTAGCAACTTTCAAGTTCATCTAGTGACATTATTCACACTAATCTCAATATTTATGGTTCGTCATCGTTCGGTCGTTAAACTCTTTCATTTCTATATACAGTAGATGTAATTTCCTATCTATGCGCGGCAATAGTTGATCGTAACGTAAAAAGACAAACAGAAAATAAGTAAACCCTAACAGGCAATGATCACGATCAGATCGTATTTTTGTGATCATGAAACGAGGTTGTGATCATGATAATTTTTCATGATCACTCCATACATTTCAGTGATGTCGGTACGGTACCGACGCGATCGCGCTTTTGTGATCGTGATCACTGATCATGATCACGATCGCGTCTGATTACGATCACAACTTGTATACAAGTTGCAAACTTGCATACAATTTTTTCACTTGCATAATCACTGATCATGATCAGTGAGTATAATCATAGTGATCATGATCACTGATCATAATCACTGATCGTAATCAGTGATCGTGATCACTTGTGATTTAGTGATCATGAAAAAACAAAAAAAATTAATTAAGTTAACCAATTTTTTGCGCATTTTTTTAAGTTGACCGGAAATTTTTTAAAGTATTTTTAGAATTTGTATTAGTAGAATTAAATTTTATTAAAATTTGATACTTAGAAATTTTTCCGGTCACCCATCTTTGTTTGAATTCGTCCTTGCGTTGCTTAACTTTCGAGATCTCGCATTTTTCCTTGAAGTCACCATCTGTAAATATATAATAATATAAATATGGCAAAAGACATATTTAAATTATTATATTTTTAAACATGCTAATTTCAAGGAATAACGGTTCTTCAACGTTTAAAACACATCCAATAATTCATTAATTAACTTAATTAACTTTTTTTGCTTAAAAATCTCTGAGTTTGATCATGATCGTACTCAGTGATCGTGATCAGTGATTATGATCATGTGATTATGAAATTTTTTTGGCTACTGATCACGCTCAGTGATCATGATCAAACATGATCGTGATCAAACAAAAAAGTATTTTTTGGAAATTTTTTAGAGATCATGCTCAAATCACTTCTGATCACACTCAGTGATCGTGATCAGTGACCATGGTCAAGTGATTATGAAAAATTTTCGAAGTGATCATGCTCAGACCTCATCTAATTACGCTCAGTGACCACGATCAGTGAGTATGATCAACTGATTACGATAATTTTTTAGAGTGATCATGTTCAGACCACATCTGATCATGCTCAGTGATTATGATCAGTGAACATGGTCAAGTGATTATGAAAATTTTAAGGAGTGATCATGCTCAGACCTTATCTGATTGTACTCAGTGATCACGATCAGTGAGTATGATCAGTGAACGAGCAAGTTTTTTGGAGTGATCATACTCAGAACATGTTCACTGATCGTGATCACTGAACATGATCAGTGATTGTGCAAGATTTTTGGAGTGATTATAATCAAATCACTTCTGATCATGTTCAGTGATCGTAATCAGTGAACATGATCAAGTGATTATGAAAATTTTTCGAAGTGATCATGTTCAGACCACATCTGATTACGCTCACTGATCATGATCAGTGAGCACGATCAAGTGATTATGAAAAATTTTCGAAATGATCATGTTCATACCACATCTGATTACGTTCAGTGATTATGATCAGTGAACATGATCAGTGATTATGCATTTTTTCAGAAGTGATCATGCTCTGATCATGATAGTGATCATGATCACAAGTTGTGATCATGAAAAATCACTTGTGATGATGCTAGTGATTGCAATCACTATCACGATCGCGCCACGTGATCACGATCATTGCCTGTTAGGGAAAAAAGTAAATTGAACTATTAACCAAAATAAACATTAAAATTAAATGAATTGAAAAAAGTCTATTTTATGCGTGCGACGTTAGATCAAGTAACTGTTTATGGACGCAGAGAAAGTAGAAAGAAATGAAATCAATAATAAAATATTGACTTGATTTTTACTTTATATGCTTTAACAAAAGGTTTATGGTCGCGATTTTCTTGATGAATGGTTTTTAGACTTGTTGCTCATGGGTATAAAATAGAGATTTGTCCCCTTTTGGAATTATAGAGGTTGATTAGGCATGATTTGTAATATCTTTCAAGACAATGATAAGTTTCGCAAAAAAATGACATTTCATGAATTTCTCAGAAGTGAAGACACCTTCCTCGAAATATTATTTCATGCTGTAAAATGCCAAAATTTGCATTTGATGTTTCTTAAATCCAGTTTACTCAAGACCGAAGGGGTTGTTCATAAATGACGTCTATTAGAAAATTGGATTTTTGAATCTCAAAGCTTCCATATCAAAATAATTTTTGAAGCAGATACCACAAAATTCCAAACATCCTCTAAATATTGTACATCATTTGTGAATGATTCCCAATAAAATATGTAAATAACCATCAAAGAGGCCGATCATAAATGACGCCACACAAAAACGAGATTTTTGGACACCTCCCCCCCTTTAGTCACAAAAATTTACAGCATCACACTGCAACAGACCCCCTACCTCCTAAAAATTGAATATCATTTATGAACGGCCCCATATATCCATTATAGCATTAAATTTAGTTATTCCAATCTTCTTCTTTTCTCTTTTTATACGCTTATAAAATATAAAACGATAAGCACAAGAAATAAAAGACATTATGACCTAAAAAACAATTAAGCAAGTAGGAACAGCTGTTTTATGATGTACCTAATTCTGCTTTGAATAAAGTTTCAACAACTTAATTACATATTCATCAAATGAGAATCACAAAACCCATTGTTGATCAATTTATGAACTTATACACAATAAAAAGTTTTAAAAAATTGTACTTTTCTCTCTGTCAATTATGTTGTTTGGAATGGACGTGATTGAAGCAAGACAATAAAATAAGTGTCAAGCATCAGACATTCGTGTAGGTTTTATTTTTTGGTAAAACAAAAGAAGTTCATGTTTTATGACTGGATGTAAGAAATGCCAAAAAAAAAATTAAAAAGTTTGTATTTGACTTGAATATTTAATTTTTAGGTTAGAGGAGAAAATTAAGGAACACTTATTTTATGTGACAACTTGTTGATTGTATCGTCAAAAGCGATGTGGATTGAAAAGCTTAACATGACTGGAATATTTGGACATTTATATGACTTTCTGTTCTATTTTTTCATGGATATGATATTCAAATAATTTAGTGCAAGCTGCTGTGTCCTAGAATATCAAATTGATATGCTGAGTTACTCAAAATTGTTGTTCTGAAACTTAGTTATCAGAATACTTATCCGATTTACTAGCATACTTGTTTTCATCAAAATTGTTCTTAAATCCCTAAAAATACCCCCCAAATTCTCCCCTGACTCAAAAAAATTTGCACACTCGTAAGTTATAATCATTGCTATCCAAACTTCAATATTAAAATTCAGTTAAGAAACTGCTGATGATGAGTAAGCCACCGTTGACTTGGGAACACATTTTACACACAACAAAAGAATAAAAAAAAAAAACAATTTTTTTGGGACAATTGGGATTGCGTTAATTGAATACTAATTGAAAATGCTAATAAAATAGCTGCTTTTCGTAAATGGATCAAGTGAATTTGCTGGCATCTGTTGTGGATTATCAACATGAAGAAGTTTCTACGCAGAAAGCAATAATCTTTTTATTTATAACAACCGTTGTAGGAACTTTTACAAGCTTTTGTGTGTCAACTGGCTGTAAATTGTGTACAAAATGTTTTCATTGTTGGGCATCTTGACCATTCAATTAGAGACGATTGCTGCTATAAATTAAGTTTAAGTGGATTTGAGCGTTTGCCAATTTTTTTTTGAATTAAAGATGAATTAAATTGAAATATTTTATTCTGATGAAATTGTCAGTTGACACAGGAGTGCTCAGCTTATAAGTAGCTTTTGCCAAATTAAGACTGATTATTCTAAATATTGACCTATTTTTAAAAGCAAAACAATTTCAAGAAACATAAATTTTTCATAAAATTATAACCTGTTATAGTCTACAGTCAATAAATGTCATTTTGTAACCTTCTATTTATTGTGGGAAAAGTCAGCTTAAGACGAATGAACTGAGGCAATCACGTGGTATGAATAAATTGCTAGCTTGATCTACTATTGAGCAAAAAAATTATTTTCAATCTATAATTTTTGATTTTAGAAATCTTGTGATTTGTTGAAAAAAAATTGGATTTTTCAAATTTATTAATTTTTACACTTTTTATTTTGAGAAAAAATTTGTTAAAAAATCATGTGATTTATAGTTTTTCTAGCAACATCCAGCTACTAAAAATATTTTTATTGGATTACATAATGATGATAATTTGTTCCTGGAGCCGATTTCTAGAGATATCTAGGGTACCATACCATACCGTGGGAGTACCCCACATTCCCTACCCAAGGGTAGCCTTAGCATTTTAATTCAATAATTCACATAAATTGGATGTCCAAATCCCTTGATATGGAACAAAGATCATCTCACAACTTAGATAACAATATTAATGAAATTTATAATTTCTGCAAACTTTCGTAATCACGAGACGACCATTAAACATGAATCAAGAAAAATTATTCGAGTCTTGAGCTTTACGATTAAAAATTCATGACTGAAAGTTTCTTAAAGGCATAAATTAAGTCCAGCAATAAAAAACAACATAATCATAAATTCATGTACATTTAAGCAACTTTACCATCGAGAAATGTTGATGACTTTCGTCATCATGTGATGAAAAACTAAATAAAAACAGCCGGAAGCTTCAGCATTAATGTCTTGTACGTGCATCGCATGCTTGGAAAATTAAATCTTAAATTAATCTAATTTATTTCTCCAAAAAATGTTTTGATTTGATTTAGTGACCATCAGTGAAGCAACTTTCGCTAATTTCCATTAATTGTAGATGATAAGTTTTTGGGGAAAACTTTACGTGATGTGCGTGGATTGAATCGACATCTGATTCATCATCTTTATACAGATTACTAATTTAGTTTATTAAGCTTATACTATAAATTACTAAAATACATTCCGACGTGATTATTTGCAATTAAAATATCTCGAAACAATGATTTATGGCTATCGGTTAATGTTTCAGTTTGTACAAAATTATGAAATGAAAGTGAATTTTTTCTCATCTTTCATATCCACACAGATTTTTTTATGCCTTGATCGAATCGAATTTCACATAAAAAATGGCACACAGCAATTGACCTTCTTTGTATTCTCATCTCCTCAATTTCGCTTTCAGTCTCATATCTGATGTGACAAGGGGTCAATGATTTCTTTCTTACCTTATGCTTTATGGATAGTACTTATTAGGGAATTCAATAGATTTTTTTTTTGGAATTTATTGGCTGGTCCTTGATTGGTTTTTGAATTTTTTGATGTCCCTTGTGTATTTAATGAAATTTCTTGTTGTGAGGTCAGAATTTCCTGGTTTAAGTTAGTTGGGTGTAGAATCTTACTTGCTGTTTTATATATTTAAATGGTAAATTTTACTGTTCAAAGAATAAAATGACCACAAGTTTTGAAACTTTTGATGCTGTGATTAAACTTTTATCAGGGGGAAAACTAATTAGTGGAAAAAAGTCAATTTGTGCTTTTAGAGTAGTACTTTCGAATCCTTAAATATTTTTTGAATATTATTATGACTCTGCTCAAGATAGGACCAAAAGTTTGAGTCTTAGTGTTTTCTAGAAAATTTTCTTCAGGCTCGTTGGAAAATTTTTGTACCAAGTAGTTTTCCCCCTGATCTTTATCTATTTTCATGAACAGTTTTTGATGAAGTGCTTACACTTAATAGTTTGTGGAGATTTTTAATAATTTCCTGCAAGTCACAGCTAGGAGCTATAATCCAATCGATATTCATTTAATATAATAAGATGCATAACTTCAAATTGACATGCTGTAAATCTTTACGTACCAACACAAAAATCACCACAGCTTTGGCTTATCAAAATCAAAATATCATCCAATTTACTTCAACAGGTCATAAAAGTCAGTCAAACTTGATGTCATCGTCATGTAAATTTGACATTTAGAAACAATAATCTCGATTTTAAGAAACAATAAATTTCGTTTATTTTATAGCTTTATGGACCATATTGTTTATACCATTACAAGTCTATAAAAATAGCCAATAAAAATGAACATGAAATCTAACACTTTAAACTTTAAAATTCAGACTACAAAACAAAAATAGACTTTAGCTGCTCGTTGACATTTCTTAAGCTACAAGATTGAAGGAAATGTTGAAAGTGGCACATGCGATTTTAAATTGCAAATTTGACGCATTTTAGAAACTTTTCTTGGATCTTTCTCTTTTGCTTGCAAAGTTAATACTGAAACAGTCAGCAACACAAGCCAAACATGATGAAATTTCAGTCCAAATTCACAAAAATCAATCTCAAAATGTCAAGCATAATTTGACACACGCCAATTAATTTCGCAGACATAAAAGGACTACTTGATAGATAAAAGCCATTTCAGTCTATTTAAAACTCTAAAAGTTAAGCATATCAATTACATCTGTCATCTGTTAAGCTACAAAAACTAATCAGTGACATTTACTAATCTCATCTCGATTGACTTCAGACTTGTTATGACCATTTTCAATTAACAACTCTTCTTACACACTCGAGAGTAATTTACCAATGGACATAAGAAATTTTAATTAATGATTCGACAGAAAAAGAGTTTGAATGATGTGGAATTCCATCAAACTTAAATTTGCAATCGTTTTTGGAAATTATTTAACAAGTCTAAGTTCAATATTACGCAGAAAAAAGTCACTCAATCAAACTAATTTTTATTAAATGCAGAATGTGCCGCATTGAGCAATTTCTAATTTTAAATCCAATTTATTGACTAATTGATCATTAAATTAAATAATCTTCGATGAAGAAAAAATGATTAAAATAGTTTTGTGAATTTTTGTAATGTGAGACTTTATAATTGAGAAAAATTTACGTGTATATATAAGGAAATGCTGAGACATGATGTACATAAGTTTTTGGTTTGAGCTGATTCGTTGAATTTGGGATCAAATTTAAATTGAAGATTTAATAAAGAACTTGATTTTGATACTTAAAAAACTTTAATTTGAATAATTAGCAGAAATGTAAACTTCCAAACGGATATCAAGTGGCACTTGAACCAACGTCCTATGAGTTCACATACTCCTTCCACTGAGCTATCAGCGGAGTATTCAGAACTTGACTTTTCTCTGCCCTGAACAACATCTTCAGTGTTATCGTTGATGCCAACTGTCCCCTGTATAATGATGTAGAGTAAAATATATAAAAAGCCACATGATTGGGAACTAAGAAAATTAGAAATGAAATTTGAATTTTTTTATTTCTTTTAACTAAACGCCGCTCTAATGTGATCTCTGAGAGTAAAATCATAGTTAAAATCTATCGAAAGATTTGTAGAGAATAAAAGAGAAATCCGCTGAATTAAAATAGTTGAATAAAACAAAGATTAAGAAAATCAACTTTTTAAGCTTGTTTTAATCACGCCATCTCTTGAAAATTTTAGAAACTTCAAGGCACACTCGAATTAAGCTCTCAGCACTTGAAATAAAATCGTTATACATGTAACAATGTTATTATAAATATAAACGCCTTCGTTTTTCTTTCTTTCTTTCTTTCTTTCCGCTCTCAGCCACGCCCATTTTTTTCTTCAAAATATTTGTTATTGAGAAAAAAAATTTTAACAATAATATTTTTAATAGCTTAACCAGAAAAATTGTTAATTTAACAATAAAAATTGTAAACATTTTTAGCGCATTTTTGAAACTTGTTTTAAAAAGGTAGCTTAATAATGCACTTTGTCTGTTCGGCTGTTCGGCTGTGTTACGAGATAGAAGCAACCAGACATCGTAGAGAGCTCTAGTTTTTTGCATTAGCTCAGTGCCATCGAGTTATTGGCGTATCGATTAGTTTGAAAGCTCAAAACCATCTCTAAAAAACACGATGTATAGATCACACCACAAACTTCCACGTGGCGAGCTACGCTCGCCAACGGCAATAACCTATCCAAAGGCGAGCTACGCTCGCCGGTTGATATCGATCCAAAGGCGAGCTACGCTCGCCGGTTGATATCGATCCAAAGGCGAGCTACGCTCGCCAGTTGATACCGATCCAAAGGCGAGCTACGCTCGCCAGTTGATATAGATCCCCAGGCGAGCCGTAGTTTATGACACAAAGTATTCTATAAATTTTTTATCACTTCACCGTAAATTATTCCCGTACTGTACATACGGCTTGGGAAAATTTTCACGCCTTCACTCCGCTTCGCTACGTTCAGGACGTAAAAATTTGTGAGATTCGCTCAACCTAGTCCGAACTTCGTTCGAACTATTTATGTTCGAGCTTCGCTCGAATTTTTGTGATTAAACTCTAAAGTTTTTTTGTATATTCGTAGTCTCTATTACGTTCGAACTCCGCTAGTATGATTGTTTATAGATCACAGGGGTTGTCGGATCTCGCTTCGCTCGTCCGACTGTTTATAGATTACAGTATAAAAAAATAAAATTTTCTCACATATCCTCAGTCTTCTAAGGGCTTGGGAAAATTTTCACGCCTTCACTCCGCTTCGCTACGTTCAGGTCGCAAAAATTTGTGAGCTGCGCTCAACCAAGTCCGGACTTCGTCCGAACTATTACATTCGAACTCCGTTCGAATTTTTTATTCGTCCGACTGTTTATAGATCACAGGGGTTGTCGAATCTCGCTCCGCTCGTTCGACTGTTTATAGATCACAGGGGTTGTCGAATCTCGCTCCGCTCGTTCGACTGTTTATAGATCACAGGGGTTGTCGAATCTCGCTCCGCTCGTTCGACTGTTTATAGATCACAGGGGTTGTCGAATCTCGCTCCGCTCGTTCGACTGTTTATAGATCACAGGGGTTGTCGAATCTCGCTCCGCTCGTTCGACTGTTTATAGATCACAGGGGTTGTCGAATCTCGCTCCGCTCGTTCGACTGTTTATAGATCACAGGGGTTGTCGAATCTCGCTCCGCTCGTTCGACTGTTTATAGATCACAGGGGTTGTCGAATCTCGCTCCGCTCGTTCGACTGTTTATAGATCACAGGGGTTGTCGAATCTCGCTCCGCTCGTTCGACTGTTTATAGATCACAGGGGTTGTCGAATCTCGCTCCGCTCGTTCGACTGTTTATAGATCACAGGGGTTGTCGAATCTCGCTCCGCTCGTTCGACTGTTTATAGATCACAGGGGTTGTCGAATCTCGCTCCGCTCGTTCGACTGTTTATAGATCACAGGGGTTGTCGAATCTCGCTCCGCTCGTTCGACTGTTTATAGATCACAGGGGTTGTCGAATCTCGCTCCGCTCGTTCGACTGTTTATAGATCACAGGGGTTGTCGAATCTCGCTCCGCTCGTTCGACTGTTTATAGATCACAGGGGTTGTCGAATATCGCTCTGCTCGTTCGACTGTTTATAGATCACAGGGGTTGTCGAATCTCGCATAATTTTCATATACCAGGGGGGGGGGGGATTTTCCAATTTTTTGAATTTTTTTCAGTCGAAATTTTCAAAAATCATAGCAACCTTTGATTTTCACATTTTGTATGGAAAAGAAGGTTTTTTGCTTTTTCAGAAGCAACGGCTATTCCTACCATGCCCAAAATCTAATCAGTTCTTCTGTAGGGCGGCACGGATCGATTGCAAAAAAATTAGAAGTTTCAACGATGTCTCGTTTTGGCTATTTCTTGCTGATTAACTTGTTTGCTTGTTTGCTTGCTTACAGAAAGTGTATTTTGCGATTTTCTCGACAATGCCTCAACTAATTTCAATTCCGTTTTTTGAACATGATGTAGAATTTCAGGCACAAACTTTTCTGCATAGAACATTTTTGGCTGTTTTACCTCTCTTTCTCACAAAATACGAAAAACTGATTTCTCAATCTGAGCAAAATTATTAATTATTAATTTACGTGGGAGCTTAAAATAAAGATCTTATTATGATAGATTTTATGTCAAAAACTTAATTTAACTTGATTAAATCCTTATATGGAAATTTAATTTTGAAATTAGCTCAAAAATGACATTTTTTTCGAATTTTCAACTTTGGGACCCCCATAGACCCCCTTGAAGGGTCAACTAAAAAATTCCAGCCAATTCCAGATTTTCCAAATCTCAAAGTGTAATGTCGCATTTTTTCTCATTTTAAATCATAGTAGCATACAGTGTATACGGCTTGGGAAAATTTTTACGTCCTGAACGTAGCGAAGCGGAGTGAACTACGTCCGAACTATTTCTTACTTACATGGATCACAGTAGAGTCGAGCTTGAGCTACGCTCGCTCGACTTGTTTAGAATTACAGTTTTTACATGGATCACAGTAGAGTCGAGCTTGAGCTACGCTCGCTCGACTTGTTTAGAATTACAGTTTTTACATGGATCACAGTAGAGTCGAGCTTGAGCTACGCTCGCTCGACTTGTTAAGAATTACAGTTTTTATACGGATCACAGTAGAGTCGAGATTGAGCTAGGCTCGCTCGACTTGTTTAGAATCCCAGTTTTACATGGATCACAGTAGAGTCGAGCTTGAGCTACGCTCGCTCGACTTGTTAAGATTTACAGTTTTTACATGGATCACAGTAGAGTCGAGCTTGAGCTACGCTCGCTCGACTTGTTTAGAATTACAGTTTTCACATGGATCAGAGTAGAGTCGAGCTTGAGCTACGCTCGCTCGACTTGTTAAGAATTACAGTTTTTACATGAATCACAGAAGAGTCGAGCTTGAGCTACGCTCGCTCGACTTGTTAAGAATTACAGTTTTTACATGGATCACAGTAGAGTCGAGCTTGAGCTACGCTCGCTCGACTTGTTAAGATTTACAGTTTTTACATGGATCACAGTAGAGTCGAGCTTGAGCTACGCTCGCTCGACTTGTTTAGAATTACAGTTTTCACATGGATCAGAGTAGAGTCGAGCTTGAGCTACGCTCGCTCGACTTGTTAAGAATTACAGTTTTTACATGGATCACAGAAGAGTCGAGCTTGAGCTACGCTC
Organism: Chironomus tentans; assembly: GCA_963573255.1. Taxonomy (NCBI): domain Eukaryota; kingdom Metazoa; phylum Arthropoda; class Insecta; order Diptera; family Chironomidae; genus Chironomus; species Chironomus tentans. The sequence continues at coordinate 29,690,780 of OY754303.1, read as the reverse complement.
GCTCGACTTGTTAAGAATTACAGTTTTTACATGGATCACAGTAGAGTCGAGCTTGAGCTACGCTCGCTCGACTTGCTAAGAATTACAGTTTTTACATGGATCACAGTAGAGTCGAGCTTGAGCTACGCTCGCTTTTAAAATTCAAATTTTCTAACGGTCAAAATATATTTGAAAATTTTCCGTGTTTTTAATGCACTTGAAAATCATTAGTTATAGAATTATTAACAATTTTTGCGGTGAATTTTCATACATTAAAATGGTTTGTCATTTAACGGTTTTTAAAAATTCAAAATTTCTAACGGTTAAAATATATTTGAAAATTTCCCGCGTTTTTAATGAACTTAATGAATGAACTTAATGAACTATTATTATTATTATAATTAACAATTTTTTAGGTAAATTTTCATATAATAAAATGGTTTGCCATTTAACGATTTTTCAAAATTCAAATTTTCTAACGGTCAAAATATATTTGAAAATTTTCCAACTAAAATATGTTTCAATCAACTACAGCCTCTAAGTCCAATAAAAACGAGATTCAGTAATGATCTATTGCCTCTATGTCCAGAAAAACGAGATCCAGTAAACATCTACAGCCTTTATGTCTAATTAAACAAGATCCAGTAAACATCTACAGCCTTTATGTCCAATAAAAATAAGATCCAGTGATGATCTACAGCCTCTATGTCCAGTAAAACGAGATCCAGTAAACATCTACAGCCTCTATGTCCAGTAAAAATATGATCCAGTAAACATCTACAGCCTCAATGTCCAGTAAAAATATGATCCAGTAAACATCTACAGCCTCTATGTTCAATAAAATAAGATCCAGCAATGATCTACAGCCTCTATGTCCAATAAAATAAGATCCAGTAAACATCTACAGCCTCTGTGTTCCATAAAAATAAGATCCAGTAATGATCTACAGCCTCTATGTCCAATAAAATATGATCCAGTAAACATCTACAGTCTTCATGTCCAATAAAAATGAGATCCAGTAATGATCTACAGCCTCTATGTCCAGTAAAAATATGATCCAGTAAACATCTACAGCCTCAATGTCCAGTAAAAATATGATCCAGTAAACATCTACAGCCTCAATGTCCAGTAAAAATATGATCCAGTAAACATCTACAGCCTCTATGTTCAATAAAATAAGATCCAGTAATGATCTACAGCATCTATGTCCAATAAAATAAGATCCAGTAAACATCTACAGCCTCTGTGTTCAATAAAAATAAGATCCAGTAATGATCTACAGCCTCCATGTCCAATAAAATATGATCCAGTAAACATCTACAGCCTTTATGTCCAGTAAACATCTACAGTCTCTATGTCCAATAAAAATGAGATCCAGTAATGATCTACAGCCTCTATGTACAATAAAATATGATCCAGTAATGATCTAAAGCCTCTACGTCCAGTAAAACGAGATCCAGTAAACATCTACAGCCTCTATGTCCAATTAAATATGATCCAGTAATGATCTACAGCCCCTATGTCCAGTAAAACGAGATCCAGTAATGATCTACAGCCTCTACGTCCAGTAAAACGAGATCCAGTAAACATCTACAGCCTCTATGTCCAATAAAATAAGATCCAGTAATCATCTACAGCCTCTATGTCCATTCAAATATTTTTAAGTGAAATTCACGTTACGTAATTTTACGTAACATAAGGATTTTACGTAACGTAAACAAAAGTGTTATAATTTTTATAACAATCTTTTTCATGCTGTAACTTTTTACAGGAGCTTCTAAAGTACCAACATAGCGGATATTAAATGTAGATCCTGATTTGATCTTTCATTTTATGCCTATTTCAAGGCTTGAAATGTTAATTCCAGTGCGGAATCAAAAATGGCGCAACTGTCATAAAAAATCATGTTTTTTGCATTTTTCGGTCACTAAATGGACATAAAGTTCGGATATTATTTAGCACAAAATGGTTTTAAGGTACGGTCTATCGAATCAGATACAAGAAATTGTATGAAAGTCACCGCATAAAAAATTTTCCATACAAATTTTTGGTTTTTAACGGTTTTTTGCGTCTAGTTCCAACGCAACGGAACTGACTGGAACCAAACATACCTCAGGTAATAGATATTTTCAATACCTGTCATAAGAGACCAAAAACGTAAAGATTCATGCTTCCGTTGACTCAAAAAATCAAAATTAGTGAAAATCTCAAAAAAAGTGAATACAATAACTTGCACGCAATGCGTGGAAGTTAATACTATAAATAATCAATTTTTGTTTTCAATACAATAGAGCCAACTTCAAGTGGGATAATTTCAAATATATTTTGACCGTTAGAAAATTTGAATTTCAAAAACCGTTAAATGACAAACCTTATTTTATTATATGAAAATTCACCGCAAAATTGCTAATTATACTATAATTAATGATTTTCAAGTGTATTTACGCGAGAAAATTTTCAAATATATTTTGACCGTTAGAAAATTTGAATGCCAAAAAACCGTTATCGAGCCGTCGAATTTATTTAAGTCACAAAATATTCATGATTGACTTATTTAATACGAAGTACTTTGCTAATCAAATACTGATCGCTAACACAAAAATGCGCTGAAGTCCCTCGATCTATAACATGAGGACTTTCTTTAAATTTTTTCTATTAATTTAACTAATTAAATTATATTTTCGACTACAAACTGTAACTATTACAAATTGGTATCATTGTTTTATGCTTAACTAGCAGATATTTCAATTAATAACGTGAAAAATTGATAAAAGTCAATTACAATTTAAAATGTTAAATTAACAATAAAATTGTTAAATATTTAATTTAATTTTTCTTTACCAATTTTAATTTTTCTCGATGAACTAAGTAAAATTTTCCAATGTTTTTGAAGTTTTTAATTAGTTAAAAGTTAAGTTTTGTTAAAACAACAATTTTCTGGTAAATTTTTGTAAACAAATTTTTTTACAATTTTTCTGGTTGATTCAACAATATTTCTGGTCATCGCTATTTTAACAAGCGTCTGGTTAAATTTTTCATACATTTTACGAGAGTCTGGTAATTTTTTTTTTAAGAGTGCGATTAGGTTAATATCAATTATATTTTAATGCTGTTCCGCCTTGATTTCACTTAATTTCAATAAAGAATTATATATTAATATTAATTCAACATGTGAAATTTACAACCATTAGTTGACTACATTAACATTTTCTACGCTTATTTATTACTATGCAGATTATATAAAATGAAAAATAAAAAATTTATGAAGATGCTAGTATGATAGGATATCGCATTTGAAATTGTTGATAAGACTGAATGGATGTTTATTGATGTCTGAAAATTTTTTTGAGAAATTGTAAGTTATAATGATCTACTGTAAAAGTTCTGTCCTATATGAAGCTACTTGGGTCGTTTTTCGTCAGCATACTAAAATTCTTGGTGACTAGCTTGAAAGATCTCAAAAGTTCGATTAAAGCGAATAATTTTCATATTATTAAAATTACAGTAAGGACTGGATTTGTTAGTTACATCGAGTTGGGCCTATATACATTCAAACATTGCATTACAATTCTTTAAAATATGTCAAAATAGAAGAATTAAATAAAATTGAGCCATGAATTTATTAACTTGACTTACATTAACTGATGTTAAAAGCACAATGCCTAATAATAAAATCAGACTTAAAAGTGAACCTTTCATTTGAAATTTTGAGGGATTTTTGAAATTCAGTGTCAATAATTCCCTTTGTATACTGAATTATATCACGTCTATCAATTCGTAATTAATTTTTCACAGATTTATGTAGCAGAGATGTTAACATACGATAAGTTTGAAATGCTGATAGATAGAATATTTGTTCTGCATGACTGAAATTTTTGTTATATTATTTAATCAGTTAAGTTTAACTAAGTAAGAATAACTATCTAATTTTTATAAAAATACAGGACATAAAGAAAAATGTGAACATTAACGGAAATTTTAGTTAAAAAAGGATCTGGAACAAATTCAAATTTATTAAGAACAATCAAAAATTGAATTTTGGAATTTTGATTTAGATTTATTAAATTTATTTTTATTTTTTGCTTTTTAATTTTTTTTAAATCAAAAACTCTCCTTTCAGTTTTCAAAAATTTAAATAAAAATAAATTATTATTTTTGATTTCTACCTTCTACTAACAATTCAACCATAACTAATTGATGAAAATATTGAAATATCAAAATTAATAAAATGAATTTTGTGTAAGTTTTTGTTTTCAAAAGTCAAAAATTTATTTTCTTAATTTTAAACTTTACTAAGAAATGCAAAAATATAAAATCTAAAATTTAATTTAAATCTATATTAACTTTAGATTTCTAGAGTCGCGATTTTTAAAATTCTTATAAAGCCTTATTTTTTAATTCTCCGGGACCTACAATTCATAGAAGAAGAAAATCAAATATAAGGAATGCACCATGCATCATTTGGAATTGCACCATGCAGCAAAAAAGTTCAGGATGTTAAAATATGCACTATGTAAAATTTTCATTGGAAGGCTTTATTTTTATAGTGCATTGCTAAAATATGCACTAGATATGGGTTTTGAGTGTTTCTTATGCTAAAATATGCACTGTTTTGAGGTTTTATTTACATAAGTCATGCAATAGTAATCACAAAATCATCTGATTCTTTATAAATCATATGTGATGTTCTCGTAATAAATTTTGTTGAATGTTTCTTGGAAATCTTCAAAGAGGCAAACATATACGTCTGCTACCATTGAGTATATGGCAATATTCAAGTATCTTTTTTTGACTTTATTGGTATTTTTCATCATTTCCGCTATGATCTTAATTAATTTTTCAGATTCATATTTTTCTGATATTCCAAATTTTTCCATCATTGATCCTTCAAATTTTTGCATCGTTGATTCTTGTGACTTTTCTGTATTTGCAAAGTAGCACAGAATCACCAGTGAGAACACAAATACTAATTTCATTTTGTCTGCTTTTTCACTTGACTTGAACTTTGTAAAAATGTTTTGTGATTCTAAAATGGACTGCTGTGTACTATGGCAGTCTACTTTATTCATTATCAGTGGTCTTGATAAATTATCATTTGAGTTTTTAATGAATACTAATTGTTACTAATTATTGGTTAAATTAATTGATCAAATCCATTCAATACATTGCGAACTTGATTGTGAAAAAATTTTAGTATCTCGTGATTAGATGCAGGAATAGAAATTTAATCATATCGCAAAAGTCCATCTTAAACTCAACTGCTCAATTAAATATCATCACGAGTTTCAATTACATCTCAATTACCCGTGTAAAATGCGCTAAATGCCTAGCTAAATGTGATTGAATAGATCTGTAGCAGTACACAATAATATAAAATTGTATGAAACCGAATGGTCTGGATGAAGTCATGAAGAAATAAATGGTGAGAGAACTAAGAGAAAGTGAAAATATGGCATAATCGAAGTATTGTTTCAAACAGTTAATTTACAATTAAAACCGCATAGGAAATATTTTATTGACAATGAACTTTACACTTAACTTTTCCTCCCTTTAATTTATTCGATGCCAATGTAATGCGGCTTATGTTTTGACAAATTTATTTTGGCTTTCTGTATGACAACCTGTTGAATGAAATCAGCTAGATGCTTGTAAATTGCGTGACTTTATTTTGAAACTTCTCGATTTTAATTGCCTGAAACATGACAAAATTACGTGATATCAGGCACATTTTACTACTTAGATCAAAGATAACAAAAGTTATAAACATAATTATAATGATCAGCTTCTATTGAATGACATCTAGTCACTCAATGTTAATGACGTTAAATGATAATCGATTTTTTATTATTTGTTATAACCGTTCAGGCATGAAGTTAATTTTGTAGGGTTTAATTTAGCGTTAATTGTAAATTACAGTCAAATTGATTCAATTAATTTGGAAATTGGAAGCATGAAATTATTGACTATGCTCTGACCTCAAACCTATTATTAGACTGATAAAATTAATCAATTGTAAAAAAGAATTTCGAGATTATTCGAATGTGCTTGTTGGAATTTAAAATAGTTCAATAAAAAATTCTGTGCAAAAAAATAAAAAATTATTATAGAAATAAGGAAAGCAATTGACGTCATCATTGTTTAATGATGTGTTAATTCTGAAAGATCGATAATGATTCTGCTAAAAATTAAAGCTCCACAAAAAAATTGTCCTTATAAAATTTTCTTCGAGGGATCATTCAGACCTCATCTCACCCCTTAGCTACGCAACTGAACGGGTGTTTCAATGAATAACTTTATACGTAATTTTATTTCTTAAACTGGAAATATCAAAAATAAACTATTCAAAAAAACACTGCAAATACTTGAATGAAATTTATGTAACTGTACCTGTAGAACCTGTATAAATTTTTTACAATCACATGTGAATTATACCATAACGTCTTCGTAATTATTTATTCATTTACTTACGATATATGTTAAGTTAGCATTTCCTTATTTTTATATCCGCAAACGGTCAACTATTCGTTCAACTATTATTCATTTATAATTCATCTGAAGGATGATTTAGATTTCCTAGCATTTAAAGACAATAGAACTTTCCGTACTGTTTGTAGAATCATGTCGATTAAATATGAAAGTACATCGAGAGTAGTAAGGATGAATTATGGATTTTCTTATGAATATTTTACACTTCAGTATGTTAGATAGCGATATAGCCGTGGCTTTCTTCATACTCCGCAAATCCATCATTTCTGACAAATGACAAAAAAAAATTTTGAAAAAAAATCTTTAAATATGGTCTCATTAAATATGCAATAAAAATTGTAAAGTCTGTGCCATTAATCTTTAATAGTTCCATAAATAAAGAAGAAATATTCAAAATAATCCGTTAAGTACACATTAAAAGTTTATAAAGAGTTTTCCAAATATATGGCTCCCATTTCTCACCTTTTTAATTCCCGTTGATTTTGACAATATTAATGTCAGCATGCATGTTAATATGTGAATATTCAGTTAATTTATTTATAATTTTATTGCCATGTCAAAATTCATTTACACAAAATTAGCAGCAGTCAAATAAAATCAATAATTTCATTTAATTATCTCGGCTGGATAATTTGATCAATAAATGTAATTTCCATGTTTTTATTTGTAGAATTTTTGTGATGAGATTGACGATATTTTTACATGCTTTTTAATTCCATTACAGGACAACAAGCTCATTACGCATGTGTTGATAAGAACCTACTCCTAAGTTCAAGACTTTTAGGTTATAGTTGGATTCATATGTCATTATTGACATTGCTGTTACCTTCCAATAAAATCAATTACCTAAATAGCTCATTGCGTCAAAAAACCTTTAAATCGGGTGTTTTACCAGTTTGATTACAGCTTCAAGCTAGCCTGGTTCAGGATTTAGTTATTTCTTTGTTGATCTATTGATAGAGGCAGTATAATACTGAGTTTTGGTAATTGACAAAGATTAGCCAGTTTTAGTCAACATCTAAGGAAAGCCATGGATCACATTTAATCTGTACGGCCAGCGAAAGAGTAAGGGGTTTGTGACAGTCCAAACACAAAATTTTTCTTTCTTTGGAAAATTTGTGAAAACGAAAAACTCGTTTTTTTGTTTGATGTAATTTGCGAACGACCCCTAAGTAGTGCTGTCTTAATGAATTTTATTACAGGACATAAGCTTTTAAAGAGATAAGGGGTCGTTCGCAAATTACGTCACACTTTTAGGGGGGAGGGGGGGTCAAAGAATTTGTGACAGTCCATACAAAAGATTTTTTTTTTCTTTGAGAAATTTGTGACAAGGGGGGGAGGGGGGGTCGAAAAAGTCGTTTTTTAGCGTGACGTAATTTACGAACGACCCCTAATAGTTACTCTACCTACTCTCGGACTCATGACCGCTGTATTGATATTACAGTATTCAGATACCAACGTAGTAGAGCCTTGCACCATCCAATCACTTCAGTATACGAGATTTCTTATTTATTCAGACTATTAAATGAATAAGATTAATGAATGAAAATGTCAGCTGAAATAAATTAACATCAGTTGACTAAGTGCGATTTATTACAAAAAGCATTTATTACTGAAAGTCAAAGATTTCATTTAGAATCTCATTTAAGTTTTAAATGAAGCTTCCTTGTATTAAGTCATTTTTAATTTACAGGACAATCGATTCATAAAAAAAAATCCCCAAGTTTTAAAACAATTAGCTTAAAGGCCTCTTTTTATTTCCAATACAAAACCACTTATTTTTCTAACTCGTCCATTCATCGTTCATATCCATTAATTATTCATAATGCAACGATGAATGCCTCTAACTCATGTATATTTAACTAAGTTAAAAGCGATGAAAAGAAAAATTCAATAAAACAAACAGTGGCAGCAACACACAAAAAAGAAGTCGATGTCTTTTTGAAATTATACGCGATCAGCATAGCAAGTCTGAAATGAATTTTATTTTCAAAGAGAAATCTCGATTTATTTCATTTTAAAATATTTTTTAGATGAAAAGTTTCCCAGAACTTAGTCCAAGTTTTTTTATTAAGCTTTTTATTGCGATTGAAATCACAGTATTTGTAATCACTTTGGGTGAATAGTGGAATGGATCCAATTGATTGAACATTGAATTTAAATTTAAAAATTTTAATTTTTTTAATTTTAAAAATGAAAAATCCGTTAAAGTTTAAAATTTAAATTAAAAATTTAATTAAAATTCAAAATTTAAAATTTAAATTTTCAAATTTTTTTAACTTCTTCAAAACTAGATTTTTTAAAATTTTCAAAAATTTGTTAAACATTTTGAGACATTTTTGTCTGAAAATTTTGAATTTTTTCCTTCAAAAACCTTAGAAAATTGAAGCATTGTTATATTTGTCCCCCAAATCATCTCCCTGGCTACGCGCTTGCTCAATGAGAATCTAATGCGTTACATCCTCTTTTAAATGCACTTTTCCGATAACTTCTTTATTATTTTTGAAAGCTCTCGAATAAATAAATTGTTAAGTATAAATAACATAAAGATAATTTAATTAGCTTAAAAGCAATAACATTTTTCATCTGTAGAAATGTTGAAAGAAATGAAAAATGAAAATAAACTAGTAATGAAGCGATCACGCTTCATGGGCATATTCACACCGTTTCAAGTTTTTTCATTCATAGCTTAGTATTATGTTACTAACAAGACTTACGAAAAATCGTAAAGTTTTAGCTTATTTAGTCAAAAATATCAAGACTAGAGAAAAAATGAATTTGGCGTAGCTTCTAGCCACTCGAAATCCAAAATGGCGTCGGTTCCATATTCAGACACAGCTAAGGAACCTACATAGCAAATTTCAGCTCATTTGGTCAAAGTTAAAGCAAAAATCAATTTTGCGTAGCTTCTAGCCACTCAAAATCCAAAGTGGCGCCGGTTCCATATTAAGGCACAGCTAAGGAACCTACATACCAAATTTTAGCTCATTTGGTCAAAGTTAAAGCAAAAATCAATTTGGCGTAGCTTCTAGCCCCTCGAAATCCAAAATGGCGCCGGTTCCATATTCAGGCACAGCTAAGGAACCTACATACAAAATTTCAGCTCATTTGGTCAAAGTTAAAGCAAAAATCAATTTGGCGTAGCTTCTAGCCCCTCGAAATCCAAAATGGCGTCGGTTCCATATTCAGGCACAGCTAAGGAACCTACATACCAAATTTCAGCTCATTTGGTCAAAGTTAAAGCAAAAATCAATTTGGCGTAGCTTCTTGCCCCTCGAAATCCAAAATGGCGTCGGTTCCATATTAAGGCACAGCTAAGGAACCTATATACCAAATTTCAGCTCATATGGTCAAAGTTAAAGCAAAAATCAATTTGGCGTAGCTTCTAGCCCCTCGAAATCCAAAATGGCGTCGGTTCCATATTCATGCACAGCTAAGGAACCTACATACCAAATTTCAGCTCATTTGGTCAAAGTTAAAGCAAAAATCAATTTGGCGTAGCTTCTAGCCCCTCGAAATCCAAAATGGCGTCGGTTACATATTAAGGCACAGCTAAGGAACCTACATACCAAATTTCAGCTCATTTGGTCAAAGTTAAAGCAAAAATCAATTTGGCGTAGCTTCTAGCCCCTCGAAATCCAAAATGGCGTCGGTTCCATATTCAGGCACAGCTAAGGAACCTACATACCAAATTTCAGCTCATTTGGTCAAAGTTAAAGCAAAAATCAATTTGGCGTAGCTTCTAGCCCCTCGAAATCCAAAATGGCGTCAGTTACATATTCAGGCACAGCTAAGGAACCTTCATACCAAATTTCAGCTCATTTGGCCAAAACATTCCTTTTCTGTGAAAAAAATAAAATGTGTTTTGCAATAATCGGCTATAATTTGACCAAAAATAGCACCTTTTCGTTCCTTGTGCCTTACTGGATGCATCCTATGACTCCAAAAACTATACAGCTCTTGCCATGTCCGATATCTATCAGATACAAAAAACCGGAAGTCTTAATATTGAGTTTGAATCGAGTTATCGCGGAAATTAACTTGCTAACTAACTAACTTGCTAAATGACAGAAAGTGTTTTTTTGCGATTTCTCGGCACTGGAAGCACCAATCGAGATGCGGTTTTCACTGTTAAATTAGTAATTTTAGGCACAGACTTTCCATACTGAACACTATGGGTCGATTCCGTAAGCCTGAAGCAGCAAGTCCAAAAAAGTAGTTTCACTGAAATACCAAAAACAATATATTCACACACAATTAAAATTGGTGTGAATATGAAAGAGATTTTTTTATTTAAAATAAAGAGAGAGCTACCTGGTGTATTGTGAGGGAAGGCATATGTATAAGAAATTTTGTTGTTAAATAATTTTTCACATTCGAGCCTCAACGTTTTTTTCTTTCTTTTTCTTGTTGCTTGGCACGCCAAGCCATGCTTAAGCAAGCAAAAAATCTATATGTGTACGGTAGACGTTAAAGATATAGAGGTAACATTAAGTGAGAGAGTGAGATTGGCCAGACGGCGGTTGAGTTTTATTATTTGTTTTTTTTTCAGTTGTCTCGAAACATTCGAAGCGTTCAGACGGATCTGCTTAGGTAGATAAATCAAGCGACATAAGCGCTTATAAGCGCAAGTGAGAAGAAATAAATTTTCTTGTTGTGCAAAACGTGAACGAGTTGTAATCGCGAGTGACTCAATTAACACAACTTAATTTGCAGTGTAAATAAGAGAAATTTCTTTTTTTTTCGTTTGCAGTCACCGGCAAAACTTTTTACCTTCTTCATTTACAGTGAAAATAAAAAATATTTATATTCGAAATTTATAAAGCAAAACTTATCATTAACATATAATTGCAAAAAAAATACGATTTGTGAATTAATAATTAATTGAAAAGAAACTTGATTGCGTACAGCACAGTCAATGAATAATACATGTGCGTATTACATGAATCAAAAAGAAAAAGACTGCAAGAACATGCAATGGACGTGGATAGAATGTGGGTCAGAAATGCTGATCGTAATGTTAAATTCCAAACTGCTCTTTTTTCATCGTTTACATGTCGATTATCAAATATTCTTGATCTTCTCTTTATTCGTCGTTCATTTATGTGGAGCATCATCATCGGTTTAGTTTTTTTCGGCACATTTTCAATAAATTTAGAAATTTCTTTTGTGAATGAAATGAAGATGGTCTTAGATCGAAGTTTTTCGTGTGATTAACCCTTGTGGTTGATATTGATCTGATTTTATTGGATTTCTTGTATCATAAAATCGGAAAAAAATTCAATTCTTGTTCATTAGTGAGACTGTCGTTGTAAAACTCCCTTAAACTACTGAATGCTCTTCTTGATAATGAAAATTCTTCGGCTTCCGAAAAATAGATGGCTATTGACAATTTGGTTAGAAACAACTGCTACTAGCTAACCTGATTTTCTATAGGCACATCTACAACCCACAGTGGACGAAAAAGTGATAAGTTTGGCAAAAATTCTTTTGATAAGCCTATATTGTAGACACTAGTCAGTAGTGTATGGGAAAAATAAAATTTTATCCCAGAAGTGCACAGTGCACGAGAACGGGGGGAAAGTATTTTTTTGGTTTACGGTACTTTCAAAAAATTCTACCTCTTAACTGCTTCCACCGATTTTATTCAAATTTTTTTTATTTGGTAGATAATTACAAGAGCTTTCTTTTGATTATAAATATTATATACTTTTGTTGCACTGTGGGTATGAAAAACTCAAAAAAATGTAAAAAAATGTGATTTTTTTGACTTTTTTCAATTCTGTGACCACATAGTGCGTTATAAATTTTTGGAAGTTAGTGTATATCATAGACCTTATCCATAGCTATAATTGTTGTGTGCATTGTGTAACAAAAAAATACAGTTCTTGTAGTCAAATTCGATTTTTGAGTGAAAAAACCACATAGTCTGACACTTTGAATGCGTGGATGACTCACTAGATATGGCGGGACGATATTCATACTTTCCATAGTTTTACACCTTGGCATGTGCTATCGATTAATGAAAAAAAAGTATAAACTTTTTAGCCAGGGCGGGGGTCTATAAACGGTCCAAAGGGTGTCTAAGGGGGGTATCTCAAAATTCAAAAATTCCTAGTGCTTGCCAATCTCAATGAAAGATGATGAAATTTTCAGGTTTTATTCAAATGTAAATGTTCTTTACATCCACGTAAAAAAATTTTATCCACAGTGCAATTTTGTAGAAAATTTAAAATATTTGAAGTTTTGGTCTTCGGGAACTATTTAATGTTGTCTAGACATACTATAACTAAATTTTATTTACTTTTTTCTTCAATTAATACATAGAGCATCTAAATACCTTTTAAACGATGCATAATAAGCTATCAATGGATAAAAAAATCTATTAAAAATGACGAAAAAACTAAAAAAGTGTCAAAATTTTGCAAATCTGAAAATCTTCACTTGACATTTTTGCCCATAACTATTGCAAATCTTAAGTACATGTAATAAATTTAGTTCCGTTGGAAAGCTTATGGTAGTGGCTATGCAGTTATATAAACATTTGAGTTCATAAGTTGCATAGTACATGGTTGGGCTATGTCAAAAATGTCAAATTTTGACTGCCCTCACGTTGGACAGCAAATATCAAAATTTTTATTTTTGACCTGTTTTCTACAGAATCAAGTTTAAACTAACATAAAATGACCATGGAAGTATTTTTTATTCATAAGTTGCAGTAAACGAGCTCATAGAAATGACATCAATTTTTTTGGAATTTTCGAAATTTTTTCAGTTTTTCAAAAATTTGATGTCTTTTCTATGAGCTCGTTTACTGCAACTTATGAATAAAAAATACTTCCATGGTCATTTTATGTTAGTTTAAACTTGATTCTGTAGAAAACAGGTCAAAAATAAAAATTTTGATATTTGCTGTCCAACGTGAGGGCAGTCAAAATTTGACATTTTTGACATAGCCCAACCATGTACTATGCAACTTATGAACTCAAATGTTTATATAACTGCATAGCCACTACCATAAGCTTTCCAACGGAACTAAATTTATTACATGTACTTAAGATTTGCAATAGTTATGGGCAAAAATGTCAAGTGAAGATTTTCAGATTTGCAAAATTTTGACACTTTTTTAGTTTTTTCGTCATTTTTATTAGATTTTTTTATCCATTGATAGCTTATTATGCATCGTTTAAAAGGTATTTAGATGCTCTATGTATTAATTGAAGAAAAAAGTAAATAAAATTTAGTTATAGTATGTCTAGACAACATTAAATAGTTCCCGAAGACCAAAACTTCAAATATTTTAAATTTTCTACAAAATTGCACTGTGGATAAAATTTTTTTACGTGGATGTAAAGAACATTTACATTTGAATAAAACCTGAAAATTTCATCATTTTTCATTGAGATTGGCAAGCACTAGGAATTTTTGAATTTTGAGATACCCCCCTTAGACACCCTTTGGACCGTTTATAGACCCCCGCCCTGGCTAAAAAGTTTATACTTTTTTTTCATTAATCGATAGCACATGCCAAGGTGTAAAACTATGGAAAGTATGAATATCGTCCCGCCATATCTAGTGAGTCATCCACGCATTCAAAGTGTCAGACTATGTGGTTTTTTCACTCAAAAATCGAATTTGACTACAAGAACTGTATTTTTTTGTTACACAATGCACACAACAATTATAGCTATGGATAAGGTCTATGATATACACTAACTTCCAAAAATTTATAACGCACTATGTGGTCACAGAATTGAAAAAAGTCAAAAAAATCACATTTTTTTACATTTTTTTGAGTTTTTCATACCCACAGTGCAACAAAAGTATATAATATTTATAATCAAAAGAAAGCTCTTGCAATTATCTACCAAATAAAAAAAATTTGAATAAAATCGGTGGAAGCAGTTAAGAGGTAGAATTTTTTGAAAGTACCGTAAACCAAAAAAATACTTTCCCCCCGTTCTCGTGCACTGTGCACTTCTGGGATAAAATTTTATTTTTCCCATACACTACTGACTAGTGTCTACAATATAGGCATATCAAAAGAATTTTTGCCAAACTTATCACTTTTTCGTCCACTGTGCAACCTTCAACTTTTGGAAAAAAAAATCCAGAAAATAATGACTTGTAGCAAAAAAAATTATTGCATAAAGGCTAGCGCTTTTTTTTGGCGTTATGACTTACTGCTAAATTTTTGTGTCTCAAAAAACCCAAAAATATAAAAAATGAGAATTTTTCTTGAGTTTCTAGAAAAAAATGATGTCTTGGTGTACATGACTAAATAGAAATAAGTTAAAATAATAAAATTTAAACCCAAAAGTTTGAAAATTCTAAAAAAATTAAATAAATTTATCGCAAAGGCGATTTTTTGTGATTTTTTTCACTAATTAAGATGCTACATTTCTAAGAAACTGGTTTACTTTGAGAGTGTCTAATTTATGGTTTCCTCAAAAAAGAAATTCGAGAGAATTAAAAGCTTTTCGACACCTTAATTGAATGAAATTATTAGCACGATAGAAAGCTTTTAATTAAAACATAATTGCGATCTGCAATTGAAGTTAGCATAATAGGAAGAATGAAATATTAATATAGATTTAAATTTTTTAGCCATAAACTTCACTTCCAGTTGTATGGCATTGTGTGTTTCTGAAAAAAAAAATTAATTACATGAATAATTTAATTGGAAATTGAGTAATGGCAAAGAATATAAGAAATAATGACAAAAGTTCTAGAATTAATAAATTATTGAATTTCTAATGAATAATTTGACAATTAATATTTTATCGTGGGATGTTAGATAATAATTTGTAATTTAGTTTATTTTTACTTGTTTAAATTTAAATATATTTGTATAAGTGTGCAATATTTCATGGTTTCTAATGTGTGACCTTAACTGCTTAATGTGACTCAACAATAAAATATCAATTCAAATATGCAAATTTTTGATACAAGTTTCAATTGTGCTGGAGTGGAAAAGATTATATAAGATTGCTAGAATCAGGTGCTAAAATATGAACAGTTTGACACATTCATCTGGATAAGTCTTAGTTTCTCAAAATTGGGACTACACTCCATAATAAGACATAGTGACAAAAAATATTTTTGTCATCATGATAACCTGAATCTACCATTTTGTTATTGTTTAAAAAAATTATTAAATTATTAAATTAAATTACTAAAAGGGAGGATTATCCCCTTTAATGAAAAAGGCCGATAAGGACTGTAAACTATTATTTTAATGGAGAATTGTCAAAAAAAATATTGGTTGGAAAGTTTTACACTAAGATTGATTTTCAATTAGAGGGCTGAAAGCCCCCGTCCCTCTCTAGCTACGCCTCTGCCTTAAGCTATACAAATTACAAATTACTAGTTTAAAAAGTAATGAAATCAGTTGAATATATTTTAATTTTACATTAGAGATAGATTGCCTTTTTAAATTTTAGACATCTTAATTGAAACCTAAAAATGGACTAGAAATTTCTCCAATTGTTAAAAAAAATCAATCAATTTCTTTTCCTTCAGGAAATTGAATCTTTCTGTGAAAGTCCAAGCCACAAGCTTTTGAATTGTTAAAAATTGAAAACATGCAGTATATCTGACCACATTGCATTTCTGAAAAAAAAACTAACGATGTCAAACAATAATCATTTCACCTTAAGTAATCAAAATAGATTGCGGTGACTTTATGGCTTTATGTCATTTGATTACATAGCAGACCACAAAGGTCTTCGATAATTCAGTTTCAGATTGTGACTTTGCTATTTTTAGTTTGTGCATTTTCAATTACTAATAGCTTGTAATTTTCACATGATTATTGACAGCTGCAAAATTTCCCAATGGTGAATTTATTCAGGAGTATATTAAATATCCATGAGAAACATTGCTGTTTTTAAGGCTCATATGCAGTTTATTTATTGTCTCTTTGAGGTCAACGTGATCAGGTTGTGAGTAATTTTTTTACTACACTGCTGCAATATAAATACCCCAAAATCCATCTGAATTCAAAATTAGCGTTGGGCAAAATCATATTCGAATATATTCGACTATAAATATTCGAATATTTTAGTCGAATATATTCGAATATATAGTCGAATATGCAATATTCAAAAATATTCCGTTATTTTACCAATTGTGCTTTTTAACACTAAATTTAGCAATTAAATATACAGTGTAAGCATAATCAGTGCTTAATTGCCAATGTTATTTCTTTAATACCAACAGAAAGCTTAATTACTTTCAATTTCGTAATTTGAGTAACGGCTTAAAAAAATTCAAATTTTACTCAACTGTTTGTAAACAAACAAAAAATATTTTTTTCAAAAAATATCTTAATTTCATTGAAAACCTTCAGTAAAATCCTTTAAACATAGAAATTTGAGCATAAGAAACATCATTTAATTTATTACGCTTCTAATATCATCAATTTAAAGCATTTTGTTGGAAATTTTCAACGTATTTTTTGTGTTTCGAATTATGCATATTCGACTATATAGTCGAATATATTCGATTATTTTTTTCTTCATAGTCGAATATATTCGAATATATTCGAATATTTGCCCAACCCTAATTCAAATATCCTTCAAAGCTCATTATTTTCCAATTAAATATCAACTCCATAAACTTTTTTAGAATTAGACATCACGGTTAATTATTCATACATTTAGAATCCATTGTATTAATCCCCCTTTACATAATAATGGCTCAGTTGAACGTGATTAACACTAATTTTGATTGAGTTCTCCAGATTATTAAAAACAAATTGAAAATTGCTTCTCAAAAAAATTAATCACTTTGCATTCAACTTGATTGAACTAATTGTTATGACGACTTAATTACTTTTAAGATTACTGGATGACTAAGACCCCAGAAATTAAGTGCAAATTTTGTCGGTCAGATTTGAATATTTTTCTATAGTTCTCTTGAATGCATGCTTAAATTTTGCAATTAAAGCTTAATTGACCTTCAAATGCTGAGACTTGAAAAAATCATACCATATGCGTTGAATAGCCACGGTCGCAAGCTACGAGAAAGAATTCGTTCATGAATTATAAATTGAATTATGAGACATAAAAAAAATATTTTCAAAGCACAACTCAAAGAACAAAATACAAATTGAAAAGAGAAAGAGCAACAAGCCGCAGAAGTGAAATTTCTGTGGGAAAATTAAAAGCTGACTGACGCTTTCAGCACATATCATAAAATTAAATGTATTATTCAAGAGATTCGATTTTGAATTTCATTTGAATCGTTTAAGTCCAGAACATGTTACTAAAATTGGAGCATGTACGTGAATTATTTTGCAATAATTCGCGGCTTAGTCACTACGTAAATATTTTTTTTGTGGTGCAGATTTTTTTTGCGGTAGTTGTTGCATAATTTTTATTATGTAATCAAGTTTGTTGCTTTCAGAAGAATTTTGTCAATTTAAATGGTAATTCAGTTTGTATGCTTGTGATAAGTTCAAATCCATATTTATGGCAATAAATTTATGCATTTAGGTTAGGTCAAATCTGATAAACGGCATAAAATATTGTAAAATAATATTGATGACACATTTTGAGGGTCATTCATGTAAATCATTTCTAGATGAGATGCGTACTCTATTAGATTGGGCCAGTGCCAGATTAGGGGCAGTTTAGTGATAGAAACATCTTGTCTAATCAAGATGCATAGCCCAAGCATAGCCATCATTAATCTGTCTGTCTGCACGTTTTGTGTTCACTCAAAAAAGCGACATATATCCACATAGAACTACAAATCGAGTTGTATGGCTAGAACAGTGACAAAGCACTCGAAACTAAATAAATATTCTCTAGTATCGGAACTTGGTTAGTCAGCGTATAATACCAAAACCTATCTACAACACAGAGTTATTTTTCCGCTGCAAGCATCTTGTATAAATTAAATAGAAACTAGCTTTCGAAAATATCAAAGTGACCACACCTCGATTCCAATATATTCATTGAAAAACGCAATCAAAGAGTACGGTAATCTTCTGGAATTTCAATCGAACTGATTGTCTCGAACGTATTGATTCATAATTCAATTGGAATGTTTTGTTATTTTCATTGTAAAAGAAGAATTGATTGTTGATTCCGGTTAACTTACGCAATAACTTTTTTTTGCAGTTAAAAGAATTGCATGCAGCTGCAGTACAGGTTCAGAGCGTGCTGAAATTTTGAAAGTAACAGAGAAGTGAACAAAAAAGGAAGTATAGTAAATATCTGCATAAAAATTGAGGTCAATTAAGACATATTCCGTGTAAATCATCGTATACATCATAAAATAGTGAAATCATAGCTGCGGAAGAAATTTTTATTGACGTCATACATAAATAAACAGAGAGAAAAATGTCATCACGAGTATCACGACAACGCGTTAAGAGATTAATCTTTATACTCATGAGTGCGCTATTTACAATATCCAACTGCAAGCCAACATTGCCATTCTCATTGCCTCAGTCTCTGCAATTCAGCTTTCCGTCATTTACGACATTTCAACAGTACATAGAGAAACGACAAACGGAGGCAATGAAATCATATAGGTAGGTAATGAAAAGTGATTATGCTGTGCTAATTGCTAATAACAATAATTTAAACCTAAATCTTTCCGTTCTCGTCCATAACCTTCCGCAAATTTTTTATAGCACACTTACTTTAAAATGAATATGATCATTAACTGTTATTTCCTTCTTATACATGCGTGTATCATATTCTTCTTGTATTAAGTGTCGTTTTACATCATTAATACACGTTTAAGAGAAAAAGAAATGCGAGTAGCAAAGTCTAAAGGTTAAAGCGCATTTTGACTAAGATAATTATACAATTCGACTTTTTTAATGGATAGGTGTCTGGATTCTTGCTATAATTGCTGCTTGAGCAAGTTAAAATGTCTAAAATTAGCAAAAACTAGTTGTTGACTTCCCAAACAATATTTTAATATGAACTTAGTACTTCATAAACTTGAACAAGACATATTGACCATAAAATCACATTTACATCACCAAAAATTGATTCCCAAAATCAACTACATCCGTTATGAAAGTGAGCAGCACACGAACGATCACTTAATCTTTTTAAATGACTCTTTCATATCCATAAGACATGAACTACTATCGATTTTGATGAAATTAATACTAATGATAATTTTATAGCCATAAAAAAAGTATTGGTAGTTTTTGGATTAGGAACAGATAGCTGGAAAAGATGTTGGATTTACACATGTGAATTGGTTTCTTGGGTTTTTTTAAATTCATTAAATTGTCTGACACGTGAGAAATTTTTGTACGAATAGATATTTCACAAATTCATGAGTATATTCTCAGTAAATTGCTACATACTCCAATAAAATGAAAATGTCAAGTAAAGTGTTTTGATTACGGTTGACACATGGTGTAGAAATTTTATATCAAGCTTTATGAATTTTTCATAGATTTTTCCTCGAAACTAACTGAAATGCTATCACAAGGAGACAGAGACGTAGACAGGATTCATTCTCGAGGGGATGCCTGGGCATCTTGGAAGCCCTTCTGGTTACACCCCTGTCATAACTTAAATTATTCAGAATTGTAATATTTCATTGTTTGGGTTGTAATTTCTCAAAAATGTCAATATTGTCAACATGTAATTGAAAATCAAGGTCAGAAGAGTTGGAAATTCATGGATGTAATTTTTTAGGAGATCAAAAATTGAATTTAGTAAGTTTCAGCCGGCCGGCATTTACTGAAAACTTCATTCAAAAATATCACAATCCGATAATCTCTAGCATTGTATTTTTCATCCAGTAACAAGTATCCAGTTGCAAACATCCAGCAATGTATTAGATTAAATCAGTAGATACATCCCAGTGATGATATATCGCATATTACTCAGCTATTTCACAGCAATTAAGGTTCTATTCACTTCTAGAAATTTGTTGCAAATAAAATCTTGCACACTGGTCTAAAATCGAAAAAAAAGTGCAATGGACCCCTTTTGAGAAAAGTTTCACTAAAATTCTTCGGAGATGTCTCGTTTGAAAGCTACTATATGTAAGAACAAATTCCCAAAGTTTCAGACATTTTGCTCCATCTGGTGCCGTATGGCAGTTCCTTAAAGTTTGTAGGGGGTAAATTTTCGTAAATTTTTTGACTTCACTTGACCTTAATTTTCTCAAAAACTACTCAATCAATTAAAAAACGGTTTTCAGTTCCTAAAAGTTCATATAACTACCTTTAATTTAGTATATTAACATGTAAAAATGTTTGTGTCTATGTAGAGTTCCATTGGGATATGTATGAAATTTTGGTGAAAATCGGTCTAAAAATAATTGCGATTGCCACAGAATCTCAAAACTAAGAAATAGACAAAGAGTTTTAGCATTTTCTAGTAGTAGATGGTTCCAGTTTTCCAAAATGGGATCAACCTTTACAATCGGACTGCTCGTTTTGGAGTTATTGCTAGTTAAAGTTTGGTAAAAATATGAAAACCTCAAATATTTAATTCTAAAGTTTTACTCAAAATTCTCACTTTTTTTGCAAAACATATCCAAATGGCATTATTTTAACTTATTTTGGCAAAAACAATCCATTTTTGATCAGTTTTTGAAGAAATTTTTAGAAATAGACTGATTTTCGACTCCCAATGCTGGTTGTCGAGCAGCACCTTTTTCGACTCACTTAAAGTGCTATAACTTTTTACAAGATGAATATTTTTCAATTTCGTTTTCGCTGTTTGATAGTTTATTGTAATACCTTTAAAATGATATATAAAACTTGATGGTTATGTATGGTCCTGGTCATGTAATTGGCCAGGGTTTGTGACGGACCCCATTCTGGAAAAATCTCTAAAAGACCATTTCTAGATATGGCATTTAAAAACCAAAGTATTCAATGTTTTTGTGTTTTTCATGTTTAATTATGATTATTATAAGTGCTTAAACTCAGATTTTGTGCTTTGGAAACTTTCTGATACTCATAGGTAGCATTTTTCAGAAGTAGCCTTAGTCAATATTTAGTAGCTACCTATGAGTATCAGAAAGTTTCCAAAGCACAAAATCTGAGTTTAAGCACTTATAATAATCATAATTAAACATGAAAAACACAAAAACATTGAATACTTTGGTTTTTAAATGCCATATCTAGAAATGGTCTTTTAGAGATTTTTCCAGAATGGGGTCCGTCACAAACCCTAGCCAATTACATGACCAGGACCATACATAACTGTGTAGTCTTTGCATTTATTATTATCATTATTATAATTCGATTTTTGATAAACGAATATTTTTATTTCAAACTATTTCACTTATGCGATGTAACCAAGTTCAAATTTTGATCTAGTTTTTGATTGGTCGATTTTTTGATTTCTTTTCTGTTTTCTTCTGAACGCGATCAGGTCGACAATTGTGAGAAAAAAATTAATTAATTGATTTATTCATAATTTTTCATTTATATTTTATTCACGTCTCATTTAGAGATAAAATCCAGCATCACGGAAATTTATATCCATTTATCTTCGCCAAATAAATTCATATTTTCACAAACAATTATTTTGGATATTTTTTCATACATTTTCATCGTGAACAAACGGATATTAGTCGAGTCGATCCAAAGTTGTCACACATAACCATCAAGTTTTATATATCATTTTAAAGGTATTACAATAAACTATCAAACAGCGAAAACGAAATTGAAAAATATTCATCTTGTAAAAAGTTATAGCACTTTAAGTGAGTCGAAAAAGGTGCTGCTCGACAACCAGCATTGGGAGTCGAAAATCAGTCTATTTCTAAAAATTTCTTCAAAAACTGATCAAAAATGGATTGTTTTTGCCAAAATAAGTTAAAATAATGCCATTTGGATATGTTTTGCAAAAAAAGTGAGAATTTTGAGTAAAACTTTAGAATTAAATATTTGAAGTTTTCATATTTTTACCAAACTTTAACTAGCAATAACTCCAAAACGAGCAGTCCGATTGTAAAGGTTGATCCCATTTTGGAAAACTGGAACCATCTACTACTAGAAAATGCTAAAACTCTTTGTCTATTTCTTAGTTTTGAGATTCTGTGGCAATCGCAATTATTTTTAGACCGATTTTCACCAAAATTTCATACATATCCCAATGGAACTCTACATAGACACAAACATTTTTACATGTTAATATACTAAATTAAAGGTAGTTATATGAACTTTTAGGAACTGAAAACCGTTTTTTAATTGATTGAGTAGTTTTTGAGAAAATTAAGGTCAAGTGAAGTCAAAAAATTTACGAAAATTTACCCCCTACAAACTTTAAGGAACTGCCATACGGCACCAGATGGAGCAAAATGTCTGAAACTTTGGGAATTTGTTCTTACATATAGTAGCTTTCAAACGAGACATCTCCGAAGAATTTTAGTGAAACTTTTCTCAAAAGGGGTCCATTGCACTTTTTTTTTGATTTTAGACCAGTGTGTCTTGATGAAAATTCATTAAATTTACATAATATACTTAAATGACATTTAGCTAGATTTTTCTATTGTATGTCGAGTTGAGCTTAATTAATTCGATGCAACTACATTTTCATTAAATTGTGCATCATGCAATTGTAAAATTTCAATAAATAATTTATATGTTTAAATGTCCTCAAGGACATGATTCAATCATTTATAACATGATGATAATTTTGACGGAATACGCAGTACATGAAGAATAGGTAGGGGAATGTTAGAACTTGAATATGATACTTGAGAAACTTTAGTTCAAATATTTAGTAGAAAAAAGGAAACTTCCAAAAAACAGTCCCGAGTGAGACTCAAACCCATTTCCTACGATATCCAACATGTTCCTACCCCACTGCCATAAAAAAAGTCAAAAACCACCCTATACTTGAAAATCTAGGTTTCTTCGACAATAAAAATCGTGATTGCTTTTTAAGCATATAATCATCCATCACATAATATTCAATGAACACAGAGTATTTTCTCAAGTCTTCTGTGTGTCATGCAACAGTGACTTTGCTTCTCGCATTTTTGCATCATCAGTATTTCATGGATATATTTATTACCAATTAAGATAATGCCACTGCAATCATCGCTATTGAAAGATATTAACTTTAAAAGAAATTGCGTAACTTGTTTTAAAGACAAACTGGTTTGATATCATAAAAGCAGCAATTTACAACTCATTAAATATTTCAATGCGAAATACCTACAAAACATAAGCTACAATTTATTTTAAAGTCATTGAACCTTTTAAAAATTATGATAATTTGATGCAAAATTTAATAATAGTATTTTCAACATTAATTTATTTCCAGTGGTCGACGACTGGCAGCTGATTCGCTGAGAATGATTTATTATAATGATCAGACAATTGCCATTGTGGAATTGGGTCCCGAGAAACTTCTTATAAGCTGTGAACTCATAGAGATCTAGTGAGTATTATTGATTGTTTTCACTGTTAGAGGAACTGCATTAATCGTATTATCCGCAAGAGGTCAGAGCCAATTAAGTCATGATCTCAATACGCGGAAGGCTTAGTCTTTATGGCAATTTTTATGCATGTCATTCTGTGGATTTTTGCTAAGCCGTAGTCTCAATTCTATTTTGATCACAAAAACGTAGTCACGACTGATGAATCCATTTAACATACAATGAACTGCAAACCTTCCACTCGAACATAAATTAACTTTCATTTTTCACTTCAATACAATTAATCGACAAATAACACTTACATTTGGTATAAATTGGTCTGCTTAATTGAACTTGAGATGGATGTGCAAGTTGGGAATCAATTTAGGATGAATTTAAGTTAAGAGCATTTTCTCGTGATTCATTGAATCAAAAAAAAAAAAAAACGGCTATAAATTTATATTTCATTGAGAAAATGTTCAACTCTAATTTCGACAACTTTAAATGATGATCGTTTGACATGACAATGACATTGTAGATCACATTTTATTTAAATAAAATATAAATCATGTGATTCATCAATTTTCTGTACAAAAATAATCGTACTGTAAGCAAAACATATCGGAACTAGACATGGTCTGACCTATGTCATTAAATATGTCTATGGTCTTTTACATCTATTGTAAAAGTAGCATCACAATCAAGTAGCAGCAATGACTTTTAACTTTGAGTGTATTTTTGAGTATATTGAGATACTAATAGATGATGATTAAGCATATTGAAAATAACTGACCTAGACCAAAATATTTTAATTGATTATTTTCTCTGAGTAGTCTTTGAAATTGGCGAAAATTATGATAGTTCATGCTGACTTAAATTTATTTAAATTAGACTTTGGATCCTATTTATTCCCACATTATAGAAGCTTCCAGAAATTTAAGGAAGCTTGATAATCACAGGCATTTTTAGCATGCGTCACATAAAAATCAAAGGCACACGTGCTGTCGCTCTTTACCTTTGCACTGACATGTTAGAATTTAAGAAAGCCCACTTGTGATCACGTGCGACAAATCTGTCAAAGGTCTGCTCTGGACGCGTGTAAAAAATTTCGGTTTTACCTGTGACTCTGATGAGAAAAGTTGTCAACAGCAACTGTTACAAAAGGGTTGTCTCAGTTGTTTAGTGAAATTTAGGAACTCGACTTGAAATCCACAAAAAAAATATTTTTCTGCTGTAAAGTAGCAGCAAGTCAAACTGAAAATCTCATTCTCATGTGCCGTGCCAATAAAATTTATGTGCATTGAAACGTAGACAACGATGAGAGGAAAATGTGCTCTCGAATGGTGTAAAGATAAATAGACATTAAAGGTGAAACTGCACACAAATCGTTACTGCTTTACACAGTCACTAAACAAGTACTCGTGTTTCCTTCTAATGACTTCATGTTATAAGCAAATAATACGTGTAATGTTTGTAATCATTATGGTATGATATATGCTGCATTAATGACACATGGGAGGTTTGATAGAGTCACAAATAATTATTAAAACGATATCACATCGAGGGAAAGTTTCTCTTATGAAGCATGAAGCCTCTATGGATCAATAATGCTCTAATAAATCAATATTATTTTGCATGCTCAATAAAATATGAGAAATATGTACGGATATTAATGATGCAGCACAATGCTGCTGAGTTGAGAAAATTTTCTTTCCGAGCCTTTTCTATTTTTTTCTCACAAAAACTAAATAACAACTTCTTCCCATGGCTTTTAAATTCTTGCTGGATGACAAAAAATTGGCACTAGACCAAAAATTATCGATATAACTATGTCACACAAGTTTCAATATGATCTGGGCATGAAACATTGATTTATAAATTATTTAGGCCAAGTACATGTGAAAGCATTAAGAGAGCGCTAATAGTCATAAACATTGAATGCATTGATACTGATTTTAACCGCTTAAAGTTTTTGCGGTTTGCACAGCAATTTAGAATATCAGATATATCTTGTCTAGTATGTGGTATCAGTACTCTAATTAGTGTGTTGATAGTAAGGGTTTGGCATTGGGATGAATAATAAATAAACAGTGGCTGTGTCACTTGGATTTCAAATTGGGTACAATCTCTTAGTTGACATATCCACCAGATAGACACAACATGGATAGATAGCATAAGATGGTTGTTGTCTGAGTGATAATGTACACAATGTATAACCAGTATTGTTAACCTATAAACCTCTGAAGAAACGCGTACATAAATATTTCAGGATCATATCTAAACCAGACAGTACCAAATACTAGATCAGGGGCGTATCCAAGGGTTTTACCATTCATGGCCTCTTTTTGAGGGGGGTATCAATCATGACTTTTTGTTTTAAACTAGTATTAGGTTTTCAAAACATAGGGGGATTGTCCCCAAAATCCCCCTCCCCCTGGACACGCCCAGGCTTAATAACTTATCTAGATTAGAATCTATCTTGTTCATTAATATTTGGACCAAGATACCATTTCTTATCTAGGCGATTCTTTAACAAAGAGGTTGACTGAAGTGTACTCAGCTAGCATTCTCTTTATCTTTTGGGGTCTGAGCCAGCCTTTATCCTGGTCATGGCTGATATTGGAAGATATTAGATGATTTAAAATGCATTTAACATCACCAAAAATATTCAAATCTGTTTGAATATTGAGTTTTGTTGATAAATGTTTAAGACAGATTTAGTAACTTTTCTGACATTGAAAATTTTCCAATATTAAAGTGTTTGCAAAATTAATTTGCATCATATAATAAAATCGCAGTTCCGAAGGTCTCCTTTATTCAAATTGAATTTTTTCCTAAATCCATAAATTTGTAACCAGACAGATAGATCATTTTCACGCAATCTAAAACAGAGAAGTAATTAAAAATTTAAAGAAAGTCCTCGTGTTATAGATCGAGTGACTTCAGCGCATTTTTGTGTTAGCGATCAGTATTTGATTAGCAAAGTACTGCGTATTAAATAAGTCAATCATGAATGTTTTGTGACTTAAATAA
Organism: Chironomus tentans; assembly: GCA_963573255.1. NCBI lineage: Eukaryota > Metazoa > Arthropoda > Insecta > Diptera > Chironomidae > Chironomus > Chironomus tentans. The sequence continues at coordinate 29,663,915 of OY754303.1, read as the reverse complement.
ATTCGACGGCTTGATAACGGTTTTTTGGCATTCAAATTTTCTAACGGTCAAAATATATTTGAAAATTTCCCGCATAAATACACTTGAAAATCATTAATTATAGTATAATTAACAATTTTGCGGTGAATTTTCATATAATAAAATGGTTTGACATTTAACGGTTTTTTGAAATTCAAATTTTCTAACGGTCAAAATATATTTGAAAATTTTCCGCGTAAATGCACTTGAAAATCATTAATTATAGTATAATTAACAATTTGGACGGTGAATTTTCATATAATAAAATGTTTTGTCATTTAACGGTTTTTTGAAATTCAAATTTTCTAACGGTCAAAATATATTTGAAAATTTCCCGCATAAATACACTTGAAAATCAATAATTATAGTATAATTAACAATTTGCACGGTGAATTTTCATATAACAAAATGGTTTGACATTTAACGGTTTTTTGAAATTCAAATTTTCTAACGGTCAAAATATATTTGAAAATTTCCCGCGTAAATACACTTGAAAATCATTAATTATAGTATAATTAACAATTTGCACGGTGAATTTTCATATAATAAAATGGTTTGTCATTTAACGGTTTTTTGAAATTCAAATTTTCTAACGGTCAAAATATATTTGAAAATTTCCCGCGTAAATGCACTTGAAAATCATTAATTATAGTATAATTAGCAGTTTGGCGGAGAATTTTCATATATTAAAATGGTTTGTCATTTAACGGTTTTTTGAAATTCAAATTTTCTAACGGTCAAAATATATTTGAAAATATCCCACTTGAAGTTGGCTCTTTTGTATTGAAAACAAAAAAACATTAATTATAGTATTTAGAGATGGTTTTGAGCTTTCAAACTAATCGATACGCCAATAACTCGATGGCACTGAGCTAATGCAAAAAACCAGAGCTCTCTACGATGTCTGGTTGCTTCTATCTCGATTCACAGCCAGCTGAACAGCCAGCCGAACAGCCGAACAAAGTGCATTATTAAGCTACCTTTTTAAAACAAGTTTCAAAAATGCGCTAAAAAATCAAAAGCTTGTGTGCCGACAAAAAGAAACATGTTTATAATCACTTAACAATTTTCTACGAAAAAAATCACGTTTCTAATGTTTCTTTAATTACGTTTCAGTGAAGAAGCACGCAACAATCTTTCGACTAGAGCTTTTAATTAAAACTAGTTACTACAATAATTTTCAATTTCCTTCATTCTCAGAAAAAAGTGTCCATTAAGAATTTAAGATGCATGTAATGCAATAAATACTAAGTATGCACAGTTCTATCCACTTACATAATAAGTTGTCATAAAAAGTCAATTTGTTTACGTACAAGTTTTCATTGTAATGGCTTAATTGCCCTTTTCCCGTGAGTGTCATACGAGATATAAAATTGCTGACAGCATTATTAGCTGAGTAATTATGAATTAGTGCTAAAGATTGATTAAAGGGCTTTCTAGTTGATTTCAGGGTTAGGAATTTTCCCGCCAAAAATGTAAATAAACAAAAATTTCCTAACTCGTTTTGGTGTGAATTCTGGAAGAACTTAAGCTTCAAAAACACAGTTCGCTTTTCAGCTGTAATTACTAAAATTACAGACTCTAAGGTTTACTTTATTGATAAAGCAATAGGCATTATCAAGCTAAATCTCTTACTAATGCAGTTTCCTCAATAATTTTCATCGGATTTTTAAGATTTTATGAACTTACCATTGAATAATTTTGTATTTGATTGACTAACTTGTTGACTAAGACTTTTAATCATCTTTTCACATCTCAAACATCAAACTATAGCAATGATGAAGAGGGAAAAATTCTCCTTGGAAAACTATCAGGAATAAACAGACCATTACAAATTGGTTTTGGTGATATGCTCAAATTAATGCAGCAATGTAATCAAGTGGAAAAGCACCGAGGTTTGCCAAAACGTAGAGCATCAGACTTTGCTGCACTCTACGAGAGAGATAGTGAGCTGAAAGATGATGAGCAAGACGAAAATGTTCAAGGCGATGCTCCATTTGTTGATAAATCGCCTGAAAATGAAAACCGAGGAATTTTATCAGGCAATCCATTTTCTCTATTATCTGGCGTGTTCCCCGGAACAAAATGGTGTGGAACTGGAGATATTGCAAAAAACTTTCATGATTTGGGCGAGGAAAAGGACATGGATAGATGCTGTAGAGGTAAAACTTTTCAGAATTTTAATGAAACTTTTTTTGCTGATTCTTGCCCTTTTTTACAGATCATGACATTTGCCCCATCAAAGTACGTGCCTACCAGACACGCTATAATATTACAAATAACTCAATTTATACAAAATCTCATTGTGTATGTGACGATTTATTGTTTGAGTGTCTCAAGAAAACAAATACTCCAACTGCTCAACTTATGGGCACCATTTATTTTAATCTCGTCCAAGTGCCTTGTGTTGTGGAAGGTCCAAATGGAAATATGAAATTCCGAAAGGCAAAGGATGGATTTTAGAACAGTAGAAATGATATATCTCATGTCAAATGTAAATAAACTCATTTTTAATTTATTTTCTTAGAGTTAACGAGCGAAAAAAACCATTGTGAATGTGATTTTAAATTTACGATAAAAATTAGATAATAAAGCTTCTTTTATGTACAGTTATCATCTTTATGTCTTTTGTAACTTGATGAATATCATACTATTCCTATATTTGCTGGTTCTCCGCCTCGTGCTATCATTTCGTCGTAAATCTGTTTCAGTGAAAACACACGAAAAATCATGTTGAGAAGAATGAAGGCAAGTGCCCAGTTGTTAGTATCGATGGCAAAGCAAACAGCTATATCGAAGAATATTGATGCGAAATTTATAGCGTAGGCCTGTTAAATGTGAGATATTTGAGGTTGATTAGTTCCTTATGCGACATGTAAGTTTAAAGTTTGACATGTAAGTTTGAGTTGTTAAACGTGAACCTGGCTATAGTTTATTAGGATTAGAAGACTGATTAGGACAGAAAAGGGTCTGAAATCTTCAAAATTCTGTTTTCGTATTATAAGCCTAAGAACGTAACGTAAAAAAGTCGACTTTTTAGACACCCTCCCCACTTTGTCACAAATCTTCAACCCCTCTCCCCATTTGTTACGTAACACATTAAAATATTATTGACAAAACAATAAAAATAAGTTAAAAATTCGAACGAAAATTTTTAAAACCCTTAAGCTTCCAAAGTCTTCAAATTTTGAAAGAAAATAAGTTTTTTAAAATTTATTTTAACCAAAAAAATACGAATTTATTATTATGCACTCATATTTGGACTGATTTTGGCTATATTTTATAGATAATTTCAAAAAATTATTTATTAATTGAGATCGTAGCAAATTCTTGAACATCTTCCCCCTCCCTGTAACATATTGTCACATTTTCTCAATCCCCCCCTCCCCCAAAAAAGCGTAATAAGTGAACGGCCCCTTAAATATGATGAATACGCAATACATGTGTCTTTATGCCATACCTAGCTTAACATTGTCATGTACCAACCTAAACTTCACGCTTCGTAGACTATCAATCCAAAACATATAGTATGACAGTGTCGAATTACCCTACTAGTTACTATGAGGTGAGTTAGTTTACTAAGCTGCCGTTCTAACATACAAAGCTATGAAATCCAAAAGGGAGGTCATGGATCACACTTGATCTGTACGATCAGCAGAAGAAACCCGAATGACATTAGGCGTAAAAAAATTCTGGTAAGTAGGTAAGTAACATCCCTTTGGTGACATTCAGCATTTAGGAGTTATTTAATGAAACTGTTGGTTTCAAGTTCATTTCTTGATGAACGTTATATGTGAATGACCCCTCACAGGTACTGTATGAAGCGATTGTTTGATATACAGGGTCAAATGTTCACTGATAATCAACAGATTTGAATGCTCAAATGATAAGTATGATTAAATATTGTTACAACTTACAACATTTACAGGTTCCGTTGCCTCCTTCTCTTTTATTGACCAGAACAATGAGACGAAGAAAAGAATATTGTAAAATTCATAAGCTGCCAAGCTTCGCATAGTAAACATTGCATTCACCATCAGCACAAAGTGTATTGCGGCTATTTTCTACAAATTGAATATTCAGTTTTAATGACTCATACAGTAAGAAAAGATAAGAGCTACAATTTGCATAGAACAGTAATTATTTAATGATTTTTGTTATAAAAACTCACAAAGATTCTTGAATGCGGTATTCCAACTTGAAACTCCATAATTATCTGTTAACTAATAAATTCACTTTATCGATCAACAAAACTTAGTTAAAGTAAAGTCATAAATAAAGCAATGTAATTCGGTGCAAAGAATGTTCTATACTGAAATTTGATATATTTCGTTCGACTATCACAAAAACAGAGAGAGAATTCCTCAATACGAGTCAATAAATACATTCATAAATAATTTTCATGAGATAATTTTTGTAGATTGATTGTTATTTTTAGCGCATTTTTGAAACTTGTTTTAAAAAGGTAGCTTAATAATGCACTTTGTTCGGCTGTTCGGCTGGCTGTTCAGCTGGCTGTGAATCGAGATAGAAGCAACCAGACATCGTAGAGAGCTCTGGTTTTTTGCATTAGCTCAGTGCCATCGAGTTATTGGCGTATCGATTAGTTTGAAAGCTCAAAACCATCTCTAAATACTATAATTAATGTTTTTTTGTTTTCAATACAATAGAGCCAACTTCAAGTGGGATATTTTCAAATATATTTTGACCGTTAGAAAATTTGAATTTCAAAAAACCGTTAAATGACAAACCATTTTAATATATGAAAATTCTCCGCCAAACTGCTAATTATACTATAATTAATGATTTTCAAGTGTATTTACGCGGGAAATTTTCAAATATATTTTGACCGTTAGAAAATTTGAATTTCAAAAAACCGTTAAATGTCAAACCATTTTATTATATGAAAATTCACCGTGCAAATTGTTAATTATACTATAATTAATGATTTTCAAGTGTATTTACGCGGGAAATTTTCAAATATATTTTGACCGTTAGAAAATTTGAATTTCAAAAAACCGTTAAATGTCAAACCATTTTATTATATGAAAATTCACCGCAAAATTGTTAATTATACTATAATTAATGATTTTCAAGTGTATTTATGCGGGAAATTTTCAAATATATTTTGACCGTTAGAAAATTTGAATGCCAAAAAACCGTTATCAAGCCGTCGAATTTATTTAAGTCACGAAATATTCATGATTGACTTATTTAATACGCAGTACTTTGCTAATCAAATACTGATCGCTAACACAAAAATGCGCTGAAGTCCCTCGATCTTTTACACGAGGACTTTCTTTAAATTTTTTATTTTTCATTTAAATAATAATATTAAAAACAAATAATTTTTTTTGTGAGAATAACAATTTCTTTTATAATAAATTAAAATAATAATTATGACTTTTTTTTTCACCATTTGTTAACTGTTGCATGATGCACTTTTGTGGATAATGAAATAGGATGTAAAAGTGATAAAAATTAAGGAAATTTGAAAAATGTTAATTAGAATGTCAATTTTCAGGAAATGACATTTTTGCAGCTTAATTAAAAAGGAATATCCGTATTATACATAAAGTGTCCACTGATGGATCATAAAAATGTGGATGCTAAAAGTATCGCTGTTCGAATAATGAAATAATTTAAGCTGATTCTAGATTATGTGTACAACATGATTCATCATGTTGCTCTAATTTTTCACGAGTGATAAATATTAACGCTAAAAAAATACATTTCATAGGTACATTTCAAAACAATAGCTTATAACGGGGTCATTCACTTATGATGTCCATCAAAAAATGGGATTTTTAGACACCCCCTCCCCTCCTTGTCACAAATTTTAAATTCAAAAAATTTTTTTTAATATAGTGTCAAAAAATCTCAGACCCCCCTATCCCCTAAATCATGGACGTCATAAGTGAATGACCCCAACGATACTCATTAATTAAAACTCTAGAATCTTAAGGATGGCACATCAGATCTAAATAAACAACAGATCATTGATTGCTCCTTGCATATAATATCTACTTTAGCATTCTGAACTGAGACTTTTGAGACTAAGCATTACAAATGAAAAATATTTTGATGAATTTTAGGGATGTAGACACTTTATGCAGATTGTGGTAGATGGATAAATTTTGTGTGCAAAATAATCGAAATGAAATGTAGCATATCATTAAAATCCTTGTCAATTAACATGTATACTAAATATCAAATCAAAACCAGTAAACAACTCAAATAAAATGTCAAACATGGATGTATGGAAACATGGATGTGCTTAAAGTGACACTTTTATATATAAAAAAAATAGTATCAAGGAAATGCAGAAAAATTGAGAGATCGAAGTATAAAAATAGCAAATATTTAGGACAATTACAAAAATTTACAGTTAATAGGAGATAAACTGGTCCACAGATAGCATCTTTAAATATATCATGTATCTTAAATTCAAATTAATGTTGAAGCTAGACACAATTATTTCCGGGAATTTAATATTTTAATTCCTGGAATTCCTTATTATCTTTTTTCTGTTAAACTTGATTATCACTGGACAACTTTTTAGACACTTAGATTGGACAATAACTAAAAGATATCATCGACCTTTAAAAGAGATTGCTTATATTCGATTGTGCAGAATTGCTTTGTGGCGTTGGACGTGAGCCGTCAATGTCTTGATAATTTCTTGGTGTTCTAGCATTATTCGGTTGAGTTACAACATTAACAAGAACAAAATCACCGCCTCTATCGACTAATTCTTTGTGTAAGAGTATCAAAGAGAATGGACGAGCAATCATGTTAAAAACTGCAAATATCACACTCCAAACTCCGCCCGTACTTGGGAAAAATGAGACGATGATAATCAGATCAAAGAAGAATGATGAAAAATTAATTGCTGCAGCCTAAAAATGTAATTAAGAATTTAATACTTTTCACGTAAATTTTTTTATGGTATCAGAGTTGAGAACACTGTAAATAGTCAGCATATAACTTACGCATTGTATGGCATCTGTAGATTCTCTCGAGTGAATTGCCCACATTAGTGAAACCATAAATAATATGTTGTAGAATAAAAATGCCGACGGAGCCCAATGTCCCAATAAGGCATTTACAATCAATGTAAAATGCACAAAGGTAATAATCTGCAAGAAGAAGGGAAGAAGTTAAAAACATGGAATATCAAATTTCCGAAAAAATATTCATTGCGTTGACAAAATTGTTATGCAATCCACAGACATTTATAGACATTTATTTCAACTGCGGTCAATGGAAGTTGCGAAGAAGACTTATATGGAAAGTGTATGTGGGTTGAGTATGAAATGTTCAGAAAACAATTTTCACGTACTTAAAGTAAAATTATATGTGATGCTATTTATCGCATCTTGAACGTCCTATTTATAAATTTCATGAGCAGGCATGAATAGATAGTAGAAGCATCGAGAAATGTATGAGTCATAGTTCATAGATCTCTGACTTAAGCTTAAATAATATATATGTTAATACTGTTAATTAGCTGAATAAGTGACATAATAAAATTGTCTTCTTCTTCATTCATGATAAAATACTCACTCGAATTCTTATAAATGGTGTATTGACAAGCGTTTGCACATCCATTATGTATTATCGTTCTATTATATCTCAATTAACTCAGCTGAATTAAATTAAATTGATGTTCAAAGATGTTGCAATTGTAAAGATGTGAAATTAAGTCGTATTTTTCAGCGTTCTCCTTATTAATTTGTTAATCTTACAGTTCGTTGTATATTGTCGTATCAAAATATAATCGAGAATATATATATCCTGCTCCTTAAACTAGTTAAAATATTTAAAAACATTAATTTCGTATTTTCTTTGTAAAATAATTTTTTTCACTGGGTGTAGTAAACATTGGACAATTGAACTTTGTGTCCATTGAAAAATTACCAAATTGAACTTCATCAAATTCTCGTTAATTAAAGATTTCCTCCACGGTTCTTCAATTAAATTATGTAACCTACTTAATTTCAATACTAATGTCATCTATTAATGATAAAATCATCTTACAAGAATAGTAAATTCAATGATTATTGACAATTTACATCACACTTCACTGACTCAGAATCATTTTTTCAAATAATAAATATTGAGAAAATTGTAAATTTGTCTATTTTTACGTAAATTAACTGCTTTAACTTATTATTTTCTGTGATTAACTACACTATTCCATAAAATGGCAACAAGATACTTGACAGAGCTCTTTTCGTTGATGAGAAACTCCCATAGCTATAGAAATAATCATTTCTCAGTAAGTTCCATATGTTTTTTAATTACAGAAAATTTCATTTTCTCTTTATTTCATAATCCAGCGAGGAGGTGATAGTGAACGACTTTTGAAAAGGAAGAATTCAGGATCTGACGAGGAAGTGGAATTAAATGATGAATATGTTTCTCCACCAATTTGGGCAGATACAGTTGAAAATACAAAATATACAATATCTAAAATAGCCACAAAGCAGCAAGAACTGGAAGTGCTTCATAAGAAACTTTTACGTCCAGATTTTGTTGAGAAGAGCGATGATGAGATTATGATGGAGCAATTAGGACAAGAGATTGCAAAACTGATAGGAATAGCACATAAAAATATATTGGTAATCAAGTCCCATCAATATTCTACAAGTAGTGCACTTGAGAGGAAATTAATTGAGAACATCGTGAGAGGACTCATCTTTACACTCCAGAATCAAACGGGAAATTTCCGAAGTGAACAGAACTCTTATTTAAAGCAAATTAATCAGATGGGAGAATATACAAATGACTTTTTTGATTCTCTTAATTTTAATGGAAATGGAACAGACAGGACGTCTGTAGACTCATTTGACAATTTCCTAAAACCAACAGCATCGACCACGTTCAATCAAAGTCAATTAGACGATTTGGATAATGATGAAAGACTAGATGAATATTTTCAAATTAAACCGAATCAAAAGTTCGGTCAACAGCAGTTATTAAAATTCGAAGTAGATAATACGAAAATGGTAGAGGCCAGAGAAAAGGAAGTTATGACTATAGTTAAATCAATCGTTGATCTCAATCAAATTTACAAGGATCTCTCACATTTGGTCGAAGAGCAAGGCACTGTTTTAGATAGAATCGATTATAATATTGAATCAACACAGACGAAAGTCTATGAAGGCTACAAGCAGCTTCAAAAGGCCGAGAGATATCAACGTGCAAACCGCAAAATGTACTGTATATTCATTTTATCGATCGTAACATTATTTATGATAATTCTGCTTATCATTGTGAAATTTTAAGAATCATTCCTCCTTTATATAATATATACATGTATATTTATGTCATATTATGGTCTACTTACCTAGTCTCATAAAACTCTTATTTATTGATAACATATTGTGAAGAAATAAAAGCCAAACAAGCAAGCAAGCTAAAATGTATGAGCAGGTGAGCTTTTTGGGTATGCTGGTGATTGGTTAGGATATAAACTATAGATTTAGATTGCTTTTGGGTTTAGATGTTGCATATATGGATTTATTTTATCAATTATTCTACATCGTTCTTCTGAATCAGCCTAGAATATAAACTTCTCAACGTAGCTGATTACGTCTAGTTATCACATTTTAAATTGGCCTGCAAATTATTACTGCATTGTGATAAAAATGAGTTTTTTTCCCTCAGATTCAATTAGATATGCATCGCATGACACTCGCGATTAGACCTGTAATAATTATCAGACAGCATGCAAATTCTGTCTAACAAACTCTGTGTCTCTGAGAAAAAAGTTCCCAATATTGTATTCCAAAATTGAAATACACTGACATCAATATTTTGTGCCATACGTCGTTTGTGTGTCTGATCTAGTGAAAATACATGTATTTCAACCAGTGAAAAATTCACTGACCTGCCTCAAAAAATTCACGTGACAAAATTTTGAAACACTTCCAGTGTACACGAGAGACAGAGAGAATTATGTATATGTTCTGTGAAATTTTCAATTGTCACTGTATTATTGTGTTATTTCCCATTTTATTTAAAAACGGATATGTGCTTCTCAAAATGATTTATGTGTTTTAAATTTTTTCTCTTCTCTGCTGTGCTTCTGTGCTGAATTTTTTGTCGTGTGATTCTAATGGTGGTAGGGAAGTCACGAGATGCTTTTAGATAAAGCGATGTTTTTGTAATTTAGCTCGTTTGATTACTTGGAATTAAGTGGCAAGGGATTTACGTAGATTATGAATGACTTTTTACGGTTCGTACGGTTGTAGAACAGAAAAGAAAACTCTTACGATATCCTTCATTGATGATTTAATGTGAGTAGCTTATAAAGACGTGCATTAAAGACTAACACATCTAAGTCGATGGCATTTATATGTTTGTTGAGTATGTCTGCATCTCTAAAATCAACTAATGATGAAGGCACGGGGTTGCACTAGTGATATATCGTTTCCGTAGCAGAGTCACTACGCTTGCTAGTGCTACTAAACCATTAGGTTCGAAGTCTAAGCTCTTCCTCGATAGGGAATATTTTTCTTCTGTACCTTTTGATATTTTCCGTCCACAAGCATAATTTGGGAACCTAGAAAAGCTTGTGAAACCTATACAAGCACCATCAATTCACTCAGTCAGTCAAAAAAAATTCACTCCACCACAAGTGATCCAAAATTGCTTCGGAAAAAAATCCAGAGCATGAGTGGAATATTTTGCATGATTTGTTGCTGCAACCATCAGCTGGTTAATTGAATTAAGCTCTTTGTATATACTCATTCACGTTTATTTTTTGTTTTTCTCTCATATGCATGTAAATAAGTGGGCATTACGTGAATGAAAGAGCCATTACATCCGCACAAACATTATCACGAGAGGAAATGAAGCATTTAATTAATTTCTATCTTCTCATCATTATTATTATGATTGGGCTTAACTTCAATTTGTGTACAACATTGCCTCGTCAATGTGCGTATGTCACATGAAAATTCATCTATTTGTATGCTCATGTCATTAGCAAAATCTTTTTCATATTACTACATGGATAAATGTCAATTTGCGCCATCATGCCTTAATTTTTTTCTTCTTCTATATGCTCATTTCAATCGCGCGATGTGGAAACAATCTGGAAATAATAATATAGAAATCTTCATTGACGTCATCTGGAAATAGTCAGTGTTGTTATTGTTATTTGGCTTTTTTTCCTTCCTCCTCTCTTTTTTTCATGTGTTTTTATGAATATCGCCTCAATTCATCAGGAATGGATACTTTTTGCTTTCTTTTCTTTCCCTTTTTGACACACAAATAGGATGAAAAAGCACAGTTGTTCAATATATTGAAATGATTCTTTCATTCTTCTCGAGTATATGTACACTTGCCTCACATTTTCTATCAATACTTTGGCTTGTAGGAAGAAGGAGCCTAAAGAGAATTTCACTCTGACGTCATTAGGCTGTAGGGACAAAGAATTGTGTATGTATACAAAGATTCTGTAGCCCACACTCATACAAATGAAATTCATAGCCATTGTAAGAGAAGCCGACGAATAATAAAATATATATCGTATACTTCGTACATTTTCGACATGTGACGTTGTTGTTGCTGTGTGTTTTTTTTCAGAGCCCAGCGAGTAATTCTCAAAAAAAGAATTTAGAGCATTTCAATTTATGTTTTCATTCTATTTCAGAGTGGTGTTTTGAAAAGCTTCGTAAAAAAGTTTTTTTGATACCCAAATCTATTATAAAAGTGTTAAATTTCGTGTACAAGTGTAAGACAGTTTACCGTGAGTAACAAAATTAAAGAGAAAGAGAGACCAATAAAGAGAGAGTAAGGAAGTTTTGCAATAGCCATCGCATAGGAAAGAAGAAGAAGAAGAAAATTCTGCATCAAGTTGCCGAACGTTCGGAAAAATAGCGAATAAAGTGTGGAGAAATAAAAGAAATTTTTCAAGGTCTCGTCTTCTCTCCAAGTATATTTTGCCGTATATTCGATAACGAGTAGAGAGGAGTGTAGGAAATTTTCCATTCATCTCGACAAACAAAACCTGTAAACCAAAAGTTTACGTCGACGCTAGTGCAGAATAATTTGATTATAATCAAAATAAACAGAAACTTCTTATTTTGATTGTTGAGTGACGAAACCGAAACGAAAAGAAGGAAAATATCTCGAGGAAGCCAACGGAATATAAATAAATAAGTGAAAAGCGTGAAAAACTATAGAGACATCTCATAATTGACTCTATAAGAGAGCGAGAGCGAGAGATTAAACAAAAAATTCTATTAATAAGAAGTAAATTGACATTGAAAGTTGTGACAAAAAAAAAGATCTTTCGTTTTTTTGGCTGAAAGCAAGGAAAGGTCGTAGCGGACAGAAGAGGATAGCGAATAAAGCGCTGATCTATAATTAGACGCGAACATCAGGACAGAGAATAACAAAAATACATTTCCCAGCTGATTTTCAAGTGAAAAATAAACTTTTTTTGTGTAACGTAATCAACATTTAAGCGAAAATTGAAAAGTATCAACTCTCGCCAAGTCATCGAGTGAGACATTTTGACTAAAACTGAAATAAATGGATGCATCATCATCGCCATAATCATTCTCGTCTTATTACTTAATTGTTTGAACTCGACTGAGTTTTTTAAGTGCTACAAAATATCACATAGTTTTTGGCGTCGGTGTAGACTTCTATTTTTTGCTGGCAAAAGGAAAATTACGGATAATTTATCAGGTGCTTGTGCAAGTGGAAAAATCTTCGTTTAGCAACCTTTATTGTGCATTTAATTATAACATCGTGCATAATTGCTTTTTGGGTGAGTACCAATGCAAATTATCTTTTAAATGCGACAATTTTCTCTTTCCTGTAGAGTCAGCTGAGTAAAGCTGATCTCGTGATCTCAAACTTTATTGAAATTTCAGCATGAATTGGTCAAAAATCCTCATTTTCGAATTAGAAATGTTATTTTCGAATAATTCATATTCGAAAAAAATGCTGACAGCAGCTATTAGCTTCTTACTGCATATTTCTTCGCTTTTATTTATTGTCAAATCTGAAAAATATTTCAAACAATGTGAATTTGCGCGTCATATTACAAAATGCCTCACGAGTTAGCAATTGTTTGCCAAGCTTTTTATTTAATAATTGTTATAATGAAAATACACACAACAAAATATAATTAATCGACCTTAACGTGACCAGTAATGCTCACAATATTAGATGAAATATAATGGTCGGGTGTCTAACGATGGACAATGTTATTTTTTACATTTTGCCGTCGCACAAATCGGAACAGCTGGCACGTATTTCCAATAAAAGTCACTTTGGGATGATACAATCATGGAGAAGGATGGTAAAAGAAAGCAAATATTAAATGAGGTGGAGAAGGAAAGGGACAAACGTGAACTAAATGTGGACATAAATTTTTTATTCGAAAAAATCAAGTTCACATGACTAGCAACTCCATTTAAAAAACAAATAAATGTGCTTCAAATTAGAACAGTATACAGTAAGTCACATACAATACACGAAACTAATTTCTGAATCACGTGAATTTCGTTATCAGTGGTTCCGCGATATTTACTTTTATACTTTTACCATACAACAATCAAGAGTCAAGTCTCGACTCCCAGTTGAGGTGCAATAAAAGATATATACAAATGTGGGTTTATAGAGCACCTTACATATGTCCCATATATCTTTCAAATAAGATTATAAAAATCTAACCATGAAAAATCGTGATTTGTCGAATTAGGTGTATATTGCTTTGCAGATAAAAAGGCTAGAAAGAAAGGCTTTTTACGAAGGGTAAAAATGTTAATGCATTACAGAAGAAGTGGAAATGGAAATGTACAGCAATTTACCCGTCATCAGTTATTAGATTTAGATTTATTGCTATAATCCCCCCCGAGAAAAAGTAGAAAACTAGAGTGAGGGAATTGAGCATATGTGTGTCGGAGCATAATAGCCACAGAATACTACAAATGAACTAAAAAACTCAAAATCACATTTTTTTCGCATAGACATGTTAAATGCCTATCCATGATGATCGATTACGATTACGTTTTAGATTATACATTACAGCTTCTTATTCCTTCACATTCCCTCGTCTTGTGTACTTTTCTTTCATCGTCACTAGCCATATTCAACTTTGAGTTGCTCGAGATGAGACGATTCATGGACAAAACAAAATAAATAAATAAATAATAAGAATCTCTTTGTAGAAGAAGCACATGATTATTGTGAAAAACAACGCGATTCTGTCAGATTTATGAATGCTATAAAATTCCATGTAGAAAATTATCACATTTTGCACAATAATATTGTAAATAAATTATGAACATATTGATTATCGATTTCAATAACATATGCACTCTGTATACACAGTACAAACATAATTCCCTATTTTCTTGCATTATTCCGTTCATTTCGTTTTTATATACTCGTTCGAAAATTACGTAAATATCATATCCGATCGCCACATATTGAAATACGGACAGTATACTTAGAAACAAGTGGCCGACATGTGGTAAATGGTCTCTTAGCCACCAGCTGGTCTCTACTTGCCACGTGGCAGCCACTTGGTTCTAAATATATTGCTCGACTGGCAAAATGTGCTCCGACCGGGATAAGTCCACATTACTATTCTTCCTTGTATCCAGTTACACAACAGGTCTTATCCTCTTCACTGAGCGCTACATCATAAACAAATGACCCCTTAGTTTAATAAATTTATAGCGAACATAAAAGAAAATCACATGAAGCAACTTAGTCGACGATAAGTATCGACGATAAGAAGTGAAATATAAAAATTATTTTTGACATAATAAATAAGTAAAGACTATGCATGAATCACCCATAAAATGCGTAAAAATAAAGTCGAGTAAAATGAGATTACATAGATAAAGAAAATTTCGTGCGTATGAAAGAAATACATCATTCAATTTTTGCTCTATTATGTGCTCTACATTCACGGAATAGGAAAATGATAAGAATTTTGCCGGCAGGTTGCTGGGTAATAAAAGCGCATTTTTACAGTTTTGGGGGACGTGAAAAATTTTTCATCCGTGTTGCCATAACTTTGAAGCACTTCCATGTTGCGAATCTAATCTGTCTTAGGGCAGTGTATAAAAGTCATTGATGTTTCCCATACTCGTAAAGTAACACATGCAGGAAAAATTTAACCTAATTCACACACAAAAAGTTACCAAAAAGATTGCTATAAAGGAATATTATTCTCTCCAGGGGGGCTTTGGGGGTTACCCACCCCCTTTGGAATTTTTTTTAATTTACTAGGGTTTTAAGAAGAAAATCCCAAACTCCCTAAATTTTCCCGTCTATACAAAAGAAATTCACCTCCCCCCGTCTGAAAAATTTCTGTATATGCCCCTGATTCTCTCTGTGTTGAGGGTGTAAATAAGATTATATAAGAAAATATTTGGATTCTGGAGCATGAGCGGAAAAAAAAAATATTTAGGAAAAAGTAGATCACCATAGTTTCACATTGACTACACTGAATATGCATGTGATTTGATTTTTTCTCTCTTTGTTCTCACTCCGCTTGCTGCTTTCTTTTTCTCCTCGCCCAACATCCATCTCGAGCAATTTCTATTACAATGGAATGGAAGGCAAATTGACTGACGGGATTCATTTAAGCATTTTGGCTTCCCTTT
The DNA here is from genome assembly GCA_963573255.1 of Chironomus tentans. Classification (NCBI taxonomy): domain Eukaryota; kingdom Metazoa; phylum Arthropoda; class Insecta; order Diptera; family Chironomidae; genus Chironomus; species Chironomus tentans. Next base: position 29,648,250 of record OY754303.1, on the reverse strand, counting down.
ATTTTTTGGATCTATATTTCTTACTATTCCGAAGGTTAAATGTAAGTTAAATGTACAAGGGGAAATACGAAATACGGTAAAAAAAGTGTACGTATGTCTGTTGGGGAGAATAGAGAAGCGAGAAAAGAGATACAAAGAGGGTGATGCTATAAATTAAGGATGAAAATATCATGCCACATTCCATCACATTTTCACCTTAATTTAACATTATTAAGTGCCATTAACATTTATTTCCACCTTTCTACCGAATGAGAAAAGTAACAAACAGCCGTACAGCTAAACAAGAATATTATTTTTTACTTTAATGGTCTAATTTTATAATTTTTATCATCTAATCGCATTAAGACTTAGCACTTTAGCCTTAACATTCTCGCTTGTTGTTTAACAATATTACAAACTTTTTCCTTCCTAACCTGGCATTCGCTATCTTGATGATGGTGCTGCTTCTGATGATGATGATGGTGTTGATGGAGCGGAAGAAAGCATCTCATTTATTTGTATGGCCGCTATTTTAATATTATTATTATATCTTTTCAAAATAAATTCATAAAGACATTAATGGAATATTATAAGAAGACAGTAGAGGAACAGGAAGAAAAGTTTTTTGTTTGAGTATTTTTCGGTTCATATAGACGTCTATAAATTCTATAGAAAATGGCATAGTACTTAACATTCAATTGACACCATGTGCCACATTCTTTATTTATTTTTTCTTCGCCTTTCGGTTTATAAATATTCAGCAATATAAGAAATAGGGGAGGGGGAGAGAAATGATAAAAAATTAATTTATTTTCTGATAAAAACAACCGCAAAATTTATCATTCTCGTAAGAACTACGACTGAGATGTAAATTAACTCAGGAATTAATTAACATACATTGGTTTTCATGGTTTTGAATCAATTACTCTTCCTCTTTTTGCGCTATACACATTTTAATGTTACTTTTGTGTTTTTCAAATGTTCTCTTTCTAAAATGTTATACCATAGGCTGGCCAGGTAATTTTCAGAAAAATAACGGGCGTTTATGACAGAACTAAGTGACATGATTTTCTTATTTTTTTTATTCAAACAAATCATTTTCAGGTTAACGGTTTTTTCTTATTTGAATTTGATTCAGCTTTCATTAAATTGAACGAAAGTAGTTTTTTCCCTTTTTAATTTATAAATTTTCAGGGGCATAACAAGGGTGGAGAAAATGCGATTCCTTTAACAAAAGTTTAATTACAAAATAACCAGACCCCAGTAATTAAATGCAGCAATGGAAAAGTTTCAACTACTTAAAAATATTCTATGAGTATCGCGAAAACTTGCTACATCTAGTTAACTTTAAGGTAATGAACAGCTAACTAAACATTCACTACGGTAGATTATCTAAACTGGGGGGAGGGGGACACATCTAATACATAGCAAGTCACTATAGCTAGTTCTAAGTTAATTTTCAGAATGATTTTGATTAGATGAAAGTTAACTGAAATCATTCTTTTGGTTACTGGGGGGGAAGAAATATGTAAAGGTCAGTCCTTTAAAAACAAAGCAGATGGTCAGCATAGTTTTATATTTACATTTCCACTGTAATGAAAAAGTCACATGAGAATTTAATATTTTAATGTACTAGTGACTTGACTCTCGTCAAGCGTGAAGACCTAAATTTACGGAAGCTTTTCGTTAATTAATATTTTATTATTAAAAAGCAAAACTTGATAAATCTTGTAAAAAAATAATAAATTTCGGAAGTCTGCCTCATAAATATCGTATTTAGAAGCTTTGAATATTGCATTAATATTTTCTTAGGTACAAATGCGTTAATTAACCCTAATTAATGGCTAATTTCCAATACTGGCTGTATTTCTGAACTCTAGAAATGAAAAATTACAAATGCGTTAATTAAAGCTAATTAGGATGTAATACTTTATGCTACTTTTCGACACTGTATATTTTCAAAACTAAGTAAGAACATAAATGACACCAAAATTTCGTTCCAAAAAAAATGTGGCTGCACTCATGAAAATGACGTTCATCAAAAAATGGGATTTTTAGACCCCTCCCTCCCCCCCCCCCCCCCCAACACCTTGTTTACAAAAATTTTAATGAAAAATATTAAAATTTAAGTAAAAGTTATTAAATTTTATTATATTTTTATTAAATTTTAATAATAGTTATCAAAAAAGATTTTCTTGAATTTATATACTTCCAGGGGTAAGACTACTTGGTGGAAAAAATCATTTTCCGCCAAAAAAAATTTTTCCGCCACGCACTTTTTGAGCTATAAATCCAAATTTACACATATTTTCTGGCGGAAAAAGGGTCAGTAGTTCTTGTATTAAGGTTTTATACATGTTAGCACCAAAAATTTGATTCTTAGTGCTCTCTGAAAATTTTCCGCCAGACGTGGCGGAAAAATTTTCCACCAAGTAGTCTTCCCCCTGTATACTTCACAATTGCTCCCAGAAATGCAAAGTCATGCAAATTAATTGATAATTTATGAAGCACATAAATTGCCAAACATTTGTCAAAGTCATAAACTTTGAGAAAGTTTCTCAGTTTTAACTTAAATAAGCTTTATATTATGAATTAATTACAGTATAAAGATTATTTTTCAAAAAAATTTTAATAACTTTTTATTAAAATTTTAACGGTTTTATGAAATTTGAATTAAATTTTACAAAACTAAAAAAATTTTAATAACTATTATTAAATTTTAGTAAAAAGTTAGCAAGACGTATGTTTAATAACTTTTAGTAAAATTCTTCATACATTTTTAACAAAAATTAATAACTTTTTTTCATGAGTACAGCACACTATGTATTTTTGTTAGAAAAAGTTCCAAAAAGAAAAATATTCAACTAAACCCTTAATTAAATTAATTAAAAACATCTTCAATCAATTTTATAGAAAATAATTCTATTATTTACCTATTATAAACGTATCTTCATTCTATAATCTTCATATTTCTTGTTTCTCAAAGCTCAAAAGCTCATTTAATAAGTTAATATTTAAATACTCAATTTTAATGCTTTTAGACATTTCGAAGAAATGTTATAAAGTCAACTTTGAACTTCAAAAATTGACAGCCTCAAATTACAAAACTTTTGATGTATAGCAATAAAGATAAACTAATAAGAAGCGCAAATATAATATAGCATTAATGATATATAGTCGTAAAGTATGCGAGATTAAATGAAAATATTTTATTTAAAGAAGACAATAAAAGAATTTATCTATGTGTATCTATGGAGTGTAGGAAGAGGGAAAGGGAAGAATTTGATTGAAACATAATAGGTGAGAAATTAATTTCGTCGATAGTAAAACCAAAGAAGGAGGAAGTTTCACTTTTATGTGACATATTTGAAATACTTTAACGAAGAAAACTCAAGGATTCTTGGGTAATTATAGTCGTGACAATTTTCTACATCGCATAATCTCATTTGCTGGAGGCATTTGAAGGAAAAAGTAAAATGAAATCGTCACCTCTGTAATTCAGTCTAAAGAAATCAAGAGCATTTACAATTGACTTAAGAAGCTCATGAAGCCATGTGTGAACGAAAAGTCATGCTTTATTTTCCCCTCTCTAAACTCATTCGCAATTGTGTGGAAAATTTTTACAGACTAAATGTCACAGACGCTTCCGTTAAATGATCTTTCATGAACAAAGGAATTAAAAAAATTTTTACAGCGCAAAAAGTATCAAAGAAATCGTTGAACCATAAATTGACCAGAAGTCAAGAACAAAGCTAAACAATGATTTATGTCTATCTCTGGCATCACGTTTGCGCCCATGAAACTATTTTTTTTTACATTATTGAAAAATAAAATGAGTTTAAAAAATTCATGCACAAGTGCAACTAATGCATTAAATAAAGATATTCAAATCGTATGCACAGCAAAGAAAATTACATTTTTTGCTCTCTCATTGTGGTCGATAGAATGGCGAGTTTAAATTTAGCGTCACATGACTTAAATTACAAACTTTTTTTTGTCATTGCAATTCCATTGAAAAATAGCAATGTACATATGTGACTCTCAATTCTATGGGGTTTTACGAGCAAAATAAAAATGCATGAGAAAACAGAAAGATTGAATTTATTTCATTCATTCAAATTTTTTTGTGCTGCATGCTTTGAAAACTTGGGTTTGTGAACAGCGCACTTTGTCTTAGGAATTAAATGTTAGATACTTTGGATTTTTTAAAGACCTGATTGGGATAATTTTAAATGTTGCAATTGTGGCGGTCATGTAGGATATTAATTTAAAAAAAAAAAGTTCGAAATGCTGATCCACAAAGACGTCATTATGGCCTGTCATACCTTATAATCTATGTAAACATCATCCATAAAAGTAAGATGCTGTAATGAAGTTATTCAGATGCTGACTATGTTAAGGTCCGTTATACTAATTCCAGCACATGAAATGAGTTTAGTGTTAATTAGCAACTAAACTTGAGCTTAGTGCAGACTCTTGATTATAATTAGCTTTCGGTAGAATATGCAAAACTTGTCGCTTCAAAAATAAGTCTAACTCAATGATAATCAAATCCAAATGCTTCCAACTCACAAGGGGTCGTTCACTTATTACGTTCAATTTTTTGGGAGGAGGGGGTCTGAGATTTTGTTAAAAGCAAAACAGGGGCGTGTTTAGGGAGGGGTTTTGTTCTGCGTAACGTAACAAGTGAAAGAACCCCAGTAGTAAATAAACTAAAAATTCTCCACAATGCACCAATTGACAATTAATCTCCATAAAAATGCGCCTAATCAATAAATTTTCGTGCAATTCTCAACGACATTATTTCCATTTCACGGCACGGAAATGTCACATACAAAATAATAATAAAATACGTACTTAGAATTACATATCACATTCGTCTACAATAATTCCCACATGTGATCGTGTATTGCGATGTCATAATAAATTTACAAACGATAAATATTCTTTTATTAGATAATCTTTGAGAATCTATAAATCTTCCATATTGATATTGATGCAATAAAAATATTTCATTATCACACTTATTTTAAGATCTTAAAAATAGAGAGATAATTGAAGTCAAGTATTAATTGACACTAGAATTAGATAATGAGCCAAAGGAATTAAATTTAATTCATAAATATAAATCAACTTCGATCTGACATAGAAAAACTTTTTCATTGCCTCAAGCTCTTCGTCTTATCTCTGTGTTTGTTGTGTTTGTTTTTCTTATATAGATAGAAGTAGATGGGTAGATAGAGAGTTGATTGAATTGAGTGCGTTCTTATCGTAATTATTACAAGGAATGGTTATCTTATATAAATACATACACTGATGGAATGAATGACTTGCAGGTAAATTCTGTTTTTCAGTTCATAATCGATTTTATGTTTATTATACTTTAAAATGGAAAATGATAATGTCAGTGCTGTGAAAAATTTCTTGACGGAATTGACAGCTTCAGAATGTATATATTTATGGATGACACAACAAAATATTGAGTAATAATAAAGATAGGAAGTGGGATGACCATAGACTTTAATAACATATAAGTCATTTAAACTTTAGGCAGACATCAGCTTCGTGAGGATGGCGTAAAGCTGGATTTTACTAAATCTGTCCTCAAGTCAGATTCATGCTATCATGGTGCCGCTAATATAATTCAACTGGCTAATCAGTTCATACTCTTTATTGCTTAATAATTTAGTTGGCAAGATTTTTGCATTAGAAAACATTTGCTAAGTTCGTCCAAAAAATAGAAAACAGAGGAAGAAATAATGACAGTCTTTCGAAAAAATAAAAAAAATAGTCAACCTATCTATAAATTATCTAAATTACCGTACACGTGCTGCTTTAATACTACGCTTCCCACTAATTTTATTTTCAGAAATCTATTGGCACACTTAATTTAATTTCATCTTAAAACGAATGATACTTTGTCATCAGAAAAACTCAGGAAGCAGTCTCCGCAGTGACGCCCTAGAAATTTTCCAAGGTCCAATTTGTTTTGTTCTGTTACTCACGGTTTTGTACTTGCTGTTAATTCTAACGGTACGTGAATAATAAACTAACAAATTCGAGCTTAAGAAAAAAAAACCGAGGGGATAGAGAGTTTTGATCGAACTCTCCTAGGGGTACGCTGATGAGTCCCTTGGTTCAGAACTTGATCTCGTATTTTGTATGAAAATGTCGGCTAATCCTCATACAAAAATCGAGTAGACTTTTGCATGCATGATATCCTCAAATTAAGTGAATTTGCACGACAAATTTCTCCCTGCCCTTCGGAATCTAAACAAGAACTTAACTAAATGTAGTTATTTTTTCGATAGACAATGGTAAAACAAACCCTGAATGTCGACTATCCCCAAGAGAATTTTTTTAACGATATGTTAATGGCTAAAAGAGCCTTAGAAAGAGAAGCAATTTCCATTGAATCCAGAATAGCATATTGTCTTCAAACAAAAAAAAGTAATTAACATTCATGGAATGTCGTAAATTCAATTTAAACGCCCATAAAATTATTTTTATTATTTAATCACGAATTTGAAAGAAATTTTTACAAGATTTAAAATTATTCTCCATTAAAAGGAAAGTTTGAAAGCGTGTAAGAACATCTGTTCAGTGTAATCAGTAATTTCTAAGTTATTTTTTTCGGAATTCCATTCAAGTAAGTGACAAATAAGAATTTAAATGATTATTTTGTTGTTGTGGGATTGTTAAAAGATTTGGAAATGTTTATTTAGCAACGAGAATTTCAAAGATATTTACATAAACAACAAGTTTTAGAAGTTTCCACTTCCACGTGAATATCAATGAGATTTAAAATTTTATCATTCTAATTATTATTATTATTATTATTATTATTATTTTATTCAAGTAATGATAAATTACATAATTTAGTAGCTAATAATCAATTTTAGAGTTACAATGTTCTATGAACTTTAAAGAACTCAAAAATAATAGGAAAGAGCAAAATAAATTGTTACAATAACGGTTAATTAGGATTTAAATTGCATTGTGGTGAATTAAGTTGTGTGAGTATTCAGAAAATTTTGAAGTGATTAAAAATGCAGTTTACTTAACATAGATTGTTTGATTAGATAAGGCATTGACATATGAAGGATTTCCAAAATACATACTAAGAGAAAAACCAAATAATTGTTTCTGATTTGTTTCATACGACATTAAATATCAAATCATCAGACAGAAATTATAACGAATTATGAAAATTTGAGTTAAATGTGTTGAATGTGTTGAGTTTCCAGTATTGTTTACATTTTTCCACCACAAGACGAATTTTTATCAGTTGAAAGGAATTCAATTAATTAAGAACAAATAAGAAGATTTCAACCGCAGCACAAAGCCAATGGACATAAATAGATGAATCCTGATGTACTAGGTAATATCGTTCCAATAGAATTCTCGAAATTGCAAGTTAATTAATTTATTTCTCTCATTTAGTTTTAGATATTTACGAATTTCTTTAGATAATCACCATTGAGACATGCTGCAATAAATTCTACGTTCCTGATAGTACATTTAAGAGCCCATTTGTAAGCATAAACGTGTGGTAAGTTCTTAATTTCGTTACTTATATAATTCCATACATTTACACCATACGACGAAATTCTTTTCTTGCCATTAATTGTTCTTGAGATTGGCTTTATTAGTAATTCCCTTTCATTTGCTCTTGTCTTTCCAGAATGCTTAGTGAACTCGATATTTGTATGAATTCTCTTCTTGATGCAGTTGAACACATAGACCGCGGTGGAAATAAAATGAATAGCGCGCAAAGGCAGACAATTTTCAACGAGATGTGTGTACATCTCCACTCGATTTGTCATTCTATCCAGATTAAAAACATTTCTGAGCGCCTGATTTTGAATTTTCTGGATCCTGTCTACAACACAGTCGTCAGCCGTGCCATGGATCGCAGCTAGATAATTTATGTGAGTTTCGAACAATGTATGATATATAAGTTTTTTTGTGTGAACGGGCAATTTGTGTCTCAACTTCCATAAAATTCCAGCTGTTGATGCAAGCTTCTTTTCTAAGTGTTCGTAATGTAAATTCCATTTTAGTTGTTCATCCATTATAAGACCCAGATATTTAATCTTCTCTATTCTCTTGATTGTTGTGTTCGAGTTAATTTGTATTTCATCGGGTTTATCTATAGTCATTTGATGTGCATGAAAGATTATGAAATGAGTCTTTTCACTATTGAGAAACATTATTTGCTTATCCAGAAAGTCAATGATAATGTTCATATCATGTAAAATTTTTGTATAGATGTTTTCGTTTTTCTCGTGTACATTTATCAAAACCGCATCATCAGCATACAAGAAAAGTTCGCCATTTAATGAAAGTTTAGAGATAAAATTGAAGAATATGATAAATAATAAGCTGCCTAAAACACCACCTTGAACAACACCGTGTGAGATATCCTTCATATCACTAAATTTACAGTTGACTTTCACAATTTGTTTTCGATCTGATAAATAACTTGATAAGACATTAAGTAGATTGCCTCTAATTCCAGATAGATCAAGGGCATGAATCAGTCGTTCCTTATTGACAAGATCAAAAGCTTTCCGAATATCCATAAATACAGCAGAAACTTTTTTCTTTCCATCTATTTCTTTTCTTATTTTATCTACAAGTTCAAATGCCGCGGATTCAGTTCCACACATTCTACGAAATCCATACTGTCTCGTATATATAATTTTTGCCTTATCATACACAAAATCATACATTTGCTTATGAATTACTTTCTCAATGACTTTATTAAATATAGTAAGGATGGAAACTGGACGATAGTCATCTAAGGATGTTTTGTTTCCGCTTTTATTTATTGGAATTATCACTGCAATTTTCAAGCATGTTGGATAAGTCTCAGTTTCGAAAATTTTCCTTATGAGGTGGGCTATGATAGGCGAAAGCTCATCGGAGAGTATCTTAACAGCTTTGGTACTTATGTTATCAAAGCCATGAGAAGAGTTTTTCAAATGTTGGATAACATTTCCAATTTCGCTTTCATCAATTTCAATATCACTTAATTCTTGATCACTTTTTTCAAAGGTAATTTTATCTTTATTCCCTGAATTGTTAGATAAGATTGATGAAATAGAAGATATAAAATTATTATTAAGGGAATTCGCAATTTCATAGTCATCAGTCATTATGTTTCCATCCTTATCAAAAATTGCATTCACTGAGTCTTCCTTTTCTCTACCCAAAATCCTGTTGAGATTTTTCCATAATTTACGAGGATTTTTTTCTTGGCATTGAACTACATAATACTTTCTCTCGTCCTTTTTCATTGCATCCTTGACTTTCCTTGATATTGATTTTAGCCTATTTTGTAATTGCTTAGTTTCCTTAAAGTTCCTGATTATTTTCTTTTTCTTCCTTATTCTATTTGCCATCTTTTCCTTTCGTTGAATGAGCTTAAGAGTTTTTAGGCTTATCCACTCACAATATTTAAAGCATTCTTTAATCTTTACTTTGCATACGGTCGTTGATTTAGCTATGGCATTTTGTGTTAAATTAGTTAGTTGCTGGGCAATTACATTAGGATCAGTTTCATTTAAGAGAGAGGTGTTTTGTAACGATGACCTGAATTTCTTTCTTAGTTTTGCATAATTTGTTCTTTTGAACTCTTTAATAATTTTTTTTGTAGATGTTTTCATATTACGAATGTTAGTTATAATTAGGTTGTGATCGCTTATTTCATTATCTACACATACTGTGTGATTAAAAGTATTGTCCCATTCCATATTGCTTATAAAATGATCGATTGTTTTTTGACTAATATTACGAGTGATTGAATTGTTCAGAATTTTCATATCATAAGTGGCTAGTGTATTTAAGTACAACTTTGACTCGTTATAAATTTCTTTGATGTCTACATTTATATCACCCGTAATGATTATGTTTTCTTCGTTGCAGGATAACTCATTTTCCAGGTCAGATATAAAATCTTTAAAATTTTCATTTTTTGGAGGTCTATAATAGCTAATGAATTTGATACTCTTATTATCTAATTTTGTGTTAAAAGTTATTTTCTCAAAACTTGTTGAAATTGTTTTTAAATTGTAAGTAATTATATTTCTGTTGATAAATACCATCAATCCACCTCCAGCATTTTTACTATTCCTACAGCATACAATTTTATAGAATCCAGGAATTTTGTAAAGATTTGTTGGGAATTTCTTCATGAGCTTGGTCTCGCCAAATACAATAAAGTCAATTTTACATGAAATTTTAGACAATAGAATTTTTATTTTGTTGAATTTATGAAAATTGTTTATTCCACGCACATTTAGCTGTAAGATAGTGATTCCTTTATCGAATGAAATTCCTTGATTGAAGTCTTTAACTGATTTGTAGAAGATGTTTTGTTCCTGATTTAATTTGCTTACTAGAGGGGATTGAGCTAGTTGCTAGTTAGGGTCAACTGTAGACAAATGGTTATCATTAGACTTTGTTAGTTCATTGACATACTTTTCCAGTTTTGACATGTCGTTATCATTTTCCACTGTCATTAGTTTTTTATCCTTTCTTTCGACATGAACTTTCCTATTCTTGAAGAAAACTTTGAGATCACCTTTTTTTGCTATCTTCTTTGTATTCTGCATTAATGTGCGATTAATATGGGTGAATGAAGGATTGAAGTAGATCTCACGATCATCAATTAAAAACTTAAATTAGTGCGCAATTAACAACGCTTAAAAACAGTGGAAATCGAAAAATTCCGGAAGGATGATTACATAAATTGAGAATAATCACCCCTTGAGAATGATTCTGATATAATGAGAAGTGAAATATCACTAAGTTACTAAACGTAATGAAATTGGCAAGTTTATCCCTTCTTCTATTAAATTTAATATCCAGACCCTCTGGAAAGAAACGTTCCTTTAGTTACTTTTGCTCAAGTTTGATACTAAATTTAATTTAAATTAAGAAAGTTTTTGAAAATTTATTTTCTGGATGTTTGTCTACTTCTGCAAAAAAAAGTTCTCTGACCCAGACACGACTAGCCAGATGGTACCAGGAACGAGGCCTTAGGTGTCTGGAAATTACAATTCAATATAAATTTAAATTTTTTTTAAAACAAATTAACATATTTTTTGTTATTTTTTTTTTAAAAAACTGTTTAACAAAAATGCTCGCAGGACCAATCTTAATATCTATAGAAGTTTATAAGTTGAATTAAAAAAATAAATTTCATGGATCATTTTTGATAATGAAAAATGGACACCCCTCTTCAAAAATCCTGGCTAAGCCCCTGTCTGGTGTAGACAAGGTAACTGAGCTAACAATACTGGTTCTACATGAAATTCAAGAGCTTTGAATCCATTGTGTCTTTTTGAATATCAATTTTGTGATACCGCAACTATGTAAACATAAATTTAAGTTTAAGCTACATTCAAGCTTGACTTAAATATGAAAAATTTGGAAAATTTCACCAGTCGACATAATTAGTCAACTAAGTGTTTCAACATTTTGTATCTTGCTTTTTATAACTTTTTCTGTAACTTACAAAGAAATCTAGCAAAAAATTCATATTTCGGTATTAAAAACTTACCTGATCTCAATTGTTCTAGAACAATCCAAAAATCAATACTTACTCCACAGTTTTCACACCTTAACATCGCTCTACAACATCTGCCCACGTAAATTCCTTTATTTTCTCTTTAATTCCCAATTAAATGTCATCAAGCACAGTAAACTGCTGCCACGAGGCGTAGTTAAAAAGGAAAGGAAAGAGGAGAGACAGAAATAGATAAATAGACATAAATTCAGACGAATACATTACACGAGACTTTTACATTAAATAAATGCATTTTTCCTTTTGTTTCGTCTATTTGAATTCTCAGCTGCAAGTTGATTTACATGAAATGAGCATCAAGTGCTGACCGCTATAGCGTGTTCTATCCAATTATTTTGCGATATATTCTCTCTCACTTAAATTAAAACTAAAGCGTACTTTTACATTCTAAAGTGCTCTCTAAAAAATTCCGTTTTGATTAAAATTTAGATGAGATAAATGACAATACAGATGACGACTGCGAATGATGATAATGATGATGACTTGGGTGTGGAATGGAAAATTGCAGTTTTGCATTTACATTCGATGGTATGTTGACAGGTGGAGAGTTTCATAGGTTAATTAAAAACAGTGTAAAAAAGAGCAGTGTGCTGATAATTGATGTTGCATGTTATCTTCTCATGATACGATGCCACGATGAGCGGTGCTCGTAGCAAATATTGACACTATGATGCGTTGGTGAACGTTGGGTAGCGAAAGCCATAAAAAATGCAACCGTTTAACTTTGTGTCGTTGTGTAAACAGATTTTCGCTTTTATTAGACGCTAATTAATTACAAAACACAACTGCTAATATGACTTGATAAATTGTCAACATATTAAAATAACATGGTCAAGTTAGAAGATCGCATTGCGAGAATTTACTCATCAAAGATTTTTGTCTAAAAATAAATTCCTTTCTGAAAAATAAAATTTTGTTTATCCATTCATTGTCGATTGGAAGAGAGCACAAAAATTTACAAATTATACATACACATCGTATAATTATGCTAATAAATCACGCTCACAACAGACGACATGCCAGCCTATTTAGATTAAGACGAAGTGAAGAAAAAATGTCGCAAATTGACGTGAACCATGCATAAAAATTCTCTTTCTCGTTATTGTAAAACAAATTTATTTAATGAGCGAGACAATTTTAGCTTTTTATTGGATTGGTCGCGTGGATGACTGGGTGAGGCAATGGAAAAAAGGTTTAATAAATGCATGACTTTAAAAATTTTCTTAGCTGTATTTTCACATTGAATGCATTAAAAATGATCGCTTTGTACTTATGGAATGCAGTGGTTCTCAAACTTTCTGGAGTGTAATGCATTAAATTTGGTTTGTCAAATTATTCTCGAAATACCTGCGGCAGTAGTTTAAATAATTTGGGATTTGAACCCAACAGAGTTACAGATACTCGTTTTGTTGCTCAATTATTAGTCTGCAGCACCCTTTTTCTCACAAAATGTCTGCATATTGCTCGATACTTCAGATTACACTTTACCTCACCACACCACAAAGGTCCCATTTCTATGATACAACCAGTAGCCAAACCTGTAATTTTTAACTAACGTTTTAACGGTTTTTGTTACTGGGGGACTGTGTTATTATTTCTGAGATATAATTGAATCAATTGATAACTTAGATCTACCCTGCAACCTACCTTACAAAATAAATCATATAAAAAATTAAATTAAAGAAAACCCTTTTAATGCCGTCTGGCTATCAGCCAGCCCAAAAACCTGCGCATTATCCATAAAATCCTCTTTAAAACTCTCCAACTTGCAAAATTTTGCATCGTAAGCTTTTTCTTTAAGCTCTTTAATGCTTGAAAAAGGTTAAAAGAAAAAGTGCAATTTTAGTAAGCCGTTTCGTTTCTTCTTTCTCATTTAACAAAAAGAATTTATTTTCCTCGTGTACACATGCACGGCACATACAGAAAAGTTTTGAAGGAAGAAAAAAAAGTCAAACGAGGAAAATCAATAAATTGCACTTAAGCACGCAAATTTTTCCATGCATTCAAAAATTGTTTTTGTGCCCATTAAGTGGAACAATTTTGCAATTATAGAAGTAAAGAAGAAGGAGGAATAGATTTTGGGTGAGGCATATGTAACACATAGTTTATGTACAATCACTATTTATGACGGGCTTCGGTGCTGTTGGAAATTTATGAATCGTGAGATGATAAAGTATATGTGGCGAAAATTTTCGTGAATTTGACTTCTCGCTCACTTATTTTTACGATTTTATTGGGAAATGTTTCTGTCCGTAAAATATTCGAGGACATAAATTTCCATCCTTTTTTCTCTGTGACATAAATTGTGAATATTTCCTTTTCATTCTCTCTACATTGATTTAAAAGCATTTTTCTCGAACAATTTTGTATGTGTAAATTTTAAATTGTAGACGATAACTCATGGAAAATTGTATTTCATATCCTGCTTTCGTGCTTTCTTCTTCCTTTTATTATATAATGGCTGAATGTACTATCAGCTTCAGCCCCAGTAAATGTTCAATGAGTAGAGATGAAAAAAGGTAGACTTACAATCATGCCTAAAACATCTATATATAACAGAGAAAAAAAAGAGTTTTATTTCCTAATTGACTAAGATTTCATTTTTGTGTATATTTTTGGAGAGTCCTTTTTCTGGTCACTCAGCAAACATAAAAGAAAAATATAAAACAGCAAAGAAGAAACGTAAACGAAGAAAAAGAAGGAAGCTGGAGGGCTTGAAATAAATAGAATAGAATTGTAAAGTTCAGATCTTAAGAGGTGTCAAGAACGCATGTTGTTGCTGCATGACCGACTTTCAAGATCAGGTATACTGGTTTAAAATACATGACTTTTTAATGTGATTTTAGGAATTTAGAAATAACTGATGAAATGATTTTTTTTTTGATTTTTTTAAGCTATACCAAAAAGGCAGCTAGTAGATGGTTCATGGTACCTTTATATTACCAAAAATGCGGTAAACTGAAATTTCATAGTTACGGTGCCATGACTTATTGCTGCTTTTTCTGAAATTGAAATGATTTCTTACAAAACTTTCTCCAGTTTTTCAGTCTAAGAGCTTCCTTGAAATTTTTCAAGCTCCCAAATTCAAGTTGACACATCTGGGGTACTTTACTAACTTAAACTGAGTTTAAACATAAATTTCCACTTTCCCCACCCTTGTTACGCACATCCCTAGAGTCTGTGATATTTCTATCTTTACTATAATGTGTAAGATTATTTTTAAGGATTAATAATGTAACAATGTCAATGCAAACTTACATAACAATTTCACAGTCAAATCGACCAACTCAACTCATCCAATTAACGAAAAATGGGTTAGATAAAAAGCTCATACCGCCTTGTTAAATGTAGGATAATTTGAATGGAAATATTGTATATATACCATTTCTTTTCCAATTGTATGCGAAGGGGAAGCAAACGGAAAATATCTTTGATGAAAAAAAAAATGTTTTTTTGAAGAGAATTCAAACAAAAAAGTAAAACAAAGTTTTTCATATTGTTTCAATAAAAATTGCTAAAAGTTAAATTAAAATGCATAAAACTTTTCTTTGATATGATTTCTTTTTTTTATTCATTATGATTGTTCCTACAAATGCAAAATAAAAGTAATTGAGATGTAGAGGGGAGATTTTTTTGTTCATATTTCTGTTTTTACAAAAAGTCATGACTTGTAGATTGCAAAAGTCATTGGAAAAAAGCAGATCAGAATATAAAATTTCATAAATTGGAATCCGCTTTTTTCATCATCATCATCATCATTTTCATATCAAATCCATTTCTTTTTTCTAACTCGACAATCAAATCGAGTAAAGTGAAACTGCTGAATAATACAAATCAGGTAGATATCTTGTCTTGAGCCTATCATAACACATATTCATATCATCCAAAATCAGCATAAGATAAAGTGAAAAGAGAAAAAGTTTTCCATCTCACTCTTTTCCGTGTACGTGATAACGAAGAGATAACAAGGTCTGAATGGAAAAAGTAGGGTATGATACGTCAATGTTTAACAAGTTACGATTACGCATTTTTCTATTTAGATTAAATTTGACATCAGATAATATTAGTTCATCTGAGAGGGAAGAAAAAAAATCTCGAATGAATTTGATAATGGTGCACTCACTTTTCATGATGCTTTCGAGATGAAAAAGTTCATGTTGCTCTAGAAAATTGATAGAAAATTTGATTATTGCTTGTCAGCATTGCCTTTTTGATGTTAGGGTAAATTTTTTTATCGTCAAATCTATTTCGATGCAAATAATGTGTAAATTTTTGATCTTATCTGTGTTCAGGTATTGGATGGAGAATTCAATTTTCTTGCATCCATTCTTTAGATCGTTTAAAACTGTAAGGGTTGTGAAAATGTTGAGAAAACAATGATTTGTCATGGAATGGTTGTGGGATCGTTCATAAATGACATCTAACATTTAGGGGGGAGGGGGTCTAGAGTTTTGTGACACCTTCATACAAAAGAATTTTTTGTACAGAGGGGCAAGGGGGCCTGTAGTATGAAGATAGTTGAGTACTTAATACTGGATACAAAGAACAACAGAGGTTTTTATTTTGAATTTTTTATTTTTTTTTAAATAACGTTATATATTTGAAGCAGCACCTGTACGACTCAACTGGAAGAGTCTCCTTTTTAAATTTCTAGTTTTAAATTTTTCGACCTTTTTTGGAACATGCATGAAAACAACTGGTCAACTTTAGCCTTTTAAAAAAATGTCTTGCAATGTACTTAGATTCTAGCTCCTAGAATCTTACGCAGCAGACTAATATGTCGCGACATACAGTTTGGAATACAGAGATCTAGACTTCGGGATATTCGAACTCTTATTTCTGTATTAGAAGAAATCCAGTGTTGCTGTCAGAGGTATATCCAGGGAGGTTCAGGTTTCAAACTCACCCCTATTTTTTTGAAAAACCAATAGGTACTAAAATATTCAAAAAGGGCATTATTTAAAAAAACCCTTCTCATCCTGGATACGCATCTGGCTGCTGCCAGAACACTAAACATCCTGTATTTAATAAAAATTCATGAATTCTTATAAATGAGAAGTGCAGGTGGATATTAACAGTATCTAAAAGATACAAACTGATGCAATATTATAGTTTTACTAAAATAAGCTGTAAATAAGGCAGCGTTAAAGAACATGATTGAATTAAATTTCAATTTTGTCTAAATTCAACTAAATTCCTTATTTACTTCTTCAAACTGCCTAAAATTCACGTACAAAAGTGATAATAACAGGAAAATAACAGAAAATCCCCAGAAGAACAATTCAGAATGTATGAGATTGTTTGAATAAAACTAGAACAACTTAGACAGACAAAATAAAGCACATTTTCACCTCTCCGCATCATACTGAACATCATAAAATAGGATATAAGGAAAGGTTGAAGTTGGAAGCATAAATATGTATTTGAATGGGCATTAAAAGTAATTTCGAAGTAAGATCTAAAAGAAAAGGAGAAATTATCCTCACGGGCATGTATAATTTCTTCATCAATGTACGGTAATGCCTTCTCAATTGATTTTCCCTTTTTAACTTTCTGTTTATTTAAAATTTTGTGAGTAGAAGAAAAAGAATTATTGAAGAAGTTTATATGCCTTTCTATTTACTTCTTTCTTTTTGCTTTTTTGTAAAGAAGACTTAAAAGAGAAAATTGAAAAGCGAGCGCAAAAAAATCCGACAGGATGAGGAATAATTTCTGAGGCCCAGGAAAGAGGCTTTAAAATTTCCCATTATTAACTTCCACGCATTGCGTGCAAGTTATTGTATTCACTTTTTTTGAGATTTTCACTAATTTTGATTTTTTGAGTCAACGGAAGCATGAATCTTTACGTTTTTGGTCTCATATGACAGGTATTGAAAATATCTATTACCTGAGGTATGTTTAGTTCCAGTCAGTTCCGTTGCGTTGGAACTAGACGCAAAAAACCGTTAAAAACCAAAAATTTGTATGGAAAATTTTTTATGCGGTGACTTTCATACAATTTCTTGTATCTGATTCGATAGACCGTACCTTAAAACCATTTTGTGCTAAATAATATCCGAACTTTATGTCCATTTAGTGACCGAAAAATGCAAAAAACATGATTTTTTATGACAGTTGCGCCATTTTTGATTCCGCACTGGAATTAACATTTCAAGCCTTGAAATAGGTATAAAATGAAAGATCAACTCAGGATCTACATTTAATATCCGCTATGTTGGTACTTTAGAGGTTCCTGTAAAAAGTTACAGCATGAAAAAGATTGTTATAAAAATTATAACACTTTTGTTTACGTTACGTAAAATCCTTACGTTACGTAAAATTACGTAACGTGAATTTCACTTAAAAATATTTGAATGAATATAGAGGCTGTAGATGTTTACTGGATCTTGTTTAATTGGACATAGAGGCTGTAGATCATTACTGGATCTTATTTTTATTGGACATAGAGGCTGTAGATGTTTACTGGATCTCGTTTTACTGGACATATAGGCTGTAGATGTTTACTGGATCTTGTTTAATTGGACATTGAGGCTGTAGATGTTTACTGGATCATATTTTTACTGGACATAGAGGCTGTAGATGTTTACTGGATCTCGTTTTACTGGACATAGAGGCTGTAGATCATCACTGGATCTTATTTTTATTGGACATAAAGACTGTAGATGTTTACTGGATCTTGTTTAATTAGACATAAAGGCTGTAGATGTTTACTGGATCTCGTTTTACTGGACATAGAGGCTGTAGATCATCACTGGATCTTATTTTTATTGGACATAAAGACTGTAGATGTTTACTGGATCATATTTTATTGGACATAGAGGCTGTAGATGTTTACTGGATCATATTTTATTGGTCATAGAGGCTGTAAATGTTTACTGGATCTCGTTTTACTGGACATATAGGCTGTAGATGTTTACTGGATCTTGTTTAATTGGACATAGAGGCTGTAGATCATTACTGGATCTTATTTTTATTGGACATAGAGGCTGTAGATGTTTACTGGATCTCGTTTTACTGGACATATAGGCTGTAGATGTTTACTGGATCTTGTTTAATTGGACATTGAGGCTGTAGATGTTTACTGGATCATATTTTTACTGGACATAGAGGCTGTAGATGTTTACTGGATCTCGTTTTACTGGACATAGAGGCTGTAGATCATCACTGGATCTTATTTTTATTGGACATAAAGACTGTAGATGTTTACTGGATCTTGTTTAATTAGACATAAAGGCTGTAGATGTTTACTGGATCTCGTTTTACTGGACATAGAGGCTGTAGATCATCACTGGATCTTATTTTTATTGGACATAAAGACTGTAGATGTTTACTGGATCATATTTTATTGGACATAGAGGCTGTAGATGTTTACTGGATCTCGTGTTACTGGACATAGAGGCTGTAGATCATTATTGGATCTTATTTTTATTAGAAATAAAGGCTGTAGATGTTTACTGGATCATATTTTTATTGGACTTAGAGGCTGTAGATGTTTACTGGATCATATTTTTACTGGACATAGAGGCTTTAGATGTTTACTGGATCATATTTTTACTGGACATAGAGGCTGTAGATGTTTACTGGATCTTGTTTAATTAGACATAAAGGTTGTAGATGTTTACTGGATCTTGTTTTTCTGGACATAGAGGCTATAGATCATTACTGAATCTCGTTTTTATTGGACTTAGAGGCTGTAGATGATTGAAACATATTTTGGTGGGAAAATTTTCAAATATTTTGACCGTTAAAAAATTTGAATTTTGAAAAATCGTTAAATGGCAAACCATTTTATTATATGAAAATTTACCTCAAAAATTGTTAATTATAATAATAATAATAGTTCATTAAGTACATTCATTAAGTTCATTAAAAATGCGGGAAATGTTCAAATATATTTTGACCGTTAGAAATTTTGAATTTTTAAAAACCGTTAAATGACAAACCATTTTAATGTATGAAAATTCACCACAAAAATTGTTAATAATTCTATAACTAATGATTTTCAAGTGCATTAAAAACACGGAAAATTTTCAAATATATTTTGACCGTTAGAAAATTTGAATTTTAAAAGCGAGCGTAGCTCAAGCTCGACTCTACTGTGATCCATGTAAAAACTGTAAATCTTAACAAGTCGAGCGAGCGTAGCTCAAGCTCGACTCTACTGTGATCCATGTAAAACTGTGATTCTAAACAAGTCGAGCGAGCGTAGCTCAAGCTCGACTCTACTGTGATCCATATAAAAACTGTAATCCTTAACAAGTCGAGCGAGCGTAGCTCAAGCTCGACTCTACTGTGATCCGTGTAAAAACTGTAATTCTTAACAAGTCGAGCGAGCGTAGCTCAAGCTCGACTCTACTGTGATCCATGTAAAACTGTGATTCTAAACAAGTCGAGCGAGCCTAGCTCAATCTCGACTCTACTGTGATTCGTATAAAAACTGTAATTCTTAACAAGTCGAGCGAGCGTAGCTCAAGCTCGACTCTACTGTGATCCATGTTAAAACTGTAATTCTTAGCAAGTCGAGCGAGCGTAGCTCAAGCTCGACTCTACTGTGATCCGTATAAAAACTGTAATCCTTAACAAGTCGAGCGAGCGTAGCTCAAGCTCGACTCTACTGTGATCCGTATAAAAACTGTAATCCTTAACAAGTCGAGCGAGCGTAGCTCAAGCTCGACTCTACTCTGATCCATGTGAAAACTGTAATTCTAAACAAGTCGAGCGAGCGTAGCTCAAGCTCGACTCTACTGTGATCCATGTAAAAACTGTAAATCTTAACAAGTCGAGCGAGCGTAGCTCAAGCTCGACTCTACTGTGATCCATGTAAAACTGTGATTCTAAACAAGTCGAGCGAGCCTAGCTCAATCTCGACTCTACTGTGATCCGTATAAAAACTGTAATTCTTAACAAGTCGAGCGAGCGTAGCTCAAGCTCGACTCTACTGTGATCCATGTTAAAACTGTAATTCTTAGCAAGTCGAGCGAGCGTAGCTCAAGCTCGACTCTACTGTGATCCATGTAAAACTGTGATTCTAAACAAGTCGAGCGAGCCTAGCTCAATCTCGACTCTACTGTGATCCGTATAAAAACTGTAATCCTTAACAAGTCGAGCGAGCGTAGCTCAAGCTCGACTCTACTGTGATCCATGTAAAAACTGTAAATCTTAACAAGTCGAGCGAGCGTAGCTCAAGCTCGACTCTACTGTGATCCATGTAAAACTGTGATTCTAAACAAGTCGAGCGAGCCTAGCTCAATCTCGACTCTACTGTGATCCGTATAAAAACTGTAATTCTTAACAAGTCGAGCGAGCGTAGCTCAAGCTCGACTCTACTGTGATCCATGTTAAAACAGTAATTCTTAGCAAGTCGAGCGAGCGTAGCTCAAGCTCGACTCTACTGTGATCCATGTAAAAACTGTAAATCTTAACAAGTCGAGCGAGCGTAGCTCAAGCTCGACTCTACTGTGATCCATGTAAAACTGTGATTCTAAACAAGTCGAGCGAGCTTAGCTCAATCTCGACTCTACTGCGATCCGTATAAAAACTGTAATCCTTAACAAGTCGAGCGAGCGTAGCTCAAGCTCGACTCTACTGTGATCCATGTAAAAACTGTAATTCTTAACAAGTCGAGCGAGCGTAGCTCAAGCTCGACTCTACTGTGATCCATGTAAAAACTGTAATTCTTAACAAGTCGAGCGAGCGTAGCTCAAGCTCGACTCTACTGTGATCCATGTAAAAACTGTAATTCTTAGCAAGTCGAGCGAGCGTAGCTCAAGCTCGACTCTACTGTGATCCATGTAAAAACTGTAATTCTTAACAAGTCGAGCGAGCGTAGCTCAAGCTCGACTCTACTGTGATCCATGTAAAAACTGTAATTCTTAACAAGTCGAGCGAGCGTAGCTCAAGCTCGACTCTACTGTGATCCATGTAAAAACTGTAATTCTTAACAAGTCGAGCGAGCGTAGCTCAAGCTCGACTCTACTGTGATCCATGTAAAAACTGTAATTCTTAACAAGTCGAGCGAGCGTAGCTCAAGCTCGACTCTACTGTGATCCATGTAAAAACTGTAATTCTTAACAAGTCGAGCGAGCGTAGCTCAAGCTCGACTCTACTGTGATCCATGTAAAAACTGTAATTCTTAACAAGTCGAGCGAGCGTAGCTCAAGCTCGACTCTACTGTGATCCGTATAAAAACTGTAATCCTTAACAAGTCGAGCGAGCGTAGCTCAAGCTCGACTCTACTGTGATCCATGTAAAAACTGTAAATCTTAACAAGTCGAGCGAGCGTAGCTCAAGCTCGACTCTACTGTGATCCATGTAAAACTGTGATTCTAAACAAGTCGAGCGAGCCTAGCTCAATCTCGACTCTACTGTGATCCGTATAAAAACTGTAATTCTTAACAAGTCGAGCGAGCGTAGCTCAAGCTCGACTCTACTGTGATCCATGTTAAAACAGTAATTCTTAGCAAGTCGAGCGAGCGTAGCTCAAGCTCGACTCTACTGTGATCCATGTAAAAACTGTAAATCTTAACAAGTCGAGCGAGCGTAGCTCAAGCTCGACTCTACTGTGATCCATGTAAAACTGTGATTCTAAACAAGTCGAGCGAGCTTAGCTCAATCTCGACTCTACTGTGATCCGTATAAAAACTGTAATCCTTAACAAGTCGAGCGAGCGTAGCTCAAGCTCGACTCTACTGTGATCCATGTAAAAACTGTAATTCTTAACAAGTCGAGCGAGCGTAGCTCAAGCTCGACTCTACTGTGATCCATGTAAAAACTGTAATTCTTAACAAGTCGAGCGAGCGTAGCTCAAGCTCGACTCTACTGTGATCCATGTAAAAACTGTAATTCTTAGCAAGTCGAGCGAGCGTAGCTCAAGCTCGACTCTACTGTGATCCATGTAAAAACTGTAATTCTTAACAAGTCGAGCGAGCGTAGCTCAAGCTCGACTCTACTGTGATCCATGTAAAAACTGTAATTCTTAACAAGTCGAGCGAGCGTAGCTCAAGCTCGACTCTACTGTGATCCATGTAAAAACTGTAATTCTTAACAAGTCGAGCGAGCGTAGCTCAAGCTCGACTCTACTGTGATCCATGTAAAAACTGTAATTCTTAACAAGTCGAGCGAGCGTAGCTCAAGCTCGACTCTACTGTGATCCATGTAAAAACTGTAATTCTTAACAAGTCGAGCGAGCGTAGCTCAAGCTCGACTCTACTGTGATCCATGTAAAAACTGTAATTCTTAACAAGTCGAGCGAGCGTAGCTCAAGCTCGACTCTACTGTGATCCATGTAAAAACTGTAATTCTTAACAAGTCGAGCGAGCGTAGCTCAAGCTCGACTCTACTGTGATCCATGTAAAACTGTGATTCTAAACAAGTCGAGCGAGCCTAGCTCAATCTCGACTCTACTGTGATCCGTATAAAAACTGTAATTCTTAACAAGTCGAGCGAGCGTAGCTCAAGCTCGACTCTACTGTGATCCGTATAAAAACTGTAATTCTTAACAAGTCGAGCGAGCGTAGCTCAAGCTCGACTCTACTGTGATCCATGTTAAAACAGTAATTCTTAGCAAGTCGAGCGAGCGTAGCTCAAGCTCGACTCTACTGTGATCCATGTAAAAACTGTAAATCTTAACAAGTCGAGCGAGCGTAGCTCAAGCTCGACTCTACTGTGATCCATGTAAAACTGTGATTCTAAACAAGTCGAGCGAGCTTAGCTCAATCTCGACTCTACTGTGATCCGTATAAAAACTGTAATCCTTAACAAGTCGAGCGAGCGTAGCTCAAGCTCGACTCTACTGTGATCCATGTAAAAACTGTAATTCTTAACAAGTCGAGCGAGCGTAGCTCAAGCTCGACTCTACTGTGATCCATGTAAAAACTGTAATTCTTAACAAGTCGAGCGAGCGTAGCTCAAGCTCGACTCTACTGTGATCCATGTAAAAACTGTAATTCTTAGCAAGTCGAGCGAGCGTAGCTCAAGCTCGACTCTACTGTGATCCATGTAAAAACTGTAATTCTTAACAAGTCGAGCGAGCGTAGCTCAAGCTCGACTCTACTGTGATCCATGTAAAAACTGTAATTCTTAACAAGTCGAGCGAGCGTAGCTCAAGCTCGACTCTACTGTGATCCATGTAAAAACTGTAATTCTTAACAAGTCGAGCGAGCGTAGCTCAAGCTCGACTCTACTGTGATCCATGTAAAAACTGTAATTCTTAACAAGTCGAGCGAGCGTAGCTCAAGCTCGACTCTACTGTGATCCATGTAAAAACTGTAATTCTTAACAAGTCGAGCGAGCGTAGCTCAAGCTCGACTCTACTGTGATCCATGTAAAAACTGTAATTCTTAACAAGTCGAGCGAGCGTAGCTCAAGCTCGACTCTACTGTGATCCATGTAAAAACTGTAATTCTTAACAAGTCGAGCGAGCGTAGCTCAAGCTCGACTCTACTGTGATCCATGTAAAACTGTGATTCTAAACAAGTCGAGCGAGCCTAGCTCAATCTCGACTCTACTGTGATCCGTATAAAAACTGTAATTCTTAACAAGTCGAGCGAGCGTAGCTCAAGCTCGACTCTACTGTGATCTATTTAAAAACTGTAATTCTAAACAAGTCGAGCGAGCGTAGCTCAAGCTCGACTCTACTGTGATCCATGTAAGTAAGAAATAGTTCGGACGTAGTCCGAACTAGGTTGAGCGAAGCTCACAAATTTTTACGTCCTGAACGTAGCGAAGCGGAGTGAAGGCGTGAAAATTTTCCCAAGCCGTATACACTGTATGCTACTATGATTTAAAATGAGAAAAAATGCGACATTACACTTTGAGATTTGGAAAATCTGGAATTGGCTGGAATTTTTTAGTTGACTTGAAGGGGGTCTATGGGGGTCCCAAAGTTGAAAATTCGAAAAAAATGTCATTTTTGAGCTAATTTCAAAATTAAATTTCCATATAAGGATTTAATCAAGTTAAATTAAGTTTTTGACATAAAATCTATCATAATAAGATCTTTATTTTAAGCTCCCACGTAAATTAATAATTAATAATTTTGCTCAGATTAAGAAATCAGTTTTTCGTATTTTGTGAGAAAGAGAGGTAAAACAGCCAAAAATGTTCTACGCAGAAAAGTTTGTGCCTGAAATTCTACATCATGTTCAAAAAACGGAATTGAAATTAGTTGAGGCATTGTCGAGAAAATCGCAAAATACACTTTCTGTAAGCAAACAAACAAGCAAACAAGTTAATCAGCAAGAAATAGCCAAAACGAGACATCGTTGAAACTTCTAGTTTTTTTGCAATCGATCCGTGCCGCCCTACAGAAGAACTGATTAGATTTTGGGCATGGTAGGAATAGCCGTTGCTTCTGAAAAAGCAAAAAACCTTCTTTTCCATACAAAATGTGAAATTCAAAGGTTGCTATGATTTTTGAAAATTTCGACTGAAAAAAATTCAAAAAATTGGAAAATCCCCCCCCCCCCCCTGGTATATGAAAATTATGCGAGATTCGACAACCCCTGTGATCTATAAACAGTCGGACGAGCAGAGCGATATTCGACAACCCCTGTGATCTATAAACAGTCGAACGAGCGGAGCGAGATTCGACAACCCCTGTGATATATAAACAGTCGAACGAGCGGAGCGAGATTCGACAACCCCTGTGATCTATAAACAGTCGAACGAGCGGAGCGAGATTCGACAACCCCTGTGATCTATAAACAGTCGAACGAGCGGAGCGAGATTCGACAACCCCTGTGATCTATAAACAGTCGAACGAGCGGAGCGAGATTCGACAACCCCTGTGATCTATAAACAGTCGGACGAATAAAAAATTCGAACGGAGCTCGAATGTAATAGTTCGGACGAAGTCCGAAAAAAAAAATTTTCCCAAGCCCTTAGAAGACTGAGGATATGTGAGAAAATTTTATTTTTTTATACTGTAATCTATAAACAGTCGGACGAGCGAAGCGAGATCCGACAACCCCTGTGATCTATAAACAATCATACTAGCGGAGTTCGAACGAGACTTCGAATATACAAAAAAAACTTTAGAGTTTAATCACAAAAATTCGAGCGAAGCTCGAATATAAATAGTTCGAACGCAGTTCGGACTAGGTTGAGCGAAGCTCACAAATTTTTACGTCCTGAACGTAGCGAAGCGGAGTGAAGGCGTGAAAATTTTCCCAAGCCTTAGTACAGTACGGGAATAATTTACGGTGAAGTGATAAAAAATTTATAGAATACTTTGTGTCATAAACTACGGCTCGCCTTGGGATCTATATCAACTGGCGAGCGTAGCTCGCCTTTGGATCGGTATCAACTGGCGAGCGTAGCTCGCCTTTGGATCGATATCAACCGGCGAGCGTAGCTCGCCTTTGGATAGGTTATTGCCGTTGGCGAGCGTAGCTCGCCACGTGGAAGTTTGTGGTGTGATCTATACATCGTGTTTTTTACAGATCCATTTCTTTGAATTCATTCACAGAATTTTCGATACCCTTATCCGCCTACATAAAAGAAGTAAAAATGATTTTTGAAGGATTTCTTTTTTTTCTTCATGCGAATTACGAGAAAATGGAACGGAATTTTCTCGTTTTTGATGAATTTTCACTTCAGTTCCTTCACAGTGTAAATTCACATAATTCATGAATATTTCCCAAAAGAGATGAAAACTTTTATTTAAATCCATAACATAAAATAAAAACAGACAGGAAGTAGGAGAGAAAAAATGTCGAAATAAAATAAGATGATGAAAGCCTCATTACTTCCAACGTTTTCACTCAAACGCATGTTGATGCCATTATCGTTAGACTTGAGTAAGACTAATGACGATTCTCCACCCTTGTCTCTCCTTATTTTGTTGATTATCTTTCAACCAGTTGGAAGGAGGTCTCGTGGCAGAAAGTTGAAGATATACATAATACGCAAATTTAAAGATTTTTTCTTCTTCCTCCTTTTCTGTTCCTTATGTGTTACTAAGAGGAAGGACAAGGAGTGAAAAATTTATGTGATTCACACGATAACGATAGAAGTTCTTAAATCTTTGCTGCTTTTTAACTTTAAAATGGATATGGGACTGATTTCAAAGTTTTTTTGTTTGAAACTATTGTTGATCCTTTTGTTCTTTTTTTTTGTTTTTTTCTTGGGGGGATTAGAGGAGGTTGGAAATAATCAGATGAAATGATCACAATATGGAAGAATAGTTATGTGTTCTTGGAAATAGTTTCGATTACGCCCTTTTGGAAAGGTTTATTTTTAGATTGATTACAGAGAAGATATGGGGAAGTGAATAGTAAATATTTAATTAAAGGCACAACTCGTGAAAAATAGCTTGTCGAAGGCTGAAAATATGAAAATTTCAACTCTCCAAAAATTGAAATTTTTGTAGGATTTTAATGAGATTCCACCGAGATGGGAATCGAACCCATGACTTCTGAAAGAAGGAGCTTCGGTTTTCAAGGTCAGTTAGTAACTTGAGACACTATGGAGATTATCCATCATTCTGATGAGCTTACAAGATTGGGTTTAACAGCCATTCACATACTCACTCACCATGTTTGAATTTTAGACCTTTGTTTGGCACAATACTTCAGTCTAAAGAAATTATTCTTGATCAACTTCTACACTCATAAAAATAATCTAAAAACATTTTTTGAATTTTACTCTTAATAATAATTTTCAGAATCTAAAATCGTTTTTTTAAAACTAAATAATTTGAAAAAAATTTGCTCGGAGTGAGAATCGAACCTATGACCTCAGGATTAGTAGTCCTGTATTTTACAACTACGATACCGAACCAAATAAAAACACAATATATTTGTATTTGTACATACAATATATTTATATTTGTAATAATTTTTCAATATATTTGAAAAAAAAAATTTAAAATCAGTATTTTAAATTTTGAAAACAAAATTTTAGATTTAAAAAATAATTTTTAGAATGGTTTTTAAAAACATTTTAAAAGCAGATTTTTAGAATTATTTTTATTAGTGTAAAAACCTATATGACTAGACACCTCCTTTATAGTGCAAGTTATAAAAATATGGTGTTAATGTTGTATCTTTATACTAACAGCATAAATTTTTTGCGAGTTTCTGAGGCAATAATTTTCAGTTGTTTAGATGGCTGAACGATGAAACTTTAAAAGCGGTAGCTTTTTTTGCAAATTTATCTTTAGGTTGATGGTAAAAAAATTGTATACATAGAAAAAGTTAAAATTAAGCATAAATCTTTTACTGCTTCGTTTTGGACTATAGTCAAGGTTACAAGTTGTTCAAAAATCCTTAAAGGTGCAAACTCCATTGCTTCTGCAGAGAAATCCCCAAAATATATGTACACCCATTTATAACCCAATTTATCTAAGCCATGATTAAGTGAATCACATGATTTAACTAATTTTAAAATTCCCAGAGCATTAACTTGATAAAATTATGCATTATCCGGGAAATGTGTTATAATCAGTGAAGCTGAAAGATTGAAAATCCACCGAAATAAATTCATATAATTTCCATGAATGAGATTTCATATTCAAAAGAGAAGAAAAAAATCCGCGAAAGGAAGAAAAAGTCAAATATTATGCCATGAATTTATAGTACCTAATTGAATTCACAAATCTCTAAATGCAGACATTTTCATATTTTTTTTTCTTCATCATTTTCTTATTCAATTTTTGCTTCCCCTTCTTTTCAACTTGAACATTTTCCTTTCTCGAATATGACGAAGTAAATCATTTTTCACTTGGAAGGGAATGAAAGGATATCGCCTCTCATATTGCTTCTTATTATGATTCTTATATGCTACATTTGAATGGTAGTCAGAGGAAATAAAAATCTCTTTTCTCATATGCTTTTTTTGTTATATTTTTTGATTTCATTTCTTCTCCTTATTCTTGTCATCTCATCTGTCTCATTCTCTCTCGAGACCTATCGTATACCATCTTAAAGTGAGTTCATCAATTTATTGAATGAATGAGGAGGACTGAGAAAAGCTTTTAAAGAGACTGTGCGTTATATTTTGTGGCATCACAATGGAAACGAAGAGGCACAAAAAGGAGAAGAATAAGTAAATGAAGGGTGTCACGAATGACATTCATCTGAAAACATGACATCAGCGATTTTTCAAATTTTAATTTATTGTACTACAACCTGACATTTTCCGCAGCCATCATCATTATCATCGTCGTTACTTTATAATTTTATTATTGTATTTTTATTATTATTATTATTTCATTTTCTCTTTCTCAATTCATTTCATGTATGTGCTTTACATATTTCTGTCTATTTCTAACACGTTTATGACGTGATAATTGCTAAGTTGTTAGGAATTGGGGTTCAGTTTGCCATAAAGCTTGTTTTGGTGTGTATTTTCTCTTAGGGGTGTATCCAGAGATATTATAACTTCGATAGTTAATTGAACAATTAATGGTTCTAACACTGGATCTTTCCACTGCTCAGGAATATACCCTTCTAGAGTCGTAGTCATTGGGGGTCTCTTCCTAGACGAAAACTTTCTTCAATTTCCTGGGGTTTCTTGAGAAAGAAATCACAAACAACCTTAGGGGTGAACCTCTAAGGAATGAACCTCTCCGTCAATATAAAAAATCAAAACATCCCCTCGAAAAATTTTAGCTACGCCACTGTACTCTTCCTTAATATATTTCACAGCAACTCCATAAAAATTGCATGTTTCTGATAATAAATGAGAAAAAGAAATTGAAGGTTTTTGTAGGTGTCAATTTTTTAATCTTATTTAATTTGTGTTCACTTATCTATTTAGCCTACGATAAATTTTATTGTCCTTCAATAATTCTAAATCCTTCAAAGTGCTTCACTTCAAGGTTTATTGCTGTGCCAAAATTATTTCTAGGGTGTTAATCTACTTTAGTATAAAAATTATTTAAATTTATTCAAATTATTATTTTCTAGACGTATAAGATCAGAGTTTGCAATTATCTTCATTAGTATAAGCTATTTTCCATTTTAGTTGACATAATACAACACAATTGTAAATATTTTAAATTCACCTGAGTCTAATTTATTCAAATTTCAGGATTATTGCCTAGCAACCATGCTTAAATCCAAATTATCATGAATTCAATAAACCTTAAATTAATTTTCAAATGGATGCTAGGAAACAGAATGTTTACTATGAACTAAAATATTCCAGGTTATCGAATCCTGCTAAAATATTCAGCACTTCTGAAAAGGTTAAGATATGGAGATTATTTTTTTCTGGGAATAACTTGAAGAAACTCTTGCAATTTGAGATTTTTTTACTTCAAATTTAAGAATTCATAAATTTGAATATATTTCTGAGAATTCGACATCAAAGCTTCACTGCTTTGAACTTTCACAAACGAGAATTTTGATCAATAGTGAATTGAACCTTTTAGAGATGGAAACAGGACAATAAAGTTGGAATTGTAAATGTAGACCAGTGCTGATAAAAAAGCAGACATTGACCACACCTGCAGTCAATTTTTCGTATCTGTTTTTACAGAATGACAATTAACAACGAAATGCGCCTCAATACATTCCACATAAAAGTCACTTCATGTTAAACTTTTTGATTTTCTCATGTACGAAAAAGAAGCGACTAGCTTGAACTTGCAAAATTAGAATGTCAAGACATGATTCAGCCGATTTTCATACTATATATAAACTTTTTTGTGCTGTGTTGTACAAGAGTTTGATATGCAGCGATTTTTCAAGGTCCCATATAATAAAAGAAAGCACGTTGTCATAGCAAACACATTTTTCCATACTTTATTAATCATCCACGTGCGAGCTTCCCTTAAATGAAGATAAAGATGAACGAAGACGAGATAAAGATGTTGAAGACATAAAGTATATAAAATAAGCATTAGGTAATGAATTAACAGCGGAAACGAATCATGAACGTTATAATTTTGTTGTGTGCCTCCTTTGAGATTTAGAGATTCTTTTTGCTCAGTGAACAATTTTCACTTCCTTCGCTTCTTTTACTCTGTTATTTTTCTCGCTCGTTTCATCCGACGACTTGAAGCGAAAGTTCTTGTACCGTAATAATTGTGGCATTTTTTTACTCATTCTTTCTTTCTCTTTTTCCGGCTTTCTCTATAGAAGATCCTAATCACTCATAATTGATATGCTTCACAGTACCGATGATAGCAATTTGCTTGTATGTTGTATGACAGTTGCTTTTTATTATTATTGTAAAATCTACCACCCATAGCTCCATCATTTCGTTGTGTGCTTCAACATTTTCCTCTGATTCTGATGTGGCGCTGTCACCCAGGACTCGCGTAATTAATTCTGTTTGCTAAATTACCTCGCTATTATTCTTTTTCCTTCTCATCATCATTTTGTATTCCATCCATCCATTTCAAATTTATGAATTTTTATGTTACTTCTCAGCGTGCATAAAACATTTTTTTTAAATTTTTTACTGTCGAATCCTAATTTGAAGAGTCTAACATAGGTCTGACTGACGACCTAACAATAAATTGACTTTGCTATCTGCTCTGTCAGAAAACTTTTTATATTTTTTTTGGGTCTGAAACAGATAAACGCGATGAAAAATATAAATATGAAAATGTTTCGCGTCGGCTCCATCTTGTCTGAGCTTCACGAGATTAGAGAAATTCTATAGAAAAGTTTAGACGATGCTGTCAAGCTGATTGGACAATGGATATGAAAATTTGTGACTAGCCTACAAAAGATTTAATGAATTTAGTTGGGTGCTTTTTTGTCAACACTTCTTAGAAATTGTCAGAAGGAGGTGGGAAATTAGATGTAATGGTCATATTTTGGTATCTTGTTAACTGCGACGAAAATTTTCAAGTATATCTCACAATCATTAAACATATTATTTATTATTACTATCAGAAATAAGTGATTGGATATGTATAATGGGATAAAAAAATGGTAGGGACGCGTAGCTTGATTCATGAGAAATTTGTACATACAAGACTCTTTAATGAATTATATCGATATTTCTAAGGATTATCAATTATGTAAGGCTACTAATTAAGTATTGAGATTTAAGGGGTATAGAACCCCTAGAATAGAGTTACCGTTTTCAATATATAAAGTCCTTGCTCTCCCTTTAGTCCTTACAGTTCACTTTATTTCACCTGAGATCGCATCACTTGTGTATCACGGAGCTTTAGAAGCGCTGGATTCATTTGTCCAATTTCCGACTGTCCGTGGGGTATGTAGAAATTAAATTGAAATCAAGAATAATGCTCCAACTTTTAAAAATAAATTATATTCTACGAATTTCACCTACATACAGTATAAGTCGCTTTATAGAATTTCAGGAAGTATGTATCCAGCCACTCAGCGAATGTTAAAGTAAAGTTAATTTGCTTTTAGCAAGAAACCCCACGCAAAATTGTACTTAAAACCTCATAAAAAAGAAGCTGAATTTTTTCAGATTTTTTTTTTTTTGAAAGTCCATCAAAGAGAGAAGTGAAATGTAATTACATGCTGGTGGATTTGTAATAGTCTCAAGAAATTTCCTTTTGCGCTCCATCATGACAACCACGTTTAAATAAGTTGTAGGCAATTTTCTTCATGCTTTCAACTGTATTGCGTTACCATACACAGAGAAACACTGAAATTGAGTTTAGATTTATTTTTCGTTCGGCTCTTTATTTTCTAAAACAGCTTCCAAATGAGAAAAAATGAAATGAAATGAAATTCAAAGGAAAGAAAGAATATGAAGATGGAAAAGTGCTGAAAAAGCTTGGCAGAATTAGAATTTGTGGGTGGATTATGGATGTTTCTTTTATCATAGGATAGAGGATGGCAGTTGGGAGCAAGAAATAAAGAAGAACGGCAGTTAGAGGAAAATTAATCATGATATTTTGCTATAAACCAATGTGCTATGGCAACATTGAGGAATTAAATTAATGCAAATATGTACGAAGGGATTTTTGGCATTTTCCTCCCTTCTAATGGAAGGATGTACTGAATATTCATACAAAATAATTCAAAATTTGCCTTAAAGTCAAATAAAAAGAGGAATTTTTTTATGTACCTAATATTTCGGTGACTTTTCAGTAATGTACATATATTAACATAGATACAATTTTTTTGGGATGGAAATTCACAGCCATTGGGTGTATTTACTGATAAAACTCATTTTTAATGCGTTGTTTGTATGAAAAGAAAAGCTGTGCTGATGTGTTTACTTTGTCTTTGAATTTTAAGCAGTTCTTCTTCGAATCTCTGTCTTGTTGTCAAGCTTGTGGGTAGAGCTGTCTCAGTTGTTAATGATTTTACTTTGGACTTATTTTTAATATTTAAAAAGGAATTTTTCTTTTGCATTTAATTTTATTAAGATACGTTTAATTTTTTTTTAAAAAAAAATAATGATTCAAGTACCAATAAGGAGGCTCTTGGGGGCTCGGACCCTCAAAAATTTAATGAACGTTACCTATTTAAAACTATAAATTCTAAAATGATTGACTTGAAAATTAATCGTAGGCATTAAAAATTCAAGTATGTAAGTAGAGTAGCTTGGTCATGGTTCCCATCTCTATGTCTACAAACTAGCCCAAATAATCTCTATAACAGCATTTTCCCGAGGCGCTTGTATTTAGTGGGTGCAAAATTCAATAAATCTTGATGAAAAAGATAGAAATTAGTACAAGAGGTTACATTGTTTGGTCTAAAATCTAAAAGGACCTGTTGTTTAATACAAAAAATTTTGGTGATCTCAATTTTTCCCGAGACTTTATTGAACCTCATTACGCCCCTGCTCTATAATATTCTTTCTCGACATTCTTAACGAGTGTCTACTCTAGTTGTTAAAAAAAAGCGTGTAATAATGAGCAATCTTAAGAAAAATTACTCGAAATTGCGTTTCTTTATAGGATTTATATTCGTTTGCTTCCAAAATTTTCTCCCCTTTATTAATCTCACATTCATTTCATTATGATTGCCAGTCACTGAATTCTAAAATATTTAAAATTTAAAGCCGCTCCAATTAAGATGATGAAAAAAGTTTCATATTTATTTATCGAAATAACAAATAACGAGATTGAAATAAATTTCCATACCCACATACGATTAAATCAAACATAAAGCGAATGACGATTATTAAAGAGCATTGAAACGTTTATGAATATTTTAGTATTTTTTTTACCTACTTACTTGATTTTTCATTCATTAGGGGTCGCTCGCAAATCACGCTTTGAATTTGTAAAAGTCAAAATAAAAGAAAATTTGTGACAAGGGGTTAAGAGGGGTTCGAGAAAGTAGTTTTTTGCGTGACGTAATTTACGATCGACCCCATATTTTACACCGATTACTAAGTATTTACCGTTTGTTTAAGAATACATTTTTTTCATCGTAGTCATTTAATTAAATGAATACGGGTACAGATTAAAATAAATAAAAGAGAAACATTCACGATGACGCTGCGACCTCCGAATGTATGTATTCTTTGCCAAAGTGTGTGAACGAGAGAAAGATAAAAGAAGAAAGAATTTTTGCGTGATGAAAAGTGTAATTGGGGCCACTGACTTTATGTGATCTTGAAAAAACAAAAAAAAATATTACGAATAAGAATAAATTTTCCCTCGTCTCACTCAGATTTTTCTTCTTATGATGCTTGAGATGTGTACACACATATTTACTTCTGTGCAGTACAAAAAAAGAAGAGATTTTGGTTCTTTTTTTCATTCAGAGCATGAAGCACTAAAAATAAATTATCACTGTCAGCAGAAGAAGCTTAACAAATTAGATTCTTTAACGTAAACGCAGAAGCAATTCTCAATTTTTAACTTTTTATTTCATTTTCCTTCTTTCTTATGCTTTTCGTGCCTCCGTATTTAAAATTCATCTTGCACGAAATTTCAAAAAATTAAGAAGAAAAGTGCTAGAAGCAGCATAAGAAATTACATTGAGCTACAGCATTCTAAACTATATATTGAAAAATCTTTCTTCTTCTTCTTCTACTTTTGCTTGGTGCAATTTTTTAAGGAAAATGAGCTAAAGCTTTCGTTTGGATTGAATAAATCTTAAACTTTTTGAAGTGCGACAGATTAATTTCGTAAAACAGACCCCTGATTATTTTGTGATACAACACTGGTTCAACCTTTCGAAAATGACTAGTTTCCTGTAACTTCTCTAAGAAGTCTTGGGGCGTTGGTTTTACCGTTACAATATCACTTATTGTAGACATGTTCTGCGCCAAGCAGCTTTTGAAACCAGGGCGGTAAATAAACTTGTGTTTCTGTCCTAACAATGCAGGCATAAAAGTGATAAGTATATCGTTCATCGCCTAAGACTTACAGTTTATAGTGGAATCCGGAAGCACTCCTTTGATGACACTTCTGCTTGTAGTAATGTCTGTAGTATACAAGTCTTTATTTCCAGTACATATGATTCTAAAACGACTTTGAAAACGACTAACGAAAAATTTTCCCGACCGAGTCTCGAACCCTCGATAGTTATGTTGATGTGCAATAATTAGGAACCGAAGAACCAAACCACTACACCACCGAACCATTTCAATTCAGATTCAGTATTTGAGTCTATCATATCTAGTGTATATTTAGAAACACAAAAATGCGTTCTAAGTATCCTTAAATCTCGGACATAATATCCCTCAGATATAAAAAAATCTTTTTTATTCTTGTAAAATGTTTTATATACATCCATACATCTACATCCACTCAAGAGGATACAAGAAGTAGAAAAGAAGAATGAAAAATTTTTCTATGTACTTACGTCAAGAAAAGAAGGACCATGAGTCAAGAGACAATAGCACGTAAACAATTTTTTTAAGGCAATATCAAGTAAGAAAGGCATTACGATGGCAACATAATGTATAAAAAATTCACGACAACACTCTCGACGAATGATCCAAATTTAATCTTCTTTTATATTTGAAGTAATATCGCATGTCTATGGAGAAGAAATTGTAGTGGATTTAAGGTGAATAGAACTTCTCTTTACTGTTATTTACAAGATGTAAAGTACTTTGTTTTGTAGTTTGATATTGAGTGAGTAGGGAAACAAAAGGTATAGGAACGGAACGAAGGGAAGGAATCAATTGAAAATTTATGAGTCTTGACTCATGGTTGCTTGTTTATTAGCATGAAAATTTCATTATGCGAGGCGTATTTCTGCGAAAAAAAACTTTTAAAAGATTTCTTGATGTAGAGATAATGAAAACGTCAAGGCTTACGGCTTTTAAAATGAAAAAAATTCAAAGATTTTTAGAGCGGAAATCTTAGGATTAAATTTGCAAATATTTTTTAAAAAAATGTCAATCATTTAAAATTGAAATAAGACATTTTATAATCCCAAAAATTCGGGATGTCAAAATTAATATTTAATTGAATTTCTTGATGGAACTTGATCTCTGTGAATTTGAATACCTTGAATTAATTATTTAAAGGATTTAATTAATTCTGGGAAGTGCCTTTAAGCATTCGTGAATTTCATCAACACCTTTGCATAAAGGCGGTATTTTTTAATCAACTCAATTCATAGATATTAAATTTTGACAGAAAACGCTTTTTTGAGGTTTATCGGTGTTAAATAACAATACCAGATGCTAGATTTTATCTACATGAAATCTTCCTGAAGTTTTATAAAGTACTTTCTTATTAGACGATATTATTAAGAAACTAAAAGTGTTTTGTATTTAATATCTGTGAGTAGGAAACAAATATTTATACTTTAAATTTCAAATCATTGAGGAATTTACCTTTAAAAACTAACGAACTTTTAAATTTTTAGAAATGATAATAATAACATTTAAATTCAAATTTTAATAAGAAGTTAGAAATTCAAATTTCAAAAAGTCGTTACAAATTCAAATTTCAAAAAAACGTTTCAAATTTTCAAATTTTAAAATGTTGTTATAAATGTAATTTAAACAAAATTAATACTGATGAAAATCATTATACAATTTATAATAACCGTTTAATGTTTAAAAGATTAAAGACAAAATTTATCATAAAATATCAAATCAAAACAGATTTCAAATTTAAATGAAATAAAATTCACGCAGTATAAAATCAGCGAAAATTTTTCCAAGAAACAAACTTATTATGAAGTCATCAAAGTCTTGAAAAGTTATACAATATTAAGAACACGGAAAGTGAAAGAAGAAATTTGCTATGACAGTTGGTAAAGTAAACTTTTCAAGTTAAAAATCATCTTAAATCATGAGAAATCTCAATTTAACTTGGTGTACACAATAAATTTCTTCTTAACTTACTTTTTGGTAATTCTCAACATTAAACTTAATTCCGTCGAGTATCATGACACATTTATTTGACACTTTCTTACATTTTCATCTGTATTATCCTATCTATTTTCATTA
Source organism: Chironomus tentans (assembly GCA_963573255.1). NCBI lineage: Eukaryota > Metazoa > Arthropoda > Insecta > Diptera > Chironomidae > Chironomus > Chironomus tentans. The sequence goes on along the minus strand of OY754303.1, from coordinate 29,611,367 downwards.
CTGCTTTCATGTCTCCCTATTTTTCTCACTCTTGTAAGAACATTATAGCAACTAACAATGTTAAAAGGAGCTCATCAAAATCGAATTTCTTCTTTACATTTTCGTGTATGCCTTAACGCAATCTTCTGTCCTACTTCTTGTCTTGCCTTTTATATATTCCTTCATGCCGATTTTTAAACAAGCATTTTCCAACGTAAAAGGAGAGAAAATTTTATGTCTAAAAGATTTTTTATCACCCTCCTCCTCTTTCATCTCATGCTTCATTCCCTACACTTACTCAACTTGTTTGTATTATTTTCTCGACTCGACAGAGACAAAAGTTCCTCTTATTTTTTGTATTCTTAACGCCTGTATTTAAATTCTTTTCATTTTTACTCCGTTTTTACATTTCCTCCTCTTTTTCATCCTCGTCACTTCTTCTTTTCTGTCTTTTTATTATTAACTGTGAAAGGAATGAAAGAGACTTTGCAATTCAAATCGACATATCTTTATGTCTTCGTTTTATTTTTACCATACAAATATGCGTTTGTGTATAATATTTTCAATTTCTTTCCATTACATTTCGCGAATGTTTTGTCAGGGAATTTGAAATATTCTTAAACACATTTTTGGCAGGTCGATGTGTTCATTTCTACTGGCTGGATTTTACTTTTTCTTGAAAAAATTCCAAAAATAATCACAGACTTTTGAAAACGTAGATTTTAATGATATTTGTAGTATCTACGGCGTTGAATTCCAAGAATTTTACGTCTATCTTAAGGATATTTATTCTTAGAACTTCTCCAAATTCATAAATTTGTTTATATTTTAACGAATACCCATTCTAAAACAAATGCGATCGAATTTAATTTCTGAGAATTTTCATTGACATTTTTTGTCAATTATTTGATTATTTTTTTTGTCAATTATTTGATTATTTTTGTCAATTATTTGATTTTTAAATGAATATTTTTTTATATTGAGAATCGGAAAAAACCTTGCTATAAATTGTCAAAAGAAACAAGACGAATTTTAATGTCAGACATATATGTAACTAGGGTATGTGAAGAGGATCGTCATGACAATCAAGTTATGGAATAATTTGACAGAGCACGTAAGTGACACGGATCATAATTTGAGTATTACTGACTTGAACAGTAAGGATTTTTTTGCTGAGTTGTCACCTATCAATTTCCTAACAAAGGCAAAAATCTATCAGGCACCAAGTTATTAACCAAGGTAGACCTAGACACAGCCACGTTTAGGCAAAGGCAAAAACCATTGCCTAGGTAAAATCACTGCCTAGGATTAGCTACTGCTTGTTTAAAGCCAAAAACTACCAAATCCTTCATTGTTCCTTTTTTAACGTGTCACCTACAAAAAATTAAAAATAAGAAAACTCCAATAACTGCTTTAATATAATGTCTGTATCTCCGAAAGGAAGCGTCTACAACAAACTGGTTGATTCTTTAAAAATTGCGCTTCAATCATCCCTCCTCGAACACATTGTTCAACATTTATTTACAAATATACGGTATTATAATGTATGTATGTATGTACTTGAAACATACAGCAACAATACAAAATGTGATTACATGGAAATGATTTGAAGGAATGGAAACTTTGAATGGTTGACACAATTTTAGAATTTTAAATTTGCTGTTGATGCGCATTTGTGTGTAATTCCAAACATATTTTTTGTGTATGTGACGTTGAACAAATGTGTAACTAAAGAATTCCCATAATAATTATGTTTGGAAGTTTAACGAAAAAAATAAAATTATATTACATGGTAAATTTTCCTTCGTTATGTAGCTTAAAATTCAGAAGATTACATACAAATGAATTTATTAAGGAGGAAGTAGATGGATGGAGACGGAAAATTTCATATTTTCATCATGAATAAAAAAAAGTTTAATATTCCGTCCTAGTATAAATGTGAAAATTATTTTAATATTTAAGCATAAAAGGGAAGTGAAAAAAATGTTCCATGTAATCACATTTGATAATATAAGTAACACTTTAATGCCTCAATATCACACGACACACAGTTCTACTTGAGCTAAATTTTTTTTTTGGGTAATGGGTTGAATTGTGAAGGTTTTGTCTGTTAGTCTATGAATGCATTCGGAACTTGCCTGTAATTTTTAATGATTATTGTGACATTCAACATAATGTGATGCAATTGAGGCAATATGATGCCAAAGGAATTAAAAATAATGCATAAAAATTCTTTTATCAAAACCATTAGCCATCACAACCGAACAAAAGTTGGATATTCTTTTATTTCAATCTAATTCCTCTGGTACTTTGCACGTTCTTGACAAATTTGCGTCTTGGCTGTCTCCGGTAGTCAAATTTTTCGACATTTCTGAATATTTTTCATATCATTCAGGACATGGAACATTTCCCTTAAGGAATATCATGCTGTAACTGAGAAGTTGTCTTACTCTTCAAATATTTGTTCCGTCCTTTCGTTCAGATGTGCTTAAATTCTATGTAAACATCCGGGCGGAGTAGAAATTATGAAGCAACATTTTGACTTCCTTGTTGATATTTTTAACTTGAGGTTGTTCTTATTTTATGGTGTTAGACTAGACTTAGAAATAAGCTTTCTAAAAAAACTTGTAGGACTTTGTTTTCTACGTCATCATCTCATTTGTATCTCACACATAGTGCTGTAGCTAGTAGGGATGATGAGGATAATAAAGCACAAAATATCAATCCTTTTTAAAGGAGTGTCAAAAACCCTAGCTATGCTCCTACCCACTCAATATAATTATACTTAATACATTGGATTCTTCAGCTAATAGTGGAGCATGAATGAATTTATTGATGATACTAGTGCCTTTTTAAAAGGAGGAAGAAGTTTTGTACCCCATTTTGAGAAATCGAATTGTTGCCCTGTCGAATTTATAACTGCAAAACGTTAAAAAGATGTAGGAGCATCCTGATGTCGTGAAGGAGGTTTTTGTCCATCTTGAAGGCAAAAAGTGCTGTTTGCCGTAGCATGCTGCTTTAAAGGTTCCTTAAAATCTACAATATTGTAGTTGAAAATTCATATTATTTGAAAAAAAAAAACAATTCCATCACATCTCTAGAGTAAAATTCCAATTTCATCCAGAAAAATTAACCTAAATTCGAGTCTTTCATCAACACCCTACATTCTTCTCTAAAACAATAGAACATCATCAGAATAATCTGCTGATATGAAAACTGCGCTAAATATCATATGAAGTCTACAGAGACTTTAACATTTTTTTGTTTGTCATTCCATATCTAGTTCAACGACAATTTTAATGCAAAAAAAGTTTCCATTCAACTATCATTCCTAATTGTAAGGTGTATGAGGAGATGGAAAGAGCACAGAAATATTTTTAATTAAGAAAGTAAAATAACAATAATATAAGGAATAATAAGAACAAAAAATTCCTCTGATGCGATAAGATTCTGAAGAAAAAAATTCATTACTCTCAAGGAGTGCGCCCCAATTTTTTCTGCCTTCTTTGAAGCCAAAAAAAATTCTCCGTCGAGGTTAAGTGAGATGTAAACGAAGGAGCGACAAGAGGCAGATAAGATAATTCTTTTGTGCGTAAACGAATGAGAAATAAGAGAGTGAGAGTGAGACGGAGAGCACACGAGAGGCCTTGAAAAGAAAGACATGAAGGGGAGCCCATGAATGTCTCTGATATGGTGATTCATTGCATAGATATGGCATGATACTGCTTCACTTCTACACAGCAAATTTGAATTTTATTTCTCTCGATAGCGAGGCTGTTTGCTTTTTTGCTTGCTTTCTTTTTTATATTTTAATTTTTTTTTGTTCGTAGATGATGATAATATGATAATTATATGAGGCTGTTTCAGTATAAGTACAAAAACATACTTTAAGTTCTTGAATTAAAATACATTTTATTCCACAACAATCTCGTTGGGAGAAATAATTCATTGCATAACAAAAAGTGCTTTGAGAGGAAATACGGAATAAAATATTAAACTAGCAGGAAGATTTTAGGGGTTTACTAAAGATTGGGCGCATATTTGAGATATCGAGTCAAGAAAGTCAAGAAAAGTTATGCAAGTAATGTCTTTTATTCCTAAAATTTTTGTCAAATGCTGCATAAAGTGAATAAATGATTTTTAGCTGATTATAGATTGAGATCCATAGCTGGGTATTTAATATGCGTTTCATGGGAATTCAAAGGTTTGCCAGACCCCGGCGCTCATACCTAAACTCACAGTTTATAGTGGGATCCTAACCAATTTTTTGATGACATTTCTGCCTATAGCATGTACAGGGATCACATGAGCGCCATTTGCTGTATTCGAACTCATATGTAGATATCATTCCAGACTCATAGTTGAGATACTATATAGTTTTTCATAAAGTAATTACTTTCCAGTTCTATTTAACTTATTAATCTACCTAAACAAACTGAATCCAAAATCTCATTTTTATTCACAGAAAAAAATCTCTAGAAGTCTTTTAACTTATTAAAATATTCCTTTTCAGTTCCGTTTGTTTGTTTATTTGGTTTAATATCATGAATACTTAACAATCAAAATTAAATATAGAGAAGAGTCCATATTTATTCAAGAAATACTTGAAAATCTTTTAAATATATATATTTTTTTGGGTCTTTTATAATATTTTCATCCTTGTTGTCAAGTTGATGAGTCTTAATGTTTGTGTTTTGTCCATGATATGGGATGGACTTTGAATAAAAAGGGGACATTTTAACAGCAACTAAGTCATAAAGATACTTTAAATCTTAAAGATTTTCTTTTTTGTGTCTTTGACCATTTTTTCCTCCTCTAGATTCCTCCCCCCATTTACTCTTAACTTTGAAATCAAAAATGTCCGATCTCGTTTTCGTTTGCAGAACACTTGAAGTGAGATTAAAGTAGATTCTGTTGAGATTTTTTTATGAGATGCAATTAGAGGAAAAAAGGCATATTAAAATATTTAGATGACTCAACAATGTTCCAAGCAAAGTTCAAGCAACACAGATTTGAATAATTTTTCTACATGAAATTCACTTATCGTAGTTAAGTGTCCTACATAATTTTCAAAGATTTTTAACAATCCAGAAAATTCTTTTATTTTACAAACATTAATTTTGGTTAATGTAGCAAATATTATGGGGGAGTACGCGGCATTGTGTGTCGCTTTTACTTCTTTTTATTTTAATAATTTAGTATTCAGAAAAAAACTCAACAATCCTTCGGGATATATCCGGTTTTATTGTGATAATAAACATTTACTAGATATCTTCCTGTTTAAATTTGAATAGCTGAGTGAAATTACAAGAAATTATAAAATTACATTTTAACAATACCGACGATAATGTAGGACAGGAACAATTGACGTACTCCATTAAGATATTAAAATTTATTCCATCTTAAATCGCAGAAAACAAGTTGAGTTTTAAAAAACAATTACTTTTTTTGTATAGGAGGAACATCTTGAATTCGTCGATCAAGCTTAAAATAAACTTGATACATATTTATTTTCCCTTCCAGAAATAAAATCATCAATCTCCATCCATTCAATCCTTTTTCCCTAAAGAAATTCATTTTCCAATACAACAGAGCTTCAAGTTTAAACTAAACAAAAAAAAATCATCTCATCCTTCATATTTTCCACTTAGGTAGCTCGAAAAAATCTGCTTACTTTCCTCTTACAATGTCGACTCAAATTTTATTTGTATTTTTTTGAATTTGTATAAACATATTTTTGTGCCATAATATAAAGAAGACATTCATCATTCCTTTCTTTACTCTCTTTCCATTTTTTGCTTCCACCACTTGAGGATGAAATTTATATAGGCACATATAATATTTCCAGTGCATTTTTACAAAGCAATTCGGGTATTAATTTCAGTTTGGTTGACTTGGTTTTGTTTGTTTACATGAAAACTTGGAAAATAGGGCGTTTCACATGTCAAAACTTACCACAAAATGTTTGTGCTATATTCTTGATGAATGTTTGATAGTTTGTTTACCTTCAAGATACTTAATTAAAGTGAAAATTACGAAATAAAACTTTAGGTGAGGAAAAAGTTTATGTCGTAGTAGTTTCCCCTAAAAAATGTAAATAACGCTTAAAAAATCGATGATTTTCTGGAATGTACAATGTTTTTGGGGTAATAATTTAGCAGGCATGACTTGTGCTGTGTCACAAACTAGTTTACTTCTAATTGTTCACTTTCTAAGCATTTAATTACAACTAAATTGCAAAATTAAAATTTCAAATGAACTATTTTTCACACGCATAGTTGCTTTTCCTTTAAATCTTGAAAATACATTAAAAATTTAATAAATTCAAAAATGAATTTGCCGTTAATTCATAAATTCCTCAGAAAATGCGTTGCAGTTCCTTAATTCATCTTTCCCACTGTCTCAGTTAATATTTTTTTTTTTGAAATATTAAAAACATGGTTTCAACAATAATAAAGAATAAATTGGAAAATATAAATATAAATATAAGAAATAATTCAAAATTTACTGCTGTTACTCTGCCGCTGCTGCTACTTTTATTTGTGTGATGAATTTCCCTGGAAAGCTCCCATCACATCCATCCTTCTGGCTTGATAAAATACAATAAGAAAGTAAAAGAAGAAAACTTTTTCTTCTCAATACTCTGCTTCCTTCCTCACTGCGAAACAGCTTTTTAATAAAAAGCAAACAATAGCAGACATTATGGAATCGAGATGAGAAAAAAGAAGATGTATGGTGGAATATCGAAAAATTGGGGAGAGTTTCATATTTCATCATCAATTTCTTCCCGCTTCATTGCAGGGGGTAAAAAATACACAGAGTACGCTATCCTCAAATATGAAGCTATAAGCACACAGCAATAACAATAACAATATCCTAGTACATCATTTATAAGTGTGTATCTATGTTGATATAAAAACGAGAAAATGATCGAATGAAGGCAGTCGTTGGATGTGTAGGAAACATAATAGAAACATCAATCGAGTAGGAAAATGTAGAACAAGAAGCAGCTCATTTGCTCGTTCCCTTGTGGCCTGCAGCTTGCGTATGATTAATAATATTGATATTTAGCCTTTGATTTTAATAGAGATTGCGATGTTCCGGGGTGGCTTGATGGAGTCTGATAGGAGTTAATAAATTGAAGCTGCTGAATTATTGATACTTATTATGGAAGTAGATTGATTTTTATGGTTTTTGTAGATAAGCAGCCGCGTGCGTGTTCGACGAAAACCATTCATCTAGAATGTTTGAAGCTATAAAAGTGCAAAACCTGTAGTACCATGACAAACTTATTTTCGTTCCACAAAAAAAACGAGACGTATTAATCAGATTTATTTACGTATCTACGCCTTACAGTAAGCAACTTGATCCAACATACAAATAATCGACTATTACTGTTACATGAATATCGCATGACAAAATAATTTAAAAGCGTCTCAATTTCAACAGAATAGCTTCTAGTGCCGCCTCTATTCACCAAATCCCACATCGATATTCTCAAAACGCTATTTTCGAACTCTAATAATGGCTGTCATAAAATTTTGAAACGCACGATATTCAGACATGTCCAATGTGTACAATAACACCATAGTCTAAAAATTGCTCATCATTTTTCTCCTATCCAATGGCACACAGCACAAATTACCATCAAGTGCTTGTCACAATAAAATGCGCGCATTTAAATGGTGAATTATTAACATCGAATTAATTTACCGCTCTGTTGCTGTTTGCTGGGCTTATATTATCGTGTTTTTTGTGCAATAAACTTTAATTTGTTTGGTTGAGGGTGGATGAAATGTGCAGGGTGGGCAATTGATGTGTTCTAGAAATATTTCGAATTATTCTGTGATTAAAAGTTAATGAAGCTGATTCGTTTTATGTAAGGTAGGCATAGTAATATAGTAACTAGTAAGTTAATAGCAGAATCTAATCCATGCTGACAGATACGGTCGGTTTCACTCAAATAACAAATAAATTTCCACTTAATGATGATGTCCTGCTCGTGCAACGCGTCCTACGTATTTTGAGATAAGTAAGAATGAAACAATCAGTATTTATAATTGCCAACAATGAGACGTAGTTGCCAACAAGTCTCTATAGATTACTTTTCTCCTATCGCCAACACCATTTTCCACTTCTGACTCAGAAAACTGACGTTATTTATAAAATTTTAAGTGAAGAAAAAAGAAAATTATGTTCCTGGTCTTGAATAGTTTCTTTCACCGACCTTCAACTTAAAATGAGCTGTCGTTTTGATGCAGATACAAAAATAAAAAGTCGAGAAAATAAAAAAAAATCGATGACAAGAGGATTGCGTGGGACTTGAAGTGGATGAGATGGACAGAATCATTTTCTTGCTATGAACGAAATTATATTTTTATGAAATTATATTGTAATGAATCTCAGATTGCTATGCAGTATACGAAATAAATTGCTATTGAGTGGCATTTAAATTGAAATCATGTCTTCCACCTTCATCATTATGCACAGTGTACAGAGAGAGTCGTGATTGTGATGAAAGAAAAAAACGTAGAAACAATCTAAATTCATTCAGACAAGATGAGCAATTTTCTAATGTTTACATTAGAAACGCATGTCGACGAGACATTTATAATGTTTACGACATGCATGAAAATTTATTAATTATAATCATTATGATAATTACTAGACATACGTATACATAAGCGCATCCATACAACTGTTTACATTCATATTACCCATAATAACCTTAAATTAATGTAAATATACAAACCTTGAAGGTCGTTCACAAAAAAGAAAAAAACTATTAAATTACAGCGTAAACATTGCGGTGATGACGATACTCTGGAAACAAAAACAAAAAAAGAATTGATCGCTTCATTTACATTTATCTACCTTGCCATATAATTTTCCTATTAAAAATTGATGAAAAGCAGCAAGCAATTTATTGTTAACGAGCATAACGAGTATCGAAGACAACCACACTTCATTTCATCACATTGTCATGTCGCATCATGGTCAATTATGTATGCTGATCATTGTTTCATTCACAAAATATCAGGACGACAAAAATGGAATTGCTTGTGATGCTTGGTTTGGTCTAGGTGGAGGCTTCACTTTGATTTCTGAGTGACAATTTATGTGTGGTTGCTTTTATTGTGGGATTTTTATACAAATAGGGAAAATTATGGATGTTGTCATTTGCAGGGGGTAATTTGGAGGTGTTCCTTCATGCATTACTTGATTTTGTGTTGGTAGACAATTTTCATCTAGGAATAAGTGCTTATTACTAGAACCAATAGTGTAGTAACCAATTATCCAATTATCTCGTTCCAATCTTTTAGTCAGTTAGAACGTGTCCAGGTCTATTCAAGAAAGGAATAGTCTATCGTGATAAATATATAGCTTTCGTATCGTTATCGTTCTCAAGTGGCATAAATCTTAGTTCCCGTCATAGAACTGGTGTACTGAAGAAGCCAAAGTATCTAAAACTTCTGTAAAATCACTAATTCTGATTGTAAGACTTGAACCTGAGAGCTTAATTTCATATAACCAACTTCGTGATTCGTATCTTGTCATTTGAACTATCAAGTCATTTTAAATTCAAATCTTCATTTTTTGAAACCTCCTTTCAAAGTTCTGACTACTTCCCAGCCTTATGATACACAAAATGAATTAAAACATTGAGAATTGACAAATTTAGTGAGCTTCACTCCATCTAGTCTGTTCAAATAACCAATATAACACCACCAAACGACCCTTAACGAATTAACTTAAGTAGCTACATGACTAGTCAGCACAATTTACTAAAGTGTAAATAATATATGTTCTCTAATTTATTTCACAACAAAAAATGAGAAAATAAGAAGAAAAATCGAGAAAAAACAACTTTATTGACGAACAGGGCAATTATGGCAGGTCCCATCTGAATTATTTGTTCAAATAATTATGGTTATAAAATGTCACAATATGTATGAACTCTAAATTCATTGAATTGGGTCAAGTTTTAATTTTATTTGTGGAGGTTATTTCGTGAAGGGAGGAAGTAGAAACAACAACACAACTTCTGGAGATACCATAAGGGACAAATTTTATAAAAGGAAGAGAAAAAAAATATTACGGTAACGCTTGTTGAATTAAAATTATGGGGGAGATGAAGAAGAAATTTTTGTTTTAAAGGTAAAAGCAATTTTTTTCATTAAAATTAAAATCACGCTTGTTTGAATTAAAAAAAAGCTGGGCAATGTGGGAGAAAAAATAAATATTTTCGAAACTAATATGTCTTCATTATGCATGTGCTACGTGTATAAATTCTATTCTGATCAAGGAGTGGAAATTTAGGATTAAAGACGTAGCTAAGAAATTTGCCGAATTTTCTGGGTGCGAACCTATCGGACTTTTAAAACCTTAATTAATTTTAATAATTCGGTGTATGGGAGAAGGGGTTGACCCCTTTTTCAAAGGACCCAAATATATCTAAAATTAGGGACTTTTTGCATACAATTAGCTTAATTTGGTTTAATTTAAGGAATGTCCTCTAATTTTCTGAAAAATTTCTGGTAACCCTAAAGTTAGGTGTCTTGAAACGTCTTATGCAAAAAAGTATAAAATTTTATAGAAAATTGCGCAAATCCGACAATAATGAACGTTTAATTCCACATAAGGAGATCCTAAGTTTCCACACCTTGATTTGTTCGTAGAAAATCTCACAAATGTTGGAAATGAAAAATGTCTGCAGCAAATCCCTACGGTAAATTAGATAAATTCTACTTTTTCAGCACAATTTTGAATTCAACAATTCAACTTCTTTATTTCGTTAGAAGTTTAAAAGCATGAAGAATTAGGAGAAATTAGGAAAATTTCAAATAATAATCCTAATTTTAATTTTCATTCTAGCGAGAAATTGAATATAAAACACAATTGATCTCCTGATGATGAAGAAGACGAGCGGTAAAAAAATCTGAATAATTTGATATTTAATATTCAAATCTCAACGCCCATATCTAAGTTAATATCTAGAAGCAAAAAGCTGAAATTTCATTTTTTATTAAATCCTTTTTTATTACGGAGAATCTTCAACCCTTTTCTTCTCATTTTCTTCTTAATTATCAATTTTTCTCCAACGAATTTTCATCTCATCATTAAATCAAGCAAGCATTAACAAAAGTTACTTGTTTTATTGATTTATGTAGTCATTTTCTTTTGTGCTACGCACATAATTCATAATATGTATCGTAACGAAACCCTAATACGTTGTCCAGTAGCTTTCTTCCTTCTTCTTCCCTTAACCACATAAGAATAGAATAATGTTTATGATATGAGGAAGAAAAACCAGTTTGAAGACGCCATAAAATCTCATCGGAGTAATTGCGCATTTTCCCCTTTTCATGGTCAGCAATTTAATTAAAGTTTTTTAAGTAATCATAAAAATTTATAGCCTTTGAGGTCTGTTTGTAATGAAATGTAGAGTTCTAAACATTACATGATTTTGAATTGTGTGTGGGATTTTAAAAGATATATTTATGTTGGGGATAGAGAGCTGTTGATTGTTGGGAAATTTATTACTCTGGATTTAATTTATTTATGTTAAATATTTTACACAACAAAATATGTTGAAATTTTTGAACAAGTCATGTGTAATTATTATTTTTAAGGGGGAATTGTTTTAAAACAGCTTGGTATATTACAAATCTCATTTTTATTATTTTGTTGCAATTTAACGACAATACATTTTCTTAAAAGTAATATTTTTGAATAACTGCAAATGTGAAATTCTTTTATTTTATTTTTTAAAAAGAATTTTGACATTTACTGTTATTTACAGCAGAGTTCGAAGTCAGGCACCACACCTGCAATATTCATGCACGAAATAAAAAATTATTATATTATATTTAATTGGTTTTCTGAAAATTTGTGAATATTTTAAGAAAATAACTACTTTTTTCAAAAAGACAGCTGCATATTACTAAATAATCCCATATTGTTCAAATTGCTGCAATTTTAAAATTCTTAATTTTTAACTACCTAGCGAAATTGCAAAAGTCTGTTTTTAAGATTTTTGTGAAATTTAAAAAATAAATTTCATTTCCTTAAAAATCATAAAATCTGTCCTATTATTTTATTCACTCATAAACTCCAGAATAAAGTTATAAAGCCATAGTTACTTAGTCAATCCCTTCTCCTTCTCATCCAAAATTATTTTCAACAAAAACTTTCAATTTGGCTTTTCACGACTTTTTTTTTGTGCAAAACTCAACTTATCTGGCCTTTGTCTCATTATTTTACAGCTTCTTTTTATCTCAGCTTCTGTCATGACATCCATTTCATAATCCCTGAAATAAAATAAAGTGAACCACGTGTCAAAAAAGTTTCTACAGATTAATTAATTTAGACAATGATTCTCTAAAATTTACTCAAGAATATAATGAACGCCTACACTAAATAGGAAGATTTATGTAACGGAATGAGAGAACTGCGTAGTTTGTGAGAGATTTTATCATAATCAGTTATTCAACCAGCCAGTAAAAGTGAATAATGTAGCTTATTGTTGGGTTAGAAAAAAATGGACAGAACCAAAAAATAATAATAACTTTTTTCTCTTTTCTGCCTCGCATTATATGTGAATTCATTAATCAAGATATAAAAGAAAATTTGATGAAATTTATGAGTAAGGTTAATGATGAAAGAACATAACAGAAGGCAAAAGAGAATAGAAGGGCGTTTGGTAATGGGAAAAGGTGCCGTGTGTTAAGGGTGTAATTAGTAAATTATTTCCTCACTCATCGTAGAATATTTTTGCCTATTTCCTTGTTTTAATTTTCATATTTTCTTTATTGTGACCGTTGATTCCTTCCATAGCCTCGGTCATGACTATTGAAAGTGAAACAATTTATTTTATATGTGTTATAAGAATGACCGCAAAAAATGTCTCAAACTGACTGTTCATGGGGAGAAAACAAAATTTATATTGTATAATCGTAAATACTGAATACTGTCGAGTAGAATAAACCTTTTTAAAGTCCATCGTGACATGGCGAATTGATTGTAAAGCCCTAAATAAAGCTCACGAAGATCATGAAATATAAAAGGGAACACAATACAGAATAAAACGTTTTTTTCCTTCCTTATTTTTTAGCGAATTTTTCTGGTAAATTTATTTTGATTTTAACTCATTTTGTTATATTTAAGCTCAGACTTAGGGATAGGGTTAGGTTATTTAATTACTAATATGCGACAGTACTCTAGAACTTTGAGTATACCATTGAGTAACAGACCATACTGCAAAACGATGAGGATTATAAGTACATAGCTTTAAAAAGCTATTTGGTTGATGTGTGAAATGATCTTCTATTAAGCAGACAACCATCTGCTTGGTTTTTCAGTGGACTGTCCTTTATTTTTTGTGTCTGCTATTTTTTGGGCATTTCTTGCAAATTTTTCTATTTCTAGGTTCAAGAACAATATAACGTTTTCCTAAAACAATAGCCAATATTAGTCAAAAATAAGCAAAGGATATCTGAATTCAGTCTTAATTTAGTCATACGACGTATTCCGGAAAAAGATATTTCGAGAGTTAAATTGAGTTAAATTTTTGAGAACATATTCGGATTTCCAAAAAAATTTAAACTGCATCAATCAAATGCGCTTTAGTCACTTTCTTTACTAAAATCCTTACTTTATTTTCATTCAAGTATTGAGAAATATGGCAGACAATGTGATAAGAGAGTATACATAATATTATTGAATTAAAGGGGAGTTTTTGATAAAAAATTTATCAAATTGCTTCTTCATTTCACATCACGACAATGTTCTCGTTTTATATTGTTCATGTTGTTGACTTCAACGACGATTTTCTTCCTTCCACTTATCTGTCAATAAGGCGAACGGCAAGAAAAATTGAACTAATGATTAAGGATGGAAGACAACAAAAATATGTATTGGGTGATGGAAGGGAAAACTTTTAATTCTTAAATTTAATGGGCAATGTGGTGAATGGCATCAATTGAAGCATTAATAATGAAGCCCCATGGAGGAAAATTAATTGAAAAAAATCTCAAGTCAAATGGGGCAGAAACTACTTAATAAAAGAAGTAAAAATAAAACTTTAGAGGCTTTTGAACATACAGAAGAAGAAAAAAAATCGTTCCTTTCTTCTTTATCAATGAAGCAGTATTAATGCCTCTCACTTCCTTACACTGCTTATTTTTGTCTTCAGCGAATAATGTATGTACGTAATCATGCCATAAAATGTACGATGAAAAAAAAATAAATGAGAACATGAAAAAGACAAAAGACTTTTTTTGGATGGTAGGGAAGAAGTTTTTTAGTGCATTTTCTTAAGGACAATAAGCTGTAAAAATTAATGTGGCTGTATGGACTGAGTAAAAGAAAAAGAAGGGTGTGGTCATGAGATTTTTGGGGATTGTTTTTGTAAACTTTGTCTACCTGTAGTACTAGTTTAGGTTTGATTCAACAGCTTCAAAAATTTTGAAATTTAAAAATTCTGTTGATTTGAATTTTTGAACTTTAAAAATTCGTTTAATTTTGAATTTTTGAAAATTCGTTGAAATTCGAATCTTAGAAGTTCGTTAAAAATTGAATAAACAACAAAAAAATCGCTTTAATTCATTTTTCATCACTACATCGGTGACCTTATTACTACATTTGTTTATGAAGGAGTTTTCCTTTCTTCATCTTACTCCATTGTCAAAATTACAGTACAGGGGTAATTTTTACAGTAGCGGACATCCTCCGTCATAAGAAATTAGGACACGACGGGAAGGAAAATGTTGAGAGAAGAAAGAAAAAAAAACTTTTTTATATTCATCTGACTTCTGATTGCCCCCATTTTCCACACTATAGAAGTAATAAGAGAGAATTTTTTTGTTTATATTGGCATCGCACGTATACACAATACACCATTATTGCAATAATATCAAAATAAATAACAACAAGACATCTAGCCGTAGAATGTGTCTAATAATAATAATAACAGTAATAGAAAAGAACATCTTTATTCTTTCTCTGACTACCTCCCCACATAATATTCCTCTTATCATGCATGAACCGTGTGATTTAGGGCACACATGAAGACAATTGACTTTAATAACTTTACACATGAATGGCCATATAAAAAGAATCAGTCATTGAGATGAATTGCTTAAATTATTTTTTTGGATAGCAAATATGTTATGTTCTGTACTACACAAGAAAGGAATATAGCACGCAAACAGATGTGAGTGAAAGATGAAACTAGTTCAACCCAATAAAATTGTGATACAATAAAATGAAAGTTGGTACATTATATAGGGAAAATCATTGATGGAATGAACAGAAAAAAGGGGAGCGATGCGATTGAAACTAGGACAAATTTTCTTCTTTACATAGTTATCCGTGTTGCTACAATTGCTTGCATCTATGTGTTGCTGTGAAGGGAGGATTTTGAGTGAAGCAAATTCTTCATTCTTTTTTCCTTTACATTCTTTTCTCACTTCCTCTTTTTAAACTTTTTTATTTTATTTTCTTTGCTCTTTTCTACTTTATCCCTACTGGCGATTCCTGTTGAGAAGTTTTCGATAAAATAAAAAGTTTTGAGATATTTATTGAATTCGTATTAGTGGCTGCGAAATCTACAAGTTTGATTCAAACTGTGAAAGTTTTCTTATTCGATCTTTTTAATTCAAATTGAACATGAAAACGAACAAATTCTAGGTTATGTAAATATCAGATGGGGATGTTGTTTAAGGAAATGAAGGGAAAAAATAAGGAACTAAGTTTTTTGTTGAGAAAGTTTGAGGAATAGTTAAATTAGATTTGTAATTGACTCTTGACTTTTTGAAAGAGTTTCTATCAATAGCGACTAAACGTATGGCTCTGACTAGAATCTAGATCATAGATATTTGAGAAACTCAAATCTCAGCCAGACGACGCTGTGACCAGACTCTGGAAAATATTCTGGATGCCCCAGATTGACCTTTTTTTATTTAGTGTAAATTTATTTTTATTTTGGAACAGCTTTCCATTTTTCTGCTTAATTCGAACTAAAATAAAGTTCTAACAAGTATGAAAAACCTCAAACGTCTTGAACTGAAATAAAATGCATTCAGAGTATCATATTACTACAATAAGATGTGATACTTGAGACTATTATAAAACATTTTCTCTATTAAATCTTTAATTGAAGTTACTTACCAACACAATGCTTCTTTCAATTGAATGGATATTAAGTTTCCATACAAAGAGCTCAATCCTTGCATATTGCATCTAGTAACAAAACTCTCACAAATCGAATTGACTTCAATATCAGAAAACATTACGTAAAATAGCTTACTATTAAATTTGTTTATCAGTAAGGTGTCCATCTGTGCTGCGTTAATAGTAGGAAATACGTTAACAAAGAACTGATTTATGGTTGTTCCAGTTAATGTCACCATCTGCCAGCAAAGTTCCGGCTTCACAACAAAAAAATAAAGCTTTAATTCGGAATGGAAATTTCCGAAGAAAATTTTCATTGATTGCTAATTTTGCTTCATTTTCTTCTTGTAAATTACGTTTCTAATTATACCAAATCAAAGAGACCCAGCTGCCAAATAGCAAGACACGTTTTTCTATTTTTGCCAAGCTATTAGTAATCGATAATTCATTAGCCAATTATTTAGTCATGAGTCATTAGTTAATTGTGTTATGTAGATTATGAAAAGTAAGCATTTGAAAATGTTTTTAATCAAATAGTTAATTGTGAATATATCCAAGATCATAAATGAGGTCGACATGAGTCGAATTTTTTAAGAAATACAAAATTAAATTTTTTGGAATGTATAAAAATTGGACTTCTTAAAAAAAATTCTGGCTAAATACGTACCTATGTATTGTGGGTTGGAAAGCCTTAGAAAATTTAAAAAAAATCCCTGAACACGCCTTTATTATTGTCTGAAGGGGTTGACCCCCAAAATTCTTTTCCTTAATATGTACACTCTTGATTGTAAGAATTTGTCACGTAGAAATGAAAGTTCAAGTCAACAATGCAAAAAAATTCTAGATTACAAAAGAATATCACGGCACCTTAGAATCTCTATTCGTCACATTTCAGTACATGTTGTTGTGGGAAATTACTAGATAGAACGAGAGAGTAGATAAAAAGTGGGGAAGATGTTGTATGTTAAGGGAAAAAAGGGAATTGCTGACGAACGTGAAAGAGATCGTAACAAAAAGATTAAAAAGCGCATATAGTACATAAAAGAGGATTCTGCAACTTATTTTTTACGTTGATTTTTTGGCATAAAATGATTACGCTCAAGTTACCATCATTATATTCCCTTCTATTGTGGATGTACTGTGTTCATTTTTTAAAAAACGAGAGAGACGAGGGAACTAAAGTGTGGAAAGTGGAAATAAGGTTTGAGGTGTGCGTAGCTGTTGAAAGAAATCAGGGCAATGTTGGCAAAAATATACACCAGAGAA
Source organism: Chironomus tentans (assembly GCA_963573255.1). Classification (NCBI taxonomy): domain Eukaryota; kingdom Metazoa; phylum Arthropoda; class Insecta; order Diptera; family Chironomidae; genus Chironomus; species Chironomus tentans. The sequence continues at coordinate 29,593,949 of OY754303.1, read as the reverse complement.
TACAAGAAAATTTTTGTGTGTGCGCGCGACAGGGGAGAACAAAGATTGATTTATGAATAACTGAAATTGAATTTTTTGTGCCATCGAAATCCAATTCTGATAAAATAAAAATAATTTTCATTTTTTTATCAACCCAAAAAAAACGAAAAAGAATTTACGAGATGGAAAAATTGAAAATTTCATTTATGGTTGAATTGTTGTCGAGTCTTTTTTTTTCGGTAAGCAAACGTTCATGAAATCTGGAAAAAGAAAGGAAAAAAATAAGAAAGTTTTTCTTCCTTTTTCATTTTTGCTTTTTTTTGTGAATTTCAAATGGATTAATGTGTTATTATGTCCAATTTGACTGGTCGACTGTCTGAATTGATAAGGAGATTAGAAACTTGATGTTTTACTGCTCTATTTAAGCTTAGTTCTTACTAAAAGTTTGTATCTTCTTGTTCATTCGTTATGTTTTGATTTAAAAAAGTTTTAAATTTTGAACTTTAAATTCAACTTCCAATTTTGAGCTTTAAGTTCAATTTTAAATTTTGAACTTTAAGTTAAAATTATTAATGATATTAGAGTTCAAGTTCTTAAACATCAACCTAAAAGTTCAAAATTTGAACTTTTAAATTTTAAATTTTTCAAATCTTAAATGGACGTTAAACGTTTTTTTTGAAAATTTTATTTAAAATAATAATTTAATATAATCGGATATAATCATAAAATGCGTACATAAAAATGTGCGCTTTTAAAAAACATTCAATATAACCACAATAACCCTCATGCTAGTTTCATCACAGCCTGAAATTGAACGCTCGAGGACTTGTTTGTAAATTAGGTTATGAAAGTTTTTCATTAAATTCTTAGTTTATGCTACCTATGGAGAATAAATTGTATTGGGAAAGTCTTTAAAAAGTCAAATCATGTAAATGCCAATAGATGGATGCCATAAAATCAAATAATATTTAATAAAATTGACAGGATTGGCAGTGACTGAAAGAAGGATAGTAAAAGTTTTCAATTCTCAACAAAGCCTGTTCTACTGCGGTAAAATCTTGTGTTAAAGAGTTTGAGGTTAAGAGTTCGGTTCGACCTATGGCAGTAAAAAGTTTCTAAAGCTTCATCTTCTTACTTTTGCCTCCCATTACAGTTTTTAATCCTAAAAATTTTCAATGAAAATTAGCAAAAAACGAACATAAAATTTCAGATTTTTTCGTCCTTCGACATTTTTCAAGCATTTTTCTTATTCCAATTTTTTTTTGGTTGAAAATTTTCATCCTTGAGAAGTCATTGCTAACCAGAAACCCAGATTGTAACTTTTTTTCCTCTCTGTCGTTTTTTGTGGTTGTTTTTCTTCATTTTTTTTACATCCCAAGCATTTCTCTACGTTCACATTAATCATAAATTCCATAAACATATTTTATGTAGCAGTTACACAAAAAAAATTTATTCTTCCTTCATCTCCACTACCTTAACGGCTCCCAATTTTCCATTTTAACATACATATACGTATGCAGCAACAGTAGCAGTGGATTCAATGAACAAAAAAAGAAGAATATTACAACATATATATATATGTTGGGCATTTGGGCTTGATGGTCCTTATCAATGCTCGGATACATACTTTAGCCTCTGCTTATGACTGCTCGACCTCCTATCATTCTCCTATATAATTCTACATTATTAGATTTTGATAAAAGTGACATAAACAAGGAATACATAAAGAGAATTATCAGAGAATTGAAGCAACGCTCCCTTGTTTTTATTGAGAATTTATTCAAATGAAATTTTCCTTTTTTTCCTCATGTTTTCTTTTATTTCATGTAGATTCTACTTACTTACGTATAAATACATACACACACATAATATGCACATAAATGTGATAGCATGTTGGTAAAAAGAAAGAAGCTTTTGGCTTTACTTACAATTTCAAGTCATCATAAAATGCCTTATGAAATGGGGAAGAAATTACATTTTGTTTAGCACATCTTTGTGGGTCGTCGACGTTCGCTTTGATTGTTGCACTTCTGTCTGACTTTTATTTTCAAAACTAGTATGTTGAAATAGCTCAAAGGAGCAGTGATCTAGCACTTCAGTACCTGAAATTGCATGAGCGAAGAGGCTCATTTAATTTAATAAAACAAATTAGTTCGAAAATTGTGGTATGACCTAGATTTTTGCTGATTGAAAATTTAAGTCTACGTTTTGGGTTGAAAACAAAATTTCATAAGAATCAATCAAATTTGAAGAAAGCTTCATGGGATCGAAATTTGAAATTTTTTAAATTTTGACCAAACGGTGACAATATGCAGGGACGTAGCCAGGGGTAGTCCTTAGGTGCCCGGTCACCCCCCTCCCCTCCCCCCTCGAGATCAAAATTTCATACAAACTTTTAATTTTTTTTTATTTTTAAACCAAAAAATTAATTTTTTTACCATAAATATTGAAAGTTACTCATAGAATCAAACTTAATGACACTAAAAAAGTGTAAAAACTTAATAAAAAGGTTATATTTCAACGATTCCTTCAGAAATATAAAATCGGGCACCCCCCCTTGAAAAATCCTGGCTACGCTACTGACAATATGGATTCTCGATAAAAATACGTTGAAATGTTGACCATAGCAGCCAGAAATCCCTCATTTGAGATTATTATCTGTGCACATGACACCATGTGGGTGTTCCTAGTAAACTGTGTGACTACTATGGTCAACATTTCAACGTATTTCGATCGAGTATCTATATTGTCACTTTACATATTAAAGTTCAAAATATTCCTAAATTTATTTTAAAAAATTGATCTTTAACAAACATTCCTAGACAAATATCTCCTCCATAAACTTTAGTACCAAAATAAATATGTAATCGAGAAGACACGAATAATATTCACATTAACAATGCGCCATTTGTTCCTACAGCCGACGATATTTTCATACCAAATTTTTTGGAAACAAAACATTTTGTTTTCTTCATTTGCTTCTTCCATATTATTGGACGACGCAATTACTGTATATTGCTTAAGCATTTGGAATAAACAGATTACTATCATTCTTATGAATGTTTTACTGCGCGGCATACATATTAAAATTGTTAGTTATGTATATGAATGTATTTTTATACAGTAGGATGGAAAGTGAGTCGAAACATTAAAAAGAGATAAATATTACAGAGTATTACAGTTTAGGAGCATTACATAATTGACAATGCCTTTTCAAGGTCTATATTCTCTAGTCTCTCCCTTTCAATGTCTTCTTTCTTCCTACTTAAGGGAACTGAAACGAAAAAAATCCTTTTTTACGTCTTACAAAAACAAATTATTCTTCGATTTTTCTTCTTCTTATTCTTTCTTCCATGCTTTTGATGCCAATGTCGAGAGCATAATACGGTGAGCGTGTGTTAGCTGCCTATACTTAACAGGAAATATCTCTCAACATTTTTCATTCGAACGTCAATAAATATTTTGGCATACAAACAGTCGAAAATGTCGAACTATTGAAAAATGTTCATCATTTGGAATTCCAAAAAACTTTTTTTTCTCTCTCTCGTTCGCAAAAGTGCTTAAGTCACTGTTTTGGACAGTGAAATAGGTCTCGATTTTCTCCCCGCTAAGAAATTTTTCCGTAATCTATTTTCAAGAAATTTTTCACTTCAATAAATTAAAAATTTAAATTTGTTTTGTTCCTGATTCCGTACTTTCTCATCCTCATTTAAATCCTCTTTCCCTTTTACTCAATGATGAAAAATTCATTTGCTTTAAACGAGATAGAAATTGTAAATAATTTACATAGCAAATTATTATGAAAATAAAACATACAGAAAAAAGAGTCGAGAAATGAATAAAGCCATTACCTTTCCTTTCGAATTAATTTGTTTCGTAATAAAAATATAAATAAAAATATTCTAATAGGGTAGTGAAAATGCGTTGGAAAATGTTCTGGATGCTTACAGTTGAATAAGTTTAGTGGCGCATTTTTTGATGGTATAATATTGGAGGGAATTGTGGGAAGTAGTCAGACATTTTTTTGAAAGGGATCCAAACTCTCAAGAAAGGGTTCGATCATGTATTTTTAATTTTAGTAAGGATCCAAAAAAAATCAAATAAATTATAATTGGACTCCCTTGTATCACTCCCTGACTCCGTACAAAGTCAACTAGATACATAGCTTCAGAGATGAAAATTAATTAAGAATTTAATTTTAATATCTAATTTCAAACACACAGAATTATCTTCCTATTAATATCCTATAATTATGTATTAATTATAGACTAATGATTCCATATACAAAACATTCATTCTAACTTCTAAAAGTATTTATGTTGTAATTTAATTACTAAAAAGTTGATTTAGAAATTTTCTGTGGTTTTTATGGTTGTTTTACATAAAACTAATACTCGTTTGAAGAATTTTCCAAGATTTTTCCGAGATTTTCATTCAAAAATGCGGTAAGCCACAAACTTTCTTAATCAAGATAAAAGGAATCAATAATTATATTCCTAAGAGACCATTTCAAACAAAAAAAAATCATTCAAGGCATAAAAACCTCCTTGATTTTGGATAAAGTCCGACTGGCAATGGCCATAAATGTATGAAGAAGAGAAAAGTTTGCTACAAATGTGTTTAAAAGTTGAGGGATAATGAGAATGAGAAATTTTTACATTACTAAATGAAAGAATAACATAAAATAATGAAAATTTTAAAAAATCAACAAATTCAATTAAATTTCAACAACATTTCTTCTTGTGTTCTACTCAAATGATTTTCATAAAACATGTTTTTCATAGAAAACTTTCCTCATTTTCAACAGAGAACAAGAAAAAAAATAAAATAAATGAATCAAGAATTTTCAGTAGCTAGAAACATAGAACAAAAAGGGAAAAAAGGAAAAGAAAAATATTTCCTAAATTAATTCATGTTGAGTAAGGTATATACACCATCTGACATTTGTAGCTCATATAATTCAGTTTGTTGTGTTTGAATATGGATCTCATATGAAAATTCATGCATGTAACTAAAGGATAACTGGTATACATATGTTTGTTGAGATGTGAAAAGGAGGATAGAACGTAGAAAAGAAATTATTGAAGAGAAAATAAGGAAAGAAAAACGAATTTGTTCGATTGAAATGCTAAAGGCCATGGAAACATCCAATTTAATATATACATGCATACAGGGAGATAGACACTCTCTTAAAAATGTTCTTAGAAATTCGAGATTGTTGACAATCTACAAAAAAATTCAACTTGTATGTAACCTAGGAAGCAGATTCTCATAAGCATATAATTTTAATCTAAAATGGTAAGTGGTATTTTAAATTCTAACGGTTTCCTAAAATTAAAATTTTAACGGTTTTGAAAAATTCAAATTCTAACGGTTTTCAAAAGTTCAAATTTTAACGGTTTTTAAAAATTCAAATTTTAACGGTTTTGAATTTTCAAGTTTAAAGTTCAAAAAATTATATCGACTTAATATAAAATTTGTTTCGATTTCGAGGTCTGGCTAGAACCAGTATCAGTTAAATCCAAAAATTTCAAGAAAATTTAAAAATCCGTTCCACCTTCATGTCTTATCCCCCTATACCAACATGTAAGAAAATTGTATCCATAGCCATATAGAGCTTATGCCAGATTGGATAGAAGACGCAGTTTATGTTTGTGCAAATGCTCATTGATATGGCTCCATGCATATAGCACACACGTTATAATACATTCTCGGTCTTTCTCCTCTTTTTATGTCTGTTTTAGCCTGGATAATGTACATACACACGCTGGCTTTTTTATTATTGTTGAGCTCATCTTCGATAAACAAAGCATAAAAACCGAATGAATCGAGATATTTTTTCATGTTTTTCATTCTGGTCCCACTCCATTCATCCTTTTTTTGTCAGCTTTATTTTTTAGTGTTCGGTGCTTTATTTTAAAATCATTATAAGGAAGGTTTTATTGTGACATTTTATTGTTGGTTCTTTTTCATTATTTTATAAAACATCATGGTAAATGTCGAGATACATATATAAAGGAATTAGAGAAAAAAGAATGGGAAATGGATGAATGAATGAAGGTCATTTATCACATGACAAAAGGAAAAAAGTAACATAAAATAAAGGAAAAATGGTGAAAAAGTACAGGAAAATTTGCGAAGAAAAGGTCAAAAATTGATTAACGCGTTCCATAGAAAATACAATGAAAAGAGTATGAAAGAATGTTTCAATTAGAGGTAAAAGAATTTCGGATGCCATGCTGAATGCCGAGCGAAAAATTTGTATGAGGGTTTCATTATTGCTTTATTGGATTAAAATTTTTCATGGCAAAAAGATGGAGGTTGTATTTTTCTGTGTGGGAAATTTGGGGTGTCTGTAGAGTATTGCACTGTACGTTTTTTAAAAATATAATTAATGCATCTTGAAAAATAAAATTCGGCAGGTTAAAAAATCCTAAATTATATTATGTTGGAAATATTTACTAATACTTATCAACCGGAATGGTTTTAATAAATATACATACATACATACATGTTATATTAAAATTGTTTATTTTCTGCCATATTACTAAATAATAAACTTCATTAATTCGAAAATTTCAAAGTTCAAAATTTGAGTTTTCAAAAATGATTTTTATTCAAAATTTGAACATTTGTTGGAAATTTCGTTCAAAATTTAAACTTTTTGAATTTTGAACTTTCAATATCCATAGTACTATCTTATAAAGTTCAAATTTTGATTTTTTAATAATTCAAGGTTCAAAATTTGAACTTTTAAGATTTTAAGGAAGATAAAAACTTTTGAATTTTAATTTTAGCAATTTAAGTAAATTTAAGTTTAAGGTTTGCTTCTATAAATGGTATTAACAATCAGCTTAAAATCACTCCTTGAGGTTGATAAGGGTTGTAATTTATTCATTAATTAAAGTAATCACACATTTTAGTTCACCCCTTTAAAACCCTATCTCAAACAACCAGAAACCTGCAAACTTTCTCAGAAAAAATCATTAAAATTTCATAATTGTAAGAGTTTTACTCCCGAAAAGAAAGTATCAATTACATAAATAATTTTATGCGAGTAAAATGTCTGTACATTACGCTTTGAATCGCAAGTTCTAATTAAGACTGGATATCAAATTTCTCCCCTTTAAAATGTCTCCCTACTGAATTACATACCAAAACGTCCATAAACAATTTAATAGGTAACAAAACAAGAACTGTACATGCATCCATATATTTGGATTTAAAATTGGATCAACACTTGACAAAAAACCTTCATAAAAATTTCATGCAACGATTAACTGGAATCTCTAGTTAAAAGCAAATAAAAGCGACCGAGAAGCAGAACAAAATTTTCTTTGATAAACTTAAAATAACAAAGTAAAGAAACGAAAGGGGAGAACGAGATGAATGAAAGAAAAGGGATGGTAATGAGGCATAAAAAAGGAGACAAGTCCACACAATATTCACAAAAACCGCAAATCTACTGACTGCAAAGAAATGAAAATTTGTTGCGGTATGTAAAATAATGTACTCAAAGGTACAGGTAGCAACAGAATTTATTGTAGCCTTAAATTTTCCATTCGATATTCTGAACTGGAAAATTATGTATAGAATCAAAAGTCGTCCTTCGAAATTTTGTTTTTGTTTTTCTTAGGTACTGAATTAAATGTGAGCCAGAGAGCCAAAAAATTAACACAAAAGAGAGCCACCGAGAGAGCACTGAATGAATATAAAAATAATACATTCTTTTTTGAACAGCATAACATGGAAATGGTGCCTTTTCCATTTGACCTAATTCTGTGCATTTTCCACAACCCATTCCACAGGAATATTCATTCTCGTTCTCTCTTGATTCATTCCTATACCAAAAAAACATCACCACCACCCCACAACCCAAACACACATAAAATAGAAAGAAAAGATTCACAAATGCCGCCCAACAAATATAAAATGAATCTACCACCCACTCTCGACCCGACAAAATAAGAACACAGTGACACACACTTGCAGTTTTCGACATACAAACACACTTTCGTGATGAGACAAAGAGAGGGATTTTTTTTTCGTGGGAGAAGGAAAGAGAGAAAAGGGAAAATAGAGTATTGAGATTGAAGCAAAAAGCTGTTAGCCTACATTATGACTGTTAAAGGCCGAAGCGCAGACATACAGTTTAAGTGTATGTGTGTAATGTAGCCTGTGGCAATATATGTAGCAAAAAAATTTTCCGACATGCACACACGCACACATACAGACGCAATTTATATTAAATTTTTAGTTCATCCCTGCCACCCACCAGCACACGACCCACTCAACCTCCCATTAATTTTCGAAATTTCCTCTCATTTTCTCTCTCATTTCTCACTGATGAAATTCAAAGTCGTACTATGTAAATTTAAATTGTGCCTGGAATGGATCTATGTCGTAAAAATGGCATTATATAGGAAATAAAGTAAAGTCAATGTTAAAAAATTTCTACGAGATGAAAATTGGTGAGATGGTGTGAGGGATGGTGTTAGGGAATCCTGCAAATACATAAAATCTTCTTTTCTATTTTAAGCAATAGACACAAAAAAATAATTTTATACACGAAATTGTATTTGTGATGTAATTTCATCGACTGATGTATTGTTGTTGTTGGAGTATGAACCGAAAAAAATGTTTATGTATTGCTGCTCGTTTATCCCGTCTACTTGCAGAAAAAGGGATCCCTTTATTATTTCTAAATTGACAATTTTTTTGTATGTTGTCTATAATAATACCATTGTTGATGTCATTCGGGGCAGTAAATAGAGATCGGGACTTGCTTATGCTTAACAGCATAATCATAAAAAGTAGAACTTGAATTGCTTAAAAGCTGAAGAGATAAACAGAGGAAATTAGAAAAAATAAGAAGAAAAAATTTCGGGGAGTTGAAAATTGACTGTAATAATAGCGGTAATGGGTCCTTAATGCTCCTTAATGTTTAAAAAAATATATATTGAAAATTGCAAGGCTCACTTTATGTATATTACAACGAATTTTCATTATCGATCCTTTAAACAATCCCCAACCTACGGTAAAACATTTTCAATAAACGTTAGCTTGTCACTTCCGAAATATATGCAAAGTTGTAATAATACCCTTAGGTATGGGATGTTGGAAGCGTATTTTTCATTGAGAAGATGAAATGTGTGAGTTTATTAAATGGAAATTGTGTTCGTAGAGAAATCGATGGAAATTTTGCTTACTAGTCATTTATTCAGATTGAATTATTTTCATCTAATGGGACCAATTATAATCCATCCATCCAGAATTCTAAACGGATTCAATATTCATTATTAATATTTTTTGTGCACTTTAACCTAAATAATTTTACTGGAAGAGCTAGAACTTGATACTTTACCCAGCTTGGTGTCTATGTTAAGGTCATTCGGTATGAAAATAGGTCAATTTTTTGACTTGGCATACATCTTTTCTCTTTATCAAAAGAATCTTTTGTTTTTTCATTGGAAAGTTCAGGGTCATTGAGATATTATTTGGATATTACGTTGCACTAAGCAAAAGTTTAAGATTTTTAGAGTTTTCCAAACAAATTTTATTACAGGAATGAACAAAATCCCTTGCTACGTTACTGATGGATTTAAAGCAGTCATTTAATAATGTATATCCAAATGCCCCCTTCCATAATATTCCCATCCAGAAATATTGTTCACAGTCGGATACCTCAAAAGCAAAAGTTTCTGAATAAAAAGTACTTCCGAGAATCCATATCCCCGTAAAACATTACCTTCAATTGAGCAGATTTACTTCAAATGTCTTCCCTACTCAAAATAACTTCATCCCATCACACAAATCTCTATACTGACCGTCAAAGCGTCTCAACAATCCATATCAAGTCTATTCAAATAAGCACAAAAAGTGCCCGCAGCACAAAACTTCCTCACTTCAAAAAATACGCTAAAATTACATACAAAAAGGTTCAATTTGATGTTGACAGATAGATAAGGGAAAGATAATCGTAACAAGTGTAAATTTTTTCTCATACATTAATTGAACTTTCTTTACTGTCACTTCCTTTTTATTATTTTTTATTTTGTTTCATACAATTTTCTTCAAATTGTCACTTTCATGCCATGTCCTGGTGCTTCCAAATTTCCTGTGTTATCGAGAAAAAAATATTGAATGTCAATTACAGTGAAATTTTATCAGTACTCGATCTCTCATCGTATGCAATGATGTTCGAATGTTATTTCTTTATATTTTTTGAGAGGATGTCACAATAAAATTTAGGAAGAAGCACGAGAGGCAAAGGAAACATAAAAAATAATAATGAAAAAAATACAATAAATAGGAGAAATAATAAATGAAATACTGAACTCAATTATCGCGTGTCGTTCAAAATAGAATACGAGAGAAGCTGTTATTTATGACATCGACTTGCATTGAGCATATTGTCCCACATTTTTATTCCAAAATGAAAAAAGAAACGAGCGAATATAATAAAATATCAGCAATGTTGATGATGATGGCTTTATGGCAGTAGCTTAAAAAAGGTCAGAGTAGAAAATGAGAAAATTGATTTAAATTTGCAATCTTTTTGCGCATTTAAAGTTAAAATGCTCGCTACTGTTGACGCTTTTATTATTTTCGAGAACATATATTTTAATGAATAGTAATGTTCAGAGTTGGACGATTGCTATAGTATGGTATTTAGTTATCTGTAGTTTATGGCTGTAATTTGAGAGCATCGAGAGTAAGAGCTAATATCTCAGAGGAGCTCATTCATAAATAAGTGATTCATTCGTTGGAAAAATACTGTTTGCTCAGATTACTGAGTGCAAGGATCTCTTTATGTTAAAGCAGTGTTGGATATTAATGAGAAAAATATGGTATAGCAAGAACTTTTGACATCAGGGGCCGAATGTTGACATTGAACCCATATATTTTTAACGCAATTATCTCATTTTTTATACAACTTAAATCGTTGTGTTTTGGTTAGAAGTCCTCCTTACTAGTAGTGGCGATACAAAGATTAAGAGATGAATAAAAATATAATTACTTTATGATGTCGTTTATAAATGACGTCACGCAAAAAATGAGATTTTTAGACCCCGCTCTCTTGTCAGACGACACCCTTCATGATTATTTAATATATTTCACAAAAATTCGAGACATTTCTTAAAGTTTACTTTATTTCAAGTAAATAACTAATAATATTTATGCAATGAACATTTAATTTAATCACGAACAGCAAACATAATCAATTGCAGCACGAGCAAGTATATCTATATAGATCCACACCCCTGATAATGAAATATTCAGTTGCATCATTAGTGTGAATAATTCTCCATCCAGTAATACGAAAATATTCTGCACTTTTAATCACATCCAAAAAAACACGATCTCTTCTGCGAACATACCCATTTTCAGAGAACAATGACAGCAGATTTAGTTAAAAATGCATAAAAAGCACGAGCAAAAGTAAAAAGCAAAAGTTTTTTTCCCTCTCAATTTTTCTTTTTTCCAGTTCAATGTAGTACGATGTCGTTCACATAAATGTTCCAATGCACCACAAAACTCATGAAAAAGCTGAGAGGAGAAAAGTCGATGCCAAATGCACATTGAACTGCAAATTGTGCTCTCAATTCTCCTCTCTTTCTCACAAATTACCATCAACCCAATAACTTTCTTTCGTATTTTCTTTGTTAACTTTACGTTATGTGATGATGCGACCAAATGCACTTCTTCTGGTCGTTGTTCGTGACTTTATGATTATGTACAAGATTGCTTCTTCTTATAATACTTATGTATCATAATATTTCTCTTATATGTATATGTAGGTTGATGGAACTTTAAATGCATGAAGAAATTTTCTTATTAACTCAAATGCACTTTGCGGTTGCACTTTAAAGAAGCTTTGAAGTTGAGAGAGTAGTAGAAAGTAAATCAGGTTGACAATTTAATAGTGACTAGATCGCAACGTTCTGATTATGACTAAGCTTTATGTTTTACATTACTGCTTTCATTTCATTATAATTTGTAATGTTTCTAGGGATGTCAATTCAAAAGCTCGTGTGTGCCAAAAAATGGAAATAAATTTCCTGAAAAAGTTTTTGGAAGGATATCAAAAGAATCAATGAATAAAACCTTCATTTTCCATCAAATCGATTCCAAAAAAAATTTCCGACAACTTGGTGTTATTAAGCTATAAACCCATGAAATCAATATTGAAAGTCAACGTGCCATTTAATTTAAATGTCAAAAAAATCGTGCCTGGAAATCTTTAACAAATATATTTTAATAGACCTCAAAACAACTATTTTGTTCAAGTTCCTTTGTTTAAACATCTGACTCGTGCCAAAAACTTATTTTAATAATCCACATACGTGTCCCTGAACTGTGTATAAAATTATTAAAGTTAATATCAATTTTTGCATTCACGAATTTTAATAGTTTTTAGATATTAATTAAAATTAAAAGTTCAGTGTTTCGTGGTTTCTTGAACTCGACTCGAGCTACACAAACCAGGCTTTTTGTCATCAGTTCGTACAAAGACATCCATCATTACGTCATCAGAGCATCCTTACGTCTTTTTGACGTTTTGCCTTTATAACGTTGACTACGCAGTAATTGCTCGGGCGAGTTGGAGGGAAAATTTGTTAACATATGAGAGATCAAAGAATTTTGTATTTATTTAAATTTGTTGAAAATTTGCTCAAATGATTTTGTAGTGTTGGCGTTGAGTTTTTAGCAGAGGGTGGCAAAAAAAACATTGAGTCTTATTTTACATTTTATTTTAAAATATTTCCTTTTGTGTCTAACTGCGCAGTTTATTTTTTTGAAATATTTGTTCTGGAATGAAAAAGGGTTAAATGAGCAGAATGAACTTGAAGGTCTTTTTGAAAAATTTGGTTTGAATTTTTTATATCACTATTTTCATATTATTTTCTAAGATCAAAATATTTTCCAAAATGACTTTTTGGATCATTTTTGATCAACTCCACACCCTTGAATCTACTTTAATTAACCAGATTTAGGGTAAAAATTTAGGGGAGGTATTTTCAGGGTTTTTTCTTAAGAACCCTAGCAAATCGACTTAAGAACCCTCTGACTTCGTCCACCGTTCCTGACCAGTTCTAAAAATATCAATAACTCTAAACTTCCCATCCCTTCCATTACTCAATAAAAATTAAAACCTGAAAGTAATTGATAATTCAAAGAATCATTAAATTTTAAATTATTTCTATAGTTTGATTAGTTTGATGAAAGCAGGTACAAAGTTTTCATCGTTGAACATCTGAGCAAATCAAAAGTTGCGAGGAAAAATTCATACACACATCAGTGTAATGATGATGATTAAAGAATGTGCTGCATTAAAGTTGAAGGGTTGTTGAAACTTTCATTTCTTTCTTCTACCTTTTTTCTACCATTTATTCGCATTCAACATTGAAAAAGTTCTTTTACATTACTTACTGTCAATATTTTCATCATGAAAATGCTGAAAGAGTTGTGAAACACATAAAAGTAAATTGGAGCACTGTTCGCATTCCTTATTTTTCTACTCGTTCTTAGTTTCAATCTTTTTTTTCGGGGTGTGCGCTTTTCTTCTTCTTTCCTTTATGTAGCTCCTCTATACATACGCTATATGTATACATAAATTGTTAGTTGCTACTAGAATAAAAAATAGTTGCAGTTTTATGAAAAAAATGAAATGCAACATAAAAAGAAGCGTTGTGTGTTCACTAAAAAGTAGTATTGAAAGAAAAGAGGATTATGGCATGAACAAAATGTAGAATTTAAAAGTGTTTCTAGAAAAATATTTCGCATACGAACACGAAATGGATTTTCTCTTTCTCACTCACTCACTCACTCACTCACTATCTGATAAATTTATTTTTTGAACTTTACATTTTTATACTTTTTTGTTTGCTTCTGTGAAGTTATTTTGGAATTGCGGTTGTTTTGATTTTAGTCTATTTATTTTGGGATGTGCTCTAAATGGCCTTTCGAAGTTATGATTTTTATAAAATATTTAAGGGATCAGACAGATTTTGGGATAGAATTTTCAATAACAAAAAAGGGCGAGAGGAAGGAAGTCATGATTGAAATTTTCATATCAAAATGAATGAGTTTCAAGAATAATTTATGTTTAGAATACCATAAGAATAGGAAATGCTTGTGGAGTGGAAAGGGAAAGAATGTTTTCAATTTAGTCTATAAAAACTTCAAAATAAGTCTCGTTGTGTTATTTATTGTATAAAGCTTTTATCCTTAAATTGTAAGCTTTATTTTCACTCCAAACGTATGGACAATGATAAAATATTAAAAAAGGCAAAGAACAGTTCGAAATTCAGTATATTTCTGACAAATCAGTATAGGGATCATCGATTTACATAACTCAATTTTTTTGAAAATAATTTAAATTTAATCCAATTCCTAATAGTTTTCTTCAATTTTAAACAAATCGAGGACAGAAAGTTCTTATCACACCCCAGTAACCCTACAAAGTTTTCTCCTGGATGGAAAATTTAGTTTCAAAGTTTTTTTATTCATACCAAAAATTTGAATATCCCTCTGGAAAAATTTCTGGCTACACCCCTGCTTTAACCCAAGACACTACCCAAGGGTCAATATAATATTTTTCATACCCAAAAGAACTTATTAACTGCATCACCTAAACTATTTCAACCCTCGATAACTTAATTCGATAGAAAATTCAATAAATCAGGTGTTAAGTCCAATTTCCAATTTTTACCTAAACTGAACAATCTGGAACGCTCATAAATCTGTCTAACTCTACATGAGTAGATAATACATATTTTACAGTGAATTAAAAACTATTACAGAAAATGGATTGCAACGCCTTCTCATACCATCACAAATTTCAAAATGGGAGGGTGGGTGAACAACATTGTTGTTGATGATGATGATGATGATGATGATAATTCGTAAAATCGGGAGAAAAACGAGACCTTCCACAACATTCGAAACGAACATGAACATATTTACCCAACATTATAATCCAGGGTGTAAATTTTTACATATTTACTTTACATCACAGTTTGAAAAAATACTATCATCATCAATTTTGTGTGCAGTTATTGCCCATGAGCAATGTAAAATGCAGCAGTAGAATAGTTTTATTTCACATGTAGGTGGTAGGAAGAAAAAAATTTTTTTTCACGATGTATAAGTGTAAAATAAATGTAAAGTTATAATGTGCACTATTACTACCTTACATTTTATTATGTAATATTGCTCCCACTGTCCTTGTTAAGTTGGAATATATCACATGCCTTACGGCAAGTGCAGGAATTTATTTATGTTCTCTACCCTCCCGAAGCTGTTTCTTTTTCTCACTTTAGTGCACACACTCATACAGCGAAAATAAAAGATTGAATTTTTAACTTTTTTATTTCATATTTTATAAAATCAGGGTCATTCGTAGGGAGCTAGAATGTTGGTGATGATGATTATGATAAGAATAAATTAAAGAGAGAGGAAAAAGTATAAATTTGCTTTATTTCATTATGGAAATTCATGTACATTGTATACACATTAACATTAGAATAAAGTGCGAGGAGAAGAGGAAATAAAATTGGCAGTAGTTGGATAGAGGAAGACCAAGGGTGGGAGCGAATAAGGAACGAAAAAAAAGGTTAAAGGTAGCAAACACGAAAGGCATATTTATAAATATGCAGGAAGTAAGTTGAATGTTTTTGGGGCCTTTCTTGTATGCATAAAGTGTGAGAAAGAAAAACATTTTGAAATATTTATTATCGTAAGCCAAAAAATGGGTGAGTTCGATATGAGAATAGTAAATAAATGAACGCAAAAACACAGAAGTTGGCTGGAAAAATTTATATATTGGCAGAAGGAATCCAATAATGACCAAACATTTTTCATTGTATTCATAGTCCATATTCACATACATCATTGCATTCATCTCCGCATTGGAATTTAGACAATAACGATTCTACTACTTTTATGCCTTACTAAGCATTCTCGTTTTCCTTTTATTCACCTACTTTCTTTTCGTTGACCAGCCTAGAGGAGTTTCTCTTTGAATCGTAATTTTTGTCTGAAAATGTGAGGTTATATAGTCGTTTTGATGTGAAAACACATTTTAGAAGTAAATATTCTAATTTAAAAGGTTTTAACGTGGATTGAACTTGTTGCCAATGGATGTTTCTTCTGAGAAAAGGAGTCAATATTATTGGAAATAAACAAAAGTTCAAAAACACGTGGTTTTGATTTGTTTGCATTTTGCAACTCTAAATTTGAATTTTAAAAAACCGTTAAAAATATGAATCATTCAATTTGTAAATTTAAATGCTTATCACAGACTTTCGTACATAAAAGTCAATGCGCTCAATATTACATCCAGCAAAGACATTTCCATGACTTTATCCTGTTGTTAATACTTTTATGAGCAGGGTCGATTGAGTGTAACAGTTCCTTCTTTGACCTTAAAAAAGTTAGGAATAATATTGCGTTGAAAAAAATTTAGGTTATGAATTGAACATGAGATTTCAATTTTTGTTTGGTCAAAAAATCGTAAAAAGAATGAACTTTTTTATGTAAAATCATCTTTTCTGCTTCGTAAAAGGGATGCTTAAGTGATGCTCATAAAAATCCCTTATTGTTATTCTGCTGAAATAATAAAAATTCATCAGCACTACTCATCCGTCCAGTTATACACTCTCTACACTCGTTACCCCTGGCAATGTTATCGTTAAATCTAAAGGAAAAGAAGTTGAAAAGTATCATCATCAAAATATAATGAGAATGGTTATAAGACGATCATTTCATACATAAATATATTTTTGCCTTACTCAAATGACCCCTTCGTGCTCGTTGTATGGTATACTTTTCATTTTTTTGTTATTTATCTCATACCTTATTGAGAGCATAATCCTCTTTTACGTTCCACTTTCTTCTTATTCATCGTTTTTTTTTTGCTTTCTTCCTTTTTTGCCATGTTTGATGCTCGCAATACTCAAATAAATGAAAAAAGCAGCTGAAATGAGTCAATGAGTAAGTGCTCATCGAAAATTATGGAAGTGAAAGATTTCGTTGTTATGTTTACGCTTCAACGTGAATATATAAAATGGTCCTCTACTGATTTATTAATAAACACATAAAAAATGGATTATGATGTTTACATATGAATGCTCATGCTATGCAGAGTATATAGCATACATATTTCAATGAATTTCATCTCATCATTATGTATTTTTCATTATTTTTGTTCTACGATACATTATATTTATATCCATAAACGTACGCACACGTAGATAATATGATGCATAGATATATGTTGGATTTCCCTAGAGGCATCATGTGTAATTCATGTTTGATGTCGCATTGTAAATGAAGTTTTTTTCCTATATGCGCATATATAATGTAAATGATAAAAATTTGTCATGTTATCACATCATGCATGTTCCAATTTCCTTTCTTCTCTCTCTTCAAAACTCCCCATCCTGTCATCTACTTTTCCTCTTCATCCCCTCCTTATGTCTTTTTCTTAAAAATCATTTTCTTATGCCTATGTCTTTTCATTCTTATTATGCTTATGTTTCCTTAAAAGAGAAAATGATGATGATGACTACGATATGTATACATATTGAAAATAAGGAGCATGGAAATTTATATCGGATTTTTATACAGCAGTTGTGGGTAGTGTTGTTGTCTAGGTGACTATGAGTGGGATAAACATACTCTTTGGATGTCGAAATACTTTTGGGAATACTTATGTGGATATATTTAAAGCAAACATGCCAACAATAATAATAGCACGTGTTTTGGTTTGATTCATTGACTGGGAAACCATAGAAAATTAAGACTGCCTCTGAAATTCTTCAATATTGATGTTGTATCATCCAAAAATGCGCTTTAAATGCTTGAAAAATCAAAGAACACAACTAAGATAGAACTCATAAAATATATTGGAATTTATAAAGAGGATTTTGAGGATGCTAATGACGATGACGATGATGACTTCAAAAGAATCATTTTCTAAGAAAAAGCTACAAATTTTTTGACACTCAGTACAATGCAAACAGCACAAAAAAGAACGCTTTATTCTTTATCGTTGATCAATGAAAAGGAAATTAAATGAACAAAATAGCTCAAATATTTATTTAATTCTCTTCATTACTTCTCCTTATCATTCCACAGCTTTCATTGAGTCTTATGAAATTTTGTAAATTAAATGAATTCTTCGGAGATACTGGTATGTTTTTAATATGTAAAGCTGTTTGTAGAGGTTCCGGTTGATTATGTTCGATATGGAATCATTGAAGGTGGTTCCATTGTATTTGAAGTAGAAATTCAGCAGGTTGGGTGAATTTTTAATGAGAATTTTAAAGGCAGAAGGAATGTAGTTGAAGGATCTCGGCATGACGTCTCTGATGATTTTGAAATATTCTGTACTTTTCCTTGGCAGAGGAACATGCACATTTCGAAAAGTATTGTATAATTTAAAAAATATTACGTCGCAAGAAATTTCATTACAAAAGCAACCACAAAGTCTGAAATTTTCTTGGCATATAGTTAGTGTAACACGTGTAAAAAATATTAGAAACTTGTTAGAGGTCAATACTTTTGAAGGTTCGGGATGAAGTAATTCTGACGAAAATAAATAAAAGTGAAACTTATAAAATGATCTGAATTTTTGGTTCAGAGACTTATCCGGGTGAAGACCAAGCCCTTACAAAAATTCAAGCTTCACCGTCTTCTCGAATAAACACATCCCTGTATTTTAATTTCAGAATTTGTAACACGTGATATTCATTTCAAGAAAATAGTAAGTCTCAGTATAAGATGTTCCATGATTTCCATCAATTTATTCGGAATTTAATCAAACATTCCATAACTTCTAGGTCTGAATGTTCATTATGCAAGACTATTTTTGCACATATTGCTGCAATAGAATACTGCTTAACTAACCTTATTCAATACAAAACTTTATTATGTGAATATGAGCTAACAAGTTTAAATATAAAGGGGTTATGTTCAGCAGAACCACATCTGTTGCACGGCATAACTCTTTTGAAATTATTTTCTGTGGGTGTAGACGATAACTATAGAAACACAGCAGTGCAATTGACTGCTTAGGGGTTTCGAATGCTCTCATTATATTCTATAAAAAGATTATTTCTGGAAATATCAATTTTCGAAGCCTTAACTCAATCATCTCTTTATTTCATTGCATTTAAAATAGCACAAGCAAATTCTATGGAATTCTAAATTTAATCCATTAACCCCATTCCAAACCACATCATCATACATACCTATGACAAATCTAGTTGAACAACATGAACATAATAATATGAGTAATGCTTCAGAAAAACGCAATCAATTTTGTAACATAAATCGAGAGCAAGAAAAATTCGTGCGAATATTACGAACGTACAAATCTTATATCGTAAACAGAAATTTTTTTTCGCTCCACATTCATTTTATTTTTATTATTTAAGGCTTAAAAAATCGAGATCCTGTAAACTCTACATGTGTCAGCATAAAAAGATTATGGCATCGTCGAAGATATTACACCATATTTCACAATCTTCCTTTTACAGCCCAATGATCAATAAGATTAATTCTACAGAATCAATATACGTACAGTCAACAGCTATTGCATAATCAGAATTATATTGACAAATCAAAATTGGGCTTTGCCAACATAATCCTCAAGGAAAATATTCCATATTTGCATAATAGAATTAAAATTGTTATTGATCTGTTGCTTAATTCCCAAAAGGATTCGTCCACAAGAACATGCATAGACAATTGGTAAAAAAAACTAACATGCACAACATTATTGTGATTTTTTTTTATTTTGGAAAATGCGCTGAAAATCAATAATATCTGGGTTAATATTAATACGAGGATACGAGGTCGGCATGATCTTGAGGCACCATTCAAACAAAATGTCAAACGTGTGATGATGATTGCGATGGTGATGATGAAATGCATTCATAAAGCTTCTGCTAGTTGCTATTGCTACGCTCGCTCCATGTTATCATTAGAACTTTGTTTTCTTCTTTTTTTTCGTTTTTTTCCTCCTCGCTGTTTTCTGTTGCTGATAAAAAAGAGGTTTATTTCTGCTCTCGTTCTTCTATCGGCATAGAAGCAAGCAAGCGAGTATGCGAGTAGAATTATAGAAGCAGTATGAGGTCATGTGGGCTTAAATACATGAGAGAACGGTACATGGAGGAAAATGTGAGCCAAACAGTGTTAGTAGTGGCGTAGTACATGATATTATGTTATGCTATCACCGTACTTGATGACGTCGATATTGGAGAAAATGTGAAATGTGTATTTTATGAGTGAAAAATCATCGTCGTCGTCGCTGCCGAATGTCTGAGAGTGAGCGACTTTATTCAATGAGAGAAATTTTTTTTCCGTCTACACTTGTGTTTGTGTGAGAAAAACACAAGGTGGTTGTTACATTGTATTACATTAAAGCACATCGCACATCATTTTTTCTCACACCTCATACCACAGTTGAGTCTACAGAAACTCAGACAATCTCGCACACATTCACATGTTCGAGAGAAGATAGAAATAAAAATTTCCCGACATTGTCGGAGCGAGAATTTTTATATAAATTTTTTCTGTTCATCAGTCGAGAGAGACGGAGAGTCGAGAGAGCAAGTTGACTAGTGTGAGGAAGTCAAAGGCAAATAAGAAGAAAAAATTTACAATTTTTCACATCACAGTGGAAAAGACCGAATTCAGTTGTTATTCGTACGTTGAGGCAGCAACATTGAAATAGGCTAAGGGGAAAAGGAATTAATTTGTAGAGTTGAAAATACAAGAATACAACTTTTTTAGGTTTAGGGCTGAGAGAAATGTGTCATTTATAGTAAAATGTAAGAACAAATCAAGTCTTCATTGAAATTTATTAATTAAATCACAACAACCTTTGACTGTGACACAAATTGAAGAAAAATAATAAAAATTAGTTTCAAATAAAAAATCGAACGAGCAAAAAAAAGTTTTCTTCCTTTAAAAATTTATATTTTCTATCAAAAGAGCTGTGTTTTGTGTATTCATATGAAAAATTCAATTTTCATTCCGTAAATAACATAGGAAAATATTGTATGTGGCATGTGAAAAGATTTTTTTTTTATTATTTTCATCATCTCAATTTTTGATTATCGGATGAGGAAAAAGCAGAAGTGAAATTTTTATAAATTTTTTGTTTCATAAACTTTTTCATCTTCTCTGTTTTTGTTTGGTTAAACGTAAATTGCAAGTGAAAACCTCGTGAGACGATGATGATGATGATGATGAATAAGTTGAGACACTGAGAATCTATAAATAAATTTTCTTTTGATTTTCATTAATTTTTCGTGAAAGGAAAATTCTTTTGTGAGATTTTTCATATTTTTTTTCGAAGTCTTTACAAGACATAATGGAGGCAATAACAATAAAGCGCGGAATAATTAATAAATTAACACAAATATAAATTATGTACATAACTAATTTCTCTTTCACTTTTTTATTTTCATTCCAGAAAGCACCCCCGCGTGTGTCAACTAAACGCTGTGTAATTTGCGTGAAGAGAAAATTTGAAACTTTTCATATTTTTCCTTAAGTTCTTCAAAAAGTCAGCTTAATAAATTTTTATATATACACAACAAAACAAACGTAAAAAAATTAAGAAAGCGAATAAAAAAAAGAGTCAAAGTGAAGTGCTGTGAACACGCCGAATAAGCAAAACAAAAAAATTTATTGACAACGTCCTGAAAATTGTGTGTGTACATACAAAAGTTGGAAGCCGGAGTTTGGAGCCTACACAATTGAATAAAAAAAATCTCATACGGGAAAGAAGTAAACTGCAATAAAAGAATAATAAAAAAGTTTCGATTCTCCCTTCCTTCCTTAAGCTTCTCTCTACTATATACTGCCGTATTGTTGCTGGTGGTTTCTAAAGGGTGAGAGGAAGATACCAAGAAGTTCAAATATAAAAAAGTATAATATAAAATAAAACAAGTGAAGATTATTGGTGCTTTTACGTGTGCTCATCATTCTCTCGTGTGTTCCTGAGTGTCTACTTGTGTGTGTATGTGTGTATTGTATTGATATTAAATATAATACACGCACAAGTATTGGGAGAAAAACTGATAAATTAAGGAATATAATTTTGCTAACGAAATTATCGACAGTGCAAAATAGGCCATAACAAAAACAATCATAAGTGCAGTGCAAGCAGTACCAAAAAATAAATTAAGAAGCAAGAAAGAAGAAAAAGTTAAAAAAAAGTTGCAATATTTTTTTTTGCAAAAATGCACATTGAAATTCAAGTTGCATTAAACTTTGTCATATCGTACCTTTATAACAAGCTTCCACGTCGTCGGGTCAACATCTTTGGCGAGGAGTTAGAGAAAGCATTAAAGCACAAATTTCAAGGGCACTGGTATCCTGACAAGCCATTCAAAGTGAGTATATCGATTTTTATATTCTCCAGTTTTTTTTCTTCTCGCTCTCATTTTTTCTTTACTCTCGAGCTCTCATGCCATAGTTCTGTTCTGTATGTACTCAAATCTGCTGCCTGTTATTCTGCTGGTTGTGGGTGGAAAATCCCAACCCATACTTTATATACATTCTCTGTATCTCGGTGCTGTTAATTCTGTAGATATATTTATATATGGAATAAATATAGAATAAGCAGCATCAGTACAAGTTGTAACAGCAGTAGCAGCCTGAAAAGCTATAAAAAGCATATCTCTCTCTATTGTCTTTCTCTGTTATGATGTGTAGTTTACAGCCAGTGACGCATTTAACAAAAGGTCTAATAAATGAATGCTTATTTAAAAATTCATCTCTGGATTGAAAGTTTTCTTCATATTTTTTTTTCATTTCCATTTAAGCTTTCTCATATATGAAGAAGTCGAGATGAGAGCCCTTTAGATTTTTTTTCTGTGTCTATCTCTCTCACTCACTCACTGACTCTTTTTTCATCTCTATTATTCTCTTCTTCGTTTCTGTCGAGTATGGATGTTATAAGCCTGTATTATTATGATATCTCTTTTATTCTACTTTCAATTCTTCATTCAATTCCTTTTTTTATCATCATAAGTATGTGAAGTTTTTTTCTCTTTGTGTCATCATTATACAACCATTTTCCTTCCTATCTAACAAGGCCAAAAATGACTAAAATTTTTATTTTATTTTATTTTATTCAAAAATCACTTCTTTTCCTCTTTGCTTTAGCATTGAGATTGAAACACAGCACACAAAGGGCAACAAATAGAAATAGTCTCATGTGTGAAATTTGTTTTTACATCTATGCTGCATTGATATCACAACAACAAATATAATGGCAATAATAATGACAATAATAAAAATAAAATCACCAGAAAACAGATTTTATTAGTTAGAGGTTCCAATTGAATTGGGTTTTTGCTGTTTATTTTGTGAGATTTTTGGTAGTAGACATGTTGTTATGGTTATGATGTCCTTAATTTTAATGATCTTGAACGTTTATGTTCAACTTTTAAGTTTTTAACTTGTCTCATTTAAAGTTAAATTTTAAATCTTTTTGATTAACAAATAGAATTCCGTACCTTGGATTTAGATAATTTGAGTCTACATTGCTCATATATACATCCAAATGTAACTAACCATAGAATTTACAGAATTTCAATACGTTTTACAACGTTTTTAAAAACTCCTTGAACTTAGAAGTATATTTGAAAAATTTATCATTTTCAAAATCCGTTTAGAAAAAACAATTTTGCATGAAACTCATGCACATGAATTTTACTAAAAATTCTGCACGTGATACACGTTTTTTAAATCGAATTAACAGTAGGTGAATATGTACGAAAATCATATGTCCACATTTATTGTTTTTGGTCTGTTCATGACATCGAAAAAATTGAATTTTGTTATTGTGGATCAATGACTTACTTTTATACTGATAAGTCTTGAAAAATATTTAGAATAAACAAATGTTTTCATAATATTGAATTTTTTTCAATTTTTTTGTTACTTTTTAAATGTAGCACTTGACTGTTTCTAAAATTTGTCCTGCTCTCGCTAGATTTTATCTAATTTTAAATGATGTCTAAATTTTTATAAGACTCGTATGATCCAATAGTCATGAAATATAATCTATAGAAGTTTACGCGCTGCACGAGTCCTGCATGAGTACGGAAGTCGAGGAATTTTTATTGCTTTTTCATGACTTCAAAACTCATAAAATTCATTTTTTGTTTGCACATTGTTTATTTTGCACAATTTCACCTGGAATTCTCGAAATTTTCAAAAGCTGCTCACTTTAAGCTTTTGCTGAGAGAAAAAATAAAAATAAATCGTAAATATGAGAAATTGCTGTATTACTAAAATAAATCCGTGAGCTTTTCACCATTTATATTGTATTTTTAAAACAAAAAAAGTCATTTACAATTAAGGCATAAATGCTAAAGTCATTTACATTTGCACGACTCTTTTTTGAACCCAGAAAATTGTGAATTTCACGATTAAATGAATTAACAAGTCATAACTTTTAACGATTATTTAATGAGTTTAAAAATGTCCGGAATGCACAGCTACTGCACTTATTAATTTCGAGGATTGCAGCTGAGTGTTATTAAATTTATTACACAAGTTGGTGAACAAAATTTTACGGCTGATTTTATGGTCAACAGATGTAGGTTTTTGTGGCCGTTGAAATTAAAATTTAGACTTTTTTTGAAAATTAAAGAACAGTGGTTAAATCTGTGCAGCTCATAAATTTGGGTAACTTTTGACAAAATTGAAAGCTTTCAAGTATCTGAAAAAATTACCAAAAATTTTAATAGCTGTAAAAAGTCAGTTCCCATACCAAGAAATATTTCCAAGTTTCTAAAACATTCGAGTAAATTTTTCACAAATAAACAAACATTTTTTATTAATTAGCGTGAAATTCCCATTAACACGAAGTTAATATTCCGTATCCAACTCCATTAACATTGAAAAAAATCATCAAAAGCACATATATGAAAATAAAAATTGACCTAATTTTATATACCACACATCTATTATTCATAATATCCAAAATAATCGTTTATTCATCAATCATTGTATGCAAATATTATTCTAAAGGATTTTCACTCAATAAGCCTAGAATAATTTTTTTTACAAATTTTCTTACACCCCAAAAAAAGAATCTTTCGGCATGAGGCATTTGAAAGCCCCTAATAAAAAAGGATGGGGAAGGAGAGACGAAAATGTAGAAATAAAGAATATTTCAAAATGAATATTGTAGATAAAATGAAGCTATAGTACCATAACGAGGGCACATAATCGAAACATCAAATTTTATTATAGTTGATAAATGTTTGTTAATCGATAGGATGTGATGTTTAACCACAGCATGCGTGTATGCGCCCTACTAATGTTAATTTCTTTTGTTATGAATCTCCAGACACATTTAGAGTCGAAAAGCTATAGATTTCTATTCCGAATGTAAACATTCAAGCATATAGTTTCTATCATTCAGTTTCGTGCATTGGTTATATGCTCGTGATCCTTTTTTTTTGTTCCTTTTCTGTCTTAAAATCAATAATGAGCATAGCGGCAATGGAATTGAATACAATAAAAAAAATGTGAAAGGTTTAAATATTTTTTTTTGCTTGCTGCTTTTTTCCCCCATTTTTCGAATGCCCTGCATTCAAAGCCAAAACTGTGGAAACAAGTACAACAACAAGATATAGGATGGAATGAAAAAATGACTCGATTAATTTTTCAGCTGAGTGACAGATTGTGTTCAGTTCAAGGTTAGGGTTCCTAAAATTGTGCATGTGCTATAATGTTGATGATGGAACAAAAAAAAGTCGCTGTATTGCAAAATGGAGATGAAGAGGAGGAAAAAAAGTTGTTGAAATGTGTGTGGGTGATGAGGATCAATATGTATGTACAGTTGTAGACAAATCGAACGTAATCAAGTTCATCCATACTTTTGAATAATATTTCATCTATTTAACCCCCTTGAAAACATCTTTGGATTCTTTCTTTTTTTGTGTTGTTGCTACTGCCATCTCAAATTGCTATCGCCTTCTTAAACGTAGATAATCAATCAAATTGAAATTGAGCTTTTCTTTCTCTTTCAATTCTTTATAACATGTATTTTTTGTGCAGCTTAAGAAATTGCTTGCTCATCCATTTTGTCCTTGTGAATGGAGATTTTTTTGTTCATCTGATGATAAAGCTCTTCGGTTTGCAAAACCGTTAAATTTTGAATTTTTACGAATTTCTTAATCGAAAGTTTAAATTTTAAAAAACCGTTGAAAAATAATGTGAAGATAATCTGACTCCATTAAGTTTATATCGATTATTATCGCAATAAATGCGCTTTGATGGTCCCCTTAGCGGCAATATCGAAGCATTTTATTCCGTTTCTTCTTCTTAATCGGTTCTATTTTCAATGTTCTCATGTTTGTTTTATATTTGGCAATATACACGTATGAAGAATTATTTGTAAATGCTTAACCCAGCTTAACCATCTCAATAAGGGTGTTCTGTACAACCAATAACAATTCATGCAGCTAAAATGCTAATAGCATGATTAAAATTAATTGGATAACATTGATTTGACACAAAAATGTAGTAAAATAACGTAGGCAAAAGAGAAAAGAGTGAATTAGTAGAAATTCAATGTCGGACGGTGTCGAGAAATTCTTGTAGGTTCTATTTTTATGTTGACGGTTGATTTTTTTTTCAAGGGAGGTTAAATATTTAATGAGTATGAACTTTTCCATTGATACACAAACAATATTTCAAGTCTAGAATTTATTTTTTTGACTTTGGTCAATAAAATATTTAATGCATTACTTATTAAGGTCATGACAAATTTTGTAAATGGAGCAATTTATGATAACTGTCGTGGGTGTAAATCAAACATTTTGCATTGTTATGCTCAATCATATCCATATGTTAAAGATACACACCAATAATTTTTCAATTTTCGTTTATTTATTCTGTTGATTGTGCTTTTATTCAAATAATGATAATGATAATGAATTTGACATTAATTGAAATGTTGACTGAACATGCTTTCAAGTTCTGTTGGTGATTAAACGTGGGCTTTTTTAACAAAATCTGTTGAATTTATGTTCTTTTGTCATGTCAATAGACAATTCATTAAAAAAATCAATTTAAAAGTTCTGTTTAAATAAATATGATATTTTTTTCTCAAATGACGTCAGACATTTTAGGAGCTGTTAGGCACTTCATAAAATTATTTTTACTTAAATGTTTTTTTAGGAAAATAAGAAGTAGCAGAAAAAGCTCATTTTTAATAGAAAGCTTTTTTGATCGACTCTAAAAGAGTTAAATTCGAAGCTTTTAGAATCAAAAGTCTATCACAAACCCAAATCCACTCAAAAACTCACCTTCAATTCGTTACAAAAAAAAACATAGAACCCATAAATGTAATTCGATTGATTACCTTCAGATGATCGTAATCCATTCATACATTTTTCAACACATGCAAACATAAATCTGGGTTTTGAGAAATTTTTACAGCATATTCAAACGCCAAATCCATCTTACTTTCTTAAATCTTTTACCAAACAACATCTTTTCCTTAATTCTACATGACTTTTAGCGAGGCAGCAAATTTCTGATTGACTTATTTTCGGGGAAGAAATAACTTGAACTTCTAAAATTACATTCTTTAAGAATTCTAAGAAAAAGAGCTTGAAATTTTAGACTTTATTTATAAAGATAAGAGATAAGAGGATAAGAAGAAAAAAATGCCCCAATCTAGCGTATGTCCATTCATAAAGGCAGTCGAGTTAGAAGAAAATGAAATATTTGTATCTCAAATTGTAAATTATACATTTTCTGTCCTTCCTAACGAGGGGATTATATGATTGATCAACTAAAAAGGTTTTCCAAATGGATTCATTTATTTTCATTCTTAAATAATTTTTTGTATCAGTTTCCATAATATCCTCTGAGGATAGATTTTATTGAATTTGGTCAAATATTTTTTTTTGGTTAGAATTTGGAAGATCCATTAGAATAGAGGCGTATTTAGGGGAAAAAATCCACATTCGATTGAAATTTACTTTTTATTGTTGGGGTTTTTTGAAGAAAAATAAATCATATCCTTAAAGTTTTCATTAAAAATTCCTTTCAAATGACTTTATAATCTATAAAGTGTAAATGTTCCATTTTTTCACAAAATTACTCAGAAATTTATTCAAAATTTTTCACAAAACTTGTTCCTTTTCGTGAACCATTACAGTAATTTCCATAGACACAAAAACACCTTTTGGTTCTCTATAGATACAAACTTGAGCTTATAATCTTTAGCTTTAAGGATTCAAAAGGTAACATTTTGTTACTCAATTACATGAAAAATCTATTTTAAATTCGAAATGCTTTAAACAAGATTCTCTTTAAATTTGCAGCTTAATCTGTCTACCCACACTAAAAAGTGTGTTAATTTAACCTTTAGCTGCTTTAACAATATTTTCGTATCTAACGAGCAACTTCTAAATCTTTAATGCGTAGATTTGACAGCTTTTGGAATGCCAGAAAAGTTTCAGAGTCTTCACAATTTTGTTTTTTTTTTCCTCTTTTGATTATGTTATCAATATCGAATGAACTTGCAAAGTCATTTATAGATAGTTAAATGCGTCTTTAGTCGCCTCGAAAGCCAATAAAGTGAAACTTTTGATAGCACTTCTTTTTTCCTGTGATACTTTTTGTGCTTGTGGTTCTCCACGCTACCATTCGTTGCGTCTAAATTAAGTAATTTTCTATTAATTACAGTAATATAATAAACCACAAAAGAAAGTCTTTACAATTTTTTATCCTATTCATTTTCTTGTTAAACAATAGAAGCTCCACGACATAAAAGCTTTTAAAAAGAAGCGAGCTGAAGAAGAAGAGAGAAAAAAGTTATTATAATTAAATCTTTCGATGTCATTTCGTTAATTAATTTTTCAATCCAGGCGATTTACGCTGGATGAGATCAAAGAATAAACGGAATGAGTAAACAATTTTCTAAAAAGGCATTAAATATAATCATTAATCGATACACGTCAACTTCTTCTTCTTCATCATCAATAATGCCTTTGTCCATCCCTTCATGTCAAGGAGAACAACTTTTCTTGACTTATTCCAAAGCAATATTTGTACTACGCGAAGGCCTTAATGTTTTCTTTCTTGTCCATATTTTTTTTTAGAAGAAATGGCTTTTGTCCTCAATTTGATCATTGGTCAATGGCTCGTCAATTCTGCAGAAATCTGCTTATTGGCTTGATAGACAGAGAACATGCTTTGTGGTATCGTAATGTGGTCAGTAAGATCAATTATGGTACCATTGAGCATATTTTTTGACTATAGATTTTGTTTCCTGAATTTTGGCTTTAAATATTAACTTATTGCCTTCAAAATTAAATTATGAGCTGCATAATTAATTAAAATGTTAAACTTTAAAATATTTATATCGAAAAATGATTCAGTCTTCAACTTTTTCTTGCCTTGACCTAAATTTTGGCACGAAATTGTATAGGAAAATTCAATTATAATTCTTTATAGCTCCAAATAATTCTAAACCTATGTTATTCACAGAAAAATGCGCTTAATCTACAAAACTCAAACATAAATTTAACAATTTTCCATGCCGCAATGGCTGCGAACATAGTCAAAATGTATGAATAGCAAAAAAAGAAATTGAATTCACTATTCGCGCGATATTCATGTTATACGAATGGGGCGAAACGGATGAAGAAGAAGACGGAAAAGAAAATACTATAGGACGTATAATTCAAGGGCAAAAGTTTTTTCTTATTATTGTATTCTTTTCCTTTTCATTTTTTTCCTTACAATTCATTTACTCATTTTGCCAGTCCCTGATTTGGTCTGGTTGATTTTTATTGACGTTTTTGTGGTAGAATGCTTGATAAGATAACCACTTTGACTGACCATTGGAATGATGAATGCTTTGTCTTCTTATTCTGTCATGTTTTGTGATACATAAGAAAGGGATATACATCAAATAACATGAAGAACAACCATTTTTCTTGTTCGGAAAAGTGTCAGCGGTCGTCGTGTGAAAAATCTTCGATACCACAAACTTATTGAAAAATTCTTTTCGTGTCCTTAATGTGTAAGAATTTCATCGAAAGACGTTCAATAGAAAAATTTTTCTTTTTGTTGCATCACCCTTTTTTTAAGTGATATAAATCAGTCAAATATTTCCATTGAACTTTTGATTTTACTTGTGGCTTTAAGTAATCAAGTTATTACACCACTTTACTACCCAATTTTAAATGTTATTCTCAGACAGTTACTAAAAATAAAATCCTTTTTATAAGATTGCTAGTCAACGCCTAATTGTAACATAATTACTTTCGTTCGAGACTTCCTTAAACTCCTTTAATTATACCGATTCTAATTACGATAATTCCATTTATTTTGTTTTCAAGTAAAATTTCTGCGTTCACCAAAAATTCAATTTAAAGAGACTTTCATCCTTCTCAATTAACTTTCTAAAGTGCCCCCAAGTCTTACACCCACTCAATAAGTTTTTCCTACTCGTTTCATAATGATTTGTGGTTAATGTATCAAGATGTCAAAAAATTTCCTTTTCATTTCTCATCTACTAGTTTCATTACTACGAAATGCTATTTTTTTATTCTGCGTCAAAATTAGAAAATAATAAGTTGCAGAAAAAAAATGTTTTATTATAGTCATCATCATCATCCATTACCCCCATCATCATCATCGTCATTGTTGTTGTGCTGTATCGATTTAAAAGCTCAAGTAATAAAAAATAAGAAGGTTGTGTGACAAAAGCGCATGTTTGGTGATTGATATAATCTGAGAATACTAAGGCACGCTTAGTTGGAAGTTATGTCTTCCTAGAGTGCAAAATTCGTTGATTTAAAATTCAAACAACCCTCTTATGACCTAGTTCCAATACTAGCTCTGAACACAGTTCTTCTGCAAGAATTCTTCTTAATCTTATAATTCTATAATTCACTTGACTAAATGTTTAGAGCAAAATATGTCCACAATCATTGAAACACAAATTTTCCAACCATAACATCCAAAAACCACCCACAAACGTTCCAAAATGAATGAGAATCGCACTCTGTTGAATACAAAATTATGCGCAATAAAATGCGAAAGGTTAGGATGGGAAAAGCAAAGCACGGAACAGCTAAGTGATTGTCATAAGACGATTAAGCAGTGGAACGTACACTACACAATGGTGGTAGAGAAAATCAACTCATAACTTTGCTTTTTTGTTCCATCTATAAATAGAATCATTTTTTTCTTCTGTATTGTTGATATTCCATTCAAGCCTTTCCGTTCACTTTGATTCCTTTTTCATATGCCGTATACGTGAGTGTTAGCGAATGGGCCAAGAAACGCTTCAAAGAGTTAGTAGAATAAATATATATTTGTAAACATTTTCGTGTGTCTATCAAATATAGAATGGATTATAACACCACGCAAGAGTATATATTGTATACAAACATTTGAATGGAAATTAGTGTGGTGTTGCCCTTGAAATTTTCATTTTTATGTTATGTTTTCTTACTCGTAAATTTATGCAGCGAATGAAAGCAAAAGAAAATCTCATCAGTATTGATGGAACTTCCCTCTTCATTATTCTTCGTCGCTGCTATTTATATATGTGTCTATGTTGTATGTATGTGGAAAAGTGCTTTAGAATTTAATGATTCTCATAATTATTATGATAATATATAAAGTTGTATTAAATAGCACCACTAGGCATCCACCAGTCTAGAAATAAAATTCAATGTGAATGAGAAATGAGCCTCATCAAAAGAACATTTTATTATCGAGAAAATCAATGAAGGAACATTTTTTATGGATGAGCTTTTTATTGCATACTACTGTGAGAGATAAGATGAAATGTTGTCTTTAGAGGGAATCTAATATTTCGTAATTCTCACTTTAAGTTGAGGTAACCAAGTGTGTAGAATAGCAGGAATTGTCAATGAAATTTTATGATTCATTCTGGAAAATTTAATATACTTTTTATATCATTGGCCTATTTTCGTCTCATGAACATCAAACGCAAATTTGTTACTTAGAAATATTTATTTTGAGTAGGAAGTAAACATTCCATTAGAACTGCTTTTCAATTTTCATTAAGGTATGGATGTTTAAGTTTATTTATAGCTATTTAAGGATACATTTTAAGAAATTTTAGAATTTAATGAAAATAAATTAGCTTCTTTTGATAGATGTAAATTGATGCTTTGGTCTGTTCGAGTCTATTTCCGAAAATTGAGAGTTTCTTGGATTCTTATAATGAATAATTTTATATATTGACATATTTAACACTTGACATGAATAATAAGGGGGATCATTCATTTATTACGTAACGCTTTTAGGGGGGAAGGTGCCTGAAATTTTCACGGAACACTGAGATAAACCATGAGTTAAAATGATTAAAAAGTCAGAAAATATTTCAAAATCACACTAATGAAAATTTAATCTTTAAAAACATTTCAGCTCTAGACACACGATTTATACGAAGAAAGCGAACAACGTATTTCCTTAAATTTCCATTCATTAAAAAAAAACCCAGTTTGAAATTCTAATTTTATGCCAATCAAATTTCAAAATCTCTTCACTGCATAATGTATAACTCATGAGCAATAAATCTTGTAAAATAACAACTTTTCCATCCCCATTGTTGACGTAGAATAGCAAATTTTTTTCCATCAAATCTCGATAAAAGCAAGTATTCATGCCTAAAATCACGAATGAAGCAATTTTTTGGACAAAAGTTTAAAACAACAACCAAAAAAAAACGTTGTTGCGGAAAATTTTCCATTATACTTTCCTATCAGGAAATTTTTTTTCACAAAATCATCCTTAAGGCAATGTCATCAAAAGCGTGTAACACATTCGAAGTTTCTCACCGCAAGAATCTAATAAACTTCTCAGAATCTCACTTGAGATTTAATGATGAAAACCCCCCTTAGTGTCATAAAAGATTAGATTGTTACTAGAGATACAAAAATTATACAAAGAATAGAAGTGTGGGGGGCTGACGAAAAGATATTATCTACTAAGTCATTAAATGTACAAAAAAATAATATCTATGTATAAAATTTTATTTTAATTAAGAGAACGAAGAAACTTTTTTTTATGTGTGAGTTCTTCTTTACATTTTATGCAAAAACTTTTTCCGTTCTGACGTCATTAGAGGCTGTGAAAATGAAGGAAAAATAAAATAAAAAAAATCGTTGTTCCTTTTTTTGCACATTTCCTTGTGAATGCAAATGTACATATTTCGTGTATGTTATATGACAATGAGTACATCATAATGGTCGCTCATAGTCATAAGTAAAAATGAGGGGCTTTTAGCTCTCATCACATTTACAACAATTTTCCATGTGATAAAAAAATATGGTAACAGTAACAACAATAAGAAAATTGTCACATTTGAAAGAAGGAAGAGCAGCATTTAATGGCTTATGCTATATATTCCCCAGGCAAGTGAGAGGTTTATGAGCAAATAGCGGTGGCATTAATACCAGAAAAAGGAAAGAGTGTGTATACATATAATATGGCTCTTATATAGACGTGAAATGAGAATGAATAAAAGACATAGAAAAATGAGAGAATGAAAAAGACGGAGAGAGGAAAAAAGATTTATGATTTATGATCATGGCTCACATTTAATGGGTTTTTATGCTTCGTCTTCCTTAACTTTTCCTCCTCCCTTTATTTGCTACTGCTTGCCTTTATATACTTTATCCTTCTTATCACTAATGCTGTTTTTTTACTCTTGCTCCATTTCCGCAGGGCTCAGCATTCCGATGCCTCAAAACAGGTGAACCGATTGATATCGTACTAGAAATCGCAGCTCGTGAAAGCGGCGTCCCAATTGGTGATATTTTAGAGAATTTACCAGCTGAATTATCTGTATGGGTCGATCCTGGTGAAGTTTCATATCGCATCGGTGAAAAGGGAGCGGTCAAAGTAAGTATTTATCTATGCACACGTACATGCTCTCTAAATGATGTTGATGATGATGCAATTGATAACCTTGAACTTTTTTCTCTTCCTCGCTCATTCACACATTCACATTTATTTATACTTATATTGTTGTTTTACTTTTACAGATCCTTTACTCCGAACAAAAGCATGATTCGCCTGACGATAATAATGCGGATCGAGAAGTAACATCAACATTCAATCCAGAAGCCCAATGCTTTCGTCCAATAGAGATATTAAGCTCATCCTTGAATGGTTTAACATTGAGTCCAAAAGGCTCACCAAATGACTCGTCGCCTACATCGTCGATAAGTCCAATGTACAAGAATAATAGTCCATCGGGCAATAATGGAGGAACTACATCATCATCAACAACAACATCAGCAACATTCCTTGGACGTACACAAGAGCCAGTTCTGTTCACGACTGCGACATTTGCACAAACGAAATTCGGCAGCACAAAATTGAAGAATAATTCGAAACGCACCAACAGGTATGTGTGTGAATGTAATTTATGGATTTTTTCCTTTCTTTCCTTCTTCTTGTTTGTTTTTGGGAGCTTTTTTTTCGATGGTAGTCACCTTGCATATGACACGACAAAATTTATTTCCCAACATTGTTGGTTATTTTATTCCCATTCCATATTTTTTTTTATTTTATGTAACTACGATCAAGAAATACTTGGGAAACTATTATTTATTAAGGTGATCTGAGCGCTTTTCTGTACAAGTAAATATTTATTTTTGAGTAAAAAATTTATAGATTCCTTGAAATACTCATGATTCTTGAGGCTCAGTAGCTCTCGTATGTTCGAAAAAATTTAAGGGTGATTTTAGTGTGGTTTCTCAGAAACCCTTAGAAAATCGAGTAAAATTCTGTCGAGAGAGATGTTTCGACCCTCAAACCTCACCTCACCTCACCCACCTTTTGATTAAATGTCCGAAACTGAGTAAAAAATTGATTTCAAAAGGACTCTATTTAAAGAAAAATTCCATAGCAACTAATCATGCTAAAAGCGTTCAATTGAGCTCAATTATTTTCAAACACCAATCATAATGTGCATAAAGTCACCATTTCAGCAAAAAAACAAGCTGCGAACGAAGAACAGAAGTGACAAAAAATTAGTTCAGTTTAAAGATAATGTTATGTATGATTGGTGTGATAAGATAAGAGTAGAGAGACTTCGCACACACTAAATATTACTACTATACTACATAATATTGCGCGGTAATGTGAAATACGCAGTAAATGGAAGAAGAAAAAAAGAGATATAGGTAATGGCAATGTAAACGGAGACACAACAAGAGTGCTACGAGGAGATATAGTAGCGTAAAAAATGAATTAGATACTGTCACATGGCGTATAGCACGAAAAATACGTCATGTTTTGACACTATCTATATCTAATGTTACATCGTCATTTTTTTGTCAGTCAGTAGACATATGTACACATATACCTTATGTTTTTTTTGTCAAGGTACGACTTTTGTGGGCGACCAACTACGACTAATCGATGTTGTTCAAAAAAAGGAACAACACAAAGAAATAAATTTATTATTGTCACGTTGAATTAGTCTAATTTACATGACGTTAAAATGAAATCACAATCAATTGTCGTCGATCGTATGGCTTCTCGTAACAATTGACATGCGTCTGCTAATCAATCACTTTAGAATGACTTTAAACGAAAACATAGAGTATTAAAAGAATATTCTGATGTAGATTTGAAAGTGAAATTTTCCATAGTCTCTTGACTTCGTTTATCGACTTTCCGAAAATAAAATTTGTCAGAATATTTTAGCGAATGTTGAGCAGAGTTGTTAGGTGACTAAGTGGTGAATTTGAATTTGATTTGAGGGTAGATTTTTTTTTGTATAAATCGACCAGCTTAATACTAAAGCTCTTTTATAAAAAAAAATTCAAAGTTATGTTTAAAGTCCTTCAACATAATAAACATATGTCACGTGAAAACTAAGGCATGGCACTCAAATGTAAAGAAGTTATTCAAATGAAGTGGATATTGCATATCACACCTATCCAAGCCTAAACAGCTGAGTCAATTTCAAAATATTGAGGACTTTAATTCAAACACATGATCTACATTAATTTTTTTATAATAATCATCCAAAACAAATCTTATCGCCTCAGATAATTCTATATCTTATCTGCTATATTCAAATTATTACGTATTTGAAGCGTGATAGACAAGAGACAGAAAACTTGCAGAGTTGAAAGTTTTCTTTATAATTTCCAAAGGATAAGAAATTCAATTTTGTTAAAAGAAGTCTTCTTAACAAACTCATCAAATAAATTGTCTCTTTCGTTCTGGTTCCGGCATCAACAATAAGACATCGAACAAAATTTTTATCACAAAAATTAAGGAAAATTGTATAAGAAATTTTGGTTCATTCAATTTTTCGACCTTCTTCCAATTTATTTATAGTCATTCATATTTAAACATTGTAACCTTGAATTTGTGAAACAATAAGTGTATGTCGAATATTTTATTTTCCTACCTTATTTACCGTGCCTCTCGTTCTCCTTCTTTTCCATCATTCAATTGATTAATCGATTTTTCTGTACTATATGCGCCATAAGCTCGTGCCAGGCTCAAAACAATATTATAACTAAATTGTGTTGTACATATTATAAAGGAAAATAATTTTTTTTCCTTCATAAAGTATAAAGAGAAAGAAGAAGTATAAAGAAAAGAAAGAGCTTTTATAGCTGTCTGCAAAAACTTTTTCGTCGCATCATTTTCGTCATCGTATAATATACAGTAAAAGCGCACAAATATCGCCTTAAGATGTTAATTACACTTGAATAATTTTCTAATATTTCTCATTTTTTTTTAAATATTTGGGGTGTGCCAGTGGTCAGTGAAATTATGAAGTTGATGATATTAGATGCAACAGAATTCAGAATTCAGATCATAATTCTTGAACACATTTTTGGTCAAAAATGAAAAAGATAAATTATTATAAAAATTCTTAGCAATCCATTGGCACACTCCGTCTCAATATTATGGTTTTTGGGCATATTTATGGTGGTGAGGGATAAAAATAAGAAGTTTCTCGATTTTTCTTGAAAATTTGTTTTCGTTTTGTTTAATTTAACTTCCAATCTCTTCTCGTATCTCATTTATTTTATCTTCTTCTTTATTTTTATTTCATTTTTCTTTCTCGTCCATTCTTCTTCATCTGTATTACTGCTGCGTCTTAACGCTTTGACATAAAAAGCAGGATGTCGCCTACGGAATTCTCGAACTATATTAAACAGCGTCAACAAATGCAGCAACATAACAATCATTATAATCATCATCAATCGAATAATCATCATCAGAACATGTTTGGTGCAATTGGCTCTGTCTCACCTGCAAGATCGATCTCACCAAATCCAATGACATTACAAATGACAAATGACTCGTCCATGCACCAAAATCCATTCGTATTTCCATCAAATGGATTTAATGGCTTGAACATGTATCAATCGTTTGGTAGTCCACGTAACATGTTTGATGGATTGAATGGCAGTGGAAATGGAAATGGAAATTATAATCAATTCAATGGCAATAATGATCCATTATTATTCACACCTGGAAAGAGTTCATCTTTTATGGATCAACAATCAAATTATTGCAAGATTCCGTCACAACAGCAGCAACAACAGCAACATCAAAATTCTCAATCACCATTAAATGCGACATCACCACAGGCGTCAACAACAATTACTAATGGAAGCTCTAATAATGTTGGAGCAATCGGTACATCGGTTACTTCCAATCAACAACAACAGTCTGATAACAAATTGTTGGACGGCATGAATTCATTCTATAGTAACAATTCAAATCCATCATCTTATCAGCATCATCTCTTGGTCGCCAATTAAGATGTCTTAATTAATATGAAACATGCTGATCTTCAATATAACGGATTTATACCCCCAGACACTAAATACATACAGACACAACACATATGAGACGAAAAAAATGGACAACACACTGATATATTGATTGATATACATGATATATTTATATATACATAGTGAAATTTTGTTCTTTTTTATATTATAATATATTAGACATATTCTTTACCTTTATCTTAGTCAAATTGAATCACGTTGATAGTCATGAATTTTATTAGTCTTTCGATTTTTTATACGCAAGAATTTTTTGTATTCTTTATTTTTTGATATTTGTTTATTTTTGTTATGATGAAAAACAGAGAAATTTTCCATAATTATTATTACTATGTATGTATATTTTTACGTTAATTAATAAATAATGTTGATGTTTAGAATGTGTAATTATCTTTAGTTTATAGTTTCCTCGAGAACGCATGAGTATAATTGAAAATGTTTCAATATCAAATAATTAATTTCGAATCGATTATTCAACGGTCAAATTTTAGTTTAAATTGATTTTTCGCTTCCCTTAAATGAAGCCAAATATTTTGCATCAAAAGAATAAAAAATTAAAGAGTTTTTGTCAGGAGAGAAACTTTTGCTTCTTTAGACGATGCGAAAGGTTATATTCAACTTTACGTATCATAAAAATGAGGCAAATGATTTTGCTTTCAAAATATGACGCAAAAATGAAGCAAAAACTTCTTTTATTAATGATGCAAAAAACTTTCCCTTCACGACAAGCTTTTTTGATAAAAAAAAACGACATTTGTACATTCGATAATATAATTTTTAACGATTCATAGCTTTTAATGATTCAACAGAACTTGAGTCAAGCGAGAAGCTCGAGAAATCACGAAAATAAAAAAAAATTCATAGTTTTTGAAAAGCTGAAAATTTTGCTTCTTTTTTACGACTTCGAGAAAAATTTAAACTAAAACTAGCCGTTATGAATGAAAAAAATAACTTTTGAAATATCTCCAAAACTCATGTCTTGTATTTCATATAGTAATTATCACTACGAAAAAAGAAGAAAAAAAAAACAAATCCGTGATGTTTTTGTACGATTTTTATTCTTATTTTATTACTTTTGTATCAATTATTATAATTATAATTAAAATGATGAAGACGAAATATATTTTTGTTACGCAAAATGATCCTTTGATATACATATATTAATAAAAGCTTTTTTTACGATAAAAAACTACATATTAATTAATTATAATATGATGATGACGATGAAAAGTAATGACGATATTGAGTTCACTTTTTTACATGCATTATTGAATAAAAAAATATGAATAAATATAATATGATAATATTATGAGAAATATACACATACAGTACATATTAAATTATGTGAATCTAATTTGTTTAGATAAATTAATAAATTTTAATTTTTTGTGAAACAAAAAAATTTTATTTTTCTATGACATGTCACTAAAATGAGTAATAGATGAAAATAGTAAAAATTTATAGAACAAAAGAAATAAATAAATAAATTAAAGTAAAAAAATATATATATTTCCACATACATAATATCCAAAAAACAAAAATAATAATAATAATGAAAATAAAAGTGAATATACAGTAACGTTGGTCAATCCTCAAAAAGGGTTCACTTTTGAGGTTGCCGAGGTTTAATAGCCATCCCGGGGGTTAAATACTCACTTATGTGCACGTGTGAAAATGTTTTCATCGCCATAAAATGAGTTTTAGCTCTCACTAGCTGTAATACATACACACACTGTCCTAGAATAGAGGAATAAAATTTCTCTCCTACCCACGTGGATAGAGTTGCTCGAAAGAAAAATCTGGGGGAGTTTTTTTTAGTTATTTGAGATTTTTTTTGTCATGAAGATTTTGTTGTAGGTGGCTTAAAGATAAAAGTCTCAAGCCTCATCATTTGTCCTTTGGTGAAGTATTTGTTGAACATTTGAAGAGTATTGTTGATGCAGATCTGATATCTGATTATTGTAGTGCCCACACACTGCATTTGATAAAATGAGAATTGTTATCTGAACACGTCATGCAGTCTACTTAGGGGATTTATAGATAATCCGATTTTGTTTCTTAAAATAAATTTCAGGGTTTTAAACTTTGTTTGAAATTATCAAATTTCTAAAGCTCAAGAACAGTGTCAACATGGTTTTTGAATAGGCTTGCCTTGAGATTTTTTTTCAGAGAATTAGGTTTCCACTGTCATATTGACAACAATCTATTATGGTCTATTATATTACGTAACACTACAAAAATTACCAATTACTAACCACAGCCCTTAAAAATGTGTTTTTGTTACAAAATTATTCAAATTGTTATAAAATTTGAAAGTTTCTTAAGCAGTTTAAAAACTTTGTATTGAAAATAAGCTTTTTAATTTAAAAACTACTATTACAGTTACAATTTTAAAAAAATTTCAAGGATGTTTTTGTAACACAACGTTTTAAAAATGTCTAGTCAGTCTTCGTGTTGGCTAAGTTTCCCTTTATATGATTTGATCAAAATAAATCCCAAGCCCTCTAGATAGAAAAAAATCAGTTATTATTTACGATTTGAATTTGAATTTTTAACAGGTAATCCAAAGTCAATTAGCAGTAAAAATTAGTTTATCTTTTTCTCGTCAATATTATGATTCTTTTTAATTAATATTAAAGAATTTAGATAATTTAATTCATAATTTAATTTTACTTTGTGGAAAAATAGCAACAAAAATCAAATATTTCTATTTATTTTGTATTTTTCTCATGGATATGATTTTGTAACGGCTTTTGTTCACAAATAAGTAGTACTAAATTCAAATTTTAGTACAAAAATAAGTATTATACGTTAGTCCAGAGGACTTGTAATAAATCTAAAAAAATATTGTTTTGATCCTAAAAATTTATTAGAACTTAGAAGATCAAAGCTATGTTTAACTTATTTTATCCTGAAAATAGCGATTTTATAAAGGCAACAACATCGAAATATAGAACTTGATTGAATAATCCTGTCTAATATCTAAAATACGGACTTATGTGCTGTGTAAAACTACATCACCTGAGTGTATATTATTCAGGATCTATCAAAAAATCATAATCTTCTTACAATAAATCTTCACATAAAAAGCTTCAAATTTTCCATAGAAACACTCCCAGAAGTAGAACAACTCTGTCCTACCTACAAGCATTCATTCCCATTCAAAAATTTATCCTTCATTCCTTCCTATGATGTTAAAATACTTCCATAAATTGCTAATATTCACATGAAAAACATATAAAAGATTAAATATACCCACAAATAACATTGCAAGCATATTCAAAAGAAAAAAATATGAAAAGAGTTTTTTTAAATGTCAAACAAAGTTTCATAGAAAAATAAGATTGAGAATTATATTAATGAAAAAAAAAATTCTTTCTATTTAAAAATTTTTAGAAAATTTAACAAAAAAAAATTCAAAAAAATCTTCATTGCGATGACAAGAAGAAGAAATTTTCAAAAAAAAAGTATATTTATAGTATAATCTTACAACAAAAAGATGATGATGAGAAATGATGATCGTAGCGTAAAAGAATCAACAAATTTAACCATTTTTTCTATTTTTGATATAAATAAAATGAAAATAAAAAATAATAAAAAGTATTTTAAAACAAAAATGACAAAAAAAAATATTTTTGATTACATTAGTGAGATGCAATGATGAAAAAATACAAAAAAAAACTATATTACAAATTGTAATTCGTTCATTTAATCTGGATGGCGTTATGAATTTCGTGCTAACATTTATAAAATGCTTCATTACGCCTCCAATTAATCGCTTTAATATTAAAGAAGTAAAAAAGAAATGAAATTTCATAAAAAAAATTTTTATATATAAAAATTTCAAAAAAATGTGAGAGAAAAGAACAAAAAAATTCGATTTTTCTATTAGAATTGCTTAGATTTAATTACGACAAGAAAAAAATTATTAATATTTAATATATTATATGAAGAATAATGATGAACATTTTACCGCAACTTTTCCCTCGAAACGATTCGCTTTGTTGTTCCTTTCGCACACTTTCTCGTGATTGGAGTTGAGAAATTTCTTACTGCCATTTTTATGGCGTAAAAGAAGAAAAGTTTTATCGTTCTGTAATTATGAAGGTTTGATTTTTAATAAAAAAATCTTTTCAACAGCCTTGAATGCTAATTCGTAATCGTAATTTTCTTCAAAAATTATTACACAAGAAATTTGCGCGATTATTTCATTTTTGTCTATTGAATAAATTTGTTAATTTAGCTTAATCTGTTGGAATTCATGAACTTCACAGAATTTTATCGAATTCATCAAAATTCAGAATAAATTGATGAAGTGACAGAATTTATGCTAATTGGTTAGGCTGAATTATGGCTTGCGAAGATAAACTTCTTATGCTAGAGACAAGAACAGAATTAAATAGCAAAATGGTTTGAGTTTTCATTTGAAAAATTACAAAATCGACGAAAATTTGCTAAATTTATTGATTATTATGAAATTAGCAAACTTTAGCTAACCAATGTCATTTAAAAATTAAATTGGAAAATAATCAAACATTTAGAATCAGTGGTTCTCAAGCTGTTTGTTCAAATACCTTAGAAAAACTGTTTTCAAAACTTTGTGACAAATTCAACCTGAATTTAAAAAAATAATTACCAACAATCTAAAGATTAAGCTCAATTATACACACTAGGAATTCTCGATATCAATACTGACACTAGTACCGATTTCCTGAGAAGAACTGAAAATGTGTATGACACCGATCGCGAAAATCCATCAGTACCGGTATTAAGAAACGCAACTACATGTGTATCGCGGAGCATAGCTCGAGAACCACAGATCTAAGCCCCAAACTTGCAATCTTATTACAAATTTCCCCAAAAAAAATTCACAGAAAATTACAGAACCCTTTTCAGTTCATAATAATCTAAAACTGCATGTCTTCACACGAGTCATAATTTATTCAAATATTTTGTGAATGGGTTTCTAAGAAAAAATATTCAGGACTCCTCTGGGAGCATCCTTCTGTTAGAAATATGACGACTTATTTTATGACAAAATCGATATTTCAAAAGAGGGATGACAACGTAGGAGGTCTATTATTTCTGTCTATTTAACTTCAGAAACAATTTCTTACGCTAAAATGAAATTCATGATAAGAAGAAGAATAAGTTGCGACTTATTTTGCATGATTTGTCATTCAGAAAATAGTTGAAACAATCACATTACCTAACCAAATTACTGATCCGGTTGAGAGGGAAAAGATTTTTAGTCATCCGAGAAAATGAAATTTTAGAGGTGTCTTTTATACTAGTTTTTTCGAAAAAGTATAGCTTCATCATTATTGTGAAATCAATCTTACAAAAAAAAGTAATGAGAAAACAAACAAATGAATACAAATATAACTGAAAACCCCACCAGCTGGTAGAATTGGTCGCAATAAGAGAGTTTGATTGAAATATAGAGGAAAATCGGATTAAAAATTAAAATTAATCGGCATTATAAAAAGAAATTCTTTAAGTTTATCTCAGGTGATGACGATGAAGGTAAACATATAAATAGGAACGTGCTATGGAAAGGATTATTCGTGAGCTGCCATAAAAAATTTGCTTCATTCGTTTTCTTTTCACCTAAAAAAGAAGAAATTTTAAAGCTTTTGCATTTTTATGCTTGCTTGCTAATGTCGAAACATTAAGTTTAATTTCGAATGAAATTAAATTCGCAAGCGGACACACATAATGTTGTTG
The DNA here is from genome assembly GCA_963573255.1 of Chironomus tentans. Classification (NCBI taxonomy): domain Eukaryota; kingdom Metazoa; phylum Arthropoda; class Insecta; order Diptera; family Chironomidae; genus Chironomus; species Chironomus tentans. The sequence goes on along the minus strand of OY754303.1, from coordinate 29,550,363 downwards.
GCATATTGTACCTTTTTGTCCAATGTCACAAATGCTTTCCCACGAGGTAAGCATAGTAAGCTAATTTCCTTCTTTTTCTTGTTTAAAGCTTTACAAGCTCATTTCTGCTGTCACATGATTTATTCATAATACCGTCAATCAAAAAAAAGCTTCGCTCCTATCTTAGACCAAAGATACATTCTTGACACATGAAATACCTTCACATTCTTACACGTCGTAGCATTTTAAAGTGTTTCTTTGTACATGCTATGAAAAATGTAAGCTTTTGAATAATTTAACTTTAGCTGATATTTTTGCTTTTTCTCGCAATATACATATCTTCTTATATTTAGTGCACATTCATGCTAAACATTTTTGATATCCTATGAGCATCGTACGGAATTAGCATTAAATTCGATTATCGTGAATTATACAAAAGCTCTAGATAAAAGCTTCGTGGAAAAAATGAGTCAGAGATTTTTACGTCAATCACATTTTTTTTGAAATATTAAATTTTCCTGGAAACGACTTAAAAAATTGAATTTGTAGAAAATTGAATTTTCCGTTGGATTTAAATGAGAAAAAACAGCTAATTTGGGAGAAAAAGATTTTTCTATGAGCCTCAGCCTTGAACCTCGTAAAAGTTGCTAGAAAAATTCCATTCCATTGCGAGATTTATTTTAACATATCCTCACATAAATTCAACATATGTAATGAAATTTACATAAAAACAAACTACTTGGCAAGCTATGCGAATAATTCTTTCGTAAGAAGTGTGTTGTAAATTAAAATGAGAGCTTTCATTTCGATAAATAAAGACATGAATGTCAAGTGATTTATTCTTGTTTATAAAAGCTTATGAGAACAACCATACATTTCAGTTTTTTATATGTGTATTCTATATAAGTATATACAAAAAAAATGCTCTCGTGAATATTTCCTTTTTATTATTATAATTGGCAAATGGAAATCGGATTAAATGTCATGTCAATATTCAGTTCCTCATTTTATTACTTTCTATTCTCTCTCTCTCATTTCTTAATATAAATGACACAATAGGATGGGAAGAAAAGTACCAAATAGACATACTGAGCTGCTTATTGTGAAAATTGACATTTTTTGACATCATTAAATGTTCAAGAATTTCAATTTTTTCTAAGTGTAGTTTAGAGTTAAAGATACAAAAAGAAAATGTTTAAAAGTATATTAAATAAAAATTCATGGGAAAAAACTCTTCCCACGTAATCATCCCAATATTTTTAATAATAATTACGATAATATGATATGATAGGCAGATGAAAATTTAAATTAAAAGTCATACACAGACACAGACACACACAAAAAGATGTATTGAATGTATTTTGAAGAATATATTATTAAATGATAAACTGATGATAATGAATTAATAATAATTATTACAGGAGACACTTTTTTGATGATATAAAGTTTAATGAAAAAAATCTAAATTTGATATTTAATGATATTCAAAAGATAAAAAAAATTTGATTACAATTCGGCATAAACGCGTAAAGATATCTCGTTTTTTACTATAAATCGTTTATAAGACAAAATTGAATACTAAATGGAGTAATAATAAAAATAAAAATAATATTAATAACAAATTGAGGCGTAAGATTGCACATTTTATATTTAAATACTTCCGAGATACGTGTGGAAGTTTAAGAATACAAAAAGTGGAGAGAAGAAATTATCCAGGAGGTGATGGTTCTTTTAATATTTTAATTAAATGGATCATAAGAATATTAAACTCAATTTAATCAAATTCTGTAGACGGTTACAACCTTATGACTTCCTAATCCAGACACAATCTATGCTTTAGCAGGGGGGGGGGGGGTGTAACCTGCGATGCTGCTTAAAAATTGTTAATTCACGAAGACACAAATTTTCGATTGGACCCTGGACGATGAAAACCCTTGTTACGCCACTGATTTGGGCATAACTAGTTAGTTAATGCATATAAGAAAGTCAAAAGGTAGCATAAAATAGCTATGTACTTTTCAAAAGACGCCTACAACTGTTTCTGACAATTCTATCAATCTGTATGACAAATATTCAATCTTTGATGAATATACATTATTTCTGTCTAGACTTCAGCGTTAATAAATTATTTTTTTGCAACCCTGGGCTTTCTTTGAAGGTTGGAATGATGTCAGAATTTCTACGAACTCTGTCATTCATAGCCAATGAGGTTGGATTTTCACAAATTGAATTTCCAGATTGAAATGCTTACTGTCCTCCTACACTCATGGTCGCATTTATTTCCAACATTAATCACAATGTTGAGCTACATCGTTAATTTTGAGATAATCTGTTATTCTAGATTTTGATCTTCAGATTAACAAAAAGCTAATATATTAATCCTAAGATTATGTTAAATCATGAGTGTAAATTTAATTTCTCAAAATAATAATCTGCAGATTATTGTGGACAGTAATAAAGCTTAGCTAAGAATATTAAATCCTGACTACAAAGTTGATGTCTTTTTAACAGAAATGTCAGCCTAATAGCTTTTACAGAAAGTGAATAATTACACTATAATATACTTAAATCCTTCATATTTAAGGATTCTTTAAATTCCGGAATCGATGGATATTGAGAATCCCCTGGAGAATCCTTATTCATATTTGCTTGAGTAAAATCGTTCCACAAACATTTTTATTCGAGTCAGAAACTGAGTATTTAGGTCAAACAATCCTGATTCCTCAACATGCTGATTAAAAAAGTTCAAGATGATTATGATCGATTTTTATTAAATGCCAAAGAATTATCACCTCAAAAAGAAATATCCTTGAATTAAAGAGAATATTTAGCGCCATTTGCATATCAGTTTGACGTAGTTTAAAGAAGAAAAAAAATAAAACTTAATCTCTTATCGATGAATAATCCTCGTTAATTTTTTCACTGTTGTTAAACGTGCAATAAACTACAAGAATAATTTTTCTATATCTAATAGTTGTTTCTAAGTGTTGAGAGAGAAATGAAAATGAAAAAAAAAAAAAAATATAAATATATATAATTTTTTTACTTATTACGTTTCGTTTAGTTTTTGGGCAGAACTTAGAATTAATCTTCATTACCTAGTTAATATTACATTATGGATGTGGTTCGAATTGAAATGCAAAAATTGATTCTGAATGGTAATAATATTCGAGACAGATTTATAGCTCAATAGATAATACCTTTATTGATAAAACACAAACACACATACGCGTGTACAGTATAAAAATATCTAACAGAACGGAACTTCATGTTTATGTTGGCTTTTAACATGGTTATTTATTTCCATGAATACTGTCGGAAAGACTCGTGTAGTCTCTAGAGACGAAGCTTATGACTGATAAATATGATATTAATTTTTATCTGATAAGACAATGACTGAAGTTCAGAGTTGGGAATTCTTAGAATTTAGCTGAAGCTGTCTAGAATTTCATAACTTAATCATGAGTAATGTGAAGCGAGAATTGAAATTAAAGAGCTTAGAGACCAGCCAGAGAAGTATTATTAAGTATAAGCTGAATATTAACATCTCTACTTGTGAACACGTAAAGACAAAGGTAATTTATATCCTTTGTTTGTGCCTACAATTTCTTGGAAATTTATGTTGTACAGCATTGCATGCTCGTGTTTCACTCTCTCTGATTTACAATAAAAACGAGAAAATTTTGCTTCCATTTATGGACATAGCTAAAAGTAGTATCTGCTGTTGACTGATACACGTTTTTAAAATCAGGATACAAATTGTCATTAGATAGAGAACAGGAAATATCATAAAGTGGGAGTAAATATTGCCGGAGGTTCCTAAGCCTTCAGAATGACATCAACAAGGGATGTCAAACATGTCATCTGACCTATTTTGTTGAAAATAACTGAAAGGCATTTGTTTTTATAGTAATTATGAAATGTGAAGCACTAAATGTCACATAAAATATTTTTAAAAGCTGATATCAGCAGGAAAGGGAATGTACGGAAGAACCTGCTGATTCGAAAGCTTGACAATTTCTTTTTATTTATGAAATAAAGAGGTTTAACATCAGAAATGATGATTTAATTTTGAAAACTTACCATTTGGACATCCAGTTCGTTTGCATTTCAATATGAATGTGTCGAGAAAAAAGTTCATTCCAGTTTCTTAATTAAATTAAAGTAGTTTTTGTAATGATTATGGTTTCAATTATGGAAATCAAACAGATTTGAGGGGCGAGCAACTAAATGAATAATAAATTGAATTCAAAAATATTTTAACCGTTAAATTTTTCTAAATAGTTTATTAAATTTCAAAATGTAAATGTTAAAAAAAATCAATTTTGAAAATTTAGAAACTTTCCTTGAAAAAAGTTGCTAAATTTTACACACGAAAAATCAATGAAAATATCTTCCGGGTAATGAAGAAGAAAATTCGAAAATTTTGCCACAAAAACAATAAAAGAAAAGAAAAACATTTAAAGAAATCCAAAGAAAACATGAAAACTTTTTTTTAACCAAGAATAAGATGGAGAAAAAATTTAATAATAATCATTACCTAATTCATGTGACAAAGCATTAATTAATTTTTATATACACAATTTTTTTTATTGCTAAAATATTCGTTGACGAAGCTGCTTATGACGTTTGACATAAAACTCCCTGTGGGATATTCACAGCCAGTCACACAGATTATTTAATATGTTGTTTTATATATGCGAAAAAATATTACGATTTTTATAGACAAAAAAAAAAGTTTATTACGGAATTTATTAATATTTTTCCTCTTTCCTTACGACACTCTTTAATTTCTAATTGAATGTTTAATGCTAATTTTAGACGTAAAGTATGTAAAGTAAAGTAACAACAAAACAAAAGGAGAAATAAAGTCACTTTCTTTGTACAACACATTAAACACACATGTTGATCTCTTGAATCCTTAAATGATGATGATTACGCTAAATGAATTAATGATGAAAAAATCTACTTTAATAAATAAATTAATTACACATTATAAGGAGGAAAAAATCTACTATATACATATATCTGATGAAAGCAAATCTATAACAATAATTAAATGGATGAAAAAAGATGCATAAAAGTCACACATAAAAGCATATATATTTTATATATTTCAATGAAAATACAACTTAAAGTTACAAAGAAAGAAAAAAAATTACTACAAAAAAAAACTTTAAATTTAGGGTAGTTATAGGTTTTTTCTTGATTTTTTTATTGAATTTGACAAAAAAAAATGAAAAACATTTAAAAATATGTGAATAAAGAATACGTAGAGCAAAAGAAAATTTAAGTCATGTTTTACTCCAATCGTAAAATTCCTTTCTTTATTTGTTCATATTTTCATTTTGATTTCCAGATGCCCGGGCAACATATTGCATGATGATATTTGACTTTTTTTATTGTCTGCGGTTTGAACACATATGGTGAAGTTTTTAAAAAGAAATTGAAATCTGGAAGGTAAGGGAGGAAATTTTGGTTTCATTTTAGATGGTAAAATTAAAATTTATTTCACAAAAATTAACCCTTTGAAATTTTATCACAGTTTTTTAAATTACTTATCTCATTTTTAGGTTTTCTTACTATTTTTAAATTATGAAAATTTTTAATTTTTATTTTTTTTTAATTTTTTCAAATTATTTCTTTCTTCAAAATTTATTTTTTTAATCTTAAACTTAGTTTTTTTTACTCTTGAACATAATTTTTGTAATTTTTAATTTTTGACAATTTCTTAATTTCTATATTAGTTTCTATATTCTTCATAAAAAATAAATTTTTTAACCTTCTCAAAAAAATTAAATTTTAACTTTCTTGAAAAATAAAATTTTTAACTTTCAAAAAAAATTTTTTACCTTTCTATTTCAATTTTAGATGTCATAATTAAAATTTATTTCACAAAAATTACTTTTTTGAAATATGATCACAGTGTTTTAAATTACTAACTTCATTTTTAGGTATTTCTTTCTATTTTTTAGTTTTGAAATGTTTTAATTTTTTTAAAATTATTTCTTCCTTAAAAAATTAATATTTTTACTCTTGAATATAATGTTTGTTATTTGTAATTTTTAATTTTTTATTTTTGACAATTTTTATATTAGTTTAAGTGTTTTATGATTTTTCTTAAATTTTCTAAGTTTCTTAAAAAATTAAATTTTTAACTTTCTTAAAAAATCAAATTTTTAACTTTCTTAAAAAATTAAATTTTTAACTTTCTTAAAAAATTAAAATTTTAACTTTGTTAAAAAATTAAATTTTTAACTTTCTTCAAAATTATATTTTTAACTTTCCAAAAAAATAAATTTTTACTTTTCTAAAAAATTAAATTTTTAACTTTCTTAAAAATTTAAATTTTTTATTTCCAAAATAAAACTTATTATTTTATTATAAAAAATTTGAAAATTTCAATTTGAAAATTTCAAATTTTTAAACTCAAAAAATTTATTAAAAATTATTTTTTATGAGCTTCAAATAACAATTTAATGAAATCTCTCCCCTTGGATTTTCCCAAAATTTATCCACATACTTAAATATCCAGAAACACATCTAATGATTTTTATGCCTGTTTTCTGTCTGCCAAAAACTTTTCAAAACAACAACTCGGGATATTTCATGTTAAATTGTATTTCAGACTCCACATTTGTTTATTTTCATTTCATTTTATGTACATATTCAAGAAAATTATTACCACTATAAAACAGGAAGATGGAAACACATCAAGATTTTGAATTTATGGTTACAAGTACTCACAAATTTTAGATATGCTCATCTATAATAGATAGACATCTGCAATAATAGATTGTTCAATTTTTTTGTTCATTTTATGTTGGTAAACAATTTATGTTTAAGTGTGTCACATTCTTTTTTTGAAAGGATAGAATACTGACATCCGATATATGTGTATGACACAAATCCGTTTTGAAACCATCGTTCAGCACGTTTGGCTTTTTTAAAAGGGGATTTTAATGATGTGTGTTGGATAGTGTACTATATGGATTTGATTTTATTGTATTTTGTTGTTTCGTGAGAGTCAAATGATATTTGATGGGCTTTGCTGGATTTTTGAGGATATTTTCGAAGGTAAGTTTTAAAATTTATTTGGGAATTTTCGACAATGTTTTGGGATTTATTGGAAGGATTTGCTCTTTACAAAATCCAACATCTAGGATAGAAATCGATCTAAAGTTATTTGCCACACTATGAAACATGTGATTAATTGAGAACTTAACACAATTGTCACATTTTCTCAAACCCCTTCCCCCTAAAAGCGTTACGTGATAAGGGGTCGTTCATAAATGACGTCCATCAAAAAATGGGATTTTTAGACCCCCTCCCCCTCCTCTTGTCACAAAATTTTCATACAAAACAATTTCTTTTGTATGAAGGTGTCACAAAATCTCAGACCCCCCCTTAATTGTGGACGTCATATATGAATGACCTCTAAGTGAACGACATTTAAAATTGTTCCAAAAATGTTGAAATTTGAATTTTCAAAATACGCTACAAATGCAGAATAAGTTTTGAAAAATCTAGAATTTAATTTTTAAAATTCAATTTCACTAAATAAATAATCGCATTGTTTCACAACATTTAAAAGTTCAAAATGTTAAAATTCAACTAATAAATTCTTATTATGGAATATTATTTAGGTCAGAGTCCGTCCATAACTCACTCCCACCATAAACTATTTTATGCATTCCATATCAACAAAGTGCTTTTATATTATTATTTCAAAACTAATCAATCACAACATCTGGACTCCATTTGCAATATAAAAAAACTTTTTTTATTCTGTATCATCGTCCATCTTCTATAACGCTTGTATTCATCGCTGCTGATAAAGTTTCTGCTGTCCATAATCTTTATTCACAGAATGAGTTTTGCAAGATTTTTAATCATCATCATCATCATCATGATATTAGTCTGAAGGATGTTATTAAAGTTCAATATGAGGAAAAAAAGTTGTGGAAATATTAAAATCTGTGATTAAAAGAAAAGAAACATAAACTTTAGGGAATAACTGGATCTGATGTTATTATTATTTAAAGCTTCATAGGTAAATATCTCGGTTAGTGGCACAGCAGTGTAAAAAAAGCAGGAAAATCTGCCTTAATCTCTTAATGTCAAATATTTTTTTTAAATTTCCTCTGTAATACTGAACTTTATTCAAATTTACTTCCATACTCTGTTGAATTTAAATGGCTTTTAATAAAGTTATATCACTGGAATGTATAAATTCTCATTTAGACTTACATACTAAAATGGTCATTGATGCTATTTATAGCTTTTTCTGCTCAGCATATTATGAGTTTATGTTGAGAGAAGCTTTTCTGATTTTATGAATATTTTTATTCTAGGGGGGAAGCATTTTCAATAATCATTCAAATTCCAAGAAAGGCTTTTCAAGCTTGAGAAGTCAATCAATCATTTACATGCTGACTTTTCAATGTTACGAAAACAAGTTCTTGGAAATGTTAATGGATTGGCAAAAAAATTGCAAATTGAACCCAAAGATTAAAACTTTTTACATCAATAAAAATAATATAGAACCCCCTTTGTCAACCCACATTTTTTCAAGAATGTCATATGAATATAATGAAAAATAATAGACATGCCGAACGAAAATATGGACAAATTGTCGATCTGCTATTCCTAGAAATTCCAAATGACATTTGAATCTCTACTGACATCGAGTGCCATCATTAAGAAAAATTTCTATTCAATTGAGAGATGAGGGAAGTATAGGAAGAGTATTTTAGAAATGCTAAGGAAATTGGAGTAGGGGATTTTCAGATCATCGAATAAATGCAAGAAAGAAAAGTTGTTACACGTGTCCTGAAGCACAAAGCCTGTCTGGGATCATTAGATAATGAGGATGGAATAGAATATTCCATTGCTGTTCTTTGTAATTTATACTGACGTCAGTACTATTAATAAAATTTGCTGGTTCTGTGATTTTACATGGAAATATTGATAGAAAAAGGAGAATGTTCTCAGTTTACGTCTAGGCTAAAGCCTTCTTATCATCTTAACATTTAGCATGTTTATTACAATTCATTAGTCTTCTTATGACGTCCGGTATTAATAAGAAGGAGGTCTGAAACTATGTGACATTCTAGACTTTTCTAATGAAAATTATGTACCAGAAATGGGCAGAATTCATTTTATTATGCATGATATTCATGATTTACCTTCAGTTAGGATTACTTGAGTTATAGACCAGGTGTCCAGGTAGGGATATAATTTTGGATACAATAACAAATTTTGTGAGAAAATTGGAAAAATTTAATATGAAGTATAACAAAACATTGACCCCCTTTTCCCTTATATGTGTGACAAATCTATAACATATGCAGTCTGGTCACAGTTAGAATCACAATTACAAGCAAATCTGACATAGAATCTTCGGAATGAATGTGAATCTGTCACATGTATAGGAAAAATATTTGGATATGACTGTGATTCTTACTGAGTCTGTCATTATTTCAGGCATTTTCTAATAATTACAGTCATATAACAAACATTGATTTACAGATTTCAACTCTGGATCCATAAAAGAACATTCTATGAGTTGACCTACATAAAAGGAAATAGGAAATTATGATGCAAATAAGGGTTTGTTCATAAATGACGTCCAATGGACGTCTGATGCTTATGAGAAAGAAAATTTTGCATGAAAATTTTATGACAGCGAGGGTCTAGAAATCTCATTTTTGGCGTGACGTCATTTATGAACGGCCCCTAATGAAAAGTTGAAATCTATGAATAAAATCTATTTTCCTTTCATTTACACTCACTCGTATAAAATTTATCTTCATAATTCGTAATTAAAATCAGTTACCATTTTCACATTATGAATTTGAAAAAGGATCTGTTGTTTTCGACTTATTTAATTGAATTCAATAAAAAAAATTTAAAGCCTGTAAAATCGATTAAATTTCATTAAAGATTCGTTTTGAATAGGATTAAACTTCCTCATCTCAAGAAGCTTTGCCATAAAATAAATTAATGTTGGGAAGTTATTATCAAAGAAACAAAAAGAAATTGCTCATTAATGTGTGTTTTAGGAATGCGATAAAATCATATCTTTAATATTGAGTCTATACGATTCGATGATGATATTTAATGAGTTTTATGAGACTTTTTTTTTTGAGTTTTTAAAAGAAAAGTTTGAGTTTTTCGAGCAGTTTGGATTGACTGATATAGAAAAAGAATGTGAATGTGAGTTTGAAAGTACTTTTGTGAAATGAGAAAATTTTTGACACAAAATTTTTTTTTAGTTTTTGTATTCAAGGGGGTGAGGGTCCGGACCCCGTAGACCCCTCACTGACTACGGCCCTGTATGGTGCCAATTTAAAAGTTTGCAACACACTGTCCTTTATCGTTAGCATCCCACAAAAATATTAAAAATTTAATTTATATATTTTGAAGCTCTGTACCCATCTGTACGTTTGTACAGAGTTTTGTTTGTTGGATAGTATTGCACTTGGTATTGGAAATTGGTAGACAGTAGCAAGCTTTAGGCGACGCCTGAGGGAGGTCATGGATCACAATTGATCTGTACGTCCAACGAAGTAAGTAATTAAGTACGATTAAACATTAGTTTGTTGCTTAGTCTGTCTGGTGTCATTTAGGCTTTCCTGATTTCCCGTTCTCGATAATTTTCGAGACTCTAGACCAAAATTAAAATTTAAATATCTTGATTGTTATTTAATTTTTTTTTACAAATTTTTAATTAAAACGATTACTAATTACTTAAGCAATGATTTTAAACTATAATTTCGTAAAAGTATTTAGGTACATCAATGATATTTAAATTTTAATTTGGTCTCGAGTCTCGAAAATCTATCGAGACCGAGACTTCGGGAAAGCATAGTGTCATTCCACCCTAATACCTAACTTTTAAACTAGTATTTAGGGTTCTGCGTTCCTGACTGACAGCTTCTACTTATTGTATCATCATGAAATGCGTTTAATAGTCAACAAGCAACTGAATTTTCTTAAATTTCTTACTTCATCGGTTTCATTTTACGCAGCTTTCCCGCTTCTTCTTATGTCTTTCAATTTCATTTAAATTCTTTTTTTTCCTCATCTAATACATCACCGCTCAGTGAATGAATTGGAAGCAGTAGAAGGAAAAAAAATCATCAAAGGGAAGAAAATTACAAATCCTTTTTTCGCTTTCAATAGCAGAAAGACTCATAAAAGCATCGTGTGATTATGCTGCACATCAAAAAGGAAAAGAAAAGAAGTAAAAAATAAAAAATTGAAACATAAAAAATGTCAAAAAATAATAATTAAAATATAATTACAGCAACTGAAAATTGTTTGTGTGTTTTTAAGGAAGAAGGGCTGTGAAAGCAGTTAAATTACATTTTTATGGTTTTTTATTCTTCCCTCCCTCTCATCATCATCATCATTCTCCATCCTCTCGTAAAGTTAAATTCAATCAAACAATTTTACAATATTGCTTCTTACTTTTGAATTATTTATGGTATCAGAGAAAGACATTAAAGTTGATCGAAGTAATTGACCAGATGTCTTTTTCTCTCATCATTCTTGGTTGTCTGTTAGTGAGTTTTCTGTTTTAAGCTTTCATTTTGAGGAAATCGAAAGTAAGAGTCTGTAGCAATAATAATAAACAATCAAAGTGTTGTCATCAAGGTTCTTATCAGTTTAAAGTTTGAGATAAATGGTTGACTTATCATAAATTTTAAATGAGTAATGTTCAGGTCATTGAAGTCATCGAATTGACTATTTTAAGGGATTAACAGGCTTCAATTTATTGAAATTTTACAAAAATGATGTCTCTACTGAAAAACTAATTAATTTGTTCAGATTTTACTCAACTATTTTAATTTAAACACAATGGTTCGTTTAGTATTTCAGTATCTTATTTTATTTAATTTAAGCACTTTTTTCAACCTTTTAACCGTCCTTCTCAATTCAAAATTCTTCCTCAAATCCAGCTAACTTCAGGTCGTAATTTAATTCAAATTTTTATTTAACTGAATTCTCAATTCAATTCGAATCTAATTTTGTAACTATAGATATCTGCAGTTAATTCCTCCATCCGCGAATAATCAATGTCCATTTCATCGTGACAGCAACTTTGTTGTTACCCAATGACGCATTTCTATCATAGCTTCATGAAAATTCACAGATTCCCTTCAGTTAGCAAACAAATCGAATCGAAAAGAAGTAATTTATTGAATTAATCATGTCAACATTACAGATTACTCTTTTTACGTTTTTGGTACATCCACTCATCTAAAATATAAATAACATTGATATTTCGCCTACTTTCGTATCTTTTATTTATTTAATTTTAGACAAAGTATAAACTTGGTTCACGTAGTAGAAATTCCTAAATTTAGACTCTCCAATTTTATTTTTTGCATCAGGTCAGTTTTAATAACACAACATCAATCCAATGACCTTTATGCTGGCTGAAAAATTCCTATTAATAAAATTTTGTTGGATTTAAAAAAGAATAAAGAGATGAACAGTTGATAAAGGTTTTATAATGTTGTGAATTGATAAGCCTTCACATACTTTGATGCTGTCAATCCTATATCGAAACGTTTGGCATCATTAGTGTTATGAGGATCTTGTTATAGGATTTTAGAAGGCTGTGGTGAGGTAGTCTCTACATTTTGACATTCTAGAAACAAAGTGACAACATGAATATATCTGAGTAATGATCCATTCAAGAAGCTAGATAAGGTTAGCGATGGCCTTGGAAATTTCATGAAAATCCGGGACATAAAGCAAAATTTAAAGGAAAGCTTCGAAAATACCGAAGCAGTTTTGGAAAAAACGAGCATCCATTAATTGGATATCCACCCATTAACCCCCTTTACCACCCCATTGTACGCTAGTAATTTTAATAATTATAGCGCCAATTTAGGCTGCTTTTCTAAACTCGTTAGTCTTGGATGTAACTCTTCTATTCTTCTACTTGTGCTATAAACTTTGCATCAATGAACATGCCTAAAAATTTATTCCAACAAAAGCAGACTGCTTGGTGCCGTAAAAATGACGACGAGACACTAAGATGAAGCTGATAATTTCATTTTAGTGTCGCTATAGAAATAAACTGTTGAAAATCTCTTTAATTATATGATTATGTTGATGGAAGATGAAGAATTGCCAAAAGTTAATCAGATTATCTTCGTCTTATCAGACAAATTAATAAATTCAAGATCAAGCGAGGAAAATGAGAGCAAGTGTTGGGCGGAAAGGGATGGGGCATAGAAAATGCCAAAAATACAAACGTGAAGGCATAAGCAGATAGATACAAAATCTTGTACATTTTATATGACTATGCTGTATTAAATAATGATTATTTTAGCAGTAAATATGGAATAATAGTCACAGCCTCTGTAATCCGTTAATTAAATATACTTAATTAATTAGTCGCTTATCTATATTTCCTCTTCCGTCGATGTCAGGATAATGGGGAGTCATTTAAAAATGACGTCAGTTAAATTACAAATTTAATATTTAAACCTTTTTCAGAAAAATTCTAGGCCCCTTAAGTATTGAATGAGACATGTACAGAGTCAGCAACAGAGTCAGATGGAAAGCATTTTGTTGGTACATGATTACAGCAAGTAAGATTTCAATAACGATAATTATTTACTCCAAATCAGTGACGTACGTCCAGAAGACCCTACCCCTGACCCTCCCCTGGAAACAAGCATAGGTGGATAACTAACTCACTGAGTACCTTAAGATGCAGGGGCGTAGCTAGGAGGGTCTTGGTACGCACCTAAAATTTTTGAGCCGTACTCTCGCTGCGGTTCAAAACTTTGTGGAGGGTGCCAAGACCCTCCTGGCTACACCCCTGTTAAGATGCGAACTAAACATATGATACTATGTCAGGTCAAGCCATTTTAAACAAATTTTTATCCTTTTTACCCAATCACCGTCATTTCATCCTGGTCATACGCCTGTTAAAGGGTATGATCTTCAAAAATCCAAAATTGCCACAGATAAATTTGGATAGTTGAACGACAAAGCTATGAATCTCGATCTATATTATTTTCCATCTTGGTAATGGTCTGTTTGATTGCTTTACTACGAATTTCCATGTAGCATTTGTGTCCATTCGGTTTAACTGCGCATAGCAGCATCAAAACATCTATAGTAAAGCCTTATTCTGTAGGTTCTTTTCTAATCCCTAGTTACAAATCCAGTTCCATTTATTTCAGCTTGCTGATTTTATTTGCATAGCTATTGGTTCCTGTCTGATCAATTTATGAAAATAAGCATTGCTAAGTGTATGAAAAAGTCTAAAGACATAGGACGTCATGATTAGACGATCCCCTAAATAAATAAAGTTATTAATTTATGTTTCTCTTAGAAATGCTGTCCTCTTGACTTTTTTATTATTTTTTATCATCGACTACAGTACAAAAGTTTCATTTATTTTATATTTTATTCGGTTCCTTAAACATAACACAACAATTCCTATCATATTTTAACGCTTGGAAATGGTATAAAAAATACTGTATATAGGTCACATTTATATGTAAAATAGAGACAACAAACAAAAAAGGAAGAGCTAGAAAGATGCTTTTATAAAATTAAAACGACACTGTCATAAATTTTAAACTTAATATCATAAACAGTACATGTGGGAATGTGTAAAGTTCGCGAGTGCATGCTTTTTTTGTGGGAGGCATAAAATAAACAGTTGAAGAAATCAAGAACATCGACTAACACTCGCGACCAAAAAAAGCAATGCTGTATTAATTTCTGCTTGGGCTTTAAAGTGCTACATAAATCTCATTTAAGTACTCCACAACTTTTTCCAATGTGCAAAAAAAGTGCTTAATAGCAATTCGTGGACCGAATATATAATTGACTTAAAATTTCCCACACAAATAATAATTCGTAGTAGAAGGAAATGTTTGCGACCTTTCTATGCTTCTTTTTGTGTGGATTTCATTCAGGTGCTTTTCGTGAGCTTTCAAGTAATGCACGATATTTTTGAGTTTTTAGTGTATTTTTGATTGAAATTTGGTATAGATGACTTTTTACACAAAATATTAGAAAATTAAGTTAAGGGTTCCTTTTTCAATCATTTTCCCTGAGGCGCCTTCATGATCCGAACCTGCTGCTAGCAAATCTCAAATAGAAATTCTAAATAGGAAACTATGAGGGTCGTTCACTTATTACGTTACGCAGAACAGCTGCTTTTTAGACCACCTCTCATTACGAATATTGAAAGAAAAAAAATCATTAGTGTAGCCTGTTACAAAATCTCAGACCCCCTAAAAAGTGAACTGAATTTTCAAAATTATTCGTAACAATGACAGTCCTTGAAATATGTATAAGATAGTAATCAGCCCACAAACTTATCATTATTATAAAAACATTCTGCAATAATTCTTGAAAGCTCATAGGGGTCATTCACTTATTACGTAACGCTTTTAAGGGGGAGGGGGGGGGGGTCTGAGATTTTGTGACACTTTAAATTAAAGAAATTTTTTTGAATTAAAACTTTCTGACAAGGGGGAGAGGGGGGGTCTAAAAATCCCATTTTTTGATGGACGTCATAAGTGAATGACCCCATAACGAAAATGGAAATAAATAAGAAAGTTTAATATGAAAAGTTTTACAAAACTTTATATAAAAATAAGTCTACAATTAACGACTATACAGTTACGATCATAAATACGACGAGGTAAATTTAATTTCCTCATCAATTAAAAGTTTGTATCTTCATTTATTGCACATTGAAGATTAATTTAGATTTTTTTCCTCGTAATAAAAAGTACATAAAAATTGCTTATTTTTTGCCGTGCCAATTATTGTGCATTATTTAACAAATTTCTAAATTTAGTGTGGTTTTATTGCGACATCTAAAAAAAGTTTTATCGTGTTTCGAATTCATAAATCACATCTACTATCAATTATATCCTAAATTTAATTGTTTAGAAACACACGAAAAATTGTCGAATTTAATTACATTCAGAAATTGTTTTTCGATCAACCAAATTAAGTATTTTTTAAAAAAAAGTTGTTGCCGCCACATTTTATCACTGAAAAATTACTGTGTCGGCATGTAACATGCTTTCAGGTGAACTTTTGAGAATTCATTAGTTTGGAACTAGAGGAAGGAATTTTAAACTTTATGATTTAAATCGAATAATAACAAAAATCATACCGGAACTTAATTCATAGAAAATACCAGATTGAAGGGTCCTTGATTAATTTTTGAAATTTCAAACTTAATTGACGTAATTACTCTGAAAATCCAATATGCTTGTTATGTGCTATTGATTCGTGAAATCATTACAAAGCCACAATACAAAGCATTAAAATTTAATAGAACAGTAAACCACCCTCAAATTTATCTTCATTCCGCATTTGTTCCTTCATATTGAATTCTCTCGATTTCACCCGATTTAATTAATTAATTAATCTTCATTGCTTTGTTCATCTGTTGCCACAAAACACGTCCTAATTTTTTCCTCGCAATTTTCATATCGTCTAAACTGAGGTAGATCAAAGTTTTCCTTTTTCGCACAAACGCATGAGAATGTCTTTGCGTCTTGATTGAACAATTGAATCGGATATCCTGCCCAATCTCGATCAATTCCGCCTGATTGCTTTGTACACCAAAATCTTGTTCCCTTGTCTTTCTTGTATTCCATGTTGCACGGTGGAAATTCACGATGAAAATTCTTCTCTTCTTCTTGTTGCTTTATGCCTTAAAATTAAAAAAAAAAATGTGAAAAAGACAAAAGATATAGCAATGGGAAATGATTGCTGGTTTGTAATATTGGATGCGCTCAGCCATGACTTTGACGTTTTACTTATAAATTTTGTAATTTGATTTATTTATTTTTTGTTGTTGTCATGCCATAAACTCATCCACGAGAGGCTTAATTTCATTTTTTGAACATACCAAATTGAATTTTTCTGTCGATTGACCAAAAATATTCCGTTGGATTTCCATCAAGTTCGTAGAAACTATCAAAAGACACAAAAAAAAGAAGTGACCCATAAAAAATTATGTAAATAAGTCGGATGCATAGTAAGGAAATTATTGTGCTAGGTCATGCTTCGTATACGTACCGACCAATCAATCGTCCAACAAAATCATAATTGTCAGCATAAAAGTCCCGCCATTTCTTCAGACTGACCAGCTCACTAAAAAATGTACATAAAGATGTTGCGTGTGATATAATTAACAATTTTTAAGTAGTCGTCAAAGAAAAATGTTAAGCAATTAAAGCAAAATTGCGTGCATTACCTTGGTGATAAAGATAATACATGATCGAGACCTCCTGACTTGCCATTTTTGGCATCAAACTCTCCAGTGATGAATGCCTTGCTAGCATCTTTGCCTACAAAAGAATGATATGCTTGTCCTTTTCCATAATGCTGAAAATAGATGGAAGTTTTGTAAATATTAAGCTCAATAAAATAGTAAAGAGAAAAATGACCTCTCAAGCCACAATTATGAATGTCAGACTCTTCATTTCTGCGTGACAAACAAATAGTTCCATACTATGACAATTTGACAGTACACAACTCGAAAACCAGAATTGTACAGCACAAAACGTGTCTTACAAAAACTGCTTAAAAAGGCATTTTTAAAGATTCAAACATTACACAAAAATATAGTTTTGTGGATTATGCAAAAAACGGCAGCAATGTCGTTAATTCAGTGTACGTCAATAAGGTAATATTTACAAACCTTTTCGCCGCGTGTGACATCGAAAATTTCCCCCATAATTGCTAAATAAAGTATCTTATTATCACCTGTGTAAAGACAGAGATTTAAATAATAATGAGATTTTGTTAATTAAATATTTGGATCAGGTTTGCGAAGATGGAGTGAAGCAAAAAGTAAAACTAAAGATAAAAAAGTTATGCAATGGTTTTGACCCAAAATATGCACATTTTACTTTCTGTATCGATCAATAAGTAATTTGTGTAAAGACATTCACCTTCTCCGTTAAATTGCTTTAGTTCCTCGGCTGTAAACATTGGAATCTTGTATTCTGATTGATCCGAAGACTCGACTGTTTGTTCGATTTCGACATCCTTAACATACAATTGATAGTAAATCCCGTAGAAAATTGCCACAATTATAACAACTAGATTAAATAATGCATAAGGCGGAGACCTATTGGACTTTTTTGGTGATTTACTTCCATCCGTACTTTTGTTTTCATTTTGATGATCCATAATTTCACAATTAATTAAAATTATCACTTAGAAATGATTGGAAGAACCGACGAAATCAAACGATAAATAAAAAATAAAAAAATCACTTCACTTAGCTTAACTAATATCTTGCTATCATGATAGTTTTCATGGAAATGAATTAAATTGTAAGATTACAAAAAACAAAATTTACTTGCTTATTTATCACCAATACATCCATACAATTTTTCTGTGGTAACCCTGTTTTCAAATTTTCAGAAAACGTTGAGATTTACAATTTTTTGCATCATTTTGCACTAATTAACTATGATTATAATAGATTATTAATCACTAATTAAGTTTATATAGTTAAATTACTTTAAAGTTGTCTAGTTATCATTGAATTTAGCCTTAAAAATTTAGAGGGGAAAAACAACGCTAAAGCTGTTTTTCCCATAACATCAATTTGAATCATTTTCATTTCGGAAATTAAAATATTTAAAAATATTAAGTAAAAATGTCTAAGAGAAAGAGTCGTGCAAAGTCTATGTTTGTAGAACCATCTGATTTAGTGTTTGAGGACGATTCAGATCCAGACGTGGCATTTAAAATACAAGCAGCAGCACAGAAAACATCTCTACTTAAAAATGATGCAAATAAGCAAGACATTGATAATTCTGGCGTAAGAATCTCAGCAAGAGCTAAAAAGCAGAAGAATATCTATGATCCAAGCGAGTATAATGGTCCAGTTCATAAGAAAAAGAAGGAAGCATTGGAAATGGCAAACATTTTGGCGGCAACGAAGAAAAGTCTTTCTCCGTTAAAACTAGCACCTCCAAAGCCTAAAACACCGTCCAAAACGCCATCCAAAGTACAAAAAGGACCAGTTTTAGCACCCAAGACTCCGCCAGCTCCAAAAACGCCAAATGATGTGAAGAAAAAGCTAAATTTGGATAAACCAGAAGTTAAGCCAGAGCCAGCAGCATTGAAAGTTAGCAAGCCACCACTTCAAACAACAGTTCCTGCTCCAATGAAGGAAATGACAAAACGAACAACTGCAGTGCGTAAGAAGTCAATCAATCAACCACAAGTCACAACAAAACCAGAGAATAAGATAATCACACAATTGACTGAAAGAGATCGTTCGGCAAGCACATCTGGAAGTTCGGAGTTTGAAAAGGCATCAACAGTGGAGATGGACGACAAATCAATCCCTGACATAAGCAAATGGACATCTGATGACGTATATAAATATTTTGTTACCCAAGGATTTGACAAGAAAGAGTCACAGAAATTAAAGGAGAACGAGATTGACGGCGAAGCACTAATGATTCTGAACAGAAATGACCTAAAGGAACTTCATTTAAAAGTCGGAACATTTGTGAAGATGTGGAATCGCATACTAAGTTTTCAAACAGGATCAAATGACTTTACACAAGGATGGAAGTAATTTTAATGAAAAACTTACCTGCAATTGATTACTATTAGACTAAAATATTAATTTTATGAGAGAAGAAAATTTATAAATGTAAAGATAATATGCATAAGAAAAGAATATATTAATTACATTCATTTTTCATACATCTAGTTAAATAACGGCAAAAATTTAAATTCAAAAATTCCCGCGCATTCATGTAATAATAACGGTTAAAATCAATTCAAATTAAAATACAACAACTCAATTCGTATCAAAACAATAGAAAAACCGAAAATTAAATAAATTACATTAAATAAAGGAAAACAAATCATTATACGAAGCATAAAACATCCAGTGATACATCTTTATTAATAATTCATTCAAGTAATATTGAGATATTATCAAATATCTTCAGAAATTAATAATTTACACAATTTAACCTAATTTACAGTGATGAAATTTCGTGAAGTTATAATACCGGATTATGCTGGCGAGGAATGGAAGGATATCAAGCTGAATATTGGCGGAAGTCATAGTACATTACAGGATATTAAGGTCCAAAAGCAAGCAGCTGGATTTTGCTACAAAAATGATGAGTTTATTCGAAATAGATTCATTTATTGGAGAACTTGCGATGATACAGTACTGGAACTGAGTGAAAATAGCTTGGATGTAAATTTAAAGCATAAGAATTTAAGATTAACATTTGAGGAATCACCAATTTTATCAGTTTTCATCAGTGAGAATCAAGATCATATAATTATACTTGTTGCAACAATCAGCAACATCCATCGATTCCAATTTATTCATCCTCGAAGGAACATCGGTGCAAATGGCGAACAAAATGAAAATTCAATCTTCAGTTCCATTACACAAGAGTCTGTAAAAGATCCAACATCCTACTACACAATCAGTAACTTATTAGCACAAAATGTTCCTCATTGTGCATCGTGCTATCTGTCATTAACTAGTGAGGAGGCATATTTTGCAGTAGCTCATACAAATCACCTTCTCCTGTTCCAAATGAACTGTTTTACAGGCCATACAGGAGTTACAGAACTAAAAAACTTTCAAATCTTTCCGAAAATCTTTAGCAACTTGACAGATGTGATTCGTGGAAAGAGTAATGTTAATGACAGTAATTATGTTACATCTATGGTATTTGATACAATTGGAGGTGAGAATGTTCTGTATGCACTGTATCGTGATAATCATATTAGAATGTGGTCAACAAGAACTGGACAGTGCTTATTTACTCTCAACATATTCAAAGACAATGATGAACGGAGAAGTCAAGGAAGTAAGTAATCAGCTCTTTTATAATTAATGTAGTTTTGTTAATGTTTACCGTTTTTAGCACAAAATAACATCCTGAAAAAATCGACAACATCAACATCAATTTGTGTCTTCTTATCCTACGGAACTGGCTCTGATTTTCAGCTGTTTAAACCAACTTGGGATGGTGCCAATTCATTTGCTATAGTTCCAACAAACCTCATCACAGCGCCACATTTTGATTTAGTTGATTTTGAGCTCACAGACCAAAAATTGTGGGGATTGTGGTGCAATTCTGAAGGAGACATGCACATTTCAGCTTACATTTTGGAACCAGCATCTATGGAATGCTGGAGAACGGCCGTTTTAGAAGGAATATCTGGAAAGAGACGAACAGTTGAGGCTGAAATGGATGCAAAACATATTTATTGCTCAAATATCTTCCGACCAGGAAAATTTCAAGCATCAACAATTTCTAAGGCATTAATGGTAAGTTTGATCACATTACTTATTTATCCTAGTGATTTAAACGAATTCTTAACTTATTTTTAGATGTTCAGTCGGTCAACAAACTACAGCGATGCATTTACTCCAATGCACATTCTCAAAGAGCGAGTTTGTCAAGCAATTGATGCAGAAATCCAGAATGAGATGAAAATGCACGATCTCAGTGAAGACGAATACATTGAAGTAGCCATTAATAATTGGGAAAAGTTTTATTCATGCTGTGAGCAATATCACATTGCTGCTCATCAAGCAGTCGGAATTTTTGTGCTCGATTCTCTTGATGCTGTTTGTGTTATTAAGACAAGTCTCATGTCATTTCTTAGACCATGCGATATCATCGAAAATATGCTTTTATCTGGCTTATGTCCAGTAGAGTTTGCAAGTGATGGTAGATTAGAACAAGATTTGTCATGTCTCGTCAAGACGCTGTATTATCTGGAGAACAATTTATCTATGGATGTAAAAATAGAAATATCCAATAATCTCTTCAAACTCAAAATGGCAAATGTCATCATATCAGACTTAATTCAACAAATGAGAAGCGAAGATGATTGTGATGTTTGTATTCCGAGAGAATTAATTGAAGATGTTGCTGAACGATTAAGAGCAATCAGAGATGTCCAATCTACAATCAGCGTCTTACTAAATTTACTGAGACTTGATAAGAATAATTTTAGTGATGATGAGTTTAATGATGAGCTGACGACCTTCCAGAAACAACTTTTTGGTGGAAATTATGGAAGTTCCTTAGTTTCTGAGACTGTAAGGCAAATTTCATCAAGTCGATTTGCAATGTGCAGGAACTTGTTGATTGTGCAGAATATTTTAATTGATGGATTTTCTTTGAATTGTAATGAAGCTGAAATTATTAGATCCAAGCACATCCCTGAAACAGTCATTTTCCTTCAATCTTATTACGTCATGGTCTGGATTGGTGAAGATGCTTTTGCAGCTCCTCAACCGAGGGCTAATGTTGTTGGATTTAACACACAAGGTGGATATAGTCAATCATCTTCATTATTGCAGCTATTCGTTAAGAATAAAGGCTTACAAAATGCTCTAAAACTATACTTTAATGCTGATCAAATGGACGATGATGATGGTGATTATGAGACTGACAATTTTTGGTCGAAAAATTTACTAAAAATTGCAAGCTTCATCGAACGTTTCATTTGGGCAATTTCTGGAC
Organism: Chironomus tentans; assembly: GCA_963573255.1. Classification (NCBI taxonomy): domain Eukaryota; kingdom Metazoa; phylum Arthropoda; class Insecta; order Diptera; family Chironomidae; genus Chironomus; species Chironomus tentans. Next base: position 29,527,831 of record OY754303.1, on the reverse strand, counting down.
GTTTTATTTTTGGAGAATGGCTATCGACTACACAACAGCATTTACTTATTGAGGAATATGTGAGATTATTGAATGAATGGTGTGAATACAATAGCTGCTCACGGCAGTTTGTCCTTGGATTATCATTCTTAGAGACTGGCGAGGCCAACAAGGCATTTGACATGTTTATTAAGTCAGCAAAAGGAGTTTTATCGGAACCATTCTTGTCAGCTTATGTCGGTGCACAGGATCTTAAAACAAGCAATGAAATCCTCGCACAATATTACCTTAAAGTCATGAGACTATTCGAGAAATATGAAATTTATGATTGCGTCATAAATATTGCAGAAATAGCAATTGGAACAGCTGATAAAGAGTCACAGCTTGCAATGTTTCAAAGCATTATTTTCAATAATCATATGCATTTGAAGCACTATGAGGAAGCTTACCATTCATTGATCCACAATGTTGAATTATCACGACGCAAAGACTGCTTACGGCAATTGGTCATAATGCTGTTTCAAGAGAAGAGATTTGACATTCTCATAAATTTCCCATACAATGGTCTCGAACAGGACTTACAGAATATCGTCGAGACGAGAGCTCGTTCAATGCAAATTGAGAACAATGAACACTACAATTTCCTTTATTCATATCACATAAAAACGAATAATATGAAGAGAGCATCAATTGTCATGTATGAGAAGGCATTGCGTTATTTGTATGAGGGTGGAACAGTTGAAGCCTTACAGCATCGTTATAATAGCTTATTGGCATGCTACAATGCACTCTTACTTGTTGATATTGAGTATAGATGGATTGCGAAGCCAGTTATTGAAGATCAAAAAAATGATGATGATGCGGATGATGTAATGGACAGTGAGTCAGCAACACAAATAGAAGTGATTGATATAGAGGAAATAAAGAAGGAATTGCTTGTGGCTGAAGCTCTTTTATGTGTTGCGAAAGCAAAAGACTTGAAATTAATTATGCAAATGGGACCAAAGGAATTGGTTGTGCTATTATCGACACAAAGATTCTATACGAACGCATTGAAATTAGCTAAAGGATATAAACTCTCATTGACGCCAATTTTTGAAAGCTTAACGCTTGCCTGCATAAAATCATCGAATATCGAATTCAATGACAATCTTGACTGGCTGAATCAAAATAATCTCAGTGATTTAACGCTAACTGTGAGCTGTAGTGAAATGCCATGGATTTATTTGCGAAAACTACTCGAGGAAGAAGAGTCTGAAATGGTATATTATCGTGATGTCGTTAAGCATATTCTGGCAAATCAAGCATTTATTCCTCAATGGCTTTTGGATACGTACAAGCAAAGTAAAGCTTCCGAGTTACTTTATCTCTATCTTCAATATGGACGACTTGATGAAGCCGCTGAATTGGCAATAGATTTTGTTCGAGCATATCTTGGATATGGAAATGAATTATTTGGATTTAAGCATTATGTCGCCAAAACTCATCCATCATTTCCAATCAATACAATGGATTTGCTGCTGTATCAATTGAAGGCTCATGGTGAAAAGGATAAAATGTGTCGGGAGGTATGTGCATTATTTTTGAATCTACCTTAATTAAGTTTTCTAACCGCTGAAATTTTGAATTTTTGAATTGATAAAGTTAGGTTCAATTTTTGAACTTTACAAAAATTCAAATTTTCAAAAGTCGTTAAATTCAAATTTGAAAAATCCGTTAAACTTTTCCTTTATATTTTTGAAACCTGAAAATAATGAAGACAATTTAATTTATTCCACAGAACTACAACTTACTCAAATCATCAATTGACGAGTACATAAAAACAGCCAACACAATGACTCTGGAAAGTATGGTCATGTAAACAGCATTTTTATTGTCTTAAATTGTCACATTAAATTTATTAAACTTGTTAGATTATACATTACTTCTTACAATTCTATGAGAAATAAATTTTTTTCATAAGTTTCAATTTTTTGGTAAAATCTCGAGTTATTCTTAAATTTATATGATACTTATGTTACTTCCAAGCAGCTCGAACTTGGCTTAATTCCCTCACCGGGGATCTTAATGTTGATGTTATGTATGATTGAGCTCGGATCAGCTGTATGCGATCGAGAAATGTGTAGATTCTTATTATTATTATTATTTCCTGAACTATTTGAACTTTTCCATGTTTTAATTTTCACAAAGAGATTTTTGTATGCATTTCGATACTGCGATGATCCAACAGCATAAATAATTGGATTTATGACAGCGGACGACCATGCAGAGACAGATGCCATCACATGAAATGCTGGATATTTCATATCTTTCTCATCGAATACATTCACTAACATTAATGGAAGGAAGCACATTATGAAGCACAAGAATATGACTAACATCATGATTGTCAATCGCAAATCATTTTTATTTCGAAAGAATTTCATTTTACTTTTATTTGGACTCGTCGTGTCAAATTTATTTAATTTTGCGTGCTGCTTACGGACTGTATTAAATATACATGAATATGACAGAATTATGATGAAACACGGCAATAAAAATCCAACAAGGAAGATGAATGTTTTCGGTGATTTTCCATCCTTTTTGAGTATTGTACATGAGAATGTTTTTGGCTCGGAACCAAGCTCGCCCCACAAGCCCGACAGTGGAAAGAACTGAAATGAGATGCAAATAAAAATAATTTAGCTTTGAGGGTCGTTTGAGGAACAGAATATTCGACAGATGACACATCAGACTTTCTTATCAATAGCAATAAAATCTACTTGACGTGTGTGGAATATAAATGCAAATGTTTGAGGCTTACTAGCTCCAACATTTTTGATGTGAACTGACAAATGAGCTGAAATTTTGTATTTAACTAAGAACTAAGTTTCACGTTTCCACAAAATACTAATTTCAAGTGCCTAATCCTTTCATTAATCGACCACATCACTATGGTCTAAAATCGGAAAATTTTTCCAAAAATTATTTTAGTTGCTTATTTGATAGACCTTAGTCCAAGGTATAAGAAGCTATAAAAATTTTGGATCAGAAGTCAGCAGTGCTGGCGATACAGCACAAAATGTATATTGATGTCTGTCGCTGATGACCATTTTCAAATCACCATAACTTTTAACTGCTACATCCAATTTTCATAAACTTTTTTTTGTTTAACAGGTATAAGTAAGAGCTTCAATATAAATGCTACTTGGTTATATTTGACATTAACCTCAGTGCACAAAAACTCGAAAAACCTGAAAAATACCTAGTTGGTAACACTAATTTTAGGTATGCAGGTTACTAGTGCAATTGAAAATTTTTCTTTTTATATCATATTATAGGCTGACGTAAGATCTACAAAAAACATGTCACATTTATACCCAAAAGTTATAGTTTTGTGCTTGAAAAATGAATTTTTTTCGAAAAAAACCTAGTTTTTTACCCATTTTTGACTATAATAGACTATAACTGTGTATTCCAAGTGAGTGGAGAAACAAGTTTTGGCAGTTTTATATAGCCCTTACTTATAGCTACTTAAAACTGTAAAAACCTGATAAAAAGTTCTGCCGGTTTTTCGATTTCAGAGCATTTGTAGTTGATCATCTGCAGATTTTTCGAAATTATTTTTTAAGTTTTTTTATCAAAACAGATCAAAACCATGCTTAAAATTGATTAAACTTTCAGAAATGACTTATATATTGATTAAGTTAACATTTCTATTAAAAAAATTTATTGCACAGTGCAATTTTGATGAAAAATGGCAAGCAATGATTTTTTGGGTTTTTGAAACCCTTCAATGGTGCCTATCCATACTAAAACTAAATTTTATTATTATTTTTCTTATTTTATTGTCAAGAACATCAAAATACCTTTCCAACGAGGTATAAAACATTAAGAACGAATAAGATTTGTAGGAGTTATAGTGAAAAAACTGAAAAATGGTCAAATTTAAGCGAGTTTGTAGGTCCATCCCTTACATTTTTGCTTATATTTCTTTCAAATTTCAAGTATATGAAATGAATTTGGTATCGTTGGAAAGCTTATAGTAGTGGCTATTCAGTAATATAAACATTTGAGTACATAAGTTGCACAGTGCATGGTTAGGTCATGTCAAAAATGTCAAATTTTGACTGCCCTCATGATGAACAGCAAATATCAAAATTTTTATTTTTGACCTTTTTTCTACAGAATCTTGCCTAAACTAACATATAATAACCAAAAAAGTATTTTCCCGTCAATATTCGCAGTAAACGAGTTCATAGAAAAAACATTAACTATTTGGAATTTTTTTAGTTTTTCAAATAGTTAATGTTTTTTTCTATGAGCTCGTTTACTGCGAATATTGACGGGAAAATACTTTTTTGGTTATTATATGTAAGTTTAGGCAAGATTCTGTAGAAAAAAGGTCAAAAATAAAAATTTTGATATTTGCTGTTCATCATGAGGGCAGTCAAAATTTGACATTTTTGACATGACCTAACCATGCACTGTGCAACTTATGTACTCAAATGTTTATATTACTGAATAGCCACTACTATAAGCTTTCCAACGATACCAAATTCATTTCATATACTTGAAATTTGAAAGAAATATAAGCAAAAATGTAAGGGATGGACCTACAAACTCGCTTAAATTTGACCATTTTTCAGTTTTTTCACTATAACTCCTACAAATCTTATTCGTTCTTAATGTTTTATACCTCGTTGGAAAGGTATTTTGATGTTCTTGACAATAAAATAAGAAATATAATAATAAAATTTAGTTTTAGTATGGATAGGCACCATTGAAGGGTTTCAAAAACCCAAAAAATCATTGCTTGCCATTTTTCATCAAAATTGCACTGTGCAATAAATTTTTTTAATAGAAATGTTAACTTAATCAATATATAAGTCATTTCTGAAAGTTTAATCAATTTTAAGCATGGTTTTGATCTGTTTTGATAAAAAAACTTAAAAAATAATTTCGAAAAATCTGCAGATGATCAACTACAAATGCTCTGAAATCGAAAAACCGGCAGAACTTTTTATCAGGTTTTTACAGTTTTAAGTAGCTATAAGTAAGGGCTATATAAAACTGCCAAAACTTGTTTCTCCACTCACTTGGAATACACAGTTATAGTCTATTATAGTCAAAAATGGGTAAAAAACTAGGTTTTTTTTCGAAAAAAATTCATTTTTCAAGCACAAAACTATAACTTTTGGGTATAAATGTGACATGTTTTTTGTAGATCTTACGTCAGCCTATAATATGATATAAAAAGAAAAATTTTCAATTGCACTAGTAACCTGCATACCTAAAATTAGTGTTACCAACTAGGTATTTTTCAGGTTTTTCGAGTTTTTGTGCACTGAGGTTAATGTCAAATATAACCAAGTAGCATTTATATTGAAGCTCTTACTTATACCTGTTAAACAAAAAAAAGTTTATGAAAATTGGATGTAGCAGTTAAAAGTTATGGTGATTTGAAAATGGTCATCAGCGACAGACATCAATATACATTTTGTGCTGTATCGCCAGCACTGCTGACTTCTGGTCCAAAATTTTTATAGCTTCTTATACCTTGGACTAAGGTCTATCAAATAAGCAACTAAAATAATTTTTGGAAAAATTTTCCGATTTTAAACCATAGTGCACATTTAACATTTATGGATCAATAATCACATCCAGCACCCGACTTAAGCAATAATTTACCCATTTAACTTAAATCCAGAATTAAAAATTCAAAAGTGGTACACTGCACACGACTATTGCAATAAACACAAATTTATGCACAATAAAATGCACAAGTTTTGTAGTAACATTCAGACATCACACTATAGCTACCTCATGCTGCTTTCAATTCGAGTCTTCTTTACACATAATTGAAAGTTTACGTGACTTTATGACTCATTCTATTCACTCATGTGTCATCATTTGGGGTTGTTCATAAATGACGTAATTCAGAATGAGATTTTAGATCCCACGAAATAAATCTGCAGAGGTCCTTCCTTAACGTCAAATGTGAACACCCCCAAATATCATAAAAAAGTGGACATAAACTTACCATAATTAAGAAGGCGATAAACCAAGCACAGAACAATTGAATGATAATCAATTTGGTCGTGTAAATTTTCGAATATAAATGTTGAAACGTGATGAGGATGTAACGATTGATAGTCATGAGAATCATAGATAACATTGAAATGCAAACGTTGCTGTAAAACACAAATGGAAATACTTGACACAGAAATTCACCGAACGTCCATCTTCGATGATAGTAGCGGACTGCTTGCATAGGCATCATTATTGCGCAAAATAAGAAATCCGAGAAGGTGAGTGAAAGTAAAAAGGACGTTGTTGCATGCTTTCTGAGCCTTTCACATTTTAGCAGTGCGATGATTGTCAATAAATTTCCTGCAAACATATCAAATTAATTCTAATTAAGATGAATTCACCACACAACAATCAAAACTCACCCGAAACACCAAAAACGCAGAACAGAACCGCAAAAGCGGAAGCTGCATAGCACCAATCAGCTGGATAAACAGGTTCCTCCGACATTGTTGGCAAATTCTGCTGATTAAGTAAAATAAAGCGTTGATGAGTATAAAAGTCATTCCAAACTGAGTCAGAAATTTAATTTAGTGCTGCTTATTGCTCCGTACTGTAAATCAGAATTGGCCAAATCCTCTCTCATGAGAAATTAATCATCTCTCGACAATTTCTTGGATGACCAAAACACATTTTCTGCGACAAATTATCAATTAAAATGGCCATAAAATGGTAATAAAATTTTTTCGGAAGTGCTAGTTTTCTGTTTTTTGAATCATTCATACTGTTCAAGGCTGATAGTGAATCAGGTTAACAAACTTGATTAGAAATTTGATTTTATTTCATTCGGGAATTCCTGGGCTGTTTCGGAGTAGAAACACATACATTATCAGCCATCAGCTTGTCTATAATATCTGAGCTATCGAAATTGCATTTAGATAACCTTCAATATTCAAGCAAGACGTCTCAAAAAGAACCGTTATTTATTTTTCAAAAAAAAATTAACCATTGATGTTTTCAAACTTTTTTCGACCGTTATTTTTCAAAAACAAATTGACCGTTAATTTTCCTTGTAAAATTTAGACTTATTTTTTAAAGAAATTAATTATGTGAACATTTTGATGAATTTTGAGAAAATGGCAACAAACTGCGGGCTCAAAACTCGTTATCAGTATTTCATTAAGCCACTCCAGTTCTCAATCTAAATAAATATAACTCTTTAATCAACAAAAATATTACTATGTGAGAAAAAATCACAAAGCAGTTATTTTAGGATATAAAAAGATTAGCAGCTTTATTGCTATGATTTTCAGCTTGACATCCAGACAAAATTCTACCAAATACCCTAACTCGATTCCAATTAGATTCCCCACTAATCATATATTTCTAAATTTCTGTGGTCACTATCTGGTTGTTAGTGCCGCGAATAATAAAATTTGATGTATGAAACATGATTTTCATATTTTTTTATTTACGCTTAGCACATACAGAATTTACTATCATTTCTCCCTCTCGAAAATAGTCATATTTACATGAGAATCTGAACATTTGTCCAAATATACACAAAACTAACAAAAGAGATATTTTTATCACAATCGGAAGTGCCACGATTTATCGCATTTTTTTCATTTTGCTAATATGAACTTGAATTTTTTTTGTTTGATTTTTGAGATTTTTATTCTTGACATTACATTTCTTCTTTCTTGACTTCCTACAGATGTTTCTGCTTAATGATGCGACCTCTCTGTCTCTCTCGCGGGAGAAATATGTAATGAAATGAATTATGTTGCATTAAGGAAATTGGATAATTCTTCTTATCCACAAACAAATTAATCTTGTCAATTATGAAAGTCGGTTTATTGTTTTGGAGGTTCTTGATATTTAAATTCCCGTGACTGGAGAGTGTCAAAAAAATATAACTGAATATGAAAATTTAAATCTCAACGGTTTTAAAAAATTTGAATTTTTGATGTTCAAAATTGGAGCTTAAATTTTTTTGAATTTTTGAAAACCGTTAAATTTTAAATTCCTAAAAACCGTTGACAAAACAGTCGAAAATGCCCTTCATTGTTCAGAAACTCTATACAACTGAATTGCTGCTTTATGTCTTTTTTACATGATCACCATTGAACACAAAATCCATATATGTGATTAAGCCTAGCTCGTTTAAAATTCCAGATGCATATTGAATGAGCTCATATGGTTTTAATAAATTTATGAGACGATTATTGTCGAAATTTCGCTTTCTATTTATGTATGGTTCTTGAATTAATATGTTAATACATGGCGCTTCTTCTTATGTTTTTGTGTATTAATCCATTTTGTTTGTCTTATTTCATATGCCACACAAAACGTAACATAAAGCATGTTGTTGCTTATTAAAATAATGAAAAGAAATATTCATTCGTTCTGTGGTGTTTTTCGACTTCGTAAATTATTACAATGACTGGTGAAGGAAGCAGATAGGCGGTAAATGGATTTTTATGTTTTTGAATTAGACTTTCAATGTTTGATTTATGCTGCTCATAATTTAATTAGAGATTTGTTAAATAATGGTTTTCTGGAGATTTCAAGGTTTGTTATGGTTTTGATTTACTTTGATGTTTTCAATATGGTTTCTTGGAATTAGACTGAATGTTCTTCAGTCAGTGTTGTAAAATTAAACCAAAAAACTTAAAAATTGTGACGAAAAGTCCGTTAAAATTTGAATTTTTGAAAACAGTACAAAAAATCCGTTAAATTTTTAAATTTTGACGCGAATTTTTGCATCATTTTCATTTGAAATCAAAACAGTCGTTAAATCTTCAATCAAGTTTTAAATGAAATCATTTTTAATTATACGTAGAATTTGATTGAAAACACTGCAAACAGCTGAAGCTATTAAACCCAAAATCTTTGTCAGCTATCAAAATAAATTTTTACATTCCATTTGATTTTAAACTCATGAGACTAAACATTTGATTCTTCCACAATAATAATTTTTAAAGTCAGTACGTAATGTTTCATGAAAAAAAATTCAACTTAATTAATTCAATGAGAGAAAAAAAATTAATAGAACAATAAATTCATTTAGAAGAGTTCCCTGTTTAGCATACATCCATACATAGCGAGTAATGTACAAATAGTTACATGAAACAAATTTCATTGAAATTGAAATAAATATAAAAATAAGCAGAATCAATTAGCCCATTCATGAACCCCAACAAAATTCTGACATTCTCATTTTTCATATCACATACAAATAAATAATAACAAAAGCAACAGATATTATATGATGATGAAAATGCATCACATGCACTTCAATAAAAAAAATTTCCTTCTCTTTTCATCTTCTTTAATTAAAATGCAACATGTAACAAAATATGCATCATTTAAGCATGTGAATCATCTTCTCAAGTGTGTATATCTTCTTACAGTATTCTTATCCACTTGTAGGAAGATTGACAGAAGCAGCAACAATAAAATGATCAAAAGACACAACAATCGCCTGCCTTTCATTATGTGATAATATTTGGATGAAGTTTTTAATGCATTTTCTGGAAGGAATTGGACTCTTGATTGCATTTTACTGGATTGAGTGTTTAGAAAATTTGTATGAGAAGTAGAATGTGCAGTTCAAGGTGTCATTGACTTTAATGTCCAAAATTTAAGTAGGGGGGTCTGAAGACCAGGAGGGGCCATATACCGTAATCCAGGAACATACTCTAGAAATTTAGATTGACTGTTTGCGTTGCATATCTCTTAGCTAATTCATTATCAGAAAATAATTTTATATTCTTTTGTCACCAGCATCATAATTATTATTTTTATCTTAACCATACGCTACAGCCTAGGCCTTTTTGTCTATCAATTTCTTGCACAAATCATTCCATCCATTCAACCATGAGTCTCAACATTTAAAGATTAATCCAAACTTATCAAAATATTCAGAGATGATCATGAAATTTGAGAAGAAATCTCTTACACAGGAAGATATGAGGATTCAAAAGAGTAAACATCAATAAAATTTTTGCTATCTTAGCAACCTGAACTACGTCACAATCAAATGAGAGTAAAATTTAATTCTCAATCAGCTTCGGTGTATTTTTAAGCTTGTATAAATGAGTTGATTGTGATGATTTTACTAAAATTCTTCAACAATCACGCGATTGCATTTTGTTTGACTCTCTATTAATTAAGATTCCTGGACAGGTTTGTGGGATGTATCTAATTCAGTGCTTCTCAAACTTTCTGGTGGGTCAATTTCAGTTTTGTGACTCACTGAATTCACTAACTAAATCACGATAACTATATTTAGTAGAAGTTTGGGTAAATATCCAAAATTGTGCATTTTTTTGTGTCGAAAAATAATTCTGGAATGGTCGCATGACACACCTGTAGTCACAGAATGTAGGATGCACATTTGAGTTCATCCAAAAAAGTAAGCTTTGGAATGATTTTTTGCAACAGAAAAAAGTGTAAATTATAGATGGAATTTGACCATACAGTTAAGTAACTCCCAATAGCTTTATAGTAGGAACATGCGACCGGAAATCGTAGGACTGTATGTTCAAGTCCTACTTAGCATTCGTAATTCTGAATTATTTCATTTAGAAGCGACACAATGTAATTTGTGATGAATTTTAAATGGCTTCCTACCTACTTTGTGTCACTTGGGCAGCCAGTAGTTTTTGGATGCTTCTAATTGTCGATCATTAAGACCCTCAATTTAATTTAGTTCATATTTTAAAAATGTTTCATTTTTATCGATCTTAAATTAATGTTTGAGAAGTAAGGCGTTTCTGAATAAAAATAGAGCAGTTCAATTAAATCCTTCTACGTGGTTTCTGTTTATATTTTCTTGCCAGACATCCAGATTACAATACTATTCTAAAATTTCGAATATTCACTGCTTTAAATGCAACGAACATCCAACAAAATTTCATCAATACAACCAAACAAAGTAAGTCCATCAAAAATGCGCCTTAATCATCCACAATGTCAATAAATATTCTCAACACATTTCTATTTCCTAAGGTATAAAAATTAATTCATTGACACTTTCTACAATTTTAACATTTTTTTCAAATCATTAAAAGAATTTTTTTTATTCATGTGCATGGAAAGGATTTTTGATGAATAATAAATAACTTCCGTTTATCGTTAACACACGCGGCCAATTGGATTTGTATACGATTATGGTAATAAGAATTCATCAACTTGTATGCTCACACTCTTAATTTCCCATTCAATTTCCTTTTGTCTGCACTTTAAACGCCAATCGAATAAAATTGTTTTAGTTCTGTTCGTTCACGCACGACAATAGCTGTATAGTAACTGAAAAATTCACTAGTTGGTTTGTTGAGATAAATCTCGAATTCACAAATAAACTATAGCAGTCACAAAATGCCTATAATCCATGAAGCACCGCAATTTAATTAAATCCATCGCACATCGACATCAATCAAAATAAATTTAAATTTATTCTGTATGTGGGTTCTGAAGCACTAAGTCACTTGATTTCCAACGATTTAGACGAGAGCGGTGGTGTGCCTGATTATTATTTTTTTTTGTTCTCTCTTCTTTCCATTCAGTGTTTTATATCAATAGACACACTCGTTACTTTTTATTATTATTCCACAAAAATAAAAAAAAAATCAGACTTTAATTTTTTTGTGTTAATCCGTACGATTCAATTGACGATATAGAACTGACGAAGTGTGTTTATGGAAAAAGAATTAAAAGAGATATCATGCACATGTAAAGGAAAAGGAGGGAAAGAGAGCATGAGTGAGGGAGATGGACAGAGTGGATTGTCATGATGAGTGTTTTGTATATTTAATTTTTATTTTCATTTCTTTCTTTTAATTTCCTTGGAAGACAAATAAAAAGAAGTTCTTTTATGAAATCATATGCATATGAAAATTTATTGCTTATTATGGATATCGCGCAAAAAAAAACTTTAATGTTATGTGGAGATGATAGACGAGAGAGTTGGTGTTTCAACATTGCTCGGCAAGTGGCTGATTGTTGTGTATGTTTTTGTCGTTTTTTGTGACATTTTTTTTGTGACCGATGGTGTTGAAATGTTAAAATCATCGCTAGGCTGATGAAATAGGCATTAAGAGATTTTTTAACGACTTTTTTAAGATTATAAAATTCTAATTAATATATTTTTGGTTTTTTTAATTGCCTTGTAGTTGTTCACACCCATGTAGGGGTCATTTACAAATGGATATCATTTAAATTCTCAATTTTTAACCCCTTTATGGCAGATTAGTTTAAAAAATTTAATTGAGTACCCCTTACCACAAATGATTGAATTAAATTTTTTAGGACGTCCTAAGAGAATAATCCAGGAAAAGGGATCATTCCTACAAAATTTTAACTCAAAAATTTCTTTTGTTTAAGCTGTTACAAAATCTCTGGAGCCAGTTGCTCGGTATATGCTAGGGTAAACACTAGGGTATACACAGGATATACATTAGGATTATCCTAGGTCATACCTCTGTGGTTACTCTAGGGTATACCGAGCATACAGCCCCAGACCCCTCCCCCTATAGGTTCATTTACTTATAACGTCCAGGAGGGAAGGGGGGGGGGTAGCAAAGTGAAAACAAAAGAAATTCAAAGAGGCAAACATTTTATTTGAGAAAATTCTAAAAATTGCAATTTTTACGACAGTATCTGACCCTTGAGATATTAAAATAAATCTATTGTTCTTTTTGGGTTGTTCACAGATGACGTCCAATATTTAGAAATAGGGTGGGAAGGTCTACAACGGTGTGAAACTTGCAACAAAAGAAAAAATTTCATGACATGGTTTCAAATGCTCATTTTTTGATAGACATCAAAGATGGACACTACATACTAGTGCCTCTCTGTACACAATTCAACAACCACTCCCATCAATATTTTTCCATGAATTAACTGAAATAAACATTATTTTACCACATGTCTCAAATTAATTTCATAAAAAATAGTTCCAGATTTGCAAAGATGACAAAAACTTCTGTTTAAAAATTGACAAATTATTCTACAGTTCGAGAGACACGCGTATAAAGCCAACGTACTGTCGATGTTTCTAAATATTTATCTGCTAACAATGTGTTTTGTATTTTTTGGCAAACTAAAGTATGGTTCCATGAAAGGGCTAATCAAATATTAAGTACCACTGAGATGAGGAGCTGTTTTATTGTGCTCATAAATAGAAGTGGAGATCTATACCGTAGCAAGGGCTCAAATAAAAAATTAATGCAAATAAAAAATCCGTTACGTAATACATGAACGACCCTTTAAGAGAAACAGACAATCTATACGAATCCAGAATGCTAATTGACGTCTTCTTAATTTAATTAATGCAAGTTCTAAATACATTTCGATTAAATCGCAGACCTTGACTGTCATTTTTTCAGTCGTCTTATTCTTCAAAGTCTCGCAACATTATTTCTGAAGAAAAATTATTTAAATATTGCAAGTCATCACATGCTCTAACTTTATGTGGATAAATTTCAGTCTATTCTAAAAAAATCATAAATGAAAAATGCAAGAAAAACAAAAACGGAGGAAGGAAGAAGAAGAAGAATAAAAAATAACAAGAGATTGCTCTCTTCTACTCAACTACTGTTTGCCTCGTTTCTTGTGCATTTGTCATTGTATTATAAATTAAATATTTAGGAATATGAAAAAATAAACATAAAAATTTATGAAACAATATGTGGTGATTGTTTTATGATGAAGTGCATCTGCTGCGAATTTATTCTTCCTTGTCTGTTATCATATGAGATGAGGGTCTCTGTCTAGTGGTACAAAAAATATGGAATTATTATATTTATCTCGCTCTTCTAACTCAGAAATGACGTAATGGTGTTGGCACTTGACTTTGGATGCTGGTTTTATTTTGATGGATAATTTAAAATTTTTTAATAAAATTATAATTACATTCATAAATGATGTCACGCAAAAAACGAGATTTTTAGACCCACTCATACCTTTTGTCACAAAAATTTCAAATTTTTTTTTCTTTGTTATGGAAGTGTCCTACAGAATCTGACCCCTCTTCTAAAGATTGGACGTCATTTATGAACGACCCCTAAAATATTTTGTCATTATGGGAAATTTGTAATAAGAAGGGAAATGGGGTCTAATTTTAATAAGGGTTCGCAATTGTTTCCATCGAAAAATCAAAAATTTTCTTAGGGGTCCCCCAATTCCCCCCCCCCCAATTCCCCCCAATTCCCCCCCCCCTGAATACGCCCCTATGGACGTCATAAGTGAATAATCCCTTAGATGATTCCAAAAATTTAATTTCTTAAACTGAACTTTTTTTAATTTTTCATTTTTTTAAACTCAAAATTCAAAAATTAAAAATATTCTGAACAAGACCTCAATATAAAATTTTATATTGAGGATATTGAACCTTTTAAATAGTTATTTTGAAAAGTGGATTTTAAAAACATTTTAAAAATGGTTATTTAAAAAAAATTTATGATCTATAAATCCAAGAAAATATTGTTTTAGAAACTTTTCAAATACTTTGTCACTTGTAATTTGTAAACATAAACAAATGGTGAGCGTGTATTGAATGACTCATTCATTTCTTATCTTCTTCGCAAGTACATCGTAGTTTAATTTTAAAATTTAAAAATTTAATTTCTTTTATATTTATTGAATATTGCAAAGAAAAAGCTCAATTGATCATAAATTTTGTTTAAGAACTATTGCTGTATCAAGGAGTTAAGCAGTTTATTACATCTTTAGTCTAAAACGGTAAGATTTTTAGAAATAATTTTAAATAAAATTTAATTTAATTAAAAATATTTATTTCCAGTTTTAAAAGTTTTCTCCATAAAATGAATGTTTTAAATGCCGAATTTAGCACCTTGTCATTCTCAAATGGCGAATATTATAATTCTTGCATCATAAGTAAGCAGAAGATCAGTGAAGATGCTCCTTTAAAAATAAACGGAAATCATACATTTGGTAACACGAATGAAAATGTTGTTAATGTTTGGATTTATAATTGCACAGTCACAAGAATACCAAAAGGACTTACAAAGATATTCCCAAACATGAAAATTTTTGAGATAAGGAACTCTAAATTAACAACAATTGATAAAAATGACTTGGATGAGTATAAAGGCCTTGAAAAATTTTGCTGTATTGAGAATCCAATATCATACCTGCCTGGCGACTTGTTTGAAGACTTTATAAACTTAGAATGGATTGAATTTTATGGAAATAATTTGCAAGTCATTGAGCCAAATATTTTAGATGGATTGGATAAATTAAAATATGTGGAATTTTCAAGAGGATCTCCACATGACAAACGTTTCTCGATGTATTCAAGATTAAGCTCAAACGCAAGCATTCAGGAAATAAAGGATGAACTTGCTGCAAAATATCCCCAAAGCTATGTCCAGAAGCTGAACGATTTGGTAAACCAACTTAAGCAAGAGAACAAGAAATTGAAGGAGGAATCGGAAAAGCAGGAAGCAGAAAAATTAATCCCCACAATTCAGCCTGAAAGCGAACTTATTAATGACCTGAAGAATTTTCTTCAAAACGAGAAGCATAAAGATTTTACAATCAAGATAATTGATGAAGAGTTCCATGTTCATAAATTCCTCTTAGCTGCCCGAAGTCCAACTTTAGCTGACATTTTCCTTAAATCGCCTGATGCTGAAAATTTAAATCTTGTGGATATTTCTCCTGCAACATTCAAGCACATTTTAAATTACATTTACACCGATGAACTTCCCACAGAAAAGAACGTGAACTTTCTGGATCTTTTTGCTGTTACTAATCGATTAAAAATCAAAGCACTTCAAGATTTTGCTGCAATGCAAATTTCTGCCAAAATCACTGCTGATAATGTGCTTGACATATTTGAATTAAGTGTTAAATATCAACATGATGTTTTGAAGCGTGAAACTTTTGAAGAAATTAAGAAAAAGTATTCAAAATTCCAATTAAAAGATGAGTTACTATTACAGCCTTCGAAATTGAAGAAAATCATTGAAAGTATAAGGAAAAAGGAAGAAGAAATGCGAAAATTTGAGAAAGAATTGGAAATGCTTGTTATGGAAGACTAACGGTCATTTGAAATTTAAATTTTATTCATATTTAAAATAAAGTTGTTAATTATTCAACTAATCGTCATAGTAATCATTGAATTACAAAAAAATAAGTTTTCGGAGTGAAACAAAGATTCATAGTGAAACATAAATAAAGATTAAAGCACCTGTGAAGTTATTGTATTAATTAAAGTATTTTGTGGATTCAACACTTTCTGCTTGTTTCGATTCACCATAATCGTAAGTCCAACGTACTCTTTTTGCTGTATTTATGATGTTTTTGGAAAAAAGCATTTAAAAATTAAAATTAAGGGTCGTTCGCAAATTACATCATGCTTTAGGAGGAGCTGGAAGCACTTGTGACAGTCTAAACACAAGAATTTTATTTCTATGAAAAATTTGTGACAAATGGGGAAAGAAGGGTCGAAAAGTCATTTTTTGAATGATGTAATTTATGAACGACCTTAGCACTTTCTATCTGTGTCTCCTTCCAATTTTCTTTTGCAATTATTGATTTAATTTTATACAATTATTAGTTCTAAATTAAACTAATTTTATAGATCTAGAATACCATTAATATGTCTAACCTCATCACTAACTTAAAAACATTTTCATTCAACAGATGCATTGTACATTTGGATTTATTCAAACAAACTATTTTGGCAACGTCTACACATGCAGAATCCTAAATCAAGCTTTTCCGGATCTAAGCGAATTAACATTTTTCGGAGATCATTTACAAGGAAAAAGCAACATAAATGTTGATTATATAGTTATTCATAATTGCATCACCTACAAAGTTCCAAAGGGTCTTACCAATTTCTTTCCAAACCTGAAGATTATGCTGATACAAAATTCAAATCTGCAGGAGTTACGTCGCGAAGATTTTGTTGAATACAAAAACTTGAAGGTATTTGCATGTATTGAAAATCCGATTTCATTCCTACCTGGCAACTTGTTCCATGATGTAAAAGAAATTGAGTCTGTGGTCTTTATCAGGAATCAATTGAAAGTCATCGAGCCAAACATTTTAGATCGACTAACGAAATTAACAAACGTTAGTTTTGCAGCCGAACCAGATTTCGATATATGCTACTCTATATATGATCCAGCTCGGTTCCGACTCGATGATGTGAAACATTATCTCAATCAGAAGTTTTTCTCAAATTATGTGATGTGGATGCGGAATGAAAACTGTGAATTGAAGCAAGAATGCTGCAAAATGCAACAGGAAAATTGGAAGTTGAGGATGGAAATTGGAGTTTTGAAGGCTGAGAAGATGAAAGTCAATTCAAATCCAGACAACGGTCTTTTTGCTGATTTCAAGAAGTATCTTGATGATGAAAATTCCAAAGATTTAAAAATCATCATTGATGACCATGAATTTCGTGCTCACAAGTTCCTTCTTGCCATTCGATGTGCAACGCTTGCTAAAAAGTTTCAAGAAAGTCCACAAGTTGACAGTTTGAATTTAGTTGACATTTCTGTTGGAATGTTTGCTCGAATCTTGAAGTACCTGTACACCAATGAAGTTCCACAAGACGTGAATTTGTTTTATCTTTATGTGGCTGCTGGTAGACTTCAAATTAAAGACCTGAAAGATTATGCTGCAACAAAAATTATGGACTGGGTTAATATTGGAAATGCTCTTGAGATTTTTGAGTTAAGCTGCAAATATGAACATAATCAGTTGATGAGGAAGGCTTATGCTGAAATCAAGAAGAAATATCCGTCGATTAACTTCAGCGACGAATGGCTGATGCAGTCTGAAAAGTTAGCAAATACCATTGAAGGATTAAAGAAGCAAGAAGCAGAAATGAAGCATTTTGAGCATTAATTTAAAGTTATGAATATTAAGAAGTAGACATTTGATGATTATTTAATGGAGTTGAATTATTTACGTATTCTTCGTGCTTGTTCCTACATTAACTCATTTTTATTAATTCAGAAATTATATTTTCATATTTAAATTTCGATTATTAATTTATATTATCCTCCATATTTACACAAAAAATAATAATAATGTAGTTCTTATGCATTTAAGTGCCTCAAACATAAATAAATTGTCATCATCCAAAAAGTTTAAGAAGTAAAAAATTTAAAAAAAAAGTCAGAAAATTCTAGCATCCTCATATCCCATTGTCATATCATTTGATGCCAAAAAGTTTGTCCTGTCAACCTTTTGAATATTTCCAACACGGAAATCTACTTTGAAATTTTTACGGATGTTATTTGTCCACCTACAGTACAAACATTTTGTTGCTGATTCGATGCAGTTTCTACTGAAAATTTATTTGTGTAAAATATTCCGCTTGGCTTTATGACTATCTCAGCTAATAATGGGCAATTACAGTAAATATTGTGTGTTGGAGAAATTTAATGTAAGTCAGTTCCATTAGAGAAAAGATTGAGAACAAAGTTGCTTGAATACTTAATTATTTGACGGCTATTAGAGGATTTCGTCTATAGTTTATGAGTCATGGTGGTTTCCAAGCTGAGGTTTGCTTAAAAAATTTTATACCAAAAAGTTAAAGCAAGGTGTCAAGAAAATGTTTAAAAAAATCTCAGTAAACCCCCCCCCCCCCCCCTTCTTCCTAAAACGCGAACGTAATAAAAGAAAGACCCCAACAAATTCAAACATTTTAAATCGAAATGCATCAAAAACATCCAAATCAAATTAATAAGGAACATTGAAAGTTCGACATGGTTTTAGTTTGTGTCAAACAC
This sequence comes from Chironomus tentans, assembly GCA_963573255.1. Lineage (NCBI taxonomy): Eukaryota > Metazoa > Arthropoda > Insecta > Diptera > Chironomidae > Chironomus > Chironomus tentans. Next base: position 29,509,061 of record OY754303.1, on the reverse strand, counting down.
AAACAATGCAAAATTGAAATTTCAAATTAATATCCTGAAGCATTCAGTTATTTGAAATAATTAATGTAACCCACATTTCAAAACCAGAACATTTGGTCATCGTATCTTTTTCATGCCTGATCAATATTCAATTAATGCAAATAATTACATTTTACATGTAATTACATTATGGAATTTCGTCTAATGTGTTCTCCGAATATAAAATTACATCAAATATGAGATAATTATAGCAAAATTAATGCATTCTAATAACACATAAGTTCATAGACAATGGCTATCTATTTCATATTCGACACCATACAGAATGATTTCAATCGGAATAATAATGATTATTCGTGTCCATTTCTCATACTATAATTGTACCTTACATCAGAATATGGAAGTCCAATAAAAAATGTTTTTGTCTTCAGCATATACATATCCATTTACTGCCAATGGTTATGTCAGCAAACATGCTCGATGCAGAATAAAAAAAAACATCGCAAATTGTACGGAAAATTGTCATTTTTTGTTACACGGAAAGAATTGACGATTTTGAACATGTTTTTATGCAAGACACAACCATCATTGTCACATTTTCGTCGCTATGAATTTTTCATCTCAAACATGAGAATAAAATGCTTGGGGACCCATTTGATTGCAAAAAACGTATCATAGTGCAAATTTGTATGTAAATAATTGTAAATGTTTTTTAAAAATATATATATTAAGCTCGTGGGATTTTATGGCATGTTGTGTAGCATTTAAATGGGAATAAAATTGTTGCGGTATTTGTGTGGTGAGGATCCAATGAACATTATCCTATTATTTTTAAACAAATGTAGATATTTTTTTGTTATTGACTATTATGCTTTGGAATATTGATGAATCCTATTAGTGTGAAAAATTGTTTAAATGGTTGTGGGTGGCTATTAAACTTGCTGCAACTGTTTCGAAATGTTTTATTCAATCTATGACATAAACTCACGAATTTAATTAAAATATTTGTGATTTGCATTTTTTCAATGATTTTTTGGACGGAATATGTTTAATGTGATGCGATATTTAGGATATGAATGATTTTGCAGATATAATGTCGTGAATATTAGTGTCCTAGAAGTATGGGATATGTCCAATTGATTTAAAAATTGTGACTCAACATCCATAATCTTCTTATAGCCATAACTTTGTTAGTTCCAAATTGTAAACAATTTTTAGACTAAGCAACTAAACAACATGACCAAAAATTTCAAATTGATGACCTGAAATAACCTTTAATCAAGGGGAAAACAACTTGATATATAAAAAAATTCGGTGTAAAATTGTGTAAATTTTCCACCGCTAGTGTAAAACCGGTGATAAATGGTGGAAAAATTATCCATCGAGTTGTTTTCCCCCTGCCTTTATTAGGAAGTTATTTCCATGTTTCCATGTTTTTGAATAGATTAAAATTGGTATGGGGTCGTTCACTTATTACGTTCGCTTTTTAGGGGGGAGGGGGGGTCTGAGATTTTGTAACAGGCCAAACAAAAAAAATTTTTTTTCTTGGAAAATTTGTAACAAGGGGGAGGGGGGGTCTAAAATTCCTTTTTTTGGCGTAACGTAATAAGTGAACGACCCCTATGTAATCATAAATTTCACGACAAGTCTGAAGAATAAGGTTTTATGTCACGACACTTCTTGAATAATAGTTAGTAATAAGAAATATATTTTGTTTATTATATTTTCTTATTTTTATTATATTTTCTTTATTAAAGCTAAGAAACTTTGGGGAACCAGTTGCTGTCACATATCGATAATTTAGATAAGATACCACAAAACCGGTATTGCTGTCAAGTTTTTAAGCTTGGTTTAGAATTATAAAATTGTTTTCAATACGATTTCACCAAAATTTTCCTTCCGCATCTAATTTTTCAATAAAAATCTAAAGCCATTAACCCATTTCAGCCACACAAAAATTTAATCACGAACTGTTTCTTTGAAAAACATCCAAAAGAATTTCTCACATTCTCATATTTACTTTACCGCAAAAAATACTTTTCTGACTCAACTCGAAATAATTTTCAATTCCTCTCACGAATTATTCCCGAAAAAAAATCTGTGCCTGTTTCTCCATCCAAACAATAAGATTGCAGTAATTATCAGATTTTCCGGCGCCAAAGCGTGAAAAGAATCCTAAAGAATGAGAAAATTAAATTGCGTAACGCTGAGACTGTGAGAGAAAGGGCACGAAAAGAGAAAAAACTAATTTTCCACTCGCATGACGTTGTGCTTTTTGTATATGTTTTGGATGAAATTTCAAGTGTATTTCCTTTTTTTCTTACAGATTAGTACGCAAAAATTTTATGAACATTTTAGTTGCTGTTGTTGTCAAGAGTTTCATTCATGTAAAAGATTATTAGAAGGGATGGGTTCTTATGGAATTTTTACTTATTTCTTGCTTAACATCTTGTGTATCTTTGGGGTCATTCATTTATGACGTATATCTTTTGGGGGGGGGGGTGGTCTGGGATTTTGTGACATTTTAAATAAAAGAAATTTTTTGAATTAAATTTTATGACAAGGGTGGATAGGGTCTGAAACTGAATGACCCCTTAAGAATTCCTGAAATTATTCATATCGTTAACTATCCTTATGATTAGGGATGTCAAACCCAAATAGTGTCTACAGACCCAAATAGTAGAAAATTTTTATACTATTTTATGATAAAGAAATATTCCTTAGCATCAAATGGCTCTAAAAAACATTAAATTTTATTTTTCAATTGGTTTTGAATTGAATTAGAGCAATTAGTTGTTAACTATTTGGGTCATGAACAAATGAACGTGAACAAATGACGTTCAAAGGTTTGCTTTGTTACAATCCTAAAAGTTGAACATAACATGTGAACGACCTCGTATCTGAGTGGCAAATTTGAGTCATCTATGGAATGATTATGTGGTCCCAATATGTGATGTGTCACATAGTGTCACTAGTCTAGGAATTCTCGTAAGCGTCCACCCCCTCGGATTATAATTAATACATTTCTGTCGACCAATAACTGATTTATGGTTTGCTGATTTTTACAGAAATAATTTTTGTAAAGTCATTTTTTTGTGGTGAACTTCACTGAATCGTTAAACGAAAAAAGCTTTCCTTCTAATATTATACACTTGAATTAATCGCTTAGTTAGTCATGAGTCATGACGGGACTTAAAATATCTTATTTTATGCTTTACAATCTTCATCTGTTAAAATTCTCGTCTTTATTACTAAAAAGAAGTCGTTGTTTGAGAATTTGAGAGAAAATGCTATTACTAATGATAGCAGCGTTTGTGCTTCACTTTTTTCTGATAAACAGCCTTTGATAAGATAACTCTTTGCTATGAACTTTTTCAAACCTTTAAGTAACAGCTATGCGTCATTTGTTAAGTATGATATGCAATGTCATGTGGCATGTACTAAAAAGGAATTGTTTTTGAGTATTTATTTTTAATCGATCAGTTGAAATCGCTACTATCTTGGGGTTTTGGTATTCTGTAATTTTGATAGCCAAAAAAACATTTTTGAGCTGTTTTATGACGTCTTCAGTCAAATCATATGAGTACTAATGAAAATTACTGCTAAGTAAGTCAAACTATCAAAAAAATTTATTACATTCCATCCAAATATTCAGCTATAAATCAAATCTTGAAAAGTTGCTACAAAAATATCAAAAAATCCAATTTACTTAAAATGTGTTTTCTATTGCTCCCTAAAATAATAAAATTTTGATTCCACTATTACTCTAGATTTGGCAAAATTCCATTGCATTTCTTTTTTTTGTTACGTACTTTAGCACAATTTTCTCATTACAAATCTGATGGTTACATTTTGAGCTTTTGCCAAATCAATGTAAGACAGTGGAGTAAGCATAAAGCATGTAGATAAAAATCAAAGAGAATAAAAATCTTCACAGAGACTAAGTGGTGAGCTATAAAAAATTTATGGTGGAATTATAATAAGTGTGGCGATGCTAATAGCTTTTATGTGCTGAAAGCTTTTGTGAAAGTGATCTGAAAGGAAGCTTATTAACTCTGTTTTGTGGATATGTAGTATGATAATTGTATGCTCATTAAAACACACACTGTTCTATTAGCTGCAAAGTATATACAAGACTCTCAGCAAGTTTAAGTAGAAATCGGATATAAGAGCTCTTGACTGTAGATGAAGTCTTTAGTGACACAGAATGATTTTGATGATGATGCCAGTGGTGTTTTTGAAAACAAAGAGGATTAGAATATAGAATTGTAAGTTGCTCCAGGCATGGAACTTTTTTCTAATGTTCTGACATCCTCCCCTCCCTAAATGGATGGACGTTGTTTGAACTTGGAGTGTAATAAGTCAGTGCTAGTCAGCGGTGTAGCCGAAATTTTTTTAGGGGTAATTTTCAGAGATCGAAGCCGGCTTAAAATCATATAAGATTTGGCTTAAAATCGTATAATTTTTTTCGTCGAAAGTTAAATTTAGACTTGAATAACTAATTTATTGGAAACTTCTTTTTGTATTTGTAATCCTACATTCATTATTGTTCTTTTCCAATAGTTTAAAATGTAATAAATATAGCTTACTAATTAATTCCTAAAATAATTAAAACAATCAATGTTTATAGCTAGCAATATAAAATAATATCAACTGCAGTATCCAACTTTATACCGATTGTTCTTGGATTTCCCCTCAAGTCATCATTCAAAACAAAACATTCTAACTAAGTCATGCAAATTGTAGAATAACATTAAAATTGTTCATCGAACATTGCTAAAATCAAAAGAGTATAAAATGATATACTTTATGCCATTCACGTTTCTCATCATGATAACATAAAGCAAATTACGATCTGATATAATGAGATTCTGTTCGATTACGGATGAGAAGGCAGAGCTCCAATTTTGCATGAATAGATTTAAGTACTTTGATTTTTGTTGTGATTTGAATTTGAGGAAGCTGGGGAGATTTGAAAATCGAAGAGGATGAAAGATAAATTATCAACTGTCAATTGTGAATAGTCGGTTCATTTTTATTTACTTTTTATGGCTTTTCGTGATTAAAAAAAGAATCTTTTACGGCATGCTTATAGTCCTTTACACAAAAAAATTGATTCTTACATCAACATGACAAAACGATTTGCTTTATGTCGTTTTTTGTTACAAAATTACAACAAAAACCTTCTCGGCCAGCAAGTTGCTTTATTTTATAGCCCCATATGATGTATAAATCTTCTCATCAAGTCAATATCATAAATTTTACTTCATATCTTTTTCCTTCTACATTTTTATACGTCTCGTATGGAATAGTTGGCATTCACTGAAAATTCTTTTCCTTGCCAAATTGACGACAGTGAGATTTTCGGAATTTTATTCGCATTATATGTTATCACGACATATCCATCATAAAATATTAGTGCTACTGTAACAAGAAATTTGTCTAGTTTTTTGTTTGCACAAGAGTAATGCCTGCAATCATGCTTAATCATTGTTGATATGCTTTAATATTTTCACCTTAGAATCACATCTTGCAAAGATAGAAACTTCAGCGTAGGATGTAGGATGCTGGAAAGAATGTTATGAATTTTCACTATAAATTTCTCATATTTACTTTAATCTTCTTATTTTTCATCCTCCCACATCTTTTTTCTGAGCATTCACAATATGAAATTATGTTTACGCCAAGGTTTATGACCTAGCTTTTTATAGCCTATGCTCAATATTTTTAAGACTCTTTTATGCGACTGAATGAATCTTTGATGGAGGATATTATGGTCGTCAATTTGTCTCCTTTTCGTTGATATATTTTTGCTAGAAAAAAAATATTTCGATAAAATTGTAATGAGTGGGGAAAGAAAGTCAAAAATTTCATTTTTGATGGACATCATTAGCACTAGAGTGAGCAAGGGATGTCAAGCTTTCAGGGTCGTAGTCAGAAATTTTTCGAGGGAGGGAATTTCAAATTTATTGTATGAGTAAATTTTATGGGGGTTTTTTAGGTTTTTTTTTCTAAAAAATCTTGGCAAATTGAAGAATTTGTCGGTGAAGGGGGGGGGGGGGGATCTTCAAATCTGACTTCGTGCCTGCAGACTTTTGCTTTATTAAATTAAATTGATAATAAAAATTAAAGAGTTGAGAAGACATTGCCATTAGGCATGTTCCCTCAGTGAATGACTATTTTTTTAAATTTATTATTATTAATGAAAATCCTGGAAAATTCCCAAAAACCACATCGAGATGAATTAAGCATATATCACTTCCAACTTGACAATAATCGATAAAATAAAATAAGCCAACTTGCATAAAGCACATACCCGCACAAACGATTTCGATATTAATAATTTATCGACCATCCTCACTAATTTGTCAATCTGACGTCTTGGTTTTATGTTTATTGCACATACGTCGAAAGCTTTATCATCAAAATATTGAAAACATTCTATTTATTATCTCCATCATGCTTAAAAAAATGAACAAAAATTGAGCAAAATTTATGGATGAAAAAATGAATAATTGAAAATTTATTGTTGGTGCCTTAACGTCTAGAAAATTCTGTCGAGATAATGATGAAAATTTTTCTGAAAAGAATTTTTTCATTATATTTAATTTTGAACAATGCAATGAAATGTTCACTTTAAGGAGGAACAATGTAAAAAGAATTTGTGTTTATGGTGTTGAAAATGTCGTAACTTGTTGCATAATCATTTTACGTTGACAACACACTTCATTTTCATGTAAAACCCACCCTCTTCTGGGTATCAAAAAATATGTCGTACATATTTTATGTTTGCACATTAAATACACACGAGCATTATAAAAGGCATAATAGAAGTGAAATTAATAAAGAAGGAAAAAAATTTTTCCTTCAAACTCGCGACGCAGAGTAAATCATGCTTCCTTATTTTTCATCATAAATATCATCCAGGTGCTTCTAACGACATTGCAGTGAATAATGTCGTCTAAGCTCATAATGATGGGGTAAGAGTAGATTTTTTTTCTATAAGGATGTCACCACACAGAGACAATTTATAATGCGTGTTGTGCGTGCATAACAGATGGTTTTCTAGTTCTGTGAATCAGATATGAAGAATTTTTTTCGTCATAGGCATTCAAACAAAAAGAAACTTACATGAGAAGTTACGAAGGATTTCTTCCTTACGAGGATGAATTCTTTAGACCTAAGAATTAAAACCTAGACTTATATTGGGTTGGTGACTTAATACTTCGACACTTTTTAAGGAAATTTGGAAAATTTAATATCTATTCAATGAAAGCAGATATTAAAACAAAACAAACGCTTAAGGAAAACTTGGTGGAAAATCTAGAAAAAAAGTAAACTCAATAAAACTAAAACGATTTGTTTTGAATTCACTTTTCTTTAAAGTTTTCCATTAAGTGATATTGGATCTTTATCTTAAGATTTAGTTCCTATACCCCAGTAACCAAAACCGTTAAAAGTTAGTTAAAAACTATCCGAAAGTTAGTCACAGCTAGTTATTAACTAACTTTTTAACGGTTTTTGTTACTAGGGATATTAAACTTAATAATATCACAACTTTCAAAAATTTTCCTTGCATGTTTTCCACGTGACGTCATTTTGAATTTTCCATGAACGAAATTTGAAAAAAGTGGAAAGCCTCAATTTTCTCAAAACTAAGGCACCAATTGAAAAAGGGAAAACACAGTTATATATAAATTCGAAAAAAATTTAAGCTACGTCCCTGGTTCTAAACAAAGAAAATTTGTGGAGCTTAAATGATAAATGAAAAGAAGAGAAAGGTTTACACACGAACAGCATCAAGAAGGAAGTTTAATTTTACATTCTTAGAAATAAAATTCCATTAGATTAAATTTTAAGATCATGAAATGAGAATTTTGTGGATTTCATAAATATTGTAAAATATTACGCATGAAATTACCAGAAGAAATCTTGTAAGGTAGCTTAAAATCTGAACACGTCAACAACTATACCGTAATGATGGTCATAAGTTACGAAATTCTACATTACTACTTCCTAATACAAACAACTCATTCAATAAATTGTTTGCTATTTGATCTCCAAAAAAAATTAAGAATTCGCAAGAGATCTAATGATGAAGTTCATTTGTGTTAGCTATAAAGCAATTTAAGAACGTAAAGATAAGAGAGATTGTACACATTCATAGTTCCATTGGGTATAGACACAAAAAAATCAAAAACACATTTTCATCAACAGCTAAATCTAAGTCAATTAAGTACACATTTGTTACTCACGTGCTTAAACACAGATAAAAATAATATCTTTATAAATATACAGAACACATGTATATTCACAGAAAAAAATCAAAACAAATTTATTGTTTCGTTGACTGGAGTAGAGAACAGTCGGGATTAGATATGAAGTCAATTATTTTATTATTCAGTATTTTGGCAATTGCAAATGCCGCGAATATTTTGTACATTTCAAATGTGCCTTCACCCAGCCATTTTATTTGGTGAGTAGACATAGTTTTTTAATGCATAGACATAGTGAATTAAATTGTAATGAAGTTAAAGTGCATCCTAGATAAGGAGCCATTCAAAAATTTCGTCCATCATAAAATGGAATTTTTATGCTGATTTTTTCTCCTATCTTTGTCATAAAAGTCTCATATGAGAGAAATCATTTGCTTGAAGTGATTTGTGTTTGAAGAAACACATTTCTATATCTAGCACTTTTTGAGGCAATTCCGCTTTCTGGACAAAAATCTTGTATTTAAAAATCCACTACAAATGGAATAAGCTTTCTCAATGTCAAGACCGAGACCCGCTTTTCGGTCAAAAGTAGATGGCCAGCCTACCCCTTCGTTAACGAAAAATAAAAGACAAACATTATTCGTCATCATTTAATACTAAATTAGGCTATCTTGACAACCTATCATCCAACTGGTGTTTACTACTTTAAATCTTATCTCAAATCACCCTTCTTAGATCTTAATATCTAACAGGAACGAGTATGAAGAATCAATGTTATCAATATATTTTAAAAATATCAAAACTGATAAGAAAAACTAATCCATCCATTCATTCATTCCACAGGTGTAAATCTATTCTTCATTCACTACATGAACGTGGACATAACTTGACTGTTTTGAGTCCCGATGTAGAGGAATCGAAACCAAATTTGACATTCTTACATCTTGATAAAGTTTATTCAGAAATTTATAATGGAAGTGAGGAGATAAATTTTCTAGAAATGAATCAAATTGGAGCAATCGATTTGTTTACGATATATACAGATATATCAAAAAAGTCATGTAAAGGCAGCATCGAGTCTAAAGGATTCAAGCAGTTTATGGAGTATCCTAATGATTTTAAATTTGACCTAATAATGCATGATATTACGATGGATTCGTGTCTACTTTTAATATTTTCAAAAATTGGAGATGTTTCTATGATTGGTCTTTCTGCTTTTAATGCACCAGGTGTATTTGGAGCTAACTTGTTATATCCTGCCTTTCTTCCGGCACATGATTTGATTTACACATCAAAGATGAATTTTTTCCAGAGATTAAATTCAGCATTAGCTCATTTAATTGAGTACGGTTTTCGAGAATATGTCATTGATCCTGCAGTTGATAAGATAGTGCATCAATTTTATCCAAGCATTCCAAAAATAGCCACTTATAAAAAGAACTACAAAATGTATCTAATAAATAATGAGCAAATTACTGATCATAAACAGCCATCTTTTGCTAATCAGAAAAATGTCGGCGGTGCACAAATTAAGGAACCAAAAGATCTTCCAGATGACCTCAAGACATATGCTGACAGTGCAACAAATGGATTAGTTCTGTTCTCTTTAGGAACAAATGTTAGAAGTGACTCTTTAGGTGACGATAGATTAATCAAAATATTGAAGGCATTAGGAAGACTTAACAAGTATAAATTTTTATGGAAATTCGAGACAACAGACAAACTTCCAATTGATCTTCCGAAAAATATCAAAATTCAAGCATGGATGCCGCAAAACGATGTTCTTGCCCATCCAAAAACAAAATTGTTTATTTCTCATTGTGGATTACTCAGCACACAAGAATCTCTTTGGTATGGAGTTCCTATTCTGGGTTTTCCTGTATTTGCTGATCAGCCTCAAAATGCTTTGAAATTGAAGGAACTTGGAGTTAGTGAAACATTGGGAATTCATGATTTTAGTGAGGATGAACTTTATGAGACTATCAAAAAGTTGCTGGAAGATCCACAATACACTGAGAATGCTAAGAAAATCTCAAAAGCCTTACATGATCGTCCGATGACAGCTCTAGAGGAAGCAACATATTGGACTGAATGGCTTCTTCGTAATCCTGATATAGATCTTGAAGGAGCTGCTGCAGATTTGAACTTATTCCAGAGGCATTCACTGGATCTTTATACATTCTTTTTATTCATTGAATTGATTATTCTTTATGTCTTATTTAAGATTGCGAAATTCATTTACAATTTATTTTGTGGAAAGAAGAGCAAAGTTCAAGTTAGGAATGAAAAGAAAAGAAATTAAGTCAGATCAGAATCAAAAATGTCTTAAAAAAGTTTTGCTCTCAGAATACAAGAAAAGCTCATAAATGTTGATAGAATAAACCTTAAAATTTATTTCCACCGTTAACCTTTTCCATTTCTCTAAAATCATCAAATAAATTATTAAAATGGATTGCCTACCTCAATATTTTATGAGTCGTCTACAGGTGTTTGAAATAAAATCGTCAAGAACAATGGCTTTTGAATTTATAAAATATAACACAGAACAAAATGGTACAAAAAATTTTATTAATAAAAATCTACGAACATATTTTTTATGTCTATGCTTCATTCATGCTTTATTTATATTCACATGACACTTGACATATTGTTTGCATTTAGGTATATAACAATTTTTATTTTATTTTTAAATAGCTAAGTTGGAAGATGTAGGCTATACATTTTATATGGGAGAGAATTAATTTCACAGGATTATGAAAATATTGAACATAAAAAAATCCAAAAAGTACTTAAATCAGTGTTTCTCACACTATGCTCTGCGACCCCCTAGTACAATGGTGTTCAATCTGTTTTGTGTCTTTCATTGCTTCTGTCGAAGCTTCAAATATTTTGTACATATCCACTGCGCCATCACCGAGCCATTATTTGTGGTAAGTTTAATACCTTCTACAATAATGCAAGAATAACGTTTAATGCTTTATAAAGCAAAAAAAAAAGTCAGAAACATTTTCACATGCTTCAAGCTTTAAATCACATTGAAACATTCAAATGACATTGAACTAGAAAACATTTAAAACAACTTTAAAGTATCATTAATCATTTTCTAAAGTACTTCATTAAAATCCTTTTAATTTTATATTCACAGGTGTAAACCACTTCTCCTTGCTCTTCGTGACCGTGGCCACAACTTGACAATATTAAGTCCTGATGTTGAATCTTCAAAAGTCAATTTAACTTTTTTTCATTTAGACCAGATTTATCCTATGGTTTTGAAAGAAGCAAGAGAGATGCAGTACCTTGAGGTTTCTAATTCTAATCCAATAGATATGTTCATGCTTTATGTGGAAACTTCAGATATTGCAAGTTTGATATCAAAAGAATATAAACAGTTACTCAACTATCCAGATGATTTTAAATTTGATCTAGTTCTACATGATTTTTTAACAGACCCGTGCTTATTATTTTTCGTACCGAAATTTGAAAAACCCAAATATAGGGTTTGCAGCATGCCAACACTTTTTGGAACAAATCTATTATATCCGTCATTTGCTATTGTGCATTCTGCTGAATACTTTGTGAAAATATTTTAAAAAGAATCGAATGTTGACAAAGTTGTACGTGAGAAACATCCAAATGTTCCATATCTTGGTGACCACAAGATAAATTACAAGCTATTCTTAATTAATCATAATCCGATAATCCCATACTTCCCTAATCAGAAAATGTCGGCGGTGCATAAATTAAGGAACCAAAAGATCTTCCAGATGACCTCAAGACATATGCTGACAGTGCAACAAATGGATTAGTTCTGTTCTCTTTAAAAACAAATGTTAGAAGTGAAATATTGAAGGCATTAGGAAGACTTAACAAGTGTAAATTTTTATGGAAATTCGAGACAACAGACAAACTTCCAATTGTTCTTATTAAAAATGTCAAAATTCAAGCATGGATGCCACAAAATGATGTCCTTGCCCATCCAAAAACAAAATTGTTTATTTCTCATTGTGGATTGCTCAGTACACAAGAAACTTTAATTTGTGATATTTTTTAATCTCTCAATATCTCAATACCTAAACTATTATGCTTTAAGCTATATTTCATCTTATTCTGCAAGTTGGCAATTCACAAATAAAAAGAATATTTCGATGATCCATAAATTGCACATTTTCTTTTATCCATTATTGCCATTATTGCAAAAAAAACACAGCACAATTTCCACATCATAACAAAAACGAATATTTTCATGAACAAAAATGTCTTTTATTGATTTTCTGTCACCAGAACTACATGCTTGACATATTTAACAATTTTTTTTCTTTATGGCATTAACCTCATTATTGATTTTACCAAGCATTCTTAGGAATATACCTGTATTTGATTAAGATGTGCTATGTTGTGGCATGAAATATTATTTTATTGAAATTAAATTAGACACGTGGATGGATATGAGTGACCACGTAAATAGCATAACCAACAAAAGCCCACAAAAAGGTGAGTCAAATTCCCAATTGTAATCATAGATTAATTGGACGTGGTTAGCTTTTTATGCTGAGTAATTTTTGTTCATTCGGGTGCTTTTAAATACAAGAAAGTGGGTATGTGGAGAGTAAATATTGAGTGGGTGTATAAGTTCTCTTCTTGACATATCAGTTAACTGGTATCTTGATAAATGTTTCACCGCAGCAAAGCAAGCATGAGTTTGTTCTTTTTTGTTGCTAATGAAGAAAATTTTCAGGCTCTTTTTGTGTGAAACAATGAACCACAATGAACTTTTACCTTGGATTGAAAATTGAAATTATAAACTAATTTTCTAGGATGACAACTGTGGTGTCGTAAAAAATTGAATCTGAAGTAACTAGATAAATGACTTTGTAGACATGTTGTCAGGTAGAAGATCAGAAATCTGTAATCCGCATTTTAACAGGACATGTATTCAATTATTACAAGAATTATACGATTCTCACACAAAATAGAAACAAAAAACTTGTAAACGTACGCAAAAAGTCAAATGAGTCATATTATCATAGCCTATATTGAGTCATGGGCGTACCCAAGGGGGTCCGGACCCCTCGAAAAAAATTTTATATGTAAATTTTTTTCTGTAAAATTATTTTTCTCTTTAAAAATTTTACGAAACTCTAATTAGTTAGCTTTTTTTGTATCCCCCTAAAAAAATTTCTGGGTACACCCTTGCATCGAATTACAGTAAAAACTAAAGGTCTAAGTTTATCATAAGCTTTGAATAATCCCAGGTAAGGAAGCAAGATATCCATACAGAAGTGTAAAAAACCAGATATTCCCCACTAGCCGTTACGTAATATTTGAACGACCCCATATTGCAACATTTTTGCTCATACTTTTATCACTATAATATGGAATAAAAGTTTTATATTAAATTTATAAAGTTATCCATAAACTATCGCGTAATCCAATATTAAAGCCATGTTGCAGCAACAATTTGTATTACTTTATTACGAAATACCTACGATGCAAACTTTTTTCAGCATTTAAAACATTTGTTGAATATCAGAAAATTTTAAATTTTCTTAGAAATTTCTTGAACTTGTTATAAAAAGCAGCTGGTTATGATAAGAGAAAATAGAAGCGAGGAAAGTGTAAGGTCATGGTTAATGATGTTGAAGCATGAAATACTTAAAGTTTCATGCTTCTTCAAGGCGACAAAATTTTTATTTTCTTTACATAGCTTCAAGTTACGGAAAAAAAGTTCACAATTTCTGTTGTGGAATTAAAATTTTGTTTCAAAGGCTTAAAGGTGTTTTGAGGATCAAAGGAAATATTTTAATAATGACTTGAAAAGGACAAATTTAACTGGAATTAAATTGTTATTTATTGGGATTCACTCAAGTTGATAAAATGCTTGAGTTGTTGCGTAAATTTATGTGAAATCTTGTTTAAGTATTAAATATTATTTAGAGAATGGAAATGTATTTTAATAAATGTCACAGTTAATGCATAGATATCAAATCATATGAATAAAAAACATATCAAATTATTTTCTCGTTAACTGATGCTCAATTATCCAAATATATCTAATATACCTATCCGGTATGTTGCCTAAACACCCAGCCACAGAGTCTTTACTCCCATATTGACAGATTCACCTAAAAATGGTTCAATACCCCAGATTCCACTCTGCTTAAATGCTGAAGCATTTAAATTATTAAATAATTCACATTCCTAGAAGCATCATCAGCCCGTAAATGAGGGTATAATTATAATTTTTTGTGTTTAATTGACCCAAATAAATTCGAATAAAGCCCAATGCCGCCAAAATTGACAACTTCCTTTCGTTAGACTTTCTAAAAATAATCTAATTTAAAATTTAACGACCATGGTTGATAATTTGAGTGGCACCCAATTAATATTCTAATGAAGCAGCTCATTTTAATATTTCACGCAAATTATCATGAAAATATTTTTAGCTATTAAGTTTAGCATGTAACGGTCTAAACTGAAATAATTCAGCACGTTCCTTTTTGAGTATGACCACACCTTTGACGTTCGATTCGTTCTGCTTTGAAATTTATGAATGTTTGATTGGTATGCAAGAGTTCATTGCATGCTGTCTGGTGAACTATAAATGTTCCTTGAGATATATTCGATTTTTTTTCCATATATTTGGGTTGAGAAGGCATTGACATGTTGAAGTATACAGATCAGGGGCGTAGCCAGAAATTTTTTTGAGGGGGGGCCCAAAAAATTTTTTTGATGTTAATAACTCAATTTTCAGATAATCATATTAAATATTGTTGTAGTAGTAAATAATACGGCCGAGCGAAGCGAGGCCGACAAAAAATATCATAAAATTTTGAAAAAAATTTCTTATCAAATTTTTTTTGTATGAGTTTTTGGTTTCCAGACTGGGGGCCCGGGCCCCCAGTGGCCCCCCCCTGGCTACGCCCCTGATACAGATATCTTAAAAATGTTCATTACATATCCTTAATCGTAATTTTATCGATATTTAGATCCCGAAATTAAATTTATTTTAATTTAATTTCCATTTCATTGTCATTAAGGTTAATTTCAAGCACAATTCGATTCAAATTAATTAAAAATCGATACGATCTAGACAAGAGGAATGAAATGTTATTTGTTGTTTTTGGAAACAGATGAAAGCTTTCAATTGGAAAGAACTTTCCATTAATTTTCCAGTTAAATATGGAAAGTGTTCTTGCCACGTGTGTCTTGCTTTTTGTTCCTTAATCCTTAATTGAATTCTTTCATGACTTTTTTTATCTCAACTTTTGGTCGTTAATTTTATAAGGAACAGCTTTCGGCTAATTGCCTTTTCTCCTCAAGGTTAATGGGAGAATAATTTGCAACAATTTCAAGATTTTTATCATTAATTTCTTTCCTGTTGCTGAGAGAAATAGCTTTAAATGGATAAATTTACTTTTCCTGGTGGAACAATGTAGTCAACAGGGCAGCACCATGTCACCATATTAACGACAAAACGTCACAGAGACACAGACAGTCGTCATGTCATGGCTGAAAAAATGAGATTTGTCGCAGGGTCGCTCGAGCTTGCGTAGCATCCGAACGATTCCTTAACACAGACAATCAAAATAAACTCAGTGAACTCTAGACCAGGGAAAAGCACCAAACCAGCGGAACCGAGAAAATAGACACCAGACAAAAGGACCTTGCTATGGACCATCTATATTTCCATAAATATTTTGTTAAAATCAATCATGACGTCAAACCTTAAAATTAATTAAGCAATAATTATGCCTAAATTATGGCAAAGTAACGGAATCACTTTATCAACATATTTCACTTCGAGCTCATCTCCAACCATTCCAATAATTTCCGAATTAATTATGCTCATTAAATAAATCAACAAAAAATTGTCTGTAATAAAAGTTAATATGTCTTGACCCTATAAATTACCCTGAATATTTCACTCTATCCTGCTTAATTAATCAAATCAAAGTGTCATTAACTTCTCAAATTGACGGCAATTGCCTTTTATTTTCGCATTTTATGCTATTATCAAAAAAATATTAATTTGCGCTGCTCATATTGTTTAAGTTCATCAGACTTTTTGAAATTTTTTTGGTCTATAAGTGTGCGGTGGTGAAAAAAAAGATTGGATACCACTGGATTATGGTATTAAAATTTTTGATTGAATAATTGATAATCGTTTCTTATTGTAATACAAAAAGTGAACATAAATAAATAATGAACAACTTAATAATTTAAATGGTGATTTGATAGTTTCTTAAAACGAGAGAAGAAAGGTCAGCTTAAGAGGTGAATATGATGATGAATATTTCAAACAAGTAATTAATTCGAGGGGTCACTTAATTCCATTTTTAAACTTAGTCACTTCTCGTGAGTCACTGGAAATAACCCGAGATAACAATATTTTCTAAATTAAAATAGATTGTTAGGTGCATGGCTTCTCGGGTATATCTCTGCCATACTAACCGGCCCCAGAAATTATTCAAATTAGTTTACTAAAATTTACTTTTTGAATTTAGGGATCGTTCGCAAATTACGTCACGGTCTATAAGATGAGATGACTCGAATATTTTTCCACGGTTCTAACAAAATAATTATTTTTCCTTAAATAATTTGTGTCAAGGAAGAGACAAGGTGTTAAAAAAGTAATTTATTTACGTGACGTAATGTACGAACTACCTCTTCTTTGACCACAATCATAATTTAAATATTCAATCACTTCATGTTGAAGAAACTAAAAAAATCTATATGTATAATTAATTTACTGAGAATTTCATTCGAATAAAAGAGAAGCTTGAGAGCAAATAATTGAGATTCTTTACAATCAACAAAGCAAAATGTTTTTAAAAATAAGATGACGATGCCATTCATTATAAAATCGTCGAAGCAGAAAGTACAAAGTTAGCAATAATTGATAATGAGGTAAGCATTTAAATCAGAATCACAAAATTTCATGTTGATAATTCTTTATTTTTGTTAGACTTTTGATCTTTATTTGCTGCATCATTAAATTATCAAAATCACGACGTACAGATCACGCCAGAAACTTCCACGCTCTCTTGTGTTAGTTTTGAGTATAAACAAATATTACAATCCACACTGTCTTGTTTTAGATTAAATATGATATTTGTATTTAGTTCGAAAAAAGAATTTGAAAAACCACAGTTTTTGGAAAATTATTCGTAAAATATTTTAAAACTTCAATAATTCTTTAATTAAAGCTTCATTTTAACTAAATTAAGTACAGAATGATAGCTACTGACTTATTTTATACATCAAATAACAAAACGAATATAAATATCAAAAATAGTTTTGAAGAATTTTATGAAAAAGTAAATCTACTAGAAAAAATCTTTCGTGGATTTACCCTTATAGATATTTTAGTTTTAACAATATCTAATATTATACCATTAAGTTTGTTTTGTACAACCACATTCTTCACTCCTATTCACTCCATTCAGGATGTAAAAATTTGCTCAACCTAATCCGGTTTTCGTCCAAACTAATTAATATTAATAAGTAGTAAAAGTATGCGGCCGAGGTAACGAGGCCGCGAAAAATTTTTGGACCACAAAATACTCGTTTTTTGAAGTTTTGAACCCGTAGATGATACTTAATCCAAAAAATTTATAAACAGAAAAATGCAGACTTGCGATACACAAGTTTGGCATCATTAGATTTTTCTAAAACACAAGCATTAATACCGCATTAAAGTAAATTCAACTATTTATATCTTACGTATATCTATAGGCCGTAAGTTTTGTTTGTGCGACTGCAAACTTATACTCATAGAAATAATTTTACCGAACTTTAACTATTTGTATGCAAATTTTAGCCAAAAAATCGATAAAATAGCGTTTATAACATATTTGGTTAAAATTAACATTTCTGGTTAACTTAATTAATTTTTAGGATAATAGTTATGATCCGAAAAATATTAATTTAACTTTTGTTAAAAAATAACTAAATAATTGTTAAAATTAACAAATTTTATGGTAATGATTTTAACCAAAAATTAATATTGATGCACAGTGGATCAATATTTTTTATGCCCTAATTTGCACTCAAAAAATATTAATAGTTCAAAATGTTCAATAAAAATGAGATCCAGTAATCATGCAGAGCCTCTATGTCTAATAAAACAAGATCCAGTAAACATCTAGAACCTCTATGTCCGTTTATATAAGATCCAGTAACATCCAGAACACCTCTTTCCAATTATATATGATCCAGTAAACATCCAGAGCATCTATGTTCAATAAAAATGAGATCCAGTAATCATCCAGAGCCTTTATGTCCAATAAAATAAGATTTAGTTATCACCCAGAGCCTCTTTATCCAATAAAAATAAGATCCAGCTTACCATCCAGAGCCCCTATGTCCATAAAAATAAGATCCAGTTACCATCCAGAGCCCCTATGTCCATAAAAATAAGATCCAGTTATCACCCAGAGCCTCTTTATCCAATAAAAATAAGATCCAGTTACCATCCAGAGCCTCCATGTCCATAAAAATAAGATCCAGTTACCATCCAGAGCCCCTATGTCCATAAAAATAAGATCCAGTTATCACCCAGAGCCTCTTTATCCAATAAAAATAAGATCCAGTTACCATCCAGAGCCCCTATGTCCATAAAAATAAGATCCAGTTATCACCTAGAGCTTCTATATCCAATAAAAATAAGATCCAGTTACCATCCATAGCCTCTATGTCCATAAAAATAAGATCCAGTTACCATCCAGAGCCCCTATGTCCATAAAAATAAGATCCAGTTATCACACAGAGCCTCTTTATCCAATAAAAATAAGATCCAGTTACCATCCAGAGCTTCTATATCCAATAAAAATAAGATCCAGTAATCATCTAGAGCCTTTATGATAATTCAATTTTTTTTTAAAAAAATCCATTTTTTTCGATTTTCAAAGTGCTGTAGAATCTCAGGATTAAGTCCAAACATAGTCATGTGGGGTATTTTTGTAAATGTCATGGAAAGGACTATAAGATAGGATACAAAGTTATATCCAGTTTGAAAAAAACCCTGGGTCGTCAGGCGTTTGAAGAAAAGTGTAATTTTTCCTAGGTTTGTCAACTTTGACAGCCTTAAAATCACTGAAAATTTCAAAATTTCCTAAAATGACTTTCCATTCCCCTGGTCGCTTGATATGTGTGACCAAATGGCAAAAAAACCAAATTTCCATATGCACATGGCTCGGCTGTGACCCTGATCACCAAATTTGTGGACCCTAAAAAACACGTTTTTCGAGGTTTTGGACCCTTAGATGATGCTTAGTGAAAAAAATTTATATACAGAAAAATGCAGCCTCGCGATACACAACTTTTGGCATCATTAGAATTTTTTTAATAATAAGTCTTAATACCGTAATAAAAAAAGTGTGTTTTTGACGAAACTAATAACTTACACGCTTTTGCGTGGAAGTTAAATTGTATTACTTTAAATTGCACTTTCGACAATCATGATTCTGTGTATGAAACAGTTTATTCATGTATCGTTAAAAACCTTCACACAACTTTCAATGAACGATCAGTGACTGAGGTAATTGGAACTCATAGAAATAGCAAATCCAACAGTGATGTCAAGCAGGTCTTCATTAAGTTCCAAAATGTTCCTTATCTTCCTCTAAATCTCAACGAGTTCTTCCCAAATCTTGAAACTTTTTATGTTATGAAATCAAATGTACAGCATTTAATGAATGGGGATCTTGATGGACTGAATAAATTGAAAATCTTTGATGTCTCGCATAATCCAGTTGAACAGTTGAGCGAAGGGTTCTTTAAGGGACAAAAGACAATCGAAAAAATCTCATTTTATGATTGTCATATAAAGAAAGTCAACAGAGGTGCACTTGATGATCTGACAAACCTTAGATCCATGTTTTTCGATCAAAATCCATGCATTGACATAAGATATGAATCAGACAGCCACTATGGAAGCATGATAGACGAATCAATTGAAGAAGTTGCAGCCGATATTTATGACAAATGTCAAGGCATGGGACTTAGCTTAAGGACAAATCAGACTGAATTGTGCCATGGAATCAAAAATGTCAATGAAAATTTGACAAGTGACAAATTGGTATCCATAAATAATAAAGCTCAAGAGTCATCAAGCAACTGGTCAACAATTTTAACAATTTTATTAGCTTTCACGATGTTGCTGAACATAATTTTCTCTATTGTTTTAGTGAGAATTGTCAGGAACAATTTTAATGGTAACTGGCAGGAGATGAAGAATGTTTTAGTTTAAAAATGTATGTAAAATGTATCAAATTTATCAGTCACGCTCACAATTTATGCCATAATAAACGAAAGCAATGTTAAAACTCAAGATTTCAGAAAAATCTCAGCATTATTGTTATTATTTCTCATTATCGTGGAGTGTCTCATCGTGAAAGGAGCTATTTGATATTTTTCAATTAAATCAGTAAGAGATAAAGTAAAAAATAAATGATTATTGATTTTTGTTGTATTAATGCTTGACATTTGACACCGTTAAGCGAGAAATAAATTAATAAAATAATGCAAATCAAGTAAGTAAATTTTGTCTACCCTGTATTATCTGATTTAAGTCAGATCTTCTTTGCCTAAGGCGCGTTTCTTCATGAAATAAATTTTTCATTTTTTAAAACTATAGGTTTATCACTCTGGTTTTACTGTACACGTTCCTTCAGTCGTCTTATCAACTTAAACTTCAATGCGAATTTTTGAATGCTTATATTAACTCTGATTATCATCCAATGTACTCATGCAATGCTGAAAATTTAACAACATCGTGGAATGATCGTAATGTGACTGAAATTTCTGGAAAGCACTTACCTGGAATGGATAACAAAGATGTTAAGTTTTTATCAATTTTTCATCAGAACTGTCATTTTGTTCCAAGAAATTTGGATCGATTCTTTCCTAATCTTGAAGATCTTACGATAAGAAAATCTAATATTCAATTTTTATTGACTGGCGATCTCGATGGTCTGAATAAATTAAAGACTTTTGATGTGGCTAGCAATCCAATTGATCATGTTGGAGAGGATTTCTTCAGTGGACATTCTTCAATAACTTCAATTTCCTTTCATTATTGCAACATTAAGAAAGTCGATTTTGGTGCATTCAATGATTTGAAAAATTTATCAATCATTGATTTTGAGTTCAATGAATGCATCGACACTACGCAAAATTTTAATAAAAATAATCCAGCGGAGAATTTCTTTACTCAAGTTTATTCACGCTGTCATGGGAAAGGAAATAGAATTAAAACAATTAACTTCAAGGAATGTCGCTTTAATAAGCATCAATCGACAACAATTATTCATAATATTAACTATTCATCCTTAAACTATATTTTGCTATTACTAGGAATGCTCAGCATGTTATTGAGTATACTATTAGCTTTGGTTTTATTCAGGGTTAATAGTAGGAGAAGTGAAAAAGAAAGTTTCAATGAGGCGGTGAACAATGAGTTCGTAGATTTCGAAGATCATGTATAACTTGAGACAGTTGACGAGCCAGAATATGCAGGTTTAGCTTAAAATGTCAAAAACTTTTTTGAGATTTAAATATTTTTTTCAAATTTTTGTGTAATTTTTTATACTACTGCTTCCTATTTTCCACTAATTCTGTATAATTTTAAAAAGTTCCATAGAATCAATAAGTAGTTCATTAAAAACATTCAATAAATCAGTTTTGTTTAGACTATAAACTACGTAATTTTCATATTCCTTATCACATTAAGGCGCGTCGCGGCATCTTTAATTTTAAAATAATATAAAGCAAACATAAACACTTGAAGTGATGAAGTACTCACTTGCTTTTCAATTAAAATTATTCGTTATCTCATGTTTTATGGAATAGTGCCTTTATATGTAAATAAGTGATGTTTAGGTAAAATATTAGGTCAATAAAATTGATTTTTTTGCATTATTTTTATTAATATTTTTTTAGAGAACATGGGTTAATGTTAAGTTATTGATTATGATCGTAGCTAAGACTAATTTTAAGAACGGTTTTTTTTCTTCTTAATCATAATTTTCATTCTACATGCTGTCTTTGATTTTATGTATATTCTAGTATACTAAAGTATTTCCGTTTTATTTTTGATCCGAACCTCCTGTTTAATTTTTTGTGAGCGATGGTCATCCAAAATTTTATAACTTTTTTTAATTCTCTTGAGAATTTTATTTTTCTCTCAGGAATGATGAAAGCAAAACTCTCCTAGTAAAATCTCCATTTGGAAGCCACAATGAGCTCGGCTTCCTAGTGCAATCAGTGCTCATGAATTTTTTTCAGAATTTTTGGGATTTTTCAGGATTAATCCTGAAATTTCTCACCTTGATTAATACAAATCATATTGAAATTTTTATGAAATTAGATCAATGAGATCAAAAGTTACCATTATATTACACTTACAAAATAAAATTGATCAGGAAGAATCAACTTTATAACAAATTTTATAAAATGAACAAAGTTTAATAAATTTATTACTTTTTGTACCGTTATCAATAAAAGGAGATCACTTGATTCTCATAAAAGCTTGAGACTTCTCTCAAAATTTTCATCATATAGCTGCAAACGTATTTTGAAAATGTCAACTTAATATTTTTAATCATTCTTTAATTTGCAGCAGAGCAAGAGAAGTGATTAAAGACATAATGTGAGTAAATTACGTTTAATTGAGTGATTTAATTTCTAGTCCTTAAAATTTTCTCAATTTAGGTACGGTGTAGCTTTGATTTTACTTGCTATCAACTTGAGTCATCAGATGACAATGCATTGTAATTTTAAAATCGAGTCACTATATATGGATACAAAATACGCTTGTGTATTGAACAATTTCACAACATCCTTCAAGGATCGGGCAATTGATCAAGTCACTGGAGATCATGAAGCTGGGAGAAACCATAGTGATGTAAAAATGTTGTATGCCTATCACCAAAATATTCCCTATCTGCCAAGTAATGTTGGGGAATTTTTTCCTAATCTAGAAAGTTATTTTATTTTGAGATCAAATGTTCAGCACTTGATCCGTGATGACCTAGATGGACTTGATAAATTAATTCGTTTTTCTGTTGCTAATAATCCGATTGAATTGATAGAGAAAGACTTTTTTAACAAACGCAATGAATTGACTTTAATTTCGTTTGCTAATTGCCATTTGAAAAAAATTGAGCATGGAGCTTTTGATGGACTTATTTCAATCACTTATCTCAATTTAGATAGCAATGACTGTATTTCAAGAACTTATGGTACATACATGCATAATTTGAGAATGCGGCCTCAATTACTGTTAGAAATATTAACAGATGCTTATGACAAATGTACAGGCAATGGACGGGTACTCAAAGTTCAAGAAACCATCAAAGATTGTGGCAAAAATGAACCTGAATTAACTGAAACTTTTGGATTTTTCTGCAAGTTAGGTACTGCAGTTATTTGCTTTCTATTTTCTATTGATGTGTTTTTAATGTTCATGATTATTACTGTATATAAAAGAAATCCTCAAAGAAGTTGGGTAATGAGCTTCAATATTAATGGTACTTGATTTTTTTTCAATTTTAAATCTGCTTAAAATAAAGGCTAATGTGGACAAATGTCAAAAATGATTGAGGGATCGTATATTTATTACCCCCCTATTCACTTATGACGTCCATCAAAAAATGGGATTTTTAGAACCCCCCCCCCCCCCCTCGTCACAAATTTTAAATTCAAAAAAATTTCTTTAATATAAAGTGTCACAAAATCTCAGAAACCCCCCCCCCTCCCCCTTAAATCATGGACGTCATAAGTGAATGACCCCTAAGGGGGTCTGAGATTTTAAAACAAGTTAAACTAAAGAGTTTTTTTATTCAAAATAACGGGGGGGGGGGAGGGTGTCTGAAAAGTGGCTATTCTGCGTAACGTAATAAGTGAACTACCCCTAGTAAATCAAACACAATTTCAAAAAGTAATATTTTTTAATAATTTATTCAATAAAATTAATTGAAAAAATAAAGTCATGGGTTATCAAATTTCTCTCCTTACTCAGTTGTTTTTTTAATAATATACTCTTAATTATTTTAGAGAGATCTATCTACATATTAAATATTTTCAATATAGAAAAATTTCATTTCATTTATTCTTCAGATTTACAACAGAGAGGACAAAAAACATAGAGAATGAGGTAAGCTTAATCGCTATAAAATACAAGCAGTCACCTAATGCATTGAATATTATTTTTTGAATAGAGTGATCATCGCAACTTTTTTAATCATGTTTATGATAATCGAGTCATCTGCTCAGCTGAAGATACTTTGTAGAATGGAGATTGGATATTCTATCAATAAATGCACTGTTAAAGATTTCGTTACAACTTTTGATGATCGGGTAATAACTGGAGTTATTAGAAACTACAATGATGTCGATATTCATCAATTATTAATTAGTTATAGTCATATGCCGTATCTTCCACTTAACATCAGTGAAAACTTTCCAAAAATTAATTATTTAAAGATACATAAATCAAATGTGCAGCATCTGTTGACTGGAGATCTTTCAGGACTTTACAAGCTGAAAACTTTAGATTTGTCAAATAATGCAATTGAACAGATTGGAGATGATTTCTTCAAGGACTTGAGCTCACTGGAAATAATCAACTTTGATGATAATCATTTAAAGAAAATTAGTCCAAATGCACTTGATCCATTAGTTAATTTAATATCAGCCTCATTTGAATACAATCAATGTATAAGTACAAAAACTAGCCAGTCATTTTCATATTATAGAACTGGAGTGTCACTTTCAGAATTTAAAAGATCTGTTATTGAAAAATGTTCAAATACAAATCATACATTAAAGGCTTCTTATCAAGAAACTTGTGACGAAAGTCCATCAGAATTGAAAGTCAGTGGATCGTCGCATAATATTCTTGTCATTACTGGTGTAATTTTCTTGTCAACAATTACGGGCGTTTTGTCCGCAATGTTAATTTATATGCAGAGAAAAGTTTCAGCAGGGACTTGGAGGGAACTAAGAAGACAGACATCAGAAAATTGAGCTACGTACGAATAATATTTCCTTAAGAATATCACACAGTTGTTACAAAATTGAAATAAAACTTATTAAACTTACTTAATATTAATTTTTCAAATTTTGAAACGTTCCAAATGAATATCAAATAATCAAGACTTAGGTGTTTTGATTGCCTGGAGCTGAAGTCGCTATTTTTTAAAAATTTATTTAGGTTTATTGAGTTTTGATATTCAACATTTAGGGCAGTGCTTCTCAAACTTTGCTTCACAGCACACTAGTGTTTTGTGAAAATTTTGGCGATACTCTAGATGCATACTTAATAAGTATCCAGTACCAAATCAAAAAAGTTCATTAGTATATCAAGAAAATGGGGACTTAGGTTTTGCCTGTCGCACTTCAGTAAGTTAAAGAATCGTTAATTTAATGGTAAAAGGTATTCTGGATTTTTCCTTTTTTTGATGTTTCGACAAACGGGACAAAAAAATAAAAAGGAAAATTGCTGGTATATTTTGAATAAAGTATAATACAAATCTAAGTTTTAATAAAGCTATATAATCAGAAATAAAAACAAATAAAATCAAATATACTACGTTTTACTTTCAAAATACTTAATACTTTCCGTATAAAACAAAAAGTACACAAATTATTATCATCAGACTCATCAGCTTTAAGGAACAAATAAAATTAAATTTTTTGAATTAAGGTGTAGAGAACATTTATATATACTTATTTAACGTTTATGCATTTTAAACAGCTTAACCAGCTAAAATACAAATCGAATCTATAAAGTAATGTAATACTTTATTTTTATTAACCTAATTGTAATATTTCATATTACATATTACAGCTTATTTCAAAAATTAAAAACAATAACTTAATTTATTTAAGCTCCATTTTTTTTGCAAAATTCTACAGTCGAGTAGCGCAGTTCTCGCGAAACATTGAACAGGATTCTCTCAAAATATTCATTATCACTTATATTATTGAAATTTTCAATCATTTGTTCATTTAAAGTGATAGAGTGAGTGTCGATTTATTTACGCTTTATCAGCTTTGGCTAAGCAATAAAAACATTATAATGTGAGTAAATTATTTCTAATTAAGTCATTTTATTTCTAATTTTCAATATAAATCAATTTAGGTTTTTCACCGTAATAATTTTGGTTCTTTTAAATATAAATTTGAGTCAACAGCTGACACTTCATTGTGATTTTATGGTCAAGACTACATATTTAGCAACAAATTATGGATGTGTAGTAAAAAACTTAACAACAACCTTTAAAGATCGAAAAATATTAAAAGTTATTGGAGATCACCTAACTGGGAAAAGTCATAATGACGTCAAGTTGTTGTTCATGGAGTTCCAAAACGTTCCGTACCTTCCCCATAATTTTGGCGAAATTTTTCCAAATCTTGAAACTATCTACATTATGAGATCAAATGTTCAGCACTTGATCATTGGTGACCTTGACGGACTTGATAAGTTACTTCACTTTGATGTCTCACACAATCCAGTTGAATTAATCGAGAAAGAATATTTTAAAAATCACACAAAATTGACGAAACTTTCCTTCTATAACTGTCATTTGAAGAAAATCGAGAAAGGAGCTTTTGAAGGGCAAAGCTCACTCGATCTTTTGGATCTAAGAATTAATGACTGTATTGCAGGAAGATACCCACCAGATCAAACTTATTATTATTATTATCGAAGGACATCCATTCGTGAATTTATTGTGGATGCTTATGATAAATGCATAGGAGCTGGAAGACTTTTAAAGGAACAAGAAACAATTAGAGAATGCAAACTTGAGGAGATTGAAAGCTCACCAGAACATTATGGATTAGTTTTTAGATTTGGAATTGCAATGATTTGCTTTTTAAGTATCACAACCGTATTTTTAGCTTACGTCACATTTAAGTTTTATAAAAAGAGTTTCAAATCAGACTGGAATGAAGTTAATTTTAGTGTAGTGTCATCAAATTTAAATGGTAATGGCTATTAAAATGTCAACTGTCTAAAACATTGAAAATAAATTATTTCAATTAAAAATTTATACTTTTTTGAGAATTTTAATTATTTTTATTCAAGGAGGGGGATGAGGGTCAATAGCCTACATTCGACTACACTCTTGGTCAACCATATATGAATTTTTAGAAACCAAGTAAAGTTGGGATCATAACTGATGTATTTCCTGTTTAGAATAGAGAACGGACATTGAAATTTTTGATAAAAAGTAATACAATTTAGGAAAAAATTAAGAAGTCATGAAACTTTCCCTTTACGTTTTAAAATTCGTAATTGAAAAACCCCACATATTTTTAAAGTAAATAATAAACGGCGTTCCTAGAAAACTAAGAATGAAGACGTGTTTATTTTTCTTAAAAAGTAACGATGATCATGACACATGACATCAGAATAATCAATAAAATTGTGCTGATTATTTAATTATTTAAACCGAGAAGTGTGAGAATCAATTATGTCAGTCGCAATAAAGTGTCGAAGCTGATTAGGTTGAATTTAGAAAACAAATATGAAGTAAGTCAAAAATTATGTGGAATCAGAAATTTATAGTATAATGGAACTTAAATTTGGCTGCATTTTTAGCTCGCATTTCTGTAAATGATAATAAATTTAATTGCATTTCAATTTGTGTCACTAGAAACAGAAAAATTGTCAGGGGTTTCAATCTAGGTCAGTGGAAATAAATTTATTTTCTTGAGGACTTTTTTAAAAATAATATTGTCAAAAATTAAAAACTTAATTTTGAGCACATTTTAAACTTAAAAAATTCACGATTTTTTTGGAATATTTTAGCTGAGATTCCGCAATTATAGACACAAAACTTTTTTTAAATAAAATTTCTTACATCAGTTCGACAGAGTTAATGTGCCATATTTTGAGTATTTTCAGTCAAATCAAACTAGTCACTTTAACTGCAATATTCGCTGCAATGATTATAAACCCAATAATTGCTGTACAAATGCATTGTGAATTTTCAACATTTTCTCCAATGTCCTGGTATATTTCGCCACGATCCCACGTAGCCAAAATCTTCCATGCATTTTACATGTGACTTCAATGGAAGATCCATGTATTATCCATTTATTTTCCATTTATGTGTAATGACTTTGAAAAAAAATTCTAGTACATAAATGTACCAAAAATAATCCCTTAAAGTATTACCGAAGCCCGCCGAAGTTCGAATCCTACCAAAAAAAGAATTTTTCGCAAAAATAAAATTTTTTGTTCTAAATTTCATTTGCTATATACTTCACAAGAGCAAGCAGAAATCACTTTTATAAGTCCGTTCCAAATTTGTATGGGATTAATAAATAAATATGAATCTCCTATATAAATGTGGTCGAGACTTAATTAAATTAAGTTTTTTTTCCATAGTGTAAGTGTACTTTAATTAAGCACACTAATTCGTTTACAATAAAATACATAAAAAACAAAATGGTGGTAATACAAAATGGAGGAAATACAAAAAATACACGCTGAAATTCACACGTGTTTATCATCCATAAATGGAGTATATTTAATACATTGATGTATTACATTGATGTACAGTGATATCATCCATATGTTTTCCTTTTCCATAGGACAATATAGTCCCATGGATGATACATGTATTATACATATGGATAATACATGGAAGATTTTGATGTAGTACATTTATCTTCCATTTGGCTACATGGGATATACATGTACAGCTGTCAATTTTGAAACAACATTTAAAGACCGCATTCTCAATAATGTAATGGGCTTACATGATTCTGAAAAAGCAGACACAGATATCAAAATGCTCTTCATGTTCAAGGAAAATTGTCATTACATTCCGAGAAATATATCTGGATTCCTTAAAAATATTGACGTTTTATACATAAAAGATTCAAATCTTCAGCATTTGATGACTGGTGATCTTGACGGATTGAATAACTTATCAACATTTGACGTTTCTTACAATCCAATTGATCATGTTGGTGAGGATTTCTTCAAAGGACATTCATCTATTAAGATTATTTCATTCTATGAATGCCACATTAAGCAAATTGATTTTGGTGCTTTTGACACTTTGACAAATTTGAAGGAGGTATCTTTAGAGCACAATTATTGTCATGATGGCGTTTTAAAGCGGGCTTTATCTGGTGACAATGCTTTTAGTGCAATTTATTTGATTTGCCAAGGACATGGTTTTACATTGAAGTCTAAAGTTGAAGAGAAGTGTCTTGATGATATACGCAAATCGATCGATATCCTGGAAGATGAAAATATTATCGACGAAAAATCAACTGGCATAGCCAAAAAACCATCTTCATTTCCATCTATTTTACTCACATTTACATTGTTTAATTCTTTTATTCTTATTGTGATGTGTATGATTATATTTAAGGTTTATCAGTTTGTTTCACCTAGAAACTTTATTTCTATGATTAACGAAATAAATTAAAATAAAGCATAAAATTGAAAATATAAGTCAGTACATTACTGATAATGCACATAGTACAATGCTATTTTAAATTTGAGCAAGGACCCTTAAATCCGTCACTGCGATAAAATTCAATTCTAAACGAACCCACAAAAAAATCCTAGCATAACACTTGATACCTTCAAGAAAATCCTTTACATTTAATCAATCAAAATTTCTTATTTCTCTTATTGTACTTTCAATCTTTAACGTAAAAATCCCATCAAACAGAAAACTTTATCTTTCGATTAAATTTTACCATGCAAAGTTCTTTTTATTACGTAGCATTTTCGTGTAGGTAATTTTGCGTGGGTTTTACAATTTATTTTCTTTAAATATTGAATACATGGTAACACGCTTAAGATTTTATGCAAAAATAAACGAACGACGGTAAGAAGATAACTCATGTCACCTTAAGCGATAAATATTCTTCGTATTACTCTATCAAATAACCACTTAAAATAGACTGAAAATTCAATCAGTTCTGAAACGTATGGATAAAGTTCAATCAATGCAATACAATGGAGGGTAATTCCATGAGTGAAAAAATCACGAAAATTTCTTTTGTGCTAAAAAACTTATAAATGCATCTTCTTTTCGACTCTTTTAAAAACGTAAACTATGGAACAACTTAAGATCTTCACTTGGGAATATATAATTATATGATTTAGAGCCTAATAAATGAAATATTTGATTTTTAAAATGTTAACCGGTTAAATTTACGAAAACACAAAATCTTTGTTTCATTAATATTTCATTAAATGGCCATTTTTCCTTTTTAATTACGCTCATAACTTATACATTATCAAAAATACTAACCATTCAAATACTTTTTTAACT
Organism: Chironomus tentans; assembly: GCA_963573255.1. Lineage (NCBI taxonomy): Eukaryota > Metazoa > Arthropoda > Insecta > Diptera > Chironomidae > Chironomus > Chironomus tentans. The sequence goes on along the minus strand of OY754303.1, from coordinate 29,478,553 downwards.
TTAAAATGCCTTATTTAAGAAGAAAATTATCAAAACATTTGTTAATCGGTTAAAATTCAGCTTTTTTTGCAAATCTTGCCAACGACAGAAAATTTGAATTCGAAAAATACGTTAAATCTTAAAACATTGATTCGACTTATTAAGGCTTAAAAAAAGTTTGAACCAATTTTAAACTATTCATAGATTAAAACTTCATTGATTTATGTAGCTGTAACTTCATTAATTATCTAATCAAATTATTAAATAATTAATTTAGGAAAAAATTTAACGGTTTTCAGAAATTTGAATACAAACAAGTAAAAAAATGTTACAACTTGATTTTCATCAGTTCCCTTCACTCATGGAATTACCCTGGACTAGAAAATGTTGTAAATTTGATGAACTTATTCATGGTTCATTTTGTTACTGAATCAATCAATGAGTTTGATCAAAAAGGGTAGAAATTTTGCAAATATTTTCCTTAAAATCATAAATATTCACACATCAGCTCTTTCAATAATAATAGATAAAATATGAAAAGTTTTTAAACAAAGAACATTTCGTATCAAGTTAGGTATGCATATTTCAACATTTTATGTATATTGTACAGAAAATGAGAAAAGCGTAGCAAAACAAAGCAAAAGTTCATCAGATGAGTGGAAAATGTGAAACAACAGCACAAAATAGATCCAGTGAGAATAATATCAGTTGAAAATTTCATTGAAATAGAAACGATAACTGCATTTGAATGATGAATCAAATTTTTTAATACTGGATTTTATTGAATTTTTAACCCTTTTGACTATTTTATGGTCAAAAATCTGATAACCTTGTAAGCTTTGATTTAAATAAGTCAGGTTTTTTGGAAGTTTTTTGCTGTTCTATGAAACCAGGATATCTAGCTAGTAGTAACATTTCAGGTTGAGGCATTTAAAATACGTTTTACAGCTACTAATAGTTTATTGTTTGCAGGTTCACAACAACTCAGCACTTAATACTTGACTTAGGAATACGATAACTGTCAAATTTTGATAAATATATGGACCAACCTGGATTTTCTAGCTGACCTGACGACATGCAACAGCAAATCAAATCGAACTCTATTTTAGAATTTTATATAATTTCTTTGATTATATCCGATGTGAGCTTGTTTAACATTCTTCCAATAAACTTTATTTAAAAAAGATTGGTACAGCACACGTTACAGTAATCAGGTATCGAATAAAAATACAATTGCACTATCAAATAACTAACTTCTCCAGCTGGAAATATAAAATTTCCAAAAATTGAGAAGTTTTTCATGCAAATTTTTGAATTTACACCACGCTTTAAAAATATTTGCGATTCTGCCGATGTAGTTCACTTCAACCAACTTATCAACTGGGTAAAATAGCAAAACAGGAAAAAGCACAAAGCAACACACATACATACATGATAAAAATGCATTCATCATCATTTTTTCTACCCCTTTATATCGTTGAAATAGAAATCAGCCATCATTGTTATTATGATTATCTTTTATTTGTGCATGCAACAAAGAAATATTGCTATTTATATTTATTCAACATTAGTGACAAAGGAAAATTCCTCTCTTTTTCTATGACAACTGGTGACATTAATTAATTGTATGCATCTATGCAATATGCATTGAATATGATATACTGATGATAAAGTTTATCTGCATAGATAAAGCTTGTAATGATAATCAGGGGCGTTTACAGACATTTTTCGAGGGAGAGTTTAAAGTTTTTTGTATGAACGGGAAAATTTAGGGGGGGGGGGGGTGAATTTGGGATTTTTTTGTCAAGAAATCCTAGCAAATTAATGAAATTTTCCAAAAAAAGGAGGGTTTTGATACCCATAACCCCCTGAATACGACCCTGAATGAAATGAATTCCCATATGGTAAATTAAATTTTCTATTAGATTATCTACAAAAATCTACTATGATAAAGGGCGGATTATGTAAACTAAATTAGGAAACTTTAAGCAGATATTAATATAAATAACATGATGTTTGAGTCAGTGTGCATATGGCAAGTGAACGAAGTAAATAATTATGAAAATGGAACCAAAAAAGGTCCCAACCTTTTATTTTTAAATTTAATTTTCTGAAATAATGTTAAAAACGTTCAGTAGAGCTACATGTAAGCCGAAGGCAGCTTTACGACAAACAAATTATTTTTATGCTGACAACAAAAAAATCTTGTATGCCTTAAGCTTCTTTACGATTCTTTTTCAACAAATTTTTGAAGAGAAAAATCGAGATGGATGAAATCAGTTGTTCAGTGGCTAAGTACTTTGGGACCTTACTTTTGTGCCATCACATATGTACTGGTTCACATTCTTACTTTTAAGGCTACATATAGAAATGTCATTAAAGATGTAGTTCTTTTCCCACTATTAGCTTGAGGTGTAGGTTTTTGCGCAGTAGTATACCAATACTTTTTAAATTACCACTGGTGGTGAACTATAATTTAAATATGATTAACTAAAGTTCTAGGGTTAACAAAACTTTAGCTCAACTCTTATTCTGAATTTCTAACTTGCCTAAAAAGCGTTTTGTTCCCTCATTTATTCAACTTATAAATAATGATCACAGCTATAGTTTTACTTTTAATACGGAAATGTTAATATATGAACAAAGTCAAATGCAATTTGCTCTCACAAAAAATCATTAACATACCCTGTTGAGTGTATGCTAAAATAGAAAAAGTTCTAGTTTAATTTACTCAATAGAAATTGTTTGGATGCGTACATATTATAATAATTGCAACCTTTTCATGTTGGAAAATGCTTTAATGTTTCAGACTTTATATCATTCTTTTATTGCAAGTATAGAAAATTATATCAAAGCGTTTCGAATGAATGAAATTTTTTTCTGAATATATTCACGATATTTTTAGCGCATTTTCCTTAGAAAGTAATGCGCTTAAAGGTCCACTTTGGCTGGCTGGCCCGCTGGCCCGCTGGCTGGCTGGCTGCCTCAAAAACTCGGCGGAGGAAGCACGTAGAGACTTCGAGTTTTTTGCATTAAATAGCTGCTATTTCGTAGGGGTGCGCAACGTATTTAGTTTTTTAAAACTCCCTACCAAAACTTAATTAAATTAACTTTTCTGTTTTTGGTGTAAAAAATCACTGACGTTGGATTAGTCAAAGTTTAACGTGACGCTTAAAAAGAATACTTATATTAAAAAACCCTTCAAGTCGTGGGTTCGATCCTCTCCGCGGGCAACTTTTGTTTTTACACTTTTTTGATTCTTTTTTACACTTTTTTGATGTTTTATGATATTTTATGATTTATTAATGCATAATTAAATTTTTTTGAGTCATAAAACAGCAAAAAAGTACATTTTTTCATAAATTTTATTTTCTCGAAATGTAAATGTATGTAGAACCATACAAATGTTGCTGTCATTACTTGTGAAGTATAAGTGACAGATTTAATTTGTACTAAAACCATACAAATGTTTTGAAATAGCTTCCGGAATTTTTTTCAGCTACAACTATATATTTCAAGCATTTATGCTATGTTTTCAATTCATTTGGGGAAATAAATTAAGTGGGTACTTATTTTTACATTCTGAATTATGGATTTATTTACTGATCTGTGCGGGAAAATGCGCTTAATTCCCTCGATGTATGACACGAGGACTTTCTACATCTTTTCCAATTTTAATGATGAATTTACAAAGTTGGAGTTGATATAGTGGAAATTAAACATACTTTCTAGACATTTTACAAATTATGTATGTTTAACTGGCTTCAAGAGGGTGAAAATTTATTTGAATTGTGTCATAAATTTTTCAGGATGGACGTGCATGCATGCATCAATTTTTATTGTTGTATCCCTAATTTTCATCAAAAGGATGCCATAATTTTGTTTTGAAAACCAATAATCACTAACTAAAGGTGATATTTATTCTTTTTTAAATATTAATCCCCCAAAAAGTCATAACTTCATCCTAAATACATCTGATTTTCTCCAAGTTCAAAATCCATTGTAATATAATACGTTTCTTTCTCATATTTGATCGAACTTTATCGTGCATATGATTTTCAGTACAAAAATCATTCTAACTTTCACAATAAAATTTTTTTTAAATTTAATTTAAAAATAGGAAACTGAAAACTCATGAAATCAGTTCAAAGTGTAAAGGAAAAAAAAATTTCAAACTATAATTCATCAATCCATCAACTCCAATGCAAAAGAATGATGTAAGATTTCTTTTCACGTTTAAGTGGAAATCATTTATGTTGATTACACGAATGCATTACATGATGAACTTCCTGAAATTTCTCACAATTTCATATAATGGAATGCTATTTACAGTCATATAATAAATCTCAACTGTCACACAACCTTGAACTCATACAACATTATTTATACTGTTGCTAATGATAAACAGAACAATGTTCATTCTGACTTTGAAGAAAGAAAAAGTTGCATGACGGAATGGAAAGGGAAAAGGAGAGAAAAGTCAGGAAGCGATAAAAGGAAAAATTTTAAGTCACGAAATAAGAAAGTGTGAGAAAAGTGTTCTTGATGGAGCTTGTTCTTGTGGATGGCGATATCTTTGCATTATAAAAGATTCTATTGACTGTTATAGAAAGTAGTGAGAATTTTTCTTACATGAACTCTTTATGAAAAAGCTGCTCTTAATGCTGCCATTACTTACACTACAAAATTTTAAGAATCGTTGAGAATTACTGAAAATTCGTCTGCATTTAAATATTTAGGATCTGTTTGAGTTATGTACTAAGAAGAAGCGTTAGTTATTTAATCAGAGACGAATTCAAGAAGAGTTATAATGAAGGTTGTAGATCAAAATCCCAAAAATCACGACGTACAGATCACGCCAGAAACTTCCACGCTCTTTTATGTTAGATTTGAGTATAAACAAATATTACAATCCACACTGTCTTGATTTAGATTAAATATGATATTTATATTTAGTTAGAAAAAAGAATTTGAAAAACCACAGTTTTTGGAAAATTATTCCTAAAATATTTTAAAACTTCAATAATTCTTTAATTAAAGCTTCATTTTAACTAAATTAAGTACAGAATGATAGCTGCTGACTTATTTTATACATCAAATAACAAAACGAATGTAAATATCAAAAAGTTTTGAAGAATTTTATGAAAAAGTAAATCTACTGGAAAAAATGTTTCGTGGATTTACCCTTATAGATCTTTTAGTTTTAACAATGCCTAATATTATACCATAAAGTTTTTTTGTGTACATCCACATTCTTCACTCCTGTTCACTCCATTCAGGATGTAAAAATTTGCTCAACCTAATCCGGATTTCGTCCAAACTAATTATTATCAATAAGTAGTAAAAATATGCGGCCGAGGTAACGAGGCCGCGAAAAATTTTTGGACCCCAAAATACTCGTTTTTTGAAGTTTTGAACCCTTAGATGATACTTAATCCAAAAAAATTATGAACAGAAAAATGCAGACTTGCGATACACAACTTTGGCATCATCAACAGAAGTCTTAATACCTTATTAAAGTAAATTCAACTATTTCTATCTTACGTATATCTATAGGCCGTAAGTTTCGTTTGCGCGACTGCATACTTATACCCATAGAAATAATTTTACCTAACTTTAACTATTTGTATGCAAATTTTAGCCAAAAAATTTTTATGATAATAGTTATGATCCGAAAAATATTAATTTAACTTTTGTTAAAAAATAACTAAATAGTTAGAAAAATTAACAAATTTTATGGTAATGATTTTAACCAAAAATAAATATTGATGCACAGTGGATCAATATTTTTTTATGCCCAAATTTGCACTCAAAAAGTATTAATAGTTCAAAATGTTCAATAAAAATGAGATCCAGTAATCATCCAGAGCCTCTATTTTCGTTTACTGTAAGATCCAGTAAACATCCATGTCCAATAAAACACCTCTTTCCAATTATATAAGATCCAGTAATCATCCAGAGCCTCTATATAAGATCCAGTAATCATCCAGAGCCTCTATATAAGATCCAGTTATCACCCAGAGCCTCTATATAAGATCCAGTAATCATCCAGAGCCTCTATATAAGATCCAGTAATCATCCAGAGCCTCTATATAAGATCCAGTAATCATCCAGAGCCTCTATATAAAATCCAGTAATCATCCAGAGCCTCTATATATGATCCACAGCCTCTATACAAGATCCAGTAATCATCCAGAGCCTCTATATAAGATCCAGTAATCATCCAGAGCCTCTATATAAGATCCAGAACCTCTATATAAGATCCAGTAATCATCCAGAGCCTCTATGTCCGTTTATATGAGATCCAGTAATCATCCAGAGCCTCTATATAAGATCCAGAACCTCTATATAAGATCCAGTAGTCATCCAGAGCCTCTATATAAGATCCAGTAATCATCCAGATCCTCTATACAAGATCCAGTAATCATCCAGAGCCTCTATATAAGATCCAGTAATCATCCAGAGCCTCTATATAAGATCCAGAACCTCTATATAAGATCCAGTAATCATCCAGAGCCTCTATGTCCGTTTATATGAGATCCAGTAATCATCCAGAGCCTCTATATAAGATCCAGAACCTCTATATAAGATCCAGTAGTCATCCAGAGCCTCTATATAAGATCCAGTAAACATCCAGAGCCTCTATGTCCGTTTAATGAGATCCAGTAATCATCCAGAGCCTCTATGTCCGTTTATATAAGATCTAGTAAACATCCAGAGCCTCTATGTCCAATAAAAATGAGATCCAGTAATCATCCAGAGCCTTTATGATAATTAATTTTTTTTTAAAAAAAATCCTTTTTTTCTGATTTTCAAAGTGCTGTAGAATCTCAGGATTAAGTCCAAACATAGTCATGTGGGGTATTTTTGTAAACGTCATGAAGAGTACTATAAGAATAAATTCAATGGTATATCCAGTTTGAAAAAAACCCTGGGTCGTCAGGCGTTTGAAGAAAAGTGTCATTTTTTCTAGGTTTGTCAACTTTGACAGCCTCAAAGTTACTAAAGATTTCAAAATTTCTTAAAATGACTTTCCATTCCCCTAATTGCTTGATATGTGTGACCAAATGGCAAAAAAACCAAATTTCCATATGCACATGGCTCGGCTGTGACCCTGATCACCAAATTTGTAGAGAAAAAAGACGCCAAAAAAACACGTTTTTTAAGGTTTTGGAACTAAAGATGATGCTTAGTGCAAAAAGTTTATATACAGAAAAATGCAGCCTTGCGAGGGCAAACTTTTAGCATCATTAGAATTTTTTTAAAGAAAGAAGTCTTAACACCGTAGTAAAAAAATGTGTTTTTCGTGAAACTAAATAACTTACACGCTTTTGCGTGGAAGTTAATTTATTCAGTTTGCATGGGTTCGCACGAAAAACCCTTAAATAAGTTAATATTTCTCGTTCATGCTAAATAATTAAACTTAACCTTCTCGAAATATTGTTCTATATTAAAATCTCTCTTCTTAAGTTAAATAGAACTTTCCAAGAACATACTATTATATTCACTGAACCCAATTCACTGCTTACTAGCTATAATTAAATACTATTGATAAAAATTCTGAATTTTCTACTTCAAAAATTCACTAATGCTTATTATACTCACTGGTCATATAAATTTGATTCATGCTAGAAGGTTTCATTCACTGATAATAATCATAATTATAGATAGAATGTGGAGCAATATCCTAAAAAAACTCAATATGCTTTCTGTGAAGTTTCATTGTGAACGGATTCTTAGTTTCAACATGTCTCATTTCACATGAACGAGAACAGAAAAATTAATTTTAAAACTCAATATCATGGATGCAATTTGTATTACTTGAGGGTATATCCGGTTGTCATAGAATTTTACGACCATCGAATTATAATTCAATATGAAAAAGTTTCGAATTGTAATTGAATTTATTATGAGAAAGTTTTACAATTTTTCATACAAATTTTTGCCACATAATTTGATACTTGTTTCCAGATATAAATGATTTTTAATGTAATTAATACTCTTTTATATAGAATGCTGAAAAATTTGATGCTGAGTCAATATTGAGTTGATTTTTTTGGGTGAGATATGATGAAATGTCAATAATTATGTGAATAATATTTTCAATTTACTGTTACATATGAAAATCTAGGCTCAGAAAATTGACGGTACCTGACACCACTATATAAAAAATTTGCGGTTTTACATCTCAAACACAAGAAACAAACAAAATTTCCAATTTTTTACCCAAGTGTGTCTCTTTATTTAACTTTTTCAAATTTATAGTGTGTCACCTACTTAATATATGACCGTAACGGCTTCTAACTGTTAGATTCGATTTTTTTCAAACTTTCAAAAGAAAGTTTTCATGCGCTTTAACAGTTTTATATATAAAACATTCCACAATTCTCTAAAAGTTTCTAAATAACATTTGAAGATAAAAAAGAACAAGTTACACGAGAATAGAAAATTTATGGAGTAGCACTTAAAAAACTACTTAATTAATTGAGTAATTGCAAAATTTTATCAGTAACTGAAGAGTCCATAGAAGCCATGCAGAAATGAGATTTTTACTATGTTAAAGTGCTTTAATGGCTTTTGTGGAAAGCAATCAAAAAGCTTTTGAGATTCTGTTTTTAGAAATTAAAAAGTAATTGAAAATGTTAGAAAATTTAATTAAGTTTTGTAAATAAATTTCTAGCATTCAGGCATGCTACAGGAAAATTGAGCATTTTCTCAAACTTATTGTGCATAAAATTTAATTTCTATAAAACAATTATCGATCTTTATGTGGTAATTTTCATACCTATAATTGAATATTTCTCAATTAAGAAACAATTATGGCTAAATCAATTTAAATAAATAAACCAACTAAAATTTTATAATTTTTTTAACCCACATAAAACTGCTACACAACAAAGAAAATTCATTTGCATAATCAATAACAATAACTGATGTCTGAAAGTGGAATTTAATCAGCTTAAAATAATTTAAAGCAATTTTCAACTCAATCATCGACAATACACTCAATCAACTTTGATAATTCAATTTTGTTCGATAAAATTTTTCCCACAATAAAATTGATATTCATAGAGAGCTTTTTACAAAGAGGATATAAAGGGTAAGCCTATGGATGCCTTTTGAAGAAAAATTTATGAAAAGTAATATGAAAATTGAAAAATTTCGACAAATTACATGACAGCAGGGACGTGACAAGGGTGGGTAAAGTTGAACATTTTCCAAGGTCGCTGCGGTTTAGGGGGTGCAAAATGCAATAAATCTTAACCAAAAATTAATAATTAATTATTAATATTTTTCATCATTTGGACCGAAGCACCCTGAATCCTCGTTACGCACCCTGTATGACAGAGCTCAAAGTCGACCCAGTTTATGTGGAGTCTAGTCTACTCAAGAAAAGGAAGCCGACTTAAACCAGATCGATTTGAGGCTTTTAATCAATTTCCTATTGGCAAACCCTCAGCGATAAAATTAATGAACATGTTAAACTTCTCAAAATTCGAAACATCTGAGGTTTGCAAGTCACGGTAGAGTTATTATTCACCTAGGATCATATTATGTGCTATAGAACGAAAACGCTAGAGAACTGCAAATTAAAATTAATTATTGATTTTATAAAACTTTTCAAATTTTTGCTGAAAATATCGACAAAGACCTGCTCAATTAATGATAATGTATGGCCACAAAATTTTTAATAAAACTTTTTTAATAGCATAATATTGAAATAAAAATGAGAAAACAATTTTTACAAAACTTAATACATTAAAGCAATTTATAACGACAAATTGTAATAAGAAATGCCATTAAAAGATAATGTAAATAGCATTTAAAATTGAAATGACAATTTTATAAGGAAAATTTACAGTCTTTGCTTGCATAACTTTTCAATTTGCTTCCGGGATGGTAATGAAAAAGGAAATTCTCTCATTTTCAAATGTTTTTTATCTTTAACTCGGTGGAATGTAAAAAAATTCATAAAAAAATAAGTTATTGAGATAGAGTTGCATAAGTGAACGTAATTTTTAGATCCTGCTGGGTGGATTTTGTTTTATGAGAATTACAGACTTTTATTATGAAGTTTATAGTTGGAAGAGTATGATATTTTGTCTACAAAGTTTTCGTGGGGTTATTAGGTCATAATTTGTCAGATTTTTAGTTATTTGGTGATATACAAGTGAATTCGAATGTTAGAACCCATTAGAGCTGTATTTTTAAAAATGGACAAGCATAGTTTCACAAAAATTTATTTTAATGAGTCAGATGCTAAAAGAAATTCTTCCAAGAACCTCACATCAAAAGTCAGCATGACATCTCTTCATGTCAAATACTACTGCATAAAATAATTTTTTTTAGGGGAAACAACAAAAGTTTTGTAGGATAAAAATAAAATTTTCATTCCTATTATTTACTGAGGAAGAACTAAACAGCAGACATGAGAAGGAAGAGAGATTTACGAGTTAGTCATTAGTTATCTTAGTATTCAGGATGAGTAGCATTTTTCATCATGACAGCTCTAAAATAAATGTATACATAAAAAGAGGATGATTTTTATCCAGCATTAGCATGATAATTTTAATCGTGGAATGGAAACTCATGAATACCATAAAAAGCTCTAAAAAATGAAGAAGACTTAAGATTGAGTGACGAATAAACTTTGGCCATGAATAACAGATGGATGATTCTCATGTTAAGTCTAAGTTTATGAATTTTGAGATCTAATAAAGAAAATGGATTGGGAAATAAAATAACAAATTGGTGTAATGAGAATGCTGTTGCTGTAGTAAATTTACAGACAAATTGGGAATCAGAGATTGTTGTTGTCAAGATGTTTGAATCGTCTGCTAGCCATGGACTCATTGAAATATCTCAAAAATAATTTCAAGATTTCAAATTGTCACATGGACGCTACTAAGCTGTTACTCTGTGATTGTTTTTTTTTTGATGATTTTCTAGGAAATTTCAGAAACTAAAGCATGCACGGATGACACACGGCATAAAAATGTGACCTAGGGCCACTGTGTCATCCACGATAAATATATTTTCTAAGTATTTTTCACAATTCAAAATTTAAATCATAATAATTAAAAATCTAATTACCCTGTCAACTGAGTTAAATGTCTACTTAAAAACATTTTTCGTGCTGATTGTTTCTAATGTTAGTCACATTGGATTCCTTTCATCCTTTCAAATTTGCCATCCTCTTAAATTCAACCCCATCCTCTCACAAATGTTATGAGCATCATCTCTGAGTACACTTTTCCCTCATTTCGCAGAAAAATGTACAACCAGTGAGATTTTTTAAGCTCTAAATTTAGCTTTCTCTGACTCGAATCATCATAATCATATTAATTCTTAATCTACTTTGTGGTGAAAAAAGCTCATGTAAGTTGGTTGAAGTTTCATCATTTGTGTTGTTATACGATAAGAATTCCCACATATGGAGCATCAGTTCATGAAAAATGCACTAACAATGATAAATTGTAGTAAATTATGAGGAGAACTAAAATAGCTCATCAACATGGCAAATAATATACGCATTCTTATCATCATACTGAAATCATGTATGTATCATCGAAATAAAGATAACTTTATTGCTTGTAATAAATTAAAATTCCCTTACTTCCCACCCTGCAATCTAAATGCTCTTTGTGCTGGTCGGAAACATAAGTATGTTGTGTGTATGCTTATGTTCTCGTTATAGTTATTGTTGTTTATTTCTTAGCGTGCTTGTTGAGATTTTTGACTGAAAATTTCTTTTGGCACAGCTTTGTCTAGATGTCAGTCTTGTATTTTTCTATACATGCTGTCTGATTTTATCCAGAGGGTCCCTCTGATTTAGTACAAAATTCTATTCAAAAGATCTTAAAATTTTCACCCAAAAATAATTTTAATTTAAACAATTTTCATTTTATTGTTGTGTAGTATGAAAAACTTTTTCTCCCGTTTCATGTTCGTTAGCATTAGTTGTATATTTCTCGCTACAAATTTCCGCAATTATTGCGCATTTTGTTCTCCCTTTTTGATCCTTTTTTATGAGAACATATGACTGTGAATGTACTTATCAGCTTCAAAGCATATTTTAGCATAAAAGTTTCATGAAAAACACATAAGGTTGTTGTTCTGACTCTAACTATGTTTTCTCATTGTACTCACTAAAAATAAAACATCGAAGGTCAGACTTCCGGCTTTGTACATGCGTTTTGATTTGAATAATTTATAAATCGCATAGGCATTACCGTCTGAACATAAGCAGGCTCTGAAAGGTAATAAAATGAAAGTTATGACTAAGTAAAAAAAAGTTTGGTTTTCTTCATTTTTGGATAAAAATTTACTGTGTGCATTTGTTAAATTTTTATAAGTTTATCTCTAGTATTCACCTTAAAAGCCTTAAAATCTAATTTCTTCTTCTGTTTTTCTTTATAATGACAATTTATATTGTGTAATGTAATTTCCAAGAATATGGCTTCTAATAGCTTTATCTTCTTCACAAAATAAATAAATTGATGTGTGGTAGTTCTAACAACGATAAAATCAGGAAGTTTGCTTATCTTATTTTCTATCAATGTTTGTGAACAAGTTTGTAAAACTTAATTGGATTTTTATCTATTCTTTGAATTTTTTGTTTTTCTTGGTCTTCTTGATTTTTATTTTTATGGAAATTTAAAAATTTTTGAGAAGTTGCTTTAGATTTTAGGAATGTCAGCCGAATAATCAGCTAACAAACGTCACTTAATCAGTTTTAATTTATTCATGAAGTTTGCTGTTTTGAGCTGGGGGGAGTCATAAATTTTTATAACCTTTTCAAATATTTTGTCAATAAATTTTTTTGTATGAACTTTTAATTTCCGGGTAAGGGACATGTACCCCCAAGATTCCCCTAGCTTCGCCCCTGATTTAAATCAATTTAAAAAAATAAAAAAATTTCCCAAAAAAGAAAACGAGCAAAAATTTAAATTACTCCAAACCTCAGAAAGAAGCATTTGTACATTGAGAATGTTGAAAATTTAATTAGTTTAACTTATAATAACTTATAAAACAAAAACTCAAAACTTTGAAACAACATCCAAATTTCTCAACTTAATTTTTCAACTTCCTAAAGTTTAAAATTCCCATAAAAATTTACCTTACGTAGATTTAGTGTACTGTATATAATTTTTAAAGACACTTTAATAGGGCATAAAATAAAGGAAGGATACAAACTTTTGCATGTCTAACTTACTGCTTTTTGAGCAACACCATGAAAAAAAATCTATAAAATTCGCAAAAAATAAATTAAGCAAAATATTGCTTAGGTTTTTGTTAAGCGCAGATTTCTAATTCTTCTGAATAGTAGGATTCAGGATGCAGCTTAGTGCTTTATTTATTAACAATCGATAGTAAAAATTTTATCCAATTTTTATAATATTTTAATGGAAATTTATCACAGAAGTTTTTTTTTCTTTTTTCAACAAGTTTGTTTAAGAAAATTTTAAAAGGAGGAAATTTTTTATCAAGGGTCAGACACTATTGTTTTTAAAATCAAAAATCGTGATTTTTACGATTTTTAATTTCTAAAATATTGTAAAAAATCACAATTTTTACAATAGTTTCTGATCCTTGATTAATATAATTTTTTTGTGAAAATTTGTCATGAAAAATTTGATTAACTTATTTAACTTTTTCTAAAAATTTATAAATTACTTAAACTTTTTTGAAGAATTTCGAAAATTTCCATAATATTTTTGCAAATTTTTCCCCTCAGAAAATTTTCCCAAGTAGAAAAAAAATAATTTTAATGAAAACACACTTAAAAATCATGAAGATCTTAGGGACCGACAAGTCATTAGTCAACTACTTTTTCTTTAATATTTGCTTCATTTTCAAGTTTTTTGTGTACCCGTAGAGTTAGAATAATAGGCAACAGAAAAGGATTTTCAAGTGCAATATTTGATGTCGATTAAGGACTGATTCCAATAATTAATAACTGTCTAATAAACATCTATTGGTTCTATTGTTATATTACATCTATTTGATCCATGAAGTTTCTATATATTCTTTATCAATTATTTTACATGTAGCAGTTATCATCGGAAGTTAGAAGTTGTTATACTCATATTTTTTCTATGGAGTTCTATTTCTGAAAAAATCATGTTATTATCTAAGTTCTTGAAAAAGACATCAACCCTCTTTTGCCTTTATCTGGAATTATCTAATTGCTGGCCATATAAGGACATAAAATGCTCATCTCAGGAAACGGGTTGCTTCATGTAATCAAGTCAAGAAGTCAAATAACTGCAATTTGGAACGAAATACGCCAAAAAATTCCTTAACTTAAAATTTTTTATACAAAAATTGAAAATTTTTCCGCTCATTTTCAGTCACCAGAATAAATTCGCCAAGATTCTTGGCAAAAATGAAAGATTTTGTAATTTATTTCACAATGTCGTCTATTTTCCTGCCAGAGTCTTAGCGGATATTCTTTATGAGTGATAATGAATAGAAATTCGTGATTTTAGATAAATAGCGTACAATTAGTGAATTTTTCCAAGAACTTTTCCTCATAACTTTCTGGAAAATTCGTTCCAAATTGCTGCTAGTTGGTAACGACTAAGGTCTGAAAAAACTGAACTTTCATATGTTTCCTATCGAATAAAAAATTGAGTACCACTCGAATATATCTATATTTTTCACTAAACTACATAAATTGTGTGCATGCCAAACTCGTTTTTCGTTATATTATCCACAACTTAAACTTGCATTCCTATTCCTAATCATCAAAAATGAAATTTTAATTTTGTGATTTTTTTTCAACACGTAAATAACTTTTTAGCGGGCAATAATTTTTCTTATGAGTACAAATTTTTGTCATGAAAAATCAGTCTCTTATCAGGCCATACCGAATTGCTCTTTGCCATTAAAAGATTATCCCTAATTTTTATTTATTTTTTTATGTTTTAATTTTTAAATTCTTCGGCCTCTTTTTTTGCATATTTAGTCAATAAAACCAAATGACTGTTGGAGACTTCACTCAGAGAACTGGAAGGCAATCATTTTAATGATTTTTCAACAGTTCATGCAGATTCCCCAACAGCAATTCGCTTTTATCGAGCTTTCAAATTCGTTTTTTAAAAATAATTTGCAATGAATTTTTTAATTTTAACATTATGAATTTCTATTTAAAAAAATTTTCTCAATAAACAGCTGTTGCCCATTTGGATAAATTTACAATGTTTCTTGTTGCAATGGGAACAGCTTTTTCTCAGAACAGCATCGTTTTTATGTTTCTCAGTGTGTAATTTTGTCATCAATTATTTAAATTAGTTTTTCGTGCATTTTTATAGAATAAAGTGAGGTTATGTAGTTCTTTTATGTGATATTCTGAAAGAGTTTGTAGACAGGAAAATAATTTTCATGCTCAGCAAAACTTCAGCAAGCTTAGGCAGTGTAAAATGATCAATCATAGTATTCTTTTAAAATTAACTTCAGAGGTTTTTTAGAAGGAATATAAAAAAATAATCAATCATAGTAATGTGGATAAAAATGAAAAATAAAATTTCAGTTGAAAATCACAAATGTTTTCTTGTTATCGTATAAAAATTGATTTATTCCATTATATTCCGGAATTGTTCAGGATTTTTTAAGCTGTCATGGAAAAAATTAAAATTTTGTTCTACGTCTAAGATTTTTATTCAATAAAATTATCGTTAATTTTCAAATTTTCCTTCGTATCCAGGTTTTTCATGAAATTTTGATGGCCACCCTTAACATGCTTCATCTGTTTAAAAAAATTATTTAAGTATTATGGAACCATGTTTTAGCATGTCAAACGAAATCGTATTTAGGAAGTTTTTTTAATTAGCAAAATTGAAACATAAATAAATTATAGGGAAGTAAAGTGGCTTTTCTTTAAAATCTTCTAAAACCTAAAAATTATGGGGTGTAAAAATCTCATAAAAAATTTTCATCTTATTCTACAAAAATGCACTGCGTCATCCAATTTTAATGACTAATTTTATATTTCACACAATTTTTTTGTCATATTTTAATTTACATTAATTAAATTCACATTATTAATTGAATAATGAACATTTTTTTCGTATAGCCATTTTTTTCGCAGAAAGAAGCGTCAAATTGAGATTCATAGAAGATTAAAATGTCATTTGGTTTATTTTCTTATCCCTTCAGAATGAAAAATAATAAAACTCTGTGACAATAAAATGTCATTGTTGCAAAACAATTGTAATGTCGGAGCAGGCAGAGACAAGATGGAAAGGGAGATTGTCTACGAGATTTAATAGTCGCTAAGGTTCAATGACGTCATTAAGGAAAAAGTCTCATGAGAGTTTCTTTGCTTGAATGATATTGCTTATAAAGAGGAAATTTTATTCTGGTAGAATTTACACTAAACTTTGTCACGCTAACTTTTTAAGTGGAAAAAAGCTCTTAATAGTCGAAAAGTTTTCAAGGCTCTCAGCTGAATAGGAAGTTTGTGTGGACGAAAAGTTTCCTTGTTAATTTAATTTTAAATGAAATATGTGATTAGTGATGGAGATCAACACTCAATTCATGGATTAGTGTAAGAAATTTAATGTTCAATGAACCTTTTTCTGTTTAATGGATTGGAACTAATTTTGACTTTATGCTATTTCTATTTTCAGAGAGCTTTATTTTTGTGCTCATTCAGACGCAAGTTAGTGTGAAATTTTTGACAAACATCTGCAGATTTCTGATATTTTTAGATAGATTGGAGAACATAGACAACAGTAACTGGCAATAAAGCAGAAATGATGGCTTAGTGACCAAATGAAGTCATTCTCAGCTTTTATTATAGGTGATTTGAGGTTGTCAGTTCAATTTAAAGGTCAAGTTCCTTGCAAGTCCTTTCAAGTTTTATCCTTTTTAAATACTCTTTTAGTCTCTTTTTGTCAAAAATCCCAATAAAACATAAAAAATATAGCTTTTAGTCGTTGATCAGTAGCCATTAGTCAATTCATTACTTCATGTAAGACAAGAATCCAATTACTCATTCAAAACTCTTAAAAAGGTCAAAACTCCAGCAATTGATCATCCAGTTAAGAAACTATTCATTTCTATGACATTGTCGTACATACTTTATCATGAAATTGTCAAAACATCATGTCTCGCAAAAACTTTTCATTCGTCCATAACTCAAAACTTTCCTTATGTAGACGATTTTTGTCAATTTTCTCAGTTTCAACGTTAATATCTCAAACTTTTCGACTATTAGAGCTCAATTGACTTTTTTTCATAAGCACAAACTTTTCTTATATCCTAACTTTTAACTTTATATTTTTTGACCAAATTGAGAAACTTACTAAATTGTTTTTATAAAGTACATATCACACAATTTCTTTATACATCGCAAACATGTTTAATTTTCTTCTATAATTTTATTTTTTATCACACAAAAAGTTCGTAAGCTTTTCATTATCCACACAGACAGCATGGCATCTTCTTCATCTGTTTCTAATTAAAATCATGAATAATTAAGGGACGGAAAGAAGAAATCAAGATAACATAGAGAAACAATTTTTTTGCACTTAATCACTCAAGAAATCTTTATCTAGTAATGAATTTTCTCGATCCGGCTCAAATGTATATACATTCACGACACGCTTTTGTCGTGAGAATTTAAAGGATGATGATTTTTGTTTCGCTGAATTTTTGCTGGATGCTAATAAAGGTGATGTAACTTTCGGTGAATCCATTATGTCACTCTCATTATCATTACAGCTATCCGACATATTCTTGTCTCGTTCTCGTAACGCTTGCTCTAATCGTCTCAGGAATCTAATTTTTTTGGATTACAATAAGAATTTTAAAATGTTATGTAATTATTAAGAAAGCAATGGGAAAACAACATTGATGGAAATTCCTTTGGGAGCTGCTTAACAAAAGCAACAAATTTTACCTTTATCTATGAATCATTTTGCAAAGGTAGTGCTCAGGGGTATATTGAAGGAGAGACTTTGGGTGTCAAAATTACTCTTGACAGATCTGAACGTACTGAGAGTATTTTAGGAGTCTATGAATGGGCGCAACCAGAAATTTTTTCGAGATATAGATTTTTGAAATTTTTAGGAGGTTCAACTCTTTCTCAACAAACCCTTTTGATTCAAAGAACTTTTCGAAAGAAGCAGGGGTTTTGATCCTAAAAACGATCCCCTGGCTACGCCCATGAATTCCTGACAGGGCATTGTCATAGCTTCCAAAGGGCTAAATCCCTTTATCCAAAACTAAAATTCTAAAATTTATTTGAAAATTTCAAATTTTGGTATTAAAAATCCAATTTTAAAAGACACAACTAACAGAATTACAAATGAGATTCTAAATTGTACATTTTACAGCTAATTTGGTCTACAAGTTTTTACGAAGCATGAGAATTTATAATGTACAGAATAATTTTATTGCATAAAAGTACAATTGATTCTACAGACACATCTAATTTTAGTTCTTTCTCTCTCTCTAATTGCTATCACAAAGTATGCACATTCCATAAATTTCCATCAATTTATTTTCCCTTAACACAGCTAGTCTACTGCAACATTATCCCATTTACCGTATCTGATTCCCAATTGCTTTCAGTCGACTTAATTTCTTCGGCTGCTGCTGTTGTTGTTGTTGTTCGACTTTCTTTGTGACCATCGTCTCTGCCTTCTTGGGAGCAAAACTAGACGGTCCTGGCCCATACTTAGCATTTTAGATAATTATAAGTACACAAATACATCAAAAATTCAAAAGGAAACAAAGAAATGGAAAACACACGAACGCAAACTTTCAAACATAAATGAATATGATGATGATGAACAGCGTGGACTACTCAGACGATGAAAGAGATGTTGATGACTTTAAATATTTTTTTTTTGTTCAGAATTTTAAATGTTTTTTTTTTAATTTTTCAAAACAATAATTTTCAAAATGATGAAAAAAGAAAAGAAAATAGAAAAGAAGGAAGAAACAGGAAAAGAATGAATATTGCAAATGTATTAATTTAAATGAAATGTTTTCAGATTTTTTCTATCCATTAAGTTTAGAATTTTGAAAAGAAAGAGAAGATTTAAGGAGGAAGGGTTGTGTGCAGAAGGGAGAACAAAAACTAAAATGTGACAAAAAGTTTAAATTTTTCAGTTTTAGAGAAGAAATTGAATTGTGCAGACGTAATGTGAGTTTGAATGATTCACAAGAAATAACATGCAATATTCATTTACAGGTTTAGTTCATTTTTTATAATTTTACAAGATAGGTAAATTAAATTTTCTGTTTGGTAATATTCCAGAGTTTGTAAAAGAGAATAATTCAAAATAAAGTACAAAAAGTCAATGGACTCTAATTTTTAAAATTGAAGGAAATTTTTAAATAAATTTTTGTATTTATACCTTGAAATTGTTAGCTTTTGAGAAGTTTATTCTCAAATGTAGGTAGGGTTAGTTCTATTCCCCCTTCCTTTAGTTATAATGAGGACCTAAGGCACCTCGGGTCACAAATTGAAATTTTCTGTAATTTACTTGAAGGTAAAATCGAGTAAAATCTCAAAAATTTGAGCTGAGTGATGAGTTAAGGTAAAGAGTTAAGTTGTTTATTTGTAAAGCTTTGTATCCAAGCTATTTCACCTATGTTTTAAACATTTTTCTTATTTTCAATTCTAACAAGATTTCATGCTCACATGAGTGGGAAAAATATTTCTAGCAGAGTCACTGCAATTTCGTATTTTAAAATAATCAGTAAAACATTCTGTCGATTAGAAAAATTTACATGTACACGAATTACCTTTTTAGAAAATCCAAAGAAAATATAAAATTTCCGAGAGTCCAACATCGAATCAAGTGTGAATAACAGAAAAAGATTATTGAATGAGTTGTAAATATTTATGGAAAAATGGGATATTCTTTGCAATGTATAGGAATCTCCTTATAAATATTTTACATATTTTTCATAGATCGACATTTTCAATAACAAATCTTTTTATTTGATTAGATTTTTTTTAGAATGAAAGTCGATAAATATGTCCATGAAACAATCCACAATTTTCCATATGACAATAAAAAATTTATTGGTCATTCTTCTAGTTAAAAATTTCAAGTTCACTCAACATTTCTGAATCTTGCTCTCCCACAAATATCAGTGATGTAAAGCAAAATCCCACAGCATAAAATATTAATTAATGCTGAAATTTTTACGATGCGATAATTATGATTTTTTATCGATCTATTTTCAACATCACAGCAGCTGAGCTGTCATTATGAAAATCATTGCAATTTTAATGACTTTAGTTCATATGTTTGTTAGAATGCTGAACAATTAGTAAAATAAAGGATTTTTTTAATTCCGTCCGCAATTTGCCCTCGTCACTGTGTTGGTGTGCAGTAATTAGGAACCAAAGAACTAAATCACAACACATCCGAACTTAACTTACTCTAAACATAATTTCTCCAGAAAATTCTAATTTTCCATTTTAATGTAAAAACACTTTTTAACCAACCCCTACACTCTTTCTATACTTATTTATGTAAATTAAATTTCTACTCAATTGACGTAGAAAATGATCAACTTTTATTATACAAACATTTTTCTTCTTTAGTTTTTCGCATGCAACGTCATATCTAGTTTTCTTCTACTTGTTTTATTATTCATGCAATCACTCATAAAAAAGAAGGGTATTTGAAGAGAAAATAAAAGGTTGAAGGTTGAATAGATGTAATGAAAAAATGGATGAAGATGCAGACATTCATGTCTGATAACACGAAGGAAGTGAAGTAAAAAATGAAGGGAAGAAAAATGTTTAATAAAATGCTGACATTGAAATTGATATGATGAATAAAAGAAAGTTTTGGTGTGAAGGAACGTGGAAATGAGCAGTGTATCTATTTCTGTGCATGATAAGCATATGATACTGAATATGGTAAAATAAATGAGAGAAAATTGTGCACTACAAACAGAACAGAAACGAGACA
Organism: Chironomus tentans; assembly: GCA_963573255.1. Lineage (NCBI taxonomy): Eukaryota > Metazoa > Arthropoda > Insecta > Diptera > Chironomidae > Chironomus > Chironomus tentans. The sequence continues at coordinate 29,457,626 of OY754303.1, read as the reverse complement.
GACTAAAAAACTTGTCGACTTACTTTATCCGCATCATCAAGCACGTTCACATATTGCCTTGACTCAATATTCTCTATTAAACAGTCACGCACTGTAAATAAATTAAATTAAAATCAGAAATGAAATGAACTATTTTTTATGCAAGACAAAAGGAAAAATTTCACTCCAAGGGGTGGGCACTCGAAAAACTTCACAGAAATAATTTCAAAAAATAATCGTAAAGTTCCCATACTTTAAAATTTCTCTCATATTTCCCCACAACATGTCCACTCTTACATCCACATGTAAGACACTCTTACATCCACACTTAATTAAAAATCTCATAAACAAGAATTTCTGATCACGTTTTAAAGATATTACATTTTATTGATGGCATGGACGTCTCCTTCGTATTGTTGGTAGTCGTGAGTGATTCTGTGGAAGAAGAACTGCTCGGTGTATATCTAGCATGTGATCTTCGTTTTGGACTTTTCCTATTGATACTGTTGTATTTCGATGAAATATTTGATTGTGTACAATTTATTGTGATGGCCTTTTGAGGAATCTCCAGATGAACTGACGACTTTGATGGTGATTGTGGTTGATCTGGAGAGAAAAGGAAAGAATCGAGTCATTTTTATTATATTCTGATGAATTATCAATTTAGGGATTTTAAAGTCAGAGTTTTGAAAATTTGATTTTGAACCTTATATATCATGAATATGTACATTTTTTGATGTATCATGAGCTGATACTTTTGGATGTAGCAGGATGTACGATAACAGCTCAATACTTTAGATTAAACTAAATCTTATTCTAAGTTTTTTTGATATCTGTCTAAGGAATATTACTTCAAAATTTAGCAAACTATAGAATCTCAAGTTTTCAATCTGGTAAAATAAAAGCCTAAACTAAGGATCTAAGGATTTTGTATCTAGAATGTGTTTTGATACTTGTTTGTAACATCCATATCCCATCCCAAAAATCCATCAAACCACCACAAAAGACACAAACTTACTTGATTTCAAATTTCTCTTGTCTCGTCTCTTTCCAACAGTTTTCCTATAATGTCCACCACTCTTACCATCAGACGATGGAAAATCATAAAGTCCGTCTGAGTCGGTGAATGGCAATTGCTGATCACGTTTATTATAAAATTGTGGAGAAAATCTTCCCATTCCATTATTATTTCGATCACTCAGTGGACTTTCTGAACGTGATGAGACGGGAGATAATTTATCATATCCTGACTCTGATTGAATTACAATCGATGGCAATTGGAGTTGCGACATTGCGAGAACTTCTTCGGTTCCCATTAAATTTTTACCGTTCTCTAAAAATTCTTTTCCGATAAATATTTCGAGCTCTTTTGCGCTTTTTATGTCTCCATCTTCAATTTTCTCATCCAAATGATCCGTTCCGATGCCTTCATCATTCGACTCTAAAATCGTCTCATCCGATAATGTCTCTGAATCAGATCGTTTGCGGAATTGCTGTTCACAATCATTCGAATTGTTTTCATTTCCCTTCTTACTGTCATCGGTCTTCTTCAATATTGATTGATGTCGTCGCATAACTGTTGGAACAACAATTGTTATATCGCCGCATTGTGATGAGTTACAATCAATTTCATTTGGACATAATGGATTATTTGAGTTACAACGGCTCGGTCCAGGACTTGCCATACTTGAATATCCTGACGAACTTAAATTGCCCTCCGATGGTGCTCTATCGCCACGCGTACACATCGAAAAAGGACTCAAATGTGTCATGCCTGATGGATTTAATAAATGCTTACTGTGTGGCATTAGCGAGGCCTTTGATGTGATCGGCGATATGAATTCTGTGTCAGATTCAGCTTCACTCATATTAGCAGGAATTATTGTTATCATCGGTGGGGCAAATTGAAAATCCAGTGACCCTGGCTTCTCATATTTATCATATTGCATCATTAATCTCTTTTGTTGCTGTCTGTTTGGAAATAATCCACTTGTCTCACCAATACTTGCTCGTTGTGGAGGCGGTGATCCCGGAAATATGAGCAGAGGTAGTCGTTCCTTTGTTGGACTTGGCGTTTGTATTATAAGATCAGGAATTATGAGATCTTTTGGTCGTTGAGACAAGGGAAAAACTTTGCGCTCTACATCAACAGGTGTAGGTGGACAAATGTCAATTGCTGGCATTGATACTAATTTTGACTGACGCACTGAGCAGCGTGAGTTCTCACTTGATGATATTGTATTCGTTGGTGTTGTTACTGAATCTTCGTTATCAGAATCTTCTTTCTGATTCAATTCGGTGGATAGGTCGACTAGAATGTGCTGTGACTTGTGCTGTGGCTGCTGTGGAACGGAAAATAAAAATAATTTTTTGCCGTAAGTCTTCATGAAAACAAGAAATGAACTTTTGATGGATTTTTTATATCTTTCATTGTTGATGAAATTGTGTACAAAAAAATTGATTTAAGATCAATTTCCTTTCGATATTGAGTAATAAGAGTTTCTTTTTCCGCAGCATAATAAAAGGGGATAATTACATAATCAAATTTTTTATGTGTATTGATTTTGTGGAAGTTTCTTAGTTCGATTTTTGGCGAGTCAAAACATTTTGTTTTTCTGTTTGTCTGAGTTCAATGGAAAGGCTTATTCAGAGGGGGGTGGGGTAAAAATTAATAGGAGGTTGAATTTTTGGGATTTTTTCTTAAAAACACTTGCAAACTAAGGAAAGTTTTCCGACGAGAGAGATATGACCTCCTACGTGACTCTATGTCTGAACTTCAATATTACTCAGAAAGAATGCGCTCCAAAAATTAAAACCATAAACTTTATTTCTTCTTCATAGAATTGACTGCTAAAAATAAAAGCAGCAACAAAAATATTCATCAAGGCTTCTTGTAATAAAAATCTCATATGTCGAAATATTTTTTTCTACACAATTTCACCACAAATGGAGAAAGCTTTATAAATGTATTCCATTTTTATCATTTTCTTCTTCATTTTTTCTATTAAATGTATTCATTTACAGATGTATTATGTAATATGTAGAACTGAATATTGGTGTGAAGTTGGTATGATTTGTTTTGGAATTAAGTTTTTTTTTTGATAGACTTATGAATTTTTGAATTCGTTTGATGTAATTGGATGGTGAAAGATGACAAATTCTGACAAAATTATAGTTTAAGCATGTTTATAAGAATAAAACAATTATGAGACATTTCCTGTCAGATATATGACAAATTAACATAACCTCCTATAAACACAAACTTTTCATGTTGGATGCATGGTGACTAGTTTGTGAACATTCTACAAAAGTTGTCACATGAACACCATATGGCTCTCATTTAGCCACTGTAAATATAATGTGTCGATCGGAATTTTTGGATCATTATATTTAATTGATCACGTCAGGGAACAATTATTTGAATTGCTTATGTCCAAAAAATTCACCCTAACTTCACACCAACCGAATATCGTAAAAACTTATTAAAATAAAAAGAGAAAGTTTCTTTTTGGGTCTAACTAGATAATGGCGAAAAGCAATTTAACGATAAAGAAAAAGAAACTAAATAAAAAGAGTTCGTCATAGATTTTTTAATGTTCTCTACTGGTATCTACGGGCTAAATAGACGATCAGCGACTACAATCACTACGTGATAAAAATTTACAATTGTGGCAAATAGCAGAAAATTAAAGAGATAAGAGAGAATATGGATAAGGTCAAAATGAATTTCCTGTTCATAATTTTCAATTCAAAAACTTTCTTTTTAGCTAATGTTTCGTAAAAATGGTAAAAGATAAAGTTTATGTTAAATAATCATATGGCTTATGACTGTGATTACATTTTTATCGTCTTCATCGCTAAATGTGACTGATATTGTTTCATCATGAACCTGCTGTGATTTGAAAATGCGATGTGGTCGAGGCATTACCGGGGTTAATGCAGGTGATGGCATTGGAGTTGGTAGTTCGCGTATTGGCGATAGACATTTATTGATGTTGCCCGGAATCTCAAGAAGAATTGTTGGGGGATGTAGATGATTTTGCATTGGTTGTGATTTATGTGCACTAATTGCATCAAGCACTGGAACTTCAATTGTACTTTGTCGATAAAATACTGGTGAATCTGGAGCATTACTTGTGAAACTCACTGGCGTGGGTATTGAAGACGTTGACGACTCATCATCACCAACGATATCATCTTGAGGCGACGAAGCTGTGGGTGTTGATGATGGAGAAATGATAAGGGAGCCAGGTAAATTGATACCTGCGTTTGATGACGCAAAGTTCCTAAACATTGCCAATATTGAATCAGCACTTGACACCTTCGGTCTATGCTTTCGATTATTATTTTGACGTAACGTGTAGTCATTTAAAGCAAGTTCACTACTTGACCACGAGCCACTGCCTTGATTTGAGGACGTACTGTGAGGTGATCGAATATCATTTGTACATGGTGATTGTGGAACGGAATTTGCACGAAATTGAACTTCAGTTGGTAGACTTAAAGCACTCGAATTATTGTTGCCCTAGCCGAAGGAATTTTTTAATTAAAAATTGAAAATCTACTCGAAATTAAGTCAATATTTTACTTACATAAATATCAGTTCCACTTGTTATCTCAGCTGACATTTTACTCAGTAAACGTGCAAATGTTACCTTTTTCTCGAGTTTTGGATCTGAAGATAATTGTCGTGGAAGCAAACCTGTGCCTACGAGCGTTGATGTTGAACTATCATTGAATGCTGTCTCTTTAATATCATCTGAGTCATGTGAATTATTGCTAGCATGTACTATTGCGTTTGAACTTTCTGATAACTGAATCAATTCTCCGAGTGTTACCTAACAAATGAGATTTATTGATAATTAGTTTAGAATTTTGAAAAAATCTGTCATAGTGGATAAACTATTTTTAGAAGATCTTCTGGATATCCTGAGTGGAGGGTTCTAACTCAAAAAAATGGACAAACTAGTCTTAAATACGTTATTTTTCAACTTTTCTAAATTCGATTTTTTTGGTGCTTTATGAATTTATTTTATTATTTTTAGAGTTATAGTGGGCCTTGGGCTAGTCTAGATTCTAATAATTTTAAATTTGAACACTCACCTTATTCGTATTTGGCGATATTAGCTGCTGCAAAATTTGCTTTTTCTCAGCATTATTTTTGCGAGTTGGCGTTGAGTTGTTTCGTTTTTTTCTTGGTGACGGTGTACCTACATTCGAAGTATGATGAGTATCTTTATTTTTTGTCAGATGATTGTAAATTTTGGATAAGTTTTTTTTGATCAATTTGCATGGGCATTGAGGAACGATTAATAGACACATATTTGATAATCATTTTTGGGATGCATGGCAACACATTTATTATTTTAGACAACAATCGGTAGTCGTTCATATTTGTAAATTTGTAGTTATATCATGGATGAATTGATGGATAAGTAATATAATTTGGTTTTTGTATACACAGAAAATAGAGAGAAACAACATATACATAGCTTCAGATATAAGTTCATCATAAAGATACATCTACTGCAATTATATACAATAAAGAATAGAAGTGGATAGACAGAAAAGAAAAAAAATGCCAGATAGAGATCTGCATGCTTTATATATATATGCAATGTGCTACTTGGGCTACAAATTATAATCGAATAATTTAAAAATAAAAAAGATTAATTTTTGCAGAACTAAAAACTTTTTTTTTGTCATACTTTTTTAATTTATTTTATGTGCATCAGCAGCCTCAACATCGAGATTTTTGCTCGTATTCTTCAGACTTTTAGTTTTATACTCACAATTTGCATTTTGTCGAATTGTGCATTAACAGCTTTTGTTCACATCGAGTTATTTAAAATTTAAATCACAATTAAATGGGCGATTATGGGGAGTTGATGAATGAACGGGAACGAAGTGGAATGAAAAAAGTTTCGTCCCAAATTATCCTTTTAATATTTTTCCCAATTTTAATTTTTTTGAAATTTCTTTCCAATTTCTATTCAGATGTGTCAAAACTTTTCTCATTACTGTGTTAACACTTGTGAAAATATGAAAATGGGTTTAGTAATTTTTAAGGGTGTTTAATGATCATTTAGACTGTAAACCTATTTGTTCAGTTCATTGAATTTAGGGGTTTGAAGCAGTGGCATAGCTAGACATAATAGTATGAACTAAATTATAGTCACCCGTCAAATGACCTATTTTGCACACCCTAGTCACTTTTTTAAACTCTTCGATCAAGAAGATTGTACGGTTTTCTTTCATTAGTTAGGAATCATTAGTTTTTCATATGGGTTCCATTTATACTGAGTTTCAAAATCCAGGTGGGGGCTCTGGAAACATCCATGATACCACTGAATTAAAATTTTAGATGTTTATTCTAAAAGCTAAATTTGATCAAAATTTGAAAGTTTATCAAAACCTCAACAAATTTGATCATTAAACACCACAGCCAAAAAATTCATCACCCCTAGCATATGAGTTTACCAATTTTTGATGATTATTATATTAACACTCATCTACTCGTCTACCCAACTTCTTAAAAATATTTTATCGTATACCGAACACATAACATTTTCCATTTCCTACTGTACATATACAGTATGCGGACAAAAAATTAGGGACTTTTCAAAAAATTAGTATTATTGATCTGGAGCTTAAGGCTTAACAGATATTGGAAAATGGTAAAAGGGTGAAATGTTCTACACATCATTAGCTATCCAACAGTATACAATAGTGGACATAACTTCCGCACCTTCATAGGGTCTTACTCAATTTTTATTTTTTGATCAAAAATTTATATTGAAAATTTGTCATTTTTTAACAATATTGCCTGTAACTTTTGTTTCTTTCAATGAATCTTCCTGAAACTTTTACATAATGTTTCTGCTACTTATGGCTTTACCATGCATAAGTTTCAGATTTTTTGAAGGCTCTCTTCATAGACTTCCACACCAATGAATTAGGCTACATTATAAAATTTTAATTTTAAAAATTTACTTTAACTAACTATTTTACAATTCAAACTTTTAATGAATTTGATAGAATTTTAGTTAAGCTTTCTTTTGGTATATAACTTATTAGGTAAGCATTTGTAGATCAAGAGAAAACTTGAATAAAATCCAATATGGCGGACATTTTTCCTACACTTTTTTGCATAAATCATTGATAACTTTTATAAATTAGTCTAGACCTATGGATATTTTTACATAATTATAAAGCTCTAACCTTACTTTACAAGTTTCTAGTACATTAAAAAGTTCTGAGATGGACGGAAGTAGAAGTTATCAGCGCTTGAAAAGTTGTAAATTTTCAAAATCGAAATTTTTGTATGGACGAAAAAAAAATTTCAAATTTTTTCTAAAATAAGCAATTCCTTTGGATGTAAATGACATTTCTGTTACTGAGAACTAATAATAAATCAATTACATCCAAAGGAATAGCTTATTTCAAGAAAAATTTGAAATTTTTTTTTCGTCCATGCAAAAATTTTGATTTTGAAAATTTACAACTTTTCAAGCGCTGATAACTTCTACTTCCGTCCATCTCAGAACTTTTTAATGTACTAGAAACTTGTAAAGGAAGGTTAGAGCTTTATAATTATGTAAAAATATCCATAGGTCTAGACTAATTTATAAAAGTTATCAATGATTTATGCAAAAAAGTGTAGGAAAAATGTCCGCCATATTGGATTTTATTCAAGTTTTCTCTTGATCTACAAATGCTTACCTAATAAGTTATATACCAAAAGAAAGCTTAACTAAAATTCTATCAAATTCATTAAAAGTTTGAATTGTAAAATAGTTAGTTAAAGTAAATTTTTAAAATTAAAATTTTATAATGTAGCCTAATTCATTGGTGTGGAAGTCTATGAAGAGAGCCTTCAAAAAATCTGAAACTTATGCATGGTAAAGCCATAAGTAGCAGAAACATTATGTAAAAGTTTCAGGAAGATTCATTGAAAGAAACAAAAGTTACAGGCAATATTGTTAAAAAATGACAAATTTTCAATATAAATTTTTGATCAAAAAATAAAAATTGAGTAAGACCCTATGAAGGTGCGGAAGTTATGTCCACTATTGTATACTGTTGGATAGCTAATGATGTGTAGAACATTTCACCCTTTTACCATTTTCCAATATCTGTTAAGCCTTAAGCTCCAGATCAATAATACTAATTTTTTGAAAAGTCCCTAATTTTTTGTCCGCATACTGTAGACATGAAGTACTTGAGTGCATCAATGTCATAAAAACATCAAAATCTATATGTATACAAGGTTTGCTGGGTTTTTATATATATAAAACATTTGAACAACATCAACAGAAATGGTATTATAATGTGCAACAGGAGGAAAGGTTCATTCAAACATAATATATTCTTATACCAGAAAAGGGAGTGACGAAATGAAACAAAAAATTGTTTATTCCCAAAATGCTTTGATGATGATGTTTCTATCATCTTGACTCAAAAAAATGTTCTGTGGACACTTTGGTGGTTGGAATGAGGATACTTTTTGTTTGAATGTCTGAATAGGGAAATGAAAGTTCTTTTCTGAATAGTTGAGGTGTAATTTTTTGTTAATTTAGGCATGTAATTGATGGAATTCAGGGGCGTATCCAGACAGGGGAGTGTATGGACGGGCAAATTTAGAGAGGGGTTAGGTTTTTTTCTTAAAAAACCCTAGAAAATTGAAAAAAATTTCCCCCAAAACCCCTCAATAATTTCATATTTTTGGATCTTTGAGAAATATACCGAAAATCACACATAATATATAAATGCTGGTACCAAACCACATTATTATGATTGCTACGTAAAAATTATGTGTTCCATTACCTCTAATCAGACATTTTATACTAAACCAAATTCTTAAATTAATTCAAATTAGAAAGTTTATAGGAGGGTTTATAGATTATCAGATATTTTCCTAAATTCTGTAAACAGAGTAAAACTTATCCCTTCCTAATCTCACGTTTAAAGTGATGTCGATACAAGAGGATTTTAGAAGATTCCATTAAAATTAGATTAATAAAAATGAAATAGACAGAAATGAACATTCTTGTATGCATAAGATAATTCCTTAAAAAATATTTACATTCAAGCACAAAAATTATTTTCAGAAATTGTGGAAGGAGAAGGAAGAAAGAAGACAGAAAGGTAAGAGAAGAGCAACAAAGTTTTTCATCTTGAAAAGCAACAGACAAAAATTTCTCATCCGTTTTTAATAATATTTTGTGAATTTTTGATGGGTATAGTTCCATTTGCTCATCAACTCACAAAAAAAATGTTCATTCAAATGTTGTAAAAAAACGGACGGGAAGGGAAAAATGGAAAAGGAAAGAAAAGGGAATTACAATTAGAGCGATAATGGCAATGAATATCTCCCAACAGTATCATTTTCACACATACACATTTACATAGGTGTGGTACGTGTTTCGGAAATGAAAAATTTATAAATGAAAAAATAAATAGGAAGTTTTTATTTAAAAAAAATGAGTAGGTTTGGAGCGTGATGATAAGGACGGTTTAAAGAGTAGGAAGTAGATATTATAGTAGATAGACAGAAAGTGTATGAAGATAAAAATTTTACTGGAAAAATCTTTACAGTAAAAAGTGTGCAAAATGTGATAAAGAGAACAACATGGAAAGAAGGCATTTTAGCATTAATAAGAGTTGAGAGCTTACGACGTGGAAGAGGCCTCAAAAGATCGTCTAGCGAGAATGTACGCGCAGTAGAACTGGATGGAATTTGAGGACTGCTGAGGCTTAAAATAGATGGTTTTCTTATACCCAAACGATTAAAGATTGACTTTCTCGAGTCACTTCCAGGCGTCGTGACGTTCGCTTGTCCAGTCGATCCCTGCATTATTGGATTGTTTGCGGCGCCAGCTACTTGCAATTGCTCTCTCAATGATATGTGATGATGGTGCCGTAAATGTGATGCTGTGAAAAGAAGCAAGTTAAAATGAACAGAAAAGACGAGTTGGGCAAAAGTCACTCATGAGCGCATTTTTGCTGACAGAGTTAGAGAAAATTTAGATTAGAATTTTTTTAAAGAAAAAAAGGATTTAAAATGAAACGTTTTGAAAAATTATTTACAAATTTTCAAGAGTTTTTTAGGTTCTAAAAATTTTGTATGTACATATCTACAGATTGACACAAAAATTCTTACATTAAATCATAATTATCAGTCAAATAAAAAGTCAATTAGCCTAATTATTTATCCAATTCATCATTTATGAACTAGAATTTTAATTATTTAGTGTCATTATTTGGTGAATTTATCGATAAAGTGGATAAATAGTTGACTAAAACGTCAATAAATCATAAAAGTCTGATTTAAAAAATAAAAAAAAATTGACCCAAAAATAAAATGATTTAGATTTTGTTTTAAAATTTACTCCAATTTTACCTGATTCGATAATTTTAGTTTTAATATTTAATTAATTTGAAAAAGTATTTTTATACAAAATTTTATTCAATCCTAGAATTTAGATCCCTAATAATTTTAAAAATGTTTTGAATTAAAATAGCTTGCATGAGTTTTAGAAAATTCATATTTTAAGAAATTTTAAAATTTTTTATGACTTTATGGTTATTTTTAGAAGTAAATGATTTACAGAAAATTGCTCTCCGCAGTAATCAAATAACCAAAGTGATTTTAATTCCAGAACGTTTTCAGCAAAAATGCGCTGAAAAGTTTCTCTTCCTGTTTAAAAAAATTCTCAGTGGATTAATGCCAGAAAATACTTACGACGATTTCGATCAGCCTCCTCTTGCAATAATTTTTCAATTTTTTCTGGAAAATGACGCTTAGCACACCATACCATTCCAATTACGGACAGCACTACGAAAACTGTTATTAAACCCAACCAAAAAGGCTCTTGAAGCATTCGCTCGGATAGTGGACGATATGGAATTTTCATTCGTCTTTCACATTTCGGCCCCTCAAACCATGCAAAGCATCTGCAGTATTATAAATGAAATAAACATAAAAAAAATATTTTTATTTTAATTAAAAATTGAGCTCAAAGGCATTTTATTTCCTCTCACAAACCTGCACTCATAACCACCATTTTTTTCAACACATTGACCGCGATTCTCGCATGGATTATCATTGCACGGTTTCTGTCTTTGATCACACGTCATGCCCAAGTAACCCGATTGGCAATGACACTGCATTATATTAAATTATTAATTAATACAATTTTAAAAATTAATTAATTAAAATAATTTATCTTATGTACCTTAAAGCCATTTCCAGTCAATTCACATTGTCCAAATACACATGGCTCAAGTTCACACATTGTTAATCCACAAAAGCGACCCGTATAATGTCCAATGCATTGACATATTTGTTTTTTTCCTGACAAAATGCACTTTCCACCATGTTGACAAGGATTTGGATTACAGCTTTCCACCCAATCTTCAGTACTCGTTATCAGCTTCATTTTGAAGTTTATATCTGTTGATAGACATAAATGAATGAATCAGCATAAGCGAAAAATAGAGGAGAGCGTAAAATCGATAAAATAAAACTCATTCATGCATATATTGAAAAATTTAGTGATATTATGAATTATACTTCATGTATGTACATGAGCTGACTTCAATTTGTATGAGAATTGTGAAACGTTTTCCGATATGTATGTCACGTTCCTTATAATATAAACATTTCTTGAAATGAAGCAATAAATAAACATTTTACAACTTGTTTGTTCTGTCATGAAAAAACTATTTTCATTGAAATAAAAAAGCTCTAGACGAAATTATTTTTGGAATAGTTGTCGTCGATCTCAATCAATCGTAATTGACGTCATGTTATTATCTTTAAAAGGATGTGTATATTCTGAGAAGGTGTTTAAAAGATATTTTTAAATCGAACAAGGTCTGGCTGAATTATGACGTGAAAATCAAGTGTATTATGTCAGTAAGGAGCTCAAACACCTTACATGCATCTGTTAGTCTTCTTTAAATTTAGCTGAACAACATATGAATGGATTCTTAATCCTAATGCTGCTGTTATTGCGTTGTCTGTGCTCCTATGCAACTCAGTCTTTTTAGTCAAAATCAGAAATAATGTAAGTAAAAGAATTTGCGTCTTAAAATTCCTTAAAAATAGTTAACATCGTCATATTTATGTTTCTGTCTGCATCTCAATGTCATTGTTACCATCTCAAGATCATATCCTTTCACTTCAGACACCTTTTCAGCTTACAAATAATCTCTCTAAACAGATCATTGCACGACTAGAGCAGAATATTTTTTTCGAATCCAAGCGTCCGTTCAATATATCATCAGCATCTTAATGCTTTCTCTCATGTACTTTATTCAATCCATTTCTTTATGCAAATACTATTAGCTTACCTGACTGAACACGTACGGTGGCATTTAGAATACCAAGTTGATTTTTATTTGAAGACTGTCGTATGTGTATCGTGTTGAGATATGAAGTTATGAAAATAGCTGGCGTGGAAGTCTGTTTAATGCTATTCGAGTCTATTTTCGTATTTAATGTACATAGTTGCCAAAATGTTCCATTTCTGTCGGCATATTTATCGTAAATCTGAAATGGTATACAAAATTGTATATAATTATTAAACGACATGCAGAACAAACATTGTTCATTCATGAAACGGAGAATAGTACCCATAAAAATAACATAAAGAATCAAAACGAAAGAATAAGAACAGGAAGAAGAAACAAACCTCAATTATAGCACTATCATTACATCCATTCTCAGTAAATTGTACACCACGTAACTCGATCGATATGACATCGCCCGAAGGTGCTATCAGATGTTGAGTGTAATCAATACTTTCCGGCATGCCCTTAGGATGTGGATAATTGAGATGGTAAACACGTCCAAACGTCGAATTTGATAAGTTCACAATTCGATGTTCAACTATTTGTGGCACTGACGTGTTAGTTGATGGATAGGATGAAATAAACAAAAGAAATGAGGTTAATTATTTGGCCACGAAAAATAAATGGACTTTCCGGTCCTTTTGTATCAAGAAAGCAATGAATTTAAAAAACCTTAGGTTGTTCAGTATCATTCAGAAGACATTTGATGAAGTTTGAAGCCAACTTATATTTTTGCAATTAATCAGAATTATTTATTGAAGAAGTATTCGAACGGTAAATGGGAGACGTGTTGCAATGTCATATGATAGCTCTTCTTTTTATGGCATCACCATTACATCATGATGACAAGATAGAAAATTTGGGTGTAGATAGAAAATTTCATGAGGAGGGCCCTCGAGGGGCATCTGAAATCTTTTTCCTCTCTTTAATCATTTTAGTTGACATATCTTAGTAAGTACTACGGTCCAGAAAATCGAGGCTGCAAAATTTTTTTATAAAATTTTCAAAAAAAATTATCAACAAAAAATTTTTCAATGAACTTTTGAGTGAGCACGGGACCCCCACCCCTTTTGCGCCCCTGCTTTGACGTGCTGCTAAGGTTAAACTTCATTTTTACAAGAAAAACAAAATGTAATAAAAAATTTCTTAAAAACTTTTCCTAAAAAATTTCTTATCTAAGAATTATTAAGGCGTAAATCGAGGAAAGAAAAAGGTCGACGAAAGAAGAAATCAGAAAAGTTTTAGCGTTGCCTTCAAACTCCATTAAAGTGATTGATGTACTAATGACGGTAAACGACAGAGAACGAACGAAAAATATGGAAACAATTTCCCAAAAAGCATCATCTATTATTAAAATGTACATGTACACAAGTTTTCATGTTAATTACGCAGGAATTACTTACTTGTACGGAAAATTACATTAAAGCCCTTCCCTCTTGGACTGCCTCCGGTTCTTAAATAAATTTTTACACGTTCACCAAGACTCGCATAGACTCCATCGCTCATAACTGTTGTTGATTCTTGAAATGGCTGTAATAGAATATTGTCACCAAGGTCTATGTGTACTGATGCATCATGTTCAATGTTGAATGTGAGAAATTCTATCCAAATTTTACGTCCAATCGGTGCTTGAATTATATAACTACAGTTGAGATTGTGTAATAGAAAATGTGGGAAATTCGGGCTGCTTAAATTTCCCTCGCGTGACGTCAACGTTTGACCAGGACACGATGATATATCAATTGATCTCCATATTGCCGAAAATCCTTCACCCGCAATAGCATTGTCAGTAAAAAAATTGAGAAGTATTTCATTTGAGCGCGAGACAAAATCAAATTGTGACATATCGCCGTCATGATTACCACACCACCGTACGTACGATTGAAATGATGGTAATGAGTCGTTTACACCAACAGTTTTAATTTCAATTTTATTAGCTGATCGTTTTCTTCTCCGGTCGAGGACGTGACGTGTTGACGTCTCATCACTATTTACAATGCCAATTTTCGTTGATGGCGAATTTAAGTCATTTTGATTTGTTTGTACATAATGAAATTCGGAGTCTTGTATGCTGACATAGTCGTATAGACACTCCTGCTGATATTCGATGTCAATCTTCTGAAATTGCATTACAATTCGACTTCGTTTTGGTGCAATTATTTTAACCCAATAATTAATGTTCGATGAATATTGATTCGGATAGTCAGGTGATGTTAATCGTCCTTCAACTTCCGTGATTGTCATATTTTGTATTAATGTATTGCTTTTTTTATTTTGCTTACACACGTAACCGCCTAATTGTGAACACTTTTGTGATGACCAAAATAAATTTGATGGAAGTCTTAAATTGCCAGTTGATTTCCATTGCAGACCCAAACAGATTGGATCATTTTGTGCTTTTGACATTAACTTTTCTTGTCCTTGCGTCCATCCACCCGTAAATGATATCTTTGAGCCATCTGTCCATTCAAACTCACCGTCCTTTGAATATTCACCACCGAGCCAATAAAAACGACGATGATTATATTCCGCATTATTTCTTATTGCTGTGACAATGAATCTAATTGATGAAAATAATGGAAAGTAAATTAACATTGATGTAGGTAATTGAGACAGACGCAGGGTTGTAAAATGAGTTGATTTGTTAGCTTTTGGATTGTTTGAATAATACACAGTTTGATACATTGCTTCTATTTGGAGAGAACTCTTTTGAGCCCCCTAGCTATGCCCCTGACTATTTGTTGCTCACAAAACTTTTTCCAACCCTGAAATCAAAATTATAAATCAACTTTTAGTAGAAATTACCTGTGCTCATCGGAGGATGAGACTGATGATAATTGTGCGCCCAAACTATGGCATATTTTTTGTGCAACAACCCATTCGACCTCGGGAAATGATACAACCAAATAACATGATTCGTTGAATAATTTTAAACGTTCATCGACACACTCCGATGCAGCTAAGGGAAATTGGAATGGATTTATTAATTATTTAACGGAAATGGAAGAAAATTCATTTGAGAATTTCATTACTGAACTCAATTTAAAATAATATAATACAAAAGCTGAGGAAATAAATTAATTATATATCATATTTAATTGAAGGATATTGTCTAATTGAAAAAATAATACTCATGCACACATAAAAGCTCAAGCGATAGAAGAAAAGATGAAATAATTGAAATTAATTTTCATAGAACTTTTTCCTCTATTAGATCATACAATGAATAAAATGTCCTCGAGACTCTACCCTAGATAATCTAATGAGCAAGTCAATCAAACTCAGAAAATTCATTATTTATTAAACTATAATTGGATGGAAAAAAGTTCATTAAAATTAATTTTGTAGACAATCGAATGTTATGTACATAATGACTTTTTTTTGTTAGTTGAACTTTGTCTTTAGAATGTATTATGCAAGTGGGAATTGAAAGCAGAAATTATTCTTCTCCGATAAAAATCCATTATTATTCGTGACTAAAACTTTAACTCAGAGTTGTAGTCAGAAAAAAATCAGCTGCATACTGACGATTCTATAGCATGTAGAAGGAAATGCAAAGGACATCTATAAACCAAAATTATTGTGTGGTCTCTTCAGTAAATGACCCTTTTCAGTCGATGACTTCAGTATTCAAGTGATTTCTTTCATACAAAACCTTTATGCTGGTACTCATTGGCAGGAAAGAGTTACAGTTAAAACCAGGATTTTATGTTAATCTACTTTAGCTTTTACAATGATGTTATGAGTCGGTCATAAAAAAGTCAAGGTTCAGACACTATCGTAAAAATCATAATTTACAACTTTTTACTATGGTGCCTGACCCTTAAAAAAGAAAGGTGTGTCCAAAATATCAGAAATTTGTATAAATCTAAAAATTTCTAGACATCATACTTTTATTCTGCTCATTAATATCAGAAAGTTTCAAACTCCTTAAATTTGTTTAAATATTGCTTGTTATAAAAGAACGCGCCTTAAAAGTTTTTGTGAAAATTTCTTCATCACGTGAAGAAACTTTCAAGGCTTCAGATGTATTATCAACAAAATATTTACATTTTAACTATCTTCAGATTTTTATTGTTCAAGTTTGAATAGCCTGATAGCCATCCTAACCTTGCAACTTTATCATAACAATAAAATTTAAGTTAAAGTTTCACAAAAAATTTTCAAGATCAACCGATTAAAAATTTAAGCTGTCTCTTGATAATTTCATAAAAAGCACAAAGCACTTAAGACTTGGTTGATATTAAATTTTTATTAGATGCTTTTCGATAGCGAAGTATGAATAAATAAAAATAATAGTTCGTGAATAATGCAAAATAATCTTGTTGACTTAAAAAAAAATTTTCAGCACTAAAAGTCACAAAGTGTATGCAAATTTTATTTGACTTAACACATTTTACAGTCAATATTATGTAAATTTATTATAAAGTGAAAAATTTATTAAATTTTCTCATAAAAAATATAAATTTTACATTAGTTTGAGCGAACAAGTGAATCCCTGTGGGATGTATAATATGTACAATAGAAAACTAATAAATAATAAATGAAATGCAAGCAAAAACAGAAGCTGTGTGGGAGAAGAAGGAAGCAGTTGAGTGTAGAAGGAAAAAGTTTATGCAGCATAAGCAAGGATTTAAGTTTATGAGTAACTTTATTATAATATCAAAAGAGAAACATGAATAAAAGAGAAGCAATAACGGAAATAAATAAGGATATACAATACATTTAAATTCAAAAGCTCAATGCATTGGAAAAAAAATATCCTCATCTAAATTCATCAAGATATTCTGTGTTCTTGTGTACGGCTAAAGGTTTTATTAGGTGGGGTTCATGATGCTATCTTTAGTGTATTTGCCCAATAATTTACTTTTAATTATTTTATATCAATTACGCATAGCCTAGGGATAGGGGGTGAATTCAGGGGCGTTACAAAGGTCCATGGCATTTCGGGAAAAATGTACCCCCTTTCTATCTTTTTGGTTAGGATTTATTGAATTTCGCGCCTCCTAATAAGAATCTAGGAATTTAAAAAAATCCCAAAAAAATAATTTCATGATTTTTTACGATTCAGCAAAACAAAACAGTAAAAATTCAACTGCCCAAAATATTGTGTCCAGTTAAACTAAGGCAGTTCTTAGTCCCCATTCACAAAATTCTCCCTCCTAGGTATTTCGAAATCGAATAAAGTTTAGGATTTGCCAAATTCATCCTTAAATCAAGTTATATGAGCTATTAATAGATATAAACATAAAAAAAAACTTTCGCAATTTCTTATTTCCATCCTCCTTTTTAGTATGAATTTCCAACATTAATTCATAGAATAAACTAGTAATGAAGCGATCACGCTTCATGGGCATATTCACACCGTTTCAAGTTTTTTCATTCATAGCTTAGTATTATGTTACTAACAAGACTTACGAAAAATCGTAAACTTTTAGCTTATTTAGTCAAAAATATCAAAATTGGAGAAAAAATTAGTTTGACGTAGCTTTTAGCCCCTTGAAATCCAAAATGGCGTCGGTTCCATATTCAGGCACAGCTAGGGAACTTACATACCAAATTTCAGCTCATTTGGTCAAAGTTAAAGCAAAAATCAATTTGGCGTAGCTTCTAGCCCCTCAAAATCCTAAATGGCATCTGTTCCATATTCAGACACAGCTAAGGAACCTACATACCAAATTTCAGCTCATTTGGTGAAAGTTAAAGCAAAAATCCATTTGGCGTAGCTTCCAGCCCCTCGAAATCTAAAATGGCATCTGTTCCATATTCAGGCACAGCTAAGGAACCTACATACCAAATTTCAGCTCATTTGGTCAAAGTTAAAGCAAAAATCAATTTGGCGTAGCTTCTAGCCCCTCGAAATCCAAAATGGCATCAGTTTCACATTCAGGCACAGCTAAGGAGCATACATACCAAGTTTCAGCTCATTTGGTGAAAGTTAAAGCAAAAATCCATTTGGCGTAGCTTCTAGCCCCTCGAAATCCAAAATGGCGCCGGTTCCATATTCAGGCACAGCTAAGGAACCTGCTTACCAAATTTCAGCTCATTTGGTCAAAGTTAAAGCAAAAATCAATTTGGCGTAGCTTCTAGCCCCTCGAAATCCAAAATGGCGCCGGTTCCATATTCAGGCACAGCTAAGGAACTTACATACCAAATTTCAGTTCATTTGGTCAAAATTAAAGCAAAAATTAATTTTGCGTAGCTTCTAGCCCCTCGAAATCCAAAATGGCGTCGGTTCCATATTCAGGCACAGCTAAGGAACCTACATACCAAATTTCAGCTCATTTGGTCAAAGTTAAAGCAAAAATCAATTTGGCGTAGCTTCTAGCCCCTCGAAATCCAAAATGGCGTCGGTTCCATATTCAGGCACAGCTAAGGAACCTACATACCAAATTTCAGCTCATTTGGTCAAAGTTAAAGCAAAAATCAATTTGGCGTAGCTTCTAGCCCCTCGAAATCCAAAATGGCGTCGGTTCCATATTCAGGCACAGCTAAGGAACCTACATACCAAATTTCAGCTCATTTGGTCAAAGTTAAAGCAAAAATCAATTTGGCGTAGCTTCTAGCCCCTCGAAATCCAAAATGGCGTCGGTTCCATATTCAGGCACAGCTAAGGAACCTACATACCAAATTTCAGCTCATTTGGTCAAAGTTAAAGCAAAAATCAATTTGGCGTAGCTTCTAGCCCCTCGAAATCCAAAATGGCGTCGGTTCCATATTCAGGCACAGCTAAGGAACCTACATACCAAATTTCAGCTCATTTGGTCAAAGTTAAAGCAAAAATCAATTTGGCGTAGCTTCTAGCCCCTCGAAATCCAAAATGGCGCCGGTTCCATATTCAGGCACAGCTAAGGAACTTACATACCAAATTTCAGTTCATTTGGTCAAAATTAAAGCAAAAATTAATTTTGCGTAGCTTCTAGCCCCTCGAAATCCAAAATGGCGTCGGTTCCATATTCAGGCACAGCTAAGGAACCTACATACCAAATTTCAGTTCATTTGGTCAAAATTAAAGCAAAAATTAATTTTGCGTAGCTTCTAGCCCCTCGAAATCCAAAATGGCGTCGGTTCCATATTCAGGCACAGCTAAGGAACCTACATACCAAATTTCAGCTCATTTGGTCAAAGTTAAAGCAAAAATCAATTTGGCGTAGCTTCTAGCCCCTCGAAATCCAAAATGGCGTCGGTTCCATATTCAGGCACAGCTAAGGAACCTACATACCAAATTTCAGCTCATTTGGTCAAAGTTAAAGCAAAAATCAATTTGGCGTAGCTTCTAGCCCCTCGAAATCCAAAATGGCGTCGGTTCCATATTCAGGCACAGCTAAGGAACCTACATACCAAATTTCAGCTCATTTGGTCAAAACATTCCTTTTCTATGAAAAAAATAAAATGTGTTTTGCAATAATCGGCTATAATTTGACCAAAAATAGCACCTTTTCGTTCCGTGTGCCTTACTGGAAGCATCTCATGACTCCAAAAACTATACAAATCTTGCCATACCCAATATCTATCAGATGCAAAAAACCGGAAGTCTTAATATTGAGTTTGAATCGAGTTATCGCACCGATTAACATGCTAACTAACTTGCTAAATAACAGAAAGTGTTTTTTTGCGATTTCTCGGAACTGGAAGCACCAATCGAGATGCGGTTTTCACTGTTAAATTGGTAATTTTAGGCACAGACTTTCCATACTGAACACTATGGGTCGATTCCGTAAGCCTGAAGCAGCAAGTCCAAAAAAGTAGTTTCACTGAAATACCAAAAACAATATATTCACACACAATTAAAATTGGTGTGAATATGACAAGTAAATATTGAGTAACTAAATCTGTAACCATAATTAAATTCACTGAAAGCTATTCAAATAATTTTCTGAGCAAATGAACTCTGGATATTCTAAGGCTCAAATTTATTTCTTCCTAATTTAACATTCATTGATTATCATATTTACTTATGTGCTATTGAATTGTAGATTTAGATTCACAGAATTGCTAAATTAAGTTCGAATGTTTTCTTATGTTTGGAATTAGGATGTTTAAAGCTGAATTTGTGATTTTAGGTTAATGCTTACTATCTATTTTTAAAGCACGCATCGAGGTCAAACTGAATGACGCTTATAGCCTGAAATACGACTGTGTAAACACAGACGACCTTGAAAATAAGTGAATCAGCTGACGTGAATAAAATATAAATTTGGAAGACAAATGTAAATTTGTTTGACCGGGTTTGGCCTAGAAAGTACTGAAATGAGATCTGTGTTAAAATAAAGGAACTAAATAAGTATTTGTCTAAAATCTAGACATCTCTCTTTTTTGAGTACATGGGTTCGATTCTCACCAGAAGCTGATCTCTCATTACATGCACAGTGCTCACGATATTTCAAGATGCACGAAATTTGTTGTGGAATGACAAAATACTACGATGATGTCCATTTACGGCGATTCTTTAGATAAACTCATCTGATTTATCGCAACTGAGACAATCACTGACTTCCTAAAATAAAAATCATCTCTGATCGGATATAGCTTGAATCTTTCATTTTAATCTGCTTTTAATTTCTCAGAAATTCTCACTGAGCACCTTGAAATATTGAAAATAGAAAAGAAAACTGACGTGCAGCACACTTGCACGTCAAAATGTGGAAAAAGAAATTCCTTCCTGTGTATTTCAAGTTATTTCCAGTTATTTAAAATATTTGAGATAAAAATAATCATGGAATTCCCAGAAAAAAATTCTCATGACTCGATCTTTAATTCATAAAAATTTATTTCATCTCAAAATAGCATCTATGCAAATTTTCACAGTCAAAAATTGTAATAATGAAAATATTTATATTTGAAAAAATTTCTTGTGCGCGATAAGAGGAATTTTAATGAATTTTCACTCAAATGACGTACTCATTTGTTTCTTCTTATTCTTCTTCTTCTTGTGGGTAAGCAGAAAATGAAATTTATTATTTGTTATTTTTAGCGTAAATATGTATATACTGTAAAAGCAACAGCTCTTAAAATTGACGCCTTTTGCGTACATCAACATTGAGAATATGAATTAAAATTGTTATTTTTTTACAAAGTGGTTTAAATTCAAAGAGCAGAAAATTGTTATTGTGTTCAAAACTGTTGCTATCATTAAAATGGGTAAGGTAGCATGTTATATAAGATTGTTGATTAAAACCCACAAAATAATCAAATAAACATCACAAAACATTTTTCTACGAATTAACTTCATTCACAAAAGGCTCATTATGCTATTTTACTTTTGTGAACAAAAAGAAAACTTTCTAAAGCTTTGTTCTTAAAAAGGAAAAATATTTTATTGAGTAATGAATGATTAGAGCGCATTTTAAAAGTAGACTGTAACCGATCAGCAATAATGATTAAAAAATATAGACAAAGTTCATATATGAACTTAAGAGGTGGATAAAGCTTACTTCTATAGGTTGATTTTTAGTAAGCCAGAATTAAGCTATTTTATGCCACTATTAGGAACCGAAACCCAGCTATTCAGTGGCACCGTCCACGGGTGCCGTCAGAAAAACTAAAAAATCCCTTATAAAGTGGTGCAAAAAGTATTTTAAATGGCACCCTGCTACTATACTTTAAGGACGCATATATGAAGTTAAAAACGGAGCTGACTTTGAGCTTTCGAATTTTGCAATACACCAAATATCCACAATTTTGTGTTTTTTTCTCAGTTACCAAAATTTTTACCAATATCAGTGAATATCATTATAAGATATGCACCTGAAGTTGTTTCTGCCGATACCAAAAAAATCCAACAAGTACCGAAACACCTGCTGAGTTTGTTAAGGAAAAACTCTTCTGTATCAGCATTTTTCTGATTTTTCAGCTAAAAAAGTATGTCAAACTCCAAACCCTTTCTCCTCACCAAGTCAAAGTAAATAAATAACCGCATTTTCCCCACAAAAAATGGCTCAAAAAGTCAAGCATAATTTTTTTTTTATTTTTTAAATCCGCTAGCAACAAGCTCTAAAGAAATTTATTTATGGATAATTAGCATTAAAAGAAATCCTCAACATTATATTATTTAACTTATTTCAATTATTTAATGAAACTTACCGCGCATTTCTTGTACATCTTGTTATTATTTTTTCATTTTTATTAAAAAATATTTCCAAGAGAGAAAAATATAGAAAAAATTTCATTGGACGGTTTTATATGGAAGAGATGCCGGAAGGTATGAAGGAGAACATAACAATGTGTATGAGTATACAACGTAAAGAAAACATTGTTTAAAGCTTTTCATGATGAAAATATAAAAATGTGTAAGTTTGGGGAATTTTCAAGGTTGGATTTTGGGAGATTAAAGCGCATTTTTTCAGTTGATGGAGATTTGGACAGTTTTTAGGATGTATTTAGGTTTGGATCTCTTGGATTTTTAACATTTTTGAAATCATAAAACTTTTCCTTTCAAAAATAGTACGAAAAACTTTTATTTACGTTAGGGGTCATTCACTTATGACGTCCATCAAAAAATGAGATTTTTAGACCCCCCTAATAAGTGAATGACCCCTTAATGACCGTTAATAATCAATATTGCTGGCTTTATGCACCAAACTCAGCGCAACATCACAATTTGTCTTGTTTTTTTCTTTAATCAAAAAACCGACATAAAAATTTTAGTTTCAAAATTTTTACATCAAATCAACCATCTCGAGGGAGTCTGTAAACTAAAATTTGTGGTTGAAATGCACAAAGTGATCATCAAAACTGAAAGCTAGTGCTAAGAAAAATCTCATCGCATTACATATTTTATCCATTATTATTAAATCGTGGTGGATTAAATAAATGTTGAAGTTCTTATAAGATTTTTCCTTTTAACAACACACAGACAAGAGCAATCTCTATAAATTAAATGAAGAAAGCTTGAAAAAAAGTTTAATTTCTTTAAGAGCATCTTGACGGCAGTCTTCATGTTTAATGTTAAGATTTCCAAAGGTGGTAAAAAATGAAAGAAAATTAATTAAATTTAAAGCATTAATCTTTCTGTTTCCATTTTAGTTATGGATTTTTTTGTACTCGTATTTCTCATTCTAACAAAAGACAGCAAGAAAATAGAGACGAGATAGAACGGGGGATGTAGGATTTCGAAAATTGTGTGAAAATTTGAAGAAAACTTAAATTTAAAAATATATTAAATTATAAATAAATAAGACTAAAATTCCACTAAGATGTTCATTAAATTTTTGAAATTCTTGGCAAATTTAACAAAAATATTATTCAACCCTCCGTATTTTTTTGAAAATTAATATAAACAAAACAATAATATTTCAAAATTTCAAAATTCCTTAAAATTTCTATTTCTCCAAGATTTTCACATCAATTTTCAAAGTCATCCATCCCCACTTGAGATGTAATCTAACTTTATTGACATAAAGAAAATGAAAAAGATTGATAGACAAATAATCAGCTAGGATAGACAGTGCGCTGCATATGAATACAGATAGAAAGACAGATAGATAGATAGATAGTTAAATAGAAATAGAGGTAAAAAATTTATGTTTAGATTCCTCAAGATAGAGAGACATAAATGGAAAAATTGTAAATAAAAAAGAATTTGAGATTGTGAGAAGGAGAAGAAAAAGGTGAAATTCAAGGTAGCGGAAGGTGCTTCAAGGAATATAAAAAAATCGTAAAACAAAACAGTAGAAAATTTCTTGATTTTCACGCATAAAGCCATGGTCATGCTTACCTTTCTCCAAAGAAATTTTAGCTTTATATCCACTGAAATGGTGCGAGTAATCGGAAGAGAAACGAATGCCGAGAAAATTACTCCTTGACCTGTATCGCAATAATTTTAGTTTTGAGCTCCAATCGCCGCACATTTTTCGTGGCATCCGGTCACTTAATGTACTGGGCGGTGGAATAAATGTATTATATGTGCTATTCGACGGCTGAAATATATTTCGGTATTCAGCCTTTTGATTTTCGTAATCACGCAACAATTGCTGAAACTCGAGCAACTGTTGCTGTTGTATACTTGAAAAGTCATTAATCTTCATCTCATCCGTACTTCGTTTCTGTCTTGTTGGCCTCATTGTGCTATTTAGAAATGGCTCAAACATCTCTACGAAATCATATGAACACTGTGGCTCATTCTCAAGCACCAATTCTTCAAATTCTATAAATATCCTAAATCCAGGTACTGCTGTGATGAATGTAAAACAGTTGATATTGTCCGGATAATATCTTGGATATCCTGGACTCGTGATGCTCATCTTCATATTGTCACGTGTCAAATAGATTGTTCTATTACAATCCTCTGTCTCGAGAGTACCCACAGGCTCTATATAGAGACACAAATGAATAAGAAATATTAATAAAAAAGGATCAGAAAATAGACAGTTAAATTAGGATTAATGGTGAATGATAATGAGAGAAAAGGTTTGTGTATGAAAATATGACATTTAAATGGATTTAAGATTTTTATTTTCTTCTTTCCTAAACCCATTTAAATCTCTTCGTTTAAGGCTTGTAAGCTATGGAAATATTTGTGATTATTTTAATTAAATTTTTAATACTTCCTGAGCTTTTTTCCTTTTTTTAAATAAAAAAATGGTTAAATTTTGAATTTATAAAAATTGTTAAATTTTTAATTTATAAAAATCGTTACATTTTGAATTTAAAAATTCGTTAAATTTTGAATTTTAAAAAATCGTTAAATTTTTAATTTATAAAAATCGTTAAACTTCAAATATTCGTAAAAGCTCTCTATACCTAGATTTCAGTTTTTGTATTTCTGGCAAAATGAAGTCATTTAGAATGCTAATTTGTTATTTAAATTATTCCTTAAATTAATTACTACGATTCTAGACATATTTTACTAAATTTGGAGTTGTAATGAGCTCAAAATTTAGCTTTAACTGAGTTTTTAGCCGCGGCTAAGAATTTCGTTTAAAAACTCGGCTAAAGCTTAATTTTAAGCTCAATATAGATCCAAATTTAATAAAATATATCTAAAATCGTAGAATTGAATTCAAGGAACAATTTAAATAACTAATTAGCTTTCTAAATGGCTTCATTTTGCCAAAAATACAAAAACTGATCTTAGCTGAGAAAACCCGGCTACGCCCTCTGCTAGATTTTAATCAAAATCTTCAAGCTCCTAAGGAATTGAGAGTTCTCATGAAGTTAAAGATGTTTCAGGAAATTCTTGACAAGTTAAGTTTACCATTATAAAATTGTAACAGGAAGCTTTAAGTCACCGAGCTTGATCAACAACAAGACTCATTTCCCCCTTCCAATATAATGACTTATGGAAGTTCTGAAAACTTTTTCCGAGAATAACAAAATATTTTGTAAAAAGTTTAAAAATCTGTAGTATCTGTAGTTAACTGGCAAATTGAGTGAAAAGAATACATAAAGACATTAACTTTTAGTCATATTTTCATAATATTTCGGAAGTTTCTTATACAATAAATAAAGAAAAAGATCAGCAGGAAGGAAGAAGAGAAAAAGATTTTCTGTCATTGATGGATGTGGAGAAATCAAAGCTAAAACATGAAAAATGGATTTAAATGTTTACCCTATTCTAACTTTTTGCTATGTGTAGCTATGGGAATCAATTGATTGAATAAAAAAGGATGAAAAGATTAGAAAAGCTCACGATTATTGCTGCCATGGAAAAAATATTTTGACAGAAATCAAAACAACGGCTACAAAAAAATTATTTGAAATTTTAAGAAGTTAGACGATTTTGGTGTAGGGGTATCGTTCGCACATCAGGGGCGTATCCAGAAATGTGATTTCAATGTACTAAACAGCACAAGCTTTAAATGAAGTTTCAAAACTTTAGTCCAATACTTTCACAAAGGACAACAAATTCATTTTCAATTCTACAGAGACGTTTTTAACAAAATTTCACGTCTTGACGTCAGAAATAAAAGCTTTGATTTCTCATGAACAAAAGCACAACTTTCCTGCTATCTTCAATAAGAAAAAAACAAAGTTGAAATGTCTGCTTTGTAGTTCATTCTTGTTTTGCCCTTGAGATATACATCATCCTAAAAATATAATATTTTTTGACTTATTTATTTATTTTTCTCCATCCCATTTCACTTCCGATACTTTTTCAAAAATAAAGTTACATGAGAACTTTTTCGCAACCCTTTTTATTTTATCATGAAATTCATTTTTCAAATTCCATTGTGATTCACAAAAATATTCTTTATAAAATTTCTATATTACTTTGTTATGCTCAGATGAATAGAAAGAAGTGGGGGGAATTGCATGACAAAAAATACGAATGACAACATTATTTGTATCCTCACACTCTCTTACCATCAATAAGAGGCCGTTCACATAAAAAAAAGTTTCTCGTTGCACAATCACGATCGTTCCACATGAATGACTCGGTGAGTGAGGTTGTTGTTGAGGATATTCCACTTGTGGAGGGTCGATGATAAAATCTTCTTATTTCTACACAATCCTGTTCACTCAATCCATCATCGTTTGGTTGTCGATTATAATTTCCATGCTCTTGCCAACCGGGAAACCACTCTAATTTTAGAGATAGCAAAGAATGTTAAAACATCAAGAAAACTTACAAAAATATTTATTACTTGTGAATGAAAATTGTTGACCATCCGTCCACCGGAAGTCACCCTCCATGTACTTATCCGTTGCTCCTATCCAGTATGACACGTGCTCGTTGTAATGTGCACTGTTCAAAAATAGAAAGCAAAAAATAAAATCAATGTTGACTTAGGGATTTATGTGAGAAAGGAGAAATGGGGAAAAAACATTTTTTAAAGGAAAAAGTTCGTGCTAAAATGAAAACATGAGAATCTTTGGGAATATGTAGGCGGTAAGGATGTTCATATACACACTTAGAAATGTTTCAAATGGAAAGGAAAAGGAAGGTTTTAAAGATTGCAATTTGAAAAGGAAATTTAGTTGAATGGAATCTGAATTGCTTTAGTAAGTCACTAAAGCATTTCAACCTTATGAGACTTATGCTGCAAAATAAAAAATTCCATTTGAATGATTCATAAAATTCTAGCATCTCACCTATTAATCAACATCTTATCGACTAATTGCTGATAATTCTCATTACTAATTGAAGCTAAATGACCACCAAGACCATTACACTTTTCCTCAGCATTATCCCACATCATGAGCTCATCGAATGATGCAACGCAAAATTGACCAATAAGTATCCATCCGAAGGCACATTGTGACACTATATTTTCTATTGGAACAGCTGTATATTCAAGATTTAGAAATGAAATTTCATTTTTTGCATTATTTTCACTCATGATCGTTGTACTGTCAATAACATTTGTGCTAGAGATTTGTTGCATTGCCATTTGTTGTCTCTTTGTTATTCGTATCAGCAATACATTGTCAGGCGATGCGAGTTTATACTCAATATTTGCTTTACTATCCGAAAATTTCAAACATTCACTCCATTTCTCATTCATTCGATTGATAATTTCGACTAAAATCCATTCGCAGACTATTTTTGTATGACTTTCAAATGTAAACGAGTCGGTATTAGGAGCAAAATTCTCTAATTCTATAAATTCATCATCGATCTTATTATAGTCTGAATGCGTTGAATGGTCATCATTGCGTGTCGTTGAATGTGTCATTTGAATGTCACGTACGACACTCGGCACATTATCACTTCCATTAAGGCATAACTTTAATGCAATATCATGGCCAAATGGTAAGTGAATTTTAAAATGGCATTTTAGTGCCAAATGACCCATTGGCTGAATTATAAATGAACTATTTTGATCCATAAGTGTTACATTGTAACAATAGTCGACGAGCTTATAGACGAAATAAAATTTCGGATAATTAAATATACTAAATGATGTGTTGTCGAATGAATGGAAGTAAAGTGTGCGTTGAGATTCGGACAATTCCTCAAGCTTTCCACATAATGTAATTGTTTTGTTAAATCTTATAAAACCACCACTCGTGCATGGCACATTTAATCGCATCAACCTCACCAGCATCCCAGGTGGTTGACTTTTGTATTGATTTTGTATTAATTTCGGAAAATGGAATGTGCAATTTTTATATCGATAAGGAAGTAACGTTGAGTCTAGCCATCCTGTAAACTCCTTTAATGTTAATGAACAATCTGTTAGATGGGAGAAATTTGATAGGAAAATTTACATTTACATTTATTTTTAGATGAACATGTTTCTCAGTATAATTAATGAAAGGATGAAAATTAAATAGTTTACAAGAATATCTTCTTCTTGGTGTGAAGCCCTTTTCTCAAGATTTAAGCACGATTTTGTAGAAGAAAAGCATTTGGGTTATGAGGATCAAATTCTATTTTACGGCATGACACATTTACTTTAATTATAAATTAAAGCTTGTATCTCTACAAAATAATCAATATTTGGTATTTTTTCGGTATCACCTTCTCATACCTAGATGGAACATTTTTCATATTTAAAATTTACTTTAAGATTTCTTGAGAAAAAAAATCAAAAACTAACTTAGAAAAAAAAATCAAATATTAACTCCATATCCCTGAAAATTTCTGAGTACATCCCTGCTTAATGTAAAATTCATATTTTCTTTCATAAAATATTATGCAATAAAAATTTCAATTAATTAAGAGATCATAATAAATTTATTAAGAACGTTCTCATGAAAATTATCATTAATTTCAATTATTATAACGATAATTATAGTTTATTGATAAGCAGAAGTGAACCCATTCATAATCATTATTTTCAAATTAATGAAACAATATTGAAGACTATTCAATTTTCCATGATAGTAAAAATTTTGTAATTCTATAACTTACCTTGAATTAAACTTAATGAAAAATTAATTTCGAAAATTTCCCGTTTATTTCGATAACGGTAGAGAAGACTGAAATTAAAGAAGAAAAAAGCATAATTACTTTCCTTGGTTTAAGCTATTATTTTGGTAATTTTCAAGGAGAAGAAAATAATGTAAAATTAAAAAGGTTTTGGGTTACGTGAAAATATCGATTTCATATCTATTATTAATTCATTGTGAATTTTAGCACAATTTGTTTAAGATAAATGTTGGTTTTGATCTATCTAGATTATTAATTGACAGGGTGATGATGTGATGATATAATTATCTAGTGACTGACAAGGCAAGAACCTTTATGTGTGCTATAATAGCATGGTTGAACTCATAAATTATGACTGTGACTCAAAGCTTTCTTTTGAATACTGCAGACTCAAAACTAAGATCCTTTTCATAAATTGTCTGTAAAGTAATATTTATTTTGTCTGGATTGTCGGATTTAACCATAAATTGTAGGTCTAGGTTTGAGTGGAGTGATCTGGTCTGATTCCATATTCGTTAAACCAGTTGTTCTCAAACTTTTCACAACGCGACACACTTAAATAGAACTTCTAATTTTGCGACACATTCATTCAGTATTTTGATCCCTATTACACGTTGGCTTGCGCACCACCATCCGCCCTCCCGCCTAAATATTAATATGCAGCTATGGATGTTCTAGATCAAAACAGCTAAAGAGTTTTTGTCACAAAAATAAGATAAATTATAAGATATCCTAAAAATGCGCCCTGAAACTATCTCTGTATTCATATAAATACTTTCTACAAACCATACCTAAAACATTCCAATTAAAATCTCTAAATGAGAAACTTTAAAAGCTTCGCTCATAATATATCACTATAAAATTCATCTGTTGCTTCATATCTGACATTACTCAGACTTAATGTAAATTTTATTCAATCCTTTAAAGGAAGGTGACTTTATAAGCCATTTAAATGTTCAAGAACGTGTGAACAAACTAGACACAGAACAACTTTCAATCCTTTTATGAAAATTGCAATCATGAATAAGAATTCATATATAGGAACACAAAAGGATTCATCGGAGCTATTATGAAACATGGTAAATAATGAAATAATGCCGAGGGAATTTTATTTTTTATCGAAATCAATATATTCACATTTAGAATTATCCTTTTGTAAGTATAAAAGCTGTCACGTTTTAAAGCTCATGGATTAAGGTAAAGCCTTGAAAGCATCGCTTTTGCGTCATCTTTTGAAAAAGTTTTCTTTCTCATGGAAAACCTTTTTGTGGTTTTCACATTTTCATGTCGAAAATGGAATTCCAAATAATGTGACTTTTCTTTTCTTTTGAACTTTTAATCTCATTTTTGTCACATTTATTTAATTATGGATAATGCTTGTTTGGGTGTCATGACAATTAAATTTCTTAGAATATTGCATAAACATTCATAATGAATATTAATGGATTGCGATACAAAAATATTCATTGCTCAGTTTTCGGTGAACTGTCGGTTGTTTTACGTTTCACAAAATGTTTATCAGCACACGAAACAATAGTTTGAATTTTAATTAACTTTTCTAGTCAGCATTTCAGCAGTAATTTAAATAACCCTGAGGTGTAATAAAATAAACGAAATGTTGTAAAATTGAATAACAATTTTTATGATACTAAAATAATAATAATTTGAATTCTCCTAACGTTTTGCTGCAATAAAATTTTAGATTACGAATTATGAATTATCTTGAGGTTTAAATTTTTTATTATGTTCCTTTAACTGGGCATATGAACTGAAGATAGTTTAGTGAGATTATATTCTCGTGTTTTAGAAATTAAGTACTGTAACTTCGGCCAAGCAAATCTGGGTACGAAACTCCGCAGCCCAATATGTCAATTTTCGATGAATATTAAGGTAACATCTCTTTCTAGATATCACTCAGATTCGATGAGTATTTGGCATTTTAATTAGTTACAGGGTGGTTCCAGACGGAAGGGAGGGTTGAACCTCCTTTTTTTGAAAACCACTACGGTTATGATTCAAAAAGATATAAAGAGCATAGTTCATGACGAAAAAAAAAATATTTAAAAATATCGGAACCCCCTGAATACAAAAAAAAACATCCTGGATACGCTTCTGGTTTAATGTGTCTTTTGAGTTGCTCCAGACTAGCAAACTAAGTACCGTGCTTTATTGGAAAGTCTATTAATTATATACATCATATCCTGATCTGCTTAATTTCATTTTTATCTGGTATGCGAATAACAATCCAACACCAAACACTATTGCAGTTGTAGATATATGCATTAAATATGCATTGACATTTCACTTTAACCATCCCTTTGAAATGATTTTTCATTAAATGTTACTTATTCAAATTGTTGCTTTCATGTTTCATATTCATTACAAAAGAGGAAATGAATGCATAGTGAAAAAAATATCAAGAAGTAAAATTTATAGATTTCTTTTCACATGAAATGATTTGAATAGAGGGAAAAAGGTAAATGAGTTAGAAAGGAAGATGAAATAAAAATACCTTTTGAATATCAAATGAAAAAGAAATCTCGTATAAAATATTGAAGCTTGAAAGGCTTTGTAAAAGAAATTTGCACTTGAATAATCATTTCCCATAGTAATTTTTCTCGCATCTTTAGATCGTCTCGTTAGCATAAGAAAAATCATTGAATTTCCTTTAACTTTACGAGGGAAAAAGTAAGGTCAATGTCACGACTTGATACTTGATATTTTATTTATGAATCATCAATTTCGAATGAAATGCTTGATTTATTTAGAATATAATGGAGACGTTTTTTTTCAAACTTCTTTAAATTTTACAATCAATTTTTACTCTATGGATAACTTAGATTTTTTATTGTATAATGCTGCTCACCATACTCAACTTGAGTCTAATCTTTTAAAAGCTAAAAAAATAACATTATGAAACTTGATATTTCTTCATATAAATATAAAATTTAAAATTTACCTAAGAGACCGTTTACAAATTACGTCAAGCTCTAAGGAGGTTTGATGATTTTGAGGCAATTTAAATTAAAGAAATTTATTGTAAATTGTGACAAGGAAGGTCGAAAAGTATGTTTTTAGGAAGACGTAACTTAAAAATGACTCTTTACATGTTTGAACAACTCAAAAAAAATGTAGACAATACTCAGCAAACAAATTTGTCCCAGAAAAAAATTGAATATGATATAACACGTAAAGGCCCAATATGATATCACATAAAATTTCAATGATGGTTCAACATGAGCCGAAATATTTCCATAAAATTCATGTAAAAAGTCATGTACATAGCAAAAACACATCCTATTTACAAACAAGATACGACAAATTCATGTATGAACAATCCTCGAGTTCATTTGCATTGAATATTTTACTAGGAAAAAGCTACTTTATTCAAAGTGACGTCTAAAGTGCGAAACCCTTTCTCTTCTTTGTTATCATTGACAGCAATTTTCCATCTCAAACATTCTATATTTATAGATTTATATTTTTATGTAGATTCTCGTAAAATTTAAACAAAAAAGTTCACTTAAAGTTGACAATCCTTCTGAGAAATGTCGATTTTTATTTCACTCAGAACATTTCAGAAAAAAAGCGTCTCTGTGCATATAAAAAATTTATTTAATCAACAAGAAAACATGAGGATCATAAATTCTAGTAAAAAAATCAACAGCTTTTGAAAATTCATTGTTATTCATAATGTTATTCAATTTTTATGTGGCCAAGAAGATTTGAGTTTTCTACTTTTTTTATTTGACTTTTTAATACCACATGCTGTTCAGGAACAAATATATACATAAATACGACACGAGGATGGAAGGAAAAAGTTGGCAATGTTTCAAGTCTATAAAACGTAAAGAAAAGTACAAATTTTCCACATACACACACACACAATTTCGATCGAATGAAATAAAATTTACGCTAAGTGCTTCCAAAAAATATTCATTGAAGCTCATTCAATTCTTTGTAAAGTTGTATGTGGGTTTGTACTGTTTCATTTCCTTCTGGCTGTCTATTTGTTGGATAGGCTTTAAAATGCTCATTTTTTACATTACGTAATATAAAATTTTGTCTTTTGTCAGGTTAACGGGAGTTGAAGTTTAGGTAACAGAGGGGCTCGATCAAAGGTAGGGAAGGGGGTTTCGGAAGAGGTGGTCAATGATTTTTTGGTATTATTTTTGACCGTTATTTTCTAAATATTTTTAACCGTTATAGGTATTTTAAAACATTTTTTTACCTTATTTTTTAACATATATTTTTCCGCTAATTTGAAATTGTTCACGAGTGACCAAATCTATACTAATGGTTCGTAAATTAGCTCACGCAAAAAATGACTTTTTTGATCCCCTCTCCCTTATAATAAAACTGTCAACCCCCCTAAAACATGACGTAATTTGCAAATGACCCTTAAATTTGGAAAAGTTTTTTAGGGATCAAATTATTTATTCAAAAGTTCACTCAAACTCATCAACTCGAATATCCACTAACATCCCTGTTCGAATTCTGTCGCGGCTTATTTTGTCTTCCGTACGCAAATTTTTTGTATTTATTTAAATGGATTTTCTTCGTCATCTTCTCATTTTCCTTATCTTCAAACGTGTAATAGCTCGATGGTGTTTACAGTCGAAACGTACCCAATGGAGCTTTTTACCAAAGAATATTTAATGCAGATATAGATGTATGGAAGAGACATTCTCATGTACATATAGACATTTTTGTCTGTCATCGACAAACATAAAGTTGATTTCATTACATTTATTCACTTTACGAAAAAAAACTTTGGAGGAAGTATGAATATAAATTATTGTCATTACTGTTATGATGATGATGATGACGATGATGTGGTGGTTTTGACTCTTCTATAATGCCATTTTATTATCATTATGTTAGGTTAATAAAACTTTTTATCTTAATTTTTATTACTTTTCAAAATGCGGCTTATGGAATGGCAATTTGCTTAATGTACTTTATTCAAATGATCTGAAAAAATTCATTAGGGAGTTGATGTTTGACGAACATTTGAATATGAACGTATGCTTGGATATGCTTGATTATTGAATTATGGGAATTAAAGTTCTGATTGATGTTCTAGTTCTGTTTGAATTTATTTTCAATGAATTTTCAGAGATATTCGGTCTTTAATTTAGGGTTAAACACTGTTAATTAATGCTAGATTAATTACAATGGGTGTATTAAATGGGAGTTAACCCTGAAACCCCCCTTCTCATATTTTGAAAAAAAAAAATCAATACTTTAAAATAAAAAAGTTATTGTTAAAAGAATTTTTCTAAAAGAAATCCTGGATACGCCACTAACACATACCATAAAAAATCAATTTATTTACTTAAAATTTACTATTCATCCAGTTTCATTACAGTCACTTCCATTTTTAGTATTTAAAATAAAAGAGCATTCCAACCAAGAACAGAAGTTTAATCCAGCTCTAAATTCCTATTTAAAGAAATTAAAACATTTTATGTAAAAGAATTAATCAACAAAATTCATCCTAATCCATAAAAAATAAACCATACACAACAATTTAATCAGCATAATATTTCTAATATTCTTTTGCTATAGAAATTTTAAAAGCTTCATCTCTGTAGCACATTTAATTTCCGAAAGAAGCACAAAATTAATTAAAAGAGCTCTTTACTCACAAATGCACAATCTGTTAATTAAATTATTGCATTTATCAAAAGTTTCAATCACAGATTGCTATAATTAAAATCTATTAGCAATTCCATTTCAGAGTTTTAAAAGATCAAAAGATAATTAAATTATGAGAATTTTACTGACGTCAAACGATATAGCAGACATTGAGTTGTAGATAGATATAGACAGCACGATAAACTTTCCTTTCATCAACTCAAATTTTCTAATTTCCTAAACATTTAATACATCCATACTCATTCCTATCTTAGAAATTCTCATGAATTTTCAAAAGCGATTCATCACAATAAGCTCTTGAATTTTACATCCTCTGTAGTGAGAGGATATGTTATTCCAAGTTCAAATCCTGGCTTGAGAATTTTTCAGAATTTTAAATGCAAGGTGAATTTTTTTTTGCGTTCTTGATGTTTTTCATGGAGTTTTCTTAAGGCTGTCTTTTTCAGAATGTCAAATTACTTTAAGGTATCCTTGGTATAGGGTAGGGGTAGGATTGGTGCGGTACCTTAGGGTATACCCCGAGTTGCCCTAAAAATCGGCCCCTGGAAGGAAACTTAGCTACAATTAATCACTTGTGACGATTAAATGAGAGCATTTTATGCTAACTAAGCACTCATCTAGATCTAGAGCTTTTAGTAGAATCCAAAATATTCCTATGGTAACATTTTTGACTGTAACTTTCAAAAGTAGATTTAAGAGTATTTAGCTACGTTTAGAGCTAATTTAATTCAAAAAATTAGAAGACTAAGAATTTGACTAAAGTCAACTCGACTAAAAACCGACTAAGATTTTATATGTAGTGAAGTTGAATTTAGTCGAATAATGCATGCAAAACCTTAGTCGGTTTTACCCTTTGCAAAAAACAACAAGTTGTCACCAATTAAGGAAGAAATCCATGAGAAACTCAGAGTTCTCAAAGCCACTTCAGCTCAATTTACATAAAATTTGTGATTCTTTGCTAAAAGTCTTCTTATTAATTTAAGATTCTTCTACTTCTTCTCTTTTGGCTCATAAGTACTGACCAGATATTTTTTTGGAAAAATAGAGGATCAAAAATCTTTCTATCCAAATGTACACTGTTTGAGGACACCTTTAAGAGAACAGAGCAGAGGACAAATTCAAAAAATAGAGGAGAGTCCTCTAAAAACCAAGCATAGATTTATTACCAAGGCATATACTTACAAAATAGCGATAAACTTAACAAAAACTGAGAATTCTTAATATTTCATGAAAAATTAAGGATAATAGAATGCTTCAGTTCTAGATAAATATATATTCAGATGAATATGAACTTAAAGCATCCATATCAAACCCTTATCATCATGTGAGCATTAAAAAGAGATGAAAATTGTTAACACAAAAATAAGCCCAAGCATTACGAAGGAATAAAGAGAGACTCCGACTCTTCAGATTGATATGAAAAGTAGCTTGAAGCAACAAGATTGTTTCGTACTTAATGGAAAAGGTAAGTATGTATGTATAAAAGGAAATATGAAAAATATGTAAAAAGAATAAAGAATTATGTAAATTGCCTCATTTAATTGTCGAGCATGTTTTCTGTGTAATGTAAATTTTTTGAGCTTTAGTATAGTCGACCATTAGTCTCATGTCGCTTTTGCTATTATTTTCTTATTCTCAAACAAAAGTGTGTTATGGGAGGGATTTTGTATAAATAAGCTCTAAAAGGCATAAAATGGAGATTGAAACTATGAAGAAGAAAAAAAAACAATTTTCTATATGAATTATTTATTCGCTCATAAGCAGTTAAATTCAGTTGAGTGAGGACTGAAATACATTTCCATCTATCTATTCATCTGAGATGGAAAATGGAATGTTAAATGTCAGCTTTTGTTTTGAAAACAAGAACTCATCTCATATCGTTCTACTATCCATGAGAAAAAAGTTTTGAGATGTTTATTAGGGTCGGGTGGGTAATGTGTGACGAGACAGCATATTTTTTTGATGATGGCAGTAAATTGTCATTTAAAGTGCTAAGTTTTTCAGCTTGTGATGTCACATAACATGGACTCTCTATAAATTTAAACTTTAAACCACGTCTTTCTCAGACAAAATAATGATATCTGGAACCAGAACCAGATGCTATCTAACTAGATTCAGACACCTAGACAGTGCCTACGTGTCAAGATACGATAACACAACTGGATTGTTCCAGTTTGCTTCTTAGTATCTTGGGTGTTTAGTATCTATCGGGGTTAG
Organism: Chironomus tentans; assembly: GCA_963573255.1. Lineage (NCBI taxonomy): Eukaryota > Metazoa > Arthropoda > Insecta > Diptera > Chironomidae > Chironomus > Chironomus tentans. Next base: position 29,420,596 of record OY754303.1, on the reverse strand, counting down.
GCAAAGTCTGAATATAGGCAATATTTTTACTCTATTTACTGACTTCAGATAATGCCAGTGGCTTAGCTGAGTCCATCAATTAGGTAATGGAATTCTCTGTTTGAGATATGAAAATCGATGACCTGAGATAGTGATTATCCAGACACGTCCAAACATTTGGATAAATTGTAGTGGAAAATTGACAGTGAGTCCACTTTTATCTATAAATCAATTTTAATCAATGCTCTTAATAATCTACTCCCAAACTGCATCACATACCACTAATATTTAGTCAAAAAACATGCGCTAGACATTAAAACCCAAAACATTTTACTGTCACAAAGAGTAAAAAGAAAACTTACCGAAAATTTACTAAATTGCTTTCATTCGACAGCTTAACGTCGCCAGTTGTCCAATTGAGTGTCACTTTTTCATCACTTACGCTAAATTTATGATAAACTATGTTACGTTCACAGTCATTTTGTTCAATAACGCTTTGCTTTTTGTTATTGCTATTACGATTTGCATCTAATTTTTTATCACTATCTGACGTTACGATTTGTTGTACACCATTTCGTACAACTTCATTGGCATAACCATTTCGATGATAATCTACAGGTGTCTCTGGAAAAAATCCCATTACATTTCCATTCGCCATCGTCGACTCGAGTATGAAATCAATGACATCGCGTGGCTGAGGTTGAGGAACTTCAACTGAAAAGAAAATTAAGGAAAACAAATGAATAATTAATGATATTACACCGTGTCAGATCAAATGTATGTCAATTACGTAGACATATCCAATGAGGAGTCATAAAAATTTAATAAATTCTGTTGCTTATTTTTTTATGAGAAATAAAACTTTCACTTTTGCCCTTTAGGAATGCTTTTTTATATATATTTAAAAATATGCATTAAAAATGTAATTTTTTTACGAAAGATCAAAAAAAAAACTTCTACAAAGAAGAAAATTCGATTTGTCTGTCGCACGACCTCCAATCTTCTTCCGTCATATTGATTTTTACGTGAAACAATTTTTTCTCTCGCAACTTTTTCTGTCGTATACCTCATCTCCAAAAATACATATTAAAAGTATTCCCTTTGAGTCGTGCAAGAATGCTGATTGAAAAATATGTACAAATATGTGGAAGCATTTTTTATGATCTAATTTTATGGGATGTAAAATGTTCTTACGTTATTAAATTTCATTATCGTCATATGACTAGGCTGGCCATCTGCTTGGTTTTCAGAGGACTATCCTTTAAGTTTTAGACCTATTTTTGGACGATTCTGGCAAATGTCCTCTACTTTAAGGCTCAAAAATGCCAAAATCAACTTAAAATAAGAAATATCCTCAATTTTTCTGAAAAAATGTCTGGCGAGCCTCCACATGACAAACATCAAAATTTATTTCGTGGAAAAAAGCTTCTTAGATGTTATCAAAATAACTCTATCAATGGATTATCATGTGATTTTGCTCATGGATTTAATGTTTTGAAAAATTGACATGATGGATATGAACGTGAATAGAAGGGAATTGTGATAAATTGTTGATAGGGTGGCTATTAATAGAAATTAAGACTGTGTCTTGTCAACTGGTCTAACTTACAAAACCTCTCTAGGAAATTTCATCTTTGTCACTAACACCTCAACCAATTCATCTCTAATTCCACAAACTTCCTTTTATATTAAATTCCAATTACACTTTGTAGCACGAGCAACATTAGCAAATAAATTTTCTGAAATCTCTTTTCATAAAAATAGCAACAAAACTGATCAAAGGTCTTATTAAGAGAAAGAACCCAAATAATTGAGCCGACATCAAGTCCCTTTTGACCACAATGAGACGAAAAATTATTTTAAGAGAAAGGCTTGAAAAAATTTCCATCAATTGTTCATCAAGAAAAGGGTTTCCCCCCATTAAATTAAGGAAGGCTTACATGATTTGTAAAGTTGAAGTAATGTCTGGAGTCTGAGGAATTAGTGAAAGCATTTTTAAATAAAGATTTTCCATGAATAGGGTGACCATCTGCGTAGTTTTTCAACGGATAGTCCTGTATTTTTCAAGACTTTCCTGTATAAATTTTTAAATTTGTTTCTAGGTCCTGTATTTTTTTCACGAAAATTTCTGTTAATTTTCAAATTTTACTCATTTTACTAATGTATTATCATGAAAATTAGATATATGTTTGCAAGGAATTGGAAATAAAACTACAACTAATTTTTGTTTTAAAAAACATAGTGACATTAATCATCCCGATCGGGACCTTATTCCCTATTTTAAAGTTTTGGATCGACTGTGGCTTCTCTGACAAGAAAATACAGCAAAATTAAGTTAACAATTAGAAATTGAAGCATGACACAATATTTTTATAAATTCTGTGACATATCATGGCTTATTAGAGCAGGGTGCAAGTCTGCAAAAATAAGTAAAAAAACTTAATTTTCATTTTGATAATTTTTAATGTAAAACTTTTTTTTTATCATAGCAATCATAGCATTTTTTTCTTCAACTTTTCCAAATTTTGACGTTTTTGTGATTTTATTTTGAAAGTAATTTAATTATTGGATATAATGCAGAGTCTACCTGACGAGAACTTGATCCAAATTTTAGGATGTCTTAGCAATAAAATGATTAAAAGCTGTAGCTTGGTTTGTACAAGGTTTGTAATTTTTTGTTGTTTTTTTCTAACTCTAAAAACTTCCTAAAATTTGCTTTTTATCTTCTTGCTTCAAAATATTCAGATGGAATGATATAATTGGCAGATCAGAGAAATTGATTGAAAGATTTCAACTTAACTTGTCAATTGAAGCTAACGACGATATAATGGAGCTCAAACGGAAGCATAGAAAAATCGTCATTAAGGACTTTTCATTGAATTTTAAGGAACTCATTTGCAGTCAAAGTATTCATACACTTCAATTGTCAGCAACTATTGGTACCAGCCAAAAATTATTTGAATTATTAGTGGTACTGAGCAATCTTCCAGGGCTTAAGACTTTTGATGCTGGTGGTGATTGGTTTGATCAGGACATTCCAAAAGAGAAAGAATTCGAGAAAGTTTGCAAAAATCTGCAAGAACTGCATTGTATAGCAGATATTCTACATATTTTCGGATGCGTAACGTTGAAAACACTTGTATTGACATGGCATAATGAGATACCAGCTGAGAAAAAAATGCTGGCATACACATTTTTGGGACAACAAAAATATTTAAAGAGTTTAGCTGTATATGAAGATTGTCTGCAAGATGACTTTTTCAATAATTCGGAAGTTTTCAACTTTCGTTTGGAGAGCTTCAAGTATTATACATTATCACCTACTTTGGACTATTGTGATAATCTCATCCGATTTATGTGGTCACAAAAGGACTTTTTGAACAAATTAACATTTGAGTTGCAAGATTTTGTTGCTTATAAAAGCAAGGAAGTTCAAAACTTCATTTTGAACAATATGTCAAACCTAAAAGACTTGTCCTTAGATTTTTGTACTAAGGATGAAAATAACAGAACAGAGCAGTTGGAAATGGATGAGCCTAGGAATGAGTCATACAAAGTCACTGATATAACAAAAAACATCGAAAGATTAAATGTAGGCATACTTGACTGTTCTCTAGGTGAAAGCAAACATTTAATGGACCTATTTCCAAATCTTAAGCATCTCTGCATTGGTGAAGTAGATATCCAATTCTTCAAACATGTCAGTATCACTAATATCAAAATTGAATCGTTAAGTTTTCGCAACTTTGGCTATAACATTAAAGAAGTATATTTCCCAAATCTCAAAGAATTGTCAAATTCTAATGTACCGTATGAAGAAGAAGGCTTTTGTGCATTTATCAAATGTCATTCAAAAACTTTGGAGAAAATAAAAGTTGAAGACGCTGCAAAAATGACATCTCTGACTGCTAATGAAATAATGAAATGCGAAAATTTAAATCATTTGTCACTTAAAATGTCATCGAATAATGTCTTGTTGCCACTCATGGAATGCTTCGATGAAATTGCAAACAGAACCAAGCCAACAACAATTAGCTTCGAATATCGCCGTAAATCCTGGTTTTCAACTTTCAAATTTCCGGAAGATAAGATTTTTTGGGACGAGAAAATTGGGAAATTGAGGAGGGCTTGAAGCAAGATGTCAAAACATGCAGTTAGTAAAAATTTTCTATGATTGAATTTGTTTCAAATTTTACTAGTCATGCCTTATAATTCAATTACTGATATACTGCATTTAACTCACTAAGTGAAACACTTGATGTTTGAATAGCAAGCTTGAACGTTACGCAAAAAAACGAAATTTTAGAAAACTTCTTGGCTATCTTTCTAGCCACTCCCAAAAATGTGAATAAAATCCACTAAAAACTTCAATTGAAAATGATTTAAAAAAATTAATTTAATTTAATTCATATTTCACGTGTGTTCAAAAAAGAATTTACTTTCTTTAATTTTTTTAACTTTTTTCTCTCAAAACAAGGGTTCGAAAAAGTGAAAGCAATCGGAATCTGCAAGCATGTGTTAGCTTCAGCGGCATATCTAGGGCGTGATTTGGATGCCAATAAACCATCCTTGATGAAAATATTTTTTAATTTGCTAGGATTATTTGAGGTTTTGGGTGTCCATACAAAAAAAGTTCAAAACACCCCCCTCGAAAAATTTCTGGCTACTATGCAGATTTTTTTCATACTCTTTGTAAAAAATACACTAACATTTGGAAGATCCTTTTAAAGAATTTTATATTTTTTCTTAGTGAAAAACTCACTTCAATCTTTCTTATTCGGCTAAAAACTCGAGGACAAAATCAAAATAAATCCCATTTTACCATTCACCATCATATTTATTCATATTTAATCTCATTTCATTTAAGAAAAGGAAGTCTTGTGGTTGCAATGGGAAAATTAGAAGAAGAAAAAACAGTTTACACATGAATGATTTATATCATCTCAAAACCCAATTTTATATCATTGGAAAAGCATTAGAGAGAATGAGGTGACGAATAGAAATGAAATGTTTGGATTGTGCTTCTTTAATCAAGAAAAGGAACTGAAAACTTTTGACTAGATTCATGTTTTAAAAAAAAATAAATCCACCATGATTCAAGCAGATAGAAGCGTAGCAAGGATGCGCGACACAGAGCATTTTGGAAGGCACAAATTTCAAAAATTTCCAAACAGGGCACTAAACTTTCGAAAACCTTAGCTAAGCCTCTGTCAAATCTTTGTAAATCCCTCAAAAATATGAATTTTGAAGTTTCAGATTCGCAGATTCTTCAAATATCTTCAGCAGCAAAGATGTCATTCCTCAAAGCCATAACCCACCAAAAAAATTGCTAAAGTATATCACATTACTCATAGAATCAGCACAATGAAAAAATATCAATAACAATTGTCATTTCAGTTGAGGAAGCAAAGTCGTAGATGAAAGGAAAAGAGATATTCAAATAAATCAGCATGGCAATTGAGGTAAATTAAATTACCTCCTAATGAATATAATTTCAAATTACTCATTGTCAGAATGACGATTGACGTCAACAATGAGAGTGTATTGACATTGCTATTGTACATAATATAAAAGTAGAAGGCAGTAGAAAGAAGGAAGGAAGGAAGGAAATGGAAAGAATACATGAAGAGAAGAAAAATGAGTATACAAAAATAGGATTCAAAGAGCTTTTCTTATGCATAATCAAACATCTCCATTGTTCTGACTATTTGCAAAGAAAATATATTAACATACATGCAAAGAGAGGGAATTATTGAAAGCGATGCTTTCAGGCTTTTATTCTTATAAACACATGGCACATATAAGATTGTCTTAGGGAGCTTTAAAGCTCGACGTTCAAATGCTAATCATTGAAATTATAAATCCAGATAAAAATACTTCCGGAAAAGATTATATCAAGTTCAAGTAGATTAAAAATACAAGATAATCCTGGAAAGCCGAGCTGTTGTCAAATGCATCTCCACAACCCCTACACTCACAAGCAACATCCATTTATTCATGATAATATCAAACACAAGAAACAAGATAAAGATGAATAGACGATAATGGAAATGGAGATGTTGTTGAGATGAAAAATGTTCATTTTGAACGAATGGGTTGAAAAGCACAAGTGAATTTGCGACATTTAGATTGATTCGTGAGCTGCACGACTAAAATTTGTTTACGTAAATCACGCAATTGCGTGACATTTTCGTGGATGTTGGTGTATAAACAATTGAAATCGATGAAATTGATTGTGTGGGAATAAAATTGAGTAGATAAGATTGAAATAGGGATCATGTGGATTGAAGAAAATTTGGTAGTGCTTAAATAAGCTCAAAAGTGCATAATCAAATCAAAAAAGCAGCAGAATTTCTAGAAAACTGGACCTCAACTTTAAGCACTCCTACATTCATGGCAAACATACATAACATTCTAATTTTAAATCCCCAACATTCCTTCCAATAAAATATGAAGTCTAAAGTTTTCTTTTCATCATTTTAATCCATTTAAAAGAAAAAAATACTCCTGTGTTTACGTTTGAAACTACGATTCGAGCATGATTCCGTAGTATTTCTTGCATGTTGGATATCAATTCTCTAACCAATTTAATTTAAAACAATAAACTAGAAACCTTAACCTTCTCTCAAGGTTCGATTGAAATGAGAATACGATCTACATTTGATATTCCCATAAAGCTGAGTGGAAGCATCTTGCCATTCAAGAATCACCCACAAATTTCCTTATGTTATTTTCCCCTCCGTATTCAATTCACGTAGCAGTCATGAATCGTCATTGAATATATTTTATCACTTAAACGCTGAAATTACTTTTGGTTCTTTTACGAGTATCTTTTTCATCATTTAATAGAAGTGCTGAGACTGCATGAATAAGTTTTGAAAGAAATACTTTTTTTTGTTTTCGTTTGTCTGCTCTTGAATATTCAAATGAATACTTATTTTGAGTCTGCAGTGATTTCGTGCTCTACTAAAAGCAGCAGAATTAATTTTTGATTATAATTAAAAATGGATAGTGAAATTTTCTTAAAGTTTTTTGTACCTGAATAAAGATTAATACCTATTTTAAGCTTTAATCTTCCCACTGTAGTCATTCAATTCCAATGAGAGAAAGGTTGCTCGACTAGCAAGGTTGTGAAATATTTTGCAGAAATTTCTGTTATTTCCTTTAAAGTAATGTATCCTACAATTTGTACCGCAGTACACAAAGATTTTAAAGACACTGCTATAAACTACTGAATCCAACATGATAAAAGTTGAAAATTCATCCCAATGGATCAAAAATCACGCTAACGTTTCCACCAAAAACTTTATCATACGAAAATTCCAGCTAAAAATAAAAATATATATTTTATTAAATCGAGAAAATGCAACACAACCTCGACTGTACTTCAACATAACAATGATGAGCTAACACTTAAGATGGAGTGGTACTACGAAAGCTGTTACGAAAGGGAAAGGAAGCTGAATACATTTATGGATGTAAATATTTATATTTCGTGAGCATCCAACGAGTCGCTTGCATCAAAACTTGATGAGCAAAGGAAGCAATTCCCTTACGTCCTTAAAAATTTGCTCCATTTTAACATAGTGATGTGATGTTTGTGTTTTGAAGTCATTATAATTATGCAAATGTCAGGGCAAATGTACACAAAGTATGAGGAATAAAGTTATAATAACGTGCAAACTCATTGTTTTAAATAAAATCACGTGTGAAAATGAACACTTGAAACAATCGTCAGTTAGTAAATTACCCTTGTTGGTGGACTATTTTTTTATGACATGAATGCATCGCATGCACTCAAAGCAGTTGAAATATTTAACCGAAATGTTATTCTTTATCGTTTCTCATCATGCATTTTATTTATTGTGTCTATATTTATCGAATTGCAATTAAAACTTCACAGGTTTTGTTGGCAATTTTATACAGAAAATTGGATATTCTGATTGTCATTTGTTTTAATTGATATTGTCAATTTTGCATCATGTTCGTGTTTCATTTTCATGAGAATATTGGAAATGTATATTGAAAATCTATAAATATAAGAATTTTAAAACAAAAGCTTCAGCCTTATTTATTTAACAATTAGTTCGTAATTATGTCGATAAGTTGGATATATTGCTAATGTTTAAAACAGAATTTAATATGAAATTGAGAGTAGGAGTGCCGTTGATGTCATATCATAGACTATTCTAACTCACGCTCTATTATTATGTAGTGGGGTTTAGTGATCAAATACTGGTCCCTGGAAATCTGGAACCAGTAGAATTTGAACGTGAATTTCAAATTTGTTGCAAAAAATTCTGAAATTTTTTGAATTTTAAAATTCACTTCTAAAATCCAATTTTATTTCAAATTTCCATAATTTATTTCAATTCAATATCTTTGAAAAAATCAAGATTTAATCCCATTAGAAATCAATTATACTCAAAATTTAATTTTGTACCTCCTCATTTGGCTCGAAATCTAAGTCTCATAAATGAAAATGAGAATTTGAATTTGTCTCATTTCCTTTTTTATGTTCTCGTATTTTTCAGCTTGATATTTTTAGAGATTTGCATAATTTTTCCCAAATGATAGAATTTTTTTTTTGAAATAGACAAAAAATAATTTGAAATGATGTTGGCATAATTTATTCAAAAAATGACATAAATAATCAATTTTTCATCATAATGTTTCTTTTTCATGGGAAATATAAATTTTATTGTCGATTAAATTGTGTGCTTTTATGTGACTTATGGCGCTGTAATAAGAATTGATGATTTTTTTTTCTCCAGAAACTAGTTGATTTATATCTGACTTTGTGGAAATAATTGTAATCAATTTTAAAAAATATAATAATGATGAATCTTTAAATTATAATCATGAAATTCATCATCATAAATTTCACATCTACTGGATCAATCTTAAATTAAACACGTTCGTTCAAAGACGTATCAAAAAAAATTTAAAAATAACAAAAACATTTTCCAAGACACAAAACCTTCATTCAAAAAGTTAGAACATATTCCGTATCTTTGTTTTCAGATTTACGTAAATTGAGAGTTCCTTTTTTACTCAACGTAGGCGGAACAGGCTCATATAAAAATGAGAAAATAAGTATCAATAAGTGTCATAATAAATGTTTCACTTTAGTTAGTTCAAGTGGGGTCTGGCCGCTGCTCCCGAATTTGCAATTTTTATCAGAAAAAAATTCCGATCACAAAATTTAAGTGTACAAACTATGAATTCTGTCCAAAAAATCTGAAAATTTGGATCCAGATTTTATTCTGGTATTCGAGGTATTCCAGTCTGGCATCCCCTGACTCCAAAATTACACGAATTCATAAAAAACATTCACATTAACAAATTGTATGAATCACACAGCAACACGTGCAACTAGACAATCAAGCATTATGACGACAGTAATGCCATCATTTCTCTTAAAAAGGCTTCTTACGAAAAGATACGTCAGTGACATTCCATTTATAACACTCTTGAAAAGAGCTTTTGATTGCATATTGTGAAGCTCCTGTGAATGAAAAAAATCTCGTTCAATTCACGTTTCTCATTGTTGCTTGTCACATTAAAGTTTCATGAGCTTTAGTGCCTTTCATAAATCTACAACGTCACATGCTTTCGCTTCATAAGAAATAGTATAGTGCAAAAATGAATGTAGGAGATAAGATTTCATTCACTTGTAGGACAATGAACTGAAATGATTATAAAGTTATGCACATAAAATTGTTCAAGTTTCCAATAATGACTATCAAAACATCAAGTCTCTAAATGAATCTGCGGCTTCATCAAAGTATTCTATTGTTTTTAATGTTATTACGTTGTAGCACTTTCGTGCGTCATTAATGGCGTGAGTAAGACAAGAAAATTGACAGTGAATTGTGGTTTGCTTCCCATTCAAGTCTAATGATCCAAACTCTGTTTAGTAACCACAAATTATTTCATGTTTATTGAATCCTTTATTACACAAAAAGTTGTGTCATTTATGGTTTTAGCCAATCGTAGGCAGCAGAAATTAAACTGTAGGCGTTAAAACAAATAAAATTATTTATTCTTGGAAAATATTGATGGATTAGTCTGCCTTGAGGATATTGTAATAATTTCTTAATAGCTATTTCTTCTCATGAGATTTATTTTATGGTTTAAAAGAAATTTATTTATTTTGTGGGTTCATAATTGAGATGGGTTTTGTTTAACTTCATGAAATCTCGAGTCGACTCGACTTCATGCAAAACTCGTGTCATCTTCGAGTTATGCATCATTCCTGGTACATGATATAACTCCAAAATATTTAATTGACGGTATAATAGTGAAGTTTCGTCCCACTTCTACTTTACTGTTGCAATTCAACTTAATTCATACTATTCGCACATTCATTCTCATTAAAAGCTAGTCTATGGAACAATGCACAGTGAAAACTTAGAAAAAAACTAATTTCAGATGGGAGCTAAACAATGCAACACAATTCATAATGAAATTGCTAACTCCCATTTTCAGAGTTTCAAATTTTATTTCAATTTTCTTTCAGAAAGGATCCAAAAACAATCCAAAAAGTTGAATGCACTCAATATCATTGGATAATTTCAGAATGATATTGTCTCTGGTAACCGGCAATAGTAATCAGAATTAAATTACAGTAAAGAACAAGAACAAGAAAAATGCTGAATCGAGGAAAAACTTTTATCAATTGGAATTAACCAAAAGAAAACAAAATTACATGAAAAAATCAGACCTTCGCCATTTCATTTCGAAAAAATTCGACATTCACTTCGAAAAATTCGACATTATTTACGAAAATTTAAAATTTATTTGACCGTTAAAACTTTAGAAATTTCATTCCCAAATTTTATCAATTTACACAATATAATGTAATGTTTCTTAAGTTTAGAACTATAATTTATTTCTATTTTAACATTCTAATAGATTTTAGGAACAGAAATTTACCATATTCAGAGAGATTTTGTCAAAAATATATTTCAGAAAATTCTTTTGTTGACATTTTGTAAATTTTCAGTTTTCATTAAAAATTTGCATAAATATCAACTAAAACTCATTTTCAAAAAGTCAGCAGTAAATAAAATTGATTCTTTAACAAGAATTTGGCCAGTTCAATGTCCTTCACAGTTTAATTAAGCAAAATTTTATTTGATTTTTTAACGGATAAATAATTTTTAAATTATTTGAATTTTTCTGTAACGGTCAATTTATGAAATGGCGATGGTCTGGAAAAAATATCAAAGAAAGTTTTCAACTTGCTCCCTTTCCAGCAATGTTATTGTCACAAAATTGTGTAAAAGTTTTGTGCTGAAGGAGCAATAACAACAATGAACAGATATAAAGACATGTCTATATTTCTTCATTATGTTCACTATTATTCTTAAAGCTATAATATGCTGCTGTTGTGATGATTTTGTTAGAATTTAATCGAAATTTTGTAACTGAAATTAAATTTTTGAATTTGTAGAAATTTAAAAAATTTAAATTTTCAAAAACCGTTATAAATTTTTTTGAAGTTCAGAATATAGTAATAATAACAAGGATCTTGCACACTTGCTTCATTATAAATGATATGTACTAAGAAACTAAATGGAACGAAACTTTTCATTGGATAACTTTCTTGTTTGAATCTCCTCTCGATGTTCTACTACTAATAATCTTCGTGAGAAAAAGCTATAAATATTTTTCCTTTTAGAAATGTTTTCTTCCAAAATTCTAAATTTCTATTGCATGTTAAGAGAATGTAATTATAAAACCACATTGTGAAACTTTATACTAACATTGAGTGAAGGAAAATTGGGGAATTTTAATTATCTTCTGTACCTTGAGCAGATGTTTTGAAATATTTTGAGCAAAAGGATGGAAAAGCAAGAATTTTATGAAGTAGACTGCATTAGTTTTTGAGTAATTGTTAGTTGAATTAGTAGGTAAAAGTTTTTTGAATATTTTTTTTTGTCAGTTAAGAATTAAAAATGTTACAAAGACAGACATTGAGCTCCTGGACGAGCCAAACGTCAAAGCATGGAAGCTCAGGAAAATCAACCGAACGCAAGCTTGACCGAATTTCGAAGCCCAAGCTTTCAGAAATGTTAGACGGACATCTGTTAATGGAAGCATAATAAATTTTGTGCGTTGTGTATTTTCTCCATTACAACAACTTTTAAGAGTGGAGCTAAGAAAATTTTCTTCTCGTTATTCCTAATAATAAGGCATGCCAACAGAATGCTGGCAACATTTTATTTAAAAACGAAATATGAATTTTAAATTGAATTTTTAGGTGAAAGATCATTGACTTATGGTGTTCTATATAAATTTTATATTTTAACCTTCACATACAGAATACATGCTAAGATCAGAAATGGGGCGTACCACTTAATTAACTGAAGCGGCTTAGAGATGATTGTTGCATATGTACCTAATTCTGCTACGTTAAGACTTCATCCATAGATTCACTGTCCCAAATCAATAGTCTCAAAGGCATGGAACTGATATACGGACTATTGTTCAGTTCTGATCATTTTGATCAGTTACATATCCTTGCACAAAATTTAATTTGTTGATCTAAAAACTTATAGCTCCCTTTTTTAGTGTATAGTCTATATTATAGACTTTAATGAAGTCAGAGGAGTGATTTTGAATCCACTACGAGCTTGTAGGTCTTAATCTCAGTGCTGGCATGCGGTAAAACTTCCCTCTTTGACCCTCGATTTGCTGTCCCACTGTTTCAAACAGCATTAATCAAAAACTCAATTTGAATGAGACCAGATACAAACATTCAAACTTTCTTCTAGATGACACAACATTTTTTGCATCCAACATTCAAACACATTCTAAACATTGAAATATATTTATTCGAATCAGGCCACAGATGTTTTCAAATGTAAGCATACTTTTTCAATTCTTTCATATTTGCATTTTTTGAATCGACTCCTTATTTTATGAACGAGGAAATAAGCTGTAGAAAAAAATCTACAAAAACTTGCAGAAGTTACGATAAAAAATGCATGAATTTTTTTTACAAATTCATGAAGTCACGTTACATATCCATAATACCTCTCACGTGAAAATTTTATTTAAAAGCACTTAAAGTTTTCGAGCGGAAAAAGTTAAAGAAGAACTTGTGTGTAAGTTTTTCATTTTCTCTTCTGCATGTATCACTTTATTCCCATCTTTTTTAAATTACATTATGTAGCTTAAAAATCAATTGATTGGAAGTGCCACAAATACGGAAAATTCTGAGTCAATATGTGTTTAACAAGGGGATTTTTCCAGCATTTCATTTCAGGCTTAGCTTGTTCTGTTGATTCAGATTGCACGTAAATCCCTATTTCATAAATCCACACAATTCAGACGTAGACGATGAGAAAATGAGGAAGATAAATTCAATATTTTCATCATGTTAAGTCTTCCTACATATTTCAACTTCATGCATGTATTTTATATCATCTAGTTTAGATGCTTGAATCTAAGCTGATAAAGAAATCGATTTTATGTTTGAATAAATCTTGATCGTCGAAACTTGAAGCCTTTTGAACAAACAAGGAAGTAAACAATGCGTGTTGTAGATGTGGACAGGATATTGGACTAAATTTTTGCTCTTCTTTCAAGATGTCAATGATGTTTATTCATGCTTTGATTGGGAAATTGGAATCGAATTGTGGATTATATTTAATGGAAATGTCGTGTGTAGTTGTCAAAGGCTTCATGCTGTATTGTTTGAGTTGCCAATTGGTTGTCAAAAATTTGAGTAAACATTTCGAATTTTTCATGAGTTTTCTTATTTTTCCTATCTCAATTTCTACATTCCCTAAATCCCCCAAAAAAATTATCTAAACATCCGAAAATCCTAACAATAAACATCGATTACCATTTATCCACCAAAACATCTTCATGCTTACGTATGTAGCGGTTGTTATCATCTGTTATCATGTGTCTTTCCAAATGGAGCATGAAGCAACTCATCGCTTCATTCAACATCCACCACACAAATGAATATTGAGACATATTTTCTTTTTACTTTCAATAAGAAGAAAACAATCTTAGCAACATAAAAAAATGATCGTAAAAATTTTCCTTTGCTTTCTTCCTATCTACTTTATCGCCGTCATCATCATTGTTGTGAAGAAATGAGCGGAGATGTCTTTAAATGCCGTCAACGCTATGTAATATCCCTTCTCGATTTTCATTCTTTTTTTTATAAAACACTGAATAAAAGTTATGAAAATTTGAACTCAGAGAGGTGCGTCAGTAGACTGGAATCAATCTCTTCCAAACTTAGCTGACGTCACAACTTCGAATCAAAATCTTTTCACAAGAAACAAATTATATGTGCATAAATTTTACCTAAAAATTGAGATTTATGACCTTTTTTGAGCAGCATTTTCTGGCGTGTCCGTGAAGTAGGGGCGTGACCTAACGAGTTGAGGTTCAAACTTTATATGGGAATAAAGTAGAATTTTGTAGTCCACCAAAACCGCAAACCTAAATTTTGTAGCCCCTCGTGTGCCTGAGTACTGAGCATGTAAAGATGGACCCTCCCAGAATCTAACTTCACACCAACATTTTCTCTTATGAATCTGAAAGGGTTAACTCATTTTTAATGAAACTTTGCCTGAATTCTGTAGCCTCATTGGGGAATGTAATAAGCAAAAAAAATTATTTCAATTCATTACTCTGTGCAAAATATATTCAAAACAAAGTGGGAAACCCCCTATTTTTCCTCATTTTTTTCATGAAAACCAATCTTCTTTCTATTTTTTCAAGAAAACAGCGAAATGATTTCAAATCAAAACTATATGGGAATTCTGTAGCCTCATTGTCCTATACAAAACAGCTTTTAGTTTTTTGAAATTGATGATATTGGTCGAGAACGAGCGGTTTCAAAATGGGAAGCTGTCACATTTTTAAGCAATTTTTTTTTACAAATTTAAATAATTTTGTTTTTAAAATAATGTTTTGGTATTTTTCATTAAAGTTTTTACATTTTCTATCATGAAGAGGTTTTTTTAGTTTAAAAATAAATGTATTTCTTAAAAAAAATTAAATTTTGTGCTCCATACGCTGGTTGCCATAGTAGCACCTTTTTGGTCTCATCTGAATTAACATAACTTTTTACAGAAGTAATATTTTTAAATTTTGTTTTCTGAATTTTATAGCTTAGATCAATACCTTTAAAGTGATATATAATACTTGATACTTAGTACGATCTTGGTCATGAATATGATTTTTGATTGTGACCGACCCTTTTTTGGAATAAATCCAAAAAATGTTATTTTTAAATATGCTATTTAAAAAGAAATTTAGATATTGTATTTAAGTTTTTTAAGTTTATTTGTGATTATTATGACTGAAAAAACTCGAAATTTGTGTTTTTAAATTTTTTTGCTACTTTTGAGTAGTCTCTTGGCAGTCTCTTAGGAAGGACCATTGTAGACTCTATTAGGTCAATAAATCTTGTAATTAAACTTATTTTACAGATTTTTTTCTACTCATTTTTGATATTTCTGCACATTTTAGGCAAAATTTATCTATTTTTGTGACATTACATTGGGAAATTGATATTTTTGGCAATTTTTTCGAGATTGGCAAGGGTCGATCACATTCAATGCACTACCATGTCAGCAAAGTCCAAGTGATATACAAGTATTATACATTTTTGTAAAGGTACTGAAATGAGTTAGAAAACTCAGAAAACAGAATTGGAAAATATTGTTTTAATAAAAAGTTATGACCGTTTAAGTAGTCTCAAAATGTACCTAGTCGGCAACCAGCATAGGTAAAAACGGTAATATTACAAAATAAAAATTTCGTTTGAATTTTTTTAATAAGAAAGCAGAAATAGTGTTTCTAAGTCATATATAAACTTATAAATTTCTAAAAAAAATAAAAACAACGTCAAGTTTCCAGAATTACCGTTTTTACCTATGCTGGTTGCCGACTAGGTACATTTTGAGACCACTTAAATGGTCATAACTTTTTATTAAATCAATATTTTACAATTCTGTTTTCTGAGTTTTCTAATTCATTTCAGTACCTTTACAAAAATGTATAATACTTGTATATCACTTGGACTTTGCTGACATGGTAGTGCATTGAATGTGATCGACCCTTGCCAATCTCGAAAAAATTGCCAAAAATATCAATTTCCCAATGTAATGTCACAAAAATAGATAAATTTTGCCTAAAATGTGCAGAAATATCAAAAATGAGTAGAAAAAAATCTGTAAAATAAGTTTAATTACAAGATTTATTGACCTAATAGAGTCTACAATGGTCCTTCCTAAGAGACTGCCAAGAGACTACTCAAAAGTAGCAAAAAAATTTAAAAACACAAATTTCGAGTTTTTTCAGTCATAATAATCACAAATAAACTTAAAAAACTTAAATACAATATCTAAATTTCTTTTTAAATAGCATATTTAAAAATAACATTTTTTGGGTTTATTCCAAAAAAGGGTCGGTCACAATCAAAAATCATATTCATGACCAAGATCGTACTAAGTATCAAGAATTATATATCACTTTAAAGGTATTGATCTAAGCTATAAACTTCAGAAAACAAAATTTAAAAATATTACTTCTGTAAAAAGTTATGTTAATTCAGATGAGACCAAAAAGGTGCTACTATGGCAACCAGCGTATGGAGCACAAAATTTAATTTTTTTAAGAAATACATTTATTTTTAAACTAAAAAAACCTCTTCATGATAGAAAATGTAAAAACTTTAATGAAAAATACCAAAACATTATTTTAAAAACAAAATTATTTAAATTTGTAAAAAAAAATTGCTTAAAAATGTGACAGCTTCCCATTTTGAAACCGCTCGTTCTCGACCAATATCATCAATTTCAAAAAACTAAAAGCTGTTTTGTATAGGACAATGAGGCTACAGAATTCCCATATAGTTTTGATTTGAAATCATTTCGCTGTTTTCTTGAAAAAATAGAAAGAAGATTGGTTTTCATGAAAAAAATGAGGAAAAATAGGGGGTTTCCCACTTTGTTTTGAATATATTTTGCACAGAGTAATGAATTGAAATAATTTTTTTTGCTTATTACATTCCCCAATGAGGCTACAGAATTCAGGCAAAGTTTCATTAAAAATGAGTTAACCCTTTCAGATTTATAAGAGAAAATGTTGGTGTGAAGTTAGATTCTGGGAGGGTCCATCTTTACATGCTCAGTACTCAGGCACACGAGGGGCTACAAAATTTAGGTTTGCGGTTTTGGTGGACTACAAAATTCTACTTTATTTCCATATAAAGTTTGAACCTCAACTCGTTAGGTCACGCCCCTACTTCACGGACACATTTTCTGGCAGCAAATGGTTTGGAGCTTTGTAGCAATCTAGACTAGAGCTTCTCAAACTGTATGCCGCGGCACATTAGGATGTCGTATGAATTTTAAAAGTGAATCGCAAAAACTTTATGACTTCGCAATTTTGGAGTTTGCCTGAACTTAAATTGAGTTCGAAACGGCTTAATCTACAGGCTTGAACCAGGGAGGTAGGATTCTTCAATTTGCTAGGTTTTTGAGCTAAAAACCTGAACATCCCCCCCCCTAAAATTTTTCCATACAAGGGTTGAAAATCCCTGATCTAGATAGAGGAGTCGAAGAATATTTAAGAAACCTTTTTTTTATTTTTTGACCATGTTCAGAAAATTGGAACTTAAATAGACACACTAATGAGATAATTTATTCACCAACTAATTAAATCAAGAATGTTACGCCTCAAAATATGATTCACACCAGAAAAATATTTTTAGGTCAAGTTTTAATGTCAATTTGGTAGCTAAAAAAATTACAATATTCATTGGCACACCCTGACTATATATCATACATGTATGTTTATAGCTTATTTCGTTTACGAAAATTTAGTTTACATAACAACATATCGACTAATAGAAGAGGGAGGGAGATTCTTAACATGAAATGGCATTAGTACTAAAATGTATAATATATGAAAATATGAAAGAATTGAGATTGCATGATAACAAAAATTTTCTCTCTTGTTTTGCCGCGCAATTTATTATAGACTCCATAATGTCTAGCCCGATGAAGCTTAATTTTCAGCGATACAAAAAGAGGCAAAAGAATTTTTTTATTATTATTTTTCCCTTGAGAATTATAACAAAAAAAATCTTTATTTTGAGATGTTTTGTGATTTGCATGAACAGCACTTTCAGCGACAATTCTTAATTTTTTGCTGCTTACCATTACAGAAAAAACATTAATAGCTCTAATTTATTACAACAGATTGTGAAAATTAAAGAAGAATGGAAAGTTTTTTGCCGTTTTCAAATTTCTTCATGTTATTTTGCTTATGAGAGAAGCTTATCTCATATCTTGATAGGAATTATTCTAATGGAGAATAACAAAAGAGGGAAATTTTATGCGGCATTAACATGTGATGAAATAAAAGCATAGAAGTTAGGAGATTTACGAAAATTGATGTGAAATTCTGAATGAAATTTCTTCTTTGTGGATTCTCTGATGTTAAGGAGTTGAAGTGATTTAACATTATGTGGGTAATCATAACACGAAGCCTTACTCTGTGCGATTTATAATTAAGCATATGAATTTCTGCAATCTTGATTTCTGAGTAATTAATTGAGAGTGTGCTGTGCTTGGTTAACTTCAACTCTGTTATTCGAAATTTTCATGCTTCCTTAGGTTTAAATACAGTTTTGCGAGCATTTCTGAGAATTTTGAAACTCAACAGCACTTAGACATGTTGGTTCATGAGATAAGCTTGTTTCTTAAGAATGTGAATTAAAGGATTTGAAATGGTAAGTTAACCCACTAAGTCTTCTCTTTTAAAAATCATTTAGGCTGTAAGCTGTAGCTAGAAATTTTTCAGAAGAATTTTTTTAATTTCTTAATGGTATGAACGACAAAAATTTAGGGGGTTTTTTTTGAAGAATCTTTGCAAATTGAACAAAACTTATGTCCAGGGAAGCATTAGACCCCAAAAACACCCTCCTGGCAATTTAAACTAACCAAGATCCATCCGTTAAGGCGCAGTTCAAATTTGTTGGTATTTAAATCAATAGGGACTTGCCAGACCATGTGTGTTGCATTTTCAGTACTCTGATTTGGCACCGGTCGATTCTGTTTAGAATGAAAAATCACTATCCATATTATATTCATACCAAACATATACGATGAATCTTAATCATCAAAATTTCCAACGTTCAAGTTAAACTATATCTTGTTAGCTATCAGGACCATAAAAACCCATAAAACTACATAATTTGATTGATGTACATTGGATTTTACATGAATTTACATACAACATGCGATGTATTTAAAATTTTAATAAACTACAACATGCATGTACATCTGTTTCTGCCATTCAGCAATTTAAATAACCTCCTAGAGACCATAACTTTATAAACAAAGCTCGAAAGTTTTTGATGTTTCAAAACAATTGTTTCATTTTTACGCTTACAAATTTTGATTGTTCAAAAGCTTTTATGTTAAATTGGTTTTACGCTTGTATAAAATATTAAACATGAAAAACCAAAACAAGAATCTTTCATACAGACTCAAATATGCCATTTGAAGTTAACTCGTTCACTTTGTTTTCTTATTTCCGTCCTCTTCCCCTCTGCTTTCGGAGAAACGTTTTCAATATATTTTTTATGATTTTCATCCAAACTTAATAGCTTTTCCTTTCCGTTTCAAATCCAATCCATCCAATCATGTAATTTATTTTCGACACAGAAAAAAACGCAATTTTTCAAGCAACCAAAAAAGCAGTTAAAGTCATAAATATTCAAAGTCATATTTCAGCAATCGGTTCATTTGTCTTATCATTGATTTTTTTTGTAATGAAAATAAATGGAATGAAATGCTATCAATTGTGTATGAGGATCTTGTGTATGTACCCATTTGAAGGATCATTCCACAAATCGACAATGTTACCTTTTTCCACGTCAATAGTCATTTCCGAAAGTCGTTTTTCATGGTCTCGACATTTAACCATTCGTCTACGTTCATTTTTCATGATCATTTCAGTGTCTCACATTCTATAGCGTTGATGTTGTTAGGAGCTGGATTTGTAAAGAACGGAAATTGAATTGTTGGCACTTTTTCTATCCATCTGTGATGGATGTATGAATGTTTGTATAAAAAATTGTTAACTCATCTTGGTAAAATTATGAATAATTTTTGAGAAGGTTCTGGAAGGTTTTGGAAGGTAATTTTGTGTATTATTGTGACTTATCAGGAATTGTGGCTTATATTGAGACATTGTGAATTATTTTGTTTAGAATCTATTGTACAGTACCCTTTGAATTGCTTTAAACCTTCAGTCCATAGTGGAATCCAAACCACTTACAGGCTTTGAACAAAGCAAAAACACGAGTACATCATTAGAACCTTGATTACGATCGTGGCTAGATCGGTAAAATAAATAATGCGCTTTCAAACAAACCTTACCTGATATCGAACCCAAGATCTTTAGTATGTAAGCCAAATGCTCTACTACTTAGAAAACTGATGCCATTTACTAATTATTTGGATATTGTAGAGAAGGCGAGGATCTACTCTAATAATCTCATTTTTAATGGATGTCGTAATCACAAATAGATTTATTCCTTTCAAAACTTCAATACGCTTCATTCGAAATGCGCTTGACATCTCCCAACTTGCTACCATAACATTCTCAAGTACTTCTATCTTTTTCATCGTTATAAATAAATTAATGAAAGTGTTCATTGAAATTGAAAGCAATAAAGTGTCGCAAGAGTACCATTCAAGAATTTATTACAATCAAGCTGCACAACAAATGGCAAAATGATTCTCTCGACTTTCCCTCTTTCACATCCATCGCATCTTACTCTTTATATCCTCCTTAACTATTGACTCTATTAATCTACATTTATAGAATCATTCTTCGACAAATAGTGAGAATTACTGTATCATTTCGATATCTCCGTAATAATATTTTATTGAGATTACAATACGATGAAATTGATAAGGAATAAAAGTGTATTAATCTGTTGAGTAAGCATCATTATATTGATAAATGAGATTGAGGTCATGAAAAAAGGAAAACGGAGCAAAAGAAGGCAGAGAAAAATTGATTGGAAATGAGGAATGTAGGTAGATTTGTTAAAAGTTTTAATTAATCGATTTTTTTAATTAAACGCAGACTTTAGTATAAATTGAAAAAAGTTAGGAAGTTATAGTTTGTGTTGAATAAAATGGAAGTAATTGTGATCTAGTTTTTTATTCAAAGTGTTACAGGGGGGTTCTATAAATAAAAAAATAAGCTTGTAACTATGACGAAATTTGAAAATTTAAACTAAGTTTATATATTTAAAAAAACTTGAAGCTAACTATAGAATTCCACAAAATA
Organism: Chironomus tentans; assembly: GCA_963573255.1. Lineage (NCBI taxonomy): Eukaryota > Metazoa > Arthropoda > Insecta > Diptera > Chironomidae > Chironomus > Chironomus tentans. Next base: position 29,399,263 of record OY754303.1, on the reverse strand, counting down.
CTGCACATTCTGAATTCCCAGAATTCAATTTTATTGAACTCCATATCTGTAAATAACGTATCCCATACAATATATTGATTCATTTCATTTCCGTACTATGATTACTTTGAGATTGGAAAGTTTTCAAGGAAAAAAATAAAGTTTTCATTGAACAAAAGAAGCACTTTATTGGTTTGATTTTGAAGAGGGATTTACACGGATTATTTTCTTCTATATCCTGTTATTCTAGGAAGGCTTAGAAGTAAAAAAACTGGAAAAGTTTTTAAGGGTTTTGTGATATTGATTTAATATAGAAAAATAAATGTTTGAAATGAAGTTTTAAAGTTTGAATTGGAAAATTGATACATGCCAAACATAAAGGCATAAATCATGCTTCTTGGAATTCTGTGTCTTTAAAATAGATCATTTGGAAAAAAATTATCATTTGGACCCCTTCACCAGATTACATCAAGAACGTACACTCTTTGGATACACCCCTGAAAAACTAAACTTAATGCTTGAAACAGCTCGCAACAATTTTACTTTAAATTGCGATAAGTTAAGTAATAAAAAGCTCAACTTATTCATACACAATTTTCTCGAATCTTTGATTGCAATAAAGTGTGGATTGATAAGCGCAAAATGCAATTAACATGTATGAAATCCTAATTAACCCACGATACGTTCTTTTGTTCTGGAAACTTCATTAAAATCTAATTAAAACTCTTAATGAAATATGAAATAAAAATTTTTCACATCCATTTACATTTATAATTCATGCTGAAAGGAATGAAGTGAGAAAAAAATGTTTTCCGTATTTAAAAAAAGAAAAATATCGTTTTTTCGCGTTTTATTGCTGTTTCTCATTCACCTATATTTTATTCATTTCCATTTGTTGATGAATTTCCCTCTCTTGCTCGTGATTTTTTTTTGTTGCTTCCTCGTTTGACACACATTTTGTCATGATATCGAATTAGAATTTATTACTTCGACAGTATGACTTGAAATAATATGGAATTGAAAAAGTTTTAGTGTTTTGAAAGTTCTTTCCGGATTACACCCTTGCGCCAAAATGGCCAGACTTTTGGACGATTTTGCCAGAATTCATATGGACGATTTTCGTCCGAGAACGATTTTTGGACGACTTTCCCAGATTTTCCATACATTGAAAATCCTTAACTGCACGACAAAGACAGATTTTGATACTTTTTCGGACCGATTTTTTTTATCTGACCGATTTTTGACAGATTTTGCCAGACAAATCGTATGCAAGTTACCAACTTGCATGCAATTTTCGGTCGATTTCTGGACGATTATGCCAGATATTGCCAGACTTTTTTTGAAATTTTTTTAAAAAATTTATTTTTTCCCATCTTTTTTTCTTGTTCTCATATACTTCACAAGCGCCTTATTCTTTTTAACTCTTATATACTCGTCCGATTTTTGCCAGATTATGCCAGATTTGTCTTGGGATTCGAACCGAGGACCGCTAAGTTGTGAAAATTTTTGAAGTCTTGTACTTTACCGCTGAGCCACCACTATCTGAAATTATATATTTTATGTGTGGCGAAAAGACATATTTAAGTTGCACATGCATTTGTTACATGATTAATATTTAAAATAATCATTTTTAGATATTTAATAAGTGAAATTTAATTAATATAAAATTAATTATATTAAAAAAAATTTAAAAGAGATAATTAGTTAAATTTCAACTAATAAATTTAAAATATTCTAGTAGTAATTCAAAGCCATGTGTAATGACTACAAAGGTATAATATGATTTTAAAAAATTACTTATTTGAAAAGAATTAATTGTTTAAAGCAAAATCAAATATAATTTTTTTTCATAAATAAATATTTGAAAAAAACCTTAAAATATATTATCAAAAAACTTCAACTTTTTTTCTCGTAATTTTTTACCAGTTTTTCGTCCTAAATTATAAGACTTTTCAAAAATCACTACGTAATAATTTTAAGTAAAATTTTTTTTCACGTTTTTTAGTGAAAACATTTTTCACACAAAATGTCATATTTTTCTACGTAAATCAGTATTATCAAAAAAGCACAGATTTTAGTCTCTGATTTTCATTAAAAAAAAATCGTGCAAAATCGGACAAAATCTTGCAAAAATCGTTCTTATATTTTGAAGATTTTTTGCGTTAAAATTTGCTCGATTAATCTTGCATAAATTTGATCGAAAATGTACGATTTGTCGTACGTTTTTTTAAAAAATATGTCTGGCAAATTCTGGCAAGGTCGGACGAAAAAAATTTTGAAAGAAAATGCCAGAAAATGCAAGAAAATTTATCTGGCAAAATCGTCTATAAATCGTGCATAATCGGATAATGATTTTTGTGTGATAAAAAAATCGTCCAATGTCGTTCAAATGTCTAGCAAAATCTGGCAGAAGAAAAAAATCTGGCAGAAATCTGGCCATTTTGGCGCAAGGGCATTACATTACTTATTGATTTTGAGTCGAAAGGTGTTCATTTTTTACAGGCAATTCAATTTTTTATGTGACTTCATATTAAACTTTGGGTTATAAAACACACACGACATGCAATACAGTCAGTGTTGAACTTTTTTTATTATCTTATTTCACTGTTTTGACATGCTAATTCCATTATGGTAGATTATTTTTAGAAAATTCCACATCCAAACTTTTGAATGTGTCACACACGTGTGACGAGTTGGCATTTATAATTTTCTCATTTAGATGCGTCAAGAGGGATTAAATTCTTGATTAAAAAAATTATTAGCGACTAAATTTAATTATATGTTCTCAAAACTTTGTTTGACAGGAACAAAATTTTAAAAACTTGCGGTTGATGCAACTTAAATAAATTTAATTTCTGCTTGTGATATCTTGGGATATCCTATCACGATTAGATAAATGAAAATTGGAAATTGGTTTATAAAAAATTGGATTTCTTGAAAACGTTTAGGCGTCTAATCATCTTATATCTACTGAGCTAAATTGGAAACAAATTGAATGAAGCAAGGCTTTACAGAAAATGTTCGAGGATTACCAGAGATTTTTTTTTAATTTGTGCTTGAAATTTTAGTCATCATAAGATTTAAGATTTTTTAAAATATTTATTTTGAAATTGGAAATAAATGCAATTTTTAGTAGTTTTCAAAAATATCCTATATAAATTCCAATCTCGATCCAATCTGGATCCCTTCCTAGAATTTCCACTTCATGGCTACACCCCTCTTGTTAAAAATGACAAAATAATAAATCAATTTATTTCAAGGCGACTCAATCATATTAAATTTCCCTACAAAAATAAATTTCCATTTCATTACAAAACTTCCAAGAAAAACAGCATTAAAAATGCCCAAACAAAATGTAAGCAATACATCAATTAGGAATATAAACCAAGTCTGAAGTCAATGGAAAAGAAAACAAACGAAACTTTTAGTGAAAAATTCAATACAGACATACAATGTGTGGGGAGAAAATATCAAATATTCCCAAAGAGCATAAAAACTTTCATCATTTCAAATTTCCTCTTCTTCTCCTCCTTTCCGTTCGTCATCATCGATGACAATAATAATATTTTTTCTATTAAATTCAAAAAGCGTAGAAATTGAATTAAACCGATGGAAAAAAGAAGAAGTGAGAGTAAGAGCGTGAGCAAATTTGAACGATTATATCAGAAAAAAAATTATTGAAAGGAACGAAAAAAATATGACAAAAAGGTATGTGAATGATGGTAGAAAAAGTGGCTTCATGTGTGTAAACTGATATGACTCTTCAAGGTTATCATGCAAGCCAAAACAAATTCTCGGATATCAAGGTGTTATCCACAAATAACGTTCATCAAAAAATGAAATTTTTAAATTTAAGATTTTTCAACAAAATAAAATTTTTGTGCTATGGCCAACCCCATTTTTATATTTTCTAGACAGGGGCGTATCCAGGATGTGTTTTTGGGGGGTTTTTCAAGTCATGACCTTTTATGGATATCTCTTTCAATAATGACCTGTTTGTTTTAGACTAAAATTGCTTATTCAAAAAATAGGGGACTCAAAGACCACCAAACCCCCCACCCCCTGCTTCTAGACATCAATGAGTGAATTATCCCTTTAAATGTAACTTAAATAAATTTACACAAATTGTGAAGAGAAAAGAAAAATATGGAAACAGACATTTCTTAAATTTCAATATCGATTCACTGCTCTTCTTACCTTAAATTGTCATTTTTATAGCTGATTTTACTTTATTTGAGCTTTTTAGAATTAACCACCAATTTATTGATTTTCGTTGAACATTTCACGTTTTTTATTAAGCAAGTGAAGGTGGGTGTGTATGTGTACAACCCATAAAGGCCATACAATTTCATCAGAATTTCTCTTTGGTCATTTTGAGTGCGAGCGCACAAAACGAAACAGAAACAATTATATAACCTTTTCAAAAATTCTCATAAATGTAATTATTTCATAATTAGTGGTCAACGCTTTGTGCTGACTAACGTTTCGCTTCCATTCATGAAAATGTTTTTCATTTGTCTGTAAAATTTTGTCGAGTATATTTGTTTTGATGTTTACGTAATAACATAGGCTATCTCCTTGCCGAATACGGGGGTGGTCAGACTAAAGTTTGTTGATTTTTTACTGTCGTATTTTTTTTTGAGAATGAATGAGACCGGAAGTATGCTATGGATACAATAAATTGGCAAGAACAATTATTTTTTTGTGGACTGCTTTTTGTATAAACAAGCTTGGACAACACAAATCAGATGCATTTAAAATGGGTTCTTGTATTGCGAAGACTATGAAGATTTTTTGTCACAGTCAGGGTCACAGTGATTTCTAGGAAAGTTCAATCTTAGTTAGAGGTGTTTATTTAAAGAAAGTTTACATAAATTAAATCCAGTGACCAAAATCCAAGTATAAACAATTAATGATGAGTAGATCTCATTTAAATAAGCTATTGAATATTGGCTGAAATTATTTACTGGCTAAGTGCTTTAAGTAAAAAATAACTACTTGGGAAAATTTTTCCATGTTCCATATTCCATTTTGGTATAGCAAGGGGAAAATTAATTTCCAGAATGCAGCTAGAGTTTCTTGATTTAAGGGCGGAAATTCAAATCATATAAAAAATACTATGGAGATACCTAAAATACTTACTTCACAACAATAAATATCCCAATAAAAGCAACACTACAAAGTCTCCACCTTAGTCCAAATATCGTTAAAAAATCGATGAATCCTCTATTTGTATATAAAACTTTTCATATTAAGTGGGCGTATAAAAGCACCTCGTGACATATCAGCTGACGATATCTTGATTAATATTCCAACATAGAAACTGCTTAACTTCATAAAAAAAATTGACGTTGAGCACCTGAAATTTTATATTTTCTCATTTTTTCGGACATTGATGGGAAGTTCTTTTCCGTGTATGACATGAAATTTATCGAATAATTTTCATCTCTTCTTGCTTGGTTCTTTTTTCATGTTTTTGTGACGTAAAGAATTGGCTCGAAATCGATTTTTCTTTTCATTCCTCACAGGCTTTTCCTTTACATCCAACCATTCGTCAACTGTGTCCATGAAAAAATAACTGCTATGTTTTGTTGTTAGCGAATGGACTTTAGTCTTGAAGTCAACAAATGTTTATTAACTCTATCATTATCGCGTTGGCAATTAAATCTCAAGCAGTGAACTTATAAATCGAATGTAATGGAAGGAAGAAAGTAAGACAAGGGCATAAGCATTATTATTGAAGTCCTTACGTTTTTCAGTTCACTCTTTTCCGCTTTCAGTCCAAGAAAATGTACGGCACGAGGAATAAGAAAAAAAAGCATGCTTTTCACGATAACAGCAATAAAAAAATAAAGAAATCGATAGAATGTGACCAAGAAGTTTAAGAGACAGAAAGAAACTATTTTTATTCGTCACGTGATATACATGTTATGAGAATGGACTATTTTGTTACGATTTATGGAATGAGAAAGGAAAGAGTTCGTTCTATTTAGTTTGGCGTGACTTTTGTTGAGTTTATTTTGTAAAATTTAATTTAAAGAATTTACTGTTAACCCGTTAAGAAGGATTTTCAATTTTTCCATGTAAAATTACAGAATTACAGATTACAGAACGAGACGTCCTTTAAATTGCCTTATTTAGATAGGATGACCAAAAAATCTTCAGAAAAATAGAGGATATTTCTTAAATTTAACTAAATTAAGCTAATTTTAGGACATTTGCTAAAAATGCAAAAAAAAATCAGAGGACACAGGCAATTATAGAGGACAGTCCTCTGAAAAATCAAGCAGATGGTCAGCATGCCGTTAGATGACAATAGATCACAATTGATGATTTGCAGGAATAAATACGCTAAAACAATTTAGTTCCGCATCGCCCCTTAGCAACAATTCCATTTACTAAACGAAAAGAATTTCCATAAGTCTTAAAAAAGGTCGTTTCTGAAAACTACATTTTCTAGATAACTGAATTTTAAGTGCACGCGAGAAAAATTCTTTTCTTCTTTACAAATCGGAATGAAAATTTAATTTAATTAACTTCCATGTCATTGAGGAAAGAAACAAATGAACATTAAAAAATTGTTTTAAGGACTAAGAGGGTAGTTGTAAAAATTTAAACAATGCCTTTTCTAATGCATTACAATTTACACAAATAGAAGTAAGGAATTCATTTTAGGATGAAAAACTAAAAGAGATGTAAAAAATTCAAGGTCATGGTTTCTGTCACGCTTTTCTATTTCCTACAATATGAGCTTTTACAAGCGTTTACATTTCATTAAGTTCCGGCATTAACGTAACATTTTTCCTCCGTTGTCGGACTTACAGTTATAGTCAATGTAAAAATGTTCGTATGTCAACTCGTTCAACGAACTTTTATGTGATGTAAATTGACGTTTTGTGGTTGAAGGACATGAATGCTTGAAGGACATTTTCTGGTTTATTTTAAACAAACACGAGCTTTCTTACTTCTTATTATCTCTCAAAGATGACAACTTTTATATGGATATGAAATATTCATTGAGGTTAATTGAGCCTAAAAAATTATTTCCATTACATTCATTCAGTTTCGTTTATGGCAGATATGTTCATTTTTAGCATATATCTTCTCAGCAAGAGAACTTCTTGAATATTTCATGTAGGCACACTCAATCGATTTCAATCATTAATTCTGAACAACTTTCCTCATTCCTCTCAGTAAGTATGCAGATAGTCAATATGTGTAAACACAGAATGAGTCATCGTTGAAAAAGGACGTCATACATTATGATTTATGACTTGTTTTCTATACATTATAGATGAAGAGAGAACAACTCACAAAAATGTATGCATGTGTATGAACAGAACTTACGAGAATGAAATAAATGTATGTCTAAAATTCTTTCTCGTGCTTCCGTCTGCAGCCAAATACACGAAATTCTTTTAAATGTGTCTATATGGGATTGATGTGGTATTTTGGGTATTTCTGTTTTGTGACTGGATGTTGAGCAAATATCATAAAATAATACAATAAAATGCTCTCTATACTTTTAGGCAGTGGTTCTCAATCTGTGTACCGCGGTAGACTAGTGTGCTCTAAAATACTACTTGATACATCTGGACTACCCTAACAACATAAATAACCCTAGTAATAAAAACCATTAAGAAGTTAGATAAAAATTAGCTACGACTAACTTTCGGATAGCTTTTAAGTAACTTTTAATGGTTTTGGTTACTGGAGTGGACTGGAGTAAATTCAATTATAACTTTTTGGGACTCTAGTATGTCACTAAATCTTCAAAATGGCAATTACTGTGTCACGAGTCTAAAAAGTTTAAGAAACACTGCTCTAGGTTATAAACTACCCAAAGAATTTACTCTATTGTTGTCCGTCGAGATAGAACCTTTGATCCCTGTAGTGCTAAATCTCTTCGAACAGCGTCGTAGCCAGAAAGGGGGAGTGAAAAATTTTTTTCTGTTGAAAAACCATAGCAATTTTAAATACTTTTTCGGATTTCTACCACCTCACCCTCTGTCTTCAATGTAACTCATCCTTAAAAATTATTTCATCAAAATACTGTGACACATACTTTAAGTTTTTAGAATCTCTGAATTTTGAATCAACTTTTATTACAATAAAAGTACAAAACAAGTACAAAACTTATTTTTCGATGCCAAGTTTCCTGGAATGAATCGCTAAAAATAATCTTATACTTTTCTTTAAATTGAAAAAGTAATTTTAAGTTTTCTGACAATTTTTCTCAATCAAAAGAAATTTTTTCTTTATATTTTCTCCCTTCTTTTCTGTTAAAAGATTTGAAATTATAAAAGAATAAAGCTCAAAATTGAAATTTTCAAAATTATTGAAAATGCGCTTTAATCAGCTTTAAGTATAAAATTCATAATGTTCTCCATTTCTGAGCTCCATGTGGCGAATAAACAGAATAAAAGAATTTTCCTTTCATATTTTCTGTTTATGAATGATTAATAGAGCCGAAACCAAAGCCCCGTGTGCTTCGTCGTGTAGTTTTATTCGCTCATTTTAATCAAGACACTGCGAGCAATGTTTTGGTAATATTGAACAGAATTACGGCGATATGATTGTTATAAAAATAATAATAATAAGGAGAGAAACCTTACCTTTATAAATAATTCCAGCAAGCAAACTCGTTTCAGTACTAAAGACGTCATGAGTGACGTAAAATTGTAACCTTCCCATACCACTGGGTATCCTTGAATCATCCGAACCACTCAAATTTATTTTTATAACTTTATCACCGAGACTCAAATATTTCAAGATTTTTGCACTCGGGCCGCAGCCATTCTCATTATTTTGATCACTTCTAATCGAGTCAACCATTTTCATCATTTTTATTGTTTCATTGGCATCATTTTCACTAATCGGATTTATGTTATTCATCATGATTGTATCTAAATTAGGTCTATTTGAACTAGAGACATGTTGTGTCGGTTGTGAGGACAATGATGAATTTTTTAAAGCATTTAATGCCGTTTCATCGTCACTATCATTTTGTTGGAGCCTTCCAATCATTTCAGTTGATTTATTGATTATCAATTTCTGGTTGTGAATGCTAAACATATCATTATCATCATCATCATCTTCGTTGTCATCAGTCGTGGCAATAAAATCATGATTATTTTCATTCTCATTAGTATTGTCATGATATTCTATATTCTCACGACTCATACTTGAAAAAATGTCACTAAATCGATTTTCATTGTTCATTATCGTTTCTACTTCTGGATTATTATCATTATTATTATTGCTCTGTAGCTGTTGATGTTGTTGTAATTTACTTGATGTTTCGTGAGGCCGATATGCTTCATGACTCGCCTCAATCGAATAAAAATCATTTGCTAACTGTAATGATGATGATGTTTGTTGTAATGGCGGACCTGGCGACCGTCCCGGTGCCGGGTCATCATAATTGCCGCGTGCTTCATGGCCGATAAATCCAATAAAGAAAAGTAGTAAGAAAATCCGCTTCATTGTCTTTGAACTTGCTGTATATTTAGTTGAAGTTAATTATAGCTCATTACTATTCCTTTATGCTATTATTTGCTATTAATTTTTCATATATTCACACATTTACAAACAATTTGTGATTTATTTCTTGTGGAACTGAAATTATTTTAGCGATAAACACATTTACACACACAATAAAGCATTCATATATACGTCATGTCACTATGCTTCCATAATTTATGCAATTTCACTAGTTTTTTTCATTCATTTCTATTGATTTCTTTTTTTCTCTTATGAATCGGAAAGGTTTTTACATGAAATATATTGTGCAAGGTTTCTTCCTCACATTTGCTGGTATAAGTTTCTTTCGCATGAATGACTTTTATTGCTTAAACTTGCTCCTTACTATGAATGAATCGAGCTTGTTTTCAGCTTTCACAAATCATTTAAATCAATATTTTTAGTGGTTTTTCAGATGAATATTGTTGAATGAAATTTTCGGAATTATTTTATGACTTACGCAATTATTTATTTTAGAAGATTGGATTGTATAGGAAAAATAAATATTTTGAAGAAAATGAGAATGTCTTCAAAGCTTATGAGAAATCTGATTTCTTATTTTTTGTCTGTTAATTAAAATAATTAAATTTCACCAGTAAATCGGCGTTCATAAATGATATAATGCAACAAACGATATTTTTAGACCAAGGATGTATCCAGGAAATCATGACCATTTTTTGGTAAGAATCAGGATATTTTGTTTGACACTAATACTTTTTTTTAAAATAAAATGGGGGTTGAACCCAAAAAACACCCAGGTTACGTCCCTGTTTTAGACCCCCTTCCCCCTCTGTCAAAAACTTCCATACAAAAATATATATTTTATGTGAAGATGTCACAAAACTCCAGACCACCCCTACTCCTCTTAATGTTGGACGTCATTTAAGAATGGTGCCTTAATGTTGATTCCCGTTTTGAAAATGTAAATTTCCTATATATTTTTGTGAATACGGCAGCAATGCTATTTGCTGTCTGCACTATTCTATCAAATTTCAAAGTACACTCAACACCAGTGGCGTAGCCAGGGGATGGAAATTCAGCCCCCTTCTCTGGAAAAATGGCACAAAACGAAAAATTATTTAAAAATGGTTGAATTTTTCAAATGAAAAAAAATTCACCACCTCAAAAAATTCTGGCTACGTCGCTGCTTAATACTATTGAAATATCTAATTGGGAAAGAAGCACATCCTCAAATCAAAACCTTAATTAAGAACAGTCAAAAGCACATATCAAAATGCAGAGCTTTTGATGTTCATCAGCATTTTAAATCTAATTTTCCCAGAGCATATTATACATGCTCATACAGAAATTTTATGTTTCTGACTACACCTTTCATGACACCTTTATTATGCAATTCTGTAACAATATTTCTCATGAACTTTCTGTTTATTTATAGAATCAATGGAAATTCAGAATACTTAATCTCATTTAACGAGAACGCATAATAAATCCCATTGTGGCTTAATTTTCCAGATTATGCTTCACGTATTCGATTCAGTATCATCTGGGAAATGGATTCTGAGCTTTCCTCTTCTTTCAATCATGAGAAAAATAATTATTGACGTAACAGTTCTTGGAAATCGTTGAAGTTTTTAAAAAAATTGTGAAAAGTTAAGATTTTCTTCATTGATGCAATATATGTCACAACTTTGACCTTTAAAAATTTCTCCAAATAAAAAAAGACGCAAACTCGACAGAAATATTTTTTCCAAAAGTTTATTCAACCATATTCATACGAAAAATCGTCTATTTATGAATAATTAATTAGTTTATTGATTCATATACGTCATTCTAAATTTGTACACGCCGGTCTTAATTGATATTCAATAAATTTGTCAATAAATATTTATTCATCAATAATTAATAGTAAATTGCGGGAAATAAGAGAATATTTGTTTAAGCACTTGATAATTTATAGAATATTTTTATTAATTATTGAATTAAATTTTATACTTTTGCTGGCTTTTCGAGAGTTTTAAATTTTCAACGCAGAGAAACTCAGGATTAATCCTTAACAAAGAGGGGGAGGGTAGGAGGATTTTCAAATTTTTTTGTATGGAAAAATTTTGGGGTTGGATTTTTAGGTTTTTTCTCAAAAATCCTAGTAAGTTGACGAAATTTTTCATTCGAGAGGGGGCTCTGGTTACGCGCATGATCTCTAAAAATCCCAAAAAGCTTCGGGAAACGTAGGAATTTCCTGGACATCTTGCTTCTTTGTTCAAGAATTTTTTTGTTAGATTTTTGAGATTTTTCGTCATTAATCCTGAATTTCCAATACCTTGGAAATTTTAGTACTGAAACTGGTGTCTTTTAGGACCCGAAAAAACTATAAATGAGTCAAAATTCTTCTGTTGGGGATCGAACCGACTTCTTCACAAAAGAAGAGAATTGCAAATTTTCAGTCTGTTGCCTAACAAATCCGTCCATAAAGGCTTTATTCTTGCTTCTTACAAATAGCTTGTAAGTTATAAATTTAAATGTTTATCTGATATTTTGTTCATGTCTCAAATCAGGCACACTTCAAGCTCTTGAAAAGCTTCACATAAATTTCAATAAATTCTCTCCATTTAACATTAAGACAGTCGCTTTAGAAATATCCAGCACGAATAATGAAAACAGATCCTGAACGGAATATCCTTGTAATTTTTCAGAAATTTCTCATTCATTCAAATAACAATAAAGCACAGAAATAGAATATTTTTTTCCATGAGGCATAAAAAGCTTGTAATCAATCACTGGAAAATGACAGAAGGAAGCGAACGAAAAGGAGGACGCAAAAGTTTCCTCCCTTTTTTAACGGTGACTTAAAGGTGACATTCATTTACAATTTTATTCTTAACAAAAAAATCCATTTTTATCTTCATTAACATTCTCATCGTGATTTGAAAGATGAATCCCTTCTTTCGTGTACGTCCAATTTCCTTCACATTTAATGTGATAAATCTTTTTATTTCTCGCTCATTGCCAAATGATTCACACAATTTAACGTTATTAGTATCAATAATTGATGTAATTAAATTTCTCTTCCTTTCGTGTTCATCACTTCCATTGTTCCTTTTTAATTTCACTTTCCATAATAGCTGAGCAACAGCATAGTACACAAAATAAATTGACTTGATGGGGAGTAAAAAATGAAGCAATTATTTTCACATGAAAATTTAATTTTTTTCTCGCTCTTCATTAAACTTGCTCTATGTTCATGTTTATGGAACCTGACAGACTTAACTTTATTTTTGAAATGTACTTCCGACTTTTTAATTTTGAAAATGGGGAAATTTGTAATTTAAAAATCGAATGAAAAATTCAAGAAAGAAATTTTCTCAATTATTTTCACTTCAAAGCATAATAACGGATATGAAGCAGTTTCAATGCTTTTTTACAATTTTAAAATTTAAAAAAAAATAAATTTTAGTAGCCACTTGAAAAAATTTCTGAATATAAAATAATCGTATTTGCTCTAAAAATTATTTTTTTAATTATTAAGTCTAGACTAAAACCAAAATTGTCCTAAAATTTTCAAAATAATTTATTTTAAAAAAGTTTCTTTTGGAACACTGTTATCAACATTCCGACAAAAATAACATAAAATTTTGAAATAATTTTTTGCTTAATTTTAAAATAAAATTTGCATCAACCAAAATATTTTTTTTAAAACAACTATCACAAATTTAATAAAATTATTTATTCATTTTACTTTAAATTTGTAGTTTTTGAAGTTGAATTTTTTTTAAATCAAAAACTTAGAAATATTTATGAAAAATCGAAAAGTTCGAAAATTTCATTAAGATATTTATCTAATTACAATTGAAAATTGAGTTTAACCAAAAATAAAAACTTTACTAATATTTTCATTTTTTTCTAGAAATGTTCACATAAAACTAAAGTTGTATTAAAAGTAATGAATTTTAAAATTAAAATTTTTTAAAAATAAAATTTAAAAAAAAACAAATAAATTTTTTAAATTTTAAATTTTTGTTAAAAATTTAAATTATTTTAAATTAAAATTTTTGTTAAAAAATTAAATTATTTTAAATTAAAATTTTTGTTAAAAAATTAAATTATTTTAAATTAAAATTTTTTAAAAAAATTGAAAATTTTCTTAGACTTGTTTTAAAATTTAAAGAAATTGTTTTTTTAAACTTTAGTCCTTTTTTTGTATTGTGTCATAAAAACTTCAACCAGCACCAATTCATATGAAAAATTGAAAATGAAAATTGTTCCACTGAGACCTTTCTTTTTCAACAGAATGAACGTCGACAAAAAAAAGAAATCAATCGCATATCACTGTGAACACTCAAAATATTATTTTTTACCACCATAAAGACAACAGTGGTCATCAAAAGAACTGTGCCTTACATTTTATACAATCCACAATAATTCTCCTGTTTGCCACACCGAAACGAGTAGTGGAGCACACGTTAAGCATTTAAAAAAAAATCGATAGAGCTTAGATTACACTTCACAACAGTCAGAAAGACGGAAGGCAGGAAGGAAAAGAAAGAAACACAATGAAAAATATACCACTAGCAATGAAAATTTATGTATGTGATTCTCTTTTTATCCAACTCTATTTTTTTATTTTTTATTTCTATTGTAATCAAAAAATTTCACTTCAATTTTTTATTATTTTCTAAGAATTTTTTAAAATTATTTTTCACTTCTATATTATTAAGCTATACACGTCTGTATCGAATTAATAAATAATTTAAATCTGTCATAAATTTTCTAAGTTTTTATGTGATAACCGAATAGTGTGGTTTCTGCGTCTAACAACTGAAACACTCCGATGAAGACTGATGGAAAATTCACATTTTCCTGCTGATTTTCATGAAAAGCTCTCGAGTCGTGGAAGGACGTGTGAGCTTTTATTGGAAGGTCTGGATTCCAAAATTATTGGAAACACGTGGCATTAGCATGTGCTTAGTTCCAGGATAAACAAAATCATATTGTAAGTGGAAGTGATAAATTGATCAAAATTCCATTGGATACTGACGAAAGGAAGGGAACCTTTTGAGGGTTCAAAAGTGAAAGTCAAAAAGAAGAAAAAAAGTTGCACCAAACTTTTTTCAGCTATCATAAATTCAAATATTTGAACAGTTCTATGTTCACTTCGTGCATTATGTTTGAGGAATTTTTAGAAAGTAAAGAACAAGCTCGTAAACTTCCTTCGAAAAGATGAAAAGTAAATATTTGGTACAACCCAAGAAAAATTTAATAATCTACTCAGCTCTTACCTATACATCTTCTTATTGCTCCTTGTAGCTGTACGAAATGAATTTTAATTTAATTCTCGAGGAACAAAAATTTCTATTGTGATTTATTGCTGTACCTTTACCACCGCAAAGTTTCTTTTCTTAACTCCTTTCTCAAGCATTCCTAAAGAATAATTTAATTAGGGTTTACAGACAGTAAAAATAATTGGTGTTTCTCTTTATTTATCCTTCAATGGATACGGAACAAATTTTTCTCCTCTTTTTCTTCCTGATTGTTAAGGATTTTAATGGCGTGTTCATTTTTGTTCTACAATTTGTAAACTATTTAAGGAATTTTTTTAAAGAAGAAGTGCTGTTGGTCTTGTGAATAAATTTGTTTCTTTTATAATTGGATAAATGCTAGAGTTTATTGAACTGAGCAGATGAAGAATAGAAGAAGAATAGACATATTGAACTTATAAAGGTTCAAATGGGTTCAAATATAAGCTTATTTTATACACATATCGTCACTAATAACCGACTAAAGAGCATTTTGCACTTATAGAATTCAAAAATAGAAAATTTTCAAATTAGCGGTCAAGAAATATTTGAAAAATAACGGTTAAAAAATAAAATATTTGAAAAAAATAACGGTTAAAAAAATATTTGAGAAATAACGGGAAAATGATGACTTTTAAAAACCTGAATTTTGGAGTTCTTTTTTCTAAATAATACTTTTACATAAAGAGTGACAGCACCCAAATCACCCTTTATGTCATTTATTTTAAAAATATTTTAATAATTTAGTAAATTTAACTTAAATTTGTTCAACAGCTGATAAATATGCTAAGACATCCAAAAATCATACTTGTCAATAAACAATTCATTGGCAACAAAATCCAGTCATAACAAATCAAAGCAATCAACAGCATAAACTGTAGACAATCCTTCACCCCAAATTTCAAAATTGACACAAATATAAACAATGAAATTCCATCACATAACCACAACTCAATATGAAAGGCCACAACACTTAATGGAATTTCCGTTTCCAAATGCTCATGCACATTCAAAATGCCGCTGCATAACACAAAAAATTCCTGCACAAACAAAATATTGTTCTGGTTACGGCCTTAATTTCTTAAATTTTTCAACCGTCATAGTAACCAAAGTTTTTTTCACAAACAACCCAGAAAAAAATTCTTGAAATTTGATTTTTGCTGTCTAATATTTTTGGAATCAAAATAATTATGTTGCCGAATACTTCATTGAAAAATGATAATAAGCGGGTAATTTATATTCATTTTCAATTATCAACGTGATGAAGGTTACTAATTATCCACAATTCAATTAAAGATTTCCATTTCAACGAGCAATTGTCGGCATCTGGATGTTAATGACTATGATAGAATAATTGTAAGGCCATACGCAATTAACATAATTGATAGAATGATTAATTTACTCTAATTATAGCATGGATATCCACCAATTTTGAGAAAATCGAAACCACTTGAGAGGAATTACAAAGATTCTATCTCATTTACACTGCCATCCATCTCAAGGAAGACATCAAGAAGTGATAGCTTAAGAAAGCCATCGACCAATAATAAGGAGATTGAAATTGTGGACATTGTCTCACTCGTTGAGCATCGAGTAAAGCATTTAAGGCAAAATGCGTTCTTGTACTTAATGTATGCTTATCCATTGTCAAGTGAACTCTTCACGCCTTACAGCTTCGTTGAAGTTCCATACTCAAAAGTAGACAAGGCTCATTTCTTCACGATTTCAAAAGAAGGATTTACTCTATGGAGTTCTGCAGAGAATCATTTTACAAGAATTGGGGATTGGTATCGAGATTATTTAAATTATTGTAATGTTGCGAAGGTGAGTTTTATCTTGGAATTCAGCCTGAATTAGGGATTGTTCACAAATGACGTCCAAGATTTTAAAATGGTAGCATACAGAGCTGAACTGTATGATATTTCAAACAAAAACTTCGTGACAAAGAGGAGGGAGGGAATTAAAATTCCGTTTTTTGTTGGGCGTCACTTATGAATAGTCCCTTGTCAGAAATCTAGAATTTTTGGTTTTTCAAGCAGGAAAATTACTTAAATTTTAAATTTTTGCGTCCATAGAAAAAAATCAAACAATCTACACTTCCCTCCCCCTCAAAAAATTTCTGACTGTACCCCTGTGGTCGGCTATACTCCAAGTATTGTCTTAAGTATGTCAATGGTCAACAGTCTCTATAGAATGATTGAAATTTACTTAGAATAAGAATAAAATAAAATAATGGGTTTGCTAAAGGCAAAAAGGCACTGCGATCGTTGATCTGTTGTACCATCCCAAGTCTCTACGATAGAATCCTTGTGTCCTTGATAAATCCAATTATGTCCGAATAGCGTTGCTTCCGTATATCCTCAATAATAGCAACATCCTTATTAAAGTGCTTAAGACGCTGCCCACATAATGACCTACAGCTACAGAGAATATGAATGATAGTTTCTTCATTCGTATTACAAAACCTGCAAAATTTATTATTAGTCAAGTTCATCTTAAAAAGTAAACTATTGATACTCATATGTCCTGTCAAAGCACCAACTAAGATGCTAAGATCTCTCCTTGATAATTCCAAAGCGTCCGACAATTTATTCCTATTTTTAGGACCAATGAGACATTTGGCCGTCAAAGCTCCTTCGTCCAAATTCCATACACGAAAATGCTCCCTATCCATCCATTCACGAATCTCCAATTTTATCATACCAAATCCATAATACGAAGACTTGTCATAATTTTCTTTCCTTACCGCTTCTTTAGCTAATTGATCTGCTTCCTCATTTCCTTCAATGCCACTATGCCCAGGTATCCATTTTAGAATGACCTCATTTTCTTGACCTAAAGCTGTTAAAGCAGAAATACAATCTAGAACCGTTAAAGATCTGACAACACAACTGTTTAAAGCTAGCAACGCCGATCTACTGTCTGTTAAGAAACAAACTTTACTGCCTTTCAAACTTATATCTAGACAATGATTTGCGCCCATACAAATAGCTTGAACTTCTGCCTGAAAGACAGAAGCATGATCCTGCAGTTTGTACGACGACTTCAACTTCAATTTATTACTAAACAAACCGATACCAACACCAGAATCTGATTTTGATGCATCCGTATAGACACTTATATAGTCCTTATTTACCACATCAAAAGAAGAAGAAGTTGTATCATCTTCTTCTGACAATACCACATTAAATGACTTGTCAAAAACATGTTTTGACACTAAGTGATCAGTTTCTGAGGTGTATAGTAAAATACCTCTCAAAAACCTGTTTAGTTCCATGTGACCTGAAAAAATCCAATCATAAACCCACAACTTATTTACCGATAACGTACATGCACTTGTTCGAGCCACCGCTTCAGTTCTGATTCGAATTGGTGGAAGTTCAAGAAGTCTATCCAGAGCCAATTTAGGAGTAGTTTTCCAAGCACCACAAATTGCAAGCTCAGCCATTCTCTGCAGCTTCTCAATTTTTTGAGAGGCGCTTACCTGTTTCATTTTATGCCACCAAACGACACAACCATAAGTTAGTCTTGGTAAAATGACCTGTTCATACAACCAATACATCATGCTAGGTTTTAATCCCCAATTTTTCCCAACAATTGATCTACATGCCCAGAAGGACTTAATCACCTTACTTACAACGAAATCAATATGCAAATTCCAGTTTAATTTGCTGTCTAAATGAATACCAAGATATTTCGCATCATAACTGAAATTAATCCTTTGCCCATACATAATTGGAGGACGTAAATCACCCAATTTGTACTTTGTGGTAAAGGGAATAACAGTTGTTTTGGCTGGATTTACAGACAATCCAACTTTCTCACAAAATCCTTGCACAATGTTCAAAGATCTTTGAAAAACATCCAATACCGTGTTAGTAAATTTACCTTTGACCAAAATGAATATATCATCAGCATAACCTTGTGCAAAAATGCCCCCTGAACCATTTAATTCCAATAATAAATCATCAATAACCAGTGACCACAGTAAACAAGATAAGTTACCGCCCTGAGGTGTTCCTCGCTTCACTATGATGAAGACAGTTTCACCATTCTGTGATGCATGAACTATCCTCGATCTCAGCATGTTGCCTATCCACCGGATCATCCTATCAGGAACTCCCCTTCGATGTAGCGCACTAGTAATAACATCAAATCCAGTGTTATCGAAAGCACCTTCTATATCTACTAATCCTCCCACCATAAAGTCTTTATCAATAAAACCCTTTTCGATTCTTGAAACAATACTATGTAGAGCGGCATCTGTCGACTTACCAGGTTGATAAGCAAACTGGTACTTTGACAAAGGCCGACTACTCAAAATTTCATCCCTTATGTGACGATCTACCAGTTTTTCCAAGACTTTCAAAAGAAAAGACATAAGGCTGATAGGCCTAAAGGACTTTGGTTCAGCATAAGTGTCCTTGCCTGGTTTCGGAATGAAAACGACTTTAACACTCCTCCAAGATTTTGGAATATACCCTGTATCTAAACTGTACCTAAATAGACTTAGTAGAAAAGGCATCAACTGCCCTAAACCCTGTTGCAAGAGCACAGGAAGAATACCATCTGCTCCTGATGACTTAAAAGGCTTTAGAGAGTTTACTGCCCAAACAATTCTTTCCTCAGTAACCACATTATTGACCATAGAACCGTCACTAGGACGATTTGTCCTTAATTCATCAGAATCCACAGAATTGCTATTAACAATTGTTGATCCAGGGAAATGCGTAGTCAGAAGTAATTGAAGACTTTCATCGCTACTATGAGTAAAAGTCCCATCCTGCTTCTTTAACGCTCCAATCGTCGCATCAGCATTTCTCTTGGCCATCAGCTTATGAATCCGTGCACAATCCTCATATCTTTCAATCTCTTCACATTTACTTCTCCACGAAGCAAGCGATGCTTCTTTTACAGCTTTGCTATATCTTGTTAAATAATCCTTATAACCCGATTGTTGAGATGCCACAGCCACACTCAACCCCTGCCTTACAAGCTTCCTACTTTTATTCCATTTCTTCCTAACAGCCTGCCGCATTCTCTCCAATTCTGCGCTATACCATTTGCATTTACCATGCTTGCAAGGTTTGGAAATTTTACAGTTGTCCTTGTAAGATTTCATAATTGCCTCATTTAATTTCTGAGACATACATTCCGCCTCATCATTGGATTTAATGCTCTCAGTTAAGTCCTGCAAATTTTCAATCAAACTACATTTGAAACCAATCCAATCAGTTTTTCTTGGATTTCTAAAGCCCTCTCCAACAGCATCACTTAACACCACTTCAAAAGTAATGTATCTATGATCTGAAAGAGATGGCTCATCTGAAACCCTCCAACTACTGATCATATTACATATTCCCCTGTTGGAAAAAGTTACGTCAATAACTTCCTGTCTAATACTGTTACTGAATGTAGGCTCATTGCCTTCATTCAAAATAATTAACCCCTTAATTAGGAGAAAATCCAAAAGGCTTTCACCTCTTTTATTAGTGTCACTACTGCCCCAAACCACATTGTGTGCGTTAGCATCGCAACCAACAATAAGGTTCAAACTTTGCTTGCTACAAAATTCGACCAAGTTTAAAATATTACTACTTGGAGGATCCCAGTCCGAATCATATGGAAAATAACCACTACAGAAAATTATATCCACCTTATTTCCTTGATGATTAGCTACAGAAACCTTAATCGTGACTTCATCTCGATTAGTAAATTGTTGTAACATGAAACACTTAAGATCCCTATGTATCAAAATACATGACCTGACTTTGCCATCATTCTGCTTATATAAGATAAGTCCATTCCGAGTGCTAATACTAACAACATTATCCTTCATGTAGGGTTCCTGGATAAGAACCATGTCAAACAAACCCTTGTCAAAATTTCTCCCTATTTCAATTGATGCAGCTTTTGAGTGCTGCAAGTTAACTTGACAGACCTTCATAAAAAATTTTTCATTAATTTAAATACTACACTAAGTTCCAAACCAATTACCTGTAAATACAAAATTATTATCATCCAACCATACAATAAAATACAACAATAGCAGCTATTTAATTCCTCTAGAGATGCAAAAATAAGTTTATTAATTACTTTAAATTCAAATGTTTTAGCCATTCTTGGTTATTAAAAATTTTAATGCAAAAACTGAAAGCTTGGTATTGGCAAAGCCGCCCTAGCAATCTGACTTTTCTACCATTTCATCTAGCTCTTCATAATCCATAACAGATTGAGCATCATTGCTCTCATTACGAGCACTGTCAGTATTGGCATTTATGCCGCCCGACACAGTCTTATTCTCAATAATATGAAATCTTACCTGAGTAAGTCCATATGCCAAATACCAATTCCTGCTTTTTAATGCATCAACACTTTCTGTTGCCAGTTCTATGACGACGTTCCTTCCATCAAACTTGAAGTGACGTTTATTTGATACAATACGCCAAGAAGCAAAATCAAAATCAGCATTTTGCACTTTAAAGCGATGCATGATTATCAAATCCATGCTGCATTCTCCTGGTACGAAAACTCTACATTTCGGTCTGGTAGGCAGTTCGTCCGCATTAATTACATGCAAAGATTGTCCTTTAAGTCTTACAGAGTCCACAACCTTGCACAACCAATCCTTAGATTCCTGTCCAATACATTTAATCTTCCACATTCCATCAACAAGCTTTCTTTGATGAAATTGAGGTGCTGATTCCCCAACTTTAAGGAAGTCAATCTTCCTCAAAAGATGCTTTTCTAGTGCTGAGACGCACTTCTCATCCAGCAGCGCTTCCGGATAATTGTTAAATTTTACAATTACCTCATTGCCTTTCAAAACATCACTAAATTTCTTCTGTTCATTCTTGTGCCGCTTGACTTTCGAATCATTTTCAATGGATTCAGGTGAGACGATTTGGCGCTTTGTACTCATTCTCACAGTTTCTTGTTCATTCGTTTCCTTAGCTTTTGACTTTCTTATTGAAGCTCCACTTGGTTTTTTCCTTGCTGATCTCAGGTTATAAGATCCAGTTTCATCAGAACCAGACGCTCTATCACCCGATTTTTCAGTGCTCCCATCACATATTTCCTTCTCTTCCTCGTATGAGATTTCAAGCTCAATAATGGCCTGTTCAGTAGTCATTTAGCTGCAAAGAGACTTATAAATACAGCTGATACCAAAATGACTTACAAAAAACGCGCGCAATAAAAATTATGAAGCCTCGAAACTCAGCTTGAAGACTTTTTTGATAGCTTATATCACCGTACTCGACGTTACCGAGTGTCTATTAACAGAACTTAGTTCTTTTTGCTTAGTTAGACTGAAGTTTGATCACTTAATTTAAAATTTACTTCGAATTAGAAAAAATCAACCTTGTTTCTACTTGCGACTTCCGCGCTGAAAAAAAAAAAAAAAAAAAAAAAAAAAAAAAAAAAAAAAAAAAATTTACTTAATATTTAGATTTTAAAACTATGATTCCGTTGAAATTAAGGGTCGTTTGCAAATTACTTCTTAACACTTAGCTCTAACATTTTCCCATTATTTTTCGTCATTTTACAATTACAGATTAAATTGTTCAGAAGATTTCGTCTGTGGAAAAGTTTTACAGTTTGGCACAAAGCAATTAAATGGAAGAAGTTTCATGACTGCCGAAACTTTATTGAAGAGAATCTCTTTTTTGCTAATCCAGTTTTACACAAAACACTGCTCGAATTACAAAAGGAAAATTGTGAATTAATTAAAGAAAAGTTTACACATATCGATATCGTTGAGAATTGGCATCTCTTCTACTTCATTGAGAGTCAAATGGCACAATTTGAGTTGACACGAAATTTGCTGTACAAGTTCCGTGAAGAAATGGAGAAGAAACTGTTTGATGCGTGTTATCAGGCAATGATTCAAAAAGGATTTACGCCAGAAGATGAAATCTTGAATTGCAAATCCATTAAGAAGCTTAAGGATCAAATAAGTTTTACGGAAAGAGCCAGCAAGAAAAATTTTTGTGCTCGTTTAACAAATTATTTATACTTGGCAGACTTAATTACCATAAATCTCTTAAGCATCATCCTCTGTGACTCATTTGAAGACTTGACAAAAATATTTCAAATTCACACAAAATACGGTCCAAGTTTTGAGAAATTGAAGGCCAGCAATGAGTTTGAAATGAGATTGGAGGAGCCAAGGCCGATTTATGCACCACAAGATCCATTTCTAGTTGCAGAGTTCGTCCTTAAGGCTGATAAAGTTGAAACGGATCCATCAAGAGATGTCACACTTTATGTCGTAGGACAAATGATTGATCTTTTTTGGGAGGCGATCCATAATGTAAAGCCATTTCAAAGTGATGAGAAATTTAAGCTCTTTACTGAGCCCAGCATTGTTGGACATCAAGAAGATTGCCTATATAAGAATCCAGCCTCGATAGACTTCATGTTGACCATAAATTCACATTTGAACCGCAATAAAAAATCAATAATAACGATAATAAATTTAGCATATGATAAGGTTGAGATTTACATAAAGAGATTTGAGGCTATCCGAAAGGCTTACAAGGAGGATTTAGAAATGGACAGGGAGCAATTGAGAAAGGAAAAAGATTTGGATTTATTGATTGGATATTGTGAACGTTTTACCACTGAAATGTATTCCCTTGATGGAATTTTACCAGAAATAAATTTGGGATTATTAAAGATAAAGCAAGGATCATTTCGTGATAAAATTTTGCCGACCTGCCGTGAGTTACTGTCGATACTTGAACAACACCTCCCATCACTTGCAAAAGATACTGTTACGGAGGTACGTGAGAAAGCTGAGAATTTGATGACCAAACTCACAACAACGCCACAGGAAGCACAAAGTTTCGTCAATTATCTCGACTTTTTGGAGAAATGTGAAGGAAAAATTGCTGAAATCGAAAAAGTTCTCAGCTATGCCTTAAGAGCCTTCCAAATCATGCAAAACTTTGAGATTATGGTTGATGAAGAAGAAAAGGAAAATTTCTTAGATGTAGAAGAATTTTTGCAGCAATTGAAGGTTGAATTGGAGTCGAAAATTGAGTCACGTGAATTTATTATTGAGCAGTTGGCAGCAAGTTTACAGAAAGATATTGCTAAAATCTTCAATGAAATCGAGTCGGTCAGGATTGAGGTTATGAAACCGGAATTAATTGATGTAAGTTGCTTATGCTAAAAATATACAATTTCCTGAGCCCAAAACTGTTGTTTTGCTGCCATAGATTCGAAATGCTCATAATAAGGTCTACTTGACCTAAAAAGGTGTTATTTCTATCCATATCCCGATCGACACACATTGAAATATTGAACACACGGTGGCCAAGAGGACAGTGTACATAGAACCAAGTGGTAGCCATGTGGAAAATAGCAGGTACTTAGTTCTACGTATACTATCCGCTTTTCCGTCCTGAAAGTCAACATTTCAAACGTATGCTGATCGGGTATACTGCTCATACATATCTTATATAATTTATAAACATTTTTTTATTGAGTCAAAGTTTCAGGAAATGCATTTTTTGAAGCAGTCCATTTGATTCACTTCCAAAAATACTCTCATATCCTTTCTAAAAAGCTGATGACATGACCAACTAAAAAGATATTTCACAAGCAACTAATCAGCATGTCTCATAAATCTTGAACATTTCTCAGTCCACCTTATTAACATAACATTATTTCTAT
Source organism: Chironomus tentans (assembly GCA_963573255.1). Lineage (NCBI taxonomy): Eukaryota > Metazoa > Arthropoda > Insecta > Diptera > Chironomidae > Chironomus > Chironomus tentans. The sequence continues at coordinate 29,374,829 of OY754303.1, read as the reverse complement.
CGATGACAGGAAAATGCTAATAGCATTCAAGTCCGTGAAAATTTGGCAGAACTAATGGAGAAGCTACACGAATGCCAAGAAAATTCACAAAAAATTCGTGGGTGGCAAAAGCAATTTCGAATTGATGTTACAAGATTTGATTCGCTTGATGTTGTTTTTCAAGAAGTTCGTCTACGTCAGATGCTGTGGGACTCACTTCAGCAATGGAAAGATTGTTATGAGGAGTTAATCGAAATTCCATTCCATAAATTGAACATTCAACAAGTGGTTGAGCTTAATACAAAAATACTCAAAAATTGCGGCATGCTGGAGAAGAATTTACCGAAGAATGAGAATGTGCCACGATTGAAAGGAGATTGTGAGGAATTTAAGGAAAAAATACCAATATTGCAATGTCTCCGTTCGTCGGATCTCAAGCCACGTCACTGGTTGAAAATTGAACAGACATTAGACAGGAAATTGTTGGGTAATGAGAATATCACGCTGTATACATTTGAGGATGCAAATGCATTCGATGGTGGTGACAATTCAACAGCTATCCAAGAAATCTCTGGTCAAGCGATAGGTGAAGCAAAGTTAGAAGAGTCATTAAAGAAAGTCGATACCGTATGGAAAACTTTGGAACTTTCCATCATAGCATACAGAGATGCCAGAGATATTTACATCCTAGGGGGAATTGATGAACTTCAAGCTGTTCTTGATGACTCAAATGTCACAATTGCGACAATTGCTGCCTCAAAGCATATAGGAACACTAAAGCCCCGCATAGATGAATGGATTAGACAGCTGGATCTTTTTGGTAAAACATTTGAGGAGTGGGTGAAAGTGCAGCAGTCATGGATATATTTAGAAGCAATTTTCTCTGCACCTGATATACAGCGACAATTACCACAGGAAGCAAAAATTTTCGTTATTGTTGACAAGAGTTGGAAGGAAATCATGAGACATGTTGCAAAATATTCCCTTGCTCTGCCAGCAATGACACAAAACGGATATTATGAAGTTCTACACAGGAATAGCATTTTACTTGAACAAATTACACGTTGCTTGGAGGCGTACTTGGAAGTCAAACGTGTAGCATTTCCACGTTTCTACTTTTTGTCCAATGATGAATTACTCGAGATTTTAGCACAAACAAAAAATCCTCATGCTGTTCAACCTCATTTAAGGAAATGCTTTGATGCCATTTCACGAATAGAATTTGGCATGAAAGAGGGCGATAAGAAAGGTGAAAAGGTACAAACAAATGACATACTCAGCATGATATCGCCAGAAGGTGAAAGGGTAACTTTTGCCAAAGGTTTAAAAGCACGTGGATCTGTTGAAGATTGGTTGAGTAAAATGGAGGAAGCAATGTTCTCGGCTGTTAAAAGATGCATGAAGTCAGCATACGTCAGATATAAAATAATGGATAGAGTTCAATGGATTTTTGAAAATCCAAATCAAGTTGTGCTGACCGTCTCACAGGAAGCGTGGGCACAAAGAGTTCATGAAATTTTAGACTCAGATGACGATACGGATGATAAAAACAAACGACTTGTTGATTTTGAGGCGAAATTAATAAAAGATCTTGGAGTTTTGGCATCGCTTGCACGAACAAGGATTCCACCTTTAATCCGAAAGATATTATGTGCCCTCATTACGGTTGATGTTCATGCAAAGGATTCAATATCCAGTTTAATACAGAATAATGTCACGAAAAGGTAAGAAAATTATTTTGGGGCTGCACGGTTGATGAAATTTTGTTATGTGGAGCTTGGAAGATTTTATTTTAGTGCCAATTTTGCATGACATACATTAAGGAATGAACCTTCATAAATCTTAATTTTTGACATGTTTAAACCTTTCAGTGATGACTTCAACTGGCTTAAAATGTTGAGATATTATTGGAAGTCTGATACTGAACTGGTGCAAGTACGGATGGCATCTGCAAATGTTCCATATTTGTATGAATATTTAGGAGCAGGTAAGCCTATAAAGCAAGAAGTTTAGGACTATAATAATTAAATTGCTATGATTTTCACAGGTGGTGTTTTGGTAATAACTCCACTCACAGATCGCTGCTACCTTTGTCTTATGGGCGCAATACAAATGGAATTGGGTGGTGCACCAGCTGGACCTGCAGGTTTGTTCCTTGTTTTTAATTGTTAACTACAACTAACTTTCATGAAATATTCTTTAGGAACTGGAAAAACTGAAACAACCAAGGATTTAGCAAAAGCTATTGCAGTTCAGTGTGTAGTTTTCAATTGCTCAGATGGACTTGACTATAAAATGGTAAGTTAATTGACATAATTAAATTAATAAAAAAAATTAATATAAACCTTTATTATTTTCCAGATGGGAAGATTCTTCTCAGGACTAGCTCAGTCTGGAAGTTGGTGCTGCTTTGATGAGTTTAATAGAATCGATATTGAAGTCTTGTCAGTAATTGCACAGCAATTGATAACAATAAGAAACGCTAAAGCAATGAAATTGAAACGATTTATATTTGAAGGACGTGAAATTAAGCTTGTTCAGTCATGTGCTGCATTTATCACAATGAATCCTGGTTATGCTGGCAGAACGGAGTTGCCTGACAATTTAAAAGGTTAGATAGAAAAATCCTCTTATAGACTTTAAAGCATGAAATTTTAATTAAAAATTTTCTTAGCCTTATTCCGTCCAGTTTCAATGATGATACCCGACTACAAACTTATTGCTGAAGTCATCCTTTATTCGGAAGGATTTGAAGGCTCACAGTTACTTGCACAGAAAATGGTCCAAACTTACAAACTTTGTAGTGAACAATTAAGTCAACAATCTCATTATGATTTTGGAATGAGAGCAGTAAAATCAGTTTTAGTCATGGCTGGTGCCTTAAAAAGAGCATCACCAAATCGAAGAGAAGAAATAACATTAATTTGTGCATTAAGAGATTCAAATTTACCGAAATTCTTAAAGGATGATGCTGCTTTATTCAATGGAATCATTGGTGACCTTTTCCCAAATATTGATCTGCCTGTTGTGGAATATGGAGACTTACAAAAGGCAATCGAGGATAGCATGAGTGCAAGAAATCTCCAGCCATTACCAGCTTTAGTAACAAAATGTGTACAATTGTATGAGACGATGAATGTTCGTTGGGGCGTTATGCTTGTTGGACTTGCTGCAAGTGGAAAATCATCAACATTACATACACTTGCTGATTCCCTTATCAAGCTATACAATGATGGAGTTGAAAATCCAAATTATCGTAATGTAAAGATCCAAACCATCAATCCCAAATCAATAACAATCGATGAACTGTATGGAAGTGTTAACTCAATGACCCTTGAATGGAATGATGGATTATTGGGCTTGGCAGTGAGATCAGCTGTTAGTGTCACAGCAGAAGAACATCAATGGATTGTTTGTGATGGTCCAGTTGATGCTGTTTGGATAGAGAACCTTAATACACTGCTTGATGACAACAAAATGTTGTGTCTTGCAAATTCAGAAAGAATCAAGCTGACTCCATGGGTTCATATGGTGTTTGAGGTTGAGAATCTAGAGCAAGCATCTCCAGCCACTGTGTCACGATGCGGTATGGTTTATGTTGATTCACAGCATCTAACATGGCAAGCATTAGTAACATCATGGTTGACTACAATTGACGAGGATCAATTTGATACAGACTTAAAGTCGTACATTGAAGAGCTTTTCAATAAATATTTCGATGATATTCTTACATTCACAAGAAGGAAATGTGCAGTCATACAGAATCAAGTTGAGTCAAGCAAAATTGACATGCTGTGCACAATTCTGAAGTCGCTACTAATGAAAATTCCAAATATGAATCTTATGGAAGATTCGGACATAAAAGCATACATTTGTAAATTGTGGCTGTTTGCAACTCTTTGGTCAATTGGGTCGAATTTTTTTGAAGCATCTCGAATAATTTTGGAATCTTATGTGAGGAAATTATTGGAAGGACATGAGAACATTGACTTGCCAGAGACGAGTTTGTGGGAATATCGAATTAATCCAGAAGAGAAAGTCTGGGAAAAATGGGAGAAAATCATTCCAAAATTTACATTCAATCCCAATGTACAGTTCTTTGACATGATTGTCCCAACATCTGATACCGTTCGATTCGGCTACATTAGTGAGATATTAATTAAAGCTTCACATCCAGTTCTGTTCATTGGTGAAGCTGGTGTTGGAAAATCTGTAATTGCAAAAGAGCTTTTGTCACGATTGTCAGCTGAAGGAAAAATTGTTCCAGTTTGCATGAACTTTTCGGCTCAAACAAACAGCACAAGGACACAAGAAATGATTGAAAATCGATTGGAGAAGAGGAAGAAGACACTTCTCGGTGCTCCATTTGGAAAGCAAATCTTAATTTTTATTGATGATGTAAATATGCCCAAACTTGAGGTTTATGGAGCGTCACCACCAATTGAGCTGCTGCGACAATTTTTGGACTTTAAAGGATTATATGACCGTGAAAAATTGTATTGGAAAAATATCGTGGATTTAATTTTGACAGCAGCATGTGCCCCAGCAGGCGGTGCTAGAAATCCATTGTCACCAAGATTTTTACGTCATTTTTCGGTCTTATCGTTTCCAACACCAAACAGAAATACTTTGATTGGCATTTTTGGTGGAATAATCGTGGGATTTTTCTCAGAATTCGCTAAAACAATTTGGAGCTTAGCTGAGCCTCTTGTCGTTGCAGCTGTGACATTATACGAGCGTATAGCACAGGAACTTCTTCCAACACCCACAAAATCTCATTACTTGTTCAATTTACGAGACTTGTCAAAATGTATACAAGGCGTTCTACAAGCCGACAGTTCATCATACACAAATCAAAGTCAAATTTTACGATTATTTTATCACGAAGCACTTCGCACATTTCATGACCGTCTTGTGTCAGATGATGATAAAAAATATTTTAAAAATCTTCTGAATGAGATATCTGTGGAACATTTTAAATGTAACATTATTGAAAACAATGAAGTTTTAATGTTCGGTGACTTTATGGTGTTTGGTCAAGCGCGTGAGAATCGAGTTTATGAGGAAATTAAAAATATCGATAAATTGAAAAGTATATTACTGGATTACATTCAAGACTATAATGCAATGACCGGTAAAGATTTGAATCTGATTTTATTTCAAGACGCAATCGAGCACATTTTGAGACTTTCGAGATTGTTGAGAGCTGAACGAGGAAATGGATTGTGAGTATTTGATTTATTTGTTATGTATTTTGGATATGTTGTTCTTTGCTCTGAGTGTCAGAGACCGTTTTGTTGTAAATAATATGTCTTAAGGTAAACTGTAACCTGGGGTTGGTTTCTCGGAAGTACTCTAGGGTATACCCGCTCTATGCTAAGGACAATAGTATAGGGCAATAGCTGGGACCGGTTTCTAGGGCTACCTGTCGTCAGGAGGAAAACAGCTTCTTAGAAAAAGGAAAAAAGTGTAAAAAAATGGAAAAAGCGTAAAAAAGTGGAAAAACCCTAAAAAAGTGGAAATTTTACAAAACTTATTCCACGGAGCTGTTTTCCCCCTGCTTTCAGGTAGTGTATACCTTAGAGTAGGATAGGTAGGGGTACCCTAGATGGGGTAGGGTATCCCAGTAGTCCTTAAAACCGGCTTCTGGTAAATATTCTGGAATATTTTAAAAAACCAAAGAAATAACCACATTCAGCATGTCTTGGCATATCCTATATATTAACCATTAATGTCTATAATTTGATCCAATTCCAGACTCGTAGGTCTCTCTGGCTTAGGAAAGCAATCAATAACTCGTCTTGCATCGAACATAAATAGCTATCAGTGCATGCAAATCGAACTTAAACGTGGCTACGATTACTCATCATTCCGTGAGGATTTAAGAAAGTGTTATTCAGTTGCTGGCATAAATAATACGCCAATCGTCTTCCTTTTAAATGACACACAAATTATACAAGAGGAATTTTTGGAAGACATCAATAATGTCCTGAATTCTGGAGACGTTCCAAATTTATTTGAGGGCGACGAGTACGAAAAATTGATTTTAAGTACTCGTGTGCCGTGCATGGAAGCAAACTACAAGGATCAAAGTCGAGACGGAATTTATGAGTTTTTCATTTCACGTGTCCGTAAAAATTTGCATGTTGTCCTGTGCATGAGTCCTATTGGAGACTCATTTCGTAAGCGATGTCGAATGTTTCCGTCATTGGTGAATTGCTGTACAATTGACTGGTTTGAGATGTGGCCACAAGAAGCACTTTACTCAGTTGCATATGGCTCGTTAAGGACAATTTCTGATGATGAGCAACAATGTGAAAATATTGCATCCGTTTGTGTCATGATACACGATAGTGTTGAGAAGGCATCAGAGAAATTCTTTTTGGAAACAAAGAGGCACTACTACACGACACCGTCAAGCTATTTGGAGCTTTTGAAACAGTATCATGCTTTAATTAAACAAAGGACACACTCAATTTCTGCATTAAGGAACAAAATTGCTAATGGATTGAATAAAATTCTGGAAACCAATGATATTGTCGCAATTATGGAACAGGAACTTAAAGTTATTGTTCCTATTATGGAAAAGAAGTCACTAGAAATAAAGGATACGTACGCGAAGTTGGAGAAGGATACAGCACAAGTTGATGCTATAAAGAAAATTGTAATGCAGGATGAAGCAGAGGCAAAAATAAAAGCAGCTGAGACTCAAGAGTTGGCTGATGATGCTGCAAAGGATTTGGAGACAGTCATGCCACAATTGAGGTAAGTTTAGCACATAACCTCAAAACAACAATTTTTAACCTTAAAAATTTAACTTTTCAGAACTGCTCAAGATGCTCTCAGAGCTTTAAACAAAAGCGATGTCAATGAAATTCGCGTCTTTCAAAAGCCACCAAAACTCGTTCAATTCGTCATGGAAGCAGTTTGTGTTCTGCTTAATACAAAGCCAGACTGGAATAATGCAAAACAAATCATGGCTGACGTAAATTTCCTTAAAAAGCTGCAGGAGTATAATGCAAACAATATTTCTGAATCTATGGTCAAAAAGTTAAAGACTTACATCGACCATAAGGATTTCCAACCAGCTATTGTTGAAAAAGTGTCTAAAACAGCCAGATCAATGTGTGCATGGGTCATTGCCATGAATCGATATGCTGAAGTGTTTAAGGATATTGAACCTAAAATCCGGAAACGTGATGGTGCTGAAAATGAACTGAAGCAAGTCATTTATATCTTAAGGCAAAAGCAAAATCAATTGGCGGAAGTGGAAGGAAAAGTTCAATTACTGATTGATGAAAGAGACAAGAAGCAGAAAGAGATGCACGAAATCCAAATGAGATATGATTTGAACAATAAACGATTGACAAGTGCCGGAAGACTAACATCTGCATTGTCAGAAGAGGAAGCTCGATGGAGAGAAACTGTTGAGCGATTGGATAATAATCTATTCTCAATTCCCGGTGATATACTTGTTGCTTCCGCATATGTTGCATATCTTGGTGCCTTTTCCATCCATTATCGTAAGGATATGTGTAAGATGTGGATACTTGAATGTCAACGACTTGAAATTCCGAGTGGTGATAATTTTGATTTTATCAGTTGCTTGGGCGATCCATATCAGATTCGTGAATGGAATATTTGTGGACTTCCTCGTGATGATGTTTCAGTTGAGAATGGAATAATTACGACACAATCTAGTCGATGGACTTTATGTATAGACCCACAGGAGCAGGCTAATCGATGGATTAGAAACATGGAAAAGGACAACAACTTGATCATCACAAAAATGGATAATCCAAATCTGGTTAGGCTGCTTGAAAATGCCATCATAGGAGGACAACCAGTTTTGATTGAAGAAGTTGGAGAAACTTTAGATCCATCCTTGAATCCAGTACTTGCAAGATCTTTTTATAATCAAGGTGGAAGGATAATGATGCGATTTGGTGAAAATGACATAGAATATGATTCTAATTTCAAGCTGTACATGACATCGAAGCTTTCAAATCCTCATTATTTACCAGAAATTTGTATTCAAGTTACTTTGATCAATTTCTTGGTATCAATGTCAGGATTAGAGGATCAGTTGTTAGCGTGAGTAGAATAATATTCTATTATATTACTGTTAAGGCAATTTTCTTCCTTTACTGTATCTCAATTTACAGAAAAGAATAAATGACAGTCAACTTCATGTTATTTTGGAAGTTAAAGCATCATGAAGTTGGCTTCCTTCTTCGTTAAACTCAACGAATATAAATTTTGAAATCTTTTCTAATCGTTATTTTTTTATTTACAGTGATATTGTTCGTATAGAATTACCAGAAATGGAGAAACAACGAAACGATTTAATTGTCAGCATCAATTCCGACAAACAACAGCTTCAAATGCTTGAAGATAAAATCCTAAAACTTCTTTTCTCATCGGAAGGAAATATCCTCGATGACGAGGAACTGGTTGAGACGTTAAATGAATCAAAAGAAATATCAATTGTAATAGAATCACGTTTGATTGACACGGAAAAAACGGAGGAAGCCATTACACTCGAGCGTGAAAAGTATCGTCCCTTAGCAGCAAAAGGTGCTGTTTTATTTTTCGTTGTATCATCACTTTCCGAAATCGATCCAATGTATCAAGTAAGCTTGAGATACTTTACACAAATATTTTGTGCAGTTCTCGAACAGGATATACCGAAAATGGAATTCAACGACCGCATCGAGTTTCTGTTTCAACAGGAAATTCGATCAATTTATTTGAACATAAGTCGTGGATTGTTTGAGAAGCATAAAGCTATTTATAGCTTTCTTCTAGCAACGGAAATTGAAAAGCATGATAATAAAATTACCGATAATGAGTTTGATTTTCTCATACGTGGCAGTGCTGGCAGTAGTAAAAATCTCAACGATGATAATGTTCGCAATAAACCAGAAAGTTTAGTGAAAATAAGTGAGAAGCAATGGAATAGCTGCATCTTCTTAGAGGAAGAATTTTCACATTTTGCAAATCTCACTGTCGAGTTGAGCAAGAAGATTGTCGTAAAATTTAAAGATCAAAAATTCAATCTCACTGATTGCTTCGAAGACTCATCAACTGATTGGAATGAGAAGTTAACTCCATTTTCAAAATTAATCCTCATTTCGGTATTAAAGCCTGAAGAGCTCATGCTAGCCGTGAACTGTTACATTCGAGACACGCTTGGCAGAGAATTTGTTGAATCAAAAACGACATCAATTGCGTCCGTTTATCGAGACATGACTCCATCAACGCCATTGATTTTCATTTTGTCGAGTGGAAGTGATCCGATGACTGCACTTCAGAAATTTGCTAATGAGCAGGATTTTAGTGAGAGGCTGCAATCTATTTCACTGGGTCAAGGACAAGGTATGTAGACATAAATTATTACACATATGCAATCTAGAGATCTTACTTTATTCTCTTCCTACAGGCGATGCAGCTGAAGCACTCTTAACAAAAGGTCGAAATGTCGGTAACTGGATCTACTTGCAAAATTGTCATCTCTCAATTTCATGGATGCCATCCCTAGAATCAATCGTACGTGATTTGGTGTTGGGAAATTTAAAAGTACATCCCGATTTTCGATTATTCTTATCGTCAATGCCATCAAGACATTTTCCTGTAAGCATACTTCAGAACTCTATTAAGCTCACGAATGAGACGCCAAAGGGATTGAAATCAAATTTAATGAGATCATTAATGGATTTAGACGAGGAAATGTTTGAGATTCATATCCATGGAAATACGTGGAGGAAAATGATATTTGGATTGTGCATGTTTCACGGTGTCATCATCGAGAGGAAGAAATTTGGAAGTTTGGGTTTCAATATTCTATATGAATTTAATGATAGCGATCGTGATTGTGCCTTAAATACATTAAATTTATTCATTGATCGTGAAACTCGAAAGGAAATTCCATGGCAAGCGCTTGAGTATATTAATGGAGAAATAACATATGGCGGCAGAATAACTGATGAATGGGATCGACGTTGTGCACGAACTATATTGAAATTATTTTCATGTGAAAATATCCTCGATGAAGATTACGTGTACAGTAAGAGTGGCGTGTATTATTGTCCTAGTTTGGAGAAGCTTGATGACTTTAAGCAATATGTTAACGAATTGCCATTTAAGGAAGAACCAGAGATATTTGGCATGCATGAGAATGCAAACATTGTGTATGAAACGAAGGAAGGAAGTTTCTTCCTTAAAACGATTTTAGAAAATCAATCAAAGCTTGTCAGTGCATCTACAAGCTCAAACGACTCTTTAGTGCTGGATATGATACAGAAACTCAAAAATTCCATTGCAAAATCAATAACAACAGACAACATGAAGGCTGAATTAAATGACACAGATTCTAAAGACCGCATTATGCCTTTAACGACTGTTTTACTCCAAGAAACTGGAAGATTAAATAAGCTACTGAAAACTATCCACCGAAGTTTAAAGGATTTAGAAAAAGGAATTAATGGCTTCGTCGTCATGTCTGAAAATTTAGAAGCCATTTTTGAATCATTCTTAAAAAATCAAGTGCCAAATTTATGGGCAACGCATGGATTCTTGTCTACAAAATCATTAAGCTCTTGGGTCGAAGACTTGATATTGAGGATTGAGCATGTTCAGGTAAGATTATTGAAGCTATTTAATTTTTGTTGGCTAACGACTTTCAAAAATTTGAATTTTTAATCAAAATTATTTTGCTGTTTAAAATCAAAAAATCCGTTAAAAACTAAAATATTTTTTGTCTTTCTTTAACTAACAGAACTGGATAGAACAAGGTGTTCCAACGTCAGTATGGATTTCAGGATTCTTCTTCCCACAGAGCTTTCTCACTGCAGTTCTACAAACACATTCAAGACGTTATAATTTAGCAATAGACATGCTCAAATTTGATTTTGAAGTATTAGACACGACTTTGATGCAAAAACGAATTTACGAGATGAGACTGGATGGAGATAATACAGGAAATTTATATGAAGAATTGTATGCACCAGACGATGGAGTTTTTGTGCATGGATTATTCTTGGAAGCTGGAAAATGGGACAGTTCAAGAGGAGGTCTAACTGATCCAAAAATTGGTGAATTAGAAACAGTATTTCCAGTTTTATGGCTTAGACCATGCCAGAAAATTGCTATTGCTGATCGATATGAAGCTCCACTTTACAAAACGCCAGTTAGAGCTGGTATATTATCGACTACAGGACATTCTACAAACTTTATACTTTCAATATTGCTGAAATCTTTGAAACCACCAAATTTTTGGATATTACGAGGAACTGCTTTAATTACACTTTTGACTGATTAAAATTACTCTTCATTTCCAATTTAATAAAAACTTTTTTGATACATAAAATCTACAAATTAATAAACTTTACTGATATTATAATAAGTAATTAGTTAGCTTCACCGTTCAACTTTTGTTCTTCAGGATTCGTTCCTTCCTCGTCCACAGGAGTATCATCATTATTTGGTCCCATTTTTGCACGTTCCTTTTCTGTTCTGAATTTTTGATTAATATACTTCCAATACTTGTATCTGATTGTGTCATAATGATTTGCCAGCATATCGCATAGCTCATAGACTTTTCTAGCAAAAACTTCCGGATCATCATAACTATTTGTCTCGTAGATGTGCAAAGTCTTTTCAATGTACATATCCACAAGAAATGCCAACAAGTATGGTGCACGATTGCCAGAATTGTAAAGTTCTTCAGTAAATGCTTCTACATCTGGAAATTGACTGATTTGGAAATTTCCTGATTCTAATAATCCTTTAAGGTAGTTCCAGGAGCTCTCATTGTTCTTAACTAGACGAATACGATTTATGGCATAAAGAATTTCACGTTGGACAGTCTCGAGACTCAATCCCATATGTTTCAAGATGAAGAATCTTTGATTCCATGCGGAATTATTTCTCACGTCTGCAGATAACAGCTTGTCAATGTACGCCAACTCGTTATCGTAAAGACTTAAAATAGATTCAATTATTGTAAATATTTAATTTTATTAAAAATGACATAAATTAGACTTACTTGAAAGTTTCAATAGCCCATTGACGATGTTGCCATGCATGATAATTTTTAGCATCAAGATCCAGTATCTTTTCAGTCAATGAGAGTTCTTCGGATGGATCATTAAGCCACTCGACAATAACACGACGATGATGCCAGACTTGATAGTTTTTCGGATTGTCTTCGATGACATCTGCTATATAGTTGAGCTCATCATGTAGATTCTTTTTTAATGCCTTTAAAATCTCTCTTCTGTATTGCCAGACAGTGTAATTTGCGGCATTAAGTCTTAGAGCATCGTTTGTCAGTTCCAATGCCCTTTCAGACTTCTCCTGTGTTGCCAATATTGCACGAAAATAATCGTAAACATCCAAAACTGTAGAATAAAGGCATTAATTATCAAAAACATATGTTTAAAAACCACAGAAAATTATCTTACATCTTTCACTGTATGCAATTGCAACTATTGGATTTTTCCCATCATTTTGCTTTATTGGATGTACATCACTCCATTCACGACGATGCCTATACATCACATATCCTTCAGTAAATTCCTCGTCAGAACTATCGCTCATTGTGGACGATTAAAAAGCACTATTTAATGACTTAAAATTTTTATTCTCTTCCTTCACTTTTGTTGTGTTCAGTAACTGACAAAGATTCAAAAATTAAAATACCGTTACGACTAACTCAAAAAGTGCGGGAAATTTCAAATTTTTTCCGTTATTTCTTTTTGTGAGATACTTTCTTCGACTTCTTTTTCTTATCAATTTTTAATTCATTAATTACTGGTAATTCTGTGTCATTTGCCTTTTTTGCAAACCTTCCTTTCCAACTGTCGTCCTTTTTAACACCTCCTTCATTATTAAAGCTGTCATTCATTGTGTCTCTTTTCACGATTTTCTCAAAGCAAAAGTGCTTGTAGACAAATTGCCAATAATTTTTCCGTATTTTATCATATTTATAAGCCATTAGAGTACATAAATTAGAGATTTTCTGAGAGATTAATAGTTCGATGGCATCGTTTGATTCATCCAATATCATTTCAATCTTTAAATCGATCAAAAAAGCAACAAGGTGTCGATTTGTATTTTCATTTTCATAGAATTCAGTCTCGCAGTATTTGACAAGTTCCTCGAACTGCCAAAGCCTTTTTGCACCGAAATTAAGTAACAATCCACGTATATAATTCCATGCAGAGTCATTTTCATTAGCCATTTTAATCTTTTCAAAGGCATAGCGAAACTCATTTTTAACAAGTATAAAATCTGTTTTTCCACGTTGATTTATGATAAAATAACGCTGATTCCATGCAGAATTATTTCGAATGTCCTCTTTTATCATTCCGTCCGTAAATTTCATTTCATCTGTCAGAATACCAAGATTTGTGTACTTGAATGTGCTGATAACAAACTGCCTATGTTGCCAAGCAAAATAATTTTTTGGATCTTGCAGCAAAACTTGCTCAGTCAATTTAAACTCTATAGCTGACGAGCAGCTATTTAAATTTTTATTTATAACGAATCTTCGATGTTCCCAGCACTGGAAATTCTTTGGATTCTCAACAATCATTTCCTCTAACCAACACAGCTCCTTAAATGGATCATAATGGATTTTATTCAATATATTCCTTCTAACGATCCAGAAATTGTAATTAAACTGATTGTAACGTATGGCTTGAGTCGTTAAGTTCAGACTTTTCTCTGAGTAATCTTCGTCACTAACCACTTTCTCAAAGCATTTTAGGATTCTTGTGTCTGAAAGATAAAAATTGGGAATTTGCTTTAACTATAATTTTTTTGGAGAGTTGAGGGACCATTACCCCCCCCTTACAATTACACATTACACCACCATATACTTTTTTATAGACACTTACATTCATCAGAATACCTGATCGATGCAATTTCTCCAAATCCATACTGACCGCTTCCATTTGTAGCTTCCTTTTCCATATTTAATTGCTTACACTAATTGAATGATTTCGTAATAAAAATAAAATTCACAGGAACTGTAGCCGACTTTCTAGCTGCAACTAAATAATTAAATTGACACTCGATAATGACCGATATAATCGATTGAGTGAAAAGACACGAATGAATGCGTTTTAGATGCTTTTTATTTATTTTTCATTTTTATTTCCTCTCAATTAGCAATTTGTTTTTCTCATTTAAATTTGTTTTGAAATTTATTTAAGAGCTATAAATTAAGCTTTTCTCTCTTTTCGTGCAAAAAATGATTCGGATGTATAGATTGTGGCCAGATCAGTTTTTCTTAGGCATGATGAATTCCTTTTGATGACAAAAATTTATGCAATAAAATCAAACATTGAGCAATATTTGAAGAAATGAGAATCCTTTCTAAAAGCACTCATGCTATGCTAATACACATTGAATAATCAAATATATGTCAATTCATCAAAGTCTTTTCTTTTTCATGAATCTGCAGAGATTTGTGTCTAAATCAGCTTTTTTAATAAATTCAATTTCATAGTTCAAGTGTGTGTTTCTTTTTATGTTTGTTTATTCCAAACTTGTTCAATATGTTTTCAATTGATAGTTAAAATGTGAACTTTTATTAGATTTTCTAGATTTTCGATTAAATCATGCAACTCAATTGAAAAAGTTTTTACAGGTAGATTAGTATTTTAATTGGCCTTCAACATTAAATTTACACAGCTGTTCTTCTATGGAAATTAATTTCGTGAAGCAAAACTGTGGGAAATTTTTAATTCAAATTTTTGTGACAGAGATTTAAAAATTGAGTTTTTTGCATGATGTCATTTATTTTTTTTTAAATTTTGAACAATTCAAAAATTAACGGTTATTTAAAATTTAAAAATTTAAACCATACAAATGTTGTTAAAGATGGCTTTTGTACGGTTTTCTATTTCAAATTTTATTTTGTAACGGAAATTTTGTTTGAAAAATTAGAATTTGTAATTTTGTTAAATATATTAAAAGTTAAGATTGGAAAACAATTAATATTTCAAATAAATTAGAAATTAAAAACTCAAAGCTGAAGTAGACACAACCTGCAGATGCACGTGAATATTACTCTAAAATAAATAGAAGTTTGACATATTTAAAGATTAAATTTTAATCTTGTAATTTTCAATTCAATGTAAATTTTAAAAAATTCAATTTTGTTTACACATAAAAATGATGTGTGCAATATGATTATAAATTTCAAAACATAGGCCACATATGTGCTAAATATCATGATATTCTCAAAAATACTAATTTTATCGAGATTGTTAAAGAATCAAATTCTTTTTGCTAATATCCATTTTCACTTAGTTTTAGAGCACACTTTTGATTATATTTAATTATATTTATCTATATTTCTTCTTGTCTAGTTTTTTATTATAAAATTAAATAGCTTTGTTTATCAATTTTTCTTTGTCTTTTAAAATTTTAGGAAGTCAATGAGATTCTCATATAAGCCATATTCTAATACACAGTAAGTTGCAAGAATGCCTATCCATTTAACTAATGCAAATCAATTTTTGGACCTTTAAAATTTAAAAATCTTTTTCATTCTTTTTGTCTCATGTAAATTTTGATGTCTTCATTTGGACGCGTTTAACGCAGATATGATGAATTTTAATTTTATTTATATTTGAAAAATTTATAAAGCAGCAAAAAAAGCAAGGCGTAAACACTCGAAAAAATTGCTTGGGATTTTTTGGGATTTCTGGGATTTTTGGGATTTTTATAGAAAAACTGGGATTTTTTGGGATTTTTGGGATTTTTTGGGATTTTTGGGATTTTTTGGGATTTTCTGGGATTTTTTGGGATTTTCTGGGATTTTTCCAAGATTTTTCAGTTTTTTTGGAAAATATATTTTTTATATTTTAACAAAAGCGTTTTAAAACATAGTTCACTGTACAATAAATTGTAGTAAATCATCGAAATATTAATTTTTACAGATTTTAACGTCTTTTAAACAATCCAACTATGTAGAAATATACCCAAAAATTATTTGTAGGATTTATTTTCTCGCATAAATGCCAGAAAATATTAATTTAGACCACCTTACCCTGATGCCATATAAAAAATGACTTGAAATTTGCATTTTGACTACTCTAGGGTAATTCCACGACTGAATTTTTTTGTCTTTTTTAACTTTCTACTTATTCAATAATCAAACCATTTATTTCTGATTCAAACCTGATGTAAAAACACAAAAACTATCCCTTTTGAACCATATTTGGTCGAAAAAATGCTTAGTTGTTAACTTATTTAAGTTTTTATGTTGCCATCCGGTAGAAAAACCATCGATTTTGTTAAAAATCATCATAAATAAGACACTTTAATTCAGAAAATACTAATTATCTACATAGATATTCATGATTCCTACTACTTTTAAAATATTACACATACTTATATTGTTTAATTCCGTGTTGCACCATTTCGAAAAATGACCGTTAGAAAAAAATTCAAATAATTCAAAAATTATTTATCCGTTAAAAATTAAATCGAATTTCGCTTAATTAAGATTTTTAGAACATTAAACTGCTATAATTCATGTAGAAGATTCAATATTATAAATCATTAATACTTTTAAAGCTAGTGTTAAATGGTTTTCATGAATTATAAAATTTTACAAAATGTCAACAAAGAAATATTTCTGGAAAATACTTTTGTCAAAAACTCTTTGAACTCTATAAATCTTTCTTGTTAAAACTGATTAGAATGTTCAACTAGCTTTAAATTACAGTTTCAACTTGAGAAACTTTGCTTTACAATGTGTAAATTGACAAAATTTGTGAATTAAATTTCTAAAGTTTTAACGGTCAATTAAAATTTGAATTTTCGTAAATAATGTCGAATCAAGTTCGAGTTTTTCGAAATGAATTTCGAGTTTTTTCGAAATGAAATGGCGCAACACGGGTTTAATTAAAGAGAAAAAGGCAAAAATACTATTAATCGGTAGAAATTCAATTATTGGGTAATACAAGTGAACTTTAAGAATTCAGTACAATTTATTTTAGCTTTTTCTGTTTAAAAATGCATGTTTGAAAATGTATTATATCTTATTACTTATCATTTGATGTGGTATCAACACTAAATCATCATAAAAGTAGCTAAATTTTATAAAAAAATAATAATGTGCTTTGCAATAATGAGACGATTAACAATATTTTTGCGATGTTCTCTTTGATTAAACAATATAGGTATGTGCAATATATTAAAAGCATTAGAGATCATGAATATATTTGCAAATAATTAGTATTTTCTAAATTAATGTGTCTAGGAGTAGGGTGAGTAGGGTGACCAGGAGAATTTTGAGAAATAAACGGACATGCCCCAAAAAAACTGAGAAAATTCAATAGTTATATAATGAAATAACGCATTTTTAACTTCAAAAGTTAACAACAGTTTATTAAATCTCAGTGGATGAAAAAAAATTTACTTTTAAAAAGCTAATTTTAAAAAGAAACTTTATTTTACCGTTAAAAACGGAAATTCAAGAAAATTCAAAGAAAATTTTGTATTAAAATCAATAAACTCTTAATTAATCAATAATAAAAACTGATTTTATGACAAAACATCTACAAATCAATTAAATAACTGATCACAAACCTTGTAATCAATGTTAATTTGTAAGGGCAAAAAATTATAAACTGTTTAAGAAAAAAACGGACAAAATCTGGACATCTGGTCACCGTATATTTATGTGATTTTCAACAAATGATTTTTCTACCGGTTAGCAACATAAAAACTTAAATAAGTTAACAACTAAACATTTTTTCACCAAGTATGGTTCAAAATTTATAGTATTTTTGTTTATACATCAGATTTGAATCATAAATCAATGCTTTAGTGGTTAAATAAGTAGAAAAATTAAGAAATATTAAATCGAGACAAAAATTCTCGAAAAGATTGTAGTATTAAACAGTTTTTAAACTAATAAACTTAAAAAAAACATGTACGAATCAATAAAAAATAAATTATGATCAAAGATAACAAAATTCTAATATTCAGGCACATTTAAATAACCTCGTACAAAACAAAATAAATCAAAATTTTGGTATACTTAAATTTTGCGTAGTTACAAACCCCTCGAAATCCAATATGACGTCATTTTCATATAATCAGGCACAACCAATACACCTACATACATAACATTAGCTCATTTGATCAAAATATATCAAAATTTATAGTATAATTAACTTTGGCGTAGTTGCAAACCCTTCAAAATCCAATATGGCGTTGGTTCCAGACACAGTCAATGAACTTACATACAAAAATATATTCATACTGAATTTGGAAAATGTGTTAAAAATGTTGGGATTTTCTGGGATTTTTTGGGATTTTTTGGGATTTTTGGGATTTTTTGGGATTTTTGGGATTTTTGTAAGAAATCTGGGATTTTTTGGGATTTTTGGGATTTTTTGGGATTTTCTGGGATTAATCCCAAAAATCCCGAGTGTGAAAGCCTTGAAAAAAAGCTTTTCTCTTTGCTTAGTTTTAAGTTATTTTATGTCATTAAATTCTCTTAATTTGTTCTCATCTAGTGCAATTTATTAAATTAACATTTAATTTAGAAAAAAGTTATAAATTAATTCGCAACTTCCCTCTTCTCATTTAAAAAAAATTAAATAGTTGGGAATGTCTAACACAAAGCAATCTATTCAATTACATTATACTAGTATTTAATTTTCTTATGTATTTAATCCAGATTCTTTAATCTTTTGCACTCGAGTCTCGATTTATAATTCATTATTTCCTAGTAAGTTCTTTTAGTATTTATGAACTTTTAAAATATTTAAGATGAAACAAATTGTGTATAATTTTTGAAGTTGGAAGCTACAAGTCGTTCACTTATTACGTTTCTTATTCACTTATTGAAACAACTACTTCAGAGCAAATTGTTTTGTAACTCTGTACATTGCATGACCCAGGGTATATCAATACAATGTACCTAGCCACAATTTGTGTGCAGACATCACACAAACCGAGTAATGTGGCTAGAACAGTGAAAAAGCACCCAAATCCGACTAGACATTCCCTGGGATCGAACCCAGGATCGTTGGTGTAGGAGGCCAACACGCTAACCACTACGCCACAGCTGCTTTTCCACTGCTTGGTGGGGAAGTATACATTTGTATAACAATCTAAATAAAATGAATTTTCCTCAATTTCAATGAGGAGGGGTCTAAAAATTAGGTCTTTCAGTTAAACTCCTTAGAAGAGGAAGAAGGTTGCTGGCTGCTCACTTATGACGTTCATCAGAAATGAGATTTTCAAACCCCCTTGTCAAAAAATTTTAATTAAAAAAATTCTTTTGTTTAGACTGTCACAAAGTTTCAGGCCCGCTTCCCCACTAAATAATGGACGTCGTAAGTCAGCAAAGAGGGTCCCAAAAGCATCACCCTCTTTCCTTTGGCTAAACTTCTAGAATCGCCTGCGACATACTAACTGCCATTCTGAAAATTTGACGACTCATTTGAGTTAAAAATGTTATTTTTGAACTAAATTTTAGTTAATAAAGTAGCCCAGATGTGCCTAGTAAAATTTTTAGGGTTCGGAATATTCATATGCGCATATATGTGCATATGCATATATGCGCATATATGTGCATATATATGCGCATATAAATTTGCATATGTTTTAACGGAAATTTCAAATTTGATTTTTTTTTCCGAAATATGGAGTTAGTAGAATTTTCTTTTTGTTAATTTTAATATTAATACGTATGTTTAGTTGATAACAAACACTTCTTTATCTATAAAATCATCTATATTTTGTGTTAAAATAAAGAAATAATGGTGTTAATCAACAAAAATTTAGAAATTTCTCGAGAAAAAATTGAGAAATTTTAATTAAATTAAGCTATAAAAATACATCTGGATACAAGCATAATTAATGTCAGGTGATATAAAAAGCCTTAGACTTCAAGCCGTGTCAATATGGAAGCATTAAACTCTCTTAATTAGAAAAAAATTTAATTTGGAAATTTTATGCTAAATACTGTAATTTACTAAGGTTTTAAGATAGATAAGCTATCTAAAGAAGATTTAAGATACTAATAGTTTTTCCAATCCACGAAGAAATAGCTAATTTTCATTAAATCAAACAAAATTAGTAACTTTAAAAAATAATTTTATATGCAAACATATGCAGATATATGTGCATATATATGCGCATATTTTTTGTATGATATGCGAATATATGCGCACATATGCGCATATTATCCGAACCCTAAAAATTTTAGAGCTCGAAAAATTTTAGGAAATTTCAAAGATTGGAAAATTGTAGAAAATTTGGTAATACATCAAAGAAAATTTTAAATTTCTAAAATTTTTACAGTTTGAGGTTCACAGTTTGAGAATCGCTCTCTAGAATGACCTCTTAACCTTCAAAAAGTAAAAGTAGCTTTAATTTTTTATAAATCAATTTAAAGAAAATTATGTAGAAAAGCTAAAGTCATTGCTGACCCACTTAAATTCAAAATGACGTGCAGTTATGTAAATCTAGGAGTAAATGTCAGCAACAGGTTATAAACATTTAGCAAAATCCAATGGCAATAAATTTATTTTAAATTTTTACTAAATTTGCAAATGGTTTTAGTGTTACAGCACTCCTGCAGATTTATAATCTTCTCTCAGCTATCCAACTTCATAAACAAAAAATATATTTTTAAGCAAAAATTACAGATTATTATATTGATTTATCATCATGATTATTACAATATTTTTATCACAGATTTATATTGTTAATATTATAACATCTTTATTACAAAAATATATTTCGTTCCTTTTTCAATTATCTCTTTTATTATCAACATTAATTATTCATATTTTTTTTATTATCCTTCTTGTCGTTTAAAGAATGGCGAAAAATAAGTTTTTTATGTATTAGAAAATATTTCTTTTTTTCTCTCTCTTCGTATTATAAATTTCATATTATCACATTTTCCTACTTCTCGTTGCGAAGTTCCTTTTTATTATTTATTTTGACTAGATGGATTTAATTCAATTTTCATTTTATGACCGACGTTATTATTTCAATTATTATTATGTTCAGTTTTTAGAGTCATTTAAATTCAATTATTTACACAAACAACAAATAAAAAAGTTGGAAAGCTCGCGGACTTCAGAAATGTTTACACTGAAGACTGAACAAGAGCGTAATTTAATTGAAAAGCTGTCTTGTGTTCAGTTTAGAGGAAAATTCAAATTTAAAGAGTAGTAAATGCATTAAGTAAAGTTTGTTATTTTTATGAAAATTCCATTAAAAAATTTGTGAAATTGAATAAATTTTAACTAAAAATTAAAAGTTTGCGTTATTTTTAGAAATTTCAATCGATTCTTCTTGCTTTTCAAAGACTTATTTTGAAAGGAAAAATCCTATTTAAAATTAAAAATCGTGTAAAAATTGTAAACAAACAAAATTTCAATTTCCCGCCATTTTCATTTGAAAATAATTAAGTATAAAAAGCAAATTGTAGCACCTTAGGAGTTTAATTTTAAGAAGGTTTTAATAAAAATCTATTTGCTCACTTGAAAGGAATCTAAATTGATAATTTCAATGAAAACTGAAACTCAATTAAGCAAATTTTTCACTTCAAAATTTCGATATGACAAAAAGTTTCAACTTGAAACTTTCAAGTTTTATTTTAAAACCTAAACCAACCTAATAAAAATCTACACTAGCAACTACCAAAAACAATGACTTCTTCGACATTTCTCAGGAACATCATCTGAAGCCAACAAAAATTCCAACTCATTTAACAACACAGACAAAAATTTCATCGATCTTCGAGTGCAAACATCTGGATAAAATTTTAGTACATAACTCACACAAACACTTTCACATTTTATGATCTGAATTCATTCTTTAGCATCTGATTAATTGGAATGTCAATTTAAAAATTCCATTAATCTTGTATCATAATTAAAGAGCATTTCTATCCCGAGGGTGCATTTTCTATCTCGCAATCACATTCTTAGCTAACAAAAAAAAATGCTTAGTTATTATCACAAATTGAGTTTCAATGGAAGATTCAATAATTTCTTTTTAAGTACTTAATGTTTCTGCATTGTGCATTGATTTCAGTTTTTCACATTCTTCTTCATAATTTGAATTTTTTTCACCTCTACTTACATGTTATATTAAATGTGAAACTTGCAGCACCTCGGGAAATTTCTAGCAGTAAAGTGAGAGTATATCATGCTGAAGTGGATAAAAGGGTGTGAAAATATTTTTCTTTGTATGTAAAAAGTGAAAGTTTTCAACTTGTAGCAGCAAAACTTGGTGCTTATGAAAAGGCAAGGCCTAACATTTAATAGAGAAGAATTTGTTGTTTTGTTTCTGATAAGGAAGAGAATCATTAAAAATATTCATTGATATTCGTTGGTGGTATTGAATAGATAATAATAGATGGGTTTATTTTGGGGATGTTCCTGTATTTAATCACAATCTCTGCAACTCCTGCTTAATATATCCTTTATTAGTACTGTAAAGTACTCCTTAATTATCTTTAGATTTCTCTGTCAGATATTTTGGAGCCAAAACGATCAAGTTCAAACTTTGAACTTTAATTTAAACTTAATTTCAAATTTTGATTTTCCGTTATATTTTAAATTCAGAATTTCCGTTAATTTTCTTTTGCTTTATAACTCGATTCTTAACAGGAACTGAGACTTAACTTTACTTTTTCACTTTACGAACCTTTATGAATCAATAGTTAAATTGTTCTTAATATAGCAGTGTAGCACAATGATCCAAAAACATCCACAAACAAACCCAACACAATAAATTTTTTTAAGCGATTCAAGGATTCAAAATTTAGCACATTTTCCAAATTATAGTAAAGTTTATCTACATTCTTATATTAGCACCATTATTACAATCGTTTATCTTCTTTTAGGATCTGCTCTCTGTGTTATTTTCACAGTCAATCGATACCCATATCTGCAGGACAAAACTCTTTTCAAGTTTGTGTTTTATGACCTGTCGAAATACATAAGAATATATATTGAAAACTTTCTTATAGCACATATTTTATCGTAGAAATTTTCTATAAGCTCCTTTAAACTCTTTTCTATCAGATAAATCCCAATATCATACATATGCACACACCTATCGTCTTTCATCGCTATGAATTTTTGTGATAGTCGACTTTCGCATGGCATCACATCGTCGCATGTTGGACATGACCTTTTTAATCACTTTCTTATGTAAATGCAAAAAAATATGGAATGAACCAGAACGTTGGAAAATGTGCTGATCATTTTAAACATGTGTTTGATAACATTTTTGTTCGTTTGGCAAAATCCAATTAAAGGTGTCAGATAGTCTAGGATTTAGAAGTAGTTAAATATGTGTTAAGTATCATTTGAAATAGAATTGTGTGTCAGAAGTATCTTAAGTGGGAGAAAGTTAATTAATTTGCCTTCTTACTATGCTAAGAAGAGGAGATTGCTTATTTGACTATAAGAATATGTTCAAAACCTAATGCTGAGATTCTTCAATTAATTCATACGTCATGATTGTTAACTCGTTTGTGATTTGCGTTACCATTTACGTGATTGCCATTTTCATGTCCATTAGATTCATCATTACTGCCTGTTTTATTGTCATCATTGACATTTTCAAATGGAAATAGTTTTATCCTAGCCATGTCAAATACTTTTTCAAATCCTAGCTTTGCATACAAACTTCTGGAAGCATCATTTTCATGTCGTATTACCACAAATGGCTTGTAACCGCGTTTAATTACAAGTCGTGCGAGATTTTGTGCTAAATAGATTCCATATCTGAAATTCAAGAAGGACATTTTCACTTTAATCTCTTTACTTTGTTATTTTATGGAAATAATTACCCCTTTCGTCGATGGTTAGGTTTTGTTTGCATTGAAAACATAGCTCCGTAATAGCTTTGAATCATCCATGCAGCAAGTTCTCCATCAACTGTAAATACTCCGTAACCTGGTAAAACTTCAGATAGCTTCTCGAAAAGCTCAATGCTCTCAATTTCACTAGCTGGATAAAGATCATGAATTCCCTTCACGTCCTGTGCGCATAAGAGACGCATTTCCTGTGAATGAGGATAAGTAAACATATATTCTATCACATAAGGATTGATTGTTCTGTCCAAATAAATTTACCACTTCATTGGACCGCAATTCACCTAATTCCAACGTATCGATATCACCCTTGCATATATACACTTCACCCTGAATTCTCTCGATACGGCCAATAGTTTTGAAAAATTCTTCCATACGATCAACTATAAATTCATGCGTGTAATTCAGGTACATTGGCATTGACCAATCAAAAAGAATATCCTCAGACTGAAGCATTTCAACATAATCTAATGAGTCTATTGGGCAAAAGAATCCAAAGCTTTCGTAAATATGATTATTTGGTGTCGATGTACAGCCAGGAAAGTGAAGAAATACTGGAACATTTTCCTCTGGCCATACTTTTGGAACGTAAAAATAAAAATGCCAAACTCGATGAGTTAAATAAGTCTTGATTGTTTGATGGAACTGCGAAATAAACAAGAAGGCATGGTGAAAATAGTATTGAATGTTAAGGATAACAACAGTAAAGAGAAACTATACTAAAAATATGATGTTTTCGTGCACTTGAAAAAATTGTTGTGCTTTACGCTTTTCGAATTCCAATTATGCAACAAAGTACGTGGTTAGCATATCCTAGAAACTAGCAAGTGCTTGCTAATACAAAGTAGTTATGTATTATACTCATTATAACCGTATGATTATGAAGATTAAAGCAATTGCGCATTTTATTTTGATCGTTCAATATACTAACAATAGAATTCTGTATGCAGTTCGATTCAAAATTTATAAAGCCGTTAAATTTTAATTCAATTGTTCGATTGAGAAGGCTTTATCCAAAAAAAACTTTTTCAATTGCACTTTTTTTTAAATCTAGGTTTATGATGAAGTTCATAAAAAAGGAAATGAAAAATACTGCATAGTTGACGGCAAATTGAGAGAGCATGCCATGTTTTAGTAAAAAGGGGAAAAAATAATGAAGAAATTTTTTTTACGTTTTGGATGTCAAGGACAAAGAACATTTTTAAGTGTTGGCGCATCGATGACCATAAAAAAGCCCTTGAAGGCTTTTCATAATGAATGTTAAAAGTGGGTAAAAATAAATTTGCAGTAGTTGGTATTACATATATGATATTTTGTCCCCAATTTTTCTATGACACAGTTTTTGTGGCAGAGTTAATGGATGTAGTACTTGAACTAAAATATGAACTGTAATATTCATCATAGTTATCACGAAACGACTTTTGTGTGCACTTGAGAATTATCGTGTATAGCAATGTCACGAAAGTAAATACCGTTTTATTAGACAAGACAATTAATATAAAAGAAATTCCTTTTAAGCTACCGTGAAAATTCTGAAGCTCATTCAGCATAAATAATTGTGCTTATCGTTTGGTATCTTTAATGAAATTAGAATGTTTTCTTTTTAATAAGTAGAGCAAAATAAAATCTAGAAACGTGTTTATGTGAAAATTAAAGGCACGAGTTTTTCGCATGCTTTGCTTTAAAAATCAATAGAAAATTCATTCAAATTACACATTTTTACTTTTCACATTAATGCTTTCTACATGGAAGATTAGGATTGTTTCTTTGTGCAATTTTACACAAAACTAATGCATCTAGGATTCGTATTCGTGTGTCTGGATATATTTACTTGGTCATTTTCACTTTTATTAGCGCAAATATCGTTTGTAAAGCGATTAATTTTAATAAAATTGAAGAACCGTTTAACTTGTTTACTGCTTGAATTTTAAGAGGAATGCAACTCCTAGAGATGTCAATTATTAGAGTTTTTACTATTTGTACAAATACCAAATAATTTTTTGTATGGAAAAGACTACAAACTTAACATTATATGTTGGACTAAAAAACCCTATTTCGCTAACAAAGTGAACAAAGTGAAGTATGAGAACTTTTTATAGTTGAATCAGAAATTAAAATATTTTACAATTTATAGATAAAATTTTAGTACCTACATGAAAATTTTTCCACAAGAATCATGCAAAAGCCAGAAGAACTACAAACTAAA
Source organism: Chironomus tentans (assembly GCA_963573255.1). NCBI lineage: Eukaryota > Metazoa > Arthropoda > Insecta > Diptera > Chironomidae > Chironomus > Chironomus tentans. The sequence continues at coordinate 29,348,763 of OY754303.1, read as the reverse complement.
TTTCATGCTAAATTGATTATTTTGTTAACTAGGTAATTGATAAGTCAAATTTAGAAAACAGAATAAAGTCAAAAAAATGCTCAAAAAATAATAAAATCACTTCTTAATAGAATTATATTAATTAATTCAACTAAAAAAATCTGAGGCTGAATACCTCGAAATGTGTTCAAAACTTTATTAATGAGCTTCTTTTCTTTAAATTTATTAAAAATTAAGTCTATATTAAGAATTTGACTTCAACGTTTGTCAAGTTCAAAAAAAAATATTTTTGGAGCAAATCTTGAAAAAAAATTTTTGGAACCCAAATTATTTGGGTCTGAACTCAAGTATTTGTATGACCCCAAATAGTGCTAAAAACCCAAATACTTGTTATTTGTATTGATATCTCTAGCAACTCCTTAATTTAAGGGAAAAAAATTTAAAATCAAAAAAGTCGTTAAGAATTCAATAAAAACCGTTAAGATTTTAATTTCATAAAACCTTTATTATAATAAAAGTTGGCACCAAATGCGTTTCAGTTATTCATCTTCAATATTCAAAAAAGGCATGCATTCGCAATGAAGCAAAACGAAGAAGAAAAAAATCCAATTCCAAAGGTCATCAAGGAATTGAAAAATTACATGGCATCGCACTACTTTGTCGCCAACCCAGTAATAAAAATGTTAATTTAATCTTCTTATTACTACAATCTGAAAGTTGACCGAACTCTCTCCACGGTTCAGCCATTACAGACAGAACGGAATGCTAATTGCAACTTAATTACAGAGAATAATTTAATAACTCTCACCTTTAATGAGTACGGTAAATATTTCTCCAATTCACTTAGTATGCTCGGCAATTCATCGTCATGTACCAATCGAAAGTTTTTACCCTCAGCAATGATTTCCATCTTCTGATGCACTAATTAAATAGAAGAACTAAGGAAATAAGTATTTGAAATTGATCAGCAATTGATGCAAAAGTGGATGATTAATGGGTCGTAAATGTAGATGGTGTGATTTTATTGAATGCTGTCTTGCTGTAGGTCGAGTAATTGTGATGTTTAATATTTAGAGTGGAATGAAGAGTCTTGATCTGTGTGACATTTCATATAATTTTTTTTAATGTAAATTGCCTGCTAAAAGGCAAGGATTCTCAAATACCAGTGCCAATTTCAAATTCAGTGGAAAATTCATGGACCAGTACAGCCTTCGAGAATCAATACACGATGAAGTAAAAAAATCATTTTTTGACACTTAGACGTCAATTTTGAACGATTCCTGTAGAGCTTTCATGCTTTTTCATGAAATTCCCCTCAAAATTTTTAAGGCCCCGTAATATGACTTTCAAAATATTTCAATCCAATGGATAGTAAACATTCATGTAATATTTTATAATAAAATTTATATCCCAACGATTGAATTCTTTAATCGATTCTGACAAAACGTCAAATAAATGTCACAATTTCATGTAATGCATAAATTATAAATCTTAAAAATTTGTTCTACGTTCAACTGTCATAACCAATTTCCATGTTTCAATTACACCTGAAATATATTTAATTGTCAAGTTCAATTTTTCATTTGAATAGACTTTGAATTAGAATTACAGTCATTGATTAAGATCACAGAAACATTTTATTATATCGATTTTAATCTCAGATTTATGTTTGCACTATTGTATGCTTCGTACGTCATATGTGATGTGGTCAGAATGATTGTGTATTTTCATCTGGGAAATGAATGAGAAATGTACTTTTTTAATTGTTGTTTTGATAAATATTGGCAATTTTATCATAAAACATTCATGAATGACTACTGTGCAGCTTAGTCCCTTGTTGGATTAATCAAGCTTTGATGAACAAAGAGATGTGGGATTAATGAGATTTTCTTTTAAGTATTTTTAAATTTTCTTTTTTGCTAATTAAAATTATGCGGAAACAATAATAATTATTGTGAATTGCTTAATTGAAATTAATTTAAACATCAGTAAAAAATATTGAATTATTGGAACAAAATATCAATTAATTGTTAAAAACATAATCTCTCTGGGCCTAACATCATTACTTATGTATAAATGGGCCGTAACCTTCAAATTTATAGTGTTATTTTTTGGAAATAAACTTCAAATAGAACTTTTCTGTGTTTTTCATTTAAGTTTCACAAAATCTGGATGTTACTTTTGTGAACTGGAGCAATCTACATGACGCAGAATAATGATGAAAAAATGTCAAGGTGACAAGGCTAATAACAGAATTAGATGAAAAATTCACATAGGAACCAGGCGAATATTCAACCACCCCCCCCCCCCCATTTTTTGAAAACTAATACGGTCACGAATCTCAAAAATAACCAAAAAAGTCATGGCGAAAAGATATCCGAATAAATCGAAAACCCCCCACCTCCCCCCAAAAATAAATTTCTGGATATGCTCCCGGAATAGGAACATAATTGCATTAGGTAAGTAAATTAATATAGTTCTGGACCTTATGTAAGCGATTATATCTATCAAAAATAAGTTAATGTGATGACACACATACTAGATTTATAAGTCCTTCTATTTGGGAAGATTTGGGGTTGAACGGCACTAACTAATCCTTTACTTTACAAAAATCCTTACAAATTTCAGCTTTTCAAAAAAAAATAATAATTAAAGGAAAATAAAGTTAATGCAATCTCATCAAACATCCTCTATATTCCAAAAATCTACATAATACTCGACCTAAAGATCCACATTATAAATTCCAACAAAATATTTGTAAACAATAATTTCAATCCATGAAAATCTCTATCATCATTCAATCAGACCACCGCTGCATCCAACAAAAAGCATTCCGAATCTCTCTAATTACATTATTTACGGATATCTGGTTGTTGTGGCTAAATTTTATAGCAGCATGAAAATACAACAGTATAATTGAAATAGACTCGTTTTGCAACTTTGCGGTCTTAAAGTTATGACTGGTTCGTTAGTTCGCTTAATTAGGGCAATTTGTTTTGAACCTTGAACGTCATGATATGATTCTTTACAGGCACACTTCTATTGCCTTCAAAAATTGACTGCATTATTTTCCTAACTTTTCTTTTTTTCAAGCAGAAAAAGAAGAAGTCATGAAGTCATAAAAATAAGAATGAACTTTTTCGTCTATAAAACTTTCACATTTGTGTATATCCTTAACAACAGTCAATCTCCATTCACGAAGATGTTACTTAAAATGTGATTCACCAAGTTCTTAAAATTGATTTTCCATGAAGCTCCTATAAAATTATTATTTATCATGTTTCTGTGAACTTCTCATTGATATGAATGCATGCATGCATGCTGTGATTTATTTATAAAATAATTGTGTACGTAGATTCATTTTGGACAGCTTTTGTTATGTCGATGGCAATTTTACTCCTCATCGGATAATGATTTGTCATGAAATGTACGTAAACAAATATTTCGATAACAACTTACCTCCTTCCTTAAATGTCAGAATATGTCTTTTTATGAGATTTTCAGCAGCAGCAGTAAAAGTGTTCTCAAGTAGATTTGAGTAGCTCTTGTGAGAATTAATTTAAATGAGAGATTAAGGAGTTGATGTTAAAAAAGGGAATAATGGCCTTTGAAGAGTGGAGGAATGTCGACCTCCGAGGCCCTATCCCGAAACAATTCCTTTAACTGCCTTTTCCTTTGTAAATTGAAAAGTTATGCTTTTATTGCACGAAAGTATTTAAAGGTCGTAATCAAAAGAATGTGGAACGATTCTTAGACTTTGAAAAATTCACTTTAAACTGAGCATAAAGTATTTGCAATTACGCATTAATTGGAATTCCTTCCTCAAACATAAATGAGTAAATAAAAAAATATTTCAATATTTTTATCGATGAAAAAATTCCACTCGAGCGTATTAAGGACACAGACTTGCACTTCTTTTTATTTCGTCTCGAAAAAATGCCTTCTCTTCCTGCTTCTTATGTCAACTTCACTCACTTATGTTTGTAGATGCTTTTAAATTGCACAAATATTTTCGCCACCTACTTCTGAACCGTTCAAGTCTGTAGTGTGAGGGATATTGATAAAAGACTCTTTTTCTTCCTGTTTACGAATATAATCTTCGTCCTTTATGCTTTAATCGTTCACTTCCACAAAAGCATATGCGAGGAACTGACAAATTTTAATTCGAATTTTTTCACAAAACTGAATATGTATTGAAAAATTATATTTTATTTATGTTACTGCTGCTTGGACTTTTTTCTTTGTTGCTCTTCTCGACTCTTCCGATGACTGCCAAAAACTGAATTCTCGCAAACATTCTAACTCACATTTTCTACAGTTTTCCTTCTTCATTTTCCATGATTTGAATTGTTTACTCTCCAATGTATGAATTCATTCAATGTACGGATGTATATGAAGCTATAAGATATGTTATTTTCCATTCCAGTGAGAGGAAAAGGCTTTTCATATACAATTGCAACTCAAGAGTCCTGACATTGTTTCCATTGGAAATACCATATGTAGTAAATAATGCAGTTCTGATTCGCAAATTTTTGAATTGTTCTCTCACTGGAACTTTGAATTTTTAGACGTTATGTGTTTTAGTTATTGGATTTGGATTAATTAAGATGCATCCAGAAACTGTAAGCCCTTACATTTTTGAGGCAAAAGGTGATGCCAAAAGAAGTGACATGCAGTTGGTTCTTACTGATCCACTAATTGTGAATCATAAAGCGTTTATGATCCGAACAATAGGCTGCTTATAATTTTAACTTCTTCTGCTCCCTTCTTTACGGTCGAACGTCAAGTAAATTTCTCTCGACTTATTAATGCTTTTAACCATCCCTGCGTAACAATTTGCATTACCATCATCCCTTTCATCACTTATCCTGAACTTAATCAAAGAGCTTCCAACACTCAATCGTTCTTCCAGTAAAGTTCTCTCATTTTCTCTCAGAGCCTTTTAAAAGCACTCCGACATGTGATTGGGAAGAGCATTATGATATTATTTTTGATATGGATTTTATGAATGGGCGATGCTTCATGTTCTGTGAAAAATTTTAAGAAATAAATTTAATGCGAGATGAAGAATAAGAAGAAGGATCACTGAAAATAAAATAATGCACCATCGGAAATTTGGCAACAATGGTTAAAGCACGAGAGAATATAGAGCATGTGATATTTATTTATACGTTCATGTCCGAAGCATAGAGAACCGAAAAATTAGGTATTACATACATACAATGTATAAGGTTTACATGTTCTTCGTGCTAGAATTGTAATGTAGCTCAGCTATTTGAAAATGAATAGTGAAAGTTCTGCTGAAAGTTTATTGAATATTAGCAAATATCATACCTGTACGGGTTGAGAGCTTGCGCGAATTGTTAGTGGAATACTCAAAAAGATTTTTTATATGGATTTATTTCTGTTTGTACTTTTGCAGGCTACTCGTTTTTCGCATATACAAGGTATTCTACACTGTGTGCTGCGACACTCACTACTTTTAGCGCATTTTCCTGAAGGGCAAATTAGCACAAATTGACTTAAGTGACGTAGCTGGAAATTTATTCTCGTGGATTTTCAATATTTTAGATCCAGGCCCCCTTAGACCCCTCTTTCTATGACCCAAATTGACTCAAAAGTGTTCTATAAGTAAAAAAAAAGTTAAGAAGGCAATGAAATTTAATAGGTATATAAACTCAAAACTTTGAAATTATGTCTTCTTAACTTTTGTTTCATTATTTACTTTGTTTATTTGCTGCAGAGAGAAACACCTGAATTTATCTGACGTCGTTTTAGTCATTTGTCATTGAGTTTATATACCGCTTACTCATTTATTTATTTCGAATTGTATCAACAATTTAGCCACATATGTGCGAAATGAGTTGTGAAGTTATTGACACAATAAGGTTTTAAGCGCTTCTGGAAGTTTATAGTTAGTTCTATGTTATCTTTTTATAAGGCTTCAGCAGGGGCGTAACTAGAATTATTTTCTCAAAAAGCCCTAGCAAATTAAAGAAAATTTCCAAAGCGGTCAGTGTTTTGATCCCCAAGAATCTGTCTTGAACCTTTTAGGTATCCTTCATTGGCGCTATTAATAAATTTATTTTATTTACATACTTTAAGACTTTATTGACCTCACTTATTACTCATGACAAACACAAATTTTTATACCCCCTAACCCACATCCTTCGTCTTGTCAAAAATCATAAAACTCAATGGTGTAGCTAGAAATTTTTCAAGAAATTTTTTATGGAGTGGATTGTTTTGACACCCCAACATCCCCTTGGTAATACCCCAGACATCAGCCCCCACCCTCCTCCTCTCTCTAAGACTGAACAGTCCCATATTTTTTCTTATTTTTTTTAAGTTAATCTTTATTTTTAAATTTCAGGTATGTATAAAAAATTTACATTTTCTTGAGATTGGATTTTAAGAAACCAGACTTGCAGTCTTTTCGTCTTTTAGTTTTGATTTTAGTTTGAATTGTTTTTGCTTTATTCAGGAAAAAAGGCAAAATAACTACTTTTAAAAAAATTCAGTCAAAAAGACAAAATAACAACAAGAGAATGTAGCAATTTAAAATTATTTAAAACTATTACATCTTCTCCATAAAACGCAAAATAGACTAGTCGTTCAGTTGCATGTCGTCGAACAGAGAATACTCATAAGTTTATTTCCAACATTTATAGGCTTTCCTTTGTGTAAATTCGTAGCTTATTTTGTAATCTTGCTTGATTGATTGAACATTAAATTAATTTTTAATTTCTAATAAGTATTTTTTAAAAAAATAAACATTTGTGCAATAAACCTTTTTAAATTGATTTATTTATTTTATATTTAAAATATAACGTTTTTTATAACATTTAAGTAACCATCTAAATGACGAAAATTGTATTAAAGAAAAAAGTGAAATTGTGAAATAAGTATTTTAAAAAATAATCAAAATCATCAAGATATCATTTGTTGCGTGCAAATCATAAACATTCTGGTGCATACTTTGTTTTCACGGAAGTAAAATTGAGAGAATTGGCAACAAAAAAAACAAAATCGAGAGAGGGAGAGTAAAGTTAGAAAAGGACGGGAATCATAACAAGCCTGTTATTTATTCTGTGCTATGCGTTTTTGAGCACAAAAGAAAGAAGTGATAAGAGTGACGAAAAAATATCAAAATAATTAAAAACAATGCGAAGAACTGGATATAATTCATTAAAAAATCAACGAGACCAATCAAATTACGACGATATCGATGGACATGTTGAAGATGTTGAGGAAGCAAAGTTTATTGACTGTAAAAATGAAGAAAGACCTCCTTACAAAACACTCTTTCTGGTTTTCTTCTTATTTTTCATGGGCATGGTGAGTCGTTATTGATTAAATATACAATTTTATGGCTTCTCAGAAATTAATTACTCATCACTATTTTGCTTGTATCTATTTTAGTTCACATTAATTGTCAGTTCATTGATTTTCTTTGGACATCTTGACGAAAAAGTCTATGCAGACAGGATGATTCCTCTTATGATATTGGGAACATTGATGTTTATTCCCGGTGCCTACTACATTCGAATTGTCTACTTAATTGCGCGAGGTCGTGATGGCTATAATTATGAAATGATTCCAACCTGTTCGTGAGAATCGATAATAGCATTTATAGTATGTGCGTGCGTCAGCTACATTTATAATCCTATTTCACAAATATTTTCTCATGATCAATAATTAACATAACTCGATAAATCAGACAACATTTTTGCTAGAATATGGAGCATGTAAAATGGACAATCTGCTAACTTCATATGCATTTATGGAACTTACTTACAACATTGTCTGCGAACAGATTGAACTTTGAATTTCAACTTTTTGTATTTTATCAATATTTTTTATCACGAGATTTTAAGACTTATGTTTATATTTTTGCCTACTTTAAGTTTTGATTTGTAAGCAAATTGTGTTGTGTTAAACTAAGGTGTGTTGATGATAGATTGTTGATTTAAGTGAAATGCCTTACAAGAATGAGCAGTTTTGCTTTATCTCCAAAAATGGAGATAAATCTGAGGCTGTCTTACAATTATGTTAAATACAGAAATAGTGAGCTTCTAGCTAGAACTAGATTCCAAATGAGAAGATTTTAATTTACTGAATCATTAATCAAAATAAAACAAGCACTTCTTAGGCATTTATCCTTATTTATTGCATTCGAAAAAGTCACTTTTTGTATTTGACCAAGAATTTTATAAATATAGGTATCAAAAGACATGATAAGTCACTTTATAATTAAACACAATGACATATGAAAAATAAAATAAAGTTTCAACATATTTTTATGAAAAATCGATGAAATCTTTGATTTTTTGCCAATTGGAGCATAGTTTGTACATAAATCATAGTAAACATAATCAGAATTTTATCATAACAATCACGCATAACTTTGTAATTTTGAGAATTACACAATTTAGAGAAATTGTTTGCTACCAAAAGTTTTAAAATCATCAAACATATTCAACGGTCACAGTAAGTTTAAAAATATTCCTTTCAAAAAAGTTGATCCCCTTAGAAGTCGTTCGTAAATTACGTCACGCTTTAGGGGGAGGGGGGTTTGAGGAATTCATGACAGTCCAAACACAAGAAATTTCTCTGTATGAAGGGAGTCGAAATAGTAAATTTTTTTGCGTGACATAATTTACGAACGACTACCTGCCGAATCAAAATATTTACAAAAAGTTTACTTCCAGAATATTTTCCTGAAAATTTAATATAATTCATCGACACCTACCTGATTTAATTAGTTAATCATGAGCGATAGTGAGGAAGTATCCACGAAACCTCTTGCAATTGAGAGAGCAAAACAAGGACGTGCAAAATGCCAGAAATGCAAAATTAAAATTGATGTAAGATATCACATATTATGAAATTTATTAATTATTATTCTAAAAATAGATATTTCTTATAGGCTGGAGTATTAAGGCTTGCAAAATTGAATTTCAACAATCCATTCGGATCAGGTCCGTTAAAGCAATGGTTTCATATTGACTGTTTTTGTGAAACGAAGGCAAATAAACAAAAAATTGCATTATCTTGCTCTAATGATATTGAAGGATGGGATTTAATAAGCACTGAAGATCAAGCTTATGCAATCAAAGTTTTTGGTCCAGAATTCAAAGTTTCCACAGCTATGGATTTACCATCTACCTCAAATTCAAAGCAGACAAAGGATAATTTATTTAGTGAATTTAATAAACTTATCGATAAGATTGCAAATGAACCGAGCTACAACAGTAAAAGTGCTATTATCCAAAAATATCTACGTGAAGGAAGTAATAATAAGAAATTTGAAGGAAATCTCGAGACATGGCTTAAACTCTTAGTTCCAAAAGTTGATTATCGCGTCTATAATTTACAAGATAAGCAAATTGTTAAATTATTCTCAAGAATATTTGGTCTCAAGCATGATGATTTATTGAAAGACTTGCAAGCAGGTGATGTTTCAGAGACAATATCAAAATTCTTTGAATCATCCCGTCACATAAAACCAATTGACAAAAGTTCATTGACAGTAAGTGATATCGACAAGTTCCTCGATGAATTATCAACAAGGACACTCGAAAATGATCAGATTGAAATATTTGAGGAGATCTGCAAAAAATGCACAACCGATGATATTCGCACAATAATTCGTCTCATTAAAAAGGATCTGAAAATGAATTGTAGAGAACGTCATGTCCTTGATGCAATTCATCATGATGCATATGAAAGTTTCCAGAAATCTCGTGATTTAAAGAACATTATACAGCAATATGGATGTAATCTTGGAGGAACAACTAAATCAACAGCATCAAAAACAAAAATAAGTGGTTTACAAGTCATGACACCAATTTCTCCAATGCTTGCTGAAGCATGCAAAGATTTTGATAGAGCATTAAGTAAATGTCGAGAAGGATTTTACAGTGAAGTTAAATATGACGGCGAAAGGGTTCAAATTCACAAAAAGGGAAATGACTTCAAATTCTTCAGTCGTAATTTAAAGCCAGTAATGGAACACAAAATCACAAAGATCAAAGAATACCTTCCAAAAGCTTTCCCAAATGCTAGTGATTTAATATTGGATTCAGAAATAATTATGGTTGATACAGTAAGCGGGTCTTTATTGCCGTTTGGAACATTAGGAAAGCACAAGAAGAACGAACTACAGAATGCCTCAGCATGCCTTTTCATATTCGATTGCCTCTATTTCAATGGCGATGATTTAACAAAGAAAAATTTAAAGGAAAGGAAGAAATTCTTAGAATCAATTATTCAGCCTATAAAGCATCACATTGAATTGTCTGAATATAAATTATTAACGAAGAAGAATGAGCTTATTGAAATGACAAAGGATGTATTGAAGAAAGGCCTTGAAGGATTAGTATTGAAAGGAGTCGAAACAATTTATGAGCCGGGAAAAAGGCGATGGTTAAAGGTCAAAAAGGATTATTTAATGGAAGGATCAATTGCTGACAGTGCAGACTTGGTGGTGTTGGGAGCATTTTATGGAACGGGTAAGATGGGTAATCGATTTAGTATCTTTTTAATGGGATGTTATGATGAGAAGCTTAAAGTATGGAAGACAGTCACAAAAGTTCACGGTGGCTTAGACGATGCGACAATGGAAAAGATGCACAAACAGATATCACCATTAATGGAACCATTCAATTCAAACAAGAAACTTCCACAATGGGTTCAAATTGATCGATCACTCATCCCCGATGCACTTACAACAGATCCATTTAAAATGCCAGTATTTGAGATTGTGGCTGCAGAATTTACTGACTCGGATGTTCACACAGCAAATTCAATTTCTATGAGATTTCCACGTATAACAAGAATACGTAAAGATAAATCACCGAAAGAGGCCACGACATTAGATGAATTGACGCATTTATATAAAGAATCAAAGTCAGGGATCAATATTGATGAACTTAACAAATTGAAAAGCAATAGTGATGATATAGATACTAATAAAAAGTCTCTTGTTACTAAAATTGCATCTTCATCGTCAATGACTTCGAAAACAAGTTCAATGGGAGCGACGAAGCGTAAATCTGATGATAACAAGAAAAATGATGAAAAATCACCTTCCAAGAAAATTAAGTCTCGTAATTCAGATAGCAATCAAACAAGTGAGAATCTTTTTGAAGAATTTGTGCTATTCGAGACTGACAACTTGAAAGCGAGCGAAACAGATAGCTTCAGAAAATACGGTGGAAAATTGACAAAAAAATCAATGAAAGCTAATTTGGTGCTGTATGATGACAGTGAGATACAAGGAAATTTGGATGACATGAGGGAGCTCTATGTACCGAATTGTAAGCATTTTCAAAAGTCTTGGTTAGCTGATAGTTTGTCGAAGAAGAAAGTCATGGAACCTATAAAGTATTTTGTGAAATTGAGGCAAAGCTAGGGGTTGGTATCATTGTTAAGAAGCATGTGTATGGAAAATGTATTGTGAATATCAACGTGTTATTTAATTTCAAAAAGTTATATGACGATGCTATAAAATTTTAACCGTTATTTTCAAATTTTATAAAAATCAACATTTTTAAAGTTGCTATAATTTTTAATAACGGCTATGTACATAAAAGGTATTTTCCTATAATACTAAATGATTATTTTTATATAAATCTTGACTGTAAATTTAAATTTTAAACTTTTTAAATGATTGTTTTTATTTATCAAAAATTATTTAACTTATTTAAAATAACGAATAAAAATGAAATTGCAAGAAATTTATCAATTACGTCAGTGATATGTATTATATCATCAACGTGACAAGTATAATTTGATCCCTTTAGATTGCCTTCTTTCGTCATCATTATTAATTCACTAGGGCAGCATTGCTATTCACATTTCACGCAACAAGTGTTGAGTTTTACAAGGAGTCCACGTTGTTATCATGTGAGTGGAGCTTTTTATCAAAAGCTTTCAACATTTGTCGGCATTTGCGCACTACGATGTCATGGTTCAGAGATGTTTGAGGCTTAAAATGATGTTGAAAGTGCGAAAGCTTTACCGCCTTGTTGCATCTCTATGAAAATTCCCCACACGTTGAATGTTTGAATGAAAGTATAAAAGAAGAATCCTTTCGCCGAAACACACCATTCAAGCACCAGTTGTCTTTCAGTCAACATTTTAAAATAAGACAAGGCTTAAATTTTATCATTTCATGTGAAGTGTTGAGTTAAATTCTATAAATCAAAAATCTTCAGTTAATTTGTGATAGTTTTAAAAGTAGCCAAGAATCTCTCATTAAAGGATTAAAGTCACAAAATATCAACTCAAAATGCAGCAGTTCTGGAAAATTGGAATAATTTTAGTGCTTATAATTTCAACGGTAAAGTGCGATAAAAAAACTCAAGCATTCTTGAAATATTTAATGCAAGTTAATGATGAAATAACTCTTGAGTGGAATTTAAATTGTTATTAGCTATCTGAGAAAGTAGTTGGGGAAAGTTCCGAGTGTAATGAGTTCTTGCTGAATGATGTTTTTATTCGTGGTTTTAAAAAAAATGTTGAATAGTTGTAACTTGGCATTTTAACACTTACACAGTTCTTTAACTTTAATAGCAAAAATTGTTTTCGGATTATAAACTTTTTTTAAATGAAATTCTGGCTTTTAAAAATAATCCCTAAACTAGAAACTATATTAAAAAATGTTGATAAAATTCTTTACTGTGGAACGAAAAAGAATTTTAATGTGTCACAAAAAAATTCACGATGTGAAAGAAAGCACCAAAACACACGCCTTAAAAAAGAATTTCGTAAAAAAATAGTCTGAGATTAAAAACAATAAATATTTTGCTGAATTTAGGGCTAGAAAACTTCAACCCGTTCAGAATTTGTAGTAAAAAATCAAAGCTTATAGTTGAGAAAACGTTTTTACCACATGAGTTTCTGGGCATGGCGAGGAATCTTAGGATTAATCCCGAAAAATACTAAAAAAAATACCTGAAACTTAAGAGAGCAAGAAATCCCTATTTGGGATTTTAATCAAATACCTTAAGAATTCATCGGGGTTTTCTAGAAAATTTGTTTCCTTGCTTAGGAATTTTTAGTGATTAATCCTAAGTTTTTGAAGTACAGAAGCGTATTTTGTATTTATTTGCAGTTCAGAATAATTCATATTGACTATTAATTATGAAGAATCAAGAATACAATTTTCAAATCTAGGTTTCGTATGAATTTTGAAGCTAGTTCAATTTCTGAATTTGAAAGTGACAGGATTCAAAAAGGCGACTTTCGAATTACCACACCAAGCTTAGCTAAAAGCCTATCCAATTACTCCGCAGAGACATTTAGTTGCTTCAATAGTGATAATTTTTGAAAAATGTTAATTTTAAGACCAATATGACACATTCTATTTATAAAAAAATACTCATTGATTACATCCCATTTAAACTCTATCAGACATGTCGGTCATGTGCATTTCATTAAAAATTTTATAACTTTCGATACAGATGGATATTACTACAATATGGAACAATAAAACTGATCCATAAATTTCTGACTTCAGTAACCACTTATGTGTATTTTCTCTGTAACCAATGTCTGATTCATTTCATCGTTTTATTTTAAAAACACGTGATAAATGAGAAATTGCATTAATAATTAATACTCTTGAATCAGTCATCTTCATTTCCTGTTAAATTAAACAAAAGATCTGATTTATTTAAGCGATCGAGGCTTCTACGTAAAAAATAGGGTTGGGCAAATATACGTATATATACGTATATCGAAGAACAAAATATACGTATATATACGTATACGTATACGTATATGGATTTTTCAAAACGCAAAAAGTACGTTATTAATTTGCTAAAAAATGTGTTAAAATGCTGAAATTTGGACTCTAAAAGGTGAAATAGAGTAACTTAAGGCTCCACTAAGCATTTTAGTAGTGTTTAAGCATGAACTTAATTTAAAAATGAGAATTTTTTGAAAAAATTAATTTTTCTTTGTTTACAAATCATGAGCAAAATTTGAATTTTTTTTGGCCGTTACAAAAGTTTTGTAAAAGATAAAGTTAAAGCATTTAGATAATAATTTATAGCTAATAATGATGTTTGAGCACTGCTAATGAACAACAAGTGCATATTTTGTTTTAAAACTCTGAGATAATTTAATTTTGTTAAGTTACGATATGTAACGGAAAAAATTTGAAAAATGAATATACGTATAAATATACGTATATATACGTATAAAATATACGTATATTTATATACGTATATATACGTATACGATTCTGCCCAACCCTAGTAAAAAATAATGAATTATTGCTATGGCAACCTTTACAAAAAAAAGCGATCCTTCATCTAACAGAACTGGACTTAATTTGAGCTAATTAATTTTCAACAAATGAATAAAACAATTTTACAAACGGAATTTCCCACAAAAAAATCGCCAGAGAAAAAAATCCGCAAAAGCCATTTGAAGCTTTATAAAATCATTAAGATTTCATTAAAAACTGAACGATAGCAAGCGATTCTATTCGGATATAGAATAAAATAAACTTGTGGCAAATGTTTCATGAACGACTGTATGTGCTAATGATAATGGTGCATAAATTGAAGTAAATTAAGTGTCACAAATGTTAATTGGAAGTGGATATAAGCAGAAGAAGCTTTTCCGCCTTTTTCTTTCCATAATATCATTCTTTTATTAGACATAAATCCCTTAACCTCCTCCAGCCACACGATCATATCGCACTTTTTCACTAAATAAATTTTCTCCTTTCCTCCATCCACTTATTTGCTTAATCTCTTGACGTATATTTTAATTTCAAACTGTGAGCTTAAGAAAATGCTGAAATTGTTAATGATCCTAGATATTATGAAGGCTTTGAGAGACAATTCTACTTTCATATAAATTGAAAAGTTTAACGACTCTTTGAAATTTGAAAAATTGTCTCGATTTTTTTTACAAATTTTAACCTTAAAAAAATTAATTTTTAAGCAGCTTAAGACCAACAAATATTTAAAGCTTGAGAACAAAATAGAATAGTCTATTCCGTCCAAATAAGCATTTCAATTACGTCAGAGAAATATAACCCAAATTTTATTTAATCATCAGCTGTACGCCAGAATATGCTTACGAAATAAGTAAAATACCCAGGAGCTAAAGAAATGCGATGCAGCTTTCCACTTTCTTTACAAAATTGTCTGAATGAATGAGATTTATAAAGAATAATTTACTGAAGAGTTATTATCATCATTTTTTCTCGTCAATCCCCACATTTCAAGTTATTTTGAGATAAATCCCTTTATTTTATGCTTAAGGACTTGTTTATTTGATATTTCTAAAAAGAAAACACTCCAACCTTAATCGATCATATTGTTCAATTAAGGAATTATTCTTCATTTTCCTTTTTTCTTCATCCTTTTGCAATTTAAACCCCTGAAACGATTCCATACTTTATTTTACACTCTTTCTCAATTTACGACGCAACACAATAACCATTTCTTTTGTGCTGTTCAATTCACGTCACGTAAACAGGTCAAAGGACAGTATAGTTCAGATGATACAATCGAAGACGAAATAAATGCAATAGAAAGAGCTCTTGCGGAAAATTCGAAATATGAAATGCATCGTAGAGCATTGGAGAAAATATTTGGTAATTTATTAAATACTTATGAACGTGATGCCGATTTATATGAGCCAGTAGAAGAAGATGAGAAGCGTTCGATTGCAACACTTGCAAAGAATGGACAATTACCATCGCGAGAACCTGAAACTGAAATGGATTCAATAGGAGAGGATGATAATGGACATAAAAGAAATATTGCTTCAATGGCACGTACAGGCATGATTGGTGGAAAGCGAAATATACAGTCTTTAGCCAGGCAGTGGCAGTTTGCAAATGGTAAGAGAAATATAGGCTCACTGATGCGAAACAACATGTTTCCTGGCTCTGGAAAACGAAACATTGGAGCACTAGCACGGAATGGCTTCGGTAAAAGGAACGTTGGAACACTCGCAAGAGACTGGGCATTACCAAAATTAAATGGCGGATCAAAATATGCTGATGGTATGTTTAAAATATTCCGTCTTTGAAGTATTTTCTTATTTATTCGAAACCACAAAGCATATAAATTTATATTCAGTGTTTGAGAACATTTTGATGGAATTTCTTATGCATAAAGGAAGAAGTAACTGAATTGATCCAAGAATGTGCTCACAAAGTTATTATTGAAGTATTTAAATTTGAATAAGGACATGTTTTGCGTGCGTTTTATTCAAGTCTGCTAAAAAAATTGGATTTGTCAATGTCAAATGACTTTTTTGTGTATTTAAATTCAAAGGCTTGATGGATTACAAAGCATGTAAAGGAATCAATATATATCGGAATTTCTTGGTTTGAATTAAACTGTACTCTGAGCATCATTATGACAGATCTAGTTTATATTCTACGTTACCAGTATCAGCCCTGAAATAAATTCTGGAAGGGAGCAGGTGTGGTGCCAGCTTAGTAATCTTTAGTGCTGAATTCCAGTGCAAATCTGCCCCTAAACTGGCACCAATATCCAAATAATCCAAAAACCACCCTCAAATAAATTCTAAATTTAATTAAATAAGTGGAGATTAAGAAGGATAATCAGGGCACTGTTGTTAATCTGTTAACGTGCACAAACAATTTTAATTCATAATTTTTAGTACAAAAATAAGATTCTTAATCATCTACAGACGCATAAGAAGTACAGGCCAAGATCTCTCAAACACTGACGTTTACATCCGAAAGGCATGAAAATTTATTTATATTTTTTCTTTGAAATTTTTGTGTCCTTTGTAAACATTCATCTAGAAGACGGAAAACGCAATATTCAATCTCTAAAGAATTCAATCAAAGGCAGAAAGAAGCGTGAAATTGGTGGTGAAAATGAATTCTCCGATCCTGTCTTTCAAAATGGACCCGTTGATTACGATGAACTCCTTCAAGCTTTAAATGACGACTTCCCATATGCTGAAAAGAGATTTTTGGGTATGTAAAATGAAATATTAAAACCATCTTTATGATTACGACTTTTATTTTATTGCACGTAAAATGCCACGAACATAAAAAAATGTCGTTTAAAATACCTTTTTTTTCTCTATCGTCATCCAACATAAATTACATTATTTTACATACAAATCCTTATTCGAAAACAAAAACATATTGCAGCACCTTATGAGTCTGATAATGAAAATAATGATAATGATTACGATGCTGCAGCAACAACAATAACATCGTTAGAGAAACGTCATCTTGGTGCACTCGCTCGCAGTGGCTGGATACCCTCATTTAGACCAACACGAAATCGTTTTAGTCGATCAGGACGTACGGAGAATATGGAACAAATTGTAAAATGAGCCTTTTTAATTTTACTGTTCCATGTTTTTTCCTCCTCTCACTCTCTTTATGTTATGTATGTTAGATTAGATGCGGGAATGAACATTTATCTCGTTTGTGTTTCATTTAGTTATGTATATATTTTCCCTTTTTGTCCAACAAAAAAGCCAGGATACGCGACTAGACAAAGCTAGTTGATAGTTTTTCGAGCTCTAATGGAAATTTTTCAGAGTATGTTTTGAAAATTTTATTTTTTTGCATCTTTCTCACCTAAAAAGTGAACTTTTTAACTAAAAGCATTTTTGATGATTTTTTTATTTACTGAATCCACTCGAAATGCGATTTTTTTCACTGAACGCACTCAAGATGCGAAGAATTTTAAATGAATTCACTTGAGATGCGAAATTATTTTAGTGAATGCACTCGAGATGCAAATTGTTTTCACTGAACACACTCAAGATGTGAATTTTTTCTCTAAATGCACTTGAGATTCTAATTTTTTTCTTTAAATTCATTCGAGATGCGACCTATTTTTTAACTGAATACAAAAAGGATGCAAAAAAATCATTAAATTCACTCAAGATGCAAAAATAAGATTCATTCAAAAAAAATTCTTTTCTTACTCAGAAAAACCTCGAAATTTAGTTTTCTACATATCAGCACCCCCTGAAATACAACGAATGACATCTGTGACTTGAAGTTCAAATGAGAATTAAGAGAAGAATTTATATTCTGTCTATGGATTCAAGTGAATACTTAATTTAAAAAGAAAAACGAGTCCCTTCTTTCATCCGCGCCAAAATTCCTCACTTTTGTATTTATGTTAGGTTATAAAATTAGCTGAACATACTACAGCATTTAGATGCTTCAAAAATGAATAATGAAGAAGTGTTTCCCACATTGTATGTTTAAAATGATTTTTAAGTACACTTAAATGTTAATATTTAAACATTTTAACGCAAATAACTTTGTAGTTTTATACATACTTGTACTTTCCCTTCTTTAACTTGATGTTATTGTTGGTTGTTGCTGTTTTTGCTGTTCTTTCCTTATCCCTTTTCACATTTTCTTAAATTGGTAGTAAATGTAAATGTGCAAATTTTGTTGCTATTTTATTATTTTCCTCTCTCCATCCAAACTCTCATTTCGTATGATGGAATTTTTTGGAATTTTAATCGAAAAATACCATTTGACATTTTGTTCTACATTTTAAAGGCCAAAATTGTACTTAAACATGACAGAATGAATTTTACAAATGTTTATACAATTGCCTGTTCATTCTGAGTGGTTCTTTTGAACGGCTGGGGAAATTTTCCTTGCGTGAGATCATTATCGAAGCATTTCCTTGGAAAAAATTATTACAACGTATACAGTAAACATTTCTGAATGGAAATTTGACATTTTCCTTCACATTTATCAACGACAGATGAGAGCTGGATGATAACGTTAATGATACCCGCTTTGCGAATGTAATGATGATGTTATAATTGAAATTTCGTCGTCTGGATTTATTCAAAGATATTCATGAAGAAATATTGAATGCAATTTTGTTGTGGGCACTTAAATGCAGTCCTCATCAATTAAAATACTTTTATTTCCATTAAAATATTATTGACAGTAATCCAGGGGACGAAGATGAGTTAGTCGACTAAAATTTTCTTAGCAAACAACTTTGTGATCTTATAATTTGATGACAACTTCATTATGGGGGGGGGGGGAACAAAAATTTTCGACTTGACACTGGCGACAAATATCCTAGCTACTCCACTGAATGACGATAATAATGTAGTCGTAAAGAACTGATATGAAGCAGTGGCATTGACAGAATTTTTTAAGGCGGAAGCGTATTCAGGGGAGGGTTTTGGGGGTCAAAACCCCTCCTTTTTGGAATTTTTTTCAATTTACTAGGGATTTTTAGGATACAAAAAAAGGATCATCCATACAAATCAAAAACACATCCTCAAAAAATTTCTGGTTTTAAGGGATGAGGGGGTGGAAAATATTTTTTGCAGTTCAGAAATCCTAGCAACTTTAAATAATTTTTTGTTGAGGTTAAATTTTTTCAAAAAGGGGGGGGGGGGGGTAAAATATTTCTTCCACCCCCTGGCTATATAATTTGAAATTACTAAGTTCTATAAATTTCGAATATGTGGGGTTATTTTTCGTCAAAGAATATATTTTAAATTTAAATTGCGTAGGATAAGACCCGTTGAATCATATATTGAGGCTATAATAGATAGAACAAAGGCACTCATAATTATTCAATATCCTTATAAGTCAATCTATAATCACATTACCTGGTCGTCAAGGTAGCTAAACTTCTCAAATTATAAAAGAGCATGAATAGGCCTATAGAAAAGGAAAAGGATTACTTAATTTATGTTACTAAGAGGCTCACATGTCAAACGTTTTGTGATCTCAAATAAATATTCAAAAAGCTTAATTTCCAAGAAATTATTCAAATAAATCTAAATATATCCAAAAAAGATGTTTATCCTTTTATAGACTTCCGAAAATAATTTGGAGCGTAGGAAGATGGAAATCCTTACATGAGCCATTAATCGTTCGGGTTAGAACTTATGAATCTTCCAGAATTCTAAAATTAAATGCTTTAAAGCAATTATTCACATCATAAATTTCGATGTCAAGTTCTCGGAAGCAATAAATTAACGACTACACTACAAAATATAACATAATATGTTGCTACGTAGAGTATAAGATGCTATGTAGATTGTTTCTAAAAATGACAATGCAGAATATGGGGTGGAAGAAGAGGAAAATTTATTTGATGTAGTGTTCACATCTCCGACTGTTGACTGTTTATTTATATATTGCACAAGATGAAGAAGCAAACTTTCTTCAATATTTCACCTCAAACGAGAGTCAAATGATGTGCAAATTTAAAACGATCGCGAGTTTGATGCATAAATCATGAGTTGCTTAAAGGGAAGTTCCTTGACGACGGAAAACCATGAATATAAAAATCAATATTGAATAATAAAAAAGCTTTCAAGTTGAAGTTGTTGAAATTCATGCCATTAGCATTATATTAGAGTCCATAAGAAGAAGATGATGATGGGAAGCACTTCTAGCTGGAAGCTTTTAATTAAAAAACATAAAGTTAACTGTTTACTTTCCCGTCACTTAAGCTGTAGTGTAAATATGATTTTTAATTCATTAATATCAGCTCTCTTTTGCTTCCTACATTCCATAAGATAAAATCAAGGAAGTTATTGCCGTGAAGTTTCAATTTAATTTTTTAGAAAGCTTTGATTTCATTAAATGTAAATCTCAGGATTAGAGAAAGGAAACAGGAGCATAGTAAGGGTCTAATGCGCTTCAGGCTTTCTCCACTCTTGTTAAGCCTCTTCTATGAGTGGGCTTGGATAGTTTCGATCACTTATAGGAAGCGTTAAGCTCAAATTTTCAAAATATATATTGTAGATAGTGCGCGTTGGATTTCGAACCCGGAGCCGTTGTGCTCATTAGAATGATACATATATATATATGGATAATATCCATAGTGATTCAAGTAACCAATGTGACTGAATGGTTAAAGTACCCGACCGGAAATCGGAGGTCCTTCTTTTGGAGGTGTGGGTTCGAATCCCACTGTTGGTAGAATCTTGCTTCACTTTTATATATCTATCATTGGTGTAATAGATTTACATATATAAATGACGCCAAAGGCGCTACGGAAATCCCCGCAATATTCATGTAAATTCCCAATCAATCGATTATCCGTTAAGTACAACGTTACAATTTCCATTACGTCACTTAGTTGCAGACATATAAAGAATAAAAATTCCAATTAAACTGCTTCTGAATAACGTAGGAAAAAAATAATAATATAACATGATTGCTGATT
This sequence comes from Chironomus tentans, assembly GCA_963573255.1. Lineage (NCBI taxonomy): Eukaryota > Metazoa > Arthropoda > Insecta > Diptera > Chironomidae > Chironomus > Chironomus tentans. The sequence goes on along the minus strand of OY754303.1, from coordinate 29,327,581 downwards.
GCCTTCACACAAATTGAATCCTATTATAGTTAATACACAGTAAATTACACGGCATGGAAAATTATATCTGTCTCATCATATTGACAGTGGAGTCGTAACATACACAACAAAGTCAAAACCATTCGATGTTCACTTTTTCGGTGGTTGATTTTATGGTTTTTCCTCGAGTAATCTAGAGATAGAAAAAGAATTCATTATTGTGTGTTTATGTATGTGCGTACATTTATATGGTTATGACTCTAGAGTAAATTGTTGTGTAGTGGGTGGGCGTATCAATAAAACTTTTTATGAAAGTTGCTCATTTGAAAATCGTCGATTCTATAACTGGGGCGCATTTCTGCTGTAAGAAAAGTTTACAGATTGTTAAAAACTTGGAAGAGATTTAAATTTAGAATTTCTAAATTAAAATTTTCTGGAATGAAGTTTTTTTTGAGTGGGGGGTGTAAAAAAATCGTGTAAATTGAAATTGAACTTTAAATTAAGAAATCAGCATTGATAAGGGTAGTTTGAATTTTAAATTTTGAAATATTGCTTTTTGTATTAAAAATTTAAAATTTTCAAAGCCGTTAAATTTTTAAATTTAAAAAAGTCGTTGAAAATACTCAAAAAGAAAAATTTTCAAAAATAGATTCGAGGTTTTTTACAATCGGAAGTGGCTTTTCAAATGACATTCTATTGACCTAATGTAAGCAACCTTTTTAAAGGAAAAGGCTCTAGCCATAAATACTTTCTATTGTTTCATCTTCTCAACCATTTGCGGTCGTTCGTCAATAAACGCTCACTTCCGACAATTTTGATGATTTTCTACCGTAGAGGATTTATTTACGAAACCATTCTAAATGTGTCCACTGCAGTAGCTCTCCCTTACCTAAAAATATAAAATTGTTCAGTTACGGGCAGTCATTCATCCGAAAATCGAACACAATTGTGCTGCCATTAATAACACACTTATGGTCAAAATTTATTGCATGCATCTGTTAAAATTGTTATAGTTTGGTTATTTATTTATTTACCTTCCTACCTTATCTCATGCCCGAAACAATTAAAAAAATATTTTTGCAGTTTATTGAAATTTTATTCCTGTCAATAGCATAAGTTAATGCTGTGTATTCAATATTTAATTGCCATTTTTATGTCCATTTTTCCAATACAGGGCGAATCCTTCTACCAACTCGACAGACTACGACCGGCTCCTCTCGTAGGCACTTCTTGTAGACGATGCGATCAAGACCAGCAATCGACAAATGGTATGAGAAATCAGTGGGGATTGGGCGATAATCATTATCCATCGTTTGGGGGTTTATCATCTGCCGTACGAACACGCTCAGGCAGTCGATCACGTTCACCAAGAATAACAGCAATAAATTGGCGTTCGGATAGATGGTAGAAAGTGAGAGAAAAAGATAAAATTGTGTATAGATTGTGTTCGAATCACTTATGATAAATCCTCATTACAGTTTTATTTTATTTTATTCGTTATCCAACTCAGAGTTGTGAATATTGTCTGAAAGAGGGAGTCAATCTTCTGAAAAGCTTGTTGATTCAAGTGCTTTCGATTGATACATTTTTTTCGTTATCAATCATTATTATTTATAAATCAAAAAAAGCACTTTCAGGCATTGCTTGGGAGTAAAATATTTCTATAAAATTTGGGCGTATTTCAGATGGAAACCATTGACTTTTCTATTAAGTCTGAATAAGAACAAATTGCAAAAGTGCTTCTAATTTTGTTCTTTTTTCATAATAAATGCAAAAAATCATTGATGGTTCTTATTAAGGATATTTTTACATTAGCCTTGAACTTTGATCAAGTGGTTGGACATAGACAACAAGTAACCTATTAGAAGTACTAGTCATACACACTCTTGATACATAATAAGAGTGCTAACATACTCAGTAAAATGAAATGTCTCGGTTGTGCAGTATTCTAGTGCTTCAGTTCACCTGAAAACTGAAATTCTAAGTTTGAGTCTTTCTTCACTGATTTTCACTTAGGTCCAAATACTAACCACATACCTATTATATATTAGAATCAATCAGTCTTGTAATAAAAAGATAAGATAAGTAGTTCCCTGTACTATTCTAAGAAGTGTTGGAGCGTTGACTACTTGTAGCCTACAAAGGAAGACTGTGAGCTTCAGTTTCAGTATCATAACAACAAACAATGAACTCCCTTAATTTCAGCAACAACATCCAACTCTGAGGTTTAGTATTATTTTCTTCCCATTTTAATACTCAAAAGTCTAGAAAAAGCTCTTTCGACAATAAAACTTGAAAGTATCGTTTCCTTTTATTGTTTCCGTGGTTTCAATTAATTTTAATCCCCTATTTTATTTTATCGAGAGGATTTGATGAGAATTTCTCTTTGATTTAAAACTCGAATTAGTGTTCAATTAATTTAATAAGACTCAATACATCCCCCACTTGACATAAATTCTCATGACTTGAGCTAAGATAATCTCATTTAATTCTGAAACTTTTCACGTAAACATATTAAATGATGATAAAATGAAATCCAGATTTTTCATATCCTATTATTATGATTAATATAAATAGATAAAATACAATACAAGTAATAAGAATGACGATGATGATTATGATGAATAATATACATATAAAATATCTAACTTATGACGAAAGAAATGAAAACATATTTGCCATATCATTGTAAGATTGAAATCTCCTGTACTAACGTAACATTTATTAATTTGACATCCCACCAACACAGTTTTAGTTCAAACTTCTTTTCTTTGTTACGTTATTTCATTTGATTTGATTCATATGCTTACGTATTATCAAAAAGAAAATGGAAAAAAGGAAAAAGGCCATCCATCATCGAATTATAGTATCTATCATGTGGCTGGAATGGTTTATGGTCATTTTCAATCTTCGTATTTTTTTCTCTTTTCTTTTTGATTCTCCTCATTCCTTTTTAAGATGAAGTACATAAAAAAAAATAGTTAAGAAATATCAGATGAGATAAGAAGACGCTTTGATGTCTCAAGGGGAAATGGAATTTGATGGAAATGTTTAAAGGTTGATGCAATTTGACTGGTTTTTTTGGTCTAATTTGTAGGGGTCCTCAATTTTAATCAATTCTATTTAAACGTGATTTTTCTGGAACAAAATAACTATTCAAATCGAGGACTTCCTGCATGATTTACCAATTGTTGGATGCTTAGTTGGACTAAACGTGTTTCTAGGAAAAGTTGACTTGTTAGCTCGATCGTCACACATTGATAAATGGTAGCTAAATGGATGTTAGTATTCTGTCCGCAACATGATCAACATTTTATGTGTTCGATCGGGTAGATTTTTCTTTAAAATTTAATAAATCACTTTTTAAAGTGTCAGAGTTTTGTGATTCTGATTTAACATGTTTTGAATAGGGTTTCTTGCTCAATGAGTGGAATGAATGAATGGCAGCACAAATGACAGAGTGAATGTTGGTTTAATTCACATGATAGGAACAAAAAATAGTAAGGGTTTAAACAATACAAAAAGCTAGCAACTCTGGCACTATATAGTTTACAGAATTGAGTGTATCATTCCTAGATAGAGACGCTCTAAAATAATTCTCAAGCATTGTAATGTATTGAAACTTGATAATTTTAAAATTATGAAATGCCATCGAGCAATCTAGAAAGATTCAGTTTAGCAACAGAAAAAATCTGAAATTTAATTGAAAAATCAATCGCATGAAGTCACGAGGAAGCAATTTAAGTCTTAATTGTATGCCAGCTTTTGAACATTTCTTTGAAATTCTTTTTTCTCAACTTTATGAAGAATTTCTAAATTTAAAAATTTTTATTTCACATTAATGCGAAATTCAGCCGTGTAATATTTCTTCTTGCTGTGCATATGACAATGCTTTGAAGTTTTTCTATAAAACAAGAAATAAGAGAGAATAAGAAAAATTTAATTGAATTGACAATAATTTTAATAAAAGGAAAAAATTCTCTCATTTTTCATAGAAAGTGAAGGAAGAAGAATGAAAAATTTTAATGACAATATCAATAAAAGGAAATAATGAACAAAATAATGAGACAATACATTTTACAAATATTTAAAATAACTATTAAAAAATCTTATTTCCAATGAAAATGTAAGGATGTGTCTGAAGGCTTTGTACTAGCGTTGAAAAGGAAATGGAATTTTTGGGATAAGTTTATGGATGTTTCTGAAATATTCATTCGAGTAGCACATAACTATCGAGATCACATGGTCACTATAGACCACACATTCGGAGCTAAAGACCCGTTTTTCACAATTTTTAATGAAACCATTAAGACGTCGCATTGGTAGAACATTTAGAACCAAGTGGTGTTTATATGGTGATTTTAAGTATTTCCTTTGAAAACGCCACTTGATTTTGAGCAAACTGCCAACAACGTTTGAAAGTGTGCTGGTCGGGTAAAGTTCTTTTTAATGTATTAGGGGCGTTTCCAGGAATTTTTTGTTTTTACGCAAAATTTTGTGATGGTTACAGAAAACCCTAGCAAGTTGGAGACAATTTCAATTAGAAATAAGGAATTGCCTCCAAAAAACCCTTCCACATAGGCCTCAACCATCTGAATCCCAAAGATACAACTCCACATTTATCAACATCATAAATCTTACTAATTATTCGCGGTTAAATTATTATACGCAGTGCAAAGCTGAGACAACACCGCAGCAAGACAAATAAAAATGATTTTTCTTTAAGCTATGTGAAAAAATTAAAGAAAATTTTTATTGTGTGATGCTATATCACCCAAAGCATACAATACATACTATAAAAGGAAAGAATTACATGACAATACATAAAGAATGACTATAATATTAAACGTTAACAAACTTTATTGAGTTTATTATATAGACATACTCATAATAATAATAATATAAATGATGATGATGAAAATATTTAACAGACTACCGCCATCTCAAAAACGTCAGTTATTCGAAATTTTTGAATATTTTCAAAATATTTTTTGCCGTTAAAAAATAAATCTATAAATGCTTGTTTCATAACATTTTTTGCATTTTTCCTTTTAGATCAATGAAATTAATCATTTTCTAAACTCCAGACTACTTAATTAACTTACTAAAGCTGTTCAAAATGAGAATTTTTGACATTTTTTTAATTGAAGATCAAAACATAAACATAAACAAAGAAAATTTCAGAAAATGTTTTTTGTTAATTTTCTAATTGAATTCTATGAAATATTGGTTATTGAGTTGATTAAATGGTTCATTTAGTGTGAATGTTTAGTTTCATGGTGCAAAAACTTAATTAAAGAATGCAAAAAGAGCAAAATTTCGATGAAAAAAAATTTCTATTGTTTTGATGTTCGAAGAATTCGACATTAATTTCGAAGTAATTTCGAAGTATTCGAAAATGAGATGGCGGTAGTCGGATATTTAATAATAATTTATGATTGCTTACTTATATGAAGAAAAATGACAAGAAGCTTTCAGTGAAAAATGATGTATATAAGAGATACACACATACACACATAAATATACACTAACACACACATTTACACATACATACAATTTTAATTGAACATGATAAAGACTTATCACATTATAATGCATATGAAGATATTTTATTTTACTTAGATATTAAGGACATACATATACACATATTTTACAAAGAATAAAAGAATCTTCCTTGTATTTCTTCTCTTTTGCTCTGAAAAAAGACATGTAATAAGAGTTAATGAACAACCACATACAATACATATTTATTTACAAGAAACAAAAAATTATTTAAAAATGAACATTAAAAACTTAAAGAAATTTATCATTCAAATGGACATCAGGCTTCCCTATATTTTATCAGTAACTGACCCTGATGTGTATTAGAATAGTAGACATAAATAAAAGATCAATAAAGTTTTGAGTCAATAAAAAATAACGAACTCAAATAGAAAGAATTTTAAAAGTATTTTAATATTTTAATGGATTTTTTTATCCCATTTTCAGGCACAGCTATGGAGTCGTTTTTAAATGACGCCACACAAAAAAACTACCTTTTTCAACTCTTGTCACAAATTTTTCATAAAAAGGAATTTCGTTTGTTTGAGTTATTATAAAGTCTTCAATTCCTTCCTTCCCTTAGAGCTTGACGTTATTTTTGAACGACCACAATGTGAAATTGATTTTTTTTCATATTGGTCGTTTAGACATCAAAACCTGCCCATAGTTTCTGATCAGACTGTATATTAATTTCATCCATCTTAAAGTGTAATTTTGAGTAATGTCATTCACATCAAACCCTTCGATATCAATGTCTTTAAAAATTTAATTTATATATACACCTTTAATTTAAAATTCTACTCAACAAGATGATTAAAGATTAAATTGGATCAAATTTATAGGAAAAGTTGCTGGCCTGAAACTGAAACTAAAAGCATTTAGTCTGATATATAATTCAATGAACACCTTAAACAGCATACCACTGATGAACATAATTATTATCTTTGAATGACCAACTCTTGTTCTTAGTGCGGTTTCTGTTAAATCCGATTAGAATCTAGAAAATCCAATAAAAAGAAGACATTGAGACTTAATTGCTATTTAAATATTTAAATTAAAAATTTTTCTCGCAGCTTCTGTTGTGCTTTAATTAATTGTTACTGCATTATTTAATGATAAGAATCTAAAATTAATATTTTTAATTAACAACAACAGAAGTATTTCGTGATGGATACGAGAAGAATGGATCGAAAATTAGAGCTGCTTTATTTTCTGACTGACTTCATTCCATACTCTTATATTGCCTTGATTTATTCTCTTGTCTTCTTGTTTTTTGTGATTTACTAACAATGTGTAACCTTTTCATCCTCAACATAAGAGTTTTAAGTTCCATTTAAAAAATAGAACACTTGTAAATTGTCAGTTCAAATTTTTGATCACTTTTGTTTCTGAAATATCTGCACCAGGCAAACCGAAACAGCAAAACACCAAAACCGTTTCAACAAACAAACCCGTAGTTCAACGACAACAAAATCCAATGAACAAGCAACGAAAGAAGAGGAAAAATAATAGAAACAAGAAAAGCAAACTAAACAACAAAAACCAAAACCAAGTTGTTCAAGAAATGGAAACAGAAATCATCAGTTCACCAACTCTGAATGAAACCATCGCTGAACCATCAACCAGTAGCAACACAGAGCAACATACATCAATAATCGATGCACCAGCTCAAAGTACAAGCAATCAAAGTGAATCAGAATCATCTACAACAAGATGCATGCACCTCTTAAAAGAGTTATTCAAGATCATTGCTCAAAATCCTGAATGCCTGAACTTTGTTCAACAAGCAATCGGTTCAATCGCCAATGAACACCATCAGCAATCATGAATCATAATCATCAAAGAATCAACGTGCTTTACTGGAATGCCAACGGACTAACTGACAAGATGTTAGCATTCCTTGACTACCTAAGCACACAAAATATCGACGTCGCATGCATCTCAGAAACTTTCCTGAAGCCAAATTCAAAAGTCGACTCACATCCTGACTACGTAATTCATCGATTTGATCGCATAGACAGACCGAAAGGTGGTGTTGCGATCATTGTCAAAAGAAACTTAAAACACGAGCTTCAACCAAGCTACAACACAAAATTATTAGAATGCATCGGAATCAAAGTTTTCATCGACGAAACGTCCAGCTTTCACATCCTCTCCGTCTACCTCCCAGGAGGAAGCAAAGGAAGTGAAATAGATCAACACTTAAGAGACGACATCAGCAAAATAACAAAAATAAGAGGAAACTACTACATCTGTGGAGACTTCAATGCAAAACATCGAGAATGGAACTGCAACGTGGCAAACAAAGCAGGAACAATACTGCAAGACATGTCTGGGGAGTTCATGATCTACTCCCCGGACTCGCCAACGTATTACCCTGAAGATCCAAAAAAGTCAGAATCAACAATCGACCTCATGCTCTCAAATTCCAACCTCGAAACGACAGAACTAAGATGCACAGAAGCAATGAGTGACCACTGTGCTGTCTACTTCCAAATCAAAACCTCAAAAATCGACAGAACTGAAAATACAGTCTACAGATATGACTACAGAAACGCAAACTGGAAAAAATTCAAATCATACATCGCTCGTCGCATCGAAGACAACATCTGTGAAAACTACTGCAGCACAGCAGAAGAGATTGAGAATCACATAAGCATCCTCTATAATCTCATTATGCAGGCAAGAAATCTAAGTGTGAAAAAGAAAAAGATCAACTTCAAATCGACGAGACTCACTCCAGAAATCAAAGATTTAATCAAAACAAAAAGAAGTCTTCGACGTAGATGGCAGCGAAGCAGAGATAATCAAATTAAAGCTGAATTGAATATCCTGCAGAAGATCATCAATGAGAACATAAAAGAACTCAAAAACAAAAACTGGAACAAACGCCTCTCAGAAATCAAACCATCGAACCAAACTGTCTGGCGCATCGCAAAACACTGTAAAAAAGGAACAAAATCAATGCCACCATTGACAAACTCTGAAAAAACGTTCATCACAAACAAGGAAAAAGCCAGCGTCCTCAGCGAGTATTTTCGTTCAACACACGAAAATCCACTTGAACAAAACGACCCAGACCATACCCAAGAAGTAAACAACACAGTCAAGGAAGCATTAGAACAGAACAATGAAGACAGTCCAGAATTAACAGACGTAAACGAAATCCTGAGCATCGTGAGAAATCTGAAAAATCCAAAAGCTCCTGGTCTAGATGACGTCAACAACATACTCATCAAAAACCTTCCACCTAAAGGTTTTGAATACCTGAAGTTCATCATCAACTCCTGTCTTAAACTTAATCACTTCCCAAAGATTTGGAAGCACGCAAAAGTAATTCCAATCCCAAAACCGGGAAAACCAGCAAACGAAGTAAGCAGCTACAGACCAATAAGTCTGCTAAGCTCGATAAGCAAAATATTGGAGAGAGTGTTGCTGAACAGAATCAATGAACATATAGAAGACAACAACATCATCCCTAATCAGCAATGTGGCTTCCGCACAGGAAGATCAACATCTCACCAACTCATCAAAGTCATCAAAACAGCAAAAGAAAACATCAAAATGAAGAAATCAACAGGAATGATCTTCCTAGATGTAGAAAAAGCATTTGACAGAGTCTGGCACAACGGACTGTTGTATAAAATGCTCAAGCTCAGGTTTCCGCTGCCTCTCATAAAAACTGTTAGTTCTTTCCTCAGTGAAAGATCTTTCTCAGTTTTTATAAAAGGTCAGTTGTCAGAAACCAAGAAAATCAAATTCGGTGTCCCTCAAGGAGCAGTGCTCTCACCAACTCTCTACAACATCTTCACACAAGATATTGTACGAGAGACAACGGAAAACATCGCGCTCTTTGCAGATGATACAGCGTTGTATCATTCTTCAGAAAATTCAGCAGATGTAGTGACACACCTTCAACACACAGGAAGAAGAGTCCAACAATACATGGACAAATGGAAGATAAATCTAAACAAACAGAAGACTCAAGCCTTATTCATCACAAACAGATACTCCAGGCAACTTCCAAGAAACAACATTAAATTTCTCAACGAAAACATCAAGTGGGAAAACGAAGCAAAATATTTGGGAATGGTCATCGACAAGAGAGTGACTCTAAAGCAGCATGTGGAGTACGTGAGTGACAGAGCTCACACTGCACTCAGATTGCTGTATCCGCTTATCAGCAGAAATTCACATCTCGACGTTCGTAACAAACTTCTCATCTACAAGCTAGCCATCAGACCGATCTTTACGTACGGTTGTCCAGCTTTTGAAAGCATGGCAAAAACTCATCTTCAAAAACTTCAAGTTTTACAAAACAAATTCCTGAGAATCGTTCTCAACAAATCAAGATATGAAAAGATCAAAGATCTACACACAGAAGCAAAAGTACCCTCTATCGAGGAATACGTCGGAAAATTGCAAGCGAATTTCAACATTCGCCTTGCAGCTCAAAATTCTGAATAAAGCAAAAACAGTTTAAATCTAAAACCAAAACTAAGTGACGAAAAGACTTCAAGTCTGGTTCCTTAAAAACCAAACTCAAGAACATGTATTTTAAATTTTTTTTGTACATACTTAATATACAGAAATAAAATAGTATTATTTTAAAAAAAAAAAAAAAAAAAGATAAAAAAAAAAAAAAAAAATGTTTCTGAAATATTCAATAAACTTTATTAAGCATGAAGAGTGATTTAGGAACTTAATAAGAAATTTCTGATTCAAACAAATTTCTAATTTCAAACAAATTTCAAACAAAGGTTTTTATATAAAAAAAATATATTCACTCTATTTGCAAGAAATAATAATAACAATATGAACTTGAACTATAACATGATGACAATAATATGTATGTAAATGAATGGCTTGTAAGCATTTTAGAATATGTAAACATTAGGTAATCTTGATAACAAAAATTAAAATTAAAATGTAAACTTTGAATACGACATAACTAGTCGCTAAATAAATTGTATAATAGACAATGATCTGATAATTGTAGACTAGAAAGAATCATCATAGATATGCTGTTCCATGTTGATATCCTCGTAGTAAATGTCCTCTGTAACAGAAACCTCTTCTTGTTTATCGGCAATAGTTTCTTGTAATTGCTCTGGATTGGTGGCAGAAATCTGAGAAAAACTATTGACTAAAGTGTCAGCCACTTCACCGGGGTTTTCCTGCAAACCATACAAAGAGGATCCATCATCATGATTAAAATAGTTTTGACTGTATATAATTTCAAAATGCGTAGAATTATTGTGCACCGAGCTCTCATATTGGCTATATAAAATGTTAATTTCATCGAAAGCATTCTCATTATGCTGGATTTCTGGATTGCTGGAATTGTTATGGTGGAAAGCATTGGAGTCGAAAGAGCCGTTGAAGGATAGTGAATCGCTGACGTCCATTGCCACTGAAACCTCGTCCTCTGAACATTCTGGATTGGTGCAATCGTCATGGCGGAAAGCATTTGAATCGAAAGATCCATTGAAGGATAGTGATTCGCTGACGTTATCGACATCACTTTCATGTTCCTCCTGCGCATTTAAACAGCAAATGCGAACATTTACTGTGAATGGAAATGATGTCTGACATTCTAAAATAACAAAAAATGAAAAAATTTGTTATAAAATAATATCAGCAGATCCTGAGTCAAACTTACCAATACTTCGAGTACTTCTCTGACGTGAAGAGGTCGCCAAGGTACGATCATCAGATTCAAATAAGTTGCTGGATATCCAGTCTTCTTCTGTCTTATGTCGCATGTTTTCTTCAGTCTCATGTCGGATGTTTTCTTCTTCTTCTTCATAAATTGTTTCTTCGATGCTTATATTAGACAGTTCGTGATCATTCACATCAACATTCATTACTGAATCGTCACTATTATCTTCATTATCATTATTAATTTTCATCTGAGCAATCGTTGCTTTGCAATTTTGATTCTCAACGTATCGTTCAATCAACCTGCATCTGCGCTGTACTTTGCCCTTCATTCTTGCGTAAATCTGATCCACAACTGAGTCATAATTTTCATGGAGCAAAGACCCATCGTCATCAAAATTATTGAGGAAATGATCCTTCACAATGTTGCAATACTCTTGTTGGCGGATAAACATGATCTGTGATAAAAATTTTTTTTTAGATTTTTGAATGGTTTTTCAAAATTTATCCTTTTACTTACTAATATTTATAGGTTGCAAGTTTATGGGTTGAGTTCCTTCCTCGCTTCCTCAAATGTTCCTTAATTTTCTTAAAACTTTTCAGAAATTAGCACAGTTTTTAAAATCAAACTAATTTTCACAATTTTTCTTTCAGAATGAATTTCGCTTTCATTTCCAAATCAATGGTTACTGTGATTTTTTCATGAAAATTTCATTTTAAAAGTTTGAGTGGAAATTTTTGAGAATTTAAGAGGAATTGGGATGACTGACGTTCAGGTTTTCATATTAATCCGTCCTCAAAGCATCTTGTTCAATTGCAGTTCCGTTGAAATGAATTTTTTGTTATTTCTCCTTGAAAAGAATCTTTGACACCTAAATTAATTGCAAAACACATTTTTCAGTCGATTGGTTCCAAATTATCAGAAAATTAAGAACTGTTCAGTTCCACTTTTAGTTACCAACAATGAAGATGACTGACTTGTAACTATATCATAACTTTCTCAATCCTTTTTTCTTAAATTTGATGAATTAATCAAAAATATTATATTTTAGCACTGTGGCTGTTCCTAAGCATATCCAATGTTTTTTTTAACTCACAAAATTCCTTCAAAAATCAGAAGGTGAAAATTCAGTTATCAAAAAGTTTAAAATGTCAATTATAGCTTAAAACGTAAAATACGACAGTAAAAAAGAACAGACACTGGAGAGCGAAATTGAAGCTTAAACCAAATCATGAATATTGTATTCTCACGTTAGGATAAAGTGCAAGCCTTGATTTCAAGTACAAGCTTCAAGGTTCATAAATCGGCTTAGAAATTGAGTCAAAAATTCAACAAATGAATGCAACAGAAATAAAGTAATGACAAGCTTCCAGATTGTTTACTAATTTCATCCTTAAAGTAGCAAAGAAGATAGCAACGTCTTCAAAAGTTTAATTTGCATACCTTTAATTTAAAGTTCCACCCAACAAGATGAGCATAGATTAAATAATATCTTTAAAATTATTGAAAACAACATCTTCAAATTCCACTTCTTAATGTATAATACAGCGTGTCGTGGCTTAGTCTTTTGTCTGTTCTTGTAAACATTTTCTAAAAAAATGAAAATGTCTGATAAAAGTCAATAACAAGTCTTCTACTTTTCGCAATCAGTAAAGTAAAAAGCTTATAATCTTATGTTGGCTGGTTCTTTTATGCAAATTAATATTTGACAACTTCAATTTTTAGTCCTGGATCGGATATTAATACGTTGCGTTATATACATGAATTTAAGTATTATTTGAAAAATTTTTAAGTCACATCACCCAGGAGAGGAGGTCGATGTCAACCCCCCTATTTTGGAAAACCCAATACTAGTTTAAATATTTGGATGGAATCTCCACAAAACAGTTGATGATTTGAAAAGAACTTCTCAAAAAAAACATCCTGGATATGCTCCTGATATCACCAAACCTATTTTATTAATATTACATTTAAAAATTCATAATTTATAAATTTTCTTTTCTGAAAGAAGGATCGAGCATATCTGTTATCTTCACCTACATTAGAACTTAGTCGTAACTCTGAAAATTTGGTTTTAACATTGAAAAATGTTCTTCAAACCTTAAGGGTTAATCACTTATGACATCCATCAAAATTTGAGATTTTTGAAAATTAAATGAAATATTAATTTTATTTTAAAATTATGAAATATTTAGGTTAGTTCCCTAACCTTTTTAAATGTTAGACGTCATAAATGAACAAAAAAATGATCCGATAATTTGTTTAATTAAAAATAACTGAAGACGAAGAAAACAAAAGCAAAGAGCAGCAACAAGACATAAGCTGTGCCTTTTTAAAGTTACTAATTAGATTCTTTGTATATTTAAATTAAAACATAGAATGATAATCAAATTCTCTTTTTGCATGTTCAAGTTAATTAATGAAAAAAAAATCATTGAATGGTCATTAATAGCCCACTATATATGTATGAGCTGCAACGCGTAGGATTTAAGTTTTTTTTACACAAACTTTATTAACAATTCATGATAAAAATATGAATGTCATCAACAAAATTAAATGCTGTTGTTTAATTAGTCAATATTGAATATATTTGAAATCGTTTGATTTATATTTATTAAAAATTATCTCTACGTGCCAACCAGATTAAAATTTAATTAACGATTTTTTAAAAACTTTTGTTATTTCATTTAAAATATGAATAAACATTTTCCTGCTCTGATATTTTTTTGTACTGAAAGGATCATTTGCAATCTACCTACCTCCCTAGCTAAGCGTCATTAGATCCAAATCTACCAAATAGGCGCGTAGCCAGGGGGGATTGGGGGGACCAATTCCTCCTTTTGCTAAAATATCTTCAACTTCCTATGATTTTCGAGGAAAAAACTTCCAAAAAATTTCTGGTCTAAATTTTGCACACTATAGTGTAGTGTAATCTCCAAAAAGCACATCCATTATGATTCCACCATCAAGCAAGCAACTTAAAAAAAATTAGAACGATAGTGACTATATAAACTTCGATTATATAAAATATTTTTTTATCCAAATTAATAAAGTAAGTTGATAAGTGATTTACATATCTTTTGACGTTTTTCATTTGATTTTAGCAAGGCCCAGACACTCATCAGAAAATTGAACACTTTTATAATTTTCTCATGATTGTCAGAACCTTGATTTTTGGATTATATCGAGTATGTTTTATCAAACCTTGATCGATCCTGCAGACTAATGAAATTTTTCAGACATAAAATCCATAAAACTAATTATATAAGAAGAGTTTCAACTATTTTACAAAGGAGATATTTTTTTATAATTCAGGCTTGATGGGTAAGTGCACCAAATCCTACAGTAAGAACTATACGAAACTTTAGAATCAATACAATTTTTATTCTGTTTGAGACAGTCATTAAATAACAAGGAAAGAAATTGATTTTTAAAAAGGCAATTTAAAAGTCTGTGCAAACATGTTTAAACGGTTTAAGCAATAATTTGATTTTTATTAGAGTTTTTTATTAACTTTTATTTTAGGCTGCATAGCTATGCATAAAAGGATTTTTTAATGTACAAAATAGAATAAAATTTAAAAATCACTTGAAATTAAATAGAATAAATTTTCAACAAGTTACCTGTAATTCAATGTCTAAAACAACCAAAATGTGCTAAAAACAAATAAAAGATAAAATATTTGACAATAAATAAATGATAAGCAATAAAATGTTCCATTTCGTCTGTTCAAGGTTCATTAAACACTGAAAAAGTATCTCGTGTAAAATTAGCTCAAGTCAAACATTTGAAATGCTTCCTTTACTGCTCAGTAAATTGGAAAATACGCAATGTGTAAAATTACTTCCAATTTTATAAATCTCGATTGTGAAAAAAAATCCTATTTGCTCAACGGTAATGATCATGCTATTTATCTCATCCGTTGCCATTTGCCATGCTGAATATTATAACATTTTTCAACGCAGTAATGAATTTTTGAACAATGCGAGAGGAAACAGATAAAAACTGTAATAATGATGTTGAGTTTGAAAAAAATGCAAATGCTGAACATTTTGTGTAAAAACTGATGATGGATTGTTTTCAGGATGTATCAATTTATCTGAAATTACATGTTGACATCATATTGTTAAACAATTGTCTTCAAACACAATTGACTTGATTCTGTTTTTATTTCATGCAAAAAGTTCACTGTTGTGGAAAAATTATCATGAAAGTTCATTGTTTATAAAAAGGGTGAATAATATTGAAACTAAAATTTCATCATTTTTAGGAAGTTTATTTACTTGAGTTCATTAAAATTCTGTTGAATTATTTAATCATCATCATCATTTTTTGATTAAAAAATTAATTAATCATTGTAAAAAGTTTATCATTTAAAACAGGTTTTTTAACTTAAATCTTGTCAAATAAATATCTATTGTTACTTATTCAATAAAATTCCTTTGTAAAATCAGAAATTCAATATAAAATTTATTTTTATTTACACTAACTTGCAGCTATTAAATTCATATTCTTTGGGGTTTCTCGTATCAAATTTCTATTTTCATTCAGCAGGGGCGTAGTCAGAAGGTAGTCCTTAGGTGCCAGGGCACCCCCGCCCCCTCGAGATCAAAATTCAATACAAATTTTTAAAATTTTAAAGTAGAAAAATTATTTGTTTGCAGAAAAATGTTGAAAAATGTCGTAAAATCAATCCTAATATCTAAAAAACTATAAAAATTTAACACTAAGCTTATATTACAGTAATTTTTTAAAAACTTAAAATTGGGCACCTCTCTTCAAAAATCCTGGCTACGCCCCTGTCATTCAGCAAACAATTAAAATTTACATCATTTCAGAATCCTTTTGCAGACAAAAGATCTGAAAACTAACAAAAAAACTTTAATTATACTTTTTGTATATTCTGCGGAGAGAATCAAGTAAGCAAGTTTACCATGGATGATTGGCTTAACTGGATAAAGACTAAATGTAATGAGCTGAAGTGCTTCGGTGGCGCATGGGTTAAGAACTTGGTTCCTGAATAACATCATTATTTTGAGACTAGAAGGATGACATAGACAATAGACAAATCATTAACATTATCACAATCCTAACTAAAACCCGGAAAATCGTTCACAAAAATTCTAGTGTCGCTTGACAACTACACTTCCTCATAAATTATTATCCCAAATTTTTTTTACTCATCTCAAATTTCAATTCATTTCCATTTGGATACATTTAAATGTACGTGATTTCATGTTACGAGTATCTTGACGGCAATTTTTTATTTCCATCTCAGCGAACGTTGACGTCATGATTCTATCCTTTTTTCATTGTAGATTACTTTTGGGAATGAATAAACGATCAATTTGGGCATATGGCGTTATGTTACAATAAGATTGGGCACATGATGCTTCATATGACACTCGATAGATACGCACTATAAAAAATGCTTGTATCGCTGGATGGGGGAAATTACAGATTTCCACTATTCGCATTTTCTTTTCAGGAAATTGAATAAGAAAAATGGAATCAAGAAGTTTATAAATTCTCTTCTGTGTTCATGCATTGTTGAAGCTTTTCTTATTTATTCTGTCATTACTACATACAGAAAGGATCGTTCACATATGACGTCTATCGTTAATTTTTTGACTCCCCTCTTTCTTGTGTCACAAAATGTTCCATACAAAAAATTATTTTTGAAGCATCACAGCTTCTTGACCTCACTGCTCCCTCAAAGCTGGACGACACTTATAAACGACCCCAAATGGAGATAAGAACACCATGCTGAACTTGAAAATCTGCATGTATTTACATTTTCATTTAAATTTTTAGTTCCATTCTTCATAAATTTAAGCTTTATTTTTCATTCTTTCATGTTGTTGGCATTTAGTAAATGAATTCATTCATACTGAGTGCTGTTGAACAATTTTTTTGTGTATGTTCACGGAAGCTGCTTTTATTGCATTTGATTTATTAGTCTCCCATTTTCATACAAACAAGATGCAAAAGCAATTAAATGTTCCTTAAAAAATATTCACTCGATTGTGATGACTTCTAGCATACAAAAAAAAAGTTTTTTTGTGCTGTGCATTATTTAAAGGTACATCTGGTATTGAGGCGGCATTCATGTTTATTCAGTGAGAATCTTCATAAACTTGATGGATTTTTTTTTCAATGAGAATCTGAAGAAATGGAATTGTTTTTAATGAATATTTCTTAAAAGTAATTTTTTGTAAATACTTACAGATACTCAGCTGTTAAGAGGGATTTAAAACAGTTATATTTGAGGGATTTCAGAGAAAATTTAAATCTATTTTGAAAAAATCTGTGAAAGCATTTAAGATTTTTCTGATTTTCTGAATTGAACGTTCTTCCTTCTTCTTTTTATTGAGAAATCAGCTTATTTAATTATTTTTCAAAAGAAAGCCTAACGTTAAAGATTCTTTCAAAGTCTAGGGTTTAAAATTTCCGATTGCCTACAATGAACTATACAAAGAAGACTTCGTTGGCCGTACAGATCTATTCTGATCCATGACCTCCCTCAGACGTCGCCTAAAGCTGGTTCTATCGCTGACTACCGCCTGCCAATTTTCAATACCAAGTGCAATACTGTCTCGATCAACAGCTTCCTTCCATGAGTTATTTGGCAGCCCACAAAGCAAGCTAAACTTTTAAAAGGATAATTTAGGGTTAATTTCGTAGGCAGGCCTTGATTTGTAATTAATTTAACAGCGAATGCTTTTTTTAAATTATAATCCCAGCACATAAAAATAGGGGTTGTTCGCAAATTGCGTCACGCAAAAAAAATTACGTTACGTAATTTGCAAACGACTCCTATTACCTCCACATATTTAAAAAAACTTCGTGATATAATTTTGATTACATCTGTACACCTACTTGCATCAAAAATAAAGTTTTTAAACCACACAGATCACTCGACTGAATTGATAATTTTCATACCAAAAGACATCCCATTTACTTTCCAATCTGAACTATTTAAAGAATTTCCCAGGGGGAAGATAACACGGCGTAAAACTTTTACGCCTGGCCTGGCGTAAAATTTTTGTAGGCATTTGCGAATAGAACTTTTAGTTACATCTTGTTAAACACATAAATATAAGAACTTTAGAATCTTTCCCCCCCAGATATTACCAAAGGATTAGCAGTTATTGGTCAAAAAGAGTTTGGCGTAAAAAACTTTTTTGGCGTAAAATCACTTTTCTACGCCGTGTTATCTTCCCCCTGGAATTTCCATTACTTTTACATAAGAAAACTTTCTCTATTCATGATTCAATGACAATTTCCTATTCAATTGATTCTTCAATTTATTTTTAATTGACTTGCAAAAAGTCTTAAGAAGTCGTTGAAAACTTTCGAATGATTTAATTTTTCCTCTTGAGAAATTAAAAGTTTCAAATGCTAATTGAAATGGCTGCAATTTCATTACTCAAAGTTTCCAGTTACAAAAAAAATCTGTTTTTCAATTATGAACGCAATATCATTCGGAAATAAGTTGGTGTAGAAGGAACTAGATGTAATAAAATTCCATCGTACTTATTATGGCATAAGGAAGAGAAAAAATTGCTTATGAAGTTTTTATTAAATAGAATTTTAAATTACAAGCATTTTTAGTGTTGGAAGAGATTTTTTTTGTGAAAGGAATAAATGCAGAACACAAAGAAGGATATTGAGATATATTTTACTTTTATATTGCAAGAAAAGATCCAAAAATTCAGAAGCTGGAGAGTCAATAGCTGTTAACAGATCCAGGCCGGTCTATGTCATGATCCACTCAACCAGGTACCTGCTAACAATAATACTATAGAAAAAAATCTAATTATGACGTCCAGAAATCCAGTTCACTAATTCAACAATAAAATTACTAAATGCTTCAACAAATTTAATATTTTAATGTCTTTGACCCTTTTTCTTTTTTTGTTGGAAATGGCAATAAAATCGTAATTGAACTTTTTTCCTTCAAAAGAACCAATCTTTAAACAAGAATGAAAAATTTGTCAATAAAGAATTTCAAATATGTCAAAAAGTATATGTGACAATATGATTTTCCATATGAACGGCTTCTTGAGATGCTTTCGTCTATAGTGTACAATGCGCATTGACATTCTTGTAAGGATCAAAGGATAAATGTGAGATTTGTGGTACAATAAAATGTCAGAATTGAAAAATATATCTCTTGTAATGTGGGAAAGGGACAAAATAGAAAGAACAGCATGAAGAAAAGCTTAAGTTATTTTGGCATCATAATATTTTGTGAAATGATTTAAAAATGAGTGAGATTTTATTCTTGTTTTTCAAAGATTTTTTTACATAGTTTTAAGTTGGAATTTAATGGGCTTATGAGCATGATCTATTTTTTTTATTTTTAAAATATTGTTTTTGTATATAATCCGTCCTTCTCTTTTGTCACATTTGTATGGAGTATCACACAGCTTATCACACTCATATAAAGAATATGATAAATTTCAAATTCTGTTTAAGCACCTATAACATTTTTAATTTCATAATTTTCTTGGTAAATAGCTCACAATATTGTGCTTATCTTATCGTCTTCAGTTTGTAAATGTGGCAAAGCATTAAGGAAGACAGAGGCGTAGCCAGAAATTTTCATGAGGGGGTGCACGAAAATTTTTTTCTTTAAAAATTATTTATCTTCCTGTTAATTATTTTTCAAAAATTTTGTTAGTAAAATTTTTTTTTTTCATGTGGACTTGTATAGACTTTTGATTTGACCCCGAACCCCCCCCCCCCCCCCCCCCCTTGGCTACGCTCCTGATTGAACGAAATTCCTTTGTGAAAAGAATTAAATTGCTTTGTATCAAATAAATGTGTACTTTGGTTTCTCAAAAAAATATTTACCTAGATACAATTTATTTCAATTATATGATTGCATTCATATTTCGATGATTCAGCTGAACCATACTAATTTCGAATATTCGAAGGGTCATAACTTTTAGGGGTGTTAATCAATCTCTTTCAAACATTTTTGTACTTTTATTTGGCTCCGTGACAGGCAAGTGACAGGAGAATCGATTTTTTGTTAAAAATTGACCTTTTTCGCGATATTTAGGCTCTGGTGCTTACCACAAGTGGAAGAATAGATTTCTTGAAATAGATTTTTATAGTTCCTATATCAAACTTTTAAATTAATAAAAAAAAACTTAGAGTAATAGAGTTTCATAGTTTAGTCAATGCATGTACATTTTAGAGGGCTATAAATTTTAAAAATGTTCAAAAATTTCACTTTTTTGACAATACCTCTGTTTTTGTTCGTTATCATATTTTCCCACTAAAGTGTTAGTAACTAATTGAGAACATTTTTTTAGTTAAAAATATTTTTAATTACTAAACCTTCAAAATCTTACTATCCAAACATACGAAAATTCTAAATTAAAATATTTTTATCTTTCAATCAAAAATTGCTAAAAATTAGGAAAAAAATCCAAAATCGTACGGAAACTGTTTTTTACAAATTTAACTATATTTTTATGATTTTAGTAAAAAAAATTGTCAAAATTTCCCTATGTGCGCTTGTGGTATGATTTCAGTGGAAATATAAATATCTATACTTTGATGTATTTGATTTTAAAATACAAAATAAATTTTAAAAAATAAGCATAGTTTATCAGTCAGTAACAATTAATTAGCTGAAATCAAAGAATATTGGGAAAATATAAAATATTTAAAAAAATTAATTTTGTGGCTTGCAAATTATTTTTTATTTAAACTGATTTAATCAGACAGTTCTAAAATAATTAAATTATGAGCCATGACAACATATGTAATGATTTAATCTGCAAAACATATCGTCACAATACATTCTATGCTTCATATGGCATGGCGTACATCTTTTCAATCGATTATCTGGTGCTTCAGCAAAACGTCTTATCACCATTTTAGACACAGTCGTAACTCCATTTATTTCCATTGTAGATGAATTCAATTCTACTTCAATCCCTACTGGGAGGCTTGCTGGATTAAGAGATGCTAGGTCGCAGCTAAAGCCTTTGTTATTTCCTTGATTAAACAAATTCAATGCCATTTTAATTAACTGTTTTTCTTTTTTGACAATTTAATTTTTTTAAATTTTTCTTTGTTGAACTTATCAATTATGGTTTATAAATGACTCGTGCATTTTATTGTTCATGTATTTATAGCACTGAAAAATTCAAAATGTTATAATTTTGTTATATTTGAAAATGTAAACTTTATTGTGGTGAATTACGTTTGTCAATTACAGTGTCCAACCTATTTAGGTTATATTGGATAACGTGAAAGATAACATGTACAAAATATATAGGTAAACACTAACACAATGATAGAAAATAGTTCAATATTTCGTTGCAAAAATTTATGCATTAAATTGAGTATTTATAGAAGAAGAGCACTGAAAAATTCAAACTTTATCAATTGAAATTAAATAAATTTGAAAACCTGAATAAATTTTAAAATTCTTATAAAATGCGCCTACGTTTTTAGTTATCGAACTATACGATAATTTCGAAGTGTACTTATTCTGACAAATCCAAAATAAAAGTTATTTCCTTCTTTTTAGTCCACGGAAAAATAAATTCTTTTATACAGTATTCTATGAGAAAAACGTGGTTTTTTTTATTTGAAAAAATGGATTTTTTTATATTGTAAATTCTGGTTAAAATCAAATTTTTTTACTTTGTCTAGAAAATTGTTGACTTTTTATGGACAAAAAAATTTTAACAAAATTTTGTTAACAGCATTATCAGAAACTTTATTATTTAGTAAACATTTTTTCGATCAATTTAATTAATTAATTAACTCATATTTTCGACTATAAACTGTAACAATGACAAACTTTTATAAACTGTTACTTGAATAATAGATTGAAAAACATTTAATGAGTATGATCAAAGCTATTAGTATCAATTAATAACAACAAATAGCAGTAAATAGCTAAAAAAAATTAAGAACTTTAAGAATTGACAGTTTTCAAATACAAAAATTTTTTGTAAACAAAGAAAATAAAATGTGCATAAAATATACATGAAAATAGAATTCCCAAAAATGCAGTAAACAACATCATGAAATAAATCTGGAGTGAATGTCTTATTATTCCATGACTGTGACGCAAACACAAAAATATTCTATTAACAAGAAGACAATGCGAAGTGTTATGCGTATTCTTATTATAAACAAGTCTAAATCACCACATATTTTGGGAAAAAAAATTCAATAAAAGCAAGTTGTTGCCAAAATGAAAAGACATCTTTCAATATGAGAGAAGAAGAATCAGTAAAAGTGAATTTAAAGACATTCAAGAGAATTTTTCATGTGAATTCTCATAAAAAAATATTAAATTAAGATGGAACGGTAAGAGCATCGAATTCAAAAAGGCATAAATATTTATGATTTCAATTGACTTATTTTATGAATATTCTCATAAATGCTCAATGATAATGATGATGATTGTAGCATCAAGTGTTGCTGAAAGCTCCTCATCAAAAACATTAAAGCAACATTGGAGTTTATTAACTGCGGCATTGCTTCAATGTTTCACCTCAATGTTTCAGAGCGCCTCAATTGTCAGTCACTTTAAAACTTCTATTCACAACAAGCAGCACAAAATTTTAAAGAATTTAATTTTATTTAATTTTAAGCATTTCAACACGACGACCAAGTTTAAAAACTTTACTAACTTTTCCTGTGATGTGTAACTAACTTGAAGTACTTGGGCAATAGCTGTAAATATCAATTTTAATGTAATTATTTGGCTGAAAATCAATTCTCTTATTAATAATTCATCAACAAATGAAAAAATAAAAACAAGCGGAAGAGAAAAAAAAGAAAAAAAATCAACATTGGAATTTAATATAAAAATGTATCTCACACAAAATGCTCAAATACTGGCCGAGCACATGCCATGGAATCATGAGAATCAACTCGACAAACTGTCAGATAAAAGTCCAATGAAAAAATGGTCTGGACAAGTAGGATCTGAGATATCAGATCAGGTAAACAAAAAAAGGCAGTATAATAAATTTAAATTGTATTTAAATGTCAAAAAGATTGTGTGACATATTTCGTTGTACAATTTAAGTCTATTCTTCTTCCTTCATTCACATATTTTTAATTTTGTTTGTCAACTTATCACATTTGTAGATTCAGCATCTGTGTGCGCAGTTTTTCAAAGATAAGCTACGACGGGAAGGTTTACTATCTAGGAATGTTTCAATATTAATAGAAGTACATCCAGCAAAGGCCTTCCACATCCGCAATATCTTAATGATTTTTAATAGAATGGCATTGGAATTGGAGAGAATGCATCCGAGGACATTTGCAAATATCTCAGTTGTACCTGAAGAGGCGCCTGACTTACTTGATAGCATTGGAAAGACGCTGTTTAGACAGGAGGAAGTTACTTGGGGAAAAATTATCAGTTTCTTAACACTTGCTTCTGCATTTATCGTTGATTGTGTGAAAAATGGACAGCATGACTTTATACAGCCGCTAATTGATGAAACGTGTATAATCCTCAATGAAGAAGCCGGTTCTTGGATAGAATCTCAAGGTGGTCTAAATTCGCTAATTGAACACATTAAACCTGTTAGATCTGATCATATTTCCGTCTTGGGATTAATGGAAGTACTTGTTGGATTCCTTGTCATAACCCATTGGTCGTGGATTATTGTAAAATTTTTAGGAACTCGAATTTCAAATTACTTGTGATTAATCCTTTTGTTATTAACAAATCTCTTTTGTTAAATCTATTTTTTTTTGTACTTTTAATTGCATACTTAATGTTAATTTTTTAAATTGTGGTGTAATAAATTCATCAAGCGCTTTTTTGCACTTATGAAGTACTTGTTAGACAGGCACAGTTTGGGTAGAGTCTTAGTATGTTAACTTGCCAGTTAAGCTATAACAGGTAGCTATAATGTGACTCCTAGGAATGAAATTTTGAACTAACAGTGCAATCAGATAAATCCCAAGCAAGAACGACTTGCTTCTATTTTTAGACAGGAATAAATTCCAAAATTTATTCAATACACACATATTTTAAGAAAAAGATTGGCAGATTTTGACAGAAATGAAATTACTTTGAGATTTATATACTGAGTAGCTCCAATACAAAATGCTTGAGAATCATCTGGGTAAATGAATATTTTTAGTAGTTACCGAGCACGTTCACATGATGCCTGAAGTGTTTCACAGTGCTTAATGAATATAAGCTGTATCATTTTCATAGCTAATAAGGGATAATATTGAATGAATCATAGTGAGTCTCAATGGGTAACAGTTTATTAGCAAAAGCTTAAGTCATTTGACATTATGACTTAAATAGAAGTGGCTATTATTACTTTTAAGTCATTCATACACGTAACATCTTCATTAAATAATATTTTATATATCGTAAAGGCGTTTCTGTAGTGAGATGTCAATGAATTTGGCAATTAGTCGTCAATTATTTACAAATCTGTTTTGAGACGTCCGATGATGAATAAATAACGCTAAATGAAGATGTTAACTACAAAAATGGAAATCAGTAATATGTGAAGTTTTTTCTTACACATGTTTGTTTCCACAACATCGATGTTATCAAGGTATTTTCGTGGGTCAAATAAAATCTGATTCAGAACAACTAATGCTCAAATACATTTTGAATATTCAAAACTTAATCATATCAATGTCTAATTTTAATGATATATCATCAAGTCAATGACTTGACTAACCCTTCTTTAACAATTAAGTCTAGTTTTGATAATCTGAATTATTTTGGGTTAGTAACTGTAATGTCGTGAGTATCGTACGAATCCTTGATATAATGATTGAGAGATCGGCTTCTAATGGGAATCAAACCCACGTACTCACTCAAAGAGTGATACAAATTTCCAGTCTGTTACTTAACCACTCGGCCACAGAGACCTCTCGCTCTGGCAGATTCACTTACATATGGTTCGATACCCTAGATTCCACTCTGCTCAGACACCACAGTAACTCATATTAGTTAGGATATCTAAAAGTCATTAAATGCTAAATAAGATCTTACGATAAGATAGACAAACTGTGTTGTGCTAAAAAGATAACATACGATTATGAAGATGACTGTGTTTCAATGTGGTTCAGTAGCACAGTAATCGAGAGTTTATATACCTGAAATTATAAATCCAACAGAAGATTCATCAAAATTTTTATTATTTCATCTATATCAGTAATATAGCAATGTGCTCACTGATATTATGTTCTAATTAAAATGCCACCACAAAGGCTTACGCTTAAAAACAGTGCCAAAGAAAGCTTTCTGGTTTAGCTCAAATTCAAATTTACTTTTAAAAGCATTACAAGGTCTGTAGTGTTTACATGTATTAAACGTGTCAATTACATGTCTAACTATAGAAGTATTAGAAAAAAATCGTAAACGACCTTGAGAGCATTATCAGAAACTTTGAACTTCTGTGTAAAAAAAAGATTGTAAAAAACACTCTGTAATAAAATTTGCCAGTCATTTAGACATCTTTAAGATCCTACCCGTCAACAAGTGCAAAAATTCGCCTCCAGTGACTTATTAATAGCTTACTTATTCTGTTAACTGTTACCTCTTTCTTTTGAAGAATAAATCGGTGATAATTAGTTTGAAAAAAGGAATTAAAATCTTTTCATGTCTTTGTTTTCGTGAGTGTGAGGGAGGAAAGAAGAAAAATAATTTTTATTATGATTATTATTACCACAATTTACATGATAAAGAAGTTACAAATGTCTTAACAAGTTGAAATGTTGAGCAAATTACATTATTATATTAAATTAGATCACAGAAACAATATTTTTCGACAAATGAATCTTTTACGCATCCTTTTGTGTAAGTGCTTATTCGACTGATTGTACCGGTTAGCTTTGTTTCCTCGTTTATTTCGTCCAGCCGCACAGTCGCTTCAAATCTGAAAGGGAAGATGGATGAATGTCATTAGAATAATGTTGAGATATGATTCATGTTGATGATTAGTGTTTTTATTTATTTTACAGCTATTTCCCGCCAAAACTCTTGGCACAGTCATGAAAAAATCTCCATCCAAAATTGTTTCAACAATCAATTTTCATGAAGGCATAAAAACCACTGATCCCTTTCAATAATCATAAAAGTTGTGCCATAGAAACATGAAAATGCTCTAAAGCTCTAATGACACTTCACATTCGATCTAAAAATATCAACTTACTCTGATCTCGGTCCAGGTTTCGTCGTTATTTTCAACGTAATGTCATAAATTTTTTTCCGCCCTTTGGGTGGCTTAAGTGTTCGTGCTCCTTTCTTATCCTCATTAGGTGCTTTAAAGACATTATCATTTAATACGTGCATATGTGCTGATACAATTGAATTTAAGTAAAGAAAATGACATGCTTTGTGTGGCTTCACAATATCATTGATAGTTTTTACAACAAATCGTGCTGCTCTGTGGATAGAAAAGGATGAAAAATTTAAAAATAGAACCAAATAAATTTCAGACCTTCATTATGCATACCTTTGAACTCGATGATCAGAGCTCGACAGTTCTAATTTCTCGTAGCACGTGCACCAATGGCTGCGTAATAAAAATGGAAATAGAATATTTTCATATGCAAATTTACTTAAAGCAAAAAGTCATTAAAATGAATTATTTATCAGGCAACTGGCAATAAAAAAATTCTACAACCTTTCTTAACGGATTGATATACAGTACCTTTCAATTCCAGCCGAATCACACGTACGTTGCTCGGGAATTTCTAAAAACAAACTGATTCCCCGAGGCAATGTGATTCCACCACGTTCCATCAATTCTTCTGAACGCTTACGGATCTTCTCATTTGCTAATGAGTCTTCGTCCAAATGTGTTAAATCTTTCAGCGTCTCATAGACATCATAATGTGTAGTAAGTCTTCTTGAATTGCGTTTAAAATTTCTTACAGCTAATCGATATTTCATTTTAAATGATTTTGGAAATATTGCGAATAAAAATGCTGTGGAAAGAAGTTGAAAATTTTTTTTATTAAAATAATGGAAAAAGTCATTAAATATTCATGATGGTTTCGTACCAAACGATGGCGAGATTCAAAGATAAATAATGAACGAGAGATATAACAAAAGGGGATCCATTTAAAATCCCCGTGTGCTCAATTTTAATTACTCCTCATCATATTAATTAAATTGAAAGAGAAGGCTCTTGTGATGACAATTTATTATCAGCATATACATGAAAAACTTTTATTTCATTATTACCAAGTTCTCAACATGTGAGAAACTGATGTGCTTTTATGATGGGGTGTAGCCAAGAGAAAAGAGGGGGTAAGAGGATTGTAATAATGTGAGGATTGTGCAAATTCTTGTCATATCGACAACAACACTCTAAAGTAATAGTTAAAAGATCAGCTTCTGGTAGGAATCGAACCCACGACCTCACAAAAGAGGGTTATAGATATCCGGTTTGTTGACTAACCACTTGGCCACAAATACCTTACTCTCGCACTAGTAGATTTACCTAAATATGGCTTAATACCCCAGATTCCACTCCACTCAGTCACCACAGGTGGTCATAAAATAATCATCAATGGAAATTATTCTTCAATTTTCTAGAGTTTTTGAAACTAAAATTCTAAATCCCCCTTCCACATTTTTCCATTCATATACCAAGAACCTCAAAAAAAATCCGACTATGCCCCTGCTTTTATGATTTAAAATGAAAAGATTTTCAAGGAACAGATATTGCCATTTGAGTAAAGATTACATACGTTATGCATTTGATGAGATTATGATATCTTTTCAACAATTAATGCCATTTTCTCCTTATGCACTTAAATATGCAGTTCAAAAGATGTCATTGTTCCAATTTACATAATCTATGGAACTTGTTGAATAACGAACGTGACGAGTATCTTCTTGTCAATAAGTAAATAAAATGTTATAATGACTTTTTAACAAGAGGATGAAAAAATAATTTTCCATAACTTTTACAACCTAGTAAAAATGTAATAAACTTGAATGGAGATGACGAAGATATGCTAAAAAATTTAGCTCTCCATCGTGTTTGCATAGTTCCTATTAATGCAGAGCTATTTTTAATGGCTTTCAAAAACATTTTAGGAGCACTATAACCATGTAGATTTCTAACTATGGGGCCAAATCTAGAATATGTTATTAAGTTTTACATGAACTGTACATAATTTTGCTTTATATGTGGAAGGCTGTTTCTAAAAGTTTAACATTAACTGATCGATAATATCGAGAACAGGTACATTTCTGACAGTATATTGACACTAATTGACCAAATATCAGAATAAAATACAGAAAAATCTCTTAACTATTGAATTATATCCATTTCTCTTTTTATATCATGCACATTATCATTGTATAGCAAATCAGATTGAAACTCGTCCTCCAATAGCCTTCAATTCTTTTGTATAATGCGAAATAAAGAAGCCTTATCGTTCAAATAATTCTATATTGAGGCAATAAACATTTTTCTCAACACGCATTAAATTCAAAAGCATTAAGGCTTAAGATATTATCTCGTGCCGCTCGTTAAATTTCCATCCAAGTTCCATCATGAATAAGTAAGAAGGAGAATATTACAAATCTATACTCACGCAATCTTTCTTCGACCATTCCCTGAAATGTTGTTTGACGAAATGATCCAAAGCGCATGCCATGATCACTTAACATTAATAAAATTGTCTTATCTAAATATTGCTCATCCTTCATAAATGTCAATAATTTACTTAAGTCATCATCAATGAGCATGGGATAATTAATGTAGTCGTGTGTCATCGAGGATGTCCAAAAGAAGGAGAAAAATAATTCATTTGACATGCTTTTGATGAACTTTCTTAAATATCCATCCATAAAAACATTGAATGGTGTTCGGTGACCCAGACACAACTTGTAATTACCAACTTTATTATGTGCAATCTCTTTTTCCATTTGATAGAGTATTGTGCGGAAGTAGTAATCAACTGGTTGCTTATCGAATCCACTTTTAAAGTAATTAAATAATGATAATGCTGCCGAGTCCTCAGCAAATAATGTGCTATAACCTTTGTTCTTAAAGTCATTCCATACAAAATGACAATTATCAAAATAGTATGCTGAGGCATTTGAGGAGAGGCAGGCAGATGCAAGTTCGTCTGATGAGAGACCAGAGAGGAGAGGAATCAAGTTTGGATAGGTGTTGTCATCGATTTTATTGTAACCGTGTAACTCGATTCCCTCTAATTCATCGACAACCGTTGTCAGTGTCTTGTTCATCATCCGATGATAATTGAGCTTGGAAACGGAATCAATGCCGAGAATCATAATATTGTACTTGTCGTCAAGATTTGCTTGCTTTGATTTTATTCCCTCATCCTCGTCAGTTTCATCATCATTAAATTTGGCTGGGAAGAAGCTGTGATAGTCTGTATAAATTTGTGTCTGATTATGATTTTCACAAAATACTTGAATATATTCGGAATCAATTTTTGTGTGCTGTCCAAAGTGCAGTGAGTTTAATGTCTCATTCTTAACGACTAAGTAGTCCGTGAGTCTTGTGAATGGTGCATAATAACATTGTAGTTGATCAGATGATACATTATAAAACTTTTTCAATTCAGCTTCGGTTACATTAATCCACAGGTATTTTTCATCTGATGCTGTTAATGGCGGTACTCCGCATTTTATGTGCTTTGGCTTGTCTGATGGGAAGAAACTTTTAATTTGATCTGACATCACATCCATCTTAACAATACGACATCCAGATGTTTTTACAAAATAATTCTCATCAATAACCTCCTCGACGTCATTGTAGTCCTCTTCCTTACCCAAAAATAATCGCGGAATTTTCGTGTAATGTGAAATGTCATCCAAATGATTTGATGTATAATCAATTAAGTATAATGATGATAAAACAATGATTCCTATGACTAGAATACGATACAGAACTGCCTTCCTTATCATTAGTGATGTAGGCCACTTCCATTTGGCCTTTATGTTCCTTAATGCCATCATTTTGATGTAAATTTTTTCTTGGTATTTTACTCAATTTTTATTTCAAAACTTCATCAATTTTACAGTAAAATGATTTCCTTTTTTTACGATACGTAAAAACTTTTTCCTTCCTCTTCTTTTGAGTTCAACTTTTCTGATAGCTAAATGTGAACTTTACACATTTGTTACTTTTAATGTTTATTCACAACAAAACTGGAAGTATTTAGCATTTTTCAACACACACAATATGGATCAAAAATTTGGAAATTGAGAATGAAGGGAATTAAATTTTCTTCGTTCTCGACAGGATGTTGAAAACATGAAACAAATTTGTTTTAACAAGTACGGAATCAAGGTAAAATTGTATGTTGTTGTATGTTTTTGTGAAATTATAAAGAGAATTGACTAAAAATGTTCTTTTTTGTTAACAACGAATTAATTTTTTTCACTTTTCAATTTCAATGCTTACTTTGTCAAATAATAAAAATTAAAGTAACTAGTCTACACGCGAACTTCCACAAGAATAAGATTTTCTTCATTCAAAATAAAAATTTTTCTGCAAACCAAAGAAAAATATTTTTTTCCTATAGCCTTTCATCTCCTCCTCGTGATTTTGCGCGTTTTGCATCTCACGTACGTTTCCTAGGAAACAACATCCTCGGATGAAAATTTTCTCTCACTATGCTGTGCATTCGTTTACTCTCTGTTTATTTTCTACAATCACATGGCTTTTGTTTGGGAAATTCATAGACGTGTACACTATGATAGTATTTAATGCGGTATATGCCAGACACGTTGGCGATCAATTGTTCTAAAAATTAGAGATGTGATCTCTCTGACTGATTTACGTTTTATGGAGAATTTTTGGATAAAAATAAGCATGTCGTGTATTATGTGTAATACAATTTATTGTAATAAACTATGACTAAGGTGATTATCAAAAATAAAATATGTGACTAAAGAGGAAATTTTCATCCTAGCTATGAGAATTATTGCTCACTTATGACGTCCATAAAAAAGTAGAATTTTAAGACTCACCCTTCCTCATGGCATAAATTTTTAATTCAATAATGGACGCCATAAATTAATGACCCGTTATTTCTTTCCTATGAAAATTTTGTAACTCAAATACCAAAATTCAAAAAAATTATAGACATCATATACGAACGTCCTCACAAACATTCTTAAAAAATAAAGTAAATCAACAATTTCATTTCCTTTAAGGAAAAACTCACAATAAATTCTCATTCTCAAAGGTACTTACAACATTTCTTGGAAGCACTAACATTTTTCGACTAAAGAGTCATAATTCTCTCAAAAGGAGTTGCCTGAAATACTCAAAACGAAATTTTCTCCCTTCCACATAAATTCCTTCATACGAGTGTTTTAATAATTTAAATTCTCAGGTAAGATCACCCAGAAAATCTTTGAGATTTATGGTACATTTCTTAAGGGCATGTATCCAATTATGAGACGCATTACCATTTTGCGTACGAAATGCTATGGTGTAGTTTGTTTATGATTCCCAAGAATGTGTGTAATTTTACATGCTTTGTTCAGTTTTGTTACACTTTGCATATCAGATGTGTCAATTTAAATATAAAACTAATGAATTAATATTTAAGGATAATTTAATGCTGATTAATGGCAGGGATGTATCCAAAAAAATTTATGGTTCAAATTTTTCTTATGAAAGGAAATTTTTCGAGAATGTGTGATTTTTTTTATCAAAACGACCAAACTCCTAATTTGTCAAATTTAATAAAATTTTCTATCAAGGAAGGAGGTTTGACTTCCAAAACCCCTCTGGCTAAGCCACCTGAATGACATAGTTTTAGAGCTAAACATAATCATATTTGCATTGTTCATACAGTTGAAATTTAGGTGAAGCCTCAGGGGCGTAACAAGGGTAGGGTACGTGGAGTATTTTCCCGAGGTACCACGCTTTAGGGGTCACAAATTCAAATAGTTCTTAACCCTTCTTCTAGAAATTAGTAGGAAATTTAAGGATTTTTTCTTAAAAAACCATAACAAATTAAGAAAATTTTCATGGATATATTGACCCCCAAAATTCACCCCCTGGCTAAGCCCCTGGACTTGACCATTTCAGAGAATTAAAATACGATTCAGAATCCTTGAATTTGACTTACTGATACTATTTAAGGGGTCTTTCGCTTATTACTTTACACAAAACAGCGTCTTTTTAGACTCCCTCCACCTCGTTACAAATTTTCAACGAAAAAAATTCTTTAGTTCAGTCTATTAAATGAACGACCCCTAAAACTCTATTCAAAATCTGGAACGCATACGAAAATCTGCCCAGTAACAAATTTACTTCAAAAACACTTCAACAGTTTCTTCTAAAAAACATTTGAAGTGCTTTCAAAATCATCATACGAAAATCAAGGAAATCATATGTATACACACATTAAATAGCAAAGCAATAAGACTCATGTTCAAAACGTGTTTACAAAAAAAGCTGAAAATGTGAGCTGTTAATTTTTATAGCTTTGCTGTTTTGACTTTTTTGTGAAAAATAATGATTACTTTGGATGATTAAATGCGGCAATTTTCAAGCAGCAAGATGTGGGTGGTTGCTTATGAAAATGGTTTGAAGTGGAAAATGATACTGGTTATTCAGCATGCTGCATTATTATATTGTTAGAGGCAGGGGCGTAGCCAAGATTTTTGAAGGGGCCCAATTTTTTATTTTTGTAAAAATCACTGTAATATAAACTTTGTATCAAATTTTTATACTTTTTTAAACATTAAGATTGATTTTGCAAGTAGTATGCAACATATTTCTGTAAAAAAATAATATTTCGATTTCAAAAATAAAAAAAAAATAAAAATTTGTATTGAATTTTGATCTCAAGGGGGGAGGATGCCTGTGCACCTAAGGACCACCCCCTGGCTACGCCCCTGGTTAGAAGTTCCCAAGCTGAACTGCATAGACGATAACCCCAAAAAATTCTGTTCAGATCACAAAATAGTTTATTAAGTCAGTCACTGAACTTCAATTTCCACTCCGCGGACTGAATTCTAACGCTAAATATTCAAAGGAACTAGTGTCACGGACCCATGGCCCTGGGCATCGTCTAAAAAACTTAAAAAATTCTATATAAATGGGCGCATAAAAACAATAGGGCCCTCGAACTTTATTTACAGGGGTAAAAATATGACCCAGGACGACAGAAACCCTTGTCGCGCAACTGAGTTAGTCGACGCAAATATAACAAAAATAATCATTTTTCACTCGTAATTCATCAAAACTTGTGCCAATTTTTCATTTGGCATATGATCTAAATCAATCATTTCACAGGAAACCCTTCAATACAGATCCATCACACAAATCTATTGAGACGAAATAA
This sequence comes from Chironomus tentans, assembly GCA_963573255.1. Classification (NCBI taxonomy): domain Eukaryota; kingdom Metazoa; phylum Arthropoda; class Insecta; order Diptera; family Chironomidae; genus Chironomus; species Chironomus tentans. The sequence continues at coordinate 29,294,067 of OY754303.1, read as the reverse complement.
TAATTAAAAAAATATTTGAAAGAAAAGAAACAAATCTCATTTCATGGTCAAGTAGTCATCCCGACATGACGCTAATTCAATTCGTCTGAGGCTAAACAATGACAAGACATTCATCATTAATTCAATTTTCATTTCTTTTATTCATCTTCAATAAATTTTTATTTTTTGCTCTTCTCGTAAACGAAATAAAACTTTTAATATAAACGATTCAGTCAATTTAAAATGTGCAACTGCAAGCAAATAATTTTATAGACGATTCACTCGTAAACAATGACGATGATGATGAAGTGATGAAACTTTAAATTTCACTGGATATTTATATATTTTTCTTTACAAGATGCAAGTGAACGAAAGAAAGCAATTGCCAGAGAATTAGATATAAAGCTGTGAGATGAGATGCAATATGCCTACAACATGCTGGAAAATAAATATTAAAAAAAGCAAATTTGCATTTCCATCATCGTTCAGTTTGCATATGCATGGAAATTTCTCTTCTTTATGAGCATCTTTATATTTGTTCTTGTGGAGATGAATGTTTAAATTTAGTATTTCAAAACCTAAAAATAAGTTTATGAAAATGAGATGGAAATAATGTGTAGAGAAGTAAAGGTTATATTACCGGTTAAAGAAAATTAATTACTGTGCTGAAAATTTCTAATATTAGAAACAGACAATTTAATTACTCCGTAGCTACGGAGTTGTAACTACTTACGCACATTTTTATTAACTTTTTCAATTTCTTTGCTACTGTGTGCTACGATGATTTAATTACAATTTTTTATGAGATTTCAAAGCCTTGAGTCTAAGATAGTATGGAAAAAAATCTTAGTTCTCTCAATTTTGTAAAAGAAAGATTCTCTTGAAAGTGGCAGACTATCTGGTAACAAATTGACATTTTTCTAGTCCGGGTAGCACATAATCAGTATAACGACATCATTGTGCTAATTTTTGAGCATTAGGTTATCTAAAAAGTGCATTGACTCAATCAAAATCATTTGTTTTGAATTATTCTTATTAAGTTCTTTCCGGTTCTTTCTCAAAGATAAGTCTATTGCTGCATATTAAGTACAGGGATCCCCGCTTCACAAAAATTCAATTTTCATACCCTGTTTTTACGTTATAAGCCACTACTAATTACTAAGCCAGTAGCTTAGTTAAAAAATGGGTTCTAAAAAAGTTGTTGTTCTCGTTACTAAGCCACTATCAAAAATTCGTTAATTAAACTACATAGAAAAATTTAATTGCTATTTAATGATATGATTTGAAGATTTTTTTTTGCTTGTTTACATTTTTTTATCAAGCCACTACTCGTTATTAAGCCTTTTTTGAGAAATTTCAAACTTTTTTTCTCAAGCTAGCCACTGGCTTTTAACGTAAAAACAGGGTATGGATTTTGGGGTTCCAAACAATTATGTAATGGAATAAACTCCCCTGTGATAGAAACAAAATAGAGATTTATTGTAATTTTGGAAGATTTCCGAATAAAGTTTTAATTATGATTATAGCTTGGATTTTAGAACTGCATCCCGAACCTGTGAAGCTATTCAGCATATATACTTATAAAAATTTCTAATTAATTTCCAGTAAATGCTGTCTATCCTATGTTAATTTTATTATTACAGACTGCAGCATTTAAATTTCTTCAATAAATTTTACTTCTGTCTCAGCATAGACTCATCTAGTTCTATTCTATACTATGGTGGTCTCATATAGTGCGAAAAAATTTGTTCAAAACAATTCAACGCGCCACAAAAACAATAATTAGTCACTCAAAAAAATTTCCATGACTCAGTTTGAACTCTTAAGTACTCAAATTACAATAATACAGCAACAGACTCAAACAGCCATAAGCTATACATAATTTGCTCTAATTCCATTTATTGATAACAAGTTCTCCACTTGAGAATCAAAAAAATTCCCATAAGAGTACGGCGACTAAATTTCACTTGATTATTTTTCCTATTTTGTGAGTCTGTTTAGAGATGAAAGCAATGAATGTCGGTCGAATTTCAAAGCAATATTCAATGATTATTTAGAAATTAGTATTTTTGTATTGCATTGATGTATATTTGTCGGCCTTTGATCTCTTTGATGTAAAGTGCAGCGGAGAAATGATGAATTGTGTGTTGTAACTTATTTTTGGGAAATGTAACAAAAATTATGAAGGTTCAGATGTGAATTTTTTGGGGGCTTTGGAACAAACGTTTGGAAGTTAAAGTAAACAAGTTTCGCAATACATGTTGATTAGTTTCTTTTGTGTACATATTATTTTTCAGAATAGTAGCAGCAGATGCAAATAGTGGATATTTTATTTAAAAAATCCATTTATAAGCTGTGGAGGCTTTAGGATATTCCGTACTGCTACAAATGACTATTTTAGAAATGGCTGCTAAGTAGTTTTAAATATACTGTCAGCTTTGTTGCCGTGTGTTTTACCCCTGAGTATGTGTCGATCAGGAAACTCCTTACATTCATTATTTTCATAGGATGTCCGCTTTCAGATGATTAACTATTCAATCAACATTCTTATTTAATTTAAAATCCACAAAAAAAAATGTAACCGGATTAATAAACTAACCCATACAATGTAACTGCCTACAATATCCTCTACATGATCTATAGCTACAAAAAATTTCTTCAAATACAATTCATTCATCAAGGCTCATTATTGTCTCAAGAGTTTCCGTTTCTATATCTTGAAAATAATCCTTTCGTTCCTTTCTCTAAAACAAAAATCCATCATTCATTCTCAAAAGGGATTGTCTATGCCAGCCTGAGCTACGCATGACGCACAAAAAAATCTAAACAAGGAACAGAGATCTGTAATAAAAAAAATTAATGAATTTCATTCTTCACTGTCCATGTTTATCGTCACTTTCTATATGTGTAACTGCCATCAACATGTAGCACGTGTTTGTTACAAAAATAAACTAAAGAAGTAGAAAATAAAGAAAGAAAATTGTTCATCCTTTCTCAATGTGACGCTATTTGCTTCTGTTTGTGAATGAACGTGTGAATGAATCGAGATGAAGGCTGGGTAGATATCTGGATTTTAAATTTTATTCTCAGTTTCTTTTTTGTTTTGAAGGAAGTTAGTCAAGGATTGGAGAACAAAAAATGTTCAAAATTTTAATAGTTTTTTTTTAAATTTGAAAAAGAAGGTCCGATTTGAACTATCTGTGTTCCATACAGTGCCCCAAAAATCGTTCTCAGGAATCAGAATAACCTACTTCAGTTCCTTGAGCATACATTGCTACATATCTCATATGATTTCAATAACGGTAAGGTTTTACATTTTGTTAGAATTTTTGACTAAATTCTTCTAAAGGTCCCAAAAAATATTTCAAATTCTACAAGAATTTCCTTCGTGTTTAGGAACAGGAAGTTAGGAATCACATCAAAATAATTCCACTTCCATTTTTTGTCTATATCTATTTCGGTTTTAATTGTTTTATGTCTTCTTCTTCCTTTCATTCTATACATTTCTTCTTTTTTTAATTTTCTAAAAAGACAAGTAGTCAGTCACACAAAAAAAACGTGCCAATGAATGCTAATGATAATGACTTAACCATAGAAATACGATATACAATAAAGACGAGTTGAATGTTCAAGATGTGGCATCAAATGGCTTGTGCCTTCCACGGCATATTGTCGAGATGATGAATTTCACATGCTGAAGATGAAACAGGAAGGAAACATTACAAACACAACCGTACGCATCATGAAATGTTTTAGGAAAATAATTCAAGCATCGCCGATGTAAGTTGAGAGAATTTCTTCTGATCAAAATAAATGCATGAAAAAAAGATGAACAGATGCAGTCGTGTGCTCATCATCATAAAGAATTGTCATTCACTGGAAGTAAAAAAAAGGTTCATTGAATGTGTAACACAAGTTTAAGTACACTTAATAAAAATAAAAGAGAGGAGAAAGAAGGAACGAGAAAGAGAAGAGTGAATTAATATAGTGACAATGAAATCTTATTGTGCGTACTATAAATAAGTTATGTGTGGCATTACAATGAAATTCAAGAAATAAGAACCCAAATTTCCGCCCTCAGATTTTTTCAGTAGAAATCTGAAATCTTTTTATTACTCACAATAATATTTTTCTATGATCGTATCATTTAATAATCATGTAGAACGCTGTGTGTAGAATCTGCGTGTTATCTATACGATCATCATTAATTGCTTTTTTCTTTGCATGAATTTTTTACTATTTTATGTATTTAATATTCAGATATCAATTTAAAATAAAAGACCTCATAAACAAGTATCATGTTTTGGAAATTTCATTGGCTTCGAAGAACGGTCCCATGATAAATAAAGTTTGTCGTTAAATTGCCTATCAAATTTTATTCATGATAATTTGCTCATTGGGATTTTTAAATTTAATGCCTTGTATTTCTGATTATTATGAAGTTAGACTTAAATGTTCAATATTTGAAAACTTAATACAATTTTTAAACCAAGCAGCATAGCAAGGACTTTCAACACCCTGTCAATTCACATAAGTATTTTCAAATTTATTGTTTGGAAAAATTTAGGGAGGATTTTCTGTTTATTTACCCGGGGCTACGTACCCCGTTGTTCCCGTTGAAGGGCTGAAAAATAATTTCCAACTTTAAGGGGAGTCTATAGCTTCATATTTGTCTCAGATCTAATAAAATTCCATATTTAATGGTCATCATTTGTGAACGACTCCAAAATATAGTATTTGTGCTAATATACAGGGTAAAGAATAGAACTCGATATAGGTATTTAGGGATCGTTCGCAAATTACGTCACGCTTTAGGGGGGAGGGGGGTCCAAATACAAAATTTTTCTTTCTATGGAAAATTTGTGACAAGGGGGGAGGGGGGATTGAAAAAGTCGATTTTTTGGGTGACGTAATTTACGAACGACCTCTTATTTACAGGGGTTCTACATTCAGGAATATTCTGGCTCATAAATAAATATCTCAGAAGTAGTTGTCTCTAGCTGACTTCACAAAAATCCTTTTGTAGACTAAAAACTAATAACCTTAAAAATAAATTGGTATCTCCAAAAAAAACCACCAAAATGTAATCCTATTTGAGTATTCATTTATCTAATTTAAGACCATATTATGCAAATCCTCATTATGAATCCAAGTCGATTGAGCATTTGCAATAAAGACGTCCGCAAAAAAAGAATCTAATCGCAATGTCAAATCCACAACATATTTCAACAAGTGGCGACACACCTTACAAAGTTGTTCCAATTCGTTTTAGCACAACAACAGAAATTAAATGAAACGATGGAGAGACGGAGGAATAAACCGTAATGCATAAATTATAGAAATGTTTGAATTATTCTAATTTTAAACCTTTCACAATGGCATTTCGTGAATTTCTAAATAATGCTTAAGTATCGTACTTCGTAGGAAATTTACGATGGCATTCATCGATGTAATAAAGGCTTTAATAATGATCTATAAAAAATCAAATGAAAATGTTTGAGGCATCTGCTAAAGCCCCTTCTTATATTTTCTCGACTTTAATGGAAATAAGTCCTAAAACTAAGTATAAGTAATTAAAATTCAATGCTCGTCGTTCCAATAAAAAAGAAAATATTTTTTTTAAAATATGAAAATATTCAAATTGAGCGTTTGACGTTGGATGCCTCACAGCAACAAATCGAAGCCAAAAAAATTGTCGATTATCGTTTGAATTTATTAGACCTGACTCCACTAATAGGCACTAAATACTTTTCACATGTCCAATGCGTGGGGAAAAAATGTTTTTGCAAAAAAAAATTATTCAGCAGCAGTTTTGTTTTGGAAACTTACCGACTTACTTACTTACATTTAATTTTAATTAATCTGATTCTTTTTAATTTCATTCACGTCTGCAGACTTAAAGACAGAGAAATTAATATGAAGTCAGTGAATAAAATTTATTGTCGCAAAGTCTGATTTACATGCACACACAAATTCTTCGTGATCACAAAAATTTGATGTCGATAAATTAAAATTAACATGAATTGCCATTTTGCATAAAAAGGTGGATCCATTCTGACCACCCATAGAACTTCTCGTTAGATAAATTTTGTAGATTTTGATGCAAATTTTGTTATTTTTTTTGAAAATTTTATTGTCGTAATAAAAAAATGTTTAGAAGTTTTTATTGCTGTTGTTGACGGATGACTTGATGTGACTCGGAGAGAAAATGTAAAAGCAAAATATTTTGAAAATCTAGGAAATTAGAACTGACGGTCAAATAATTAATGAGTGCTGTTTTATGGCTTAACTAAGATTTAATAAATATTTTTCAAGGAATAGTTGAAGCAAATTTTAGAAAATAAATCTTTTGTTGACTAGATTTCAAGTAACATGAACTTAGGCGTCTATCCAAATTATCATTTATATAGAAAGTTCCTACATTCTTAAATATATTTTTTTTTATAAAACTGTTTTCAAAATGTTATTTGAAACCACTTTAAAAAATATTTTTTAATATTTATATATTGACAAGTTGTCATGTGTCTTCAAATGGTTCGTTTGCTAAGTGGCACCCCATCGATTGGTCGGTTCTTAGTCCGAGCATTTTTTAAATGTTTTTTAACGGTTTAAATATTTTAAAACTAAAAAAAATAGAATTCCAATTCAAAAATTGTGTTTAAAATTTTCTATTAAAATTTAAAAATATTAACATTTTATTGAATTTTAAATATTAATAATTATTATTGAAATTGAAAAAAATCTGAAATGTGCGGCACTTCAAACAATACGAATAAATATGTTTTTGTCTTTATTTACATTCCTTTATATTTTCAAATTTTTACTATTGACGCAGCTTGATTCCCTGTACACAATTGTACATAAATGTACAACCAAGGGCATATTCAAAACGTGTATCTTTAGGTACAATTTTTGTTTTTAGAAATAAAAAAGCATCTTAACCTCTATGCCATTGCTGCTGTTAATTGTAATCATTTAATTAATTTACATTAAAATTTTATTTTAAACTATATTTTTGAATTATTTGAAGTTTTGACTGTAATAGTTAACCAAGGAAACAAGTAGTTTTCATCTGTTTTTGTGGGATGGTTCGGCACAGGGGTATTTCCTGGGGGTGGAGGTAGTTTTGGGGTCAAACCTTCCTCCATTTTTTGAAACCAATACTAGTTTAAAACAAAAAGGTCATGATTTGAAAAACCACTCCCAAAAAAACATCCTGGATACGACCCTGATTTGGTAGTTCACTATTTTCTCGAGAATCTACCAAAACTGCACTCAAAGATTGAGTTTCACTTTGCAACAAATTATTCTACTCAGGAAACAGTCAACAAATTTTTAAATTTAATATTTATTTACCTTAAATTCTGCATAGAAACGAGCCTTATTAATCCATCATAGCATTAAAAATTCAATTCTAAATAGTAAAGACTACGTGCAGTAATAAACGAACAGACGAATAATGAATCGTAAAATGTCCATTATTATTTATTAATTTTTAAACAATTCATAAAAAAAATTCTTTAAATACTTTTCATCAGAAGCACAAAGTGACATTCAATACCTCAACAGATATTTTACGACGGAACCTGAAAATAAATGCTTAACAAGCTTCTCATTTTTAACGATCAAATAAGACAAATTAATTGGGAATAATAAAGTTTTCTATTTTAATTTATATCGAATTAATTTATTTTAAGTTTTACATCATTTTCAGTTTTTAGAGTTTGTCGTGTCTATAAATCCTACACATCATCATAAGGAAAATTTTTATTTTACATAAAGAATTTACATTTCTCTCAGCATTTGTTGTTCCACCGCATATGAACATAAATCTTACTCTCAATTAAATATATTTTATGAATGAAATTTTTCATCATCTGATTAGAAACTACACTCGGTGCTTTTGCGAAATGATCGTATCTCTATATTTACAGCTACTAGCTACTTGAATGCAATGAAGAATATTTTACACGATTTATCATTTATTTCTTGCATACATCTTCCTTCGTACACAGGCTTGTCATGTTCAGTATATTATTTTTGTGTATATTTTTCGTAAATTTGTTTTATTGCCATTTAGTTCTACTGCCACCATCTGTTTTGTTTGTAATGTGTCGAGTTGAGACACATGTACATTATTCACATGCTGCATACATACAGATGCAGTCGAATGTTGTTGCATCTCTCAATTTCTCTTTTAATTACATTTGACTTTTGACTGGCATCAACATTTTCTTACATAAATCAATGCATTTTATGGAAAGTGATGTGTTAAGTCACTACATTATAGATGATGATCACTTAAATGAGCTTGTGGCCGACAATGACGTGACGTTTCTCATTATCTTCTATGTATACATTTCCAGCTGGACTATTTGACACTCGAACGCTTCCTTTTGGATCTTTTAATGACTCCTTTCCAGCTGCAATGAAATTAATGCCGGAAGATTAGACTTTTTTCATCTATGAACCGTGAATTATTGTCTTATTTCATAACAAACTATCGTCGTGATAATAAATCAAAAAGCTTTACATTTAACATAAGTCGCATGCAGAATTAATTTTTAAAGTTCCTCAATAATTTCGCAAAATGGGCATTAAAAAATTATGGAAAATTAAAATTCATAAAAATCCATCCATTTGCCAAATATCTTCCATATAAAAGCAGAATTCCATTACGTAAGGAAGAAGAAAATAAACAACAAAAAAAACACAAATAAAAAAATATAATCACAATAATTTTTCTTATGCTTAACATGCAGACGATTTCTTACGTGACTAAATTATGACAATGAGCAAAAAAGCTGTTTTTTTTTGTTATTGTTATTAGATAGCGTCTGTATTTTTGGACGCAATTGAGACTGATCAGAAAGAAGATGTGAGAAGTGAAATTGTAAATCTTTTATTCTCGCACATTACTTGGCAGTTCCATTAGCCAGATACTATAACGTAAATTAAATGTGTTAAATGAGAAATATGGACTGCAAATAAAATTCTCGGTACGAACGGAATCAATTTATGGTGTTTAAAATTATATTTTTCATGTGAATCTCTGTGCTTTGATATTTCAACAAGAAATTAATTTTGTTGAAGTTCTCGTTTTGGAGTAAATTGTAAATCGATTAATAAATTAGGAGGAAATTGCGAAAGCTATGGGCAAAAATGCTACTGACCCTCTTTCGGAAGAGTAATTGCCGATACTACACCCACCAAGCTATTTCTCTTTCAATCTTATTTCCTATGGTTTACTCTGGTATTTAATACGTGGAAAATAGTGTCGTAAATTGAAATACTTAGAAGATGAGTATGAGTAATGAATCTACTAACTTCCTTTCCAGTATAGAAAGTGTTTAAACAATTTTTCAAACACTTAACCCCAAAAATTTTACAATTTACGTATTCAAACAAGCAAATTTTCAAAACAGCTCCAAAAAACATTCTTAATAACTTAAAACATTGACACAAAACAGACATTAAATGATAAATATCGCATGCATTTGACAGAAAACAAGAACGAATTTTTATGAATTTTGTGACTTTCCAAAAGTTTATCGTTACATTGCCAAAAAAATGAGAAATGAGTTAGCATACACAATACCACAAAATCTTACCTATAAGATCTTCTAAATAAACACAACGTACTTCGATTTGTCTCGGTCCCAAGCAGTTATTTCTCGATGATGGATCGTCAATGAATATCGTTGCACTTTCCGTTGGTGGATTTGCCAGTCTTGCCATTAGCTGCTGTGATAAATGTTCAATGTCTGTTTGAAGAAAAAGAGGAATTAATTTTATGTTTGTGCCATTTGACCGTAAATTGATCTCCGCCTTGTTACACGAGAACTTGATATTTTTGCTGTTCTGCTTTATGTTTGGCAATATCATTCACTCATAAATTCTAACGATTTCAGTTTCTTATCTTTTTTTAATGAATTAAAGCCACAAGAAGGTTTCATTTCTTCTTTTATGGGTAATTGAAAACATGTGTAGCAACAGAAACAGCAGAAAGAGACGAATATGATGTTTTGCCAAAAATTGTCAACCGCCTTGAGCTATTCAAAACTTCTGTTTTTTAGGGATTATGTTATTTTACTGTGTTTCTTCCTGTTCTTTTACAAGATTTTTCTTCCGAAACTTGATACTTTTTACAAGAAAATCAACAAATTATTGAAGTTCAAATTTTGAACTTAGCACAAAAATTCAATTTCATAAAAACCGTTAATTTATCATATTCAGTCATCTTAACTTAGCATATAGACTACCTAACTCAAATGAGGATAGAAAGCTCTGTAACCCTATCCAATCTCTCAAAAGCCATTTGTTTCGTATCATGCAGTATCTTCCCATCTCCAAAAAATGCTACATAGAGCATGTCAAAAAGAATCCACCTTCAATCAATTTCCTGTCACATCCCAGAGATAAATTTTTCAGCTCTTTCATTTCTCGTCTCTTTATACAGTTGGATTTTAATTTAAGACATAAAACACATTCAGTTTCCTGTTATTACATAACAGCCTTCCCCAAAATACTTTTTTAATTATGACGAAAAAAAATATTTTGTGTGACAGCTTTATTTTCAATTCTAGAACTGTTGCTAAGAATAATGACTTGTCCATAAAGTTGTTAATTGATGGATTTAGATTTCCATTGAATGGAGACAATGGGCTTCCTTATCGGGTCGCTTTGCATCTTTTGTTTGAAGACAAATGTTCATGAAATTTTAATTTATTGTTTCGGTGGCTATAAAAATTTTTTTCAAATGACTTATGCAATATTTTGTTTGAATTTTAAATTCCAGATTATTCTGGAAATATTTTTTTGGGTTTTTATTGGAATGTGCTTGTGCTTGTCGATAAAATAAGAATTTCTGAGAGTAGTAGTAGAAGTATATTATTTCATTTATATTGATACTGTGCTGTGTCCCAACTTAAAATTGAGTGTGAATTACTTCCTAGATCATACAAAATCAGGAACTGACACAGCAGACTATTATTTAGAAATTTAAAACCAAATAAATTAAAAAATTTCCCAAAGAAAATTCAACAAGTTTTTCCCCCAAAAAACTGGAATACTTCAATTGATATCTCATGTCATCTAACGGAAACGAAATAACGGGGTTCGGAAAAAGTTAATTACAGTTTCTCTAAAGGAAGGAAGTTAATGAAATTTTTAATTGAACCGACGAAAATTAAATGAACAAAATTTGAAGTATTTCAATGCGCAAAAAAATCAACTTGAATTTTCTCTTCCCAGAAACAATAAAAGAAACGAGAAAATTTTCATTTAAAATAACAAACAGCACATCACTGATTTTTCCTTGTCAAGCACATTTGCAGAATAAATCGTCAGATGAAAAATCTTTGATACCGAAAACTATACTGACGTTGAGTTGTTAAACAGTTGATTGAGTGCTGAATGGTATGAGACGATTGGCGTCGTTGATATTTTAGACAGTTTCAGATCTAAGGAATTAATTAGAGGTTTGCAGTTGAACTGGGGACTTGAAAATTGATTGGGATCATATTTGAGCCTTTTTTTGATGGACCGAGCAGTCTATGACTAGAGAAAGATATTTAAGAAGTTGTAGCTTCGTTATGTTCTACCTTGCGTACTAAAGATCCATTTGGTACCTATTTATATTTAACCATTGAATCTTCATCAATGGGGGTCTATCTAAAATTTTCGAAACTCGATCATTTTTCTCATAACTGTTAAGGCATCCTCATCCAAATTGATATAAAACATTCGCAGCTCGGATCCATAGTTCTTTTAAGACGTCTTTTAAGTAATTAAATTTGCATAATATCATGATATGCTAGTCAATTTGTGTTATTTAGCACCAATTTATTAAACGTTCTCATATTAATTTTAATCAATTTTTTTTCGGTCTTTTTCTACTTTAAGCTTTAATTTTTGAACAAAAATGAAAAGGTTTAAAAAATTTGCATAAAATTATCTCCTACTCAGAAGAGCCAGAAAGTGGACTTTAATTTATTTTAAGAGTCTTGATTGATGAAAAGTCATTAAACTTCTCTCCACACCTTTTTGTCATTAAATTTTTATGTTCTAGTGTCATTTATAATCTGAAACGATATTGATCTTGTTACTTTACGACGTATTTTTGCGGATCGGAGACCAATAAGCATAAATCAGGAGTGAAATTACAATAAAAAGAGACTTACCAGTGTCAAACTGTTTCTTGATTTTTCGCCATTGACGAACATAATTAATGGAAATGATTGCAGTAACAATAAAGAATAAGAGACAGGCAATAATTGCGAGGATTAATGTTACGAGTTGCCAGTCCCACAACAGGAGTTCTTCTTCTCTTGATTCAGCCGCCTCGGCAGAAAATGATTCCATTGTACTCATTACGCGGTGGTGATCCTGAATTAATTAAAAATCATCGAATTAATTATTGGTGGACATAAATCAGAAAGTTTATGGTTAAAGGGCGCTTCCTGGAGATTTTGTGGGAATTTTTATTACCGTAAAAAATTGCTTACCTTTTTGAGAGTCGTCCTATCAGTCGCCATCAGCATAGACTTACTCCAATCAATATCAACAGAATTGATCGGTCGACATACTGTATCTAAATGTCGTTGACATGGACGGATAACAATTTGATGTCTATTACATTTTGTACATGGCACACATTCATCTAAATTTGAATCCCAATATTCGTGATGTGTGCATATTGAATTTCCTAATACTAGTGGAATCAGTGATATTAATACTATAGACAGTAAAGTGATGTGATGATTTTGGAGATGGGAATAATTTATTGATGACATTCGATGACTTTTGCTTCGATGTCGTTTGTCGCTTACATTTTCACTCATTTTTATATTCTGTAAAATAATTTAAACAATTCATTAATTAATTTGTGGTTTTAAATTGCCCATGTAATTTTTGTGGCTTTTATGACTTTGCGCCACTGATTGAAAATGTAAAGAAAGGAGAGGAAGAAGCAATGTTGGATAAAACAGGAAGCAACAATTTATTGAAATTTCTTCATTGCTTAATTACTTGCTTATTTTTTTCTCATTCTCCCCTCGTTCTATTAATTATTTATGACTCGCATGCTCTCACTTCTCATTTGGTATTCCTCGCAGTTAGCTATGCTAGCTTGACAATCATAATAATGTCGACGACGATCATATGCATCGAATGCAATTTTTTTTTTGTTTCTTTGCATTCAACAAAAGAAGATTTTAGGCAACTGAAATTTTATAAACAAGAATTTGCTTCTTTGATTCCATAAGTATACAGCCCACATTAAAGTGTTTAATAACAAACACCAACTAACTAATGCAGCACACTCAGTGCATCGAACCTCGAAAATATATATTCTTATTGTTTTATCAGCGATTCGAAGAATTTCATATTTCCTTATTTTTAAGCTAATGTTCAAATGGCTGTTTAGGATTGATATGCTTGTCAGCTAATTTATGAAAGAGTGTGCAATCGATTTTTGATTGTGATTAAAATTGCAGCGAGAATGCTAATCAAAATTTTTATCTTCAATTTTCATGCAGTTTTGGCAGAGATTTTTTGTTATTCAATGTGTGATTTATAATTTTAACATTTTAGTAAACAAAGATTGGCGTTTCATCAGTCCACACTGGTCTAAAATCGAAAAAAAAGTGCAATGGACCCCTTTTTGGAAAAGGTTCACCAAAATTCTTTAAATATGTCTCATTTGAAAGCTGGTACAAGTAGGAACAAATTCCCAAAGTTTCAGACATTTTGGTTCATCTGGTTCCGTATGGCAGTTCCTTAAAGTTGAAGTAGGTGATTTTCTTAGAATTTTTTTGAACTCATTTGAGCTCAATTTTCTCAAAAACTGCTCAATCAATTGAAAAACGGTTTTCTGTTTCTAAAAGGACATATAAATACCTTTAATTTAAGGTATTGATATGTAAAATTCGTTGTGTCTATGTAGAATTTTGGTGGAATATGTATGAAAATTTGGCGAAAAATGGGTCTACAAATCTTTGTATGTACAACAGAGCATCTCAAACTGAAAAGATACTAACCATTTTAGTTTTTTCTAATCGTAGAAGGTCCCAGCTTTACAAAATGGGGTAACATTTTACAAAAAAATTGCGAACGAAGGTATACTAGTCGATCAAATTTTGGTAAAAATGCGAAAAAATTAAATATTTAATTGCAAAATTTTACACAAAATTTTCACTTTTTACGCAAAATATGTCCAAATGTATTATTTTAAGTTATTTTGGCAATAGAAATCCATTTTTGACAGAATTTTGAAGAAATTTTTTGAAAAAGGCTGATTTTCAGCACCCTATGCTGGTTGTCGAGCAGCCCCTTTTTTGACTCACTTAAACTGTTATAACTTTTTTCATGATAAATATTTTTCAATTCTGTTTTCCATATTTGATAGTCTATTGCAAAACCTTTAAAATGATGTATAACACTTGATGGTTGTGTATGGTCTTGGTCATGTAATCGGCCTTGGTTTGTGAAAGACCCCATTTTAAAAAATTCTTTAAAAAACAATTTCTAGATATGACATTTAAAAACCAAACTATTCATTGTTTTTGTGTTTTTTATGTTTAGTTATGATAATTATTAGTATTAAAATTTAGATTTTGGAATTTTGAAACTTTTTGACGCCTACAGGTAGATTTTTTGGAATTAGCCCCTAGTCATTGTTTACTAGCTACCTGTGATCATCAGAAAATTTTCAAATTCCAAAATCTAAATTTTAATACTAATAATTATCATAACTAAACATAAAAAACACAAAAACAATGAATAGTTTGGTTTTTAAATGTCATATCTAGAAATTGTTTTTTAAAGAATTTTTTAAAATGGGGTCTTTCACAAACCAAGGCCGATTACATGACCAAGACCATACACAACCATCAAGTATTATACATCATTTTAAAGGTTTTGCAATAGACTATCAAATATGGAAAACAGAATTGAAAAATATTTATCATGAAAAAAGTTATAACAGTTTAAGTGAGTCAAAAAAGGGGCTGCTCGACAACCAGCATAGGGTGCTGAAAATCAGCCTTTTTCAAAAAATTTCTTCAAAATTCTGTCAAAAATGGATTTCTATTGCCAAAATAACTTAAAATAATACATTTGGACATATTTTGCGTAAAAAGTGAAAATTTTGTGTAAAATTTTGCAATTAAATATTTAATTTTTTCGCATTTTTACCAAAATTTGATCGACTAGTATACCTTCGTTCGCAATTTTTTGTAAAATGTTACCCCATTTTGTAAAGCTGGGACCTTCTACGATTAGAAAAAACTAAAATGGTTAGTATCTTTTCAGTTTGAGATGCTCTGTTGTACATACAAAGATTTGTAGACCCATTTTTCGCCAAATTTTCATACATATTCCACCAAAATTCTACATAGACACAACGAATTTTACATATCAATACCTTAAATTAAAGGTATTTATATGTCCTTTTAGAAACAGAAAACCGTTTTTCAATTGATTGAGCAGTTTTTGAGAAAATTGAGCTCAAATGAGTTCAAAAAAATTCTAAGAAAATCACCTACTTCAACTTTAAGGAACTGCCATACGGAACCAGATGAACCAAAATGTCTGAAACTTTGGGAATTTGTTCCTACTTGTACCAGCTTTCAAATGAGACATATTTAAAGAATTTTGGTGAACCTTTTCCAAAAAGGGGTCCATTGCACTTTTTTTTCGATTTTAGACCAGTGTGCAGTCTTGAAGTTATTGAGAACCATGAATTTTGAATTTATAATTTTTTTAAATTTCGATTTTCAGATTGTTTACTTTACGTAGGAATTTCAAAATACGTACGTAATTACGTAAAGAAATAATTGGCAAGTCTTTAAATAATTAAAATCCGTTAAAATCCCGTTAATTCCCATAAATCACAAATCTAAATAGCATATTTTACGCACATCCATCATAGTCAAAAAAAGAAATACATGAATTTTAATTGAAACAACAAGAGCTAAATTTGTTGTTTACACTCAATCATATGGTCACTTACTATCAAACGTATTTATTTAACTAAAGCATGACATTTTGAGAACATTCACAGATTATTTGAAATAAAAAGAAGAGCACGCGGAATTTATTCTCATCGTAATGAGCTGGCAGAGAAATAAATTACAATGAAACAGAAAATATTTCTCTTGTAATTTGTTAGCAAAATGATCGCCACTGCCGCATCTCAAATAAAATTTACGTCCTCATTTAATGTCGTCGTGAAATTCCTTCAAATTCTTTTTAATTTCAACATTATCAAATTAATTCTTCTGCCTTCGCCCCAATCAACAAGATGTGTTTTTACTACCTCTAATAAGATGAATGTGAGATAAACATTCGAGGAATATCAGCACTGCCATAAAACATGCAACGATTTACGAGAAAATATTCTCAAAAATGGAAATAAAATATGCGATTAATTAAAATTTGAGAAGGAGAGATTTCAGGTGAATGATATGCCGTTTATCTTGATTGAAGCAATACGTCTTGAGCAAGGGAAATCCTTTGTCATGAGTTGAATTTTTAAACAAATATTTCTTTGGAATTCGGTGATTTTTTGAGAGTCTTTTGAATTAGGGATTCTAAATTATTTGAGAACTATAAGAAAGTTCTCTTTGCTGCTCATTTTTCTGAGTTTATCATTGAACAGTGAGTTTAAAATAGATTTGAAGACCCAATCATCCTAGAAAATTGCCCTTGAATTTACTATATGAACGGTTCTGGTAGATACAGCGCATACCATCAGGATACAGTGGATATCAATGCTCTAGCAGATTTAAAACTTCAAAAATCTCCTTACAATATAATATTGGCTGTTATGATAGAATCAAGGGCGTTAACACTCGAAATTGATCTCAAAAAATTCTAAGACTTCTTCAGGAATCTTGAAATATCTCAAAGCTATTTATTTATAAACTAATTTTAGATTTTGTCATTTTGGACCATTGACGTAACCAGGAGGCTAGGGTTTTACCAACATTTTGTTCCAAAATTTAACTCCCCTCCCTGCCCCCCCCCCCTTTCTTCTAAAAAATTTTATTCCAGAGTTCACAGCAAGACAAGACCACTTGTCAAAAGATCAATTCATAATTCTCCTATTTTTTTACTAGTTATGGACGACAAAAATGCAAAGAAGTAGCTAAAAAGGAGGGTCTGACCTCTCGAGAGGGAATTGTTGATATTTCAAACTCGAGGGGGATCTGAACTTCTTTGGGGTCGTTCGTAAATTACGTCACGCTAAAAAACGACTTTTTCGACCCCCCCTCCCCCCCTTGTCACAAATTTTCCAAAGAAAAAAAATCTTTTGTTTGGACTGTCACAAATTCTTTGACCCCCCCTCCCCCCTAAAAGCGTGACGTAATTTGCGAACGACCCCTTTGGATACTTCCCTGGGCTGGGTTTCTTGGTATATCCCAACACCTAGTGTATAGCTTGGGGTAGGGGTACATCAAGAAACTCATTCCTGGCTACACCCTTGCATAAGTGACTCCCTTAAACCACTAAATAGCTGAAATTTCAAAACAATTCTCACTTTTATTCCAGCCGAGCATAAAAGTTATCAAGAACGCTACAATTCATTGCTTCACAAAGATCAAGCCCGTAAATCAAGCCGCCAAAAGATGAAAAAGAATTTCGTTAGCGGTAAATTCCTTTTTTACTTACATTTTTTGTACATTCTCATCCATGACGTTAATAATCCAATGTATAATGTTTATAATCATTAAATGTGCAATTTTTATCCAATTATCATGACATTTTATAGCTGCTCACATAATATTTCTCTCGATTGTAACAGTTTTTCTTTCGTTTTGTGAATTTAATTTTAATTAACTGACCATAAATGGCACTTTTTACACGTTTGTATTGCAGTTTCTTCACTTTATGTCCAAAATTAGTATTTAGCAGTACTGAATGCAGTCACGTCTTGTTGGAATCAATCGGAAGTTGCAATAGATTAATCAATATTGTTTTTATTTAAATTTTGTCACAATTGACCTTAAAATATCCAACTGACAGTGATTTACTGAATGTCTGGTCAGTTGATGCCTAACAATTTTTCATTTTTTTCGGTAACAAATTTCTTTGCTTTTCGGCAATTAATCTTTGCCGTCAATAAACATCAAAAAATCACTTTCTTATTTCACAAAGCACTTTTTCTTCTCGCAGCCTTCTTATGTGAATTTGTATAATCAGCGATTTGTCTCATTCAAGTTGACAAGTGTTTAAATCGTATTTCGTTTACAGATTTATATTTCTATCTCAATAGAAAAATTTTATGTATTTCTCTCATATATAATGAGCCTCAAACGTTTTTCTATTGAACGATCAGTGTACTTAATGCTCTTTTTCTACACAAGAATACACGTCTTGTCGTTTTCAACTTCTCAGCGAAACTGAAAAATCTTTTCACATTCTGTTTTGTGATTTTTTATTTTTATTTTTTTGAGTAAACGCAGGCATGAAGAAAAAAGATGTATATGAAAAAAAGGGAAGAGAGTGTAAACAGAAATTTTCGACATGCATTCGGGTAGTCACACATACTCTTACGATCCTTTCTGTTAGATTTGTTAATACGCGATCGTTTTACAGTAGCGCTCAAAAATATGTTGACTCTCACATTTTTGATCATAACTTTTAAACTACTCAATGAATCTTCATGAAATTTTCACCAAATATAGTATTTTGAATAATAAATAGAATAAAATAAGTTTGGATAAGTTAATTAAGCTAACCTAAAAAAATTGTTTTCGTTCGCTCAAAAGTATGTTGATTTTAAACAAATAATTTTTTTCGGGATATAATTTATTAATCTGATCTTGATAATAGCGAGTTGGATTGATCGTAGATTATTTCCTAAAAAAATTATGATACCAAAAAGGGTTTATTCCCTTATGACGTCCATCAAAACATAGGATTTTTAGACACCCTAAATAATGGACGTCATTAAGGCAGGAAGTTTAGGATTCTTCTTCCTCTGCTAAGGCGCACGTGGGCCCATTGGTTAAGGCGCGCGTAGAGAATGTCTAAAACCGACTCTATCCTTTGAAAACTTTTCCCTGGTGATCCCTTTCCGTCCACAAAATCTGCTGTTGTCACTCTAAGTACTGGGAATCCTGTAATCATCTAAACACATGGCCTACCCATCTCAAATGATTGCCTCTGGTCTTTAAAGACACCAAGCGCTTAAGAATTAATCCCAAAAAATCAACAAAAAAAAAAGAATCCCTGAGAAAGGAAGCAAGATATGTTAGGAGTATCAATATTATATCAGAGAAGACATCGAATTAAATAATCATATAATAGTCATATGAGTTAGAGAGAGAGTAACTTGAGCTTGACATCTAATCAATTTTCAAAACCCTCCTTTGTCAAAAAATCTGAGTGTTCAAGAACAATGTTGAACGTCATTTGTGAAATCTTTTGAATCGTTTCTGAAAGTCACTCAATATGCATTCACAAAGAGACACAACAAGTCTTGGTATTTTGTTTTTTTTTTCTTTAATATATTTCTGTTAATTTAATGAAACGTGTACAATAGTTTTTTTTTTCTTTACACAAAAAAGAATATTTCTTATAATTCGCTACAATAAGCTTATCGATCGATTTCACCAAAGACAACGTCAAGCGTTCCAATAATGGCTACGATATCAGCAAGCATGTGATTTTTACCGACTTTATCGATAGCAGCTAAATGAGCGAATCCAGGAGCTTTAATTTTACATCTATATGGTCTGCTGGAACCGTCTGATACTAAATAAACACCGAATTCACCTTTTGGTGCCTCAATGGCTGTATATGTGGATCCCGGTGGGACTTGATATCCTTGAGTGAAGAGTTTAAAGTGATGAATAAGAGCTTCCATTGATGTTTTCATTTCATGTCTTGATGGAGGTGTTAATTTTGCATCATCAACTTTAATTTCACCAGCTGGCATTTGGTTCAAACATTGCTCAATGATTCTAAGTGATTGACGCATTTCCTCACAACGAATCAAATAACGATCGTAGCAATCACCTTTAGTTCCAATTGGAACATCAAATTCTACTAAATGATAAGCATCATAAGGTTGAGTTTTTCTTAAATCCCACTTGATGCCAGATCCTCTCAACATTACACCACTGAAGCCATAATTAAGGGCATCTTCAGCTGATACGATACCAATATCTTGTGTTCTTTGGATCCACAAACGGTTAGTTGTAAGCAAATCTTCAGTTTCGTCTAATCTTTCGCCGAATTTCGATGCAAATTCGTAAATATCGTCGAGTAAACCTAATGGCATATCTTGAGAGACACCACCTGGTCTGACATAAGCTGCGTGCATACGAGCACCTGAAACACGTTCATAGAACTCCATCATCTTCTCACGTTCCTCGAAAAGCCAGAAAAAGGGTGTAATTGCTCCTACATCCAAAGCGTGTGTTCCAACAGCCATAATGTGATTCAAAATTCTAGTGAGCTCAGCAAACAGAACTGTAATCATTAAATTGTGTCATTAAATAAGGAGGATAATAGTGGAGAAGAGATGTCATACCTCGGATGTACTTTGCACGAATTGGAATATCGATGTTCAATAGCTTCTCAACAGCCAGAGAGTAACATTGCTCATTGCACATCATTGAGACATAATCAAGACTGCAAAAACAATTTAATTAACTCAATTAAGGAAGCACGAAAAGAAGAAGTGACTCTTACCGATCAAAATATGGTAATGCCTGAGTGTACGTCTTGTATTCAATGAGTTTTTCTGTACCACGATGTAAGAGTCCAATATGAGGATCAGCACGAACGACAGTCTCACCATCAAGTTCCAAAACCATACGCAAGACACCGTGAGCAGCTGGATGTTGTGGACCAAAATTAACACTCATATTACGGACATTTTTTTCCGGCAATGGTGCCATTTTTCCATTGTAAGGGGGGACTTTCCATTTTGATGTTACTTCATCAGGATACATGACAGCACCGCTGAATTGTTGTACAAATTCAGAATCTGGATACCAGCGAGCACCTCCTCTTGTTTGGCTGTAATCATAATAAATTGTATATTAATTAATACTGACGATTCGTATCAAAAAATATGGAAAATTATGCAATGAAAAAATTTTACAACAACAAAAAATATTGAAAATTGAGAATTTACTTTGCATTATACAGTGCACCGGCATTCTGAAGAACTGCTTTCGATAAATTGGCGCTTGCTGTCTTACGTGCGATGTTACTTAAAATTGAATAAGCCATTTTAAGAGCTTATATCACTTAATAAACATAAAAATTATTATTGTTATCGAAAGAAAACTTCAGCAACTTCAGAAAAAAAAATAATTTGAAATTTTTTTAGCCGTTATTTTTCAAACTTACTTTGTAGACCAGCTACGAATATAAAAATGCTCACGCAATTGTCAAATCATTATAGAAAGGTCAGTAGTTAATAAATTTTATATGTTTTCATAGCAAGAGCAAAGCCGTTATTTTCAAAAATTCATAGCTGAATTCAGCTAATTCAGCAACTATTCAGCTAAAAGTGCTGAATTCAGCTGTGAATTTTTGAAAATAACGACTTTGCTCATTCTTGTTAGAATTTTTAGGATCATGATCCTTTTATTTGTTCAACCCTGAGAGTCGTAGTGTAGAAAGACCAGCCCTGTGAAACGCAGCGTAAAAAACTAGCCCTGTTGTAGCGTAAAAGCTTATTTTTGTTGAAATCTTATAAATGAAATAAATTAAGAAATACAGTAAAAATGGACAATGCTATAATTATTATTGATTCTGATGACGAGGAATGTGCTAAAAAGGTGAATATTAATTAAATTAACAAGTTTAATTCCAAATAAATTCATTGTTTATAATTTTTTGCATTGTTTTGTAACATTTTTCAAAATTTGAAGGAAGCAAAGTCGAAAACTACAGTTTCGCAAGTAACTCCTCTAAATGGGAAGCGCCAAAATGATTTAGTCAATGAGAATGACTGTCCACCGATTAAGCAACGTCGAATACAGCCGCAAAAAATTGGAGAGGTTGAAAAGAAGGCAAAAGTTGAGACATCCAGTAGTCATGAGACAATTTCTGATCTAACAAGTAAAGACAGCTCAACATCAATCACAACCTATAAATCTACAGCCAGCGAAAGTGAATCACCAACAAAAGAGAATAAAACTGACGATATTCCATCAACCAGTACTGATGTAAAGAAGGAAAAGCACAAGAATGAAGTTACCAAAGAACTAGAAGCATTCATTAATGCATGCCGCAAAGCAGAAAACAACAGTGATATGAAGAAGATAATAAAAAGCAAATTAATGAAATATTATGATCTAGTTCATCCAGACTATTCAACGTCAAAATATCTTCGTAAGCTGCTTGAGGACACAGCATTAGCAATTTTACGTGATCCAAAAACTGTCTATTCCAAATTACAAGATGTCATTAACGAGTTAAAGTCTCGTAAGAATTGTGGTCCAGTGATTATTGTTGAACAGCCTAAAGTAGAAGTTGAAAAGGAACCAGAGAAAAATAGCGATGAGAATGGAGGAAGTGAGGATATTCAAACGACAGGTGATGAGAAAAAGGATAATCAGCTAAGGAAACTCAATAAAGCATTGACAAAGTTAAAGAAGGCAATTGAGGATCTCGAGGAAGCGGAAGTAAATTATGATGAGGAAGAAGATTCAGCCTATATGAAGAAAGTTCGATACGAAAAAAGAGCAGTTGAAGTAAGTAGAATAATCGATAAATTCAGGAACTAGACTGTACTAGACATGCTTCAATCGTTTCAGATCTACAATAAAATTTGTGAGATTACAGGAGAATCCACTCATGCTCATAGGATCGTAAAGCAACCAATCAAATTTAAAGGCTCAGACTATAAAGAATTCAATCGGCGGCTATCAAAAAAAATCAACAAAGAAAATGGATTTCCATGTTATTACGATGTCTATAGACTTTTAGATTTTTGTAATAAGGAGTACAAATATAAACTTATAAGGGATGAAATTCAGACCATTTCACAGCTTGCATTTGTTGAGGTTGGGAAATTATTGAAAGAGAGGAGGTGCAATGATCTTTATGAATCTGCTGAGCATTATGCCGGAAAGAATAAGGTAAGTATTACATAGAATATACTACAAAATATCAAATTCAAAAATTGCTTAATTTCCAACGGTTTTCAAAAATTCAAAATTATTAATTTTGACAAAATACTTTTAAATTTTCAAAATCCGTTAAATTTTTGAATAGTATTTTACTGTCCAATTTCATTCATTCAAGATATTTTAATTAAAACAAGTTGCTAATTGTTTATTAATTTTTAGGACCCCGCCAAAGAAGATCCTGAACTTAAATCTAAGCTGGAAAAAAATAAAGAAGATTACAAGAAGAGAACAGATGAGATTCTTCAATTGTAAGTTAATTAATATTTCTGTTGCTTCAACTTACTAATTGTTTTGTTAATTAATGACATTTACAGCTATGTAGCAAAACAATTAAAAGGCGAAAATGGCGAGGATGAAGATGTAGAAATGGGCGAATCAAGTAACTCAAAGGAAGTAAAAGCTGAAAATGGTTTAGGCGAAAAGGAGGAAATAGCAGATGAAGACCTACAAAATCGACCCACGAAAAGCATTTTAATCGACATAAAAACCGAATGTGATATAAATGAAGAGAATAACGACACACCAGTTATTGATTTAGCGATCTCACTTTGAAAGTCTTGGCACCTTGTTCATTAATTTATGTCTATTGCTTTTTGTCATCACTTTTGTTTAGTTTTGACCAACATTCGTGTATTTTTTTTCTGTTTGAATTTCAATGCTTAACACGTTTCAAGTGTCTGAAAATTTAAATTTTTTATGTTTATAATATTTAAAAGATTTTCTTTATTTTCATGTCCAATCCTTGGAATTTGCTTCCTTATTATACTGAGAACAGTAATAAACTAAAAATTCTGTTAATTTTTAAGATTATCAATTATGGATCTCGTTATCTCATAGTCCTCAGACACAAGCTTCTCAATGATGTCAAAATGATCAACTTCCAAAAATTTAATTTCCTTGACAAAATTTTTAATCGAACTTTCAGAAAACATTTTTGAATGTTCCTTGAATTTATCGCTCTCGTTAGCTCCAGCATAAATGTAAACAGCTACTTGATTATGCTTTAGGTATGAAAAATCATTATAAAGAGGCGATAGTTTGTGACAATTCTCATCAGTAATTGATAAGATATTTCCATCATTTGCTGCTTTTAAGTTCCTCAATTCTTTCAAGCAGTAAACTCCTGATATAAAGTAAGCATCAATTTTAACTGATCTCATTTCTGCCATGAATTCTGGCGAGAGAGCAAAAGCGCTGAAAAATAGGAACCAATGCTTTGAAATCCAAATTTTAATCCATCGTAAAAACTTACAGTAAATGAGCTCCAACACTGTGACCAGCAATAGAAATTCGTTTAATATTATTTTTGCGGACATACGAACCTATCCACTTGAAACATGTCTTAATTTGTTCCACAATATCTTCAACACCCACTTTAGGACACAAATCGTACTCAACGACAATCACGCGAATGGAATTTTTGATAAAAGGCTCGACAAAGAAGCTTGAATAATCTTTATCAAGCTCCTGCCAATATCCACCATGAATGAAGATGAATAAAGGAGCATCAGAAGGTAAATTATCACCATAAATATCAAGTTTCTCACGCTGAGATGATCCATAAGAAATGTTCAAGTGACAGTCATACTTCAGGCGATTTTCCTGAGATTCTGTAAATAAATATGATGCGTAATGATTTTCATAGGAACACAGCTATGCAGATAAGCACTAAAAAATTATGTGTCATTCTCAGATTGCATTATCAACCTTCTAGTCAAGATTATTTCAAGATTAAATTGGAATTATTTTAAATAAATTTTTAATTAAGGCACAGCACAGACTTACTAGAGCTTGAAAAGTTTAAGAAATAATTCAGCAATTCCTCGCGAATTTCAAATCGCTTAGAAAACAACGATGGCGTATATTGCCGTTCAAGTTCCTCGATTGTGAACATTTCAGAACGATAGTTAAAGGAGAACTGACAAAAATGCACAGAGAATGAAGAAATTGTTAAAGTTGAATGGCCATTCTCTCCTGTTTAATAATAAAGAGAGATGAAATTTCTTCTTATCGCTTATTAGATTGCTGTGAATGTTTCCAGATAAGTTTAATTGAGCATTTCTAATGTATGCCTTCCTTATCAATGCTCTCTAAAATTACAAAATTGTGGCTTTTGACAAAATAACTTTATTTATTAAATTATGAAGCCACAAAAATGGCAAAAAAAATCTACTCATTATTTTTTGGGTCGATTGTATAACCCGCCAAAATCCATCCACTGGATCCGTGAATTTGAACGGCTGGATGCGTACGCATTGGAAGAACTTGATAATTTCTCATAAAATTTGTTGTCAATCGGACATTAATTAATCCACTAGTGGCTTTAACTGCAGAATAGCATTCCATGAGAACTTCCTTGCATGTATGGAACAAAACGACCGGACGCCCAGGATTAACAAATGGAAGTAATTCCTTTAAAATTGGAAGTGGGTCTTCCTTTGAAACAATTGTGAGAGAATCGACTTTATTTCTGAGAACTTTTAATGCTTCTTCGTTTTCTTCTTGCCATTTCTGTTTCTTTAAATTTCTTTCATTTTCTTTTCTTTGTTGCCTTGTTTCGGTGGTCGGTTCCACTAAATCATTCTCATTTTCTACATTTTGCCTTTTCGATGGATTTAATTCGGTTTCATTATTGTCATTTCCATTCTCATGTTTCCTCTTCCTGCTATCAGTAACTTCAATTTTGTCAGAATCTTTCGCTTCTGTTAATTCTGCTGGACCTTGATAGAATTGACGTAAAACTGAATAGATATTAACGGATATACACTTCTTTAAGTGATCTTCAGACAAATTTAAAGCGAAAATAGCTTGTTTTTGAGGAAAATTCCCAGGATGCAAATGAATTAATTGAGCACTTCCTTCCTCGCCCATTGAGTTCAAAAATGCTGCAGGCACTAATCCACTAGTTCCAGATTCATAAAGAAGGAAATTTCCAGTTGGATTGATTCCAGAATATGAAATTAGCTGTGACAATGAATCTATTCTTAGTCCTAATGCCTTTTCTGGATCTTGCCGATAAAATATCTCTGCCAGTAATCTAATTGTTGGCTTTCTTATTTGTACAAATTCATGATACTTCTTTTCCTTCTTTTTGATGTATTTTTCTTGAGAATATTCAGTTTTCTCGTTAAATGACTTGGAATTTGCTATGATTGTGCCTATAATCTCCTTAGAATCGGACATTGTTTCCCTCAAGCTTAATACTTCATCATTTGAAAGAGTTTGTGACTATGGAAGGATAAAATAATTAAACATTTTAATAGATATTCAAGTTACAGCAGCAAAATTTTACCTTTCCGTCATCAACGATATTTCTATTATCTGATCCAGATTCCATACTTTTGAGAATCTCCTTGACATTTGTAGCACTATCGCATAGCTCTAATTCATTCAATCGCTTCTTTCCTGATTGCTTAAACTTCATTTTAAATGTTTGGAAGAAATCAGCACCTTCAATATTTCTTAATTCAACAATGTCTTTTCCTAAACTTATAGTTGATTCCAAATTATTGAATTTGTGTAACTTAGTAAAGTTTTGTCTCTGAACAATGATATACTGTCCAACTTGCACTTTATCACCCATTTTTAATGAATTAATTAAACTTTTGTCGGAAAATTTAAAGCACACGCTTGAAAAATAATTCAAAACAATCGAACAGGGGTCCTCACTTTGAATAATTGTTTGACCAGAGAAATTTCATATAAATCAAAGTTATGCAAACCGTGGACCCCTATAGTGTTGACCCCCTGAAATTTTTAAATTTTTAAAAAACCGTTGAAGTAAAATTTCCATAAAAATTTTCCTGCATTTTATTTCCAATCAAGAAGAAAATATTAGTGATTCAAATAGTCTTAGAAACTACAGAATAATGTGTAAATTATCTGTTAATACTCAAAAGTTAATAATAGTATAAGTAATTTTTGTCAAAAAGATTCTCCATTTCTCATAATATTCCACGCTGTACAATCAGATTGATTTTATCACCTGACGCCGCGATTAAAGGCACTGTCAAACAGCAATCGAAATCCACTGTTTTAGTTCCATTTACCTGTAAGAAATATATTATTATAATTTATAAAAATGACTAGAGAATAATGAGAAATGATGAACTTACTTGAATAATTCTATCATAAGGCTTGAGGACATTGACTGAGTCCGCAGGTCCTCCACTTCTAATTCTATTGATATAGACACCACGCTCGTACAATCCATCAGATACAGAAAATCCATAATCATCATAAACTTGATCCTTATAAAGTGTCACGTGAATAGTTTTCAACTGTCCATCGCTGTTGTTACTTCCACTGCGACTACTCGAGTTTGAAATTGCATCGGCTTTCATCAAGTTTAATGGACGTCTTTGAACTTCTGCATAGAGAGCTTGTGGTTGTGGCATTTTCTCATTTATTGACAATATTGAGTTTGTCATTTGATTACTACTAATATTGCTTCTTGACAGCCTCAATTCTATTACATCATTCTGAACTTGAAGCAATTTTGTGGCACATGACAAAGGCATTCCAACTATATTTTCATTATTAATCGCTAAAAGTGTGTCACCAATTTGAATTTGTCCAGTATTTGCAGCCACTCCATTTTCTGCTAATCCACTGATAATTATCGGCTTCTGTCCATCTTCATTTCCAGACAATGTTATTCCTAACGCGGAAGCACCATTCGGTTGTAATTTAACATTAAATACGTGAGGCTGTTGTGTGATAAATGAAGATGTCATCAGTGAGTTATTTGGGATAGGCTGAAAGACTGAATCTTCATTTTCTTCTGTCTGTGTTCCATGTGAACTCGTCGGTCCGATACTTAAACTCATCATTTTCTGTGCAGCTGCATAATCAACGTTATTATAGTTGACCAAGTCTGTCGCGGATATTGAATTTCCCATTACATCTTCTGATTGCTGTTCTGCTTTGTTTGGTTTCATTGTATTCCAAAATCGTGGTGCAGGCACGACTGAATAATGTGGCTCTTCATTGTAGTAAGGATTTGGGTTGGGTTTCATGAGGATTTCATTTGATCGTCTGAGGAAATTTAAATTGGGTTAGATCATGTAGCTAGATTTCGGGTCATGTTCTCAATTACTCTACGTGTCCGTGAAGTAGGATTCCGACCTAACGAGTTGGGGTTCAAACTTTATGTGGGAATAAAGTAGAATTTTGTAGTCCTCCAAAACCGCAAACCTAAATTTTGTAGCCCCTTATGTGCCTGAGTACTGAGCGTTTGAAGTGGGTCCCCGGCGGAATCTAACTTCACACCAATACTTTTGCTTATAAATCTGAAAAGGTTTATTCATTTTTAATGAAACTTTGCCTGAATTCTGTAGCCCTATTGAGGACTCTAATAAGCAAAAAAAATTATTTTAGTTCCTTACTATGTGCAAGATATATCCAAAACAAAGTGGGAACCCCCTATTTTAACTTCCACGCATTGCGTGCAAGTTATTGTATTCACTTTTTTTGAGATTTTCACTAATTTTGATTTTTTGAGTCAACGGAAGCATGAATCTTTACGTTTTTGGTCTCATATGACAGGTATTGAAAATATCTATTACCTGAGGTATGTTTGGTTCCAGTCAGTTCCGTTGCGTTGGAACTAGACGCAAAAAACCGTTAAAAACCAAAAATTTGTATGGAAAATTTTTTATGCGGTGACTTTCATACAATTTCTTGTATCTGATACGATAGGCCGTACCTTAAAACCAAAAAGCGCTACTTAACATCTGAACTTTATGTCCATTTAGTGACCGAAAAATGCAAAAAACATGATTTTTTATGACAGTTGCGCCATTTTTGATTCCGCACTGAAATTAACATTTCAAGCCTTGAAATAGGCATAAAATGAAAGATCAAATCAGGATCTACATTTAATATCCGCTATGTTGGTACTTTAGAAGCTCCTGTAAAAAGTTACAGCATGAAAAAGATTGTTATAAAAATTATAACACTTTTGTTTACGTTACGTAAAATCCTTATGTTACGTAAAATTACGTAAGGTGAATTTCACTTAAAAATATTTGAATGGACATAGAGGCTGTAGATGTTTACTGGATCTCGTTTTACTGGACATAGAGGCTATAGATCATTACTGGATCTTGTTTAATTGGACATAGAGGCTGTAGATCATTACTGGATCTTATTTTTATTGGACATAGAGGCTGTAGATGTTTACTGGATCTTGTTTAATTGGACATAGAGGCTGTAGATCATTACTGGATCTCGTTTTACTGGACATAGAGGCTGTATATGTTTACTGGATCTTGTTTAATTGGACATAGAGGCTGTAGATGTTTACTGGATCTTGTTTAATTGGACATAGAGGCTGTAGATCATGACTGGATCTTATTTTATTGAACATAGAGGTTGTAGATCATGACTGGATCTTATTTTATTGAACATAGAGGTTGTAGATGTTTACTGGATCATATTTTTACTGGACATAGAGGCTGTAGATGTTTACTGGATCATATTTTATTGGTCATAGAGGCTGTAAATGTTTACTGGATCTCGTTTTACTGGACATATAGGCTGTAGATGTTTACTGGATCTTGTTTAATTGGACATAGAAGCTGTAGATCATTACTGGATCTTATTTTTATTGGACATAGAGGCTGTAGATGTTTACTGGATCTCGTTTTACTGGACATATAGGCTGTAGATGTTTACTGGATCTTGTTTAATTGGACATAGAGGCTGTAGATCATTACTGGATCTTATTTTTATTGGACATAGAGGCTGTAGATCATTACTGGATCTTATTTTATTGAACATAGAGGCTGTAGATGTTTACTGGATCATATTTTTACTGGACATTGAGGCTGTAGATGTTTACTGGATCATATTTTTACTGGACATTGAGGCTGTAGATGTTTACTGGATCTCGTTTTACTGGACATAGAGGCTGTAGATCATCACTGGATCTTATTTTTATTGGACATAAAGACTGTAGATGTTTACTGGATCATATTTTATTGGACATAGAGGCTGTAGATGTTTACTGGATCTCGTTTTACTGGACATAGAGGCTGTAGATCATTATTGGATCTTATTTTTATTAGAAATAAAGGCTGTAGATGTTTACTGGATCTTATTTTTATTAGAAATAAAGGCTGTAGATGTTTACTGGATCATATTTTTACTGGACATAGAGGCTTTAGATGTTTACTGGATCATATTTTTACTGGACATAGAGGCTGTAGATGTTTACTGGATCATATTTTATTGGTCATAGAGGCTGTAAATGTTTACTGGATCTTGTTTAATTAGATATAAAGGCTGTAGATGTTTACTGGATCTTGTTTTTCTGGACATAGAGGCTATAGATCATTACTGAATCTCGTTTTTATTGGACTTAGAGGCTGTAGATGATTGAAACATATTTTGGTGGGAAAATTTTCAAATATTTTGACCGTTAAAAAATTTGAATTTTGAAAAATCGTTAAATGGCAAACCATTTTATTATATGAAAATTTACCTCAAAAATTGTTAATTATAATAATAATAATAGTTCATTAAGTACATTCATTAAGTTCATTAAAAATGCGGGAAATGTTCAAATATATTTTGACCGTTAGAAATTTTGAATTTTTAAAAACCGTTAAATGACAAACCATTTTAATGTATGAAAATTCACCGCAAAAATTGTTAATAATTCTATAACTAATGATTTTCAAGTGCATTAAAAACACGGAAAATTTTCAAATATATTTTGACCGTTAGAAAATTTGAATTTTAAAAGCGAGCGTAGCTCAAGCTCGACTCTACTGTGATCCATGTAAAAACTGTAATTCTTAACAAGTCGAGCGAGCGTAGCTCAAGCTCGACTCTACTGTGATCTGTATAAAAACTGTAATCCTTAACAAGTCGAGCGAGCGTAGCTCAAGCTCGACTCTACTGTGATCCATGTAAGAACTGTAATTCTAAACAAGTCGAGCGAGCGTAGCTCAAGCTCGACTCTACTGTGATCCATGTAAGAACTGTAATTCTTAACAAGTCGAGCGAGCGTAGCTCAAGCTCGACTCTACTGTGATCCATGTAAAAACTGTAATCCTTAACAAGTCGAGCGAGCGTAGCTCAAGCTCGACTCTACTGTGATCCATGTAAAACTGTGATTCTAAACAAGTCGAGCGAGCGTAGCTCAAGCTCGACTCTACTGTGATCCGTATAAAAACTGTAATCCTTAACAAGTCGAGCGAGCGTAGCTCAAGCTCGACTCTACTGTGATCCGTGTAAAACTGTAATTCTTAACAAGTCGAGCGAGCGTAGCTCAAGCTCGACTCTACTGTGATCCATGTAAGAACTGTAATTCTTAACAAGTCGAGCGAGCGTAGCTCAAGCTCGACTCTACTGTGATCCATGTAAAAACTGTAATTCTTAACAAGTCGAGCGAGCGTAGCTCAAGCTCGACTCTACTGTGATCCATGTAAAAACTGTAATCCTTAACAAGTCGAGCGAGCGTAGCTCAAGCTCGACTCTACTGTGATCCATGTAAAACTGTGATTCTAAACAAGTCGAGCGAGCGTAGCTCAAGCTCGACTCTACTGTGATCCGTGTAAAAACTGTAATTCTTAACAAGTCGACCGAGCGTAGCTCAAGCTCGACTCTACTGTGATCCATGTAAAAACTGTAATTCTAAACAAGTCGAGCGAGCGTAGCTCAAGCTCGACTCTACTGTGATCCATGTAAGAACTGTAATTCTTAACAAGTCGAGCGAGCGTAGCTCAAGCTCGACTCTACTGTGATCTATTTAAAAACTGTAATTCTAAACAAGTCGAGCGAGCGTAGCTCAAGCTCGACTCTACTGTGATCCATGTAAGTAAGAAATAGTTCGGACGTAGTCCGAACTAGGTTGAGCGAAGCTCACAAATTTTTACGTCCTGAACGTAGCGAAGCGGAGTGAAGGCGTGAAAATTTTCCCAAGCCGTATACACTGTATGCTACTATGATTTAAAATGAGAAAAAATGCGACATTACACTTTGAGATTTGGAAAATCTGGAATTGGCTGGAATTTTTTAGTTGACTTGAAGGGGGTCTATGGGGGTCCCAAAGTTGAAAATTCGAAAAAAATTTCATTTTTGAGCTAATTTCAAAATTAAATTTCCATATAAGGATTTAATCAAGTTAAATTAAGTTTTTGACATAAAATCTATCATAATAAGATCTTTATTTTAAGCTCCCACGTAAATTAATAATTAATAATTTTGCTCAGATTAAGAAATCAGTTTTTCGTATTTTGTGAGAAAGAGAGGTAAAACAGCCAAAAATGTTCTATGCAGAAAAGTTTGTGCCTGAAATTATACATCATGTTCAAAAAACGGAATTTAAATTAGTTGAGGCATTGTCGAGAAAATCGCAAAATACACTTTCTGTAAGCAAGCAAACAAGCAAACAAGTTAATCAGCAAGAAATAGCCAAAACGAGACATCGTTGAAACTTCTAGTTTTTTTGCAATCGATCCGTGCCGCCCTACAGAAGAACTGATTAGATTTTGGGCATGGTAGGAATAGCCGTTGCTTCTGAAAAAGCAAAAAACCTTCTTTTTCATACAAAATTTGAAATTCAAAGGTTGCTATGATTTTTGAAAATTTCGACTGAAAAAAATTCAAAAAATTGGAAAATCCCCCCCCCCCCCTGGTATATGAAAATTATGCGAGATTCGACAACCCCTGTGATCTATAAACAGTCGAACGAGCGGAGCGAGATTCGACAACCCCTGTGATCTATAAACAGTCGAACGAGCGGAGCGATATTCGACAACCCCTGTGATATATAAACAGTCGAACGAGCGGAGCGAGATTCGACAACCCCTATGATCTATAAACAGTCGAACGAGCGGAGCGAGATTCGACAACCCCTGTGATCTATAAACAGTCGAACGAGCGGAGCGAGATTCGACAACCCCTGTGATCTATAAACAGTCGAACGAGCGGAGCGAGATTCGACAACCCCTGTGATCTATAAATAGTCGAACGAGCGGAGCGAGATTCGACAACCCCTGTGATCTATAAACAGTCGAACGAGCGGAGCGATATTCGACAACCCCTGTGATATATAAACAGTCGAACGAGCGGAGCGAGATTCGACAACCCCTATGATCTATAAACAGTCGAACGAGCGGAGCGAGATTCGACAACCCCTGTGATCTATAAACAGTCGAACGAGCGGAGCGAGATTCGACAACCCCTGTGATCTATAAACAGTCGAACGAGCGGAGCGAGATTCGACAACCCCTGTGATCTATAAACAGTCGAACGAGCGGAGCGAGATTCGACAACCCCTGTGATCTATAAACAGTCGGACGAATAAAAAATTCGAACGGAGCTCGAATGTAATAGTTCGGACGAAGTCCGAAAAAAAAATTTTTCCCAAGCCCTTAGAAGACTAAGGATATGTGAGAAAATTTTATTTTTTTTATACTGTAATCTATAAACAGTCGGACGAACGAAGCGAGATCCGACAACCCCTGTGATCTATAAACAATCATACTAGCGGAGTTCGAACGAGACTTCGAATATACAAAAAAACTTTAGAGTTTAATCACAAAAATTCGAGCGAAGCTCGAATATAAATAGTTCGAACGCAGTTCGGACTAGGTTGAGCGAAGCTCACAAATTTTTACGTCCTGAACGTAGCGAAGCGAAGTGAAGGCGTGAAAATTTTCCCAAGCCGTATGTACAGTACGGGAATAATTTACGGTGAAGTGATAAAAAATTTATAGAATACTTTGTGTCATAAACTACGGCTCGCCTTGGGATCTATATCAACTGGCGAGCGTAGCTCGCCTTTGGATCGGTATCAACTGGCGAGCGTAGCTCGCCTTTGGATCGATATCAACCGGCGAACGTAGCTCGCCTTTGGATCGATATCAACCGGCGAGCGTAGCTCGCCTTTGGATAGGTTATTGCCGTTGGCGAGCGTAGCTCGCCACGTGGAAGTTTGTGGTGTGATCTATACATCGTGTTTTTTAGCATTTTTTTCACGTAAAAAAATACTTTTTCTAATTTTTCAAGAAAATAACGAAATGATTTCAAATAATAAAATAATAAAATAATTGGAATAAATCCAAAAAAGGGTCGTTCACAATCAAAAATCATATTCATGACCAAGATTGTACTAAGTATCAAGTATTATATATCAATTTAAATATATTATTCTAAGCTAAAAACCACAGAAAACAAAATTTAAAAATATTCCTCCTGTAAAAAGTTATGCTGACTCAAATGAGACCAAAAAGGTGCTACTATGGCAACCAGCGTATGGAGCACAAAATTTAATTTTTTTAAGAAACAAATTTATTTTTATACTAAAACCAACTACTTATAATAGAAAACGTAAAAACCTTAATGAAAAATACCAAAACATTATTTTAAAAACAAATTTGTTTAAATTTGTAAAAAAAATTTGCTTAAAAATGGGACTGCTTCCCATTTTGGAACCACTTGTTCTCGACCAATATCATCAATTTTAAAAAACTAAAAACTGGATTGTAAAGTACAATAAGGCTACAGAATTCACAAATAGTTTTTATTTGAAATCATTTCGTTATTTTCTTGAAAAATTAGAAAAAGTATTTTTTTACGTGAAAAAAATGCTAAAAAATAGGGGGTTCCCACTTTGTTTTGGATATATCTTGCACATAGTAAGGAACTAAAATAATTTTTTTTGCTTATTAGAGTCCTCAATAGGGCTACAGAATTCAGGCAAAGTTTCATTAAAAATGAATAAACCTTTTCAGATTTATAAGAAAAAGTATTGGTGTGAAGTTAGATTCCGCCGGGGACCCACTTCAAACGCTCAGTACTCAGGCACATGAGGGGCTACAAAATTTAGGTTTGCGGTTTTGGAGGACTACAAAATTCTACTTTATTCCCACATAAAGTTTGAACCCCAACTCGTTAGGTCGGAATCCTACTTCACGGACACTTACTCTACTGCCCAGGATATACTTACAAATTATTATTATTACTGCTACTGCTGTTATTTCCACCATTATTCAGAGAAAGTCCATTAAATGTGTTGGTAAGGACATCATAATTTGCATAAGTAACATTGGCATTCGGTCGGTTTTGATTCTCATATAGGAAATCAGGAACGGTATTACGCTTTATTGTCAATGTGATGCAGTCATTTTTATTTTCCTTCAATAAGACATCCACATTAAAATGCTGTATAGGATGTGAGTCGATTGCCAATAAAATATCGCCAACTTTAATGCATGCTCGATGAGATGGTGAACCAGCTTTTATGTCCGTTACAACAAAAGCACCATGTGAGGAACCTTGATAGGAATAATTTCAAATTTAATTAAGAACATTACAGGAATTAAGCATCACTTACCATTTACTGTGATTCCGAGACCAGCATTCCGGCTTGTCTTCATTAATTTGATATTAAAAATGCCACGCGTCGATTCATCAACAATCATGTCAAATTCCACTTCCACTTCAACCCAGTGAGCATTCTGCGTTTGTTGTGACTGATAGGTCATTGGAACATCTCTTAAAATCTGTCGAATCAGTTGGATGTCGAGATTGTAAAGTTTATTGACTGAAATAATTCGATCGCCTTTTTGAATGCAACCAGATCGTTCAGCAACAGAGTCGGGTAGAATTTTCATGACAACAAACCCACTTCCACTTTGTGGTGTCATGCTGAGACATAATCCCGAGCCATGAGTACAATCAAGAACGACTTGAATTCTGTCTGTTCTAGCCATAATGGATGCATTATTATCTAATGGCAATGAACTTTTCCTAAAGAACTTCTTATTCTGATTCATTTTCGGTGTTCGACGAGGATCCATTGTATTAAAACCGGAAAATTTTGGACTCGTACACTGTAGACCTATGAATAATGATTTTAAAAATAGACACAGAATTTTATTATACCGTCATACATTAGAAAATGTGGTAGCTTGTGACAATTTTTATTGCTCATTTTGGAATATAAAAATGAACATGTTGTCATCTTGATACAAGAAGATTATAGTTAGAATCACATTTACATGCTATGCATGTATATCTCATGTGGATATTAATAGAAAATGATTCTAACATTTTCCTTTCCTATTAGCACATTTCCCGAAGATCAGTGTTCTCAAGTGGTGAATGAGATGTCGTTTAATTAGAATTTCGTGGTATTATCTGATCGGTGTATGCTATTTCCGTTAATTAAGCACTGTTTTATGCGAATTAAAATAATTTTTTAACGGATTTTTTAAATTTGAATTTTTCTAAAAATAATTTTGGATAATTCTTCATTTTTAAATCTAAAAAAGACGTTGCAAATTCGAATAAATTGCATTGCATTTTCATCTGACTTCATTAATGATATCATTGATCTAAACTTCATTATTTCTCTCTCTTTACTTGCTATTTTACTTGTTTATAGCTTACAACTGTAATGATCATATGATTGACATCAGGAATCTAAGGCGCCAACTATCAAGTTAATATGATCGTGAATGAAGTTGAGAAGTGAGAAGGAAATGGATGATGAATTTAATTAAAATTATTTCATATACATAGCATAAAGGACACATTTAACAGACTTGTAGCAATAATAAATTACATGTTTATGGCGCAAAAAAATTCAATTGAATTTTCAGACAAGATTCATTCTTGATTTTAATGGTGAGATCACATGATAAGACAATAAATACATCATTATAGTGGTTCTAGATATGTATAGCAGAAGGAAGTGAGTGACATTCTTAAAGACACTTGAGAAAATTCTTACAGACACATAGTACACATATGAAAATTTCATCATCAAAACAATTAGTATAAATAATCTCTCACGCTTTGCCCCCCTGCACACTTCCTTTTTTTGTTCTCATTGTGTACATACTTGATAAATTCTCTCTCTCTCATTGCATGGGAGTGACTGCCGTATTATTGTAATACAGCAGACAGCGACATTAGATGAATAACAGCTGTTTCGACGCGCGATGCTCTTTCAAGGAATTTCTTATTTGAGGAGGAAAAAATTTAGAAATTAAGATCGTGATGTCTCACAAAAATATATAATAAAATAAAAATACAATATTTTCATGTTTTTAAAATCCAAGTAAACATTTTAGAAGAAGAAGCCTTCACGATTCAACGATAAAAATTAAGACATTTTTATGCTACATGCTGTATTCTTAAATGTCTGAATGATTTTTCGATGCAATGCATTTGCATTTAACAAGAGGCGAGAAGCCCATTAAGATAATGCCACTTAATCTTGAATGAGTATCAATTTACTAAGTATAACTCTTTCTTGACGATTGTGTATATCATAAATTTTTCATACTTGTATTTTTAGCATGTTTATGTATACAGAACAGAATAAGCATTTCAAAATATTTTCATTATTTAACGCAGTTGTCTAAAATCGAGACTATTCAGTCATTTTGACTGACTAACATTGAAATCATAAAAAATTCTAAATTTAAAAACCGTTAGAAATTTCAATTATTTTAAAAAAAGTTTAAATCTGAAATATCCGTTAAAATTTCAATTTAAAAAAGTCGTTACAAAATTCTAAATCATGATTTCAAAAACCGTTAGAAATTTAGAAATTTTAAATAATTTGCTTCAATGATGCAAAAGTTTAAATCTGAAATATCCGTTAAAATTTCAATTTAAAAAAACCGTTAAAAAATTCACTGTTTAGTCCGAAAATGCGTAATAGTCATCAACTACCAACGACAGTTCATTCCTCTTTTCAAGTAGCTTAATTGCACAATTTAATTTATAGTTGCATTATTAATTCAATAAAGTTCATTTACCTTTTCGCCTGAGTATGGCATGAGCAGGAAGTATTTGAAGCTGCGTAAATCCTTTCGTACAGTTTGAATCAATCAGTTGTAGAACATCATCAGGTGCAAATCCAGTATTTTCAATGATTGTATCATCTACAGATAAGACTTGATCACCAATAGATAAGGCACCGCAACGATCAGCAATGCTTGCAGGAATTATGTTTGAAATGAAAATTCCAGCTGGCTGTAAGGAATCAATTCGGTTGAAATCTGATGACAGTGGCATGTAATTGCATAGAACTAATCCCATCTGTTCGTTCATCGAGCGTTCTATTTCAATTAGCAACGGACCGAGAGAAAACTCAACGCTTTGTAGCACAGACACTTCATATTCAATTGTAAGATTACAGAATGGATTGTTGTGTCCACATTTCAGAATTTGTTGCGCTTCCGTTAATGACTTGTGTACGAGAGATACCTGATTGAATATGAATAATTATTTTTAATACTTATTGACTGACAATTTAAAAGTCTCTTACATTGTCGACGCGCAATACTCGATCGCCTGGCTTTATACGACTAGTTTTATATGCCGGTCCATAAGCACGAACGTTTGTCACAATAATGGGCATGTCCGAACCACCACGAAGCGTTAAACCGAGACATCCATTTTCCCGTTCAACTATTACTTGTGCCAATTTTGTTGTGACACAAAGACTATTTTGTGAAACTAATTAATGATAAAAATATTATGAATATTTTACGCTCAATTAGATATTTTCAAGTTTAAACTGCTTTTCTTTATTACTTACGGTAGTCTGGCAGTGAATATTCTATCTCAATGACAGCATTTTCCTCTCGATTACACAATAAGAGATTCATTACTTGCTCATTTGTCAAATTTATTGTCGAGAGTCCATCAATTTGATGTATACGATCGCCTGGCGCTAAGAAATCAGCATTCGGTTCCAGTAAATTAATTGTTTCAATCATTGGTGGATAGGAGACATCGGGGCGATCTGAAAATAGAATCATCGAAGAAATGGCATGAAATTGGGGCTCTTAAAGTTTGGAATATCGAACAGTTCAATTTTTTTTGAAAAATAACGGTTATTTTACATTCAAAATTGTTAAGTTCAAAATTAAGTTCAAAAAATTATTTTAAATTTTTTAAAAACCGTTAAATTTTTTTGGATTTTTTAAAGACATCAAAAAAAGGAATTACAAATGGAAGCTGTAAAACATAGTTTATTTATATAGTTGTCGAGAATGGAGAAAACCTAATTTTATGTGCGCAAAATTGTAATACAAATTCACAGCCATTTTTCATCCTCCTATCTTCATTCATGAAATGAAAAGGCACAGGAATAAAATAAAAAAGATTCATAAATTATAATGAGAGTGACTTTTTTTCGTCGCTTATTCTCTATGTCTCTTTGCCATTGGAAATAAATTATAATTAAACATCTTCTCGCGACAGTTTCTTTTCTTGTCTTGTTTTTCTTTTGCAGTTTACTTCCATTCGAGAGGAAAATGTTTGTGTTTTGTTATGTTTTGAAGCTAAGTGATATGTGGATGGATTAAGAGTGACTTAACTCTTTTCTTGTAGTGAATTTTGTATTACATTTTGAGGTTAAATTTTTAATTACTGAGTATCCTAACTATGGTTAATTTTGCGCATTTTTATTTTAAATGAGTAATTGACTTTGACGCGAATTTAAACTTATTTCTCGTGAATAATTTGACTAGAGAAATTATTATAAAATACAAGAGCAAAAATATGACTAAACATAGAATATGCATTAAATTGCAGACATACGTCGCCAAGGAAATACAGCAAGAGATGTGGGATAGAATTTCTTCCCTTTCCTCTCATAATTCACATAATTTAATGGTTGTTGACAATTGATGAAATATTTTATTTCAAAAAATCGTTAAAAATTTAAATTTGTCTGCTTCAATTGATGCGAAAAGTTTGAACTTTTGAAAGCCGTTAAAAATTTCCTAAATTCAAAAAACCGAATTTCAAGGTAGCAGTGCGAGCATACTCAAAAAATGAGGTCACCTTCCATGAAAATGACACGAAAATATAAAAATTTCAGTGGCCGAAATTAAAGATCTTTCAATAAACACAATCATGTTTCTTGATGATCGTTAACTTCGCAACTTGTTACTTGATATTATTTCTTACGATGTCTGTCTATCTGCCATGAAAATCATGGTAATTTTTCACTTTTAATGACCACTTTTCAAACGAAAAAGAGCTATTGGCATCGCCCCCGTGAAAAATCATCATATTAAGCAGAAAAAAATTATTCTTTGTGATATTTTCATTCAACAGAAGATTTTAATACGAATAATAAAACACATAAAACTATATCGCGAAAAAAAGGGAAAATTGTAAATCAAAATCATGACTTGCTACCGTCTCGCATTTAAAGAAACTTTTTAAAATTAATTTGACGTCGACTCCAACATGATTTTTTACATCTTAATGATATGTGACGAAAATTTTCTATGTGTCTTTGCCTCTTCTTCAGCAACAACACACAAAAAAGCCGTGTGTTGATGTATTTTTAGATCAAGACGGGAAAAAATAAGAAGAAAATGTTTGTTTTATGTATATTTTTTTAAAGAAAAGTGGGAAATGTGAAGGAAAAATAGAAGAAAAATGAAGGTACAAATAGTAAATAAATAGTTAGCAAACATAAATCTTACCAGCGAAAATGATTCCCATAGACTGCGCATTCTGTCGTGGTATTGAAATTGTGGCATATGTTGTCCCTCGATCTGCTGCTAAACCTGAATCTTCTGATTGTGCTGGACTTAATGCGCGACCTGTAAAAATTGTGTTGATGAATGATTAAATTTAATTATCAATGAAGAAAAACCGTTACAAAAAAATTCAAATAATTTAACGAACTTTTAAAATTCAAATTTGAATTTTCCAAAAAGTAACGACTTTTTTCAAAACTTTGATTAAAATCGAGATATTAGCACAATGTACATAAATTGTATGCGTGTTTGTGGCGAGTGCAGCATGTACACTGAATGATTTTTTATTTAAATAAATTAATTAACCATAGAAGAGGAAAATAATGACAAATTATTAATTAACATTCTTCGCCCATCTCCACACTCTGTTGGCACAATGAATTTCTCAATTCACGATGATATCTAGATACAGAAATCTCGTTCAAGTGACGGGAGTGAAAATGAGATAAAATAAAGTCGGCCTACTATAAATCTAAGCGTGATGAATTAAATAGCATATTATAAATTCAATCAGTTTTTTCTTTTTCAAATAAATATACAAAATGAATGTTCACTTGTGACGTCCATAATTTAAGAGGAAGGGGAGCTATGAGCTGGTTAACAATATGCATGACAACGGGGTTATTTAAAATTTTAAGAAATATTTTGATTTTTTTTGTATGAACGGGAGATTTTTTTCTCCTGCAACTCCCCTGACCCCTCTGAATATCCCCTGCCCTAGTGTCAAATAGATCCCAAGTCCTCTGGACTAACGTATAATACTTATTTTTGTACTAAAATTTGAATTTAGTACTACTTATTTGTGAACAAAAGCCGTTACAAAATCATATCCATGAGAAAAATACAGAATAAAGAGAAATATTTGATTTTTGTTGCTATTTTACCTTACTTTCTCACAAAGTAAAATTAAATTATGAATTAAAATATCTAAAAATTTTAATATTAATTTAAAATAATCATAATATTGACGACAAAAAGAGAAACTAATTTCTGCTCCTAATATGACTTTGGATTAGCTGTTAAAAATTCAAATTCAAATCGTAAAAATTAACTGATATTTTTCTATCTAGAGGACTTGGAAATAGATCTATTGGAGGTTTGAGCTCCACCCCATCACCCAAATACTCCCTGTTAGGAATCTATCAAGAATGGGGTTGTGCTTAAATAAGTTAAATTAAGAGTGAGAAAATAGGGTGGGGGGCTTAATTTTAGAGACGGTTTTTAGAGAAAAAATCACAAATTTATCCGGTAATACAAAATAACTTGATCCTTCCCCTTTCAATGCCATTAAATCAATAACCTAAATTAGTATCAACTAGTATCAAAAAAGGCATGTTCTCTTGAAAAAATCTTGATTTAAGAATCTTTACAAGGAATTTCAAAAGTTTAAATGAATTATGTTTGGAAAAAAATGAAATTGATTCTACGAAAAAAAAACGTCGAATAAAAAAAACAATGCAATAAATCTTGCCAATCTTATACGAAATAGCAATTCCAAAAAGGGCATTCGCCCATCCCGACAAAATAATTTCATTCCATAAATTCTTTGTATGTAAATTCTGCTGTAAGTAAATAAACATCATGAATAGACAAAGAGAGAGATTC
This sequence comes from Chironomus tentans, assembly GCA_963573255.1. Classification (NCBI taxonomy): domain Eukaryota; kingdom Metazoa; phylum Arthropoda; class Insecta; order Diptera; family Chironomidae; genus Chironomus; species Chironomus tentans. Next base: position 29,251,790 of record OY754303.1, on the reverse strand, counting down.
AGTATTTATTTTTTGTGTGTTCCAGATGAATGAGCTGCTCTTCATGTCTCCGCGCAAATCAATTCATCTTTTTGCATAAATTCTTTTATCTCTTTATGTTATTACTTGCTCATGGTGCTGCACATTTTTTGCAACAACAAAAAGATTCTCAACAATGTTTATTCATGATGAAAGTCATGTACAGCAGAAGAAATTGTAAAAGAGACATCGATGATTGTATGTGAAGTGGCTTTGATGTTCTACACTTTTTGTGGCTGTAAACTTATTTTTTAATTTCTTATGACACAGCATGAAGTTTATGTACTGTATAGAAAAAGGAGGGGAACCACATTAAACCAAATGCTCCATTAAAGTTTTATATTTCAACACAATAAAATTCAACATTATTTTATGGATAGACAATAACAGCGAAAATCGTTCCTAATAGTTTCCATGTGGATTATATGAGGTTCTGTGATTCAAAATCGGATTTAACATATCAAAAAATTTAACGATTTTTTGAAATTCAAATTTTTAAAGTTCAAAATTTTGAACTTTTTTTTAAATTCACAAATCCGTTAAATTGTTTTTAAAAAAATCGAACAATTAACTTCCCTAAGTTCATCATCTTTTGGATTAAATAAAATAAGACATTAAGCCTCACATTAAAATGTGCTAAAGAAATTTAAAACCATCCGAAAAGGAAAAGGAAATGAATGACTTTTCGAGGGGTATTCTGTGTCTAACAACTGACAAAAATATCATAAAGACATTCCGCAATACGGTAGCTAAAGTTTTCTTAATTATTCATCCATTCTTTTCTCGCATACCCGAAAAATGCCACACACAATTGTCATAAAACGGCATGAATCTCAGCATTATTAATCATCATATGAAAATGCGTCTCAAGATACATCCCTAATTTCCAAAAAAAAAAAAAAAAGACGAATAAGAAGAAACAAATGAGGAAAAGATTGTGAATGGGATATCTTTGTTACCAATATGAAGAGGACGTGCTGTGTTAATGCAACAAATTAGTTCTTAAACTCTTTTCAGAGATTTCAATTTTGTTAATACACTTTGCATTTCCTGTTTTTCATCTCTCCTTCCTCATATTTTCTTGTGATGTAGGAACGAAGTAAACATGTCAATGGGAAATTGTCGACATTTATTATGGAATTAAGAAACCATTTAGCATTTTGACACTTATCAATACAGCATTAAGTAAGTACTTTTGAAGTGATATTTTGACAGTTTTAAGGTTCTATGGATTGAGTTTTAGTAAAAATGAGGATTATAATTGCTGTGCCCTTAGCTATCTAGCTGGATACGTCATTTATACCTATGTTTTGAAGTAGGTTAAAAATTATAGGACTTAAAAATTTATTTTTCATCAAAAAACTGCAAAAAATGCTCAGCAAATTTAAACAAGAAATACGTCCACGGGCTCGCGGGACGGAAGCGCATTTTCCTGCAAAGCAAACTAATCCGCAAAGAAAAATTAGTTTGGCGTAGCTTCTGGCCTCTCGAAATCCAATATGGCGTCGGTTCCATATTTAGGCACAGCTAAGGAACCTACATACCAAATTTCAGCTTATTTGGTCAAAGTTAAAGCAAAAATCAATTTTGCGTAGCTTCTGACCCCTCGAAATCCAAAATGGCTTCGGTTCTACATTCAGGTACAGCTAAGGAACCTACATACCAAATTTCAGCTCATTTGGTCAAAGTTAAAGCAAAAATCAATTTGGCGTAGCTTCTAGCCCCTCGAAATCCAAAATGGCGTCGGTTCCACATTCAGGCACAGCTAAGGAACCTACATACCAAATTTCAGCTTATTTGGTCAATGTTAAAGCAAAAATCAATTTGGCGTAGTTTCTAGCCCCTCGAAATCCAAAATGGCGTCGGTTCCATATTAAGGCACAGCTAAGGAACCTACATACCAAATTTCAGCTTATTTGGTCAAAGTTAAAGCAAAAATCAATTTGGCGTAGCTTCTAGCCCCTCGAAATCCAAAATGGCGTCGGTTCCATATTAAGGCACAGCTAAGGAACCTATATACCAAATTTCAGCTTATTTGGTCAAAGTTAAAGCAAAAATCAATTTGGCGTAGCTTCTAACCCCTCGAAATCCAAAATGGCGTCGGTTCCATATTCAGGAACAACTAAGGAACCTACATACCAAATTTCAACTCATTTGGTCAAAATTAAAGCAAAAATCAATTTGGCGTAGCTTCTAGCCCCTCGAAATCCAAAATGGCGTCGGTTCCATATTCAGGAACAACTAAGGAACCTACATACCGAATTTCAGCTCATTTGGTCAAAATTAAAGAAAAAATCAATTTGGCGTAGCTTCTAGCCCCTCGAAATCCAAAATGGCGTCGGTTCCATATTCAGGCACAGCTAAGGAACCAACATACCAAATTTCAGCTCATTTGGTCAATGTTAAAGCAAAAATCAATTTGGCGTAGTTTCTAGCCCCTCGAAATCCAAAATGGCGTCGGTTCCATATTCAGGAACAACTAAGGAACCTACATACCGAATTTCAGCTCATTTGGTCAAAATTAAAGAAAAAATCAATTTGGCGTAGCTTCTAGCCCCTCGAAATCCAAAATGGCGTCGGTTCCACATTCAGGCACAGCTAAGGAACCTACATACCAAATTTCAGCTCATTTGGTCAAAGTTAAAGCAAAAATCAATTTGGCGTAGTTTCTAGCCCCTCGAAATCCAAAATGGCGTCGGTTCCATATTAAGGCACAGCTAAGGAACCTACATACCAAATTTCAGCTTATTTGGTCAAAGTTAAAGCAAAAATCAATTTGGCGTAGCTTCTAGCCCCTCGAAATCCAAAATGGCGTCGGTTCCATATTAAGGCACAGCTAAGGAACCTATATACCAAATTTCAGCTTATTTGGTCAAAGTTAAAGCAAAAATCAATTTGGCGTAGCTTCTAACCCCTCGAAATCCAAAATGGCGTCGGTTCCATATTCAGGAACAACTAAGGAACCTACATACCAAATTTCAACTCATTTGGTCAAAATTAAAGCAAAAATCAATTTGGCGTAGCTTCTAGCCCCTCGAAATCCAAAATGGCGTCGGTTCCATATTCAGGAACAACTAAGGAACCTACATACCGAATTTCAGCTCATTTGGTCAAAATTAAAGAAAAAATCAATTTGGCGTAGCTTCTAGCCCCTCGAAATCCAAAATGGCGTCGGTTCCATATTCAGGCACAGCTAAGGAACCAACATACCAAATTTCAGCTCATTTGGTCAAAGTATGCAAAAATTTCATCAAAAAAGTCAAATTTGTATGAAAAATGTATGAAAAGTATGGACAGCAGTCACTTCCAATGCCTATAACCAGGAAAGGAAGTGACTAGTTCCAAAAAATTTTACTTCTTTCGGGTCCCTGGATTAGTAGCTACATTTTGACACCAAAACGAAGTCTCTAGGTTGTTCCTGGAAAGAGGAGTTGCTGTGACGAACGGACGGACGGACGGACGGACGGACGGACGGACGGACAAAGTGCGGACATAAGCGCCTTTTTTTCCAAAAGGAAAATGCGCTAAAAACCACAATTCGGGGCTTAACCTGGACTCACATTGAATGCCTTCCTAATTTTCCCACTTTTAAGATTATTTGAATTAAATGTGATATCCACCAGAAAGTCTCAAATTAACTTGCGCGACACATTTCTATCAACTGAAAATTCTTCATTTAATTATTTTTCATCATACACAGTAAACAGCATTAAGGAAGGCGCATCAAATCAAATTTCCTTCACATCACAAGAGTGCAACAAATCATTGCACACACAGAGCGATAGCAGGCGAGTGAGATTGAATTATAGTGAAAATATTTTCTTTGGCAACTCATTAGAGACGCACGATGGGATAATAAATCTTTTAACACACCAAAACACAACAACAAAGTGTCTTGATCTTAGTTTTTATTTAGTGATTTTGCTTTTATTGCATTTAGGAATTTGTTTGATTATATAAACGTGAGGATGGCCTATCATGTGTCTTAAAATTGAACTAATGCCGTATCTAATAACTTTGATTTTGTCAAATATTTGTGTATATCTAGTTTAAATATAGATGCCTGGAGAATAAGTGTTGGAATTAGGGTGACAGACATGCACGCTATGTCGCATTTATGAAAATGTGTTAACTGATTTCATAATTTATTAAATATTCTTTATTTTTAGTTTTTTGTTACTTAATTTAATCCAATCAATGGGAAATTAGAGATTTGTGTTGGAAATTGGTCTGATGATGAATGTTGTTAAAGCGCATTCGCGTTTCTTGCTATTTAAATAAATTAAACAAGTATTATTCTATTTTTAATAAATTCTTAACGTATTTTCTAAATTCAAATTTGAAGTTCAAAATTTTTGAACAAACTCACACAATGACAACAAAAATTTAAAAACTGAATTTGTTCAGAAATTAAAAAGAACTAATGTTGCAGCATTTGAAGCAAGCTATGCTTTTGTGGGTTTCTGTTTAAAAATATTAGAAATAATAGAATTTTTTTTGAAATTTTCTGTCAACGTGTTACTGCTTCAAACAGGGGCTTATCCAGAAATTTTTCGAGGGGGGTTCAAATATTTTTGTACGGAAGGGAAAATTTAGGGGGGTTTTGCTATTTCTTCTTCTTAAAAAACCCTAGCAAATTGAAAAAAATTTCCAAAAAAATGGGGTTGATCCCCAAAACCACCCCTCCCCCCCCCCTTGAATACGCACCTGGCTTAAAAATTTATTAAATTTCAATAAAATTGTCCAATCTATCAGACAGAATGACAATTGTATCTTTCTTTCCCATGAAAATCAGTTAAAAAGTATGACGATCCAATTTTATCCATCCCTATAAATCATAAAAATGAGTCAATCAAAAGATGAGTCGCCGCTATAAAGCCATAGTCACGTTACCGTTTCTTTTAGTCTAATACCATTAATTTAAATTATTACGAGGGTTTTCAATTAGTAATATTTTGTCATGCTTAAATGATCATCAAAGGGGGAAGAAATTTTGACCTTAATTTAGGATAAATTTATTTTTATATGGATAGTGACGATATAAAAGAAATTTCCATCTGACAAAACCTTTTAATGTAAAATTGAACATTAAAAGCAACGCATCTCCGCCGATAGATCGTTCGGTTCTTTATTTATTGTATGTCTTTTTTCACTCATCACGACCGCCATTTCTATCGCGTGTCAAAATACGGCAAATATAGAGAAAAAGAAGCTAAAGTGACGAGATCTCCCTTTTGATATTTGAATCATTTTCACAACACTTTTCTTGCATACATTCAAGCTTCTTCTGTCTTGTTAGCTGAAACGATCTCATGCTCATGCTCTCGCACACAACTTGCAAAACAGTCAATAAATATAGAGCATGTATTTTCCACTCGAATGACTAATCGAACTTCAATTTCGTAAGAGTTCAATGTATAATAATAAAAGAATCATCTGTTAAAACTTGCGTTTGTGTTTAAAACGCCAATCGAATTAAAAATATAGTCGTTGACTAGGGCATCCTCATATGCTTGATTTTAGAGTCAGGAACTTATTTATTTGGACTTTTTAAAAAGGAAAAAATATCGAGTTTTTTAATAAATTTTTAATCTTCTTTAGTTTTAGTCGTACGGAGAATTGTCCACCAATTCCACTGGCTACACGCTTAACCACACTTGATTTACACAGACCCCCTACCTATAAAAAATAAACGTTATAAAAAAATGACCCCGAAATAAAATTCCACAAAAATACTGTCGACATCAGAATCCCCATCTGTCTTTGACTGAATGATGAAGAAAAGAAGAGAAAAAATTCACAAAACCATATATAACGAAATTTAATTAATTAATTGATTATAGAATCTAAGTAGAGAGAATGCTATTCACTCTCATAAGCAGTCTGTATAAAATACAAAAGGGTTGTTTCATAATTGAAGCATTCACTGCAGATTAAGAACCGAACGGAAGCTACTTCTGTTATCTATTAAATATTGCATTCATTCTACAATATTTTATGAAAAATTTCGCAATGTATGAAAATTTCTATTCAAAATATCGCAGACAATAAAGCATCTAAATAGTTCATATATTTTGAACTCAAATCGTTTAAAATCAATAATAATTAAATTACTGTTTGATTGTTTCCTATAAACTAGCTTTTAGAACAAAGAAGTAAGTGAATTGAAAATGTGAGAAATTGAGTTACTGAGTTGGAACATTTAGAACGCAAAATTATGATTGAATTTGAATTTTTAAATTTTCAAAGTTCAAATTTGATAAACAAATTTAAATTACAAATTTTGAATTTACAAAGTTCAAAAAGTGATCAGCCAAAAAAAATTTAAATTTACAAAGTTCAAAAATTGATCAACTGTCGAAATTTAAAATTAACAAAGTTCAAAAATTGATCAAATGTCAAAATTTCAAATTAGAAAAGTTCAAAAATTGATAAACTGTCAAAATTTAAAATTTGCAAAATTTAAAAATTGATCAACTTTCAAAATTTCAAAACTTTGAATTTACAAAGTTCAAAAATTGATCAACTGTCGAAATTTAAAATTAACAAAGTTCAAAAATTGATCAAATGTCAAAATTTCAAATTAGAAAAGTTCAAAAATTGATAAACTGTCAAAATTTAAAATTTGCAAAATTTAAAAATTGATCAACTTTCAAAATTTCAAAACTTTGAATTTACAAAGTTCAAAAATTGATCAACTGTCGAAATTTAAAATTAACAAAGTTCAAAAATTGATCAAATGTCAAAATTTCAAATTAGAAAAGTTCAAAAATTGATAAACTGTCAAAATTTAAAATGTGCAAAATTTAAAAATTGATCAACTTTCAAAATTTCAAAACTTTGAATTTACAAAGTTCAAAAACTGATTAACCGACCAAATTTAAAATTAGCAAAGTTCAAAAACTGTCCAAATTTAAAATTTTCAAAGTTCAAAAATTGATCAACTGTCAACATTTCAAATTTTGAGTTTTTAACGGTTTTTGAAGTACTGCTAATTTTAATTTTAAAATTTTAATATAAAAAATATATTTTAAACATTTTTAATATCCTATTGATATTTTTGGATAGTCAAACTGATCTGATTCATGTTGTAGACACTCTTTCTAAGAATTTTTTTAAAAAATTTCCTGATAAATTCGATTATGAACGTTTAACGATGCGAACTACATGGAATAGCTGTCCATATGAGGGAATTGCACATTCATTCATTAAGGCACGCTTCATTAATCATAATCAATTCACTTCATTCTTATTGAAAATTTTTTTTTTTATAATTTAAACTCATTTTTTTAATATCAAAGAGACAAAGGAGGAAGAACTGTAAGTTTATCGATGTAGCATCGTGAAATTTCATTAAATAATGTTCAAAGCATACTTGTAGATAAAAAAAACCCCTTTCCTTTTTTGTTCGTTAGAGATAATCGCATTTGATGGTAATAAATTTAATTAGACATCTCTAAAAACTTCATTCAGTCACTCAACATTATTGTGAAATACCAACTCTTAATCTTAATTACTTTTCTCATTTTTTGTACTCATTAATTTTCTGCTTCGTGTGTGTTTACAGTCGCAATTTCTTTCATGATCGACAGATTTTTTAAATAAAAATATAAAGCCATTGTGTGGCTTCCTCCCTCAACTTTTCATGACTCTAATATTTTTTGCTTAATCACGTTCATTAATGTCTCATAATCAAGGACAATATTTGAAGAGATAATGCAGTATTATGATTCAACCCCTTTGTAAAACTGCAAATAGCACGCACATGCTAATTGTCCTTATGTGCATGATGATATCATCAGTATTTCTTTGCTTCTACACCCCATTTGTAAACATTACATTATATCCATTCATATATGCAAAAGAGGCACCACGCTGATTCATTCGAAAAACTCAGTTGATGAATTAGAATACGCGAAAAAATGAAGAGTGAGAGAGTGAGGACATAAACAAGAAATTGTTGTTGGCAGAATATAGTTTTTTGGCAAAAATACAAAACATTAAATAGAGGAAAGCAGGGCTTGTGAGCAGATGTAAAAGTGTTGTTATGTACGGAATTAATCATTGTTATTGTTTTCGAGTAAATCGTTTGGCACTAATTAGGGCTGCACATATGCTAAGCAACCGGGAATTTATGCACATGAAAGTTGTTTGTGAATTTTATTTTGAGTCACTGGATGTTTGGAAGTTGAGGTTGTTCGGATATTACGTAAAGTTAAAAATAGCCATTATTGAATCTTCGCTTCCTTTTCGTAACAACTGAAGGGAGAAAATCGAAAATCTTGTTATCAAGTATTGAAACTTTGACCCCGTCCTTCCACGTAAGCTTTACGTAATTTATGATGGACCCCTTAATTATCAACTTTTGAATAAGATTTTTTGTTGAAAAATTAAAAGACGTGTAATCATCAAAAATGGTTTACTTATTACGTAAAGCAAAATATTGAATTCATAGACACCCCCCTGACACCTTTCTCATTTTATCTACATGAATGTACCCAAGGGGGTCCGAACCCTCCCCCTCTTCAAAAAAATTTTACATGGATAATTTTTTCTAAAAAAACAATTTTTTCTCAAAAATTTTTCCGAAGCTCCAATTTGATAGCTAGTCAATCGTACCGTTAGAATTAACAACAAGTACAAAACCATTAGTATAAAAAAAATTTGGACACAACGTAAATTTTTTTCTGGGTACACCCCTGTCCCCCCTAAAAAGGTGTTTGATTCCTCCCTGAATACACTTCTAAGCTAGCTAGAAGCGATGTAAACAGGAGGGGGTGTAACCAGAAATTTTTCGAGTAAAGGGAATTGAGGAGTCAAATGGCTTTGCACTTATCCCGATAATAGCATCTGTCTCGCTCAAAAAATAATTCAAAACCAATGTTCGAGAAACGCTAAACATCATTTTTTAAGTTTTTAAATTGATGAATCACAAGCAATGATTATTTTAAGTCTAGTGAATGACTATCAAGTGTCACATGCTGCTCGCTCTTTTCTAGATTTGTAGACGACAAAGACGAAATTTTCCACATGGTCTCTTTACCTTGATGTAATCCATTAGCCATTTGATTTGTGGGTGTTGCTGTAGATGCTGCTGATATTGTCTCGATTTTATCTTCCTCTTTATAGTTTTTATTTCCACTTAGATGCAGTTTTCCACTAACTGCTGACACGCAACTTGTTGTTGCTGATTTTTTGGATTTCCACAATTTCATTTTTTATTATTTTATTATTTTTTTAATTTATGATTTTTGCTCTTAAAAAAGATTCTCTTTTTCCTCTCTTTATTTATTTTCTATCTTTGTCTTTTTATTTCTGTTTTTCTTGTGTCTGACTTTTTTTTCGTTTCTTATTTTTCCACTTAATGCAATGCGAAGAAGAAAACCGAGGAAAATTTTTTTATCTTCATATTTTTCTTCATTCTTGCTCAAATTTTCGTTGCTATTACGATGAAATTTTTCTTATATTTTTCATGTGTTTGTAGGTATTGAAATTCATTTTTCAGATTAAATTACACAATTTTCTTATTCGATTTGTCAATCACTCTTAAATAATCTAATTAAATGCGATTCTCTGCTTATAGTTTTAGAGAAATAAAAATTGGAAAAATATTTTTCCTTAAAGATTGAATTTCTTCACGATTTAGTTGAGAAAAAAAGACACACAAAAGAAGAAAACTGAAGAGCTGAGAAAAAATTATACACGAGCACCAACGATTTTCTTCAACCTTTCACAGCAAACGATCATCCGCAACTGTGAAGGAGTAAATTTTTCTCGTCTAGTGAGCATTGAGTAAAATTTTATGAGAGAGCGAATGAATTGTTTTTTGAGAGTATATTTCCTTTCAATGCAGGCAAGCAAGCTGTTTAATGAAAACAATTTGTACGTAAGGAAATCTCATGATCAATATGAGATGATGTTATGCTCAATATATATTTCATTTTCCCGTCTTCTCATCTCTTTGAGATTTACTTAAATGCTTGTTTATAATTTTCTCGCAAGTGCTGTTGAAATCTCAATGTGAAACATTAATGTGGAAATTGTTATCCTATCATTTATTATAAACACGCGCTTCTGACCGCAAATTGCTTCACACATAAATTTTTGCCAACGGTCAACGGTAAAAATAATTTTGAAATTTATATTTCAAAATTTGCAAGGGATGAGCATAATTTTGAACCAACATTTCGTTAATTTCAACATTTCGTTCTTTAAATTCTGTAATTAATCATTGATTTCCACTTATTATAAGCAGTTATTAAAGTTGTGAAATATCTGAGAAAATCTTTAAAATAAAGTCAGCATAGAAGAATTAAAAAAAAATGTCCATCCCTTGAAAATAGGGTTACAAATAATAATCTGTAAGAAACATACAGTGTATGACACAATAATTAAAGAAATCCTTTAATAAACGAATGTAGAAGCTACTAAAATGACTAAAAAGGTCCGTAAGACAACAAAAACGATGAACAAGTTGAGGAACGATAATTCTGGTAAGTAATTTATAGAAAAATGAAGGAATTGTAATTTATTGACTTTTCTGGATGTTTCAGAACGTATGGAAGGTGATTTGTCCAATGCTAACATAATAACTGTATCGTCGTCAGAGGATCCACCCGTAGATCTGACAAATCAAAAAGTTGAACAAAAAAATTCCAAGAAACAAGATAAAAGCCTTAAAGCTCCATCTCGCCCACCATCCCAAAGAAAATGTCGATATACAGGAACATACAAGGCAAAGGATTGGAACAGACCAGTTCAAATGACGAAGAATGTCAAATTAAGAGATCGATTAGCGGAGCTTGAGAAATTAATTAGCGAAAACAAAGATACAGGAATTTTGCTGGATTACGATGAGGAAGAAGCTCAAAAGTTTTTTGAGGCACTTGGAATACGCCGTATCTGCTCATCTCAAATGTAGACATTCATTCTATTCAGTTGATGTTCTTAAAAAGTTAAGTTTTAAAAGTTTTTTCTAAATAAAGTTTTGCTTAAAATGTATTACGATTTTACTGGTTTTTACAAATTTAAAAATTGGCGCCAAATTTATGTTGTATTCAAATTATTAAGGTTATGTAGAAAATGTCAAAAATTAAAATAAAAGTAATTTAATTAAAGTTTAATTAGAAATGGATAGTGAACGTGAAAAGGAAGTACTTCAAACTTGTGAATATCTTGCTACTATCTACATTAATTCAATCTTAGAGCTGAAAAACCCGGAAATTCTAGATGATTTTCCAGGTATTTAAATTTTCTCATTATTTTGGCCAATAAATTTTTCCAATCTCAAACATTACAGAATATCCAGAAAATGTACCAGAGGAACTGCTGTTTCAACCACCAAAAAAGATTAGTATTGATACAGCGTCTAAGAAGACAAGAAAACCACGAATAAAGAATCAAAGGAAAGTTCTGAAAGTGTCAAAAATTGAGCAGCTGGAAGTTGAGGACCTGAATAATTCTGCATCAAAGAGAAAGTGTCGTTATGTTGGGACTTATGACATAGAAAAACAGCTTTCTGTTCTACTCGATGAACAAAGTGGGACTGAGGAAGAACATCCAGAAAATATCGCTAAGAATGAATCACTCGATATCTCAGGAATTCAAAAAATGTCACCAGAAACATCGCAAGCTTTAGATAATAACTGCAGTGAGTTTGGTGAAAAATTGCAAAACTTTAAGACATTCGTCATTAAAAAAGGGAAGAATGAGAAGAGATCGCGAGTTAGGCAGCTATCGGACACGTCAAGTGATGAAGAGGAAATTACGGAAGAATTAGACTTGTCTGTAAAGTTTCCTATGTGCTTAATTGAAAGGTGTGATGAGCAAGTGAATATCTCGAGCAAATCGCTGTGTTCACCAGAAAAGCCACAAACGTCGAATGGAATCATTAAGAATCGTCAAATTATGAAAGCTGCCTTAGAAAAGCCACAAACGTCGAAGGAAATCATTAAGAATCGTCAAGTTCCGAAAGCTGTTATAGAAAAGCCACAAAAAGGAAAAGACTGTAAAGGTCTGAAGTCAATTTTCGAGAACAGTACAAGTTTTGATGAGGCAATGCAAAAATATTCTGAAAGGAAGCAGGAACAAAATATGATGAAGAAAATTGTTAAACCAAAAGTCATTCCGCCACCAGAACAAGATCCAGCTATTAAGAAAAATATAAAAAAGAAGCCTACGATCAAAGCTAACGGGATAAATAATGATGAAAGCAATCCTAACAAGCATTTGGGTGGAATCTTTACGATTAACAATGGCTGGGATAAACAGGAAATCAAGAAAATCGAGGTGGAAGATGAAATTAGAAAGGAAAATGTCAATAAATTGGAAAGACACATAACTCCACCAAATATTGTCATAGACACAAACTTAGAGGATGTTATGGCTGCACATGATGAATTCATGTATAATGAAGGTTTTCTAGATAATTTGATTGTTTCACAAGATTCCAAAACCTCACTCAGCACAGCTTCATCTCATGGTTTACAAATAGCACTGAGCGGTGATAAATTAGCGGAAAATAATAGCTTTAAGGGACGACGTAAAATCAATTCATCACTGAATAGCTCGGAAGATGATTCAGAAAACGATGAGATTGTGAAGCCACCAAAGAAAATTCAAAGACTGTCATACTCTGATGATGAAGATGATGATGAAAAGGAACTGGAAAAAGAAAATGAAAACATCCACAATGACACTGATGTCGTTTCCTTATTTGCAGATGCTGGGTAAGTTCAATTTTTAACGGGTTTTTTTAAATCAAATTTTTGAACTAAGAATTTGAACTTTAAACTTTCGTTATGATTTTAAATTTAAACTGTCCTATCATTTAATTTTGTACTTAATTTATTTATTTAAATTAATTTTCTAGCGAATTTGATGATCTCGAGGAAGAAAAGGATCAGTTTTATGCAGAAGTCGATCCAGATGATTTAAAATTGAAAGTACAATGTGTCAAGAGAAACATTGAACCATTGGATCATCAAGCTGAATTTGACCTAAACACGAAAGAAATATCACAGCACATGGTCGACCCGGAAACTGATAGAATCTTAAAGACAATTTTCGGTAATGTTTGTCCTGCTTTTCTTGAAAATCGATGCTCAATGCCACAATGTCAACGTAATCATTTTCTTCCTGATGAAAACACGGTTCGTCCTCTGTTAATCGATGCAACGTTTGATGTCCTTCACAAAGTCTTTCAGGTTGTCTTAAAATTCCATCGACTTTTTCAAGCATTCATCTCAATCCTTGTTCAAATTTGCATCAAAAATAAAGACGATAAAGGATTAGCGGAATTAGTAAAAGCATGTGATCGATTCCCTAGAACAATCGTCTGCTACAAAGATATTGTTCGTAAATTAATCGAGCTTGATTACATGAAGGAACATCGTGCAATATCATTCATTATTGCACATCACACCGATTCAGAAATTGCGAGAGACACGATTTTATCATTGATTATTGATTCTGGTCCGTGCATTGCATTCTTTATGGATTACATTGAAAAGGCACACATGACACAACCAATTCGAACCGATATGTTCAGCAGAATTTTGCATACATGTGTTGCATATCAAAATCCAAAGCTGCCAAACTTCTGTCTGAACTATTTACAAGGATGCAGCGCGATTCAAATGAAGTCATTAAGTTCCGAGTACTTAAAGGCATTTTTACAAATGAACAAGTGCATTTCTGAACTGAATGAAAATCGCGAGGCTAAAGCTCTCAGAATAACTCAAAAATTATTAAGCACCATGAATTGGTAGATCAATATTTTTTTTTACTGATTAATGATTCATAGAATGATGAGACTTTTGGATATGAAACTTTTCATAACCAATGTGTGGTTAAAATACATTTAATATTAATTTTTTACGGATATAAGATTTCCTATGTAACAAGGATAGAAAAAAATAGAGTTACAGAAGAATAAAAAAGTGGTTTATTTAAACAAATAAGGAAGTGCTCACAAATGACGTCCAAAACTCACTCAGTGGACGTCATTTGTGAATGACACAAAATGTGCTACATCTATTAAATTATTACAGATCGTATATTCTTAAATTGTTGACTTAAAACTGATAAGCACTAACTCCAGAAAGTAAAGGAACTGGGAATGACCAACTAGGGAATCTCTTAATAATCTTATTAAATCCATCTGTATAATCCTCTTGTCGATCTGATCGAAGAGTTACAAGATTTACGTCCACAATCGGTTGATTGCTGTCTCTTTTTGATGTTGTTTTCAAAGTTATGTCAAAGAAAAGTGGCTTGTTGGGGATTCCAATAGCAATATGTGCTAAATAAGTATTATTTACAACTGACTCTAGATCGTCTGAAAAACTCCATCCAACCATTTCTGTTCCATCTTTTGGATGGACATAAATTCCCATTAATTTAGTGGAGTTGACTGTGAATTGATAATTAATCAGATCCTCGCTCAAAATAGTTTTTGACACAGTATTGAGTACCGCATAATCCATAAGTTTGGGGGGTGTTGTTGGCAGCCATTTCATTCTGTAAAATCATTAATTGTAAATTAAATAAAAGATTATGACTATGTGACTTACCCAAACATGAACATTCGACTGAACACAATCGGCAATCCACAAAACGGTTCTCCGTCACACATTTCCTCGAGACTTAAAGGCTGTACAGGCATTGTAATTCCCTCGATCGTCTTCAAACAATTTCTATCCCATTCTATGAATAAAATGCCGCTGTCTGCCTTTCTAATCTGTCCATTCATATCGTAAAATGTCCTTGTTGTGTGCTGTAAAAATATATTAATTTATTTTTTTAAATCCTTGGATCCTTTTGAAGCATAGCATAAAACTTACCACAACATAATGACGCTGTACGACTGGATTTCCAGTTGATTCATCTTGATAAGGAAATCCAATGCTTGTTTGGGTAGCCAGAATTATTGAGATGAAGAAAATTGAAATTATCGTGGAATATTTCAAAGTTTTTCCTTTCAAAAGTTGAGTCAATGGAATCTGCAACAGAAGAAGAATCGATCATGAATGAAAATTATTAACAAATAAACTAGCAAGGTACTTACGAAATAGCTAACAATGAACACTGTAGTAACACATGATATGATTGAAATTATAGCATCTGGATTTGGTTTATTTCCTATACGTCCAGTTATAGGAATAAACATTTCAGTAACTGCTGTTTTAAAGTACGATGCCCACAAAGTAATGAAAATTTGACCAATAAGGAAAATAAATAGCCATTTATGCACAGAATTCTGAAGTTTAAATAAGAATATTCCTACAGTGGAAAGGAGGTTGAATAACAGGACGACCATAAATAAATAAGCTGATCTTATTCCCAAAATTGTAAATCCCAGTGTCAAAATTCCCCACAAAATGTTGACTCCATTGATTCGTGCCTGCACTTTTAGTCCTAAACTCAGTGGTGAATGCTTATTGGCAAAAACCATGTCAAACACATCATAAGCGAGAAGTAAGAACCAGACAGTAGCACTTGAATAAATTCCAATAGCCATGAAAGTATTTCTGTACCAACTCATGGAATGTCCAGTTTTATCAAGCAAGTATGCAGTTAAATAGCATACTAACAAAGATGCAGCAATTCCAACAAACATGGAAATAAGGCCAAGAAAAGTTTCCTTTAAAATGTGCCTCGAATGAACAGAAACTGTTGACTTTTTGAGTGATAAGAACGGAACTGTTATTGCCAAAATTGTTACTATGAAGTTAATTATGCTGCCTACTTCTTTGGTATAATTGACTAGCACCACTCCAAGATAGTCAAAGTATACAGCAAGATCCGTTTTGTCGAAACTCTTTGAATAAATGAAAAATAGTTCTTAGGTACTTAAATTTAACAAAAGAAAAAAGTTATAGCTTACATCCAAATTATCAAGCTTATCATTTGCTAAAGAAAGTGCCAATTCCAGAACATTTTCTCCTGTTCTCTGAATATTTCCAATGGTCAAGTAGTCAATGTGATCAAACTTGGTGTGATATCGATAGCCTTTGACAAAATGTGCAAAATCAAATCCTACCATATTACCGAAATCACGGAATATTCTGTAATCTAAATATGGAAAATAATCTTAATTAAATAACATTAATAGATAGATGACAAACGATAGAACCCACCAGTATCGGAAGGAATGACACCCGATTGGAATATTTCCTCAGAAGAGACTTGTGCAAATGGACGACGAACGGAATGATAGTGATTAATTAGCCATGAATTTCCTGGACCACTTTGGAACAATATTTCCTTTCCGCCACTTCCAGCAGCTTCTAAATTAATCAAAACTTTACAGTCTTTTGCCCACTTATGATGTGCTACAAATCCATGAGCTCCTTTTAATCCCATTTCTTCAGCTCCATTAAACAGGAACACAATTGTATTGTGATTTTTAACACCTCTGTTTGAAAGAATTGACAGAATTTCCAGCATAATTGCACAATTCGCAATGTCATCGTTCGCTCCTGGAGATCCAAACACGGAATCAAAATGACAATTTATTAAAACGGCCTTTGGACTCTCTCCTTCAACGCGGACGATCAAATTTTGTATAGAATGATATACAGCAGCCATTCCAGGATTAAAATGTAGATGAAAGCTTCCACTGACAACTTGATGATCAAACTGTATTTGTTGGGCTGGATCTGAACGTTTTATAATGGTATCAATTCTCTTTTTAATATAGTTTACAGCAAGTACTTCATTTTCCTTAGTTCCAGTTACTTTGGGGCCTATGTCATTTAATGCCTTTAAATCCTTCCAAGCCTCAATACCAACGAATGGTAAATTCTTATCAGTTAAATCAGGGGCACTATACATGATCCTTTTTGTTGTTCCAAGGATAAATAGCAAGCATAATATACCAATGATGAAGAAAAGTGAGTGTACTTGATGAACACTCTTCATCTTTTGCTCTAAATTTGGATTCAGAACTTCCGCAAGTCTCGGTCTTTTCTTCACGTGCTCTACCATTATTGAATATTATTGCAATATTCTTAACTCATTAATTAACTTAATTAGTGTTGTCAATGTGTATTTTATTTAATTTTATTCTTCGGCTATTATTCCGAGTAAAGGTTACTAAGTGAGAACAACAAAAACAAAATTCAAATTTATTTTGACCGTTGAAAGACGATTGTTCAAAAATAACGGTCAATTTTAGATTATAAATTTGTGCAAGGGAAATTTTTTTTTTGTAGAAAGAATGTTTATTATCTAGTTTATTAATTAAAGTTTGTACATTAAAATGGATTATTTTGCAATTTACGCTCCATCAAATGATAATATAGGTAAGAATCTACAAGATAAATGTGAATTTGATCGGAAAATATTCGATATAAGTGAAAAAATAAGGAAAAACAAAAATTTGCATGAAAATGATAAGAAAATTTTTTAACGCAATTTCATAACTTTTACAGATCCTAAAGATTTTGTGTTTGTTAAAAAGGAAGAAGCTTTAAAAGCACTAAAAGCCAACAAGGACTCACGATTTAAGTCATTCAAAAACCTTGAGGATGCTCAAAAGTTTGCAAAAAGTGGTGTTCAAGTGAACATTTCAAGGCAAGATTCTTCATCAATTCTCGATACATTAGCTCTCCTGAAATGTAAGTAAATATTATTTAATTAAGAGATAAAATATCTAAAAGCTAACACATGATATCACGGTTCACGAGTCTCAATATCCAAGGATGAAAAATCGTACGATAATAAAAATTTGGATGACGTTTGCAATATATTCGACAATTTTTCTTCTTTTTAATGCGTATATTTTTAGCATGAGAGTACAGCCGATCACTCAGTCAGTTGTTATTGTTTTCATTTTCCTTATTTTCGATTTTTTTTATTACATACATTCTTTCGCATGCTTATTTCATCATGTTGCTAAACATGTGTTCTGCTCACTAACAACAAGTGTTTATTTATTTTACGCTGCGGCAATTAACGTATATGTACTAATAATAGCACAATTGTATATCTTTTAGCGCCTCCACCCAATCAACCAGTGATCCAGCGATCTCTTGAAAAGAGCAATTTTCCAGCACCAAAGAGTCAGGATCTTGTCAAGTTCAGGAAGGAAATTGAACAGAATAATGTACAGAACGTCTATGAGTTAATTAACTTAAATCCAAGATATCTTGTTAGTTCAGGTGATACGCCAGCGATATTAAAGGAAGGTCCAAGGTACAATGCCCTTCATGTCGCTGCGATGCATAAACATGCAAAAATGGCTAAACTTATTTTACAAACTGTTGAACAACCACAATTTATCGAGCTTTTACATGGATTTAAAAATGATCCAAATATCGAAGTCATGTCACAAAATTTATTAGAGTCGTACTTAAATACTCCAGATAAGTCACGTCATGAGACTCCATTGCATTTTGCTTCAAAAATCGGTGCTAAAGATGTCATTGAAGTTCTTCTCGCCTATCCAATCTGTAAAATGAAGCCAAATTCCGATGGTTTATATCCAAAAGATGTGAGTATCAATCAAGATTAAAATAAAAAATCCAGAGATTACAATACGTATTTATCATTTAAGATTATATGCGCTCGTTGCCCCGTCGCATCACTGGAATTAAAGAAATCAATAGAAGAACTCCTTGCCGAAAGATTTTTTGTACCTGTTTTGAGATCGAACGATGATACAGTTCAGCCCGTGATTGGTCAACCTTTTACACCGTCGAATATGCCAAATTTTAAGACGGATTCGCTTAGTCCAAGTTTGGAGATAAAGGCCTACGCAGGACCGATGAGTTCTGATCAAGCAAATACATTCCGAAGACGTTGGAAAACGCCTCCACGATTAATTCCATCTACATCCAATAGTCATAACTTATCATTTTCACCAAGTAGTTCTTCAATATCATCGCCGCTTTATAGTCCACGAATGTCAAAGTCAATGATCGATGTGATTTCATCAACACCAAAACTTAAAAAGAAATTGTTTGATGATAATTTTGATGCTGAAGATGAGTTTGAGGATGTTTATATATCGAATATGAGTGAAACGAGCGACAAGAACGGTAATAACAAATTTTCTGTATTAAATGAGCACGAGGAGGATGAATTTAAGGAATTGTTTGAGGACTTGCTGGAAGACAAAATTCGTCGAGAATTTGAGGAGAAAAATATTAACAAATTTCAAGCTTATCGTAATCCAAACGACTACATATCGGATCAAACACCTTTAAAAGGAAAGAATGATTCCAACAGTAATCACCTAAGTCACAATTTTAATGCCTTTACGAGTGGAGACAGCCTTTTCTGTAATCCACCATCATCAGGTATGGGAAGTGCTCAAATCACGTTCCTTGACGAAAGCGGCTCTATTTATAACACAGAGAATATTCATGATTCTATATCGTTTAAAGAAAAAAACATTCGATTGACGGATACGATGAAAGGTCTCGAGAAAATTGGTCGAGGACTAGCTCATGAGTATAATGTTGGATGGAAGGAATATTGGGAATTTTTAGGTCATTTTATGGACATACGTAGTAAGGAAGGACTTGAATGTTTTGAAGATTATCTCAAAAAGAAGGAAAAGAAGAAGGAACTTAATGAATCAGATGGATTAAAGCAATCACCAGTCCAACAAAAATTGAACGATTCTTTTGGCTTAAATTCCATTTGTGCTGGCTTATACAGTATGGATATTAATGATGAGCTGACGGAAAAGAAGGAAAAGACATCTAAGAATGGAATTACATCGCCAACAATCCCTCGAAGTCCATTAATGGAAATGCTCACAAGTATGAGACAATCGTCAAATGATCTTCCATTACATAATCCATATACATGCATTGAGCAGTCTTGCCGAACATTTGCTAAACGTTTGGCTGCCTTACTCGAAGGTGAAGCAATTCAAGATCAAAACTCATATGAGAAGACCTTACTTGCTGAAATCAATAAACTATACACATCAATCGATAGCTATAAGAGAGATTCACGCTTCAACACTATCAACTTTCAAAAGGCTCATTCTCGTTACGGCTACCTACTTGTTTGGTGCTTAAAAAAGAATAATGTTGATGTTAAATATTTAAGAAATTTAGTGCCATTAATGTCTAAGATTTATGCACTTGCATCGCAATTTACTTTGCCAGATACAAAGGATTTGATCAAATGTCATGCAATGTGTATCAGTACGTTTACAAGAAATTATATTGAGCATCAAGAAAAAATCTTCAATCCAGAAAATGTCAATACGGAAACAGCTTGTGTTGATGCCTGGAATGGACCCGACATTGTTGAATGCAAATGCTCCTTTGATGTTAATTTTACTAGCTCGAAGCTTCAAAGGCAGAACCATAGACGTGATATTAGGAAGAGATTATATAGCGGTAAGTTCAAATTTTGAACTTTAAAAAATTAATTAATTGTTTTATGATTTGCAGGTCCTAAAACGGTGGAAATGTGGTCAGCGCGAACAGCAGAAGATCTTGATGACGACGACGACGAGTTGTATTTGTCATGTGATAGTGACATGTCCAGCGACGATGAGGAGTTCTTTACACCACCACAAAGTCCAGTTAAGTTTGATGATAGTGACGACGAAGATGTTAATATGTTTGAGGAATCTTTAGAGCATTTAGAAGAAGAGAAAGAGTATACGTTATATATTAATGGGTAAGCTTAAATGCAAATGTGCAAATCATTGGCTAATGAGTCTTTCTTTTTTTGTAGTGATCAGCCTTCAAAAGTCGATATTGATGTGTTTACGGCGATTGGCGAAGATTTTGTTATTGATGATGTCAAATATCCTTTCGTTCACAAATGGTTTAATGCGATGATCAGGAACAAAAACTCAATGCATATCCATAAACAGCACAGCAACGTCTTTCGTCTCTTCACACCAAAATTGAAGATTAAAGGTTGAATTTTGAATGTTTTAAGTACTTTATATATATTTTTTTTGTAAACGAATCGTACTTTTTTTTATTAATTCAATTTATTGTAAACTTGAAGTTTTTTTATTTTATTGTTTCCTTTTAAATAAATTAATTGATTTATGTCAAGACTGAAAAAGCATGTTTGATAATAAAAGAAGAAGAAAAGAAGAACATTTTGAGAAATATATTGTTGTTTTTGTTATTAACTCTTGGACAGGAAGAGGATGAACGCTTGAAATTGCTAAAATTGAACATATTTTCAAGTCAGTGCTAAATTTCAGAATTTTACTAAGTTCGTTCAGAAGATTTTTAAATTCTTCATTACCGAAAACCGTATAATTGTTGTCAAAACCATACATTAGTCATTGAAAACCTTACAATTGTTGTCAAAACCCTACAATTGTTGTCAAATTCCTCCAATTCTTGATAAAACCCTACAATTGTTGTTAAAACCTTACAATTGTTGTCAAAACCCTACAATTGTTGTCAAAACCCTAAAATAGTTTTCAAAACCTTACAATAGTTGTCAAAACGTTACAATAGTCATTGAAAACCATACAATTTCAATTTCAAGTGTTTCAAAACCATACAAATGTTTGAAAAGTTTGCACTTTTGACGGAATTCCTGAAATTTTAATTTTAAAAATACCTATTTTGGAAGTAAGGCTCAATAAAAACAAGATTGTTTATTTTTTCAGACGATTTTTAATTTATTGTTTCTCAAAAAAAGATTTTTCGTTTCATGTTTTAATTCAAAGACGATATTTTGCATTAAATCTTAACAAAAAAGAAATACAAAAGAATAATTAAAAAAAATTAAAGGAGTAAATTGAATCTTCTAACTAAATCTGCATCATCTATATATAAAAAAATTATCATCAAATAATTATTTGTTTAAGAATGAAATTATGCTGAAATTGCTAGATTTATGCTTGATAAAGGATGAGCTTATGTAATATGATAAATTTAGACATTTCAGCATAAATCCACTGCATATACATTACATTTATTCTTCACATATGCAAAAATAATGAAAAAAAGAATTGATTAAAATATTTATTTGTATAATTAATAATTTTTTTACTTTCATGTGTTTCTAATATTTTTTTTTTTATTTTCTTGGAGCAAAGCTTATGCTGCAAGACTGTTTTCATCTTTATCTTTTGCTTATCTTACAATTACATCATTATTTACTTGTAATCAATTAATAATATAGAATTTCTAAAACATGTTCTTTTTTTTTGTTGTAATTGTTAAATTTACTAACTCATTATATCATATTTTTTTACTTTTATTTTTTATTATTCATCTTGTAGTTATCTCGTTACTATTTACAAAAAGTTTCATATATCCTTCATATTTTTTTACTCATTAAATTAAATTATTTATTTTTGTCCCAAGAAAATGTTTTCATTAATATTTGTTATATGTTAATGATTAGCGACTTTCACTTCCTTCATTAAGAACTTTTCTAAGCTGATCGATTCGTTTAGCAGTTAAATGATATTTCGTCTGGAAGTTGGGATAATTGAAAATTTGAGAAATCTGCGACTACAACTTTCTGGGAAGCTTTTGGTCTCTACTTGATTTATAGACCAGATCCTGTCTACTTCCAAAAAAAAGCTTCCCAGAATCGATGATTTAAGAACTTCTAACGCGGATACGCTTGGAGATGGTTCATCCAGGATGACTGCAAGGAAATTTCACATATTTCCCACAATTTATTCCTTCCCACTTCCAGTTACTTCCCAAATCCAAAATTTATCACTTTTTTCCTCTCCTTCAAAACAGAAATAAATAATCATATTTTCTAGTAAGGTTTCTGTGTCTAATTTAATGCCTTAACAGCAATTAATTGGTCTGTGTTATTTCTTCTTAATTATTCGACCTTTTTTTGTTTTTGTTTTTTTTGAGTGGTCATTTAGACAATCGTGTCCACAAATCCGCATAATTACACCACTTTTGTAGCTTAATGTTAGGACCTATGAAGCTAATTACAAGTTTTGTCACTACGGTGTACAGTACACGGTTTGGGTTTACTAGTTTGATGTCGATTTCAGCAATAGACAGAAAGTCTCCATAATCAGTAGGAAATTTGCCTATTGCCAACTTCAGTTCCAATTATCAGCATAAATCCTGAAAAACTTGCCAAAATCTACTTTTATTCGCATCTCAGAAACCAGATTGTGTCTGAATATCAAACAGACATTTGAAATTGACTGCTGGATGTGAAGCACAAAAGACTTTTTAATCCAATCGAGTTCAATTAACTTTTATAGCTTCAAACCTTTCAATTCGTTCCTTTGTTTAAAATCCCTTCAAAACTAAACTTTCTTAACAATGATTTTATTTTTATGATGGACGAAAAAGTTTTTGGGAAAATTTTTTAATCCAATTTTTCCTTTTGAATACACAGAGATTTTAGCTTTTTTATGTTTCAATAATTTTCACAAACTTTTTCTTTATAGAAATTCTTTTTTCGGAAAATGGAAAATTCAGTGGATTGAAATTTCAAATTTCAAATTTTTTAAAATTTCAAATTTTTTAAAATTTCAAACTTTTAAAAATTTCAAATTTTTTAAAATTTCAATTTTTTAAAATTTCAAATTTTTCAAGATCGAGTAAAATTTTCTGGATTTAACAAACTGAACCTGACTCAACAGCAAGCTCTCTGCATACTCAAAAAAAGAATTGTGACTAAAAAAATTTCCACGCCTTTCCGATGATTCATTGAGTTTTCTTCTTGTTAATTTTGTGTCATTGGTATTTTCACGTTTAAATATTTTGTTTAATAATATAATTTTATAATCCTTTATATCATCATCATCATAATATGTTTATCAACGAACGTTTAAATGACTATATTATCATCTCCATGGTTCTTCATGTTGAGTGTTTATATGTATGACGAAAACTTTATTAATTATAACTTTCTTTGTGTGTATTTGTGAGAATATTCGCGTGTAAATACAACTTTTTCTTATTTAAAAACTTATTTTATGGGGGAAAAAAGTTACGCGGATGTGACAACAATACTTTATATCGTTATTTATTAATTTTATTATATTTGTTCGATCATCAAAATCATCAAAAATTGACGCACTTTTAAAATTTTTTTATATCATATTTCATGTTACTTTATATCTCATTACTTTATGTTACAATTTTAATTCATTTTGTTTGGGTTTCATTATGAAGGAAAAGTTTTCTACAAAATTTCCGATTTTCTTTTCTTTTTTGCAGCAGATTAATGCCTCAATCGGAAGTTATACATTATTTTTTATACATTTAAGAAAGGAAATCAGCCATTGTTATTCATTTACTGAATAAACATTTTATTTTAATACGATTCCCATGTCATGTAAAGCTGCCAAGTTTTGTTGACTGGAAGTTTGGCAATTAAAAAATTTAACGGCTTTTTTGAAATTTAAATATTTAACGGATTATTTATATTTGAAAAAATGTCAGTAATCCTTCATTATTGATGTGTCAGTTTTTTCATGGAACAAATTGAAATAATTTAATTAAATTATAGCAAAACCAGCAACTTTACATCACCCAGGTCTGTTGAATACGAACGATTTTCTTTTGCAGAATATTTTCATGGAAAATTACGCAAAATATATGGGAAACAAACATTCTTATATTTTACATTTATTTTTAATTCTGTTGGATAATCTACGGCGTCCTTCTACATACACTTCATGATTTTTTAAAAAAAATGAGTAATATATAAAATCAGAAGAAAAAAAAAGTTCCTAAAAATTTATGAAAAAGTTTCAGGTTATTGTGAGTAATTTACTGCGATAGAATTGTATGCAATTAATTTTTTTATTCATTCCCATAAAATGCTTTTTTTTATAAAATTTTGCTTTACAGTTTGATATTATTCAAGTGAGTGGAAAAAATTTCGATTATTAATGAAAAAGTTGAAATAATTTCCTTTGATGAATTTTTAATGGAAAACTTTATTTTATAAAACTGATGAAAATGCTTGAAAAGAGTCGGAAAAAAAGTTTTTTGTGAGCTTTTCAAGATAAAAAATTTTTGAACCTCAAAAAACAATACAATTGTTGTCGAGAACAAATGTTTACAAAAAAACCCTTCAATTTTAATCAAAGTTCAAAATTTGAACTTTAAAATTCAAATCTTGAAAATCCGTTAAAAATGTTCTTTTGACCAACAAAATTCAAGCATCTTCTTTTGCCTGCTTTCACTCTTGACAATAATGAAATAGGAAAAAGTCATTACTTTTTTTTCTCACACAAGTGACATCAATTTGATGATGCAAAAGAAGAAGAAAAGGTTTAGCTTCGAAAGTGTCAATGACAGCAATATGAAAAGGGGATTGAATGAAAAGGACAATGATCTGTCACTTTCTATGCTTTGAAGTAATTCATGGAGAATTTTCTCGTTTACCTAATTAATTTCTTTCTCTTTGATAAAGAAAATAATAGTTAATTGAAATAGATCGCAAAAATTCTATACGTTTCGTGTTTTGCGTTTAATTTTGGGGGAAAATCGTGGAAATTCGATGAAAATTCATTGCTTTATTCGTCGCCTTCATCAGACTCCAACTGACAAATATATAATTTCTGCTTCCAATAAAAACATCTGTTTCCAACAACTCAATACAAATCAATTATGTTGCATCACTTAAGGTCATAAATTTCAAATCGGAACTAAGTGGCTGAAAAAAAATCGATTGCAGTTCACGATGTTTTTTTTTTTGAAAAATCCTTGCAATTTCTTTAATGTCATGATCAAATTATATCGAGTTGAATGAAAACATGACAATGAAAGCTTCGGAACTGCCAAAAAAGATTTTACTCGAATTAAAATAGATTCGAGTGCTTAAAGCAGTGAAGCTTTTGAGGTTTGAAAATGTTTAATCCAAGGATTAAAGTTTAATCTGAAATGGATTTAATTTTTAACCGATTTACCTCAATCCATGGATCTGTTCACAAAGTAACAGATGTAGCGAAACGTGTATGCAGAAACAAGTCTTGAAATTCTCGGAAGAACAAGAATAAAGCATAGAGTTTTGTATCAAATCATCCATCTTCACATAAGATCATTTGTATTCATACGAGTTGCTTAATTATTCAATAGAATCATCTACAATTCTCTATTCTGTATGTGTGTTATTTGCAAAAAATGGACTTGAGTTGTTATCAGCTTAAAAACAAATTCTCATCATGTTGTTCTTATTCTCTATATATCATGTATGTATATATTTATATGGGTGGTTGTTTGATATTAATTACCCGAGCGACACAAAATCCAAAAAGACAATCGTTTGTCACTATGACAACCTTTTAAACTTTGTGTCGCCCAGTTTGTCAGAATTTCATAATTTTTCATTTCTAAATATGAAAAATATATTTATATTTTATCATCAATTATTCTCTTTAACATTACTTCTAATTAATTAATTTTTATTGTTGTTTTTGTTTATTTTTCTTCTTTTGTTGATTTCTTTCTTTCTTTTTCCATTTAATTAACTTCATATTTTTCCCATTTTAATATTTCATCGTTTTCATTTTAATAATTTTTTCTTTTCTTCATCAAATTGAATTAGTTTCTAAGTGATTTACAGCATCAAAAAATTTTTGAAATAAAAAAATTAGGCATATAATATGTATCTCTATATATATATGTATCATAATAAAAAAGATTGATGAAAGTGAAATGTAATGTGGAACTAAATGTTTCGCAAAAAAAAATTCTTGAAATTTTTGAAAAATCAAGTCGATGATGAATTTATAATTGAATTTTGAAAAGGACCCTCCCAGTAATATTTTTTTTCTTTCATATTATATTTTTAATATTTTTTGTTTTGTTATATATTACTCCATATTTCGTGTATGTATGCATTTTTGTGTGTGTGTTTTGTGAGTGTCCTTTCCACAAAATAATTCATTCAATTTTTCTCTTATTTCAGTTCCGTTTCACTTGGTTGTTTCTCTTTATTGCGTCGGTCGCTGTCGTCATTTCCTGTTGTTGCTCCTGGATGTCCTGTAATTGCCATACCACCTGGCTGCTGTAATGAACGCTGTTTAAGCATTGTCCAGTCAAACGTGTAATCGTATTGATGGTTAAGTGTTCTGAATAAAATTCTACAAATAGAAGAAGAAAATAAATTTAATTAATTAAAAGCTCGAATTATTTATGCAGTATAAATTGTCATATGAACGATATAGAGTTCAATTTAATTAGAGAAATGTATTAGTAATTTAACGGGTTTTTATGATTCAAATTTTCAAAGGGTATAAAACTAAGATTCTTCCAAAAAATTCAAATTTCAAAAGTTCGTTATTATTTTAAAACCAAACAAATCTCTTCAAAATTAAGCAATTCTTCAACATTCTTTAACAGTTACACAACACCCCATCTTTTGCTAATATTTTAAAGGGACGGATTCATCATAAATTTTTAATTAGAGATGAGATTTTTCCATTATAATTAATTTTTCCAGCATAGTCACATAGAAGGTCGAAAATGAATCGAAAAAGGTCACAGCAAGGCAACGCTCTAATGCAATCTTCTTCTATCATCCATCCAACTACAAAAGTAAGAGCGCACATATACACATCAAGTAGACGGACACACCCAACAAAATAATTAAAAGCACAATAATAATGCTGAGTGCAATCATCAATGTTAATCGACGACATTAATCAGAGATTTAGAAAAACAATATCAATGACGACTTTAAAGCGAGTCTTCATTAAATGTCTTTTGCCATTAGCAATGAGATTTATTCATCATCTGAGTAAACAGTAAATTTTCATATTAATGTGAAAAAATCAGTTCCAGTTATGGATAAAGGTCAGAAAAATTTATTAAACAAAACAATCCAAATTTCCCAAAGAATTTTCTGCGTTTTGGATTTCCCATGAATAATGAGAAATTTGAGATAATTGATTAGACCTTTCTGGCATGTGAATAAGAGGAACTTGAAATTATTTAATCAAATTTTGGCTTCAAGCTTGGGAATTTCCTTATTTTATTGATTAGACGAAATTTATTTAAAAACTTAATAATTATTAAGAATGTGCTGAATTTTCTTCATTTGTTGCTGATAATGATGAATGCTTAGGGGTCATTCACTTATGACGTCCATCAATGTCTAAAATGGGATTTTTAGACCACCAAAAAAATTCAAAAAAATTTCTTTAATTTAAAGTGTCACAAAAGTGTCCCCCCTAAATCATGGACGTCATAAGTGAATGACCCCTTATACTTTTGGGATTTTCTGTGTCTGATGAAAAGTCATTTAAGTTTTATCCTAATGAGGAAGAGGATAATAATGATTAATATGGGCATTTAAGTTTTTTTTGGCTCCAACTAAGTACGAATCATACTCTTGGGTCTGTCTCGCAGACTAGTCTTAGTTAGACCTAAAACTTCTATTTTGCTGCGATTCTCTTGATTTTAAAATGAGCAGTTTCCAATAAAACTGGATTATTTGTAATAAAAAATTAATAAATGCGATTAAACAGTTTTTGCATAATTCAGAGGAACTAAAGTTTTGTCCAAGCTGTACATAACGTGATAAATAATTAGTCACGTAACAAAGAATTTAATACTTTGTAAATCTTACGTAGCAAAATTGTATATTAATTTTTTTTAAATAGACTACTTAGATGTAAACTTGTTACATAAATCGTGTGTAATGTACGGTTTCGGGATTATTATTAGAAATGTAAGGTAAAAACAACGTAGATGTGAGGAAGAGTTTTCTCAAAATTTTTAGCATAACAAAGCATGCTGCGTTGAGAAGAAAATGAGAGTCAATTTGGCAGGAAAATATTTATTATGAAACAATTTATTTGTCATAATTCTCAGCATGCTTTAATAAATATTATTTTTTAAGTCAGCATGAACTTTTAAGTTGCTTTAGGATTATTTACTTGAAATACTTATACTCAATTTTCTGGCATTTTTAATATATTTTTTTGTTACTTTCCAGACGCACAAATTTTCCCAATATTGAGTCTCATGGCAACCTTTCTGCTTACATGCCTCGTGCCATAAACTTCTTCATTTTCTTCTTGAACTTATATGATTCTAAAGAAAACTCGTATGTTCTTAAATTTAATGTATGTGTGGGAACGTTCACAAGTGACGTCATGTAATTTTCATAGGAAAACATTTTCAGAAAAGCATTACAGTTTCGTTCCTTTCTAATATTTTGGACGTGATAAGTGAACGATGCTCATTATTTTCTTAGTATTCTCCAAGTCCTACCTACATGCTCAATTTTTTAAACTTCTCATTTTCAACACAATTTCCGTTCCTTTTCATAATTTTTTTTGGCTTCCATCATTTCCATTTTAACATACACAAGGAAGTAAGTGAACATAAAAGGAGAACCGAAGAAAATGAAAGGAAAAATTGGGAACAATAAAAATTGAAGCCTGACATCGATTTTTTTACATTCCTTTCTCTTTTTTCCACTGTGCATATTACAAAAGCTCTTTTTGTGTCAGTCAGTGAATTTCTCATTCTGAAGGATTAAATAATATTGATAATGAAAATAGGGTCAAAGGCGGATTTATTGGAAAATGTCTTCAAGAAAATCATTGTGACATTTGAGAACTTTTGCACGCCTACTTGTTAATATTTTTTCTTCTTCATTTCTTATCGCCAATATCATAAACAATTTCTTTATCTATTTTGTTCTCCATAAGTAACCTTCACAGTTATGAATAAAGATCGAGAAATAATAATGTCAATGACGCCACGTGTACTCAAGAGTTCTACCTCATCTAAATGTAAAAATGATGATGATGACGATGATGATGGCAAAGTGAAGAAGAAAAGTCGAAGAAAATTTTTCTTCACCTTTCTCATTTTACAAAAGGAACTGAGAAGAGAAGACTGAAAAGTATTATTTTTTAAAGCAGAACTGTGGAAACATTTATTCTCTGTTGCTTTTTCTTAATATCAAGTCAGAAATTTTCAAGGTTTGATTCTTGAACAAAAAAAGTATACTTTAGCTATTCAGACCTTAAGATCGAGAGCTGCGCGTTTAATATGATTCTTGATTGCTGTGCTTTAATTTTTTTAATCACCAAAGAGGCGTGGATTCACAAGTCTAAATTTAGCGGTTGTACGAATATTACGTAACGCTATTTTAGACCCATCCTACTCTACTACCTATTAAAACCAAAAGACCCTCTCAATTAAATTACAAGTAAAATTGATAGTGAATTATAGAAAATACGTTGTGAACCACTGTCGCAAGCCAGAAGTAAGAAGTAAACAGAAGATAATAATAATGAAGAGAATATATTTTTACGTGTCGAGTAAGCACAGAGCACACTTGAATTTGTGGAAATTTCATATGATTTCATTACTTTCTAGTTCATTTGAATTTTAAATCTATGAAGAAAAAAAATTAAATTTATTATTGCATTTTGTGTGTCTGTCCAAGATTAAGAATTAATTGTTATTTTTTTCAGGCAGAGGTCTTTCAACTCCACACGCTACTCTCTTGTGATACTATTTTTATCTGATGATTCTATTTTCAGACAAAAAGATGAATGACATGGATTTTCACAGCTGAATTCATTCAAATTGTTATCCTTAGGAAATTATTCACATTGTGTGACTTATTTTAATGATAATTGTCATGTGTAATAATTAGAGGATTTTTTTGTAAAATTAACAATGCGAGTCGTTCATAAATGATGTGCTTTAAAAACTATGGGATTAAGACCCATCCTTAAAATTTGGATCTCTAGCTTGATTTCATTGGTTTCTCATCTAAACTTATGAGGAATATTATGAGCCATTTAAGAATCTATCAGGTCTTAATCATAGCAACCATTCAAGTTGAAGAACTTCCCGTCTTGTTCCAAAAGCTTATAAAAAAATCACAATTGATTTTTACTTCGGTTAAAAAGGAAATGCAATAAATCGGATTAGACTCTTTAATATCCTCAATAAGTAATTGATTTTATTTTTCATACACATGTAAGCTATTAAATTACCTTAATGCAAAGAGAATGACTCAAGAAATATTGAATAAATGTCGCCTAAATGTCAACTTTGCAATTATTCTTCTCCATTGAGACATTCAGCTCAAACAGTGCATTACATTTTTCTGACAAGATTCTCAAATTGAGAGAAAGATTCATCATTTATTCAACCTAGCAGCAGTGTATCAAAAAAGCTAATATTTTATTACGTCAACAAACCAACATTTTGTTTTATTATAAGGATCAGGTTCAAAATAGCAATAAGATAAGAATTGTGAGAAAAACCGACGCAATTTATTTTCGTACATAAAAGTAACAAGAAATCTGCATGTTTTCGCTGTATTTATAATTCATAACATTGCGAAAGAAGAGAAATCAAAATAACTTCAACTTGCGTAAAGGCTTTTCTGTTATTATTGGAGATGCGAAGTGCATGAAATGTCTGGAGTGTGTGTGTGAGAAAAAAATGATAAATATAAACTTATGAAAGGCTTCAAGCGTCTGTGCAAGAAAGCACCAGCCTCAGGAATTTTATTTCTCTTTTATCGATTTCTAATTATGCACACCAGGTCGTCACTTATATCCTTGAATGATATTCCACTTTTTTTTAATTCGACTTATACTTTTTATCAACGTGAAAGGTCATGCGAAATTCACGAATGAGTTACTTTGAAGAAGATACGATTCATGAGCTTTTTCGCTTTTTCTGAAATCCTTTTACCTTTTTGCACTTGACTTTTTTCTGTGCCAACTGAAGGTAAAACTCATGAGCACGAAGCTTTTGAAAAAAAAGGATATAAATAAATTATATTCGAGTGTGAAGCAATGGAGGATTACTTGTCATTTCTGGGTCATTTGAATGTTTCTGGGTGTATCCAAGAGTTAGATCTATAGATTTATAAAGCCAAAAAGCACCTGGTCCTGTCAATATAAATATCCAGATGAGGAAGAACAGACAATTTAGACATGCTCGTCTAAAGTAATGTTGTAGCTAAAGAACGTATGTTTCACATAGAAAGAAGGTTACAGTAAATAAGTATAGATGAAATTTAATTCTGAGTTTTATTACCGGAACTGATTAATTACCCCACCTTGAACTGTATTGTACAATACAATTACTTTGATCTCTTTATGGCTTTTGCGTATGCTCTATTTTTTCCCTTTTTTTTAACAAGAATTCCCACATACGCATTACATGAAAACATCAAACCACTTGCCGTATACAGTTTTTTATCAATGTATTATGACCTCTTAATTTTTACGATTGTGAAAAAAGTATCGATATTTTATTGATACTTAAATCTATCAATAATGCCGATAAAAAATGAATAAGCAAGTGAAAGTGTGTATTAATGAAGATTTATGAGATGTTGATTTAATTACACGTTTAAATATCTCTTGAGTGAGCTTTAAGGATGTCATGTTGTAGAATTGTTTAATGAACTTGCTTAAACATGTTCTACAGCCTGCTACACCCGTTACCTTAGTCTATTTAAATTGCCATCGAGACATATTTTTAGAATCGTTACTTTGCTGTGTAACAAACTTCAAGGACAGAGAACTTTGAGCAGTTAAAAGGAAAATTTTCAGTCATGTATGCTACACATGTGTTGAATCGTGCAGTGGTTTATGTCTTCTCAATAACATAATTCACTAAATAAATCGATAATTTATTCGAAATATTTCATTTGTTTACGTGATAGATGAAAGTTGTTGTGGATTATAGGAGGAGTCGTGGAAAGCTTTTAGGTTAAGGATATTTAGAGTTTTCAGATTGAAATCTAATGGAAATTTCAATTTGTTCTGAATCAACCACTGACACTCTTCAATTCTAATTATCGATAAAAGCTTCTTACTACACAAACAAAGAGAACAAAATTAACTAAACTAACTGACATTTCGATCGATTCCTTTGAGAAATTTACGAAATTTTCCATCAATATAATGTGAAATGACTGTTTTTGTCTGATGCAATCAACGCCCACACAAGAAAATCCACTATAAGTCCTCATCATGTCGATATCAATCATTTAGTTCTTTCAAGGTTATCAGCATTGAATATGACAAAGACGCATTAGCTTTATTACAAACTGTCATTGGATCATCCTCTTGTCTAAAATTCAATAAAAACGACAGTCCCTTATCAGATAATATTTATTACATCAATATCTTCGAAAAGAAAAATTAGCACAATGCCATAAAACACCGTCAATGTTGGCAATGAAAAGCAGCAAATAAGTGCTAATGTTCTAAAAACTCGTATGACAAATATAAATGTGCAAGATAATTTTTAATTAAATGCAACGAATATCGTTTCCTTTTTCCGTCTATTTTCTTCTTTACATTGCTCACATTTCCTCAACCCAATCCAACGATTGGCAATTCTTTTGTAATCGACATCCAAACAAACAAATAAAACAGAAAGAGATAGAAATTTCATAAAAATGATTTCAATGTTGAAGCTTAGACATTAATTGTTGAATGCAATTTTGCAAAATCTTTTTTGTTTTCGTTTTGTGTTACCTTTTTAGTTTCAATGCACAAAAAAACTTCACTTGAGCATTCATTTTGGCTGGCTTAGTAATTACCAAGATCAACTATTATGAAGCAATAATTAAGTTCAAGTTTTAATAAATCTCAATAATTAAGAGAAAATCTCGAAGAACTTTTAAAATTGTGTTGATCGAGGATGAAGTTTAAAATTAAACTATTTTGAGAAAAATATTTCCAGGCGATGGTTTCTAGGGCCGTGATACCTACCCTACCCCAGGTAGGTGGGGTACTCTAAGAGGTACCCTAGGATATACCCTACCTACCCTTGGTATAGTACCCCAGTTAGCTCTAGAAACCAGCCACAGATGTCACAATATATTCAATTGTTGAAAATTTCTTGACTTGTTTTCATTTGATGTGAATTTTAAGAAGCCGTCAATTAATTATGATTTTTAAATTCCTGAGCAGAAATTTTAATAAATTAAAGAATTATTCGTTTTGGATATTAATGCCACAACTTGTGGATAATTCCACACTTCACCGCATTGGCGCCAACAGGACGAACAGTATTCTATCTTGTAGAAACAGATAGCTTGATTTCATTCATAATCAACAGCAATGCGTCTTAATCCTTCAATTAACCTTTTGTTTACAAGTTTTTAGTACTTTTAAGTCGCAATTGTTTTCAATGTGAGTTTATTATTCGCTCTCCACGAAAGTATTTCATCTCGTTGAGTTACATGTTGCTTATTATTTGCACAATGAATGAATACTTTTTATCTAATACAATTTACCAACTTCAAATATTGATTTTCTTACTTCTAAAAATAGTTAAAAATTATTTTTGTAAAATGTTCTTCTGAAGCAACAATGATGGTAGGATGAAGCCACACGATGTGGTGCTGTTGCATAAATTTTCAATTGAAATCTAAATTAAAAACTCAACACGACATGAAATATGGAAATATTGAAAGTTTTCTTGTAGTAGGTCTGCATGTTGTGGGCAGAAAATATAATTACGAAAATTAAGGGGAATTTGTAAAGATGTGGACACGTGCCTTTTCATGGTTCCTTAATGCTCACAGGAAGAAATTAGAAATTAATTGGAGAGGATTTCTGTGTAATTTGAATAAATCACTGTAACGAGTGACCTTTGGAATTTGAAGAAATTACAAAGGAAGCTTGTTAATGAGGAATTATTGTGGCTTGGAAATGGCGATGTTAAATTTATTGTAATTGACCAAACTAAATGTTTCTATCTGAAATTCGCAAATCTGCTTTCAATCCTTCCTTGTTCGTGATTCTTAGCTATAAACAAAGACAACCTTGATACTCAGCAAACCCAAAAGCTTCCAATTCTCAGAAATAAATGTCGAAATATAAGCCTGAAATTAGGTCTTTGCGTTTCCGAGTCAATTCATTACGAGAAGTGCAATAAAAATCAGCACAAATTATAGACATAACGATAAATTGCTCCTAATAATCATTCCATTCATTGCATTGATTAGTGTTTTGTAAAAAGTGGCAACACTGCAAGCTTTACTTGTTAATTTTCAGATGTATATCAATAGCAGCAACAACAACACTAGTACGATGAAAAAAAGTTGGCTGCAAATTGACTAATTCGTGGAAAAGAATAAATTGGACTTAACGAGTAAACTGACAAATTTTCTTCACAAAAGTTTCTGATAATCCCTGATGAAGAAGAAGAAGTCATCTGTGAGAAAATTGACGAGAGATATGTCTATTTCCTATGCAAAAAACAAAAATGTTACAATGACAGAAAGTGTCATAACTATGAGACTCTCATGTAACGCATAGTTTCACAAGACGCTAATCATATTTTTATACAATTTTGCTACTTCTTTTTATTCAATCCAAATCTGTGCCTAACGCCATGCTTTTTGATATTTTTTTTTGTCATGACAGTTTCACTTTCGCGTAAAAAAGTGACAATATTTTTTTTTATCAAAATCGATTGTGATGATGGTGATCATGATGAGGAAGAGTGAAACTGAAACTAATTTGAGGAAGATATGACAATTTAAAAATGTTTGGTAAAATATGGTGATGAATTCATTTTATGTAGCATATTGGATTGCTCACTGACCGAATTAAGTCACTCGTAATTCGAGAATCAAATTTATATTCCCATTGAGTTTCACACTTTCGATGATTTTTTGTGGATTTATTGCCCTCATTTCAAAAGTTGATAACATTTTTGTGTGAATTATCTCCAAAGCACGATTTATGGATATGATTATTGCCTTAATATCAATTATTCTCATCAATCCATATTTAAAAGAGTAACTTAACTTCAAACAAATAAATTTCAGCTTATAAATCATCAGCAAGCCTTAAAAGTCTTTCAAAGAAATTTATAAATCTGATAATAATAGACTTTAGCTGTCTCATCAATTGAAATCTCATTTTAAAATGTCATTTACACTTTACATACTTAAAATTAATCCTCATGTGAATCCATATAACTTTCCTTTTCACAATGGGACATAATGGATAAAATAATAAATTTTAGCGAAATCTACAGGAGCGTAGCAAGAGTCCAAGGGTACCCAATGCAAATTGTTTGCCTGTTAAACAAAATTTTATTTTATTTGACCACAGATTCTGATAGAATTAGTCATTTCTATTGCTAATAAGACGGAACTGACCATTAGTTTGTTATGGATCTTGTATCTCATCTGAGTATATTCATTATTATCATCAAGCCATACGAATAGAGTTATTCTAATAAAAAATATATTTGTTTTAATTTCAAATTAATTAGAATCAAATACTTTTCGCTTGATTTAAACAGATCTATTAAATATAACCGGTTGAGTAACTCCCCGATTGTTCAGTGTTAAGCTGACAAATTGGACATTTATTATTATCACAACCATTGCCATTATAACACATTTTGTCGTAATAATCTACACCTGAAGTAGCTAAACATTAAGAAGAGGTTTTTGGAACCATTTTCTCTCATTTCATGAATAATATTATTCCACTTAGGAGTTGCAAAGAAGAAGAAAATCACAAGAAAATTCAAAGTCATACATGAGTCATATACAAAAGTTTTTAATGAATGTAAAATTTTAAAATATTTATGTGAATAAAAAGTGAAAACAGTCAGTGTCTTAATCGTGTAACGTTGAAAATATTTTATCATCATAAAAAATTTTCAAAACTGTATTTTCTTCTCTTTCTCACTCTTTATCTAATATTTAGAGCTTAAAGTAGTCTCGCTGACGTTGAGAGACGAAAACAGCTGGCAAAATAGTTTATCATCTTATTTGTTTGGATGTGTTTATGCCATGCACGCATACAAGAATCTCTTTTTCATTTATTTATTTCATTCGATTAACAGTTAAACTTTGAGAGTAAATATCACTGTATTGCACTTGTGTTCGGCAGCGTAAAATAAGAAAAAAATACAAATCATCATTAAATGTATTTTTTTTTGTGCATCCAGTTCACGGTTGATTGTGAAATTTACTCTTGATTTTATTTCGTTTGAGAGGATTTTTACGGTTTTTATTTGAGTTTATAAGTTTCATTGTGGATGCAGATTATCTTTTTTGCAATAAAACAGGAACAATATCATTTTATTAATGCAGAAATCCGGTCAATAAGCATATGAATTTTAAATTTTAGTTGTCTACTTGTAAATGATTAATGCACGAGCACTTTACGTTTAACTCTTTTCTGGACCAAGCAAAAAGGTCAGTTTGTTTTAACTCAACAGCCCCTGGATATGCCTCTGGTAAAACATCAAAACAAGCAAACAATATTCCCTTACTCAATTTTTACACTTGCAGCCAGCTATTTATAGTCATAAGACAATTATCTTTAATTTACCTAACACGATTCAATATGCTTTATATTTGTACACAAAAATATTGTAGCTTGAAATCGAATGACAACGAGATATAGTAGAAAATTAAGCAGTGATTTGCAATAATGTAATTAAATAATTTTGCGCAATACATTACACTTGATTCCGTTATAGTCAACCTTACCCACTGTATTACTTGGTCGGTATAATATAACTGAATTTTCATGTGCATTTTTAATGATGGCTCATGTCAAGTAAGTTAATGTGCGGAGTATTAAGTAGAAAATATTGTCATATCACGTGTATAAAATATATAATAAAAGAAATTGATATGTGTTAAAAGACAAAGAGACATGACCAAAAAGTACTGGGAAACTCGAGACAAAAAAAAACGAAATGAGAGCAACAGCAGTTGTACGAAAAAAAATAAGAATATTATTATGTTGCATAAAAACGACGCTACATGTTTGCAAACACACAAAAAAATGGATGAGAAGTTTTCTTTATATACGCGAGGCAAATGACACGCGAAAAACTTTTTCTCTCTCTCTCTCATTCACATTGATTTCATTTTCATTCTTTTCTCCACACTTTACATGCTCTTATTTTCCCTTCCTTCTTCTTCTTCATCTTAACATTACAAAGAAATCACGCTGTGAGATTCATTGATTTCTGTGTCATTAGATACACAAGTAAAATACCATGGAAAGCAACACAAGCAGCAGTAATTGATGGATACTCGGCATTATTATCATTTAGTATACATTGTATGATTTTTAGAGACCGTAATGAGCTAGTCGTCAACTTCAACCCTTTAAGAAATTTCCGTTCCAGTAAAATAACATTTAGTTTATTAACTTTTGGGTTTAGATATGAGTATTTTTGTTGCCTGACATGGCTTCTTTTCCATCATTATTTCATGTTAAATTTCTGTGCTCATAGAATTGAACTTTTACATGCTAGAAAAGTTTATTGAACCAGAATACCCTTAAAATAAGCACAATAAACTTCAATTCTCTTAAATTCTAATACAATTCATCCAAGTAAGGAGTAAAAGTCTGTGAAATTGAAGACTGTTAAGACACAACCCGAGTCGAAATAAGAGAAAATGAAACAAACAAAAATAAAGCAACAGCCTGTCTATAGCTTCGTATTATTGATGAACGTCAGCCGCACATAACGACGTCTGTAGACAAACGTATGACTTCTTTACACACATGTAGATTGCAT
Source organism: Chironomus tentans (assembly GCA_963573255.1). Lineage (NCBI taxonomy): Eukaryota > Metazoa > Arthropoda > Insecta > Diptera > Chironomidae > Chironomus > Chironomus tentans. The sequence continues at coordinate 29,213,310 of OY754303.1, read as the reverse complement.
TTGTCATATATGCATGAAAAATAACAGTGGATGGAAACTTTCATGTGATGCAAACAAAGCAGTCTCACAATAATTGCGTGTCACACCTTTAAAGAAATGTTAACTGTTAGGTTACTCTCCCAAAACGACCTTTTGAAGAAAAACATTAAATTTATAAATTTGTTAAACAGAATACGCATTACAAAAGCTGATGAAGTTTCGTACCACAAAAAAATGAGACGAATACATCACCGAAATGAAATAAGTTATGAAATGTTACTGTAAGCAATTTACTGGCTCAGTTTTTCATTGATAAAGTCACGTAATTGATTATTCATTGAAACAAGGTGGAAAAAGTTTAATTGATAGGACAAACTAGAACTAGGTCGATAATTTCGTAAGCAATTATTCTCCAATTTTATCAAATCTTTTCGACACGGAAGGTTTTGGCAGTTGTAGTTGATTGTTGCATAATTCATTTAGTTAATTAATGTACGCTAGCATTGTGGAGCTCTTGATAAATAAATAACAAGTATGGATTATTTAGAATCAGTCACGTAAGACTAATTCGATCTGGAAATTCTGGAATCATTTTGATCCTGTTATTGGATATCACAGCGGTACAAACAAGTAGACATGTCCATCTATCTGCTTTTGGTTGAAGAAGCTTTAAATACTGCCTCTTTATAATTCTCATTTGCAAGAAAAATAAGCACAACAAATCAAATATCAAAAATTTGTTTGTATTTTATCGATCACTAACTATACTGCGTCTCACGACTTACATGTTTACGTTTTGATTTTTTTTCCTTTACTTTTTCGCAATTGACCCACTTTGTGTCAATGTGACGGCAGTAGCAGCATTATCGGGTCTCACTTATTATATTGACTACATTAAGAGAGAAGTGAATAAGCACATGAACTGAACTTCATGTGGAAAAAGAGAGAATTGCACGCATATTTTAGTTTAGTCGTATCATGTAAATGTTGCTATGCCATTTTTGGGTAGACTAAACTTTTTAGAACTTTTCTCATTTCGCTCTGAATATGACTTTACGGTAAAAAAAAGAAAATATTAAAACAATTTTTCATGCGACCCCAAAAGACAGTCAGGCTGAAAAATTCTAATTCAATATTCAAGAATTTTCAGCGTGAAAAAGTTTCTCGTTTACGCTCCGGTGTGTCTATTGACCGGAACTAAGTGTTGATAATTTCACAACTTATAAGTTCTACAAAATGCCACACCTTTCTCAAATTTTCCATTCGATTTTCTCTCTCGGTATGTATCTCATTTTTAGGAGACTTACGCATGCATGCGTGAGACGATAAAATATGTAAAATAATAATATTTTTTCTACCTAAATGCTCAAACCGATAGAAAAGCGAAAGCATGTCTTTCAAAGAAAAGTCATAAAAAAATATAAACATTTTTGGTGCCGCTAGTTAAACATTCAAAATATATCTCCATATCATATGAGTGAGTCTTGTGAGGAGATAACTGTGAGCAATTTTTGCAGACGAAATTTTAAAGTCTCACATGGATGAGTGCTCCGTTCCCGAAAAAATTGTGCTACTACTTTTATTTTCTTTTTCAAACTTTAATTTGCTCAATTTCTCTTTTCGCTTTCAATTAGCAAGGCACTCTCTATGTGTTTACCTTGACATTCTTCTTTTTTTGCACAACTTAGTCTTATGGCTCATTTTAATTTCATGCGACAATTGTTGTGCGCAAATGTATATCAGAAGAAAGGAAGCATAGACGATAATGGTAAAGGAAGCACCACGATGATGAAGAAGAAGAGATTTGTTGAGCATTGAAAAACTAGGACAAGTGTCGTCATCATTTTCATCATTGCTTTTCTTTTTTTTTCATTCATTTTTCGAATATTCAGAATGTTTCATTCATAACAACAAACAATATCAAACGAATTTTTATGTCGTGCTCTTGTGCCACATTGATGTTATGGAAAACAATAAGCTATACACTGAAATTAATTATTACTGGCTGCTTTAAGCAGGTCACGTCTCTAAATTTAAACTTCTTTTTATGGACCACTTTTTTTTGCTTTATTTGCAAAATTTATTGAAATGCATTTGTTAAGTCAATGTCAACTGTAAAATAAGTGCTTTTTGCATATCCATAGCTTCACACAAACCTAAATGTCAATTCAGCACATGATTTAATTATTATAAAACAAAATGATGTGATGACTTTTTAAATTGGTGAAATGTTAAATTAAATTTATGGATCTCTCAAAAAATATTTTTGTGAAATTTTCAGCAGGCAGTTGAAAAGTGATTATGAGTGGTTATCTTGTGGTTGCAGGGTTGTTACTTCTAATGATTTTTAATGAAGTTCCAAGCTGCACCAATATTAATCGATGTATATTTTCGACATATGTTTTTGACACAGTTTAAAATGTCAATTTTAGGTAATTTTTTTTAAATACACAACTGATCGTTGTATTCCTGACCTTGCTCAACTCTTTATTGAACTCATTCACTATAGAAAAAAAAACATTTATTTAGCAGATTAAATTTTCATTGAACAAATTTCACGTGAAATTCGCTAAATCCTATCCCATCTAAAATTAGAATCCATAAAAAAATCAATGACATGCGTTCATCAACCAGCAACGCTGCATTTTTTGCGAAAAAAATAAGCATGAGAAAATAATCCAATTCGTAGCAAGATAATGAACTTTTAAGCAAAGCATGCACTTAAATGTTTGATAGTGCTATCGTTTAGCTGAAAAAATGATGTTAATTATGAACATTTCAATGTTGGATCACGTAAAAATAACAAAATTATTTCCACAAAAAAAAAATCATGCCATAAAGTTTCAAAAGCTTTCGCAGCCAAAAAGTAGAAATTCATGTTATTTGCCATAGAAATTTTTTTTATGAAGGGGAATTTTTTCGGAAGTCATGACGATAACTCACAACCATGTGCAATGGTTTTGTTTTTGTTCCTTCCTATATTTTTTTTAAAAAAAAACACACAAGAGGATTTATTTGATTCCTTTGTTTCTGAATTAATAAATAATAAAAGGAATTCTCGACGGAAAGAAAAGTAATGAAAAATTGAATATTTATGGTTTTTATGAAAGACGTAGATTCTTATCAAGTCTAAGAATAGACCACGATATTTTCTATTTATAAAATATAATTCTAAATGTCAAAAGCAATAAAAAGAAGCAATATATTGGAAATGAAATAGAAAAGGCACTCAAAAACAGATTAAAGAGGTAAATTTGACACGAGAGATCGTAGGTGAGGTGAGTTCATACTCAATTTCATTTTAAAATTGTGCCGAACGAAGGTGTCACATTAAATTTTCCATATTTGGATATACTAAATGTTTTAAAAAAAATCAGAAGTTCATGGACTTTATGGACTTTTTTTTAAATTTCTTTTAAAATTCAATTTCACAAAGGAATAAAAAAGACAAAATTACTTAAACATAAATTCAGCAGCAATAAAGCATGTAAACTGTTTTTTCTTCTTTCCTTCTCACGAGGTCACAAGAATTCTCTTTTGGCAGCCTTTTGGTATACATGTTTAGCGAGCAAAAGCAAATTTGCATTAAATAGTTGCTTCGGTTCATATTCTTGACAGATTAATGAGCTATTATGGAGAAACAAATGGCAATTCTACATGCCACACAAACACACACACACACATTATCATTTAAGACTATACCAAAATGATAATTTTGTGTTTAATTCTGTCCAAAAAAGCTCGTAACCTAATTCACGCAATATTTGCTCATTTTATCTGTTGAAAGAATTTATCTCACATGAAACACAACTCCGCTAGCACTGTAAATTCACTTTCTATTTAATGTCAGTAACGATAATGATGGGTGTAAATGATTCATCATCACTTTGTTAATGTGTACATATATGTATGTTAAAACTATCTGTGATGGAAGCTTCTTTGACTGAATCAACACAAGATAACTTGTATTTGAGATTTGTATCCAGTAAAAGTGAAACATTTTGTTACAGGGTGAGATAACTTGAGATGGATTGGTGATCTTGCTATGTGCTTTGACATAATAAGCATTACTAGATATTGATGGTAAGGCAGAGTCAGCTGACATTCCCTTGATTTCATGATTCGAAAATCGTGTCGTTAACGTTGAAAATTTTCACGCGTTAACTTCATTTTGATTATCATGCCATAAAATTTCAATCTTCATTAGTTCAGTTCCGCTGTTAACTAAATTTTCGAAACTCTGGCAGCATTTTCACCCTTTTCATGATAAAATTCTGTTAATTGTGCGAGAAAATAGTCTTCAGGCGACAAAATTCTTCCCTTTACGTTTATAACGTCATAGTCGAAAGGAATATGGAATTTTCAGACATAAAATGCGAAAAGCACTGAACCTTCAATTATTTGTAACCTACACGTAAGTTTATGTCGTTTTGTGGTAGTTTAAGATACAGAATAATACGTGAATTCCTACTCCTTTCCATATTTAATTTCCGATGAGAAATCCTTCAATTGTCATCCCACAGCAATTTCAATTTTGTTTAGAAATGTGCGACTTGAAATATCAGATTCCGTAAATGAAAACAAAAAAATCTTTGATTTGCCGTTAAACGTTAACGTTCGTATTATTGGAGAACTATAAACTTTAAATTGTTTATTTTCAACACCAAGTTGTTAGGTTCATTGCTGACCATTTGTATGACAACTTCTTCTCGATTGCAGAACGATTTCCGACAGCTTTAATAATACAATTAATAATTTTCAGTGTGATTTATGTACAAATATTTATTATAAACTTTTTTTATGTGTGAATTGTGCAAATTGAGCTTGATGATTCAATTATTATTATTTCAGACTGAATCATTTGGACATTCGATATTTTTGTAGTACATTGCACTTTTCCATTTACAACTTAGCTTCCCATAATTTTTCTTCTTCTCATTTGCGGATTCTCTTTTGATTTTTTTGGTCAAAAGCTTTAGTTCGCTCTTCTGTGTTGGATATAAAAATACTCATAAAGAAGAAGCCGATCTATGAAATTAAATAGTTTGGCAACAATGGCTCGAATTAGACAAAAGAATTCAAATTGAGGATTCCTAAAACTAAGAGAATTCTTTTAGCTTAAAAGAGCTAACTGATTATGAGCACAATAAAGGTACTTAATAAGATTAGAAAAAAGCCATAAAGGGAGAGCTTTGTATTTGTATTTTTTTCGACGAAGAAGCACCTAGGAAAAAAATTGCTACAAATTGTTTCTTGTTAATCCATTTTTGCCTTTTTCCATTCACATATACGTGCAAAGAGCAAGAAGAAACACGAAGCTTTAGTCTTCAATTGAATTGAATCCAAATCGATATTTTTTTTTTAAAAAAAAAGTGAGATTGATCAAGGTCTCTTAAAAGAATAACCGTAAAAGTTATATACCTGTGGTTGAGTGTATGATAAATCAATGTAATTTGAATCGGTTCAATTGCAGTATTTTTTACATGGGGCAGTAAAAGGCATGGATGTTGATTGCGTCAAGAATACAAGATTATTTCTTAATGTCAGAATTGTTTCATGCCCTAATTTACAGATAATGTAGTTTTCATCGTACATACAGTCACTTTGTAAATAATATTTCGCTTTTGATTGATTGTGGTAGCGAGAGGAAGTTTTATGCTATTCTTAAGCAAATACGATGAATTCTTCACTATTGATTTACAATCAATCATAAATTGTTGAAATTTTTAATCCAACGGTAACGTGAGGAGTCGTTTACAAACGAAGTCTAAGAAGAAATTGGATTTTCTTTTTAAATGTCATAGCTAAACGACCCCAAATTTGTTTAGATAAAAGAAAATTTAATTAGTTAATTAAATCTGTCATTGAATAATTTATTGAAGATTCCCGGACTGAATAAAATTAATTGTAATTAACTCATTGTAATCAAACTGAAGCAAGAAATGAGAGCATAATGGACAAAGTGATGAATGGCGAATGGCCTCTCAGCGTGAAATAATGCAATGACATTATCATCAAGTTACAATGTAAATTACATTAACTGGAATGTGTAATTAAGATTTTTTTTATAGCAATTTGTTTATTGAAAGCTTTTCATCGTAAACATATATGTTGCATGCTGATGAAATCTGAAATATACAGTATCAACTACTGTATATCTGCCGACATGAAGAAATACAAGATTTACTTATTAAAAATGACCAAGATAATTATATTATGGATTATATGGAAAGAAAGCTCTAATGCGTTAGAGGGAAACTCCTGTCAAATAAATTGCAGCCATTAAGGAGGTAATAAATTCCAAAAAAAAAATTAATAAAGAATGCAAAAAGAAACTTAATATAGTTTCAAAAGAATTAAACCGCAAGTAATTTAGAACACAACGCAACGTAATAATAACAAAGAAACTGCCTTCACTGTTACTTTGCGCGATGTAAACTGCATGCTGAGACAGTGAGACTAAAAGCTATGAGAGCTTAAGGCATTAAAGTGAAGTAAGTACTGCGGTTAATATCAACATAATCATCATAATTACATTTACTGTTCATTTTTTCTTCTTCTTCTTTAATATTAAACATATGTACATAAGTAAACATACAACATCCACACATACGTACAGATGATGTGATTCATTGTTTGTCATGCCATTTGAGACAGTTGATTAAGTGTGCTGTTATTCTCATCATCGATTAAAATTTCTTCTTCCTTTTCTATCTCTCTCTCTCTATGACATAAAGCCCATCTATTCTACATAGCATAGACAGTCAGTCAGTCAGTCATTGAATGGAGTTAGTGCCTAAATGCGAAAATATTAAATTACACTTTTCCTTCTTCAATCAAAGTCAATCAATGCCTCGTGGACGAGTTTGAAAGCATTTTCTTATTCATTTCTCTCATTGTGGCTGTCTTTATTTCGGACTAAATATCATTGACTTCTTATTCCAAAGTCGTTTTATTTTAGTTTTCATGGAAAAGTCCATAAATAAAGCCACAAGTAATGAGTCTGATAAATTAAGCAAACTCGTTAGATGACATTTAATCGGAACGACACTTTTTTTTTCTCGCAGCCAGTTTTCACTCTCACTGTGCCTTTTTGCGCGATAAACATGCGATCATGTAGACGGGTATAAATAAGTTTTGTATTATATGGAAGCAGTCATGCGACGTGCAATTTTCATACAAAACTCAAACCACAAAAACTCCATAGAAACAAATACTCTTCGACGCAATGAGAGCTTTAGTTTTCATTACAGATACAGTACTCTCATGGATATGGCATTTAAATGTACAGTTGTGGAAATTATGACCACGAAAACCTGATAAAACTTTAGATTCGGGCCAGAGGTTGAGAGCTCTCGTAACAACACTTCATTGTGGGATTATACGGAAGGACTTTTTTTTCAGCATATAGCTCCACTCGAAAAGCAGACAAAATTTTTTTTGATTGATCATGTTTTTTTTGGTCGTTGTGTAGGCGTGGATGCATTTTGATTTCTTTTGAGAACTGTAAAATCTCTTTTTCAAGTCATGAAATGAGCAACAACCTTCATCGTAAGTATGATAATTATTTGAAGCATGAAAAACTAGTTTGTTGTCTTAACACCTTCCTCTTAGTACCTTTCATTTCTCTACATTTGCATTTAGAAGTAAATAACATAGAGGAATAAAGTTTTCGTCTTGCGTTTGATTGCTAATATGTGCTTATTATACAGTAAGTGTGCAAAATTTAAATATTCTTATAAACCTATAATCTATCTAACTGTTTCTCAATCAGTCGAATATTAAATAGTCAAGCGTGAATATTTTTTAAACAGAATGTGTGTAGGTGAAGCAGTAAATATGGAGATTGAACTCTATATTGCAATTTTATATACGCTACCAGGCACTACTCCAAAATGTTTTATAGAAATTTAATTATCAAACTGGTCTCATAATTTAATCACAGCATGCTGTTGATGATATTTTATGTTATGCCTCATATATGTTTAATTTCATAAAACGAATTTCTAATTTATGCCTTTAAAAGGTGATTTAATGAAGTTTACAATGAACTAACTAGAAAAAATGCCAACTCTATCAGAAAATTTATTCTTTCGTACAATTGATGGTCATTAATAAAACTTGATTTTTTTAAAATGAGAAAATTCAGAGAGAAAGAGTAAGGAAAAGCTAACAGAATTAAGATTTGAGCGCAGATTTCTGTCCAGTAATTAAATTGTTATTGTTTAATTTTGCAATGTAAATAATTTTTAATTGGTATTTTCACTGTTTACATTCAACAATCAAGTGTATAGGCACGTTCGCTATGACGGCAGGCAGTACACTTGATGCGTAGGATCGTCTAATCGTTTGTTATTTTCGCAGAATTTATAATATGGGAATTACAAATTGATTAGATTTACACAATGTAAATTTCCAGGAATAGCAGCAATAATTTATTTCTGAACGAGGAGTTATCAAGTCTTGATGAAAGTTTTTAAATGGCAGGGCTGTCCTGGACACCCTATACTTAGGCGATAATTCACATTTATTTACAACTTAATAATAAAAATGCGACAAATAAATCGTCTAGCTCGTGCAAAACATTGTCTAGCTTCCATATACAGCACAGCAACTCAATTCATGTAGTCAACTTATCAAAGCTAAGTTATAAGCACAATTTCATTTCACAATAATATAATGAAAAATTGTAAAATTTATGTGAAAAAATTGCACAAACATCCTACCTACTTCATTGTAGATCGGAAAAATCAAAGTTTATTAAAGAAATTTCTCTCTATCATTTCATTTAATTTAATTCGTATGTATGATCAAGTTTCTCAAAGTTATTAGGCATGGAAAGAAGAAAGAAAAAAAAAATTTCTTATCAAAATGAGAAGGCAATTAACATCGATATTTTATACATTTCCTTATTTATACGCGCGCGTGTATGAAGAAACAAAACAGAATGAAGAAAAAAAAATTATTTATCTTTTACTGTAAATGAATTGATGCAATAATTGAGGGAGTGACTAAGAAAAGGCACATAAGTCATTTACATGAATCAGCATTGAATGAGATAGGAAAAATGCTAAAGATACAATATTACTGATTGTCGTGCTATTGTTGCATTGCTAATGTTTCTCTTTTAGGGCTAATGGTAATATTACTTGTCAAATTTTCAGCATTAATAGATACTAATTTCCAATATTTCATCTCCATCAACCCTAGCACTATGTATCCAAAGCATGAAATTCAATAGCAACAAAGTAAGCATCTCGCATTTATAATTTAGATTCATCTACGTAGAAAAAAAGCATTAGGCTCGTAGATGGAAAGAAAATTGAATAAAAATAATAATGAAGCAAGGCATAAAAACACGATATGAATATTGAAAGAGGAGCAATAAATAATAAATGTTAAGATGAAAACAAAAGAGATGAGAAAGAATCTCTATCGAATAAATCAAAAGTCATCTTTTACATGAATTCTTTCTTTTTTTTCATTATTAAGTATTGTTTTATTTAATTTCCGCTTAGATGTTCGGGATTCTGTGTGAACTGCTGATACAATAAGAAATTCAGAGCTCCTTTTCTGTGTATTCATTGTAAACAAGCTCGATGGAAAATCAAATAAGCATCGTCGACTTGTGGTGGAAATATAATTGTGAATATAGCAGTTGACTATGCCGAGGGATGTTTAGTCTATATTCTGAGAGGTTTATTAACACTTAATGCTCCGAGCAGGAAGTAAGTGTGGTTCAACACCCAAAATTCTCACTGGATTCTAAATATGACCTTAACTGTAAAATTATTTCAGTACCAACCTATTTTTACTAATTATTTATAACATGTAGTTTACTTTTTGACACTAACCCTCTTCCCATATCTTCCTTATAATAAGTGATCGATTCCTAATTCGCATTTAAAGTTTGACCTCAGGATCATAATCCAGTTATTGAGATCACTGCCCAAAGCATAGCATAGCACTGACACCAAACTGAACGTTCACATACCAGACAAGACATTTCGATAAAGTAAGTCATTTTTCAATACCTTATCATTCATATCTATCACGTTTTGATTTCTGATTTACGTAAGACATACAGTAGTTGCTTGAATAAAGAGAGAGAGAGGAAAATTGAATCTTATACAATTTCAATATCAAATAGAGCTAGAAAAACCTGAATTGGATTGGCAACTTGTCAGTTCTGATTCACTTTAAATGAGAAAATAAATGAAAAGTCAGAAAAATCAATTGAAAGTTTTTTCTCTCTTTAATATTAAGCTATGTTGTCTCATCACGTGGTTTGTGTAGTAATGAAATCAACATAAAATCAGACCATTGAACAACAGTCAACTACAACAATGATAAATTAATGAGACACCGCGAGACGAAACAGAGAGAGAGAAAAGGAAAGAGAGAACTCATTGCAGCCAGCCGCAAACTGGAAAAGAACTGTGTTGAATAATTTTACGATAAAAAAGCAGCAGCAGAAGCAAGAGAGAGAGAGAATAATGAAAATCTAACGGGATTATTGAGCATCACAGAAGTCATCCAGCCAAAAGTGAAGCAATCTTGCAATATAATAAAAATCAGCCTTGTTGGATTCTTAATGAGTAAAAGTTGAAATTTCTTTCTCGCACATCTCTTTTTTTTTAAGCCTTAAAAGGTCGCTTTAAATTGTGCCTGCTGATCATATCAATATGGAACTGTCGCTTCTCGATATTGGACACGGAAGAAAAACTTTCAAAATATTATATTGGCTTTTTTTAAGAGCATGTTTTATCAATACTGACATTTATGTGTTCCATTTTTTGAAGCTCATTTTTCAGTCGCTCAAAAAAGGGTAAGCGCGACAAAAATAACTAACGAGGCAGTAAGGGGTTGATGATATTTTTTTCTATGAAATAAATTGCGTGATAAGGGAACAAAAAAAAATAGATAAATTTCAACAAGACAATGAGAATCATGCCAAACAAACTGGAAAAATTGAATAGTTTTTCAATGGCTGAAAATTCAAAGCGACCGAGAAATTTTCTAATCAAAAAAAGGCATATTTTCTCTGTATGTGCACAGTTTATGCATAAAAGTTTAAAATGTGTCATGTCTGTCGATTTACCTGCACTTTTTATGTTCTCTTTTTTGTGTGCATTCTGCCTAAAAATACACAACCCTCAATTCATTATGAAGTTCAATAACCATCAAATACAATAAAAAAATTTTTTTTATATATTCTCTACAACAAGTAATGTACTTGTGTAGCTTGCATATAGCAGTCAGACATGCATGACAACAATATAAGCATAAAACTAAAATTTATTATATGTATACGCAAAATATGAAGGGAAAGAAGAAAGAGACATAGGGCATATATTGAAGAGAAAAACAACACCTGATGGATAATAAGGTAACAGGTAGAAAAATAAGCAGTAACTTCTCACTCGACTTTAAATCAAAAATCACATGCTCGAAAATGTGTAAGTCCTTTTTTGTCGAATGGAAAAAAATAAAATAAAATCAGGTTTTTGTACAGGCTTGTATCGAATTTCATGTCTCATCGACGATGTGGATTATGAGCGAATAAAAGGAAGTAAATCAATAGTTTCGCTACCCAAATGCAATAGAAATATAAATAAGTAAACATAACGTTAGTTTAGCAATAGAAAAATAATCAAATTACAATTTTTACATGCCGATAAACCTCTAAATATGGATATATGAAAATTAATCTCTACGTCACGCTTTCATGTGGTCAACAATAGAATGTTGTCACTAGATGGATTCTAGCGAACAACATTATCATATGAATGGAAATGTCAAATGGCTAAAACATTTCCATAGAAATAGAACTCTTTTATAGTGAATAGACAAAAAGTGGTTCTTTTTCCATGTTGCGTAGAAGTCACCTCTGAGCTTTGACTCTGAGAAAGGAACAAATCACTAATAAATAATTTTTTTAAAAAATATGACAGAGGAAAAAGTATTTGTGCCACAAAAAGTATAATTTGTGTGTAAACAAGCAATTATGTTGTTTTTGTAGGATGGTTTAAGTGTAGTTTTGCTTTCATGAATTCCATGGTACTATTGAAGAGTCAATGCATCAACCCTCAGTGTTTTAGGGGAAATAATTTTGAAGAAATCGTCAGTTTTTTTGGGTTAGCTAAATTATTGTTTTTCAAATAACTTTGTGATTTCTATCTGTGCCTGTGAATGAAGAATAAACTACGTAAGGTCAACAGCTCGATGGTCATGATGTTAGAATACGAGTGGGCTTTTTAGGATCGTAAGCTCGATTCTCATCAACTCAGAATAAATAGTAATAGGCAGATTCTCACATGCTGACTATTAAAGAAACTCAACATACAATTTTGACCAATTGGCTACGGACATTTTTCTCTACTAAATATCATGTAGTACACGAAGAATAATTCTTGAAAATAATTAAAGCACAAGAAGAGCTTAGAAAAGAAGCAAAGAACTATTCTGCCTTGAAGAAAACTAGTTATTTGATTATAATGCACAGGTGTCAATGAATCTAAGTTTTTGCATAAATTATGCTTGACTTAAATGACGTAGAGGATGAAAAAATTTAGATGGAAGTTGAAATTATTGACATTTGTCCTCAAAATATCTTGGAAGTATCCAATTTAGTCACTTCCTTGAAATATTCTTGCATGCAGTGCTACATATTTAGTGTCCATCAATAATTCTGCATTAATATACTCTTTAAAAAAATCACGTTGAAAAAATCCCTGCCTTATTTTAGATATAAATAGAGCAGTACAACTGTGAACAAATTCTACTTTTCAAACTTATCAAAAACGAATATTGAACACAAAGGAAAATCTCAAATTCAAAACATTGCTAAAAATATTTTTTTCGTGACGCTTGTGTCTCTTTTTTTTCTGTCGATGAATATCTTTTATTTTGCAAATATATTTTATGAATGAGAATTAATTAATATCATGTATTGAAATAGCATGTACAATACCTCACCTACTGTGTTTGCTAATTAACAAAGTCATCATGATCATTTAAGCTCAGCACAAAATAATTGAATTGATTATGTAGGCATTGAAGAAACGAACTTTTTGTATTTATCCATCAGACATTAAAGATGTAGTTCTACATCTGTCTCGGAATGAAAATTGGGAGAATAGGATGAGCAATAAAATGAGTTTCTCAATAAAGCTTTCCCGAGTAGCACAACATAGCAGCGCCAAGAAGAAATTCTTTAATGAGGACGCATCCAGAGCGTGTTCTTGTGTTTTTGCCTTATGGCAGCTGTATGACTGACATTTACATGATCTGTTACTCGGGTTAAAACTCTGTTAATCATTCATTATAAACAATATCAAAAATACCGTCAAATTAATCCAGATTTAAATGCAAATAAGAAAAAGAGAAATGCGAAGATTATCTTGAAATTTCTCTCTATACAGCACAACGCTGCAACATCTTGATATTATTTCCTTTTGCTCCAGATATAAATTTACTCTTATTTTACGTTTTAAAAAATTTATAATGCTCAACACCGAGAAGGACGGAAAGCTTCTCGCAAAAATCAGAAAGAAATGTCGAAAAGGTTCTCACAATGTGACGCTTTTTATTCTGCGGTGTCGACACATCTTGCTGTTTCCATTTTTGGTTGTCTTTTTTGCTTCCTTCTCGACCGAAAAAAATATATACACATTCATAAAGTAGAATGCTACTAGTGTGATGGCTAGTTAAGAATGACAAATAATCTTTGAATTAGTGGATTTACTTAAACTTAAAATTAAATCGCAGGATTAAATTAAATCTCACATTTAAATCCACGGATTATTTTTAAATCCAAAAGATTAATTTTGAAGATCTTTAAGAATTCTTCAATCCTGTAGTGACATGTGGCCCAAACTATATGACAGACGTGAGTTTGTATATAAAACTTCGCCAGCAATCATACGTTGCCAGTAATTTTTTGATTCTTTTCTTGCAACATAAACAGCTTGGATAGCAACAAAATATATAACATACTGAATTTCCTTTAATTTTTTTTTGTGAATTTCGCATGTTTGTTGTTTTCTTTTTTAAAGTGAAGGTTGCATACTTTATATAGGGGCTTCAATAGTATAATGCTTCATTTTTATGTAGTTGTGGAATTCATATAACATGAAAAAAGTGTATAGAAATGAGGTCAATGAGGCATTATCTGAAATGATAACTTTTTTTTATTTTTGTATGTGATTCAATTCTATTCGAATCAATTTTTTTTCATTCAGACTTTTCACATCAAAGTTATTTATTGCTAATGGGTTTGATAATAATCTTCTCACATTTGCATTTATTTTGTGAGTTGATTTAAATAATTTTCGTCAGAACTTAAATTGAGTACTGATGTGCACCTTTAAAGAAAAGGCAAGCATGAACTTCACGTTGCAGTCAATTGTTGCCCTTTTGCGATTTATACAATCATCATTAATTTCACAACGACTTTAAAATTTCATAATTCTTTATTTTATTTACAATAAGTATAAAGCAGCATAATAAATAGAAATAAAAAAATCGATCTCAACTTAAAGGTTCATTTTTCTTATTATTTCTATGGCAATGCTCACGTCATCACCAATCCCATCGCGTGGTGCTTTTGAAGGAGAAGTCTAAACTTGTGCAAAATTTTTCTTACGTCAGTTTTCATTTTATTTTCCAAGAACTTTTAGTGCAGTTTTTTTGCTGTTTTCTTGCATTATGCAGCTTTTTTCCGTTTTTCGTAAAACCACTCATCGTGTTATTATGCAAAAGAAAACATGCTTATACAAGTTGTTGCTTGATTTTTTTGACTCACACTGCATAAAAGTAAATTGAAAGATGCCGTAAAATTCAATTTTCCTCTATCAGCACCCCCAAAAAACAGAAACTTTAAAACAATATGTTTGAAAAATTACTTTTTGACCTTGATTCGTTCATGTACACACGATTGAAAAGTTATTTCATAAAGAAAGAATAAAAATATCATGAATATCCGCATCTTTCGTGAATGTTTAGTATCATCGACTAAATTATTATTTTAGCGCATTTTAATAAAAACAAAATTATCACTTTGCATAAATAATTGATTGATCGAACACTGAATGATATGATCAAGGAACTGTATTGAATTTCGGATACAGTTTGTGATTTTAATAGCTTTGTATGTTTTATTCAATAGTGGATTAAAATTGTAATTATTTGTTAGCTTTTCAACGGTTTTCTAAAAATTCAAATAAAATTAACGACAAGTTCAAAATTCAAAAGTTCGTTTTTCACTGGATTTTTGTTTTAAAAAAATTTACAACTTAATTTACTATTAAAAAAAATTTCAATTCCATCCAAGAATATGCGCTGTCAATCAAACGTTGCCAAAGATAATCTCAAAACTATATTCTCTTCTTTTTCTTCTATATATTTTTTTTGTAATAGAACTCGAATAAAAAACATACAATAACTTTTAATAAGTAGCATGAGAATCTGGCAACATCTCAAAACTCGCCTCCAATTTAACTTTTTGTTTTCAATCATGGTTCATGATTTTGCTAAGGTCAACTTTAAATCAACGCCGAATGCAAAATGCTTTTTTTGAAAAAAAAAAAATAAATAAATTCAATGTGGGAGAGGATCATTTACAATAAGGTAAAGTTGATATTATGATGAAAATTACAGACAAAGCACCTTTTATAACGTTTAATGTTACACAAGCTTTATTGTGAATAAAATAAAATGAAAATATATTTTTTGGACATTTCTATTTTTCTATTTGCTTGATTGACGTATTTATTCGAATCATATGTGAAGAAATAAAGGAAAACATGTTTTGTTTATGACAAAATGTAAGAACTCCAACGCAATCGTAACATTATTAATAAATTTAAAGAAAAAGTTAAACAGAAAAAATGAAATTTCTTGAAATTCAATTGATTGCGAAAAATTTTCAGTCAGGATTAATAATTGTAATGAAGATGTATGAAAAAGGTACCGCCGTAATGTTTGCAATTAACTTGTGATCATATCCAGAAGTATTTCGACGAAGAGTATGTCAATATATGCCGATTATGCTAAATTGAGCTTTGCCATACTATCATCTTTATTCAATATTTTTTTTATGCCCATCAAGGAATTTTGCCTCAAGATTGTCCAATCAAACAGATAATCGTATTCATTATTCAATCGCATGAACAAAGTTCTAGATGAAAGAGAAAAAGAAGAAAGTTTTCTAAATTAGTATCGAGTTTTAACAATTAATTTGGTGGTTTGAGGAGTCCATGAATAACTTTTGAGCCACTAAACTTGACTATTTTTTTTATGAAGAAAATTAAGTGTTGAGGACAAAAAGCACATGACATGATAGATAAATTCTCAAATATTAACGATAGCGAAATTCTATCAAAAACAGATTTGTTATGAATATAATAAATAAACAATTCAGAACTTGATTTCATGTGAAATTTGGATAAAAATAGAAATTTGTTTTTAGAAATCACAAAACTTGATTCTCGACTTAATAACTTATTTTTTCAATACAACAGACACATTGTGAATATATGACATATTTAGTCAAACTAGTCTCATTATTGAAATTCAGATAATGAAAATCAATAAGAAACAGCAAATAAACAGCTATATTTAGGTTTAAGAAAAACTTCTGATAGTCAGCACTGATAATTTTGTTTTTTAGGTTTAAAGTTTGAGATTTTTTCTCTCGTCTCTCAAACAGAACTGCACAATTTCCTACAAATATGTAAACATTTAAAATGAAAAAATAAAATAATTTTCCGGGTTTCTTTTTGTCAGCACAAAAATATTCTACTAAATTTACATGAAAAGAACGCAGCATTCAGCAGTTTAAAGCAGAATACATATGCACATTTAACATATTCTTTTATGCCTCATACAGTGAACGTGTTTAAGTTAAATACATTTTTTTGATGTTCATAGATTATTTATAAATTTGCTTTTTAATTATGTAGATGCATGAAGATAGAGGTATAGAGTAAATTTCATACACATCTATTCCTCTTAATTTGAAAATGATGCTGGCAATGCAAAATTTATTGCAAAAAATGTCTGCTCTCAATACACATCTATAATTAGATGCTTAAGTTTATTTGGCAATGAAGCTCTATTATTCATAATAATTAGATTTGTGACATCATTCAGGATGTGATAACAATAAATATTGATGAAGCGCAAAACAATGTTTTTATGTAGACATGTAATGGGGATTAATATTAATAATGAGTGACTTTCAATTAATACCATCGCATTTATGCTTATGACAAATTTATTAAGTCTAATTCTCATTGAGTACATTCCAATAATATACTCATCGAATTGATGCGCGTAAATGACTAAGAATGAACTGATAAAATGAAAAATTTTCTTGATATGATGAAATAATCGAGTTTTGCAAATTAATATTAAATTAATTATAATTTTGTCGTGCTTTCTCAGTGCAATTTGATCCCTAAGTCTTCAAAAATAACTGCCATTTAAAATTTAAATTTGCTTCAAAAAATTCGTCTCAAAAATACGTTAAAATTTGAATTCAAATTGCTCGTTATTTTCAAGAGATCCTTTGGATGCTCTCGTCATCAAATCATGATAAACAGATATCAAATATACTACGATAATTTTTTCACGTCAAATTATCCAAACAAAATCGAATACATAATCGCATCTGTTTTGCAAAAATGCGCTAAAATATAACATTATCAAAACAATTTTTGCAACGTAGCAGCTGTCATGCTAAGCTATATATGTACGAAACAAAAATATGATTCATAGTTCGGAGTTACATTTTTTTCATACACATACGTAAATTATTTCATTCGAAAGCACAATAAAGATTTTTCCAGCTAATAAAAGACGCAATTCGTTCATACTGATAACGATTAAAATGTTAATTTCTTCTGTACTATAAAGGAGCTGTAATTAATTAATAAGTATTGTCAGTTTCCAAACAGATAAATCATGAAGGTTGTCCAGACTTTTAGCATAGAATCGATATTTTCATGAACTTGAGAAAGTGTGTTTGCCGCTGTACATCTTCCTCCCACGAAGGATTTATTTTTAATCGAAGTTTTTTTTTAATTACTGAAAATGAACATACTACAGGATTTTATTGTTAAGTGAAGTCCTTTCAATTCTTTTCTCAATTACTTATACAACAATTGACTCGAATGTCTTAAAATAGAACTTATGGCATGTAACAATTCAAGAACCCAACTAAACAAGTTACAATACTCATAAGCTTTTGCAATGTTGCCTGATTTATAACAAGCAGCATAACCAAAATACACTGTAAATTGTATTACACCTAGAAAGATTTTATTCAATCATAAGCACAATAAAACGACGGATATAGAAAATGATTGGATTTCATAAAAGGAAAGAAAGGAGAAGCATTTTGATGAAATACGCAATTTTTTTATATCTAGAAATTTTATATTTTTGCGTTTCAGATGAAGTTGAAGTAAAAATGTTTTTGTTATCATTATCAGGAAGGTCTAAGAAACGTAAGTGTAACTTTAGTTAGGAAAAATGTAATTTTCAAGGATGCTTCTATTATGATCCAGATAATATCGGAGGAGGTCATAAGCTTTCGTTTAATGAGATATGGCTATTTGCATGTCCTTTGAGCAAATGAATCGTGTAGCTCTAAAAATGATGTCCATTATAAAAACAAGAATTAATGAGGTTAAAATTCAAGAAATATGGCTTTCTGGATCACAAAAAATTAACTTCATTTCAGAAACAACTATTTTATTGTTTTTAATACAAATGCAGCGATTAGAAGTAATTCACTGATGTATCAAGGAATGCCGTAGAATAATAAAATATGAAAAGAGTCAGAACTACGTCAGAAAAAAAGTTTAATGAACAAATTTCACAACTTTGAATAAATAGAATCTTGAACGAACAACAAGTTCATCTCTCACACACAGACACAATAAAAAGAGAATCAGAAGAAGTATGAGAGTGTTACTTCTTTTTCAACAGACAAAAGGAAAAATAAAATCAAGTAATGAATAAGAAGAACAGATACAAAAGAAGAGATTTTTTTTTGGAAGAAGCTTAAAAATATTTGGTCGGAAAGAGAAGTAAAAAAAAAAAATAAAAAAATAAAATAATGATAATTTTGATGACTCACCTAAATAATTGCCGCAAGTACATGTAATCGGGACTCTCCTCGAATCGTAAGCTTCGACAGTAGTTGAGGTACATTGCAAACTCAGCTGGGAAACCTTTACAAAGTACTTCGATGGGTGTTGACATTTTCTTTTCGGATATTTTCTCGTATTTCTGTTTCTTGTTTGTTGCTTTCAAGCCTTGCCAAGGTAGCGATCCTCGATTAAAATACATCATAACATAACCTAATGATTCCATATCATCACGACGGGATTGTTCAATTCCCAAATGAGCGTTAATTGAAGCGTATCGAGCTGTTCCAGTAAGGTTCTTGTCCTCGCGATAAACGATGTGTGTACGAGTGCGGAAATCACGGTATTTCTTAGCAAGACCAAAGTCAATTATGAATAGCTTATTGCAGTGTCGTCCGATGCCCATAAG
Source organism: Chironomus tentans (assembly GCA_963573255.1). Taxonomy (NCBI): domain Eukaryota; kingdom Metazoa; phylum Arthropoda; class Insecta; order Diptera; family Chironomidae; genus Chironomus; species Chironomus tentans. Next base: position 29,193,765 of record OY754303.1, on the reverse strand, counting down.
AAAGTTGTCTGGCTTGATATCGCGATGAATGAAGTTTTTTACGTGTAAATATTCTAAGCGACCGATCATCTGATCAACAAGCATGAGGACTGTTTTAATTGTGAAATGACGACTACAGAAATTGAATAAATCTTCTAATGATGGACCAAGCAGATCCATAACAAGTATATTGTAGCTGCGTTCTTGTGTAAAGCATCTAATGTGAGGAATTCCGACACCTCCGTTCAGTACTTTGTATAATTTGTACTCATACAGCAATTGTGGATGACGGGCCATAGCACTTTCGACTTTCAATGCTACCTCCTCGCCATTTGTTATATTAATTCCTAAGAAGATGTCGCCAAACGATCCACTTCCAATCTTCCTTATAACGCGATATTTATTCGCGATCATGGTATCTGACATTAACGACATTGTGGATTATTATTTTATATCGCACTATTTTCACTAAACTTAGATATTTCTTCACAATTATTTTTTGTAATTTAATTTTTTTAACAAATTTATTTTATTTTTTATTTTTTCACTTCTTCTTTGTATTGCCCTTTCTTGGAATTATATATATTTTTCTTCTTTCTTATTATATATTTTCTCTTGCACTTTTTTTTCTATCTCCCTCTTCGTCACTCTTTTTTTTATGAAATGAAAAAAGAAAGAAATGGATCTGGAAAAATCTTCTAAAATTCCATGAATTCACTATTTTCTATTCCTTTTTTGACGAACTTCCATAGATTGGTATCCGCGTTAACGATTTTACACGTTTCTGGACGTCTAACACTTAATTTTGATCCTTAATCGAATTTTTCTGTTCTTTGAATGAAATTTCTTGTGAATGGCTCTTTTTTCATTGAGTGCGTTCAGTTACGAAACTCGAGATTTTTTTTTTCTTTACTGAACGTACAAATTTGAATTAACGACGTTTTTGACCGTTACGCTTTTTTTTCTTCACTTCAAAGCTTACTAACATTTTATTTTCATCATTTCTTAATTACTTTATTTTCCTCAGTCAATATTTATATTTTGTAGCAAAAACAATAATGTCAATAATTAATCGACCGTTCGATCTGCCATTTGAATTGTGCGAAATTATTTTTGATTATTTACAAACACGTGATATTTTAGTTTGCTGTCTAGTGTCAAAGACATGGCTTGATTTCTTTAATAATAGCAACTGTCACCGAAAGATCCTATTGACTATTGATGAGAGTGTTCAATTAATTGATTTGATTAATTGCACTAGAGCATTTGTGAGGATTAAATTGAATAAGCTGAAAAATGAAAGATTGTTGGATGTTTTGAGTCATTTTACAGCATGTGTCGAGGAATTGGAGATTGAAAATTGTGAAATGGATAGAAAATGCAATTTTATTTTTGCCTCTTTAAAATGTTTATCGATTTCAAGTGCCCCAGCTGAACTAATTATTAATACATTCAAAAATCCCTGCCTTAATCTGAAATGTCTGGTGCTTTATCGACTTTATGGACCAACAGTAAAGATCGTGTCGAATTTCTTAAAAACAAATGATTCCCTAGAAGAGATTAACTTTTATCTGGATGAGAAGAATAACATCTTTAATCGCGATATATCCAATGAAATGGCTTTCAAACTAAAGTCATTATTCATAAGCTACAAGTCTGACTATGATTTGCAAACGAAAACATTGACCAACATAGAAAAGTTTCTAAAAAGCCAAGGCGACACATTGGAAACAATTAGTCTAATTAATTCCGCAAACCTTAGACTTCTCTTTAGAACTTGGAATGATTTGAAGGCTCTTAATCGCTTATACTTCTTTTCGAGTGATCCACTTCTTGATTATAGAACATTAAACGTGACTGAATTGAATAAAAATTCAAAAATTACCGAACTTGAGTTGCATGCTTTGGGACCATTTTCATTGAAATTAACTCATTTAATTCCATTCCTTAATGCAGCTGTTAATTTAAAGTCACTTGGAGTTTGGTGCCTTAACGAAGAACTTATTGATCATGTCGCGAGAAATTTTGATAATTTGAGATTCATCTCATGTGCCTCAATGGACACCGATTGTCTGACTTTTTATAATGACTTGAAATCTAAAATTGGCATCAATGATAAAATACAGATACACCAATATCTTTGAGCTTTATTTACACAAGCATGATAAACTATAATTATAAATTATATTTAAATAAAGATCATTGTTACGTATTTATTTGATTTGTGTATTTACTTATCGCATTCGTTATTATTATTAACTGTATTCAGATATTCTTCCTTTGAAGATGAACTTTCTGCATATGTTTCAATATATTTATCTTAGTCGTGTACGTTAAACCACAATGATCACATTTGTAAAGAGGATTTGCAGGCATCCTATTTGATATTCCATGAATTCGTTTCATATGCAGATTGACATTATCTTTTCTTGAGAACTTTTCACCACAGATTTCACAATAATGGACGGAAGGCTTATGGACTGTTCTAACGTGACGATTCTTGTTGCTTTGGTCTTTAAATTTCTTGTTGCAAAATTGGCACTTGTAGTGGAAGACATTGAGGTGAATCTGTTGGTGAAGAATGAAATTTTTAACAGTCGAAATTTGAATTTCTGGCCAACACTAACACATTAACAAAACTTTTTTTACATGATTTAATTTGTGAATTATGGCACTTTTATCATGAAAGCCTTTAATTTTCTTCAAAAAATGATCATCAAAATTTAGATAATTTCTGATAATTTCTTTTCATTAAATGTGTTAGTGGTGCTGATGTAAAGTAAATATTTTACAGAATCTCTATGCTTATGTAAATTACTGTAGTATTTAGTCTTAAAGCTGCATTGTTGACAGTTATACACAAAGTCTGAAACATGTAATTCGCCCCAAAAAATCAGCATTATTTTTTATGTTAATCGTAAAATAATAATTACCATTATGATAGAACTTTTGATGAGTCTTCAATATCTGTAAATTACCGAAGAATTTATTGCAATAACTACAAAGTACTTTGTCATCAATAGTTAATTGATTAATTTCTTCATGATCACATTGTTCCTTTGTTACTTCCAAATCGCCGTTTTCTTCAATTATCAATTCAGGTTCTTGCTTGATGTTATCAATAATTTCTTGATTAAATTGTGTATCCATTTTTGCGAGGAAATTACCAAGTTGTATTTTATAAAATTTTGTAACATGAAACCTAAGCATAATATGCGATATTAGCACTTTTTGATGAATAAAGTCAACGGATTTTTATAATTCAAATAAGTTCAAAATGTGATCAGCATGATTCTCAAATTTAAGGAATTTTAATCTATTTCATGACATCCTATTCTTATAATAACAAAGATTATCATAAAACTGGTGTCATTATTAATATCATAAGAGTTTGAATTGGTTTAAAGGTAAGGAAATGCGAAGAAAAATTTCAGGAAATAACGGCTGGGAAAAGTTTGAAAAATTGAACCTAATTAGAGTTCAAAAATTTCACACAAGTTGTTGTCCACCTTATTTTGTGAAAAGTAAAACGAAAAAATTTAAAATAAATGTCTTAAATTGCATTAAAAATGGCTAAAGAGTATGACTATTTGCTAAAAGTGTTGCTTGTCGGTGACTCGGATGTCGGAAAAACAGAAATATTGAATAACTTGGATCAGGATCCATTAAATGAAGAAGGTAACATAAAAATAATAATAAGTGACAACAAAAAAGTTAATAAATGGTTTAATTTGTCATTTATAGCAACATACAAAACAACAATCATACTTTTAGATGGTAAACGAGTAAAACTACAGGTAAGAGACTAATATTTATATAAATTAAAGTCGTAAATTTTTAATGATGTCTTAATAATAATTATGCGATCAACAATAAACCATTTCCTTATTATTTGAATTTATAAAAAATAAATATGTAGATATGGGATGCAAGCGGACAAGGAAGGTTTTGTACAATAATTAGAAGCTATTCGAGAGGCGCTCAAGGCATAATTCTAGTGTATGATATAACAAATAAGTGGAGTTTTCAAGGAATTAATAGGTGGCTAAAGGAAGTGGATGAGCATGCACCTGGAATTCCGAAAGTCTTAGTCGGAAATCGCTTACATCTTGCATTCAAAAGACAAGTTGCAGCTAGACAGGCAGAAATGTATGCAAGTCGTCATAAAATGGCATGTTTTGAGATTTCTCCTTTATGTGATTTCAATATTAGAGAGTCATTTTGTGAATTAGCAAGAATGGCTTTACACAGAAATGGCATGGAGAGAATATGGAGAACAAACAAAGGTTGGTATCGATTGATTAATATTTTTGTGTGGGATTTAATCATTCCTTAATTAATTTAAATTGTCTCAAAATCCTTTTTCAGTACTTTCACTTCAAGAGTTGTGCTGTAGAACAATCGTGCGACGAATTCGAAGTGTTTATTCAATCGATAGTCTTCATTTACCACCCTCAGTAATTTCTCATCTTAAATCCTACGCGCTAACAAGTACACATAATAATAACTTTTATATGAACAACAACAACAATAATAATTGTAATAGTGCAAAAAATATAACTTGTAAGTCTCATAATAGTAAGTTTAGTGCAAAGAATAATTGCTGCATATCGTGATCTGTAAATGTTTTATCTTTATTATACTTTCATCTATTTAGTATTTTTTTAAAATATTGAGATCACGTCTCAAATATGTTTCTGTACTTTCATCCTTAAATTGGATTAAATATTACATTTCTTCTTCGTAAACAACGGACAGGAAATCCTTAATGAACTTGTCTCGAGCAGTACAAAGTTTTCAATAATGTCTAGCTTCTGATGTGTTAAGGAGTTGTTCTAGAGCTCTGTGACAGATGAAAGAAAAATAGTTTTTTGATGGCTGTTATTTAGGAACTATCCCTTAAGATACTCATTACTATGCTACCGAGGAATCTAAATTGTGAAAAATTTCTGGATAATAACCTAGGATATTTTTCGAAAAAATTTCCATGCTTGAAAAAAATATATGATAAAGTGGAAGTAGGGGGGGGGGGGGGGGTTTAGTTGGGTTTTATGGATGGTAAATTTCAATTTTTAAACCCCATCTAAATTTTTTAGACATTCTTGAGAATCCGTCACTAGGGACATTTCTGAAAGCATTGTACTGCTTAGATTTTGTAGAACTTTAGTTGATTTTGATAATTAATTTATTTCTATGAAGAAAACAATTTACCAGTCATAAAAAGGACGATAACTTTTTATTTAATTTTTTTTGTTAAAATTATGGCCATATATTGTTTAAAACTGAGAAAAAAGTATGTGTTAATGAGAATCGCGACAGCAGCTAGGAATTAATTGAGATGTAAAATAATTGCTGAACAAAACAATGAGGAAGAGAAGATGTTGACAAAGTATGCGAATAAAAAATTTCTACCTTGAATCATCAACAAACACGAAAAGCAATAATAGAAGGAAAAAAAATCTCAAATGACAACAAAATATGCAAATATGCGAACACAAATTGACAAAAAGAAACATTGAAGAAATTTGAATTGAGCGACTTGAAGATTCAGGAATTTAGATTGAACAGAATTTTTTTACTTGCTGAAAAATGATATTTGATGAAAAATGTTGAAGAAGTAGAATTTAGTCATTAAAACATTACATACATCAATATTACTCGTATTATACCATTGCGGTACTTAAATTTGAGAGAAAAGTTACATTCAGAAAAAATTACAAAAAAAAGATATTTAATGTACAAAAATAACCAACCATCATGTTAAAAAAGATTTTTAAATTTCTAACAAACAAAAAATGCAAAAAATTCTGCGCCATTAAAAATTAAAAGTCTCATTTTTATGAGACATTCAATGAATATTCACCAGAGTGGTGTGGCATTAATTAATTGCGGATGTGTGAAGTTTTCATTTCAATTTACTTGCTGCAAATTCAGCAACCTCAAAAGAGTCTTTTTCCCACACAAATAATCAAGAAATTAAGCCTAATTTCCATTTAAAAAAATAATATTAACAGTTCTTAAAGCATGAGAATTGGCCATCAACTTATTAGGGGTCGTTCGTAAATTACGTCACGCTAAAAAACGATTTTTTAGACCCCCCCTCCCCCCTTGTCACAAATTTTCCAAAGAAAAAAAAATCTTTTGTATGGACTGTCACAAATTCTTTGACCCCCCCTCCCCCCTAAAAGCGTGACGTAATTTGCGAACGACCCCTTATTAATATAAAGAATTTCCACCTACAGTCTACCGATCAAACGATTCATACTACTAAAATGCAGAAAAATTGTTATTCAGCTTCTTACAAATCTTGCACGTATTGACCGTTCAACTTCCTCAATTATCTACAAAATATGAGAAAAATAAAATCTTTTTTACGTCCAGCATGTATTATTTACTAACATAACAAACATACCTTCATTTTTCATTGTTCATTTCATCCACATATTTTATGTATTAAATCCTAAACAGATGTGCATTGGTGATCTAGAATTTTTATCACATTTTAATCAAAAATCACTTGTCTCGAAAGTTTTGCAGAAGACAGTTTGGGAGGTTTTTGATGATTATTTAAAATTTCTAACGTATTTTCAAAATTTAAATCTCTACTGGACAAGTTGAAGTTCAAATTTTGAACTTTATTTTTTCAAAAAAGTCGTTAAATTTTTAAGCAAGCTAATAATCATCAAATCACCTCCTGAAGTGTCGAAAAATTGAAATATTTGTAAATTTTGAGAGTTTAAATTTGATGCAACATCACCTTTTTGTCTATCAATCCCCCCTTAAATTAACTTGTAATAACATTTTTTTATATTAAGGATATTTTGATATGTGATCATATATTACCTAGTTTGAAATAAAAATCTGCAAAAAAATGACATAAAATCGAATTGTGTTTCAATTTTTACATATTTTTTATTTGTTTAATTTCCTTTTTCTAATAAAATATAATTTTTATGTTACAACTTTCATCAATACTTGATTTGATTGATGTGAAAAAAGTTATTTCTTCTTGTATTCATTTTTTGTATCATTTTATAAGGTAAGACATTTAATTCCATAATTAGTTTTTGATCGTCAAATTATGTCGGAACTTTACCGAAAGAAAAAAGGTTTTTTGTGTGCCTATAAATAAAATTTTTTGTTTTTCCATTCGCCGAAAAAAAATAAGTAAGAAAGTATTATTTTTTTGTGTGTGTGACTATTGAAATTTTGCAATAATTAGCTGAAATATTTGACGACAGCCAAACTTTAATTTACAAAAAATGAATCTTTGTACAGCATAAAGGATTAAAAAAGCTTTAAAACAAATTAACAAACAAAATTGCAACAAAACAATCTTCTTCCATAAATTATTGAGCTTTGAATAGAATTAAAATAATAATAATATAAAAAAATCTCTTCTCAGATCCGCAAGCATGTAGCGAATGTAGCAATGTGATGCCGGAAACAAAAGTATTGGGGAAAAAAGATTCTTTGATAGAAGAAATATCGTAATTTTTGTCAGTCTTTGAAATTAAAAAAGAAATAGTAAGTATGTTAATGATAGAATACAGTGTGTGATGAAAATCATAAAATAGTTTCGTATAACATTTTTAACCAACACTACTCCCCATTAACTTCCTCCCGTTTTCATTATTCATCGAAGATATGTGGACTTGAATTATTTAAATTTTAACGGTCAATTTTTTTGAATTTTTCACTAACATAGTCAAACGAAAATTTAATTTAAATTAAAAACTAACGTTTCCTGCAAGTTTTCAAGGAACTGATGCATTAGAATCGCTAGTTTATGCATAGATCTTTTGATTCTAATCCATAGCACCTCCTACGGTGGCTTATTTCCTTTGAAATAATCAGAATTATACTTTCGTGTAGAAATGTGTTAGTGACATGCCACTAGAAATTTCAATCAGCCCACATATCCTGATTTTATCGTAATAAAATTAATGACAAGATACACATCTCACTATTTTAATTTCACCTTTTTTTACAATATTGTTGTATACACTTGAACTGCATAAATATAAATGAGTGAAAAGAAGAGAAATCAAGGAATAAGGAGGAAGATGATAACAATGTGTAAGAGTGCTTAATAGATGAACTTTGTAGAGAAGACCAAGAAATGAAAAATTTGGCCATTCTGATTTTTTTTTGTGAGAGAATTTTTAATGCTGAAATTTTGAAGAAAGTTTATCTGAACTCATAAACTTGAATGAAGTCGTCGGGTTGATGCTCGAGAGTTAATGACTGGAACCACTCTGATGATCTGTGATAATAATAGCCTTCCATTACTGCTTTTGACTTTTGAAAACAAATATAATAGAAGCCCGCGAACGATGCTCCATTTATATCGCGAATTGTGTGATCAGGAACCAAAAAATGCTCTTTCCATCGCATAAAAACGTAATCGGACTTTTCGAGTGCATCATAAGTAAAGTCATCTGAGTTGAAGTTTTTCTGATAGTCTGAGAAAGCTGTGAATTTTCCCTAAAAATAATATATATTCCTTTTAGACATGCTCCAGTTTTTTTATGAGATTTATGACCTTACCCAATGTTTTCTGTCTACATCCTCGTCCGCATCCCATTTCCTCGTTAGGAAAGGATATCTTTTGGATATGATTTCGGCATCGAAGAATGTCGTTAATGTTGGAAACTACAAATTGGAGAAATTGTGTAATATTATTAATCATCTTATCAATAAAGGAATCATGTGGAAATTTCACTGGATTAGCTTACGAATCAATCATACGATTATCGTAGGTCAGGGTTGAAAAATAACGTAATGTATGGTTTTTAATTGACAAAATTGCTGACTGAGGCAGCTGTAAGCATTATTTTACAGAATGAAAGTGGTGCCAAATTGTCGACAGTGACATTTTGTAATAGTTTAATGGACCTCAATTATATCGTTTTCTTTAAACTGCAAATAACTAATATTCACTGAAAGTTACACCAAACATCCAGCAAGATGCTTTACAGCTATTAGCATCGTTCAATTTCTCTTTATAAGCTAATCCATAGTGCTAATCCAACAGGATCCAGTAGACATGATACATACCTCAAATGTCAATCCGGTAATTTTCAAGTATCCACACAAATAACAATTTTCTTCGTCAACATGCTATCGAATGAAAAAAATAAGTAATAAAATAGGACAAATTATTAAAATATTTTTGTAGAGCGAGCGTTGATAACATTAATTCACACACGACGGACGAGTAGGAAAGAGTGAATAAATTGTCTACGATTTTGCACACAAAATAAAGGTTGAACGAAAATTGAGTACACAATGAAGAGAAGCTCGATAATTTCGTAGTGATTGATATACATATTTTACTGTATAAAAGTTTAATTCTCCCTTATTGATAATGATGAAACTTAATCACGCACATGACAAATGTTTTAAATAAAAAGGACAGTGAAAATGCATCATTAGCAATCATGTAATTAATAAACTTGCTAATCCAGTTATAATAAATCTAAACAATTTTAACAGATGTTACAGATTAGCTGATAACATTCTATATGAAATGATTGAAAGGTCTTATCAAGTTTTTGGATATGTCGATAGTTCTGGAGTTCCACAAAAATGTGTTTAGGGAGAAAATGCAAGTTTCTTGCACGATGAAAAAAAAGAAAGTTGTGAACCTTCATTCAAGACATATTAACCTCGTCGATAGAAAAAAATATAATCGCTGGAAGTGCTGAAGACAGCACTGTCTTGTGTGATTACTTACCTGTAAGATTACTTCTACTTCATACGAATTTCCTTTGCTCTTTTGAAATCCCTTAAATTTTGAGCCATTGTATAATAAACTCTTATTAACACCTAGTTGCTTAGAATTCTCTCGAAAAGGTACTTCATCTGTTAGCGCAGGCATTTATTTGTGTTTTTTTAATATGGTCTGTTGATTTTGCGGACGATGGAATTGTTAATTCTGGTTAACTCTTTTAATTTACGTTTTTTATTAAGCAATTTGAATATACTATTTCCAGATTCAGAGTTTTTTGAATGGATCTCTTTTTTTGACTACTGCGATTTGAATTTTTGAAAAACGTTAATTTTGTTCAAAAAAGTCGAATTCAAATTCCGTTTTTATGGAATTTTTCATTTGTTTATTTCGGAGATTCTCAATTGTAATAAGTTTTGACACTTTCTACCTGCAATAAAGCATTTAAATTAACTAATTTTGCAAAGTTTTAAGCGAGTCAAATTTTGGACGTTTTTCTGTGAAATAAGATCAAAAATAAATTGGTAAACAAAACAAGTATCATCAAATTTTTTTAATAAATCATGGAGTTTCCTGTGAATTTGGAGCTTAATACAATATGTAGGATGTGCACGACTAGTTTGATAGATCAGGAATGCTATTTAATAGACGAGGATCTTGAGGATTTGGTGTTTTTGCTAACAACTATAAAAGTATGGAATTTTCTTATGTTTAATAAATTATTTATTTAATTATATTATATTTTTTTAGTTTGATCATATAGAACATAAGGAGGATTTAAGAATGTGCATAAACTGCTTTGAATGCTTAAGAACATTCAATGATTATAGAACGAATTGCATAAATATCCATGATAGGCTAATTAAACTGGATCTTCGAGAAAAAGTTGAGGAATTGGATTCAGACAAATATGTTGTGGAAGAAATAACAGAAACGAATGATGAGATGATAGAATTCACTGAAACTGATGATGAGGAGCTGCTTTTAGATAATCCAGTGAAAAATGAGGAAGTTGTATATGCTGTAGAAAAGATTTTGGACAGTGATTATCAGGAAGAGATAATTATTCCAAAAACGTCTCCATCAAAGAGATTGGACACATCGTTAGATAAAGGCAAAGAAATTTACCAAAAGCTCCTGCAAAAATGCCTAATTTGTGGCAAGATGATTGAAAAGAACCGAATGGAAGGACACATCAATAAGCACAACAACTTAAGACCGTATTCATGCACTGAATGCAATAAAGAATTCTATTGCAAACAATTACTTAGACTTCATAAGACATCAATCCATACAAATATAAAAGTCAGATGTGAGATTTGTGATAAATTATTTCCATCGGCTAGAGCTCTTTATTCACACAATTTACGGCATAAAAATGAAAATCGTTATGTGTGCAGCTTATGTGACAAAAAGTTCAACAACTCAAACTCATTAAAAAGGCACATGGCAATTCATTCTGGCGTACGAGAATTTGTCTGTACGATTTGTGGAGTTGGATTTTATCGGCGATTTAATTTGGATGTTCATATCAAGAATGTCCATAATCAGACGAAAGAATTTATATGCACGTATGATGACTGCAAAAAGAGTTTTGGATATGCCAGATTACTTAAGGATCACATTAGGAAGCACCATCAAGTTAGCATACTTGAAAATGTCGAGTTCTAGAAATGAGTCGCGCACACACCCTAAAAAACTGTTTCAATAAATTAATTTAATTACCTATTTATAACTAACTGAATTTTCACTTTTTTCTTTTCTCAGAAAAGTAAGCCATGACAAATTATTGTGTGTATTTAGTGGGCGTAAAGTCATAAAGATTGTGCATCTTTTCGGCGAGTGATCAGCAATTTCAATTTTATGTGTGATCGCGTTCTGATTCCGTGATATGTTTACCGAAAAAATCATTGACCTTATAAATTAATTCTGATCGCGACAATTCAAGGACAATCTTTTTAATGTTAATAATTTTCACTAAACAGTTCTGTGGAAAGTTTTTGAGACATATTTACTCAGCAAATTTTCATGAGCACTATAACAGAGTTAACAGTTATGGACGAGACTCTTACAAGTGCTTTACTGGAGCCTTTTTAGCTAAATTACTGGAAAAAAATTGATCAAATGAAATATTCAAATTAGGTATTATTATTTTTAATTATTCTTTTATTGGATAAGTTTCTTGTTTAATACAGGAAAAAATTAAGCATTCAATTTGATTTTTTTTTGCATAGGATATTTTTGGGTCGGTGAGAAGGTTAATGGAATATTTTAAAGGTCATTACAGTTCAAAAAAATCCGTTAAATTTTCAAATAATTTTGAACTTCAAATTTTGCGGTGAATTAAATTCAAATTTGAAAAATACGTTACTTTTTTAGATTAAATGTAAAATATTTCCTATAATAATTTTAAAATTCCCCAAAAAATTACGTCATGCATTAATATCACGCAAGTTCGGACTGATATTGCTCTATATTACATTCATAAATTTTCTGGTTGAACTAAATGAACGCAAAATAGTTTTGCAAACAAATCTTTTCATCATTTAAGTTCATGACTGTCATTATCGTCATGATAATGATCTTGTTAATTTTCACAGCTACTCAAAAAGGAATAAAAGGGAACAAAATCCAATGAAAAGCAGTTTTTGTTAGTTTTGAATAAAAATGATGCACAAATGGCATATTTTATTATAATTTCCAAAAGGCTAATTAATTAAGCTTAATAAATTGACACAGAAAAAATTATGATTCTCGTAAAAATGTAAAATAAAATATCGTCTCATTTGCACTTCACAAATTATATTTTTTTTTTTTTCAATAAGCCTCTCTACCCTAAAAGTGTCACTAAAATCATTATCAATGTAATTAAAACCTAAGAGGAGCTTTTTTTGCATTGATACTCGTATTAATCGATGAGATAATCATAAAAATGAGGAGTGAATTAATGTCAATACATAATTACTGATCTTAAAGCATATTAAACATAAAATTATTCTAAAATTTGATATCTAATTCACATCCATCACATACGACATCCATCCTCTACGTCTTAAATAATTTTTATTAGTTTTTTTTATTTGAGAAATTCTTATTTTGGAAATTTAAAATTTCCGTGTTGACTTCGATACCATTTGTTTCAACGAGAATGAGCTCAGGCCTAATCCGATTGCAGCTAATAATGCAGCTGACAATCCAGTATGATCGCTTTTTGCGATCTGTCGAACAGGTCCATTCACTTCTGAAGCGATCTGTAAATAATAAAAATATGTTAATCATCAAGACATGTGTGTGTATAATGATATCAAAACTATTTGGATACGAGCAGTCTATAATTTCACATGAAACAAGCTTTGAGGTCACAAAAGATGTTTACCGTGAAGCAATACATTACGCGATAGCCATCTCGTCATCAAGATCATTTGAGGGATTTCTCAGAATTTAATTAAGGAACATTTTTTTTAATTTACATCGCGAAAGATTTGGGAATTTTTGATCTGTTTACAAAAGAGGAGATCTAGATCTTTGATGCGCAAAAAAGTTTGCTATTCTTCTTGTTTACATGACTGGTTGTTAGGTAATCAGCTGAAAAATTTAGAAGATATATACGCTTTCTTCTTCCTATTTGTTTGTAAATATAAAAATACACTAACCTAACCGAAATCTAATGTATGTAGGTATGACATTGAGGCGACTACAAACAAAAACATTATCAGCATTTTTCGGGCATTTTTGCACAAAGAGTACAGTTGGTTCTTTGTCTGTTCATCTAAAACTCATTTTTTCAATGCGGAAAATGTGTCAAAAAGAAGAATGGTCTAATTGGTCGGTCGGTTCCTCATTTGAAGTAAGCCGCAAGCGATATTTTGTGATAAAACCTTGTGGACATACGAGTTAGTTATTGTAGATCAATATGCTGCACATTTTATGAATCTGCGCAGAAAATGCGCTTATGTCAGTCACGAATGACTTCTTTTTCTTGTAATTTGAGTAAATCTATTACACAATCTTTATCAGACCTGAAGGAAATTTGAGCCTCAACAAAGAAATATGACACATTTGTCTGTCTTTATGAAGCATGGTTGAATGTATGACTTTTGGACATGCAATTGCGGATACAGCCAGTATAATCGTTTCTCTCCAATATACTGAATACCTTTTCTTTTTGTTTAAAAGTGGATATAACCGGATTTCAAGGTTATTGTCTTACACAAAAAGTGGATATTCTGCTATTATCTTCTATCTATGCCGTAATTATCTGCGTACTTATTTGAACTGTACTTGATGATAATAATATTAAGTGCCCTAAATTATTAATTCATCGCAGTAGTCTGCGACGCCAATTGGACTTTAATAATGAGAAAGTTTGTAAGTTATATTTTTCACTGTCTTGTATCCATGCGACTATTTTTATAAATAAATAAATGATCAGAATCGTCACAATATGAGAATGTTTGTTCCCACAACTTTTTATGGCTTACTTCCTTACAATTTATTAAAGGAAAGATATTTAAATTTTCTTTTACGGAAGTTTGTTTGCATGGAGAATACTGATTGATGCTCTTTCGATGGATGAAGTAATTGAATGTTATGTATGTGTTGGAATTGGTATTTCCAAAGAATGTTACATGTGAATCATCTTAGGTAATAAAATTTTTTATGTAAAAAGTGAAAACTGACCTGACTGTAGTTCAATCTGAAGGCATACGCTAAGGCTTGACTTGTCTTCATATTCTGATGCTACGCTCTCCTTAGTTGTTGTTATAGCGAGCTTAATCTGTAAATTGTTCGACAAAACAATACTTTAATACTTTTTTATATCACTTTTAACTGCAATTATTATGCACTGAATTATTTCTTGATTTTTTATAGTCTTTAATATCTTTTAACTTGTTATCTTGAACAAATTCTGATTTTTAAATGCTTCTGCTTTGAAATGATTATGGAAAATGTCTATCAGTGCTGAAGAAAATGTGTATAAATATGAATCAATAAAATTTAAAGTTTCTTACATGAAAATGAGTGTGGAGGAAAGAACGTTCGAAACTTTTTTCGGAATCTCATTTATTCGAACACATCGAAATGGGATCAAAATGGATATTTGTGCTGAAAATTCAACTTCCAGTTCTGATGTTTAAAAAATTACTTTTTTGTCATGTTTCATTACAGATATCCATTTTTTGCTGATAAACGTCTTAAAATAACTGAAAACCATAGACTATTGATGACAACAAAGCCAATTAAGTTGAATTTTGAGCATTAATTAACATATTTTAGCTGTGTTTAATGAAATTTTAATTTATATTTAGGACATTTTATCGATATTTTTCAATAATTCACAAGCTGGTTATGATAAAGGTTATTAAGAAACATTAATTAAACTTACCTGTATTTAAATATACGCAAAGTGTTTAATTTTTCCTATTTTTGATGCTTTCTATGATTACTTTCATCCGTTGTTTGTTGAATTTCAACTTTACGGTGACTATTTTTAATGCTTTTTAGTTTTTTCTTATTTATAAAATAAATTAATAAGGTTTTCATGCGTTTTCACTAACTTTCAATTTACACTGATTTACACGAGGAATTTTTTTGAACCTTAAAATTTTTGCGCTAAATTTAAAACCCTACAAATGTTTTGCAAAACCCTACAATTCCTCAATTATGTGCTTCAAAACCTTACAACACTATAAATCTTCAGCAAATAACAAAATTAATTAATACAGCAAGTATAGCATTAAGCTAATAGCATACAGGGGCATACAGCAACTCTGAAATGTTCCAAAGACACAAACCTTATTTTCCATTTAATTTTCTAATAAGGATTTTAATGAGTATACTACATGTAAAAAATGCTCCAAACAGAATAAAGGCAATAAAATGTTTATGGAGAACATCCAGTAGATAAATAAAGGCATAAGATCCAGTCGTAACGAGAAGCCTGATTGTGCAATTATTTAACGGTTTTTGGAGAAACAAAAGAAAGACAAGACCTCGTGACCTCGCGTGGAAGCTAAAACTTCCATAACTAGTTCTAAAACAGTCTTCGGATAGTCACAGAAGAATAATAATGATCCACATAATTTTTAACATTTAATCAAAAGGAGACCTTTTTTAATATAATTAAATAGTGTATTTGTTAATTTTGATATTTATTCATTTGTCTAGTGCGAGTTTATGCAATAACTGTGAAATGTTACTGAAAAATCATTGTTTTAAGATTTTAGTTGCGTTTTGTCTAACTTTACATATATTTGAAAGTGGTAAGTCTTTGGATTTTGTGTGGAAATCAATTTAATAGTTTTGTGGAAGGAAAAAATTAGAGAGAAAAAAGCACGCTGGGTACTGAAAGTAGTGCATTACATTTTGGACGGATGGAATCGATTTGATTTGTGTATAATTTTAAAAGTGTTAAAAAGAGCGAGGTCATAAAGAAATTTCTCTAGTTAAATTAGAATTCAGAATTTGTCCTCAATACAGTGCAATCGAGAATTGATCATTTGTCAATGACATTTAATATAATAAACGATTGTTATTGATGACAAAATTATATGCAAAGAGGTTAATAAAAAAATCTTCCTGAAAAATTATTGCGACTTATGCTAAGTTAACATTTCAATTGAGTATATTGTGATATCAACAATTCCACTTTTGTGTAAGGTATTTATTGTAGGTGTTTGTGAGTCAGTCGATGTTGTTAATACTCGATCGAAAACTTAACTGGATCTTTGTGCTGCAATAATCTGTGCTTAATCTTTTGAATATCATGCATTGGCTTCAATTTTTGGATTACCGATAATCTACTGATTAGTCCGTAACCTGATTAAGAGTTTATGACTCATCATTTTAGCAGTAGATAATAAATATTAACTATAGTCCAATAAACTTCTTCCTGCTATCTGTTTTTGGACTTTTGGTATCTCCTAATCTAATTTCCAATAAGAAACGTGTAGGAACGCAGTTGACAAATCAGTGGAAAGTCATTGACAAAGTTAGTCAAACAGAAATAGTATGAAAAGTTCTAGTAAGTCTGTTAGCGCACGCAAATCCTTGAGTCAAACTCTCAGGTTTGTCATAAAATGCAGTAAATATGTATATTTCCACTTATCGTTATACACACAGAGTGCACAATTGTAATAAAAGACGTGATAATGAACTTTGCGAGTATTAAATTATCGAAAAAATTGTAGTATAATAATTTGTGTAAATGAACTGTATTGGAAACCGCATAAGTAGTCAGTTTTAATAGATGCGGATGAAAGTAAATTGAAAGAAGAGATGAAATAATAAATATTATGAAATTCTCTTCGTACACCAAAAAATGTATAACATATTAACTCACTGAAATTAAATATCATACGAAAATCTTTTTCTGTCGAAAGATTATACAGCTTTGAGTTCTCTCACCGCAACAATTTTTTTGTGTCTTTCTTCTCGACTGGTTTAACCAGCTCATTAATAAATGTTTTATTTTACTTTATTATTTTTTTGTCAATGCATTCTGCTCATCTTCGTTTCTGCTAATTCACGGATATTCTCATGTCTTGCGATATTTTAATAATCTATTTTAAATCAAGGTGCAAAAAAATGAAATGTCCAAGCCGCCCTCACAAAAAAAACACAGCACTGTCTTCAAACAGAAATGTTACTTTCTTCAATTTTATACGTCACGAATCTTGAGAGTTTATTATGGATTTCTTTCTAAATTTACCGTTAGTTAGCTTTTCGCTAAATATTGACGAAAATATTACTGTGCTATATATTAGCATGCGACTCGTAAGCAACAAGAAGGAAATTATCGACGAATCGTTCTAGTTTACCTCTAATTCCCTTATTAGATATCGTAGAAAAAAAATCTATATGTGATATGCCTATATAAGCTACAATTACATATTCTGTTTTTGTTTCGATGATGCGTGTCTGTCGTTAAAGCATATCGTAAAGCATTTATCACAACATTTTTATTGTGTCTCGTTTACTTCATATTTATGTACAGAAATGTCGTACGGAAACCTATAATTTCTTTCTGCGACTACTGTTAATGAACGAAAATCAAATTAAGCTAGCGAACGGTCTCTTTTTTTTACTATGTAATGCGCGCCAGGTAGCATGTTGGTTTATTTTTCATGTCTAAATAGCATTATGTCACAATTATGTTTAGCAGTGTGCCGTTAAAAATGAAAAAAATTATCTTGTTAGAAAATTGATTTGAAGGGTTGGTGAACATGACGTCCATTGAATTATTATTAACAAATTCAACTGATAAATAAAATTTAAAAGAAATTTTGAACCTCAACCAAAGTTCAAATTTTATTTCAAAAACCGTTAATTTTGAATTTAAAAAATCCGTTATTTTTCAAATTTTATTCCTTAATAACAGACAAAAAATCCAAAACTATAAGACTAAAACTAAAATATTTCTAAATCTGTGCAAATGACGAAAACTGATGATTCAAAAATTGGACGTGAATATCCAAATGTTATAATTTGAGTGTCATATTGGCGACTGTGCTAATTAGCATACGTGAGGTTTACTTAATGCCATTATTAGATGAGTGTCGATTACATGCTATTAGATGTGTTTTTATCTTGCACAATTTTGACATGTGAACCTTTGAGTTCCACCTTTTCCGAACAAATTAAGCACACAACTTTCAATTTCTTGGGTATTTTTCTCCTTCCATGGAATTTATGACTGCGTAAAAACCAAGGCAGACTTAATCTGCTTTAACATTGAAAAAAGATATTAAAAGAACAAATTTTTCGTGCCTTATTTCCAGTTGTTTTAACAGAATCAACAATAAATGAACAGATAGCTCCATTGAATGATAGTAGTAAGCAACAAGTGACGACATCATCGAGTATCACAACCACAAAAGTACCTGAAAGTAAAGTCGTTCCGTTGAAACCATCACAAAATGTGACACCTCCGAGTGCGTCATCTCTGGCGCCTGAAATTAAAATTTCTAACAAAACTGGAAATTTCTCTGACAGTGCTGAAAATGGACCGGAGATTCATTGGTATGTGATTAATGATTGAACTGTAGAATGGTCAATATTAAAAAAATTTTAGTGAAAATCCGTTAACAAAAATTTGAAAATTTTAAGTTCAAAATTTTGAAATTTAAAAAACCGGTAAATTTTTTGACCAAAAACCTTATTTTAACACACTTCTCACACTTTAACTATATATATATATCTTAACAAAAATTATAGACTGTTTAAATTAACATTAAAAAGCGAATCTACGTCAATAGATTTTCGTAAATACCAAAGCAGCAACATGTTTTATATCATTTATTTCTGATTTTTTGTAGGACTGATGTCGATATAACAGACGAAGAGCGAAATAAAACGCTAATAAATAATAATATTAAGGATATACAAGAAGATTTCCACGACTACTATAACAGCACGGTCATTCAAAATGAGAATTTTACTAATCTCCATCGGCAGAGTATATATGCAGATTGCGCAAATCTTACCATAAATAAGCTTCTGTCAAAGAGTCATCGACGAGCAATGACTGTGAAGTTACCATTTGAATTTCTCTTCTATGGACATCCAATAAACAATATAACGTAAGAACACACACTTACTCACAGCTTCCTTATTGTTGAAACAAAGGCAATGACGTTATTCCTATTAATTTATTTTACAGAATTGCAACGGGAGGCTTTTTGTATGCAGGTACAAAGAACTTTTTGATTCCTCTTATTCAGTTTACTAAATGTTGCTAATTTATTCCATCAGGTGACTACATTCATAGTTGGTTGGCAGCTACGCAGTATATATCGCCTTTAATGGCTAACTTTGACCCCAGCTTGTCAAATGACTCATACGTGAAATATTGTGAAGACGGTAAGTGTCCAAAAGAACAGTTAATTTTGTTTGCATTAATCATTTACATGACAAATTTGTTCTGTCATCTTTTTTAGACAAAGCTTTTCATGTTTATTGGGAGAGAGTTTATCTACAAAACAAACAAGACGTCGGACCTTTCACATTTAGTGCCTCATTATATCAGGATGGTGACATTGTTTTTGCTTACTATTTCCTGCCAATACCTGTAACACAAATAGAAGATGATAAGCACCCCGTAAAAGTAGGCGTAAGCGATGCATATATTATCGATAAGACCGTCTTTCAAGCACGAAGGAAGACAATATTTGAATATCATCGAGTCAACTTTCCCGGGCCAGATATTAGGAATTTTACAAAAATTAAGTTAACACCTTTACCAACATGTCACACATTTAACGATTGCCAGTCATGCTTACAAAATGATATCAAATTTACATGTAATTGGTGTCCTTCGCTAGCTAGATGTTCATCAGGTGTTGATAGACGCCGACAAGAATGGAGTAATCATGGTAAGTTGTTTTTTATTATTGTTTATTTTTAGAGAGCTTGTTTATCAAAAACGCGATGTTGAAATGGCTTTATTTTTATCACCTTCATTTGTTTTTCTTTAAATTGTTTTCGATTTAAGATAGTCACTAATTGTCTCCTCTATAAGATTAAAATGGAATTAAGTCAATGTTACTAGAAAAGTAACGACTTTCAAAAATTCAAACAAATTTTTTGTAAATTTTTGAACTTTAAAAAATCAAATTAAAAAAGTTTTGGATTTCCAAGTTTCAAAATCATTCGAATCAAAAAATTCGGTCACAATCTAATCAACATAATTTCGATTCTTTCAGAAAATAATAAAAATAAATGCGATTTTTAATTAAGAATGACTTTATCGCGCGAGTTGTTAACCTTATCAAAAATAAATTGTGTCATGACCAAATATTTTTGTTTATTTCATTTTAGGATGCGATAAATCTCAATTTAATGATGTCAAGCTTTGTGCAGCAAATCCCGAGTTCCCAGCAACCGCAAAACCAAATATAAGTAGCAGTAGTGTAATTCCAATTGTAACAAATGATAAGACATCTGAGGAGAGAATAGCATCACCAGTGACTCAGCATGAACGAAAAGCTGGTTCAGGATTTGTGACATCAATTTGTGCTATATTTGCAATTGTAGTTCTTGGAATTTGTTGGATATTTTATGCTTATACACATCCGCACACGAGCAGTGGACAATTTTTAATTCAATATAGACCAAATGCATGGCGTTGGCGCCGCGGAGAAGCACGCTACACAGCAGCCACAATTCACATGTAGATGCGTAAACAAAAATAATAATTCTCTCACTTCTCACTTTCCTGTACTTATAGTTAGTGTGTGTGGATCGATATAGCGAATATGTGATGACTTTAACGATGTTGCAATTTCAAAACACATTTTTTTTTTACTTTTTTATGTTAAATTTTTTTATTACTTGGCGTATTTTTATGAATTAAGATGATGAAATCTCATGGAATCGCTCGTTATTCAGTCAGGATTTTTACGCTGCTCTCGATAATTTATTTATGCATCGAAAACATTCCATTTACCTCCAACAATTAACTTTTTTACCAACGATACAAAGGGAATATGCTCAATATATTAAACCGAAACCAGAACTTCCAAAAAATTAAATAGAATAAAATGTTTTAGATTCCATGAATTTCTCGAGCAAGGATACACACCATTTCCTATCATACAGATATTAACGTTTAATCAAAAAAAATTATTTAAATTTTTGTATGCTTTTATACGAGACGAATGAGCAGGAATGAGACATTTTAAATGATTTAAGGAAAAATTGAACATAGATTTGAAAATTTAACGGTTTTCTAAAATTCAAATTTTGAACCTTTTTTTTTGAACTGATGATTTAAGCCTGAGATTTAACTATTTTCTGAGGTCAAGGGAATTCTCAAAATTTTCATCATAAAATCATTTCAAAACCATCACCTGCAGTCTATACTGAAAAAGAAAATCAAACAACAAAATTAGATTTATGCACTTTTGTAATATTTTTGTTCACACGATTGTTTTAGACTTAAATGTAAGACTTTTATTGTTTAAATAGCTCTAAATTGGTTCGATTTGTCACAAAAACTATGTCCGTTCTTAAGAAAAATACCAATAAATCTATACATATGAATAATAGTATTAATAAAAAATGTATTTAAAATACTTGAAAAGAAAATATTTTTTCACCAAATATTTGAAATTACTTTGTGATGAATGGTATTGAACCAAATTTGATGGGCATATATACTCAATCACAAGACAGTTTTAAGAATTAACTTTAAAACTGATTGCAATGGTACATATATAAATATTTTATTATTATATGATAAATGGAAGAATAATTTTATATGGATAACTATGCCTATTATGACAACAATAAATGAAATAAAATTTTCATAACAAAAACTTGATTGTCGTTTTGTTTATTTTATTTTTTTATTAAGTAATTTGCTTCGTCTGTGAATTTGAATGTCGACAGCTCATAAAATTCATGACAGATTGTCATCAAAATCAATAAAATGATTTTTTTATTGCTGCGAAAGGAAAAGTGCCTTCGATGATCTAATAGGCTAATGATATTTAACTTATTGGATAATGAGATAACTGTTGACCTTGTTGAGCTCTAAAATTGCATTTGAATTAAACGGTCATTTTATATTTCAAAAACTTCTGAACAAAAATTTAAATTCGTTATTTTTGAACTTCAAGATTTAAATGTCAAAAAGCTGTTACTTTTGAACTTCAATTAATGTGTCATACTGCCATAGAACAAATATCACACCAACCGTTGCATAGAAACGAAAAGAAATATTTACTGACTCAAAATAAAACGGTGTATCGAAATTTTTTATTGTAATTCCTTAACATAATGGAATCGTTTGCTTCTCTTATCAAAACTGAATCTCTTCAAGATCGTATTAATCGTATGAATGCATGGAAAGATGCTCGAAAGACGGCAGATGAGGAATATATAAAACGACAACGAATCAGAATGTTCATGTGAGTTTCTAATAATTTTATTAATACTTTTTCCAATATCCAACTTTCAATTAATTAATTTCATTTATCAGTAATGACTGCGACGATATTCGTCCATCACTCAGAAATCAGTTGCTGATTGATTCGAAAGTTTGTCAATTGGAGCAAATCAAGGACTTGGAAAAACGAGTTCAACAAATTAAAGATATTGAAGATAATTGGCATCAAGTATTAAAAAGAGATAATCACTCGAAAACTGAAATGGAAAGATCAAAATTAAGTCAAAGGCGTCATGAAGGATTAGCTGTGCAAGTTTACTTAAAGAGTCAAATGTATGAGAAATCTCAAGCTGATTCTCAAAAAATGCACGAGGAAATAAATTTAGAATTGGAACAGATCTCAATTTCAAAGAGAGAAGAAGCACAGCAGGATGAAGAAAAGCTGAAAAACGAGCAAATAATGCGAAAAATGCTGAAAGAGGAAACAATTAAGCAAATTCATAAAAATGATGAGTTGAAAAAGAATCAACGGAAAAAGGAACTAGAACTTGAAAAGATCCTAAATAAAAAGATTGAAAATGACATGATAATGGAAGAGAATGCACGAAAATCTGATCAGGTATGTCCAATTATGATAAATTTTCAACGGTTTTTGGAGTTTGAATTTTGAACTTTCTGCTGGAAATTTTGAACTTTTCATTTTAAAAACGATTTAACCGTTACTTTATACTAATTTTTTTTCTTATGATTTCAAAGAAAATGTGACTTTATGTACCTAAACTCCATAATTCTTATACTTGTTGTATTGATAATCTCATTAAATTAAATTGCAGGAACACTTTCGTCGTGAAGTCTTTCACTTCCTGGATTATCTTAGGAAAACGAGACATCAGAATGATATGGAGCAATCTGAGAAGGAAAAACTAATTGATGACATAAGGAAAAAGAGAAATGAAAATGAATGGATGCAGCGATGTGAATTTGTGAAGAAAAGGGAATTGGTCAATCAACAAGCACGTTCCATTCAGGTTCATCAGATTATTGAGCAGGAAAAAATGAAAATTCGAGATGCTGCTAAGGAAAGGGAGGAAAATTTGAAATTTAATGAACGTGAATTAAATGAACGATTGAAGATCAAGGAAGAGAAATGGAAGGATAGAGTTAAATCACATCGTTATGGACAAGAATTATTAGAACAGAGGAAATTGGAGCATTTGAGAGACTTGACAGAAAAACAGAAATTAGATGAACAGCTGAAACTTTTTGCGATAGAACGTGATCAACGAGAAACAATGGGACGGGAATTTGTGAAAAGTTTTGAGGACGTTTTACCTCTTCATTCCAATCTACATGTCATCAGAAAAGGAAAAGCACATAATTAAATTGATTTTTATCACTGGATTTTCTTTTTTAAGATTTCACGTTGCTTTACATTTTCAATCATGATTTACTTGAACCAAAACTACATGACACGATTTTGTATTTTAATTTTTTGAAGTAAAAATTTTCTATCTATCCGTGTCAGAATTGTGCTTTAAGTTTTATTTAATTTAAACAGCTTCTTGAGTTACTAATAAATATATGAATATTTTATCCACTTTCGTACCACTAACCTGATCATGTCTGGAACCGATAACAATGTCAATCAAAACACTGAAAGTCTGAGGAGAAAATCGAATAGACTCTTCAAGTACCAGCAATCGCACAAGTCCGAACTACCAGCTCCATCGACTCCTAATCAACGTCGTAATGAAAGAGTTACCAACTCATTAAAGGACCGTAAAAAAAGATGTCGAATGCCTATGATAATAATCGAGGTCTTCTAGACTTCGGATTCACAAAAAAAAATAAATCCAGCACTTCAAGCTTCTGTTTCTGCTGTAGTCGAACAAGTAGAGACGATCACTAGTCAATCTGATGAAATAAATAGAGAAATATCGATGAGCTTAACAAGTATTGCAGAAACAAGAGAAAAATTTACAAGTGAGATTACGAACATTCTTAAACTGAATTCCAATAAGGAAAACCTTCAAGATGTCATCAGCAAACTGTGCTCTCTACTACAGTCAAGTAATGAAAAAATCTGGTCACTACAGGAATCGACACAACAAAATTTGCTGAGACTCTGGCGTTACACAAGGATCATGAGATATCTAATTTACGAAGAGACTTGGAAATAACCGCAAACGCCAATCGCATTCAGTCAATAGAAACAAAAATGGCTTGTATAAGTGACTTAAACAAAATTTGGATAACTTTTACCTGTAATAAGGAGCTTGAGCAACTAAAATCCAACACCAATCTCATAATGGAGGCAAAAAACATCCTCAAAAGAATGAACATCAATATTGATAAGTTCGGCATGTTGCCAATCCACACTGCTAGGCTTCAGCACATCAAAGTTGAAAAAATGTCATCCTTACACTCTGCATCACCTTCTCACAAGACAAAATTGCACCGATTGTTCGTCGACAAATTATGAAATACAACGCAGTCCTAGAAGAAGAAAACAGATTGTCTGATATGAGATATAATGAACGTATATTCTGGTCGAAAGACATATTTAAATTATTGAAAGTCTGTTGGGAGTTGAAAAGAGTAAAACTTATCGAATTTGTCAACGTCCATGCTGAAGGAATCCGTGTGGTATATAAAACTCAAAAAGACGAGCAACCCGTTAATGAATCAGCAAACGACATATACGTAAACGACATATACTCCGGCACATCCACTTCAATTCTTTATGATGATGACTATTTCAAGCTCAGTTTCCATGAACGCGACGAAAGAAGATCCGGAGAAATCTTCTCAGAAGCTGTTGATGATACAGATATGGAAATATGACTCGACTGCTCGCCTCTCAACAATTTAATAACAACTGACCATCTGCAAATAGCGAATCAATGAGTATAAAAGTCATATTTGTCGAACTAAAGTCAAAAGAGATGATTTATGTGCCGCTGGAATTAATTTGTACAACAGCCTGTCTGATTCCTTGAAGGACATTGATGACTTTCACCGTTTTAAAAGTAAATTGAAGAAATATCTGCTAGAAAAGAGAGAAACTTTATTAAAGAATCGGCAGTTCTTGGAGAGAAATTCAAATATGATGTAAAAATAGTTTATGATTCTATATACTTATCTAATTAATTATTTAGCTGTCTAAAGCATTCTCTAGTCCTGTTGATCATTTTTGAGGACATCTGTATCCAATTTTACTGCACTTTATAGTTATTACACAAATCAAATTTTGTTTGTTTTGTTTACAACTAACTTTAGCATAAATTTTAGCACCATAGTGAATAATTTGAAATTATTATATACGTTAAAAATTTTTTTAGCACTTTCTTATTAGACTTACTCTTTTGAAATCCAATTAATCGTTAAAAATTTATTTCGCCTTATATGTACTAAATACTTTTTTTTTGTAATTCCTTCCAACCGGTACGGTTTAAATAAACATACATCTAAGAGTCCGGATTAGTAACCAACAGACAGAAAGAGTTGGCATGTAGCATGCATGATTAAATTCATCCAAGCACTTAGACTTGACAAATTTTGGATTAATTTTTAAGGGATGGAATAATAACCGCATTGTTTTTTCTACATTTTTTCAGGATAAAGAAAAGGAAAATTTTACAATTAGATCCATTATTTTATTAAAGGCAGAGAGTTGCTGGATTCATAGTTGTTGCGTCGACACAAAGTCCACAACATGTTCACCGACATCCTGAAAAATTACTCGAGAGTTGAGTGTAATCACCACATCAAAGACGGATGCAGCAAAAGAGAATTTTTATGTTAATAAAATTAGGAACTGATATTATTAGGATACTTGTTATTATAATAAACGTTTGACAAAATTATTTAATCCGAATTGGAATGTTGTACATTTATTTAAGTAACCCTAACAGACAAAGAACATGCTCTTGATCCACATCACTTTTCAGCTAACATGGACAAAATAAACTAAAAGTTGAAGCTTCGTTAGAATGGATGTGTCAATTGAGTTGATTGAAATCAATTAACTGCGTACTATTTACTATACTGTGCTGAATACGGAGCTTTTATAGCTAAATCGAACTTCAAAAATACAAAACAGAAACATGAAAATCTTTCTTCCTAAAGAATTTTCTTGAATTTTCCTTCACAAAAATGGCAAAAAATTTGAATAAATATCAATCTGCCAACATATCTGGATGTGAAGTTATAATAATTAAGTTCATTCCAGTTCATACATTTGAAATTCAACAAATTTTGATTAGCAAACATCCAATATGATGTCTTATTTTCAGTTTTTATTTGTTTTCCTTAAATTCAAGGATAATTTACAAAAAAAAAATGATCAAGTAACCATTGAAAAAAATTTCTTTCAGTATAAAAATTTCAATCGAACAAGTTTCAAGTCAATTTTCATCACGTCAATTTCAACTGCCATCAATTTATAAGGAAGTGTTAAAAAGTGTCAAGAAATATAAGGAACTATTAGAAAGTGTCAAATATTATCAAGATTTGTCAATTATCAAGATTTGTCAACTGTCAACTGGATTTGTCATCTGTCAACTGGAACTAACTGTCAACATGTTTGCGTCAGCATCTGAAAGTCGTATCAATGAAATCACAACGGATCTGGAACAGCAAAACATCCCGATGAAGGTAAGAAAGAAAAATGTTTCAATGATTGACTAAAATGAAAATTGTCTGACGTGATTGGAATAATTAATAATATTTAAATTCTTTTAACAGTTCTCCCATCCTGAATTGAATTTGATCCAGACGAACTTATCATCCTGGATTTTTGAATATCCCAATCTCGAGAGTGAACTTCAAGAATACCTTCAAATGATGGACATGTCTTATGGCAAAGAGGATTGTGAAATCATTAGCTCAACATTCTTAAACCGCCATCTTGAATTGAAATATGTCATTGAGGAGGACAAGGTTTGGCGCGAGATCGTTGAACTCTCGGTAAGTATATATTTTTAACGATGATCCGAAATCAAAAAATTTGGAAGAATTTTTTTTCTTTGGATAATTTTTCAATGGGTGTCAATGCGTTGATTTTTATTACGATTTTCGGTGGTGACTTCAAAAAAATAAAATAAAATAATTAATTTTTTTTTGCGTTTTTGTATTTCAGAGAAGAATTCCTGAAGATCACTATTACTTTCAAAACCTTATGACGTTCTTTACTGATTCCCCCTTACTGGTTAAGCAAGGACTATTAGAATATTCTCGAGTTTGGGTAAAGCATTTTGGTGACATCAAATTTATTCAAAAAATCGCCGATGTCAAGAATCTTCATCCATTGTTCGCTAAGGAATACGAGTTCATGGATTTCAAAGATAATTATTTATCCACGAAACAAGAGGAAAAGGATCTGAATGAGATGATAATGATGTCAAAGCCTTATAAAGAAATTATGACATTATCGGTAAGAATATTTTTTTTAAATTTCACGAAAAAAGGATACAAAGTGTGTCGGGGGCATAATGAGCTGTAATTTCGGGTTTCAAATCTCGCGAGCACTCGCGATTTAAATTTTTCTCATGGAAAAGCTCGTGACCCAATTGTGACGTCATTTTTTGATGTCATTTCGTATAGAATATTTAAGTGGAGAAATTTATTTTTGATCTTTTGTCTTTCCGGGATGTTGAAAAAAGTACAAAAGTTGCTTGCTAATTTCTTTTGTTTCACTGGCTCTGTTTTTGAAGTAGTTTGTTCCGGTGATTTCTCTGGCTTCTAGACTTTCTGTGTCATTCACCTATCCATCCTCAACATCACCACATTCTCGGACTTAAGTTTTCGACACTTTAAATCTATTTTCCTGCTGTTATTATTATTTTATTGTTGATGTAACTAATCTACAATCTATAATTTCCTTCCCTGTTATCGCTTCTGCCAAGGATTCTTTCATTTATAATTATTTCTCCATGTCTTTGATAATTTAACAATGACTGACTCGACAGCTTTGATTATACAGAATGCTTCAATGACCCTCTCACAATACTTTTTCATTCATAATTCTGGAGCAATCTTATGTTTCGTTGTATTCCAATAATTTCACAGAATTTATGAGATTCAACCTTTCCATGTCATCAATACGATTGCCTATATCTTTTCTCAACTTTCTAGTGCAATATGTATACTCAGTTTTCTTTCATTCTATTTGATTAATGTCTCACTTATGATTCATTCTTTTCATGCCAACGTTAATCACTAATGTACTTCTTTTTCGCAGTCAAATTGAATTTAATCAATTTCCTTCTCTTTTTTCACATTGCAATTTCTTCATTACTTCAAATCTATTCAAACTGATTCTAAGGGGTCATTCACTTATTACGTTCGCATTTTAAGGGGAGGTGGTCTTAGATTTTGTAATAGGCTAAACAAAAAAAAATTTTCTTTGAAAATATGTAACAAGAGAGAAGGGGAATCTAAAAAGTCGCTGTTCAATCATTGCCTAAACTCAATTCAATCAGTCCTTTCTACAGATTTTTTTTGAAAATTTTTATTCTTCAAGTCTTTGAATGTGCATAATGTTTAAAAGGGGCTCTAAAACAGGACTGTAATGAGTCCTTAGAGAAAAAGTCCACAACTGGTTCCTTGACCTTCTCTTCATTATTATCTGAATTCAACTCATTACTTTCTTGTGCTTCCTTCTCATCGATCAATTTAGATTTTTCTTCAATTAATTCTAAAGGTTCCTTTTTTTAAGCTGGTTTCCGATTGTCTTCAGATGGTATTATTATTCTGAATGTGACCTTATTCTTACCATCCTCGAATTGTCGCATCATGATTGCTGGTCTCTTTTCTCAATATTAGTTAGGGGACGTTCACTTATTGCGTAACGCTTTAGGGGGGAGGGGTGGGGATCTGAGATTTTGTGACAATACAAACAAAGGAAAATTTTCTTTATGGGAACGAAGTCAGTTTTTTGCGTTATATAATAAGTAAACGGCCCCTTATTGGTTTATCATTTATTCGTGCCAATTTCATTTTACTCTCATTCATTTTGTCTTCGGTAACTGAGTATATAATTTTAATTCTGTCAATTTCTGTTTCAAACAGATTCCTTCAATTCTTTCCGTTTGTCTTCTAAAGTAGCAAAGGAATAATCAATCGTTACGGAAATCATTGTTTGACGAGATCTAAACGGTCTCTCGTGCTCTAATGATTGAAAAACTGAAAAACCTTTTCAGACTATTTTCTTCTCGCCCTTTTTCAATTAGTTCCTTTTTTTATCTTCTTCTTTAATGTAAATTTGTTCCTGATTTGTCTCGTTATCTGTCAATTCCTTGTTCGTTTCTGTTGTTGTCTCCATTCCATCTTCTACGCTCTCAATTATATATTAAAAAAGTATCTGTTATTTATCTCCTCATCGCAGCTTTATATCCCTATATTCTCATTTTACAAATATATTTTAATTAACCGTTTTTGTATTTCAGCGAACGATTCCTGAATTTTACGACTGCGCGATAAACATAATGATGTTCTTTTTGGATGCGTCTTTACTGCTTCAGCATGGAGCATTGGAATATTGCAGAGTCTGG
The DNA here is from genome assembly GCA_963573255.1 of Chironomus tentans. NCBI lineage: Eukaryota > Metazoa > Arthropoda > Insecta > Diptera > Chironomidae > Chironomus > Chironomus tentans. Next base: position 29,163,611 of record OY754303.1, on the reverse strand, counting down.
GTCGAGCATTATGAGGACATTGATTTTCAACAAACTATCGCCGACATCAGGAACGATCATCCATTCTTTGCTACAGACTACGATGAGTTTACAACTTGGATCAATATGTTTTCAAGAATAGTAAGTAACTGTTTTTATTTTAATAAGTGATATCTTTTATCTCCTACCTATTTATTCCTTTAAAATTGTTTTCCTTAATATTTGGGTTCCTTTTACTCTACCTAAACTTTTAACCACTTTTAACATTTAGAATATTTTGACATAAATAGAAAAAATTCCTTATCTTTTAACTTTCTATCATCATTTCATAATGATCAAATAATCAAACTTTCTGGCTACGACACTGTCTGACTGATCCTGTCGTATTTTAATTGAGTACATATTGTGTAAATAAGCGGGTGTTTATACAAAAGAAGTTTGTTGTCGTCTAGATTGTTCTTCAAATCTTATCTATTAGCCACTTCTTTGTTCATAATGTTGATGTATGACTTTTCACAGTATGCAGTAAATTAATTCAATTACAAATGTTATTCTTATGTAACCAATATTTTTCCATTTTATTTTAGTATGGTCGAGGAAATTTAGTACTGCAAGAGGATGAACTGTTACCGCTACGTGATATTAACTGGATAGATTTGGTTCCCATGCTTAAGGAGACAGACAATGAAATACCGGATTCTGATGAAGTCATAAGAGCCAATATAGCAAACTGGGAATGGTTTGACAAATCCAAATTAATAGTGATCGAATCCGATTGGCCAGAAGATTCCGAAGAATCTCATGAAGATAATGTCGAACCTTTTATGTCGAATTCGATGATGTCAAATGGAACTTTTTCAATCTCTCTTGCAAGTGGAGACAAGTCACGAGCCGATTCCGCATCAAACCAAACATTCTCGAAGGCGTCAGGATCATCGAAGGCGTCAGGATCATCGAAGGCGTCAGCATTTTCAAAGGTGTCAGGATCATCGAAGGCATCAGGATCATCGAGGACGTCAGCATTTTCAAAGGTGTCAGGATCATCGAAGGCGTCAGGATCATCGAAGGCATCAGGATCATCGAAGGCGTCAGGATCATCGAGGACGTCAGCATTTTCAAAGGTGTCAGGATCATCGAAGGCGTCAGGATCATCGAAGGCGTCAGGATCATCGAAGGCGTCAGGATCATCGAAGGCGTCAGGATCATCGAAGGCGTCAGGATCATCGAAGGCGTCAGGATCATCGAAGGCGTCAGGATCATCGAAGGCGTCAGGATCATCGAAGGCGTCAGGATCATCGAAGGCGTCAGCATTTTCAAAGGTGTCAGGATCATCGAAGGCATCAGGATCATCGTCAGTTTCCAACGGAAGTAATCTAGACGATTACTCATCATCAAAAAAGTTTTCGTTCTTTAATAAAATAAAGAGGTCGGTGTGTTTGTCGTTTTCTTGTTGTTTCGGAGGGGGTCTTCATACATCGCGTTCATCTGGGGTTTCAAAGTCGTATTTTTATGTCCCATTATAATTTCCTGTAATTTTTTCTCTTGTCAATCGGTTTTCTTGATCTACATCTTAAGGCTTAATAGATAAACAACTAAAAGTTGTTTAGAACATTTCACCCTTAAACCATTTTCCGATATCTATTAAGCCCATAGATCCCTAAATTTTTGTTCTATTTAAATAATTCCCCAATGCGTGCGAACAATAAATTTTTCATTCCTTAAATTACAAAATTAAAGCTCTTATTCCATTTAAATTTAATTGCCCTTTTTCAGTCTTTTTAATTATATTTTCTTTCACCACTTACTTTTTTCATAAAACTTACATTACTTGCAACGACTTCAATTTGTATTTTTTTCTCTTCTTCTTTTTCATCTTCTTTAAAACTTAGTCTTTCTAATAAAAGCGCTGGAGAATTTAATTTTTTTGAATCCAGCTACCATTTTGCCTGTTCGCATTCATTGGGAGTATTTTAGTTATAGTTAGTTTCAGGTCACCCTTTTTTATAGAGAACGACTTCATGACGTACATGACCTGCAAAGACCTTAATTTGATTTTTTTCTTCTTTATCATGGCTTAAGTTTTTTTTTCTCTTTTGTGTCATAAGTTACGCGTCTTAGATTAACCCATTTCATCAGTGTTAAATTCGGGATATTTCGATTTTTTTCTAGGGTTTTTTTTCGCATTTTTTCGCTTTCACGGAATAATTGTTTACGCGTTTTAGCTTTATAGGCAGCCAGATTTGATTTTTTCGTTTTTTCCAGTGGTTTTCCGTATTTTTTCTCTTTAACGACATAAATGTTTACATGCTTCAGTTTTATAGATCGCATTTCATTTCTTCCGCATCATTATTTGCCTTTTATTTGCTATTTCTTTTCAAAATTTTTACTTGACCCTCGTTTGTTTTAAAAATGTAATCTTTCTATCGAGGTGGGAGGAGGTGGGTTTATTTTTGTCTCTCTTTAATCAGTTCTTATTAATTTTCAAGGGAGGGCGTCTGTATTTATCCTCGTTAAACGGTAAACTTAATTTTATTATGTTTCGAGGGTGGAGGAGGGTGGGTTTTTTTACAGACAAAATATCATTAATATATAAAAAGTCCGTCCGTCCGTTATTTTTATAAAACAGTAGTTAGGAGTCGCTCTGTCTGAGATATTCTTCTTTCAATCAGGCAGTCCGATATTTTATTTATATTGTAGCTAGTCAGAAAGTGTCTCCGTCTGAGGTCTTTTTTAATAATTAAGAATGTTGTAGTTAGGAGTCGCTCTGTCTGAGATATTCTTCTTTCAATCAGGCAGTCCGATATAAGTCTAGTTAGTTCGGTAGTTAGTTTTTAATCGCTCGTTTACTTTACTCATTTTACATCATAAAAAATCTTACGACGACATTTTTATTAAATTCATTTTAATGGCACTAACGAGCGATTTAATTTTTTTGCCATGTTCAACAGTTTGATTAGCTTTTTGATCTTTTTTAAGTCGTAAGTATGAGCAAGGGACCGCTGCTGGGTTAAAAATGGAGAAATTTAATTTAAAGTAAAATTCTTTTGCTTGTTTTTTTTTTCTTAAAAAATCTATTAACGTAAAAAAGTGAGTAAATACTTTTTTTTATCTCCATTTGTTTTTAATTTACTCATTTGTAACGTAGCTTAAACCCGCAGCAAGTACAAATTTGCACAAATCCATTTCTTTTAAAATTTTCTGAACTTCCAATAAACTCCATTATATCATAGTCTTAAATCTGGACTGTTCAGGAGTTGTTTATATTGAGTAAGAGTCTCCAGAAGTAGCGAGAGCTCTGAATCCACGAAGTTATGTCACATGCCGTTTACGGGATTACAGCATAATGACGGGTTTCATACGAGAACGCCAATGGACCGAGATAATGAAAGATTGCAATATCCTGCGGGTAGTGTTTCAAATAGCTGCCTCTGGCCTTTCGTACACCCTCAATAGGCTTCGTACTGCGGCATGTATGTAATCCCGGTAGTGCGTTTCCGACTTGAGAAGGAGCGATTCAACAGCCAGAGAACGGTTGTACTCACTTTTATCAGTATTTATGACTTTGATCGGATTTTTTGTTAGTAATGATGAGAATTTTAAAGGCAAATGTCTTTTTGTAAATTTGTATGTCTCAGTCTCATTTAACGTAAGGTTAGGAGGGCCTCCGTCTGCTCCACCTTCACGTGGTGGGCCTGTAATCTTTTCCATGGTACGTACGATGGAAAAGAGACCAAGGGAGCAGAAAAAGTTAAATAGATTAAATTTTCGATTTCAATTTTTTGGAGTTGGAAATTTTCGATTTCAATTTTTTGGAGTTGGAAATTTTTGATTTCAATTTTTGGGAGTTGAAAATTTTTGATTTCAATTTTGTGAACTCCGTCCGTCGCGTTATCTCCTCCTCCAGTTTAAGCTTTTTCGTCACTTCCTTTGCTAAAACCAGCTAAAACATTTCCAAAAGTGACTTACGTTACGTAAAAATACCTACGTAACATGTAATTTTATGTTACGTGCGCCTTATTCGGTGTATATTGAAGGGAGACGAGGGGGAGTTTAACAAGGGGTCTTGAAGGGTGAGGGGTTAAGAAGGTGGTAATTTTTTTAAACATTTATTTTACAAATACTTTTTGACAGTTATTTAATTGTTGTTGTTTTTAATTGTAAAATTTTTATATGCAATAAAAATCATTTATCTATTTGGTTTTATGTTTCAACTTTTATTTACGGATTTTTTCATTCCAGTTTTTATTTTTCAGCTTCAAGACTTTTTTATGTGCCGATTTATAGAGTCCTGATTTTTATCGAATTTTTTAATACAAAAATTTTTTGGTACCGATTTTTTTTGTCCCAAAGAAAAAACGATTTTTATTAAAATTAATGTATGCAATGAAATTTTAATTTTAAACTTTTTCGATCATTTCAAATTAGATATTTTAATTTGTTTTAGTTCTCAAGTTTTCCATTTTGTAAAAATCAATTTTGCGTTTTCCGAATTGATCCAGCCATAATATATTTAACATGTTTAAGCCACGTGTTGTCTACAGCAGAAACTTCTGATCGTAAGTTGCTGGAAATCACATTTCCTTTAATTTTCTCAAACCGTCACGCATGACATGAATGTTATCTTAAGTGTCTTCCGATCCTCCACCAAAGCATTTGTGTCCATAATGGCATTAATATAGCTTTCGTCTTCTGAACATCTCTTTCCAGACACTCCACAAAGAGGCTAAGGGGTCGTTCGCAAATTACGTCACGCTTTAGGGGGGGAGGGGGTTAGGAGAATTTGTGACAGTCAAAATACAAATTTTTTCTTTCTTTGGAAAATTTGTGACACGAAAAAGTCGTTTTTTTGCGTGACGTAATTTGCGAACTCTAGAGAGAGAGTACGTGTCAGAATTGTGCTTTAAGTTTTATTTAATTTAAACAGCTTCTTGAGTTACTAATAAATATATGAATATTTTATCCACTGTAAAATATGTTCCTTTATAAATAAATTGTCGAGTTAAGACCTAATATATTCTATTTAGTGAATTAAAGTAATAATTTGTGTCAACAAAGAGGTTAAACAAACCCAATATTTAAATCACTTAATTAGGAACAAAAGCGAATCTTTTGACCGTGGAAAGTTAATTAATCTAATTGGTGCTGACGTGAACTATAAAGCGAGTGGATCAGATTATCATAGAACGGCACAGAATCTAAGATTTTCGAGATTTGATATTTACAAAGTCGAAAGTAACAAGAAAGGAAATACCTCTCTCTGTCCCACATTTCATGGTGAATCTTACAAATTGTGTGGTGAACTTCTGAGCAGACTAAATCGACTACAAAAAATATTCAAAATTCGGCGCATTTAACGGACAAGCTGTGTTGAACGTGATTATTTACAAAATAATTTGATTTTATAACTTCTGAGTTCATTTGAACTAATTAACTAAGTCATATCGACTAAACTTCAAATCTTTGAGTTCATATTGAACTACTCATTCAGTCATATTGACTAATTGTAAATTGTCTCTCAAGTTCGTACCACTAACCTGATCATGTCTGGAACCGATAACAATGTCAATCAAAACACTGAAAGTCTGAGGAGAAAATCGAATAGACTCTTCAAGTACCAGCAATCGCACAAGTCCGAACTACCAGCTCCATCGACTCCTAATCAACGTCGTAATGAAAGAGTTACCAACTCATTAAAGGACCGTAAAAAAAGATGTCGAATGCCTATGATAATAATCGAGGTCTTCTAGACTTCGGATTCACAAAAAAAATAAATCCAGCACTTCAAGCTTCTGTTTCTGCTGTAGTCGAACAAGTAGAGACGATCACTAGTCAATCTGATGAAATAAATAGAGAAATATCGATGAGCTTAACAAGTATTGCAGAAACAAGAGAAAAATTTACAAGTGAGATTACGAACATTCTTAAACTGAATTCCAATAAGGAAAACCTTCAAGATGTCATCAGCAAACTGTGCTCTCTACTACAGTCAAGTAATGAAAAAATCTGGTCACTACAGGAATCGACACAACAAAATTTGCTGAGACTCTGGCGTTACACAAGGATCATGAGATATCTAATTTACGAAGAGACTTGGAAATAACCGCAAACGCCAATCGCATTCAGTCAATAGAAACAAAAATGGCTTGTATAAGTGACTTAAACAAAATTTGGATAACTTTTACCTGTAATAAGGAGCTTGAGCAACTAAAATCCAACACCAATCTCATAATGGAGGCAAAAAACATCCTCAAAAGAATGAACATCAATATTGATAAGTTCGGCATGTTGCCAATCCACACTGCTAGGCTTCAGCACATCAAAGTTGAAAAAATGTCATCCTTACACTCTGCATCACCTTCTCACAAGACAAAATTGCACCGATTGTTCGTCGACAAATTATGAAATACAACGCAGTCCTAGAAGAAGAAAACAGATTATCTGATATGAGATATAATGAACGTATATTCTGGTCGAAAGACATATTTAAATTATTGAAAGTCTGTTGGGAGTTGAAAAGAGTAAAACTTATCGAATTTGTCAACGTCCATGCTGAAGGAATCCGTGTGGTATATAAAACTCAAAAAGACGAGCAACCCGTTAATGAATCAGCAAACGACATATACGTAAACGACATATACTCCGGCACATCCACTTCAATTCTTTATGATGATGACTATTTCAAGCTCAGTTTCCATGAACGCGACGAAAGAAGATCCGGAGAAATCTTCTCAGAAGCTGTTGATGATACAGATATGGAAATATGACTCGACTGCTCGCCTCTCAACAATTTAATAACAACTGACCATCTGCAAATAGCGAATCAATGAGTATAAAAGTCATATTTGTCGAACTAAAGTCAAAAGGGCTGAAGTCTACTTTAGGGGGGGCTGTAATATATGAAATTTTTAATATTATTTTTTTCAACTAAAAATGTTATAATTGAACAGAAAATAGAAATTTTATAGTTAAAATAGTAAATTTGAGTGATTCTGAGTGAATTTTAACCAAAAAAATTTTTTTGAAAATTTTTATTTTTTAAGTCTTCATAAAGTTAAAAAGCTGTTCTAAATTAAAACTGTTCTAATCTCTTAGACAAAAAGTCTGTAAATACTGATCTAAAACAGGGCTGTAGTGATCCCTTAGACAAAATTTCTATAAAAAAACACGTAAATACTGGTCTAAAGAGGACTGTAATGATCCCTTAGACAAAATGTCTATAAATACTGATCTAAAACAGTACTGTAATGATCCCTTAGACAAAATGTCTATAAATACTGATCTAACACGTAAATACTGATCTAAAACAGGATTGTAATGATCCCTTAGACAAAAAGTCTATAAATACTGATCTAACACGTAAATACTGATCTAAAACAGGACTGTAATGATCCCTTAGACAAAAAGTCTATAAATACTGATCTAACACGTAAATACTGATCTAAAACAGGACTGTAATGATCCCTTAGACAAAAAGTCTATAAATACTGATCTAACACATAAATACTGATCTAAAACAGGATTGTAATGATCCCTTAGACAAAAAGTCTATAAATACTGATCTAACACGTAAATACTGATCTAAAACAGGATTGTAATGATCCCTTAGACAAAATGTCTATAAATACTGATCTAACACGTAAATACTGATCTAAAACAGGACTGTAATGATCCCTTAGACAAAATGTCTAAAATTAGCTATTTATATTTAAAAAAATTGAAATTTTTTAAAAAATTAAAATTTTCAAAAAAAATTTTTTTGATCAAATTTTACTCAAAATCTCTCAAATTTACTATTTTAACTATAAAGTTTCTATTTTCTGTTAATTTATAGCATTTTTAGTTGAAAAAAATATTATTAGAAATTTCATATATTGGCCCCCCCTAAAGTAGACTTTTACCATCAAATTTTGTTTGTTTTGTTTACAACTAACTTTAGCATAAATTTTAGCACCATAGTGAATAATTTGAAATTATTATATACGTTAAAATTTTTTTTAGCACTTTCTTATTAGACTTACTCTTTTGAAATCCAATTAATCATTAAAATTTTATTTCGCCTTATATGTACTAAATACTTTTTTTTCTGTAATTCCTTCCAACCGGTACGGTTTAAATAAACATACAAAAATAACAAAAATTTCAATTGCTTGACAAATTGAGAAACTATTCAAAAAGATGCACGCTTATTCTGTAAAATTGCATTTTAAATATTTTTTTGGTCTATGTCCAAACATTCTATGAAACATGCTATAAATGAAAATAATAAAGATGCACATTAAAGTTTATATACCGTTGGAAAGTAGACAGTTTAGATAAGTTTCTATGCATCATGCTATCAAACTCATGATCATTCGAATGACAAGCTAAGAATAGCATCACAAGTGACTCAGCATGAACGAAAATTTGGAATTTGTTGGATATTTTATGCATATACACATACAGGTATTAACGATTAATCAAAAAAATATTTAAATTTTTGTACGAGACGAATGAGCAGGAATGAGAGGTTTTAAATGATTTTAGGAAAAATTGAACAGAGTTTTGAAAATTTAACGGTTTTCTAAAATTCAAAATTACAAAGTTCAAATTTTGAACCTTTATTTTTTGAACTGATGATTTAAGCCTGAAATTTAAAATTAACTGTTTTCTGAGGTCAAGGGATTCTCAAAATTTTCACCATAAAATTGTTTTAAAACCATCAACACTATAAAAAAAGGCTTTTGTAATTCACTTGATATTCTAAAATTTATTAAATACAGTCATTAAGGTTCATCTCTACAAATTACTGATATTCTCCTTCCTTTCTCAACTTTTTGACCTCTAAAGATTGAAGCCTCGTTACTTAAAATTTCATGTGTGAAATTATATCGTGCAGAATTACTCATGATGTAAAGTGACCTTCTTCTCAGCAGCACGTTGCATGAGTATAAATTAGATGTGTCAGTTTTTGGCTGTTGTCTATAGTCATCTGGTGATTCAAATGGATCTGTTAAACTTTGTCTTAATTTCATGACAGCATCAGTAAGTAATGAAATTCCACTGATTGTTGTTCCACAAAATCGTACTGAATCAACGTGTGCCTTAATAACGCCGTCAGCAGCTAAATCCAGTACGTGAATGTGAGGCAAAGTGCTAGTGCCTTTTTTGAATGCTGTTTCAATCAGTCTGTTGATTATAGTTCTGTTTTGAGGATACCAAGATTTTCGTTCAGTTTCTCTGAATACATTAATAGCATCATCCCAGTGATCTCTTTCGTACTTTAATCGCTTCAGGTATGGCTCAATTTCTGCCAGAATTTCTTCTTCCTCTTGACTATTAATGAAATTTTCTACAACTCCCATATCTTGTATAAACTTCTCCTTTACATCTTCTGGCCAGTTTCCTTCAAATTCCATGAGTGAATTAACGACATTTGGATTGTCTATAAGGAGATCAGATGAAACTTTAATTAAATTTTAAGTAAAGCGGTTCGAAATTTGACAATTTTTACTAAATATCGTTTATACTGTACTGACATTTGAGTCCTATGACTTCATTTGATGTGGATAATCTTCTACATGACTTCAAACTACACAAATTGTCTACTATTATCTTAGTTCTTGCTATATTTAATAAATTTCGTAACATTTTTAATTTATTTTTTTTTGTGACTGTGTGTGAAAATATTTATGTTCAATTCAAATTTTTAAAAACCGTTGATTGGAAATATTTTATGGCTTTTCCAAATCGACTGTGGTATTATCATATGAAACTCAGGTGTCTTTTAATTGGTTTTTATTCTTTTTATTTAATTTAAATTTAAATTATGTATGTAAAAATGGTTTGGATACTTAATTCCATTTAACGAATTTTTTAAATTTGAAAAGAGAAATGAAGTTGGCTGAACTTTGAATTTTGAAAAAAATATCACAGTTGATCTTAATGATTTATTTTAGTGTTTTTTCAAAGAAAACAGCCTGCATTAATATTAATTACGACTAATTATGAAGGTGAAAATTTTACTATGCTGAAACAAGTTTGATTTATTATTAAACATTAAATGATGAAAACACTATTTGGCACTTCCTTATTGTCTTATGCTTGAATCTTTTGTACTTTTACTGTCGATGACTTTAACACATTAATAAAGATAAATGTCACATTAACTTTTTTTACTGTGTGTCTGAGCAGTTCAAAGGGAGTATTTTTCAAATACTCAAAGGCACAATCAATCAAACACTGGAGTGACGATTTTTCGATAATGTCTTCAGGTCATCATAATTCGATTTTTTTCAACCCACTTTTCTTTGCCTTAATGTGTCTTCATTTTTTTTATTTTATTCTTTAAGAAATGTTCAAAAAATCTTAACGTATTATTAAAATTTAAAACTTAACGGTTTTTGACTTTTTTAAGGAAAATTTAAATTTTAAGAATTCGTTATTTTTTAATTCTCGTCAACCGTTAAGAATTTTTAAATTAATTCGACTTTGCCTTGCTCAACGGGACCACATTTATAATAAGTTTACAGAATGATACAAAATCATTGCAGCAAGAAATTAAAACCCAATTTCAAATTGAAAATAGAAAACTTTTCACTCCCACAGAAATAAAAAAATTTAATTTCATTCGAAAACCATAAACCAAATTTTAAAATAAAAAAGACAATTGAAAACTTTTTTCCCTTCTCGCCAGACTTCTTTTGCTATTTGCCGAACGTGTAGAAAATTTCCAAATAATTTCAATTTTCTTCTATTTTTTTTCGTTTTCTCATTTATCGTTCCTTAACAAATCCACACAATGCCTTGTGCTGTGAAACTTCTTCTCTGTTTTAATTAATTTTTTTTTTCAACAAAATGAGATGAAATAAAAATCTGAAATTGGAGAAAGAATCAGCTATTAAGGGCTTTTAGCAAATGCATAACACTTAAATTGTATAATGCGGAAAGAAAACTTTCTTTCTAGTCTTCTTTTTCTTCTATGGGAAAAAAAATCAAAATGTTAATGGATGGAAAAGGTTAAGTGGTGCCATTTTCATTGTGGCTTTTTGCTTAATTGAAATCTGTGCTGATTATTTCAATTGCTTTCAATAATCCTGTCTTGTTAAATGAAATTTTAAATTAAAAATTTGATAACTGGAGTTCTGTAAAGGTTCCTCATAGACAGGGTCGTAGCTATAGGTGGTTGGGTTGGTCCATTCTTTAAGACTTAATTCTTCAAAGACTTAATAAAAAAAATAAAAAATAAGTTCAAATTATCCAATCGCTTTCAAATAGCAATACCTTATATCTAGAGATGTCAGATACAAATAACAAATATTTGGGTATTTGGGTTTTTTAGCACTATTTGGGGTCAAACAAATATTTGGGTTTACACCCAAATAATTTGGGTCCAAAAAATTATTTTTAAAATGAGATTCAAAAACTATATTTTGTTGAATTTTGTACACTTTGATATCAAATTTTTAATAATTTTGACTTAATTTTCAATAAATTTAAAGAAAAAAAGCTCACTAATAAAGTTTTGAACACATTTTGAGGTATTCAGCTTCAGATTTTGTTTAGCTCAATTAATTAATAGAATTGTTTAAAAAGATATATTATTATTTTTTGAGAATTCTGTTTTCTAAATTTGATTTAGTTATCAAAACATTTATAGCCTGCAATTTTATTAGTATTTGTACTAACTTATTATTTAGTATTTATAATAACTTATTAGTATTGTATGATTCTTGTGAAAAATTTTTTTTTCATGCAGTGCCTAAAAATGTATCTATAAATTGTTAAGTAATTAAATTTCTGAATCATTAATTTAAATTCTGATGCACTTTATTAGTGAAATAGGGGTTTTAGACAAAATTTAGACCCCATTATTGATATAAATATTATATTTTTTTTGGTTTTTTCCGTACAAAAAACTATTTGGTATTTGTACAAATATTTGGGTTTTACTATTTGGGGTATTTGGTATTTGTACAAATAGTAAAAACCCAAATATTTGACATCTCTACTTATATCACCTCAGGGGCGTAGCCAGGAGGTGGTTCTTAGGTGCCTGGGCACCCCCCCTCGAGATCAAAATTCGATACAAATTTTTAATTTTTTTTTATTTTCAAAATCTAAATATTAATTTTTTACAGAAAAATGTTCAAGACTACTTTCAAAATCAATCTTAATGTCTAAAAAAGTATAAACATTTGATACAAAGGTATAACCCTTACAGCGGTTTTTTAAAAATAAAAAATTGGGCACCCCCCTTTCAAAAATCCGGGCTACGCCCCAGTATCAGCTTGACACTGGAAATAATTGAAACGAACACCAAAAGAGTAGCTGCATTTAAGTATTTAAATTTTATTTATGTAATGGCATTGATTTTTATCCAAATGATTCCTTTAAAGGAGATTTTACTTCATAAGTCACAAATATTTTAACTGTTTGAGTTTTATTAACGGTCACAAAAAGATCTAGACGATAAGTTCCTGCTGGAAAAATCGCTGAATGATTTCCATACTGACTTGCATCAATTGTTACATTTCTGAAATCTAATTCACCTTCATATGGACACGTGTGAAATAAACTTGGTCCTGATTTTCGCAACAATTTAACAATGTATGAGATCAATATAGGTGCATCTCCACCGTTCATAATATTGCACCATTCATGTTGATGTGTATCGATCACTTGACGAAAAATTATCCCATAACGGTAATTAACGATGAGTTGTACAAAAAAAGGTTTTGTATATGGAATCAGATAAACTAGGTTTACATTAAGAGTCACAATTTGCCTTGATACTGCCCTCATGAAGCATTCCTTGAATAAAATTGTTGTGTTATTGTCTCCTTGACATTTGATTGATTTGAACCTCACACCATCCACATAATCTTTTGAAGATTTCGTATCCACTTTAAGAGCGTAAATCAAAAATGTTACTAAAATTGCACAAATCCACGTTCTTTGACTTCTCATGATAAAACAGACAGAAGATTTTCGTAGCATTTTATTCATGCCTTTATTATCTTTTTACTAAAAAGGTTTTAGTAATTAAGTAATTTAGAATAATCGTTTAAGAAGTTATTCATAAATAATGTCCATCTTTAAGGAGAGAGGGTTGTGGGGGGAGTTGTGTGAGAGACCACAATTTTTATCCATGGGAATTTCGTAATAGAGCTGGAGGGGTGTCCTTATTTTCAATTGACGTCATTTGAAAATAATCCCTAACTACAAAAATTATGACATAAACAAATTTTTAAAATTTTTGATCTAAATCTACGCTAAATACAGCTAAGCAATCAAATTTTTTTTTTGTTCTATGCCTACATTTAGAATTAAAATAACAATTAAAAAAAATTCAAATCACAAAATCACTGTAAAAAATTTGAATTTAAGACAAAAAAAATAACATGAAATTGCTCCCAGAGAGATTTGAACTCTCGACCGCTAGTTTACAAGACTAGCGCTCTGCCCCTGAGCTATAGGAGCATTTTATTTCATTTTTTATCCCCCGGAATATAGGCAAAGTAATTGTTTCACCTTTTTTAAAAGGGAAAAAAAACTAAATTTACACAGAATGAGTTACACGCATATAGCCACGAAGATGTATTAATCACTAAATTGTTCACATACTTTCAGTAAATTATGAAGTGTAGATATCATGGACTTGTTATTATCGCTTTTGTTGTGTTGTATTAATAATTTTTTCGAGAAATATAAGGTCACTGTGATATTAAATTTAGGGATCGTTTGCAAATGACGTCCAACAGAAATTTGAATTTATGGCTGTTTCTTCCTATTTTGCCAGAAAATTTTCAAATTATTAATTTTTTATAAAGGCCCTTTATTTAGCCCCTAAACGTTAGAAGTTACAGTGATCCTTTACTTATTACGTTACGTAAAAAACGAGTTTAGATGTGATGATCCTCTATGCCTTGTTAAAAATTTTTCATAAGGGGTCATTCGTAAATTACGTCACGCTAAAAAACGACTTTTTAATCCCCCCTCCTTGTCACAAATTTTCCAAAGAAAAAAAATCTTTTGTATGGACTGTCACAAATTCTTTGACCCCCCTCCCCCCTAAAAGCGTGACGTAATTTGCGAACGACCCCTAAAGAAACAAATATTTTGTTTGAATTGGTACATGGAGCAAGGCCTAGGAGCTCCAAAATTGTACACTTAAAAGTTAGTAATGTACATTAGAGTATAAAAATGTTGAGTATATTGTAGTTTTTAATAATAGAGTGTAGCTATGTATAGTAAAGAGGAGTAAAGTATAGTAAAGTCATGAAGAGTGAAGTTGAGTGCAGTAAAGTGTAGTAATGTAAAAGTGAGGTGCTGTAAAGTGCAGTAAAAGTATAGCACGTGGAGTAAAAGTATAGCAAGTGTAGTTAAGTGCAGTTAAAGAATAGAAAGTGCAGCAATAAAAAAAAATCAAAATTTTGAAGAAAAAACCCTTTATATCACATTTAATCAGAGTTGGAAAAGTCCGGTTTGGTGGCGAACACCAAAAAAGTGGTCCAGATCACCAAAATTGGAAATTTAAGACAAATTTAGCTCATTTTTATTATGATAATTTTCATTATGCATTATGGTAAAGTAGTGAAAATGTCAATCAGAAGCTAGTTTTTTTATTGCACTTATTGTAGGCATATTATCTTAAAATATTCAAAAATTGGCATTTTTCGAATTTTTTCTGGGTTTATGGCTAGTCTAAAGATGTTCAATATTATTTCTGGTATTTTTTAATTAAAGTTCGTAGATAAGATATAAGAGGTACGTATTCAGAGAGGGGTTTTTGCGGTCAAATACCCCTTCATGGGAAAATTTTTGGATACGCCCATGTTAGGGAGGCTAGAGGAATTTTGAAAAAAACGGACATGCTCAAAAATTAAGAAAATGCTATAGTTATATAATGAAATAGTATATTTTTAACTACAATAGTTAACAAAGTTTTATTAAATCCCATTGGATGCAAAGAATTCTTATTTTTCAAAAATAATTTCAAAAGGTACTTTATTTTACCGTTAAAAACGGAAATTTAAAATTTTGAATTCGAAAAAATTCGAAGAAAATTTTGTATGAAAATCAATAAACTCTCAAAAACCTAATTTTATGACAAAATAACTACAAATCTATAGAACAATTGAAAAACAAACCTTCAAATCAATGTTAATTTGTAAGAACAAAAAATTATAAACTGTTTAAAGAAAAAACGGACAAAATCTACTCAAAAACGTACAACGGACAATTGATGAAAAAAACAACTGTCCGTTGAAAAAAGTAACATCTGGCCACCCTAGCCCATGTTAACTAGCCCTAGGACTACAAAGTTTGCAGTGTTTGTAGTACAAACTATCAGAAAATCATAAATCCCGTATATTAATATCTTTAATCATTGTTGAAAAGTCCCAGTTCTAAAATGGTATGATAAAAAAATAATATTTTAAACTCTTTTTCACTTCAAACAGCCTTAGGTCACGGAAATAGTACCAAAAAAATGAAGTAAATGTCCACTTTTTTTTTAAATTTTATCTTTCAGATTTGTTCTAAACTGTGGCGTAGCCAAAAAATTCGAGGGGGTGTTTTGACACATAAAAAGACCCCTGGCTACACCCCTAGTCCTAGATAATCAACATTAAAGAATATTTTCAATTTTAATCAATTAAAATCATTACAAAATATTTCATACAGGCTAAAAATAGTACAAAAAAGTATAAGATAGTGTATAAAAGAGCAAAAAAATTGTACGAAATTGCAACAATGTTTGTGTAAAGTATTTTAAAGTGTAGTAAAGTTTGAGTAAAGTGTATTAAAGTGTAGTAAAGTTTGAGTAAAGTGTAGTAAAGTGTAGTAAAGTTTGAGTAAAGTATAGTAAAGTTTTACTAAAGTGTAGCAAAGTGCAGTAAAGTTTTAGTGAGGTGTATTAAAGTGTAGTGAAAAAGTAGTTAAAAACAGAAGGATGTAGAATTGTAACAAATTGTTATAGGTGGTGTAGTTCAATCGCAGTAAAGAGTATTAAAATGCAGCAATAGTCGTGTTGAAAAAGACATAGTGCAGGGAGCTCCTGGGCCTTGACATGGAGTATGAGATCTCCCTCAAAAATGGACGACCCATAAAAGTATTTGAACAAAAGCTCAAATTATCAATACTTAACCAAATGAACACTTGAGACATTTATCAAGCAACACACAAAACTAAAGTTAAAATACCAAGAAACTGCAAGCACTTCAATAAGTGTTAATTCATTCACACATTCCTAAATTTCCATATAATCATCATCATCATCCATAAATCTAACACATGAAAGTCAGCACATAATTCTAATAATAAATTTTTAATTAATCATATTGTTTTGACACTTTCACAACCTCCGCACAAACAGCCACCCAGTTTGCTGTACTTCATCTCATCCTAGTCGAAACATTTGAATTTTTAATTAAAATCTACTGCATGAAAATATGTATATGCGTGATGTATTTAAGGAAAGAAAAGCTGATAAATCTGTTCCACAAAAAAATAACCAGAAAATTGAGTATAATGAGGGTGGTGAAAAATACATGAACTCGTGCATGCAAATTTTTTGGTTTTGTTTGGAATTAAATATTGAAACATAAAATTGGAATATAAAGTTTATTTCATTGTTTATTTAATTTCACTCGAATAGATGAATAAACTGGAATAAAGCAATTGCCAATTGATATTTTTTGGGGGTTTTTCGAGCAACTTTTATTCTGCAAACATCAATTTAATTAAATTACGACAAGTAAATAGATTTTTTAAACAATTTCTTCTTAGAGATATTTAGAAGTTGCTTAATATTCTTAGAGATCGTTCATGAATGACATCCATCAATTTAAGAGAGCTAAGACCCCCTCCTCCTTCTATCGTATATTTTTAATACAACGAAAAACTATTATTCTAAAGTGATACGACACTGGGTGATGAATGAAAAAAGATGATCGCAAAACTTCTGGACTGGATCATCCTATTAGGATTTATTGACTAGTAGTAGATTTATATGGATAGGATCGGTTTCAGACCATGGCCTATGTGCACCTCAGCAAACGAAGTAAGTAAATTTTGATAAAAATTCATTAGCTGTTCAGATCAAGCAGATCCATAGCTGCACATTGACAGTACGTGGCTAATGATAGTTTAAATTGTAATGTAAGGTTGCTTTAATAGAAATCGTCTGCCAAACCAAAAGTTCAATAACTTAGTAAAACATAAAAATAATGAGAGTATTCATAAACACATATCCACAAAAGTACCGGAAAAAAGAGGTTGGATTTCAGGGTCGTATGAATAACACAAATGATTTTGACCATAAATATTTAATGGACATTATAAATGTGTTTTACATTCCTTACCATTTTTTATCATCAATATCCATAGCATTCATCTCAAAAATTCTCTCCGTACGCTACCATTGAATAGAGTGGATAGAGAGGGATAGATAGAAAAAAATTCAACAAGCATGTATGCAAATGTAAAAGCACATGAGAAAATATGATGTGACCTGTACATTAGATAACGATAAAATCGTATGCTCAATGGTTCAATAGGATGGGAAATTCAGATAATATGAATGAATTTTTGGAGGTAATAGCGCACTTGTGGTACAAACTAACATAAAGTTGATATCCATGCCAAAAAATCAAGAGCTTATTTATGTCCTTGAAGCTGTTGTCTCAATGATGGCCTGATCTAGACGAAATCAGCCTCAAACTTCCCGAATGTCAAACGGTGTGAGGAAGGATTTGGCTAGCTTTGTGTCATATTTTACACCATGTCCCATTTGGGGCCTATCTATGACAGTATGGATCTAGGCTAACAATACTCCCTGAAAGTCAAAGTAAACACAAAGCAGTAGTTCTTCCACACAAAAACAGAATTCAATTGTGTAGATTTTCGACATGCTAAACAGCATCAATGGAATGTCAAAAAAATCGATTTTTATCACAAACACGATTAGATTAAATAAAGTGTATGTATTCAAAATACCATAAAAACATTCCATCAATTAAGTGTAATGAACAGAGTCATTCATGCTCGTTCATTCAGAAAAGGAGAAAGAGAGAAGAAAACGTGACTTCAGTTTACAACTTTTTCACTTCATTCCGTACACTCTCTCACACTCTTTTCCTTTTGTTACAGGCTCATTCACTCGAGAAACTCTTAATTTGTCAATTTTTTTCTCATCAAACAACAACATGTTGATTGATGACACGTTTGACTTTTTGATACCCGATGAATATCAACGTATGTGGAAGTATGTAAAAGTGTGACATGAGGGAATGAATGAAAGTGAAAGACCTTTTCATAAGAGGATTTCACATTGCATGATAAAAAAGAAGAAGGAGAGGAGATTGAACCACAACAAAGAAAAGTGAATATATGCTGAATAGTTTATGATAAAGGACAAATTCGATTTATATCGATGATGAATTGTAGGAAATGTTCCTGCTTAGAGTGATTCTGGATCGTGAACTTGACTTGATTGATATGAGGAAATGAGGGGGAATATATGGGTCAATAAAAATCTATAGTTTTGGTTTTTTTTGTCATGAACTTTAACTTATTGACTACTTTGGTATTTTGGCTATGAGTTCTGTATTTATTTTGCGGTTTTCGGGGAAACCATAGTTTAATGATTGATCTATTGCCTTAAATTTGTAAGAAGCAAACAGTCTTTAGATAATTTTCAAGATACTCAGATCTTAAAGCCATAAAAATACACAAGAATCTTCAGAATTAAAGGTAAAGTCTAGACTATATGATAAAGGTAAATTATTAAGCAAACTATGTGACCTAAAAATATTTAAATAAAAATTTCTTTAGTGTTGAAAGGACAGAAGTATCAACACTCTACCCTTCTCACCATCCATCGTAGTTATGAAGACATTAAAAGGAAATTTAAAGACTCTCAGCTACAAACAAACAAAAAAAAATTCGGTTGAGCAAAAAAGAAGAAAAGGGAAGAATTGAGGCATAAGAGAAAGGGGATGTGAAGATGATAAAGTTTACAGCTTAACAACAATCTTGTTTTTCATATCATTTTTTTAAAGAAACTTCTTATTTTTTTGCATCGCACTACTGAATACTAAAGTATTAAGCATTATCTTCTCTTCCTTATTACAATCATCTCTTTAGTGCAATTATTTTCTGGAGAATAATGAAGGTATTTCTGGATGGTTATTTGTCAGTCTGGATGTAGGATTGATTCTCAAAGAAGTGAAGGAAATTGATAAGGCGCTTATGCAATTTTTAAATTGGAAAATGAGCTTAATGTGTTGTTATCTTAAGATTAGCAAATGATGCTATTTTTATGTTGGAATTATGGAAGACTTTAAATATTTTTGTTCCTGATTGTGTTGAAAAGTTGATAGCTATGATTGAGCTAAAGTGTATCTGTGGAGTATTGGTCTAGTCACTCTAGTGCATATTAGACACCTTATTATATCGTAGGGATATTCTCCGTACAGTATATTCATAAACCAGACCTTTTCATCAAGAAAATGCGTCAAAGCTCATAGTCAGTTCATGAGATATTTAATCTATATTTTTACTACAATCTCAACTCACTCACCCGTTCCGGCGGGTAGTAGTAGCATCAGTAGATGAATGAATCTCCACAACAAAAAAAAATATATTCATAAGCTTGACAGAGGCGCACTCTCTGGCACTTAATTCACATTAAATGTTTTTTATTTGTGTGGCAATTTAGTTTTTTTGCTGTTTTTTTTCTAAAAGACATCATTACCCCATAAAAAGATATTCTATGAGACTTCACTTTATCATCCTCGTCTTCTTACATTATTATACAATTCTTCTCATCTCATTTTTTTTCGTGTATATATTCATTCTGAAGGAACAGTAATTGCGCACAACATCATAATAAATAAATTTGCATGATGACATTGTTGTAAGAAGAAGAATAAGAGAGAGGAAAAATCTCTGCAGATGAACTCGAAAATATGCTAATGGCTTTTATGAGAATTTATGCAATATCAAGAGTGCTTATGAATGAGAAATATTGAGGAACAATTTTGCCCTACCATGAATATAAAGTGCAATCTTGTATTGTTAATAAATCAATTTCAAAAAATATCACAATTATTATTTTTTGCTGTCTTGTTTGAAGTCTTATCAATGCCGCGCGTTTAAAGGAAAATTAATTGAATTTCATGCTCAATTTATTTAGAAAATTCATTTCTGCTTATGAAAGCAAAATTATTGTAAATTGGAATATTAATGTCTTCGTCTCATTTCAGTGGTGATTAAACTATTTGCTGTGGTAGATTAATAGGTTATGATTAGTATTTGATGCTGGATATGTTCATATATCTGGAATATGGATTAATTGGTTTACATATTGTAAATCTGCTGTACTCATGATTCATATAAAAGGAGATGAGAAGCAAGCTTTAGGGTATCCTATTCTACTCCAGGAACCGCCCCCTGCTAAGGTTCGAGTAGAATCCTCAAAAGAGTAGTAACTTCTGATTTCAGGTCAGGTACCTCAATTATTCGGTCAGATTAGTAACTTGAGTCACTATTAGATCGTTTGGATATTAAGAAATATCATAATAATCTCCAAAGATTCCTCTTCTTTTCCCTTTCTAAAACATAATTAGCATACACTGGAATAAAAGACAGAACTACCCTTCCCAAAATTACCATGAGATGCTTCCCCTTGGCTGTTCATACCCATGAAGCATTTTCTACATTAATTCTAGAGCAACCACCAATTAACTTCACCACTCCAAGTGCACCACAAAAGCAAACATTTAAACAGCACTGCATCCTGCTTTACAATAAATCTTAAATTTTGCATAACACTACAAATTTTAATGAACTCTTATAGCATTGACACGTGATGGTAATTTATTTCCATTAGGATGTCAAAACTTATGTAAAATATATGAAGTGTCAACGGATGTGATCTGAACTTAGACGATGTTTGCAGACTCCTTACCTACGCAACTGCAACTCAAGCATATACTTGATTTATTAGTAACCTCTGTATGACACATTATGTGTTTGTTTATTTTTTATGGTCTTTACAGAATGTTGTTGAGGACTTTTTTAATGCTCATAGAAAGGAGAGAAATAAGAAGAAGGAGGAGAAGAAAATTTTCTCGCATGCATGAAATTACGTTTGTGTGTTGTAATGACTCATAAACAGAACATAATCATCGCCAGAAAATAAAAACAGCAAGAACAAGAAGAAGAAGGAGAAGAGAAGTCATTAAGAATGTTGTTTTGTTTTGATGATCTTTTCAGCACATCAGTGATAAACGACTTAATGGATAAAACAGAAACAATTTTCATTCATTCTTTCCTCTCCAGCTCAAGTCGTCGTCTTCTCATTTTCTCATCATTGAGTCAGCAGCAACATCACATTTTAAATAGACAGACATTAAGAATATTCTGAAGCTCTTTAAAAATTCAACTTCAGTCTTAATTTGGTTACGGTATAGTGAACAGTCAAATTCCTACTATTCTAGTTCCTTCAATCTTCCTTAATTCCTTTTAAAATAGTAGTTAAAGTTCTTCACAGTAGGAATACAAAGAGTTTAAAGCAAAAACAATAGGAAATAGGATGAGCGACATGTCTGAGAAGTAAATGATGGAATTAAACGCATGAAGCAGCAATTGTTCTTGTCGGAAGTGAGTTGAATGTTAATTTTCACAAACAAGTCAGTTCAGGAATGAATGTCGAAATGGAAAAGTACGAAGTTGATGGGAACTGCTTAATTATCTTCGGCAATTGTCATGATTTAAACAGCAACAGCAGTAGTAATAATGGAACTGATAATAATTATGATCCGTTTGGAAATGAAATGGAAATGACAACAAAGCAGAGAAGTCAGGCAAATGCTCGAGAACGCTTCAGGACTCACAGGTTCATTGAAACTTTTTCCTCCTTAACCACAAAAAAACTCAACCAAGAACTGAAAAATTTCTCTCATCACAGTGTCAATTCCGCATTCAACACATTGAGGCTGTTGATACCAACTGAACCGAAAAATAGAAAATTGTCGAAAATTGAGACATTGAGGTTGGCAAAGTCTTACATCTCGCATCTTAATGCTACATTGGCCACGGGTAAGTTCTGTGCAGAAATGATTTATGGCTTCTTACTTTCCTTTCCTCCTTTCTCTTCCTATCATTTTCATTGCTGCAATTATTTTCACTTCTCTTTCTGTTTTCACTTCCAAAAGGAAACGCTTCATGTCGACAACCATGCTTTGAAGCATCAACTTTACATAAGCAGCAGCATCAGCATCAGGAACAACATGATTATCGCTCAAATATCTGTACATTCTGTGTTTCCTCAGTCATTCATCAAAAGAGGATTAATTAAGGATTATTTGTGAGTCGAGGGATGGATTTTGATTGAGGGCTATTAGAATTGCCATAAAACTTCCCCAAGTGCCATAAAAAAAGATTTTTCAATTAATTTAAAATGATTTTCGTGTATTTTAAGTGCAATAAATTTAAGGAAATTTTTTTATTATTCTGTGTTAATTTTTTTGGTTTCATTTGTTTGTGAATTTTTCTGATGCAAATCATAGCGCTGAGATGCTATATCCAGTCGATGATATGAAGTTAAAGTTTGTGCTGATGAAGTCTTTTTCCGACGCAAATTGGCCAATTCTATGGCTTTACGCCTCAAATCCCACAAATTCCAAACGTAAGTCTCATCCTTATGAAATGGAACTGGATGCAATTCAGTCTGTGTTTCTTGATCTACCGAGAATGTTTCATGACCTGTAGAACTTGAGGCTCCTTCCATCAAAGCATCAACATCAATTGGTGAACTTTTTAATAATTTTATAGCATTGTAAATGTTAAAGAACAGAACCAACTGAATGCTACTTTTCATCACTTCCAAAATCTTGTTGATGTAGCTGCAAAAAATGAAAGTAAAACTTAGTTAATGAGACATGCAGGTGAACTTCTTCATGTGATGTCATGTGCTATAAAATTCTCAATTTCTTTCACTTTTACTTGAGAATGTTCAGCATGTGTATGAGATGTAATAAAACTATGTGCAGAACAGCATTAAAGTTAATCAAGAAATTTACTCACAATTTTGGTTTGGTAATGAAAAGTTTTGCAGCTTCGATGCTGTAAAAGCCATAAATCTTTTGATTCCATAGCACTGTTCCCATCTCAGGAACGCTCGGCAGTAAAATTTTGCTTTCAGCCAGCACATAAGTACAAAAGCCCAAATACTCAATCTAGAAATGTCGAAAATGGAACTCCAGAGTCATAAAAATCATTTTATTGCCATTTATACCTCTGAATTGCTTTCCGGTGGCTGAACAATTGAAACATGCGGATTAGCTGCTTCCAAACTTGTTGCATCCAATTTCAAATGTCGATGCTTCTGTACTCGAGTATGATCAGTTTCGATTTGACTTTCACCCAATAATTTATGGACAATATCATCGTATTGCTGTTGTCTGCATAGCTCAGAGAGATGCTGCAAATAATTATTGATTTGACTTTGTTGTGAGAGGACATAGGATAAATTATGAAGTGCCATCCATTCCTCAGTCAATTCCTTAAATTTTGGAAATATTTGAACACTCGGAACTGCTGATCGAAATTGAACAGTTTCATGAAGTTTCAAGAGCTTCTCAGCATAATTTCTAACGTGAGCCTCAATCAGTGCCTTCATAAATTTCAAATTGCCCAGCAACTTCCTCACATAAATCTCATGTTGTCGATTCAGTATCAATAAATCAATCATAATATTAACTTCTGTTGTTTCCAATAAAGTTGCATTCAGCACAAACGATTTTCCAATTGCTAATGCACCATCAAATGCTGTTGTTAACTGTCAAATGGAATCAGCAGAATGAAAATTGACATCGATATCATCATGAGAGAAAGAAGTAGGAAACAAAAACAAACTTACAATATTTACTCGATCCATAATGTCGCAGAGTGTAAATTGCAGCAATGACTCAATGGAATCGAAAGATTTCAGCAAAGTTTTCGTCACTGAAAAGGAAAAAGAGAAGAAG
Organism: Chironomus tentans; assembly: GCA_963573255.1. NCBI lineage: Eukaryota > Metazoa > Arthropoda > Insecta > Diptera > Chironomidae > Chironomus > Chironomus tentans. The sequence continues at coordinate 29,139,618 of OY754303.1, read as the reverse complement.
TTCTTGGTATTTAAGGTAACTGGAGCGTATCAGTCAATGTATGAGAATCTTACAGTCGGGAATATTTTCATCCATCGTGTTGCCAATTCCAGTGTCTTTATTGAACAAGACAATACCACAAACAATCATTCGAATCTCCTTCAACGATTCCATTCTATTATGAGCCTCCAACTCCACGAAATTCTCTAAATCACTTTCAGTCATGATGGAATTTAAAGCTTTTGATATTTCAGTCACAACCTGCAACAAGCAACAACAAAGATGTGAATGACTTTTTCTTATTTATTTGAGGACATGAAATATGAAAGAAGTAAGTAGAAGAAGCACAAACTTCGGGGTTGGAAGGACTTCCGAGAGCAGTCTGTAAAATAATGTCAACAATAATCTTCTTCTGCATGACAATTAGCTCCTCTTTACTTTTCGCCATTCCCTCAATTATTTCCTTAACCAAACTACTCGTCTTCTTGCTCAGATTCTCATGATATTCCGTGATGATTTCATCGTATGGCTTTGCATTCTCAATGAAGAAGACTTGCATTTTAAGTGTGATATTTGATGGTGTCTCATTTAAATCTGTTAAAAATATTTAGACACTGAACTTATTCTGCTATTAAATAACTTAAAATGTACCTATAATGTGCATCATGCATATCCGGATGATTTCTTCGATACAATTTCGATCAATTCTTCCATTCAAGTCAATCTCTTCTTGACGGTGGATCTGCAAAGTCACCAAATGAACTAGAAAAGTGACAAACTTCTTCTCAACCACAAAATCTCGTGTGTCACATTCACGGAGTATCTCATAGACGATATTCTTGACGATGGCACTTTGTGGTGTGAGCAGAAATTTATTGTCAACTTCTGATGTCCACATCCTTCTTCTTTTCCTTCTCTCACTTTAGTCACACAATTGAAAAGTATCAAAAAGAGATGAAAAATTTCTCGAGGAAGAAAAATCTGATAAAGATAAAAACTTTTTCTTTTGAATTTTTAAAGGAAAAATGAGGAAAGTGAAAAACTGAGGAACTGACGAACGAACGATTGAAAAATAAACAAAACAAAAATACAGCAAAAATAGCAACGTTGTTTCTTTAGTTGCTATGTTTGAATTTTGATTTGAAATTTTAGAAGTAACTGTAAAGAAAATCAGTATAAGATCAGCTCTAAAATGATCAAGTATCATCTGGTTTGGAGAATATTTTATGCAATTTTTTATAAGTCAGCTGAACATTAATCAACGCATAATTTATAGACACAGATACACAATACAATTCAGCTGTCATCTTTTTGTTGAATTTCATATTCCAAAAAAGGATATGAAAAATTCTTTTTGTTGATTATACGAGTGATTCCGGTACGAAATGTTTAACCCATGTTTTCCATGTCCAATCTCCTCCTTCTCATACTTTTCTTAACATTTCTATGCACATAGCACATTTGTGAACAAAAGACATAAGTTGTGTGAATAAAAAGGCATGCGAGTCAAGCAATTCCTGTGAAAATTTATCATATTTATTCTAATAAGATAAGGAAAAGTGAATTTTGTATTCACTGGCGACAATCCAACCTTTCTCAAAATAGAAATAAAACAGAAAACATCCAAGAAATTGAATCAGAAAAGTTTTTTTATTTGATGATAACTTTTGCCCCGTCTCCATCCACAATAACTCAGTTCCTTTATCATTTCTCGCTTTTTATTGAGATTTATTTACAGAAAAATATTATGTCGATAGATTGGTAGATGTTGATTAATTTTTTTGTAACTGAAAAATACCTTTTGAAATTCGGTTGCTATGGTGACACGTGGTCGTCACAGAAAGTTATTCGATAGGCAAACGACAAGATATCCGTGGACAAAAATTAAATCAGAAATAGAATTTATTAAAAAATGGAATTAGAATTATCAAGGGTAGATTACGCCTTAGTTGGAATTACATTGCAAAATGCAATGAAAATTCTTCCAACAAAGAAGGCAAAAGAGCAGCAAAAAGTCGTGATTGGTGATCAGGATGGAGTCGTTCAATTATTCTCAGCAAACAAAAAAGATGAAATTATTGTTCATTTCAAAACAGTCCCAAGTAACCGTATTACATCTGTTCAATTGGGAGGCTCAATTGGATCAGTTCCTGATAAAATTTTTATTGCAAATGAAAATCAAATTATCGGATATAACAGGAAGGGGAAAGTGTTTCTATCGTTCGATACAAATCTAACGGAACCCATCAAATCGCTCTTTGTTGTCGGAAATGATTTGATAGTATGTGGAAATCATGTCTATACACATTATAAGGAATGCAAAGAGTCTGGTTCCTATCTATGTGGTGATACAATTGTTGATTGCAATGCTTTATGTCCACATAATGTAACTATTACATCCTTGAGAAGATTTTGTCAGAATTTCTTTAAAGTTTATTCCATGCTTAATGTTTTGGGGAGTTTTACTCAAACTTTTTCAAGCATGATACTAAGTGAAACATCAATAATCATTTTTATTGTGCTCATTGCATTTTTAAGCACTTGAGGCTGTCAATAAATTCTGACAATTTTTTCAAAAGGATTTTCATACTTTCCTCCCAAAAACTGAATATTAATCTACTCATTCCTTTCTATATCCCAATAAAAAAATTAAAGACAAGTCGTGTCATCACAGTACTTGCATGTTCCGGACGAGTTTTGAGGTTACTCGAGCATTGTCGTGTCCGAAAGATGATTGAATTGGACAGCATTCCAACGGTTTTACATGTGCCGAAAAATTCTATAGGCAATAAAATTCTAGTTGGATTCTCAGACGGTCGAGTTGCCTTATTTCGAATAAATCCAATGATAATGGAAGGTATGAGTTGTGCATGCATATGCATTATTGAAATTTTATGTGCATTTATTGAAAATTCTGCAAAAAAATTTCTACTTCCAGTGAAACAAGAAATTTTAATCGAGACAAAGGAGAATTTATCAGCAGTAACATGCCTGGATACATTTGATCTATATGGTGATGGTAAGGAGGAATTGATTATCGGAAGACGAGATGGAACAATTCAAGTGTATTCAATGGCACTCGAAAATAATGAGTTCGATGGAATGGATTGTCAGCAATTATTATATGAAGAGAATTTCAATGAGAGCATTTCGTGTGTCTATGGTGCATGTGTGGGTGCTGCCGGTTACACAGAAGTCATTGCCTGTACATACACTGGGAAAGTTTTTGGTCTTACGACACGAACCATTGGTGATACATTGACTGACTCGAAGAGTAATAATTATGATGTTGTTACGGATGCAGCGCAAAGAATTCAGAAATTGAAGTAATTTACTTTCTTGGATTAATTCTAGTTGTGCCTACTATCCTTAAATTTGCATGCTACTTTTTTGTAAAAAAATTTTTTCTATAAAATTTAAAACTAGAGCTGAAATAGAATTTCTCGAACAATCAGTGACGAAAGAAAGGGAAAAGTATCAACTCTCAACACAAGCTTTAAGCTCTGGATTGTCAGCAATTCCAGTTATGACAGTTAATGACACAGTAATTTCTCAACTATTAAAGTCAGTGAACACAATAAAGCTATCATTTCTCAATTTAGATTTCATTGTCTGCTGATGATGCCACATACATCCTTTCAATCGAATTACCAAGTCCAATAGAAAATATTTTGGTCCAATCGGATATTCCATTAGAGATGCTCGATGTCGATAGCAATACGGCAGTTGTGAGTAGAAGCGAATGTGACAGGAACGATGGAAATCTTCTATTGTGTTGTTATCGATGTCAAGTCAATACTAATCGTGTTGATCTAAAATTTCGAACGGTCGAGGGTCAACATGGCACATTGCGTGTCTACATCACGCCCAATATTCAGCCAAAATGTTGTCAACTACGAACTTATGCCATTCATCCATTATCGTTACACATAATGGTCCATAAATACGATACGACAAGGTTAATTAACATTTACATTGATGCTAAAATTTTCTGACAACTTTTCCTTTTTAGAACAGAACTAACTCTAGCCATCAAATTAGCATGTGATAACTTTTTGACTTTATCATCCTCTTTTTCATTCTAGACCAATGAATATATTAACATTAAAAGGAAACTTTAGTCAGGGAGAAATGCATAGTTGGATAAATAATTGCTTGCCAGAAGTTCCGGAACGTGTTGACTCGACAGAAGAGAATGTCTTGATATTCAAAAATTTATTTGTTGAAACATATCTCATATGTAGATATGCTAAAGGTGAAGCAGAGTTCAAGAGTGACAACATCTCCACTATATCTGTAATTAAGGATTATCTTACCAAGGAAGCGACAACTCGCCACATCAAAATTGAATTGCAAATGAGTAAGTTATGAGAATATTTTTAACGGTTTTCTGAATTTTGAATTTAATCAAAAATTCAAATTTTGCATCAAAAAGTCAGATACACAGCAATTGCTGAATATTTACAATCAATTTCCATCTTCTATTCTCTAACAGACGTAAGTGATGCTTCAATCGAGCATTTCATCACATTAGTGGAACCAAAATTACGACAATACAACGAGATGGAAAGAAACCATAAAATTCTTCAAGGATTATTGGAGCTTAATGTCCAAAATGATGACGAGTTTGAAATGTTATCGGATAAATATAAAAATCTGCTGCAAAATAAGCAAAATGTTGAGGAAAAGTTTAAAAATGATTCATCCAATCTCAATCGCTTAATTGGCATTTTGATAGATTTTTATGTCGATAAGAACAAGTTTCGAGGAATAAATGTCAGAAATAAATTGGATGGTTTTATCGATGCTCTGAAAAATTGCAAGGAAGGCACTTTAAGTGAATTCTTTTGTGAAACGACTGAGAAAAACAGAAAATAAAGAAAAATGTCTTTTTGATCAGTTCAATGACTCCCGATTTTCTACAAATAGAGCTGAAGTTTTTAATAAAAAAAAAATATTTGCAATAATATTATGACATTAAAATCTATCGACATAATATTTTTCTGTAAATAAATCTCAATAAAAAGTGAGAAATGATAAAGGAACTGAGTTATTGTGGATGGAGACGGGGCAAAAGTTATCATCAAATAAAAAAACTTTTCTGATTCAATTTCTTGGATGTTTTCTGTTTTATTTCTATTTTGAGAAAGGTTGGATTGTCGCCAGTGAATACAAAATTCACTTTTCCTTATCTTATTAGAATAAATATGATAAATTTTCACAGGAATTGCTTGACTCGCATGCCTTTTTATTCACACAACTTATGTCTTTTGTTCACAAATGTGCTATGTGCATAGAAATGTTAAGAAAAGTATGAGAAGGAAAAGATTGGACATGGAAAACATGGGTTAAACATTTCGTACCGGAATCACTCGTATAATCAACAAAAAGAATTTTTCACATCCTTTTTTGGAATATGAAATTCAACAAAAAGATGACAGCTGAATTGTATTGTGTATCTGTGTCTATAAATTATGCGTTGATTAATGTTCAACTGACTTATAAAAAATTGCATGAAATATTCTCCAAACCAGATGATACTTGATCATTTTTCGAGCTGATCTTATGCTGATTTTCTTTACAGTTACTTCTGAAATTTCAAATCAAAATTCAAACATAGCAACCAAAGACTCATCGTTGCTATTTTTGCTGTATTTTTGTTTTGTTTATTTTTCAATCGTTCGTTCGTCAGTTCCTCAGTTTTTCACTTTCCTCATTTTTCCTTTAAAAATTCAAAAGAAAAAGTTTTTATCTTTATCAGATTTTTCTTCCTCGAGAAATTTTTCATCTCTTTTTGATACTTTTCAATTGTGTGACTAAAGTGAAAAAAGGAAAAGAAGAAGGATGTGGACATCAGAAGTTGACAATAAATTTCTGCTCACACCACAAAGTGCCATCGTCAAGAATATCGTCTATGAGATACTCCGTGAATGTGACACACGAGATTTTGTGGTTGAGAAGAAGTTTGTCACTTTTCTAGTTCATTTGGTGACTTTGCAGATCCACCGTCAAGAAGAGATTGACTTGAATGGAAGAATTGATCGAAATTGTATCGAAGAAATCATCCGGATATGCATGATGCACATTATAGGTACATTTTAAGTACATTCCATAGCCCAATAAGTTCAGTGTCTGAATATTTTTAACAGATTTAAATGAGACACCATCAAATATCACACTTAAAATGCAAGTCTTCTTCATTGAGAATGCAAAGCCATACGATGAAATCATCACGGAATATCATGAGAATCTGAGCAAGAAGACGAGTAGTTTGGTGAAGGAAATAATTGAGGGAATGGCGAAAAGCAAAGAGGAGCTAATTGTCATGCAGAAGAAGATTATTGTTGACATTATTTTACAGACTGCTCTCGGAAGTCCTTCCAACCCCGAAGTTTGTGCTTCTTCTACTTACTTCTTTCATATTTCATGTCCTCAAATAAATAAGAAAAAGTCATTCACATCTTTGTTGTTGCTTGTTGCAGGTTGTGACTGAAATATCAAAAGCTTTAAATTCCATCATGACTGAAAGTGATTTAGAGAATTTCGTGGAGTTGGAGGCTCATAATAGAATGGAATCGTTGAAGGAGATTCGAATGATTGTTTGTGGTATTGTCTTGTTCAATAAAGACACTGGAATTGGCAACACGATGGATGAAAATATTCCCGACTGTAAGATTCTCATACATTGACTGATACGCTGCAGTTACCTTAAATACCAAGAACTTCTTCTCTTTTTCCTTTTCAGTGACGAAAACGTTGCTGAAATCTTTCGATTCCATTGAGTCATTGCTGCAATTTACACTCTGCGACATTATGGATCGAGTAAATATTGTAAGTTTGTTTTTGTTTCCTACTTCTTTCTCTCATGATGATATCGATGTCAATTTTCATTCTGCTGATTCCATTTGACAGTTAACAACAGCATTTGATGGTGCATTAGCAATTGGAAAATCGTTTGTGCTGAATGCAACTTTATTGGAAACAACAGAAGTTAATATTATGATTGATTTATTGATACTGAATCGACAACATGAGATTTATGTGAGGAAGTTGCTGGGCAATTTGAAATTTATGAAGGCACTGATTGAGGCTCACGTTAGAAATTATGCTGAGAAGCTCTTGAAACTTCATGAAACTGTTCAATTTCGATCAGCAGTTCCGAGTGTTCAAATATTTCCAAAATTTAAGGAATTGACTGAGGAATGGATGGCACTTCATAATTTATCCTATGTCCTCTCACAACAAAGTCAAATCAATAATTATTTGCAGCATCTCTCTGAGCTATGCAGACAACAGCAATACGATGATATTGTCCATAAATTATTGGGTGAAAGTCAAATCGAAACTGATCATACTCGAGTACAGAAGCGTCGACATTTGAAATTGGATGCAACAAGTTTGGAAGCAGCTAATCCGCATGTTTCAATTGTTCAGCCACCGGAAAGCAATTCAGAGGTAAAAATGGAAATAAAATGATTTTTATGACTCTGGAGTTCCATTTTCGACATTTCTAGATTGAATATTTGGGCTTTTGTACTTATGTGCTGGCTGAAAGCAAAATTTTACTGCCGAGCGTTCCTGAGATGGGAACAGTGCTATGGAATCAAAAGATTTATGGCTTTTACAGCATCGAAGCTGCAAAACTTTTCATTACCAAACCAAAATTGTGAGTAAATTTCATGATAAGCATTATAATGCTGTTCTGCACATAGTTTTGTTACATCTCATACACATGCTGAACATTCTCCAGTAAAAGTGAAAGAAATTGAGAATTTTATAGCACATGACATTACATGAAGAAGTTCACCTGCATGTCTCATTAACTAAGTTTTACTTTCATTTTTTGCAGCTACATCAACAAGATTTTGGAAGTGATGAAAAGCAGCATTCAGTTGGTTCTGTTCTTTAACATCTACAATGCTATAAAATTATTAAAAAGTTCACCAATTGATGTTGATGCTTTGATGGAAGGATCCTCAAGTTCTGCAGGTCATGAAACATTCTCGTTAGATCAAGAAACACAGACTGAATTGCATCCAGTTCCATTTCATAAGGATGAGACTTACGTTTGGAATTTGTGGGATTTGAGGCGTAAAGCCATAGAATTGGCAAATTTGCGTCGGAAAAAGACTTCATCAGCACAAACTTTAACTTCGTATCATCGACTGGATATAGCATCGCAGCGCTATGACTTGCATCAGAAAAATTCACAAACAAATGAAACCAAAAAAATTAACACAGAATAATAAAAAAATTTCCTTAAATTTATTGCACTTAAAATACATGAAAATCATTTTAAATTAATTGAAAAATCTTTTTTTATGGCACTTGGGGAAGTTTTATGGCAATTCTAATAGCCCTCAATCAAAATCCATCCCTCGACTCACAAATAATCCTTAATTAATCCTCTTTTGATGAATGACTGAGGAAACACAGAATGTACAGATATTTGAGCGATAATCATATTGTTCCTGATGCTGATGCTGCTGCTTATGTAAAGTTGATGCTTCAAAGCATGGTTGTCGACATGAAGCGTTTCCTTTTGGAAGTGAAAACAGAAAGAGAAGTGAAAATAATTGCAGCAATGAAAATGATAGGAAGAGAAAGGAGGAAAGGAAAGTAAGAAGCCATAAATCATTTCTGCACAGAACTTACCCGTGGCCAATGTAGCATTAAGATGCGAGATGTAAGACTTTGCCAACCTCAATGTCTCAATTTTCGACAATTTTCTATTTTTCGGTTCAGTTGGTATCAACAGCCTCAATGTGTTGAATGCGGAATTGACACTGTGATGAGAGAAATTTTTCAGTTCTTGGTTGAGTTTTTTTGTGGTTAAGGAGGAAAAAGTTTCAATGAACCTGTGAGTCCTGAAGCGTTCTCGAGCATTCGCCTGACTTCTTTGCTTTGTTGTCATTTCCATTTCATTTCCAAACGGATCATAATTAATATCAGTTCCATTATTACTACTGCTGTTGCTGTTTAAATCATGACAATTGCCGAAGATAATTAAGCAGTTACCATCAACTTCGTACTTTTCCATTTCGACATTCATTCCTGAACTGACTTGTTTGTGAAAATTAACATTCAACTCACTTCCGACAAGAACAATTGCTGCTTCATGCGTTTAATTCCATCATTTACTTCTCAGACATGTCGCTCATCCTATTTCCTATTGTTTTTACTTTAAACTCTTTGTATTCCTACTGTGAAGAACTTTAACTACTATTTTAAAAGGAATTAAGGAAGATTGAAGGAACTAGAATAGTAGGAATTTGACTGTTCACTATACCGTAACCAAATTAAGACTGAAGTTGAATTTTTAAAGAGCTTCAGAATATTCTTAATGTCTGTCTATTTAAAATGTGATGTTGCTGCTGACTCAATGATGAGAAAATGAGAAGACGACGACTTGAGCTGGAGAGGAAAGAATGAATGAAAATTGTTTCTGTTTTATCCATTAAGTCGTTTATCACTGATGTGCTGAAAAGATCATCAAAACAAAACAACATTCTTAATGACTTCTCTTCTCCTTCTTCTTCTTGCTGTTTTTATTTTCTGGCGATGATTATGTTCTGTTTATGAGTCATTACAACACACAAACGTAATTTCATGCATGCGAGAAAATTTTCTTCTCCTCCTTCTTCTTATTTCTCTCGTTTCTATGAGCATTAAAAAAGTCCTCAATGACGTTCAGCATGAAGCATAAAAAACAAACAGATGTCATACAAAAGTACCATATAAATTATGTGTTGCATAAAAGAGTCAGCATCGTAGGTAAGGAGAAGCGAACATCCGAAAAAAAGATGTGTAAACAAAACAAGTGGCTGAGTTGGTTTACCGAGATTCACATGTTACTTCCGTTTCCATTTCACACTCGTTAGCATCATCATCATCATAGATAGTCGTGCATGGAGAGAGTAGACTGAGCCTATCACATGCCGACATACACACAACATTCACAAATTAATGGTTTGAACTTTATCGGTTATTTCAACATAATTTGCGGTGACATATCATTGCACATCATATGTTTCATTATATAACCTTCTTTATGAATAATTAATTTCAATTTAATTTTAATTAATTCAGTGTTGAAAAGTGAGAATTTTTTTGGCTCATAAAAATCTTTTCTTCTCTCATAAAAAAATGTTGTGGGGGAGAAAATGAGAGCTGAGAATGCAATTTTTGTAGACTTTTTTTCCATGTTTCAAAGAATTATGTGCGGTGGAGTTTAGTTGTTTACTGTCTGTTGAGGTCGAAGGACGTCATTTTCTGAATTTAAAAATTCATACACAAAATTTAAAATTTTAACGGACTTTTGAAATTTGAATTTTAAAAAATTAGAATAATTTTCAAAAAATATTGAAAAAATGTTTTTTTCTGTGATTTTTTGCCGCTTCTTGTCCTCACTGGAAATGACTTTTTCCCACTCATTTTCCAGAAAAAGAGAAAAATCAAGCTTGAATTTATCTTGGTTGAAATAAGCACCTCCTTCCTTTATTCTTCTTCTTATTATCAAGTGAAAAAAAAACGAAAAAAATATAATTCATTCTCAAGGACCTTTTAAGGCACAGTAGGAACAACTTTTTCTCCTCAAAACTTTTCTTTAAAAATTCTTCAAGACATTTTATTTTTCTTAAAGATATTTCAATTTATGGCAGAATTCTTCTTCATATCTCAAAGTCTATTAGAAGCAGCATGAGCAGAGCAAGAAAAATCGTGTGGAATGTTAAGCATTTAATGTGATTGATGTCCATGCAATGTCCATTAAATATCCGACATATTCCATTATCACTTCTAAAGTATGGTATGACACTTCGTGGCCATGCAAAACTATCACAAATCACATGAGTTATTTGCTATTATTTCTCTCTATTTTGCTTTTTATTTCTCGTAGTTTCGAGTGATTTTATCAGATTCAGTGAATTGCATTCATTCACTTTGCATGATAGAAACTTAAATGATAGAGAAATTACTTTTTATTTGCGGTATTTTCAGGGGGTTGTTTTAGATTTTTTTATGTAGATTAAATCGCATTGTTGAAATTGTTGGAAAATATCAATTTAGAATGATTTTGTTGGTAAAACTAAGAATTTGTGCTTGATATTAAGTTATAAAGTAATTAAAAAGTTAATCTAATTTTTTGTAAGATTCAATTAATTTCATTCTTTATTTTAGTTTTACAGATATAGTATCATTTAGGATAACAATTGAGCTTCTAACCAAAATATAAAAGTACATTGCCTTCACTAGCTATTAAAACCCGAGCGACACAAATGAAAAAGTCGCCGTCAAGATTCCATCATGGCTTCCATATGGAGGCGGAGGCTAAGAGGAATCCATAGGGTGTTAATAAATGTATCCCTGATGGAAACTTGACGGCGACTTTTTCATTTGTGTCGCTCGGGAAATATTCTTGAGTAAAAAATACAAAAAGTTAAAAATTTGATCAAATTTTTTTTAAAACCCTCAAGCTTCCATGGCTTCAAAATTTGAAAGATAATGAGTTTTTAATGTATTTTAGCCAAAAAATACGAATATATTATCCTGAAATCATATTTTGATGGATTTTGACTATATTTTATGGAAAATTTCAAAAACTAATTCGTTAATTGTATTCGTGCATACGAAAATGACATAAGTCCACTTTTTGCATTTTTTTGTTATATTTCTTGAACGGTTTAGCCATATTTTATGGTTTTGGTATCGTTGGAAAGCTTAAGTGACTGGCTACAATAAAACGTGGAAACTTTTGGTTTTGGACTTCCACAACTTCTCAAAAAATGGCCTACTGTTTGACTATTAATTGGAACCAAATTTTTTGTTTTAATACTTTTTTGTATGGAATATGTAACACATTCAAGGATCTAAAAACCGTTATATTAACAAAAAAAATTCTTTTCTGCACTTCCGAGATATGAATTTTTGAGTTTTGTGATTTTTTCAAAATTTCATCTCAAAAATTTACTAAAATTGCTATAACTTTTCAATAACTGAACCCTTTTTGATAATTTTACCAGATTTTCATAGAAACGTATTTAAACTATAGTAAAAACATGTTTGGAAATATTTGGGGTCCACGTTTGTCACAAATTAGTAAAAGGGTTACGCTAAAGCTGCCTATTGTACGCAAATTTCATTTATATCCAATTTAATGCTTATGGCAATTCTCGCAAATTTTAAACAATTCAACAGAATTAGTCACAGTAAAACTTGTCAGACAAAATGGCAATAAAATCAAACTTTACTCCCAATTCAAGAGCTCTCAAACTTTTTTTCATCATTTAAAATGAAAAAAAAAACACATTAAAATGCAATCAAATTAACGAGACAATCAAACCTCCTTCTCTTTCGTTCAATTTCCAATGCAATTTACAGTGTTTTAAATGAGCAGAACAATGAGAATGTGAAATAAATGTTTGCTTACACTTTCTGAATGTTAAGCGAGGGCGCAATGAATTTTTTTTCAAATTCTTTCTCTTTCTCCGTCTACATTTTCACACATAATCATTTATTATTTTTATATAACACTGAACTGCACATTGTATATCGGGGGTAACATGTATGTCGACAATTGAAAAAGAAAAATTGTTTTTTCAGTTTTTAAAAAATGCACTTTTTGAGAATGAAAAAGTTGGAAAATAGTTTTTTTTGTGTCATTGAAGTGGAAAAGTTTATCATGCATGTGCCTCTCCTTTTGTGCATTCTTCCTTAAAATGACTTCTTTCAGGTAATTTGTCTCCTTCAAATTGTCTTTAAAAAGTTTTCTTTTCTAAAGAATTGTTTTCGATGTGAGTTTATTTTTAGCTTGAGCTATTATTCATAAAATGCTGTCAACACATTTTGTTATCTTAGTGGGGTGACTGGCATGAATTGTGATTTTTTTTGATGATTTTTAAGGTTAATCTGAGTTGTTTAGAGTGTATTTTTAGATTATTGAATTTTTTTCTTTGACACAAGCTTAGAGCATCTGACTTAACCTAACCTTAGCTTAACCTAACCTAACCATGGCATTAGTAGCTTAAGTGGTAGAGTTGGATAAAGTCTTGGGTATCGAATCTGTCAATGCGATAATAAGGCATCTGTGGTTGAGTTTTTAGGTTTGCACAGATGTTTTGAATTAGTTCTGCATTAAGCCATTAAAATAAAATAAAATTTGAAAATTTAAATTTTGAGAATGTTTGAAAATTTTAATGTAATGAGTTCGAATCTCGTTTATTTATATTTATATTTGATGCAGTTTTTAAAGTGTTTTTTTGCTATGTTTTGATTTCATGAGTTCTGATTAGTTCCACACCCTTGATATGGAAGAATTCATCATATTAAAAATATTTTATGAGCATTTAACTGCCAATTGATTTCCAAATGAGATTTTTTATATTATTTTCCCAAACATGTTTGGAACACTTGTTTGTTGCTGAACATAGTTTGAACACCACTGCTATAGAGTGTTGTCGATATAATAAGGATTCGCACAAAGCCCACGATATTACAATCCCAGATCAGATTTAGTTTGAAATTCGTTGTTATATTGAAATCTGTTCCAAAGAATGTGTCTCATCTTGAGCACACGTATTGTGACTAGGTACATTTACAGGGTATCTCGATTCTTAATGATGAACTAAGAATAGAAACCTTTCCTTAAAACGACTGACTTTAATCCCTTTCATTCAACTTTAATCAAAGAGCAATGAACAGAACCCAATCTAACACTCAACATTGTATTTCTCGGGTCATGATTTCTCCTTTCACAAAACTTGCTCTTCCTTTTATTAAAAGTTTATTAAAAAATGTCGAATGGATTGTATGAAAGGAATATGAAAAGTCATCGTATATCAATAATGTGAATGTATCGCCATACAGTCAATTTCATCTTTTTTTGTAATTCCTTTTTCTATTCTGTCATGTCATACTCATATTTTTTTAATAACACGCTTTTCAATGTATAATATTGATTTGAGAAATGAAAAATCTTGTAAGAATACTTTTATTCTATTTCATAAATTGACAAAGGACTTTTTCTGCTACTTTCCTCTTATATCCATAATATGAATAAGAAGGGAAGATGAGAAGTCTCTCGTTCCTTTTGTTACTAAACTAACAAGAAGAAAATGTAAAGATGAGAAAAAAATCTGGGAAAAGGGATTTTCAATAATATTCATTTTTTTACTATTTGAATGTATTCTTGAAATGTGACACAACATAGAATCAGGAACAGAAAGGAAATTAAGTAGAATTTATAAATATTGAATTAAATCTAAAGGTTTATGAACCAAAGGCGCATTTTATTTAATTTGGAATCTGAAGTGAGTTTATTGTTGTCTAAGAAGTTTCTCTTGAAAATTCTGATCTTTTGTTCACTCTTGATATCTAAACAGTGGCGTAACAATTTGTCCCCAGATTGCCCAAAAATTTTCACTGCTTAGTTTCGCTCGGTCATTGCATTAAAACAGTGTATTCCAAAATGTGTGCCGTGAGATTTTTCCAAAATGAGAAAAAAGACCAATTTTTTCAGACTTGCTCTAAAAAAGGTCACGAAACTCAATTTTTGAGCAAGTTTTACATGAATTGGCAAAAAAAATATTCTTTGGTGTGTCGCGAAATTTTTTGGGGTCTAAAAGTGTGTCGCGGTCGAAAAAAGTTTGGAAGACAATGCATTAAAAACATAAATTGACATAATTTGTTAAAAATCGAACCTTACAAAATTCATTCATCTTTTTGCAAAATTTCCTCCCACTTCACCATTTAAGGTCTTCATTTTACACTTGAACTCCGACAAAATAATAATAAACCCCACAGCAGAACTAGAAAAGTGAAATAAAAATTTCCATTTGAAAACATTGAATACAAGTATGAATATGAAAATATTGCATTGTTGAAAATTGAAAATAAGCTGATGTAAGGATTCAAATTTAATATATGCTCTTCTATCGAACGACACTGGTGCGGGTGTAAAAGGGAATAATCATGGCATGAAGTATGTCAAATGGCTTGTGGTGTAGGAGTCTTATATAAATTGTTTTTCTGTGGAAAATTGATGTATTGATATTATTAATGTTTGTAATTTAATTCAATTTATGGAATCAAATTAATAAGTTTAAAAATAAAATTTACTTCATGCTGTTTTTAAATTTTTTTATCAAAAGAGTAGAAATTTCGATGTAATAAATATCATAATTTTCTATATTATTTTATTATCATATAAATAATAGTAATAATAATCATATATTTTTATAAACATTTAAATCTAATAATTTTTAGTCTACATGGACAATAATAATTGAGATAAAGGACTAAAATACTTTAAAATTTAACAAATATTGCACAGAAATTTAATTCATTTATTTAAATTTGACAATTTTAATTGAAATTTTAAATTAAATTGATTTTAATTACCACAAATTGTCACTCACATAATGACATAATAGTTTACAATGTAATAAAACTTGCTGAATGAATAATATTGAATCAATATTTCAAATACAGATTAATTGAAATTTAATTGGATTCTTTTTTAATTAATTTGGAGAAAAACTGAGATTTGCCTGTATTTAATGTTGCAAATGATTTTATCAAAAAACAAAAGGTTGAATAATGTTGGATAATTTTCTAAACTAAACAACATAAGTCATGATTACATAAATTGATATAAAAATGATTTAAATGAGTTCCTCTACGTCAAGTACAAAATAAATTATTTTAATAGTTTTTAATTTACAATATTATTGTGATTATTTATTTATTTTTGATACAATTGATTTATATTTCTTTAAATTGCTTACTACTTAAATACTATGAAAAATTAAGTGATTCATAGACTGAGTCATTCTCAAGGAGGTTAAAAAAGAATTTTTTGTTGTGTCTGTATTAGTCACTAAATTAATTATCTAAATGGGTCTTAAATTATTAGCCATAATAGTTCTTGATGGTATAGTGTGAGCTTAACGCCGGATTTCCATCGAATCAGGCATGACACTAGTTACAATTTTCATTATAATTTCGATTTGGGTACGCTAGAGTAACCTGTTCTAGAATTTAAACTAAAAAATCCTTTTCCCTCCTTAAGATTAAATAAGATGTATTTTCACATTTTCAATGATTTTGTTGATAACCTGATTGATAATTTGATTTACTTTATTAATATTTCATATAAATCTTTTTTTTTTTTGATAGTTTTCATCACAAAATTTTGACCTAAAATCACTGAAAATGCATGTTTTACGTTTCTGTACTTAGCGGAAGCAACAACTTTATAATTTTCTAATCGACCAGATGTCCATGTAAATATTTTGATTATGATTTATTATTGACACCATGTGGTAATATGTTCAGCATTAAAGCTTTTATGTCTGAGGCTTCCGCTAGAAATTAAACTATGATATTCATTAAAGTATCATCACGACTTTTATTTAAGTTACAATATAAACTAATTGATCAATTTTATAGATTATTCAAATCTATTGAAGCTGTAATGATTATAATATAAGGCATTCATTTACTCATTTTATCTTTTTATCATCATTAAGTTGTGATAGTTTTCATCTTTATTAATATGAATATATTATGATGAATAATAATAATAGGGGGAGTAGTGTCATGTAGAAGATAAAGTTGATGTTCATCATACATTTAACCTTTTAACTTCAAAGGGAAATTGTTGGGAAATTAATTTAAAGTTGTGAGGATGCATAAAACGCATTTTTGCTTACTTTTAAGAAAATTTTCAGAAAATTATATTTTTAACGGCTTTACAAAATTCAAAATAATTCAAATTTGGAAATTCAGTTAAAAAAATTTTAACACATTTTTTAAATTTCTTTTAACGGTTTTTTAGACGAAGAATCATAAATTAACTATTGGTAATTAAAATCACAGAAAATATTTTCTAACTTTTCAATTTCGACAATTAATGCATCCTCACAACTAAATTAAATTAAATTAAATTGAATGGAGAACAGCAGCAATAAAAATTGTTCACTTGTGGCATTTTCCATTCAATTTATTTTTCCCTTTTTCGCATGAAATAAAAGTTTAAGGAAAAGTTTTTCTATCGTCATTAAATTGTACTGTACAAATTCATTCATAGTGCTAATAGTTTCTACTAGATTTAAATTAATTATGAACTGTATGTATTGGACATTTCATCATCATCAGCATTTCATATAGTATGCATCACTTTTTACCATAATTATATTTTATGTGTATATGACTTGCATGTATGAACGTATCATTATAATGCATAAATTTCATTATCTATTTTTTATGCAAATGGAAAAGTTGAAAAAGAAAGATTTTGTAGGTTCAAGTGACAGAGATAGGAATAATTAAAGAACTGGGAGGACATTTGGTGATGCTTTTAATCAAATTTATTTAACTTCAAACTGTCGGTATGTATGTATGCATGTGCATTGTTTTCAATTTGAGTAAAAAAGGCACAAAATCACACTCTGATTGTTTATTGATTCTAGTGTGAAGTTAGCTGTATTTTTATGGTTATTGGGTTGGGTTGACAGGGGAGTATCCACGATTTTTTGTGGGGTTGAAGTTTTTTAAAATATATTTTCGAATCATGACCGTATGGGTTTTCAAAAAAATGGGGGGGGGGGGTGGTTTGAACACCAAACCTCCACCCACTAGACACACCTCTGTGGGTTTGTATCAAAATTTTGTGACAGTGGAGAAAGAACAAACCGAACCATTATGTTGATTATGCTGAAAAAAAACGTCGCAGATAATCACAAATACTGCATTTATCCTTGATTCTCTTTGAGTCAGATTTTGATTGATATATAAGTCATGTCACAGAATTCAGGACTGGAATAGGGAGATCTCAAATTTGTCCATCATCTTGTGGATGTCTCTTATAAGACTTTAACTGTCA
This sequence comes from Chironomus tentans, assembly GCA_963573255.1. Lineage (NCBI taxonomy): Eukaryota > Metazoa > Arthropoda > Insecta > Diptera > Chironomidae > Chironomus > Chironomus tentans. The sequence goes on along the minus strand of OY754303.1, from coordinate 29,121,758 downwards.
TGGAGTCACTAACTGGAAAATTTTCAATTTGAAAGGATTTTTAAGAAAAAATCCAGAAACCCCCTCGAAAAATTACTAGCTCCGCCGCTGTACCTTAATAAATAAGCTAACATCAGTTTGCATGCCAGCTTTACACTAGAACACGTCAACATATCATTTCATAGTTTTTGAAGTGTATTTTCATTTAAAATGCAAAATGATTTTGTGACTTTTCCACCATTCCCATATATGTTTCATGCTTTCATGAAACATTTATTTATAAATATTTGTTTATTTGATTATGTTGGAATGAATGTTTGATGAAATGATGTGTTTGTGTGTGGTTTATTATTTATATTACTTTTGATGATTACTTCAGCAGATTTAATTTATGAAAAATTGATGGGAAATTAATTATGCTGGACATTTTTATATGGGATTGAAAATTAAGAGGAAAACTAAAATAATTTATCAAAAAAATTTGAAATAAATAAAATTTGAAACTAAAATTTTGATAATCTGACAGAAATAATTCTAATACAAAATATCAGGTCAATATTAAAGACTTTACAGAACATATTCTAGGAAAATTATTAGCTATGTATGAAATGTGCGACTTTTATGTTCCATCATTGAGCTATGAGTTTCAATATTTTCATATATTCAGTGCTGCCATAGCACAAAATAATTCTGTATGTGCCATCAGTAACATTTGAATGCATTGTTATGATACAATGAACTATGTTATAGTCAAGTATGTATACAACATCGGTCTATGTACAAAACTATGTTTTTTGAGTTATTATCTTCATTAATTATTATTTCATAGAATAAACACTAATATAACTTACAAATCTCATCATGGATGGCTCACAAAGCATTTATTTCTTCATATTTATAGTTTTAATCTTTAAATTAGCTTATAGACGGCTTACGACAATATCAAATGTTCATTTCCTCTAATGAAATTGAATGGATGAGTTCTTGTAAAGTTCATTGGCTAATTTTGATTCTTAAATGGAAATGGATCGAAATGTCCACGTCCCACAGTCATTAATTCTGGTGTCCATTTGTTTGCTCTATAATGCATCTCTCTCAACATTGATGGACAGTTTTGCTGCTGATTCTGTGAATTTAGAGAGAAATTTATGTTAATTTTATAATTCTTGATGTCAGTCAATTTTAAGTTTAAAGTGTTAGAATCACGACGTGTTTATACTTCAGTATGAAAATTATTTTAAAAACTATTAGTCTAACTCTGTTTTTTGTTATAACAACCAATATTTCAATGCTTTTGATGATGTGTTGGGCACAAAATTAATTTATTAATGAAGAAAGTTTAAAAACTAAATTTAATAATATAATTTGCAAAATTCATTAAATTTGTCCTGCCATTTATATAGTCTTCATTCCACCCTAATCCCCGCAAACTTATTCAAAATAATAATCTGAAAATATGAAAAATTATAAAAAAGAAGTCGTTCAGTGATGACGTCTAATATTTAAGGCAGTGGTTCTCAAAATGTATGTCATGGCATTCTAGTGTTGCAGTTTCAACAAATTTCCTACTTCGAAATCGAAAATTGAGTTCAAACATAAATTTTTGGGACTCTAGTGTGCCCCCAAATCTTCTAAATTTTGCGGTTAGAGTGCCGCAAGTCAAAAAGATTGAGAAACACTGATTTAAAGCGAGAAATGGTAAGAAGTTGAGATATAATTCATTTTTAAAGTCCCATCCTTAAAGGTCTAAAAGACAGCTTTTACTAGACATCATTTGTAAATAAGACCCTAAACAAAAAACGAAAATATATAAAAAATATAAATTTATTGCAGTATTTGTTTATTTAAAACATATAACAAAAATAAAACATAAAATTAAAATAGGAAAATAAAATATTGTAGTTTGTCGCCCAAATGATATTTGTGGTTCACTATTTACAGGATCATCGTCATTATCCTCCTGTGATTCAACCGAACTGTTAGTAATTTCTAATGACTCGCTTGAATTTGAAGTAGTTTCTATAGATTTACTTGAAGTTGTACCAGTTTCTATAGGTTTATTTGAAGTTGTATCAATTTCAGGCTGTTTACTTGAATTTTCAACATTTTCTGGTAATTTATTTGACTTTTGCAATCGTTTTAAAACGTTTATCCGACCAAAAAGAACATTCTCCATAGGTTTATAATAGGAATTGTCGATACAGTCATTACGTTCATTTACCTTTGCAAAATCTATATTAGTTCGAATAGTTCTATGATGTAACGGCTGTAATGGTCTTGCATTATTTCCTAGCGGTGCCTTAGGCGTTTGTTCAGATCCTTGCATAAGTCTTCTCAATGCATAGAGCTATTAAAGACAATAAACATTATTCCACAATTGTGTGATGAGACAGTAAGTAATGATCATTATTATTCCTTCCTTACCTCTTGTTTTGTTATGTAAATGGGCTTGTTAAGAATCACCCATACAACACTCTCCCAACAGCCAGGATGTGTTGTGGAACCTTCATATGTCATATACTGTTCCGTATTCGGAAGTAATGACTTTAATGATAGATGTCTTATTTGCGTGGAAGAACCTGACGAAAAATGTATGAATGAATGCATAATTAATCAATATGCATAAAATAAACATTTCCGACTATTTTAACGAATTTCTACTACAACTTTATGCGACTGACTGACAAGAGAAAGTCAAATATTTTCTTCATTTTCTATGCAATTTTCACCAAATACATGAGGATTATTTTTACTTTTTATGCCTTAGCAAGTTTGATTGGAAGTGAGTGCTTATGCTGAATACAAGTTGTCTAAACGGAAAAACTTTTGGAAATACTTAAATAAAGTTTGAGAAAGCAGAGCTGTTTCAAAGATTCTAAGCAGGGTTGATGGGGAAAAAACTGACTAAGAAAGAATCACAGCCATATGCACATTTTTATTTTCATCACATTTGCTTATGTGAGATAATCGGCAAGGTGCTTGACTTAAATTTGGTATGATAATTCTAAGGTCATCCTGATATTTCCAAATTCATGTTTCTTCGGATGTTAAGGTGCTCCGACTGCTTAAGTTACGAGATGAAGGTAAAACTGCAGCTCAGTGTAACGTTGGCTTTAGGAACTTGATTTGCTATTTGTCATAGATATCCAAGCACAGATGTCTGATTAAACAGTTATTGATTCTAAGTTCTTCAAGTGTACCTCAATTCCACCCCTCTCATAAAAATGCTCTCCAAACAGTCCTTAACCCAACAAAACATCCACAACTTAATTTCAGCTTTCTCCTTCAACTAGACACTCTCTCATGACTAAATCAATGTTGTAATGTAGTCATGACTCATGACAATGGTTGTAGTGCAAAAATTTGCATTCGAAAATTAACGAAGTAAAAATTGTTTTTCTTTCCTTATTCGTCCTCCTTGCCTACCTTTATACGTGACTTTATTAAATGTGCTAGTTAACATCCTAAGTTCGTTCGTCAATGTTTCACCTATTTGAACCATCAATGAGATTCCGACAATTCCTTGTGCTTTATGCTGTGCCTCTGACATATTATGATATAATTCTTTATTAAAACCGTATAATTGGATCTGCCAAGAGTGGAATGGAATGTGAATGAAGAAAAAGAGAAAAAAGAGAGAAAATTAAGGTAAATAAATAAATAAATAAGCATGTTATAGGATGTTCATGTTCCATGTCATGCGAGAAAAATATTTAATTCAAGCAGATTGTACGGGAAAAAAGAATCAGATACAATATCTCCGTACATAAAGTCATTGAGAGCAAGAGAAACAGAATATTGTAAGCATAATTTTGTTTTTATATGTAAATTTTTAGCGCTATTACACTCAACAGCATTGACGGTATGCTAAAGTGTATTTCATTATCCATGAAGAATTCTCATTCTCTTCTTACCTCTCCTTTCCCGAGTAGCACATAGACGCAAGCCAAATCGGTATATTTTCTCATTCAGGTCATACCAACAACACTCTATTGGGAATGAATGAGAGGATTTGTCTCTGGTAAGAATTAAACTCACGTCCCCACGAAGGTAGGTAACTGAATACGTATCTGGTACCTAACCACTCTACCACAGATCCCTTTTTCTCGCACTGACTAATTCACCTAATTCTGACACGATAGCTCAGTGAAATAGCATTAATACACATCTTAACCATAAAAATGTACTGCTCGGGTTTATATTAAATGAACAACTTAAGGAATAAAGTGAAAGAAATTCCTTCTTTCCTTCTTATTGCTCTTGTTGTTGCAGAGATATATAAACTTTTATATCAAGTGTTTATTTGAGGACATGATAAGAGCAGCAGAAGAGTAAATGAACAAAAGAAATGAAGAGCTTTATCAAAAAAATCTTTGAGTTCCTTTTCACGTGCCATCAAAGTTGAGGGAAATGAAATGAATTAAAGAAAAGTGTGAAGAAGTCTGTATGGAATATAAAGAAGTTTTTCTGTGATTGACTAAATGACTTAGTTTAGTTTAAAACTGTGACTGGGATTTAATTGACGATTAAGAACAGAATGAAAATTTGATGTTAGTTTTTGGATGATTTTCGTCGTGAAAAAATACATATCGGTGTGTAAAAGAAGATTTTTAAAGGAACTTCAATTTCTATGGATGGACGGCAAATTCTATACTCAGGAAAAAAAGATTTAAAAAAAATGTTCGGCGTAAGAATTGAACCTACGACCTTTTGGTTATTAACCCAGTTTTCCACACACTAGGCCACCAAACTATTTGTATTAAACTGACAATTTGTCATTATATATGTAAAATTTTTAAAAATATTTCCATGAGTATACCTAATTGGAGGATGATGCCCTGCTTTTTTATGTCATCCAATGAATTTTAAAATTAACTTCATGGAATTTCCCATTTAAATTTTTTTACGTATTTTCAAAAACAAACACAGAAAAAAATACCTTTTGCCTTCTTTTTCCCACACATGTAGCTTCAAGTAAGGAGGAAAAAAATCTGTTGAGAATTTTAATTAAGAAATCGTATAAAGTCGTGCTACATTATTACCATACAGGAGTATAGGGGGAAAAGAAGTAAGCTTATGTTACCATGTTGCTTACATTCAAATAAAAAACTGAACTTCAAACTTTTTTCAGTTCTTTTTTCACATCTCGTGTGTCTCTCTTCCTCTCGACTTTCTGTTGTTTCGTTTATAAATTTGGGGTATATGTTTGTGCATACATGAGGGGAGATGATATGAATATAAAGTGGCAGTCAGTAAAATTAAAGGAAAAAAAATCAGGGGACAAGAAATTGGCGAGAAAATTGGAAATGATTTTTGTCTACATTTTTATGAGGGAGATCCACTTTTTAAAATATTATTTTTTAAAATTTAAGGTGAAAAAATTTCAATTATCCAAAAACTTTTCCATTTCAGCCAATTAATGTCCCCCTCGACATCAAACTTACTTCACCAGGAAAAGCATAACCGTGAATTTGATGCTCCGAGCCTTGATTATTCTCAGTACCGTAATGAATGTAAATTTCCTCAAATTGATATCTATATGCTGGATATATGCGTAGTTATTGATTATACAAGGAGAGATGAGAAGTAATAAAAGACAATAAATTTTCAAAATTTTAGCTAATAAAGCCTCTCGTTGAGTGAGGATATGGAAATATATACCTAAAGGACCACCTGATATATTTACATGTTGCTTCGAGTCTTTATCTACACGGAACACTAACGACTGTCCAGAATTCTGTAATGTTCCCGATATCTAAATAGAGTATGAATATAAAATGAAACATTAAAGGCTTTTTTCCATCGCCTCGTGCATAATCAGAATATATTTATTATTATGTATTTGCATAGCACTTACTACCTTATGTTTATCAATGTGAAGTGGTCGTAAATAAGGATCAAACAATAGCTTGTCTGGTTCAATATTGATCGGCGACTGACGCCTTCCTTTATTACACATATTCCATTGAGGATTTATTAAGCCCCAAAAACCTATTTTTTTCATTGTTTCGAGTCGATTGAAAAGAGATGGGATTTATTTATGAATTGATGAAGATTCAAAAGGGATTCAATAAACAAAAAATTGAAAATTTATTGAAACTCACCAGGCCCCGAGATACCGTCATAAGTCCACCATTCTTCCCAGCTGCTATATGCTATATCTATGAGATTTATCGAGAAATTGATATACATTAATTCCATATCGAATTTTCACAGGTTTTAGAAATTTTTGTACACAAAAAAATATTTTTTAACACTTTCACAGTCAATTTTCATTGTTCGTCAGTTCCTTTTTTATTAATTCATGATGACGTTTTTGTTTTGGAGAGATTAGCAAAGGATTTTGGGTTTAGTATTAGGTTTAAAAGTAAATATTCTTTACTTTTGAAAAATATGTATGAAACATTTATATTAAAAAATTGTCAATTCCAAATCAACATTTATAATTTAGTAAGATAAAATTTTATGAAAAACTTGAGGTTCAAATCCTAAACTTTAAATTTTAAAAGCTTTTATCATCATGTTGTTTATTATTTTTTTTATTTTTTATTATTATTTTAACATTTATAATTTACTAAGTTAAAATTTTATGAAAAATTTGAGGTTCAAATCCTAAACTTTAAAGTTTAAAAGCTTTCATCGTGTAGTTTGTTATTTTTTTTATTATTCTTGAAACTAGAATTTAAACTACAGTTTTTTCAAGATTTTTTTATTGCATTACAAAAGTGAAAAAATTAAAATAACTTTAACCTCACATAAATATTCATTGATATTTTCCATTTCTAAGAAACTGACTGTATTAATATTTTATTTTGCCAGTTTCTGAGCTAGTTTGGGGTAATAAACTTTTAGCTTGCAGATTTGTTCAAAGTGCTCTTAAATTTTTTAATTATCATTTATTAATTTTAATATTTATTAATATTTTTCTTTTCCAAAAAGTTAATTTCCAGAACAATTTCAGTAGATTTATTCAACAATTCGACATATTAAAATAAAATGCCTTAAAAATGTTTCTATTGTGTCACATTCAAGAACTACTCTCAATCAGCTCTTTTAATTGAAATTTTCAATCGAATGCATTTCAGCACTGCACATAAATGTTATTTTTGCTAATATCTTTTATCACAAAATCGTCACTACTATTATTATAATGAACTGGATGTTATCACTTAATTATATCACTTGTTATTTAACAATTTTGGTAATGTCTAATTTAAGTTTTTTAAAAAAAAAATCAGGATGAGTCAACAAAAATTTATTTAAGTTAAAAATGATCTTAAAAATCCACAAACAACGATGCAAAAATATCTTAAACTTTTTTTTTTAACTAAAAAATTAAATAAATTGGAAGTTTGTACAATATTGAATCAAATACAAATTAGTTTTAAAATTTGAGACCTTTTTATTTTATTTATTTACCACATAAAAAACTCTAAGTAAGTATATGATCAATATTCTGCACAAAAATTACTTAAAGACTCAATGACAGTCAATGAGTAATTGATAAAATTGTCATTTGTTAAAGGTTCAAATCCTATATGCTTTTTGATCATGTTTTGATATTTATTTGAGTTGATGTATGTTTTGATATTTTAAAATGTATCAACATATTTTATTCCTGTGAAATTTTTTTTAGCAAACTTTTTCCTAAAATTTTCAAAGTTCTTAGAATCAAATAAAATATCTCAATGACTTGTCTGTTGACCCACCCTGACAGCAGTAATGAAAATTCAAATTAACAATATATAAATTGGGACATTTACCATCAATAATTAACAGCAAAACAATTAAATTAATTCCTAATTTCGATAACATTTTATTATTGTAATAGTTTAAAACTTCGTCACTGGATATCGTTAAATAAACTAATTAATTCAGTATTTTTTCTACATCAATATATCTCTCAATCACTCGATGATCAGTCAGTCAGTCGATGAGAATGCGAGAACGAGACAGAGCAACAAAACCGAAAGCTTTAAACACTTTTTATTGGTTGAATTAAGTCAATAAAAAAGCATTTTTCTCCTCTTTTTTATTCTCGTTCATTGTCAGCACTTTTTTTGTGGCTGTCGTAAATATCCATTAAATTCCATTGCCCTCGTGTTTTTATCACATATTCATCAAGACACACAAAATAAATTGTCAACTAAATAAATTTTTATTTTCTCTTGGCATTTGCAACTATTAAAGCTCTCGAAACTGCCAAAACCGCACAAAACACATTTTTTAGTCAGACAGTATGCTTGCTATTTAATTCTTTTTCAAGTTTCGATTTGTCTCGAATGATTTTTTTTACGTAAAACAATCACGTTTTGGAAATTGTCTCTCTGATCACATATGAAATACGGCATGTAGTTGTCGTATAAGCACTGTCAACATTTCTTCCCTTTCTCTTGACTATTTTGACTGTCTGAAATCACTTCCGATGATAGATTGAGACAATCTTCTATGATAAATTGACGTCACTTTTAACACACGAGAAAAAAAAATCTTTTTTTTTTTGATTAACTTAAAGAAAAAAATTTCCGTCCAAGTCCAAAGAATTTCATGTCCATCGAGACGAAAAGCATCTGATTTTATTGATGGCTTTCGACTTACTGACTAACAGTCTTTCTTAGTTCTTTTATTTTGATCATTTTCAATACACAATGTCGTGTGTGATGTGGATAGGAAAGTCCTCTCCGCGATGGGAAGGAAAATAAATCTGAGGAAAAGTCTACAAAGAGCGAAAGAAGGAAAAGTTCTCTGGGAAAATTTTCTGCAAGCATGCGCATCAGGTCAAGAAAGTGAAAGTAAGAAATTTTTCAACTCCAATCGTCAACCAAATGATGATTATAAATGAGTGAGGGGGTTGGAGTGAGAGGAAATATTTTTAATAGAAATTAAATGCACAGATTTTTTTGTCGTGTGTGCGTACTGCATGTAATTAACATTTTCTTTTCATTGACTGAATATTTTAACTTTTTTGATTAAATTAATTAATACTGTAAGGAATTCTGGAAGTTTTCTAATATTTTCAAAAGCATTTCGACATTAAAGTAAGTTTGTGTGTAGAGCTAAGACTTACTAAGCCATAAAAGCTAAATTACATAAAGTAAGTATGAAATGGCAACAAAATAATGTCGAATATGACGCATTTTTAGAATTTGTTTTTTAATAAAGTAATTTAAGATCTAAACCACGTTTACAGGCAGAGCCATATTCAGGGGAGGGGGGTCCTGGGGAGTAGTAATGTCAAACTCAAATGGTGTCTACAGACCCAAATAGTTGAAAATTTTCTTACTAAAACCAATTTAAAATTATATCTAATGATACAGAAAAATTCCTTAGTATCAAATAGTTATCAACTATTTGGGTACCCAAATAATACCCCAAATGGTTGACAACTATAAATTTTAAAATAAAAGCTAATATTTTTTTGAAACTATTTGATACTAAGGATTTTTTTTGTATCATTAGAATTAATTTTAAATTGGTTTTAGAAAGAAAATTTTCTACTATTTAGGTCTGTAGATACTATTTGTGTTTGATATCCCTAATATCCAGTAGACAAAACGAAAATTCCTAACTTCCTCGTTCGTCAACAAATCAGAGTTAAAAGTATCCTTCTTTCTTTTTATTTGCAAATAGATTTTGTGGTATTTACATGAGGACTTAGTGAAGATTACGCTGCTGTGGGAAATAAATCGAGATAATTGAATTGATAAAATACATTTTGTGTGTTTTAGTTAACCCCCAAGCACTTTACAGTAATCAATTTTAAATAAGTGTAGCTTACTTATGTAAATAACATTTCAGAAGGAATTTTAAAGTCTCCATGCTGATAATGGATAGTCAAAGGATGAACATTTTCCCTTTCATTCGTTTGAAATTCATGGATGTGAAAGGAGGGAAAATGAGAAGAAAACAAAGGCAAGACGAGTCAATTTTCAATTTCTCATGAGTATAATTCATTTCAATTTTATATAACGACAAAAAGGTGATAAAAGTTTCTCTTTTATTTTAAAATATATAGCAATTTGAAAGATATTGAGTGTGGATTATTCTCCTATCTCAAAACTCGTTCCTTTCTATTTTACTATATTGTATTTTTACAATTTAATGGATTGAAGGTGAAAATAATGAATATCGATGAATTTAAATTGTCATGAAAAGGATTATGGGAAATTGAATGGGTTACTGAGAATTATTTTTGGAGAAATTTATTTAAATTTATGTGAGTTTCTTAATTCGATTTGTTTTGTTGAACAATTTAAATTTTGAATAAATATAAGATTTTAAATAATAAATTTTAGAAACTATCAACAATTGACTTTTAGAGACAGATAGCTCAATTAGATTAGTGACCTTAACAAATTGAAAATCAATTGTCTCAAACACTAGTTTATAAAGTTTCAATTTTTCACTCTGTTCACAGTCCAAATTAAATGATGTCCATATTTAAGGTTGTATGTGATCTGAAGCATTGATACTCAATGTGAATTCTATACAATTTGTACAAATATTCCATTTTTTAAATGTTCCTCATAGGATTTATATTTTTGCATCAAAATTTATATAAATATTACCTTGTAGTCCACATAAAATCAACAATATTAAAAGCTGAGATAACGTCCCGATAATCTTTGACATTTTAAAATAATCAGCATTCACATTTACTTAAACAAACATTTTAGAATGTAAGACTTCAATGAAGTACATTTCGAAACTGAAGTCTACAGCTGAAAATTAAGATTGAGACTATTTTTGAGAGTAAGGATTTACAAGATAAGATTTTTTATGAACTTGCTGAAATAATTTTTTTTATTTGAATCAGAGTGTGGGAATTTCAAATTCGAATTTTTCGACAATAGATTTTCGACAATTAATTCAATTTCTGTTTAAAATCTTTGTTAATTTATGCTGTTTGTGCATTCATTTAACAAAGAAAGTTATTTATTATTTGCTAAACTGTCTACATTTAATTAAATCAACAATTTTTCATATTTTGTAACGTATAAAAAATATTTGAACCAGTTTGAAAATTTTGTCTAACTGACGATTTCGAGATTGCCACACTCTGATTTGAATAAAATGAGATTAAAATAATCATTAAAATTGTAAAAACATCAAGGTTAAAAATTTATATTGAACGAAAAAATCTGTGAGCTAACTTACACAACGGTCATATACAGTGTTATTTCAAATTTGTGGATATAAATTTTTTTCGTTGCTCTGCTCAAGTTTTTGTTTTTGTTCAGATAATTCTAAATTTTAAGAAAAAAATATCGAGGAGCGTTCTAAATTGGCTGCTATATATCTTCATTTTCTCATTAAATTATATTCCCATCCTCATATTTTGTAAAACTCACAATTCTCAAAATTACAATTCATCAGAGGCAATCCAATAATTTCATGATACGTAAACTTCTCAATTTAATAACTCACATCATGCACGTACACAATCAGAGATTCAATAAAAATATCACAAAACAATTTTCCCATCCACGCAATAAATAAAAATTGAGATGTTTTACTTTTATTGTATCTTCCATGAATCAACAGTCATATCAGCGGGGAAAACATCATTACTTTGAGATTATTTAGACCACAGACAGTAAAAGTAAGAAATTCTTCTCAGAAGATGATAGTTGTTCCTTTTGAATGGCAATCAATTATATAGAATGGCGCCATTTGTTTGTTAGCGCCAGACAGACTCATATTGAGGGAATAAAAAAGTTCAGAGAAATAGAATACAGAACTATTTTTTTATGGACAGAATTGATTTTTTTTGCTGTGTTGCTTTATTTTTCTTGAAAAAATATAAAACTGAAATTTTTATATCGTCTATGAAATATGATAAAGGCGATGAAAAGCTTTTAAGAAAATTAATCTTTTTTATATTATTTCAAAGCAGCGAAGGGGAAAGACGGAGATTCTTTTTTGTTTGTATTCATAAACAATTTTCTTATCCATTGTCTATGATATTAAAATAATATCCTCATTTTTTGTGAGATAATAGTGAAAGGAGCTTTCATGAATAGTTTAAAAATTGAGATGATAATTTGAATCCATAAAATCCACACAGATTATGATCATTTTCTTGACATGCATGAGCAGTTAAAGCGCATTTATGCTTGACGATGCTAGCGATTCATTCTGCTTTAAAAGAGCATTCAGTAAAAAAACTAAGCTTGTTCAGTAACTAATTTAAGACAATGTAGCAAGAAGGTGTGATCGGGCTTTATAAATGGACGTAAAACTGTTTTTTAGAAGGGCTCTCTTATTCAAGGGGGTGCAACAACCCTGTCAGTGGCGTAACAAGCGCTGTTCTAAAAAGTCATAAAATCCCATATAAAGGGACACATAACATTTCTTAAGGGCGTAAAATTTTATATTGCTACGACTAGGACTCAATTTAAAATGTGTCCCCTTCACAATGTTTTAAAAATAACGGGTTCCTCAATTTCGCACCCCTGTAATTGTGACACCCAAAGCCATTCTGTATTATTTTGTACATATCCAACCAAACCGATTAAAAAATCGCATAATCTCAATTGAAAATGCTCATAAAAATAGCAACAAATTTTTAATAGCGAGAAAACCTAAGGTAACGAATAACATCATTATTTCCATCATTTTCTCGGATGTAAATAGGAAAGAAATGAGAATAAAATAAAAATTGATAATACAACGAAAAAAAAAGAATCCACACAGAAAGTGAACAACAACAATAATTCCATTCTTCTTTTTCTCGTTTACAACTCCTCACAAAGGCACAATGGAAAAGCAAATTTTCAACATTATTATACTTCTTCACCCCCTTCAAGTATAATGTGTAGAACAAGATATTATGTTTACGATTTAATGATGTTAATGGGAACTTTCATGTACTTTTCTTCTCAATCTATACATTATTTCTCTGCTTTATGCATGTATACATATATCCAGTATAGAAAGGAATGCAGGGGGAAAATAGCTTGGCGGGAAATGTGTCCGCCAAAAATGTCCCGCCAGTGGCGGGAAATTTCCCGCCGTTTCCCGCCATTTCCCGCCAGTGGCGGGAAATTTCCCACCATTTCCCGCCAGTGGCGGGAAATTTCCCACCATTTCCCACCAAAAAAGTTTGAATAAATTTTGAAAAATCGAAATTAAAAAATAGTACCAAATACAAATGTAAATTGATGCACAGTACACAAATATATGGAAAAAAAATAAAGAATTTTTTTTGAGTCCAGGATTTTGGTAAAACAGGCCTTCAAAGATCATAGTCTGTCCTTTGGCCTATGATTTTCGAACTGATATAACTTTTGATGGTATTAACGAATCTTTTTCAAGCTTTTTTTATATGGTAGATAAATATAAGTGGTATATTATAAAATTATTTTTTGAACTATTGGTCTTCTGTGGTGACCCTAGAGGTCGATTTTCATGAAAAACCTATGTTTTCATCATGTTTTTAAGTTATAAAGTCACCAACATTACCAAATGAGTTCAAACCAATTTTATTTAATAGATTTTATCAAGAGCCACAACTTTTAAGAAGGCTTTATAAAAAAACTGAAAAATTTTTCCACCACATAAGAAAGATAGGGTCTGTCAGAGATGGTTACCTACAACATCTAGGCAAAGAAAAACTGATACAGTCGTCACAAATCTAGCCAAAAAATCTATTTTTTACTTCAGATCGATAGATCTTATTTAAACGCACAATTTTAGTATGAATTTGTCATAGTTTGATTAGATTTTATGATCAAAATTTTCTAATTTCACCATTGCTACAGCAGAGTCTACTAGACCTCACTTTATCCGCTATAACTTTGTACTGCCAAAATATTTTTAAATTACTTTTTTTTGTTTACTGTAGCTTTAGTTAATACTTTTCCAACGATATATAATACTTGATAGTTTAGTATAGTCCTGGTGCTGAAATCGACAATCATTTGCAATCAACTTTGACCGACCCCATTTTGAAAAAATCGCAGAAATATCATTTTTTGAAATATCATTTAGAAACAAAATTATTCATTGTTTTTCAATTTTTTGTGCTTAAATATGATAGTTATGACTATTAAAACTCAAATTTTGTGTTTTAGAAAATTTCTGCTACTTGTGGGAACCACAGGCATGCCTTTTGGTAGTCTCTTAGGAAGCACCCTAACTAGTCTCTGTTTAAATTTTAATCGATTAATTTATAATATGTTTGCATTTTTAAGTCAAAATAAATCTACTTTAGGTACTTTTTGTTAAGAAATTGTGATTTTTGGTTATTTTGTATAAGTTCGGTCAGGGTTGGTCACATTCAATGCACTCTCATGGCAGCAAGGACTAAGATATATACAAGTATTATACATTTTTGCAAAGTTATTAACATCAACTAACAAAATAAGAAAACAGAATTAAAAAATATTACCCTTGAAAAAAGTTATGAAGTTTTAAGTACCTTCTAAAATCACCAAGTCACCAACATAGGTTTTCATGAAAATCGACCTCTAGGGTCACCACAGAAGACCAATAGTTCAAAAAAGTAATTTTATAATATACCACTTATATTTATCTACCATATAAAAAAAGCTTGAAAAAGATTCGTTAATACCATCAAAAGTTATATCACTTCGAAAATCATAGGCCAAAGGACAGACTATGATCTTTGAAGGCCTGTATTACCAACTTCCTGGTTTTTTAAAAAAAGTTCTTTATTTTTTTCATATATTTGGAACTTTGTTCTATCAGAATCAGCATAAAAATAATTTCCGGAAAAAATTTCTCGAAATTTGATTGGCGTGAAATTTTTTTCGATTTCCCGCCGTGGCGGGAAATTTCCCACCATTTCCCGCCAATTTCCCGCCAGTGGTGGGAAATTTCCCGCCATGGTGGGAAATGGCGGACAAATTTCCCGCCAAGCTATTTTCCCCCTGAAGGAATGGAAATATAATAATGAGAACAAATGTTGAATTTCTTTTCACTTGTCGAATTTCAATAAAATTGATTATGGGTTTCAGTAACAACAAAAAACAACAACAATTACATATAAACATTGTACATTCCTTTATTTTGTTTTCCATTCAATGCCTGAAAAATATTTAGACAAACTTTTCGTGTTGAAAGGAAATGTTGTGAAAAGAATGAAGGAAAAAATCGTGTTTGGATTTTTAACGGTTCATTAGGTTTCAAATTAAAGAGGCAAACGGGAAAAATGAGGCAGAATCTTTTGATTGAAATCTTATGAAATAAATCTTGGGATATTAAGTTAATGGAGACTTCTTTGTGAAATCTGAACATAAAGTCAGACTAAACAATACTTTGTTCAAAGGATTAATCTGTTAAATGCGCACCAAAGATAATAGTTTAGTAGTAATTTAAAAGTTAATAAAAAAGATGCGAAATCAAAAATTATTTTCTCATTTTCTATCTAAATCAATCAGAAACTCGAATTGTTAATTCTTTTGAGAATTAAAGTAGCACAATATCCTCTTTGTCCACATCTATTATTCATAAAAAATTTAAGCTGTAATATTTCACGTAAAAAATATCGATTTCACAAATAAAATGTCTAAAAACGCGTACTTCCTTGTATCAACTTGAGTCACTTTAATATTTCATTTCTTTCCTCATTCTTCTAGATCAAAAAAGATATTACAATCTGAGAACTTCCCTTACTTCATCCACAAAACTTTATCCATCCACTACATCAATCTTGTGTGATATGATGTATGGTATAAATCAAAACTGATAAAAATAGCATCACAGAGATTCCTTCCGTCTTCAAGTAAGGGATAAAATTCTATTTATCAATTTCTGTAAAGTAAAGTGAATTGTACGGTCATGTCTACACATTGTCAGTGATGCTGAAAGATTTTATTTAGCTATGATACAAAGCAATTTTTTCATCCACTCATGCAAGTGATGCTGCTCCTTGCTAATGCTGTACGAGTAAAAGAAGAGAGCATTGTGTAATGGAGAGTAAACCACTTTATATATTGTGTGTTTTCAAGGACCTTTAAATGGTTATGACATTTAACGTTTTTGAGTTTCTCTCTTTTTTCACCACTTAAAAGTTTTATTTCATTTTACTTTTTTTCTTGACTTCCACGTGGACAATTTATGGACAGTTCCATTTATGGACCCTAATTAAAACCACAAGCTCGAGATTAAGCTTTCGTAAATGAAACACCAAATCGGACCAAATCATCAGAGGCATTCATTTTTACCATTGAAGTATACGATAAGTCATTGGACCTAATCGAAGTATAATATCAGTAAATGTCATTAATGCAACTCTAATTACAAATCACAAAAGAACGTTAAAAATACATGCAATTTTATTTTGATTCAAAGCCTGGAAGACAACAATTCCCCCTCATTCTCATCATGTTTTATCTAATTTTCTATCGGTTTAAATAAATAAGAAACACATCAGAGAAAATGGCAAAGAAGTAGAAAATACTTTATTGAGCACCATAATGGATCGAAGAAATCTTTAAAGGATGAATAAAAAAAGGAAAGAAGAAAGAGAAAAATTGAGTTATATAAGCGGTGTGGAAATTTTATTACGCAATTTAACGATAATAAAGAGAGCGAATGAAGAAGAAATTAAAGGAATAAAGCAGTTTTATGTATGCTGGCATTACCAATATTTCATATGTAGCTATAATACTGCAGCAGCAGAAAAAAAAGGTATAAAAAGACACATCCTTACTGATGTAACAGGAAATTCCTTTTTTCCCAATATAAGACAACGAGAAAAAGAAACGTTATTTTTTCATAAATTTGAATTTTCCCGCACTTTTTCTCATGTTTGTTTACAAAAAAAATTTTGTTCGAAAAACATTCGAAATTAAAAATTAGATTTCTTAAACTATTCAATGCGTTTTGCTATTACAAAACAGCATTAAAAGAATTAATTTATATTTATTAATGCACTAAAATCATTAAAAGAGTTCAATTACACCAAATAAAGCAGAAATTAATGGAATAAAATTTAATGTCAAAAATGTAAACAAATCATTTTCGAACATAATTTTCCCGCTTTCGAAAAATAAGGTACCAAATATCGAAAAATAAAGTACCGTTGTCTTATATTGGCTTTTTTCGTTTCTTTTTTCCCTTATACACACATACTTCTTGTTAAGTATTTCAGGAAATTCACAGGCAACAACATAAGCCACATAAAATGACATCAGAAAAGTAATCTAGAACTGCTTGATGCTCGTTTGCTTTTTTTTCTTCATACAATTTAATAGAGTGAATGATACGAGTTGGTTTATGTGAATTTGTTTTTGGGGATTAGGGTGCATTTCCACATTTGGATTGTAGCTTTGAGCTATTGATATTGTTGATGTGGGCAGTGGATTTGATGAGTTGTTAGAGAATACTTATCCTGCGTCTTTTATTACATTCTTGTCATTTGACGCAAACTTTATATCCATTTGATTTACTTTCCATACAAACCCATATATGAGTGGTGTCATATTTTTGATTCGGCACCTTCTACCAACCTTTGCTAGACACTACTAGTCGAAGGAAAGGAAAATCATCCTCCACTTTCGATAATTCGATTGTTTAACGGGTGAGGATTCGTCAAGCAACCGCACTCAATACTACCTTCGCCTCTAGCCTATAAAGAAAGGCTATGAGATTCCTTCCAGTACTATGGTTCCAAATAGGTACCGGAGTACTAAATCACTACTCGAACCACTTCAGCTCACTCGCCAATATCCCAAACTGATTGCATTTGTCTGATTTATTTTGCTAAAAAGTGCGATAAAAATGAACCGCAGACTAATGAAGCTGAATGTTGTGAAGTGAAAGCATGCAAGAGAATAAGAGTGAAAGAAAAAAAAAAAGCCATTTCAGGATGAGCGCTTCTGACTTTTTATCATCCTTTTTCATGTTTTCCTGTAATAAATATTGTTGTGCAAGAGAGGAAAAAAGCGGAGAAAGACATTCACTTATGTATGAAAAAAAAGCCAAGCTGATAAAAAGGAGAAAAGATGAAGAAGAAGAAAATCGAAATGTCTTCAACACGTTTTGTGCCTTCCAATTTCTTAAGATGATGTAAAGAAAGAAATTAAGTGTTATACAAGGCTTCATCATTGGACATGACAAGCAACGGTCTTAAAAATATTTGAATTAATATTGAAATCGTCATTCGAACTTACCGCAAAATAGAGAGAGAGAAGTCATCAGCAAGTGACGAGACACGTTGTGGTCGCTATTTTTATAGAAACTACATACCAAATTTCAGCACATTTAGTAAAAATACTTCATTTCTATGAAAAAATAAAATGTCTTTTGCAATAATCGGCTATAAGTTGGGCTCAGAAATGCATTTTTTCGTTCCGTGTGCCTTACTGGATGCATCCCATGACTCCAAAAACAATATAAGTTCTTGCCATACTCGATATCTATCAGATTCAAAAAACCGGAAGTCTTAACATAGAGTTTGAATCGAGTTATCGCATCGATTAACTTGCTAAAGGACAGAAAGTGTTTTTTTGCGATTTCTCGGCACTGGAAGCACCAATAGAGATGCAGTTTTCACTATTAAATTGGTAATTTTAGGCACAGACTTTCCATACTGAACACTATGGGTCGATTCCGTAAGCCTGAAGCAGCAAGTCCAAAAAAGTAGTTTCACTGAAATACCAAAAACAATATATTCACACACAATTAAAATTGGTGACAGTGAATATGAAAACGACCAAAATATATTTGAAAAATAACGATCATGAAATATTTGAAAAATAACGGTCAAAAATATTTGAAAAATAGCAGCTAAAAATATTTGAAATATAAATATCAAATATTTAAATAAAAATTCTATTTAACTAAGATAGAAATGTGAAAACAGGTCAGGAAAGGATAAAAAAATTTAAAGAAAGTCCTCGTGTTATAGATCGAGGGACTTCAGCGCATTTTTGTGTTAGCGATCAGTATTTGATTGGCAAAGTACTTCGTATTAAATTAGTCAATCATGAATATTTTGTGACTTAAATAAATTCGACGGCTCGATAACGGTTTTTTGGCATTCAAATTTTCTAACGGTCAAAATATATTTGAAAATTTCCCGCGCAAATACACTTGAAAATCATTAATTATAGTATAATTAACAATTTGTACGGTGAATTTTCATATAATAAAATGGTTTGTCATTTAACGGTTTTTTGAAATTCAAATTTTCTAACGGTCAAAATATATTTGAAAATTTCCCGCGTAAATACACTTGAAAATCATTAATTATAGTATAATTAACAATTTTGCGGTGAATTTTCATATTTTAAAATGGTTTGTCATTTAACGGTTTTTTGAAATTCAAATTTTCTAACGGTCAAAATATATTTGAAATTATCCCACTTGAAGTTGGCTCTATTGTATTGAAAACAAAAAATCATTAATTATAGTATTTAACGTTGGTATTGAGATTTTTAAATGTCCGAGGGGCCAATAACTCGATGGCACGGAACTAATGCAAAAAACTAGAGCTCTCTACGATGTCTAGATCAAAAGTTTTTAGTGTGTTCCGACCGACCAGCCAGACAAAGTGCATTATTAAGCTACCTTTTTAAAACAAGTTTCAAAAATGCGCTAAAAACGCAATCACATTATAGGAATGAACATCAGCTATCATTAAAGAATATTTAAGTGAGTAAACTATTGAAAATTTCTGAAAATTCATTTTCTTGACAAAAATTCTTCGCTTTTTAGAACATGGCATGAATTCTATTATATACCAACGTGGAATCAATTCAGCAGATCCTTTCGTACGTGAACAGCAATATGGACTATCAATTTTGATGTAAAAAGCAGTCAAATGAGGAAATTAAAGATTTCTTCGAAAAATATTTTAAAATCTGAAGTTGAGAATTTCGGATGGATGGTTTCGTATTTTCACTGGATTTTTGCTCCGTATATTAAAGCATAATCATGCATTGAATGGTCGTTAATTTATAAAAAGCTGATCATTTCATGATTTTTAGCATAAATATTTTTCGAATCGTAGCAAACATTTTAGATAATTTTTTCGTTTCAGATTTCATTTTACAATTAACCTTCGTTGGAAGCGGACGCATTTTAAGAATTGAGAGGAGTAAAGAGATCATTTGGTGTGCAGTAAGTTATTTTACAAATTAAGAAGACTTCCTGAACAAGGAATGAGTTCTAGGATAGCACAATTAATTGTTCTTTTCATATTTTCTTTTTAGCCAGATCCAGTTATCAAAACTTCCGATCATTCAAGAAAAATGACATCACTCAGTATCTTCTCATGTTATTGGATATGATGCAGCATAAATCATCGATTGTGAAACATCCTTTGTGCTGTTCTTGACTGGTGACGATTGTGCAAATCTGTTTGGCTGACATTCTTCAAAAATTCAACGCCTACTAATCCTGAGACAACGAAAAATGAAAAGAAATCAGACAGCTTCAACAATCGGTGAGTTTAAGATTTCATTTTTATTACTTGAAATTGGTGATTTGCACAAAAAAGTCTTATGGATAACAATAGTCAATACTTATCATTCCTCATTTGTTTGTACTTGAAATTGGTTCAGCCAATCCCTTTTTTTAGTGCATCTTTCATTGTCCGTGTGTCTGTAGTCTGTTGCGCTATCTCCTCCTCCAGTTTAAGCTTTTTCGATACAATTTTTCGCTTAAAATGTGTGTTATAGGTCGTGGGCTGGAATGATGAGATTTTTTTTTTGATCGGTCACTTCCTCTGCTGGAACCAGCCAAAAAACTTTCAAACGTTGCTTACGTAAATCTTACCTACTATTTGTTTTTGACTAATTTTTTGCGTCAATTCTTTGTACGCAGTAGTTAAGGAAAATGCACTTCCGTCCAGCAGCTCGTGGACGCATCCCTAGTTTTTTCTTTCCCCAAAATGTTTAATATATTTTGTAAAATTTGACATTCTTTTTTAATGAACTTCGAAGCACCTCCACATCATTTTAATTCAAAATTTTTACTTCTTACCTCCATCGATGAACTTGTCAATATTCTTAATCTCATCAAATGGATATATTTTCTTCTTCTTTAATTGGTATATTTTCATTGACATTTTTAATTAATTGAGGAAATATCATTTCATTTATTAGACTTTTTCTGTTTAGTTGCTTGTATTCGTCAGCGTCTTCTATTTGAAATACATGACTATAATTAGCTGGAAATATTTTCAGAAATATATTGTATTCCCATTAATGTGTCTATTAAGCGCAGATAACAATGGTTATCGACAAAAAAATTCCTTGGTTGCATTTTCGGCACAATGAATTTCATTTTTTTTTTCAAAAGTTATTTTTGAGAGAAGAAAAATGTATTCTCTGTGCAATTACTTCTCTTGGTGCAATAAAGCAATAGCCTAATGGCAACAAATTTTTTTCATATCTTCTATGACGCAAACGTTTTGCATCCGGTTGGAGCTATAACTTTTTCATTTTCGGTTACTAAGTTAATGTCCTTCCATGAACGATTTTAAACAATTCACACCCGTTTTGTTAACTAAGGGGTTATTCAAGCAGTAGGGGCGTAGCCAGGGGGCTCTTTGGGCCGCTTTTTTGCCGTTAATCATCATTGATTTAATGAATTTTTTAAGAAATTTTCAAACATTTTATCAATAAAATGCGAAACTTCTTTGTCGAATTCCTTTAAAGTACAAAATATTCATGATTGTTTAATTTCATTCACAGAACTTTGCTAATCAAATACTGATCGCTAAGTTAAGTCCCTCGATCAATAACACGAGGATTTTCCGCATCTTTCTTTAAATAGGAACATTGATAAAAAACTGTAATGATCAAAATCGTTGTAAAATGTTACAATTTTACATTTTACAAACAGTTATTATATACGTAAAATTTAAAAAAAAAATCTATACTTGCTTCAATTCCAAATGAACATAAGCAGCATTTGATCAGATTGGTGTAAAAATATTTTATGAATGAAAGGCTCGTAATAAAATGGAAGATTTCTTTTGAATAATTCATAACTTGTATCTGAAAACTCCTTTTGCATTAACACTGATCGGATGCGGCCGGCAATTCTTCCTTGTGTTCTAGTAGCAAAATGATGGCTTATTGTGGAATTTTGAGAAAGATAATCACAATAAAGAAGCTGGACTTTGTTTCATGATCTCATGAAGACTAGACCTGGACTATTCCTGCCGCTCCTTTCGAATCTAATGTAGCTTGGTAACAGACTTGTTGAATTATTTAATCTTTCTTCCATCAGACTACTAAAAGATAGAAAAATTTGATCAACCTAATATTTTTTATAGATATATTCCACCATACTTAAAGAAAAAATTGAAGCGACTAAACTCAGAATTTAAGACTTATTTATAGTTAAGCTTACCTGATTCAATGATTTTTGGAACATCCTACTTTCTCATCATCCACAATTTCACTGTACAACATTCTTGTAATTTTTACTTAAAATTTAAAAATTAATCTTACTATAATTTTTAATAAAATTTTTTTATTACTTTAATCGATGAATTTGTCAATGTTCATATCAAAGGAAATCCTTTTCTATGAAAAAAATAAAATGTGTTTTGCAATAATCTGCTATAATTTTAACTCAGAAACGCACCTTTTTATCCACTGTGTTACTGGATGACTCCAAAAACTATACAGCTCTTGAGATACTCGATATCTACCAGATGCAAAAAACCAGAAGTCTTAACATAGAGTTTGAATCGAGTTATCGCACCGATTAACTTGCTAAATAACAGAAAGCGATTTCTCGGCACTGGAAGCACCAATCGAAATACGGTTTTCACTATTAAATTGGTAATTTTAGGCACAGACTTTCCATACTGAACACTATGGGTCGATTCCGTAAACCTGAAGCAGGAAGTCCAAAAAAGTAGTTTCACTGAAATACCAAAAACAATATATTCACACACAATTAAAATTGGTGTGAATATGATACCAGTTTTTCAACTTTCGCGTCTGTTAACATAATTCTATTTCTACTGTGAATAAGGCGAAAAGTTGAAAACGCTCTTTCACTGCTGGCACTTGAACATGCTGGCGTAGCATATATAATTGTAATTTTTTGTAGATTTGGAAACTTCCTTTTTCCAAGTGAGTTCCAGTAAACTTCCGAAGACATAGATGTTTGATTTGAGTTTTTTTTTGCCATTTCTGTCATGAACATTTTAAGTTCTTCTTCAACTGTGTGTGAAATCATCAATCGACAGAGAATAAATCGATTGTTTCACTTTGATGAAAATAAAAATCGCAAATAATATTGATAATACTTTATTTGACGTAAAGATGAAACTTTGAGGCGATTTTATCGCTATAAATATAAATGATAATGATTTAAAATATTAATTACATTAATTGTTTTAATCTTACAATTGTCGAGGATGTGCATCGCACGAAGAACGAATAAAAAAGTGACTTTAAATGAGGAATGTCGACACAGAAGTTCGACATGTCGAAACTGAGACAAAATATGAAAATGAAAAGACCGTTGACCTCACATTGTCCCTCCTCTGCGACGTCTCAAATACTTAGTGACGTCCAGAAAAACTTTTTGTCTTACGAAGCGCTTTTGCGTTTCTCTTTTTGCTCACTTTTACGATGAAACTCTTGACTTTACGTGTATCGGCTAAGGTATGGACAACTTGGTTGGTGGGAATTGGAATTGAACGTTCCAAAGTATCTTCATTGTCCATGACACCCATTCCGGCGTTAATGAGACCAATATTGCCCATGTCATAGTCGTATTCATCGAGCTTGTTTTCGAAAACAATTGACTGATGTGCTATTGTAGCCAAATCAAAGCTGTTGTCATCATTTTCACTGTTCCTGTTAGCTTTTTGGCGTGTTGGCAAAGCAATCTTAGACAGTACTACTGGATCTGTTGTTTCGGCTTGATAATAAACAAAATCGTACATACGATCATGATTTAATTGTCTCCTAACTACTGGAGCATTACAGGATAAAGGAATTTTCTTGTTGTTTAAATTTCCCTGTTTGGCTCGCACGATTAATAGTTTTGAGATAATTCCATCATTCTCAAATGTCATAAATAAACCATCGAGATCTTTAGGGGTCGTTCACTTATTACGTTACGCAAAAAAACGAAATTTTAGACCCCCCCCTCCCCCCCCTTGTTACAAATTTTCCAAGAAAAATTTTTTTCTTTGTTTGACCTGTTGCAAAATCTCAGACCCCCCCTCCCCCCTAAAAAGCGAACGTAATAAGTGAACGACCCCTTATTTTGTCTCCGATTTAAAGGGTTGACGTGTTTAATTGGGCTTTCAATCACAACACGATGGTACGTATCTTTCTTGTGTTAGGATTTAATTGATTTGCGATTTCAAGAATATATTCAATGAATATTTTCTTATGATCATCAATATATTTATTTTCGCCACTAATTTTGGGAGACAGCATAAGTACGCTGCACCCAGGGCATTGAATCCTATTTGATTAAATCGGATATTGAGTTTTTTTTCTCATTCTAGCGTCGTTTTTAAACTGTTCTTGCAATGCAATATATCCATTATACAAGTTTGATAATTCACAGTTATTGGTTTCGAATTTTTTAATTAACATAGTTGGTAGCGAAATTGATTCATTAAGTTTTAGACATAACTCCCAAAAAATTTCTGATTGTATAGTTTCTACTATTTTCTTCGACTTTACTTTTGGAGCAATCGATACCAATACTAACTTCTCTTGATCATTAAAATTTTTTAATATACTTTTCAGGTTGATTAGGCTGTTCAGGTTTTCTTTTATTGATAGCCATCTTGTTGGCACAGGATAAGTTAGCGATTTCTTGATTTTTGCTTCTTTTTGTTTTCTTCCTAACATTGTCTTAGCTCTTAATTTCTTTTTGAAAAAGCTTATAATATCCTGTAATTTTTCATACATGTTTTCATACAAAGGATCCGAGAAAATGTCATGAATAATAAGATTCAAGGAATGTGCTGAACAGCCTATATTCAAAATATTATATTTTTGACAAATTTTTGCTCTAGCTAACTTGTAACACGGCTAGTTATCTGAAACAATACAGCTGTTTTTGATTTTCCGTTTGAATTTTCCGCTTTGACGAAAAATGGTTCTTCGTGTCCCAGGACCTTCAACATATAATTTATGATTTTATCTTCTCTGGCGCTTTCTCTTGTGAAGCATGTCGAAAAAGTGATTTCTGCTTCCTCTTGTGAAGTATACCGAAAAAGTGATTTCTGCTTCCTCTTGTGAAGTATATCGAAAAAGTGATTTCTGCTTTCTCTTGTGAAGTATATCGGAAAAGTGATTTCTGCTTTCTCTTTTGAATTGGAATTTTTTTGAATTGAAAATGACCGTTGGAAATCAAAACAAAAACTTTTTTACTTAATTTAATTAAATATGGGTAAAGCTTGCAAAGTTGCTAGATGTAACCAAAAGAAATCATTAAATCATGTTTTTGAAGTGTCGAAACATTTTATAAATAAGACTTAATAAGTTGAATTTTTTAACGGTATTTTCAAATTCAAAAATTTTATCAATCGAATACCCTTCGAAAAAAATTCGAAAATATTTTGAATTTAAAAAAATAACGGTTCATGATGTTGTTTGCAGCCAATGGCCCCACCCAAGAACTCCAGGTTCCTACCTATCCCCCCTTGATTGTATTTATTTTAAGTTAAAAAATAGAAGAAAAACCATTAAGAAACAATCAAAAATAAAAGTTGATTTTCTGGCGTAGTTTCCGACCCCTGATTTTTAGAGTTGTTTTAGATTGTGTCCCCACGTGGTAGCTATGCATTCCACTTTTTATTTCAAGTTTCTAAAAGCTAGGGAACTAGATAAACACTAAAACATGTGGGCCCAGAAAAGTATAGAATTAGCTCCACCCAAAAAACACAATTTTGAAAATAACTTGGAACTGACCCAATGTGTGCAAACATGGATCTTATTTTTCGAAATTCGAAATTAATGGATCTTATTTTTTCCGTTACAATTTTTCGAAATCATTAAAAACACTTTAATACTCATTGGATTTGCTGTTAACTGATTAAAATGAACATTCTAGTGGATTATTCAGTGAAAAAAAGCTATTAGAATCAAGAATTGAGCAGTTTTTAGCAAAATAAATTTTCCCGCACTTTCGAAAAATTTGAATTTTTTTTCGAATATTTACATAACCTTTCTGAATGCACACATTGGGAACTGACTTTAGTCAATAAGTCTAATTTTTCAAGACCTTTCTAATGATATATAACATGTAATAGCTTAGGGCTGCTGTTAATTAAATCGGGGTCATGTCAGATTGATAGGCTTTTTTTGGCGGATTTCAAACTAATTTTCCTCATCGACCATGACGCAAGAAGAAAAATCAACATGAAATCAAATTAAGGAGCAGTGCTGTATACCCAAACGAAACATTCAATCAATATTAAATAGGAAGGAAAAGATAATCAGTTAAATACATTAACAAAGCATAATTTGTTTTTGTAGCTGCTCGAAATCGAAATTTATTGCACCACTCCCTTCTTTTCTTACATATGGAAAAGCTGTTGGCTGCTTAAAGGGTTCTCAAGTGCCTCTGATAGTTAAGGTGTGATAACACTTGAAAGGAACATACGTAAAATGTTATAGAAACAAACATTTGTGCTGAATATATTTACGTAAATACGGTATTTTCTTGAAAAACTTCCGTGCTGGCCTTTATTTACAAACAAACAAAGATTCTTAATAAACAAAATGTGTAAAAATAAACCTTATAAAGCTAAGCTAGACTCAAATTGTGATGTAAATCTATATGCTCACATAAAACTAGCAGTTTCAAGCTCTTATAAAGCTTAAAACTGATTAATTTAGTGAGAAATTAATCACAAAAAACTCCAAGTGATGATAATTTTGCGCGCCAAAAATTTAAATAAAGTTTTTAAATTTTCGACACATTGAACCTTTTGGTCGTAAATAACAACACACAGAAGTCCATGAATTTTGAGCAGCTCCTTGAACATTTTTATTTTCGATTTCTTCACTTTTGAATTTCAAGAGATTGAACAACAACAGCCTGAAAAAAAAAATCAGCAATACGCAGCAAGATAAATTTTCATTCATTTTATAAAGGCTTTTCCTTCTTATTCTCATCAATTTACCCTTCAATATAAGAAGAAAGTCTTTGCTATTTTTTGTCTAGAGGAAGAATATAAAAGTGACGTTATTTCATGCTAGACAGCAATCTGCTTTGGATCTTACAAGAATGAGCATTTTCACCCAACATTCTAATCAACCCAACCCATGCACACATCTATTTCTCAAAAAAATATAAGTATAAGAAAAAGAAGAAACACATACATAAAGATTGAAAGGTTGAAGCGTTTTATGATTTCTCTAAATGGTGGGGTTTATGTTCGATGTGTTTTGAATAAATATTTTGTTGAAAAATAAAAAAGGGTGTTCAAGTAAAAATTTCTCTCAATTGAATCTTACGTGTATGTATTCCCAATATATATTTTTTTCTCATTCAATCGTGTAAAAAGAAAAGTAAAGAAAATATTGGCAAAATGTAAAAATGATTGCAGTTTCTTTATCTTAAATTTTTTTGTGAGAATTCTAAAGGTAAACGTTGGAAGGAATGAAATAGATCTGTAGCAGATGTCGAGACAGCTTTCGTCAACTCTAGAATGAAATTAGGTGCAAGAAAATATTCTTAAAATAACGGATTTTTTGTTTTGAATTTTCAAATTTTTTAAATCCAATTTTTCAAATTCAATTAATTTTTATTAGACTTTTAGGGTTCGTTCGCAAATTATGTCACGCAAAAAAACGAATTTTTCGACCCCCCTCTCATTTTGTCACAAATTTTCCAAAAGAAAGAAAAATTTTGTATTTGGACTGTCACAAATTCTTATACCCCCTCCCCCTTAAAGCGTGACGTAATTTGTGAACGACCCCTTATTGAATTTTCCAAAAGGAAAAATCAAGCATGCGAGGAAAATTGTCAAAATATTGAGAACGGAAAACGTGAAATGTTGGAGAATAAGAATCATTTGATCCACCCATCTCAGCATTGCATGCATGAAAATATTCATATTGTGAAATGAAGACATCAATTCACAGTTAATCTCATGTCATTGTTAATGTTAATGCTCTGTTGTAGGGTATAAAAATATAAATTCTGCATGCATTGTACACATATGAATGTCAAAAAAGGATATTCAACGAGTCATGTAAGCTAGAAGCTAAACATGCTACATTAACTTGATTAGCTATTGAAGGGAATTATCCAGTATAAATCACATACAAATACAATTTCCCTTATTTCTTCTCTTTACCGTCATCATCTTCAATGTCGTCGTTTGTCGATAAGAAACATTGATTCTAATCCAATAATGCTGAAAGGAGAAAGCAAAAGAGCGGTTGAAGTTATTTGCTGTTTTATGTATCTTGATGGGCTTACGGCTATAAGTCGCAAAATACTATTGATATGATTGCTTGTTTTGCTGTCTCTTACTCCCATTTTTATTTCCATGTGACTCGTAAAAATCCCACATAAATGTGTATTTCAATTGTTCCATGAACGAAAGAAACGGCATTGTGATATGATATTATGACATTTCCGCACAAAACTACATGTACGATGGCAAAAATGGGATGAGCACACCAAAGAAAAAAAGACAAGTAAGCATGTAAGTAAGTTGGTTGCTGTTGAGAAAAAAGAAAGAATAAAGTCAGCAAATCCAAACCATTTATTGAGTTATCGAAGATTTATCATGGAAAATATTATTGATTTATGTGATGAAACATTGTCAAATGCTAAACGATTGCCTTTTTTGCTATTCTATTATTTAGCTTTTAGGGTTCAAAGACATTTGGTCGAATATAAAAATGTAATTTAGGTGGATCTACATCTTTAGACATTTATGGGTAAATCCAAGGGGTAGGGACTGTACTACACTCGCTACACTTTACTACACAATCACTACACTTTACTACACTTTGCTACACTTTCAACACTTTTCAACACAATTTTACACTTAGCTACACTTAGCTACACTTTACTACACTTTGCTACACTTTACTACACTTTGCTACACTTTGCTACACTTTACTACACTTTGCTACACTTTGCTACACTTTGCTACACTTTGCTACACTTTGCTACACTTTGCTACACTTTGCTACACTTTGCTACACTTTGCTACACTTTACTACACTTTGCTACACTTTGCTACACTTTACTACACTTTACTACACTTTACCACACTTTACTACACTTTGCTACACTTTTCTACACTGGAAAAATTTTGGTAATTTTTTAATTACTGATTCTTTTTGATCGTAATCCACAAAAATGAAAGAAAAGAAATGAAGAATAAAAAAACGAAGTTCAGGAAGGTGGTATAGTGTTTTCATGATGTTTAACTACGACCAAAACTACCTATTAAGTTATTTTATATATATTTTATATATATTGTTAAAATCAGTTAAAACTAATCATTTTGAGATGGTTCAGTATGACTCTTTTGATAAACTAAAGTAACGTGACAGTGACATTATAGGAGTTATGTTGGTGTTAAAAAATTTCTTGTTACAACAATACGTGTGCATAATATAGTTGTTAATAATCCACACTGGTCTAAAATCGAAAAAAAAGTGCAATTGAACTTTTAAGGAAAAGTTTCACCAAAATTCTTCGTAGATGTCTCATTTTAAAGCTGTTATATGTAGGTACAAATTCCCAAAGTTTCAAATATTTTGGTCCATCTGGTGAAGTATGGCAGTTCCTTAAAGTTGATAGGGGGTAAATATTCGAATTTTTTTTGAACTCACTTGACCTAAATTTTCTAAAAAACTACTCAATCAATTGAAAAACGAGTTTCGGTTCCTTAAAGTAAATATAAATACCTTTAATTTAGTGTATTGATATGTAAATTTTTTTATGTCTATGTAGAGTATGGTTGGAATATGTGCGAAAAATTGGCAAAAAACCGTACTTTTAACCACTTCGAAAGCCACAGGACAACTAAATGAACAAAATTGGGCACTCTGTTAACACTTTCTAGTAGTAGAAAGTCCTAACTTTCTAAAATGGTGTCAATCTTGACAATCGGACTGCAGGTTTGGAAGTTATTGCCAGTCAAAATTTGGTAAAAATTTTAAATCCTCAAATATTTTATTCTAAAATTTTAGCCTAAATTCTCACTTTTTTCACAAAACATGTCCAAATTCTTTATTTTAGGTTATTTTGACAAAAACAATCTATTTTTGATCAAATTTTGAAGAAATTTTTTAAAATTTACCAAGATACAGGGTACATGTGCTCCCTGACGACTTGACCCTTTTTCACCTCACTCAAACCGCTATAACTTTTTACAAGATAAATATTTTTTTATTCTGTTTTCTTTAATTGATAGCCTATTAAATTACCTTTAAAACGATATATAATACTTGATATTTGTGTATGGTCTTGGTCATGATATTGGCCTTGGCTTGTGACCAACCCCTTTCTAGAAAAATCTCAAAAAGACCATTTTTAGATATAGCATTTAAAAAACAAATTATCCCTTGTATTTAAGTTATTTATTATCAATTATGACTATTACGAGTATTTAAACTCAAATTTTGTGTTTTGAAACTTTTTGATCTTTATAGGTAGTCCTTTTGAAAATAGCACCTAGTCATTTTTTTGTAGCTTCCTGTGAGTATCAGATTGCTTCCAAATTGCAAAATTTGAGCTTAAATACTCGTAATAGTCATAATTGATCATAAATAACTTAAATACAAGGGATAATTTTTTTTTTAAATGCTATATCTAAAAATGGTCTTTTAGAGATTTTTCCAGAAAGGGGTTGGTCACAATCCAAGGCCAATATCATGACCAAGACCATACACAAATATCAAGTATTATATATCGTTTTAAAGGTAATTTAATAGGCTATCAATTAAAGAAAACAGAATAAAAAAATATTTATCTTGTAAAAAGTTATAGCGGTTTGAGTGAGGTGAAAAAGGGTCAAGTCGTCAGGGAGCACATGTACCCTGTATCTTGGTAAATTTTAAAAAATTTCTTCAAAATTTGATCAAAAATAGATTGTTTTTGTCAAAATAACCTAAAATAAAGAATTTGGACATGTTTTGTGAAAAAAGTGAGAATTTAGGCTAAAATTTTAGAATAAAATATTTGAGGATTTAAAATTTTTACCAAATTTTGACTGGCAATAACTTCCAAACCTGCAGTCCGATTGTCAAGATTGACACCATTTTAGAAAGTTAGGACTTTCTACTACTAGAAAGTGTTAACAGAGTGCCCAATTTTGTTCATTTAGTTGTCCTGTGGCTTTCGAAGTGGTTAAAAGTACGGTTTTTTGCCAATTTTTCGCACATATTCCAACCATACTCTACATAGACATAAAAAAATTTACATATCAATACACTAAATTAAAGGTATTTATATTTACTTTAAGGAACCGAAACTCGTTTTTCAATTGATTGAGTAGTTTTTTAGAAAATTTAGGTCAAGTGAGTTCAAAAAAAATTCGAATATTTACCCCCTATCAACTTTAAGGAACTGCCATACTTCACCAGATGGACCAAAATATTTGAAACTTTGGGAATTTGTACCTACATATAACAGCTTTAAAATGAGACATCTACGAAGAATTTTGGTGAAACTTTTCCTTAAAAGTTCAATTGCACTTTTTTTTCGATTTTAGACCAGTGTGTAATCTATCAAAATAATTAAAATTACTGCAAAGATTAGCAGATTACAACTAGAGCACATTTTCTCCTCGAAGATCAATAAAGTAGTTCATAAAATAGTACAACATTTTTAATTGTCTAATTTAGGTACACTTGTGCACCATTCAAACTACTTATCATTGCAAAACCAATTAAATTAGGTTATCTTTGACGAAGATAACCAAAATCTAGTATTTTTAATTATTAATTAAAAATTTGTTTTTTTTTAATTTGTTGTGAGCTTCCTTAAAAAGCAGGTTAAAAAGAGACAACCTTATTCCCTCTTATTCATAATTCGAATTGGAGGCTAAGCTATCGAAATATTAAAGCTTATTTGGTTAAAATTTATCAAATTAAAACTTAAAAAGAGTTTGCTGTAGTTGTATTGTTCTCGGAATTTAATATGATAGAACCATCAATTTTTAGAACATTTTCTAAACTCAGATTGAAATAACTCATTCCGTTATTCCGTCTGTTCCAGCAACTAGTCTCGCAGGAAAAGTCCAATCAACTTTAAATTTGGCACAGTGATAGTTTTCATATCTAGGATTTGTACGACGGAAGGATTTTGGAATTGGTCACTTCTTTCCTGACTTATAGCCATTAGAATTGATTGATTCGACTTTTCATACAAAAACTTGGGAGATTCGAAGTCGATTTCAAGTCGAGGTCGACTCACCTCGACTTCAAGCTCTGCATTTTCACACAAATTTGACTTTTTTTTTTGTTGAAATTTTTGAATACCTTAACCAAATGAGCTGAAATTTGGTGTGGAGGTTCCTTGATTGTGCCTGAATATGGAAACAATACCGTATTTGAATCTAAAGGGCAAGCAATTGATGTAATTGATCAAATGGGCTGATATTTAGAAAAAATTTTCAGGGGTGTAGCCAGGGAGGGGTCCAAGGGGTTCCAAGCTCCCTCGAAAAACGTTTAAATGAAAAAATTTTTTCTGAAAAAAATTTATTTTCAAAATTTGTCCGACATTCTTCTAAAGCTCAACTTTGTAGTTTAATCATTTACGTACTGTTAAAATTAATAAAAAATACAAAAACTTGAGTAAAAAATTTTAATTTTTTTTTGTAAATCCCTTAAACATTTTTTTCTTGACTCTGTAACATTTGAATTTGTAAATAAGAAGAAGAATGTCGCTGTAATCGTAAAATTCGCTTCTATCTCGCATATAGGAGGATTTAAGCGATTTTTCCTTATTTATGAGTTTTAACAATATAATTCAACCTTAAAATAAAGTTAGTTTTGCAAGCTTAATGACCATGTAGCTATCAATCTCAAAAAATCCGAAGTCCTTTTGTACTTTCGTTGCCGAAATTTTAGTGACCCAGTCAGCCAGCTAACTAAAATGAATAGAAAAGCGAATTGTTTCTAATGATTTAGATGAGTTACGTCAATGAAATATGTATTGAAAACTGAACAATATATATAATAAAATTGATATTTTTTTGTAATTTTGTAGTTTTCAGGTTTTGAATTGCTCAAACGTACATTTTTTCACGCAAAGAAAGATACATAGGCATAATAAATTTAGGGGTACAGAACTTCAATTTGAATATGTAAAGATCACGCCATTCTGCAAATATATGGAAAAGAAGCGAATTTTTCGATTACAGAATGCCACAATTGAGTTTGGAAAATGCGCTAAAAAAGTGAAATGTGTATGGAAATCGTAAAAATTAAATTAATTGATTTTATTCAAGATCACATAACTTTTCCTATGAGTCATCATATGGAATTTCGACTAAATTTGTGATTCTGTATCACTCAAGTAATAAAATATATATGAAATAGCTTTAACAATACTTTTCTTGAATTGCTGCACTTTACTACACTTTGCTACACAATCACTACACTTACTACACTTTGCTACACAATCACTACACTTACTACACTTTGCTACACTTTACTACACTTTGCTACACTTTACTACACTTTGCTACACTTTGCTACACTTTACTACACTTTACCACACTTTACTACACTTTGCTACACTTTACTACACTTTTCTACACAATTTTGGGAGTCCCTACCCCTTGGGTAAATCTATGACATTTCTTGTGGCAAAATATTAAAGTAATCATACCTATGTGACTCGCAGTCAATAAATTTTTGAGAAATTTGATCTATACATGAGCAAATGTCGGATTCTAATGAGTATAAAGTCTTAAAATATCAATTTACCAAAATTTCACAGAAAAAATTAATTGTGTTTTAAATTCTTATTTATTGAAGTCAAAGAGCACATGTAAAATTTGAATTTAAATTTTTTATTCAATTTGAAGGGTGAGCCAATGTGCAAATTATCTTATCTTGAAGGCAGTGAAGTTGTCAGATATTTTTCGAGGGGTGATTTTCAAACTTTTTTGTAGGAAAAAATGTAGACCAAATTTTTTTTGAATTTTTTACTACTTTTTAACCTCAAAAACTCTAGGAAATTAAAGAATTTTTTGTCGGGGGGGGGGGGGGGGCTGTTCGTCCCCCCAAATCCATCCTAGTTAAGCTCCTGTCTTGAAAACAGTGGCGTAGCAAGGGTATCTATATATGGGATTTTTTGAGTTTTTCCAAGGTCAAGACCAGGAACTGAGATTGTTTTAGAACAGTAAAAATCAGTCCTTTCGGATTGGGAACTCATTCTCGATGTGTCGATGTACAGTATTCAGCTGCCAAAATACTACGACTGAATGACTAAAACCCTTAACCAACAGGTTTGAATTTAAGGTATACATATTTTTCAATACACAAAATTACATACCAGGACAATATTTCTTTAGGAAGCTTAGAAACATACAATATCTATTGGTTCAACAATACCACAAACATTTAAAAGCCAACCTTCCATCCATTCCAAGAACAAAACGTTCAATTCTCTACTTTTGTGCATTCAAAATTATTCTCCAATTAATGTTCAAGTGCACTTGAAAATTCTCATTCTGCTTTCGAAATGTCTCAATCATTTCATTTGACAATCATGAAATTCATTGTATTCAAATGAGTCAGAAAATAATCATCTGATATAGAGAAGGATCTGAATAAACGAAAGGAAATGAGAGAGAGAGGGAGTACATAACTCAATTATCTATTTAAATTTATTCCACTAACCTCAATTGACACAGACATACAAATACATCGGAATGTTCAGGAGTCAGGGAAAGGAAGGAGCAAAAAAAAATTAAATAAAATTAATTCATGAATTCGCTCAAAGGTAAAATTTACGTGATTTCTCTTAATGTATTTTGATAATCAAGAGATGATAAAGTAAATATTTTCTGCTCTTTCATTTTATCTCCCACTTGCCGTGCTGTATGACATCTGAAGGAATTTGTAATTCAACATCGTCATTTGTCGTGATTTTTTTTAAATAACATAAGAAGAAATGAAAAAAGGTAAGGTGGATTGAGTAAGAAATTTAGTGTAAGCTTAAACCAGAGTTGGGAGCGTCCTACTTTGGCGTCGGACGCCACCAGCGTCGAACGCCACCGGCGTCGGACGCCAGTACTAATTTTTAAATTTTTTTCGGAAATTATGGAAAATGGTAGAAAATGATGAAAATTGGTGGAAATGGTGGAAATTGATGGAAAATGATGGAAATTTATGAAAATTGAAAAAAATATTGAAAAATGCTGAAAATAGTAAGAAATTGATTGAAAATTGTGGATATGATAAAAAATGGTGGAAAATTGTGAAAAATTATGGAAATTGTAGTAAAATGGTGGAAATGAGTGGAAATTTTTGGAAAATGATGAAAATTGATGAAAATGGTGGAAATTGATGGAAAATGGTAAAAAATGATGGAAATTGTTGGAAAATGGTGGGAAATGATGAAAATTGTTGGAAAATATTGGGAAGTGATGAAAATTGTTAGAAAATTGTGAATATGATAGAAAATGGTGAAAAATGATGAAAAAAGATGGAAAATGATGAAAATTATAGTAAAATGGTGGAAATGAGTGGAGATTTTTGGAAAATGATGAAAATTGTGGAAATTGATTGAAAATGGTGAGAATTGATGCAAATTATTGGGAAATGATGAAAATTGTTGGAAAATTGTGAATATGATAGAAAATGGTGGAAAATTGATGAAAGTGGTGGAAATTGATGGAAAATGGTAAAAAATTATGCAAATTGTTGGAAAATTGTGGGAAATGATGAAAGTTGTGGAAATTTTTGGGAAATGATGAAAATTGTGGAAATTGATTGAAAATGGTGAGAATTGATGCAAATTATTGGGAAATGATGAAAATTGTTGGAAAATTGTGAATATGATAGAAAATGGTGGAAAATTGATGAAAGTGGTGGAAATTGATGGAAAATGGTAAAAAATGATGCAAATTGTTGGAAAATTGTGGGAAATGATGAAAGTTGTGGAAATTTTTGGGAAATGATGAAAATTGTTGGAAAATATTGGGAAGTGGTGAAAATGGTTGTAAAATGATAGAAATTGATGAAAATTGGTGGAAACTTTTGGAAAATCGTGTAAAATTGTTGGAAAATCGTGGAAAATTGGTGGAAATATTTGGGAAAATGGTGAAAATTTGTTGGAAAATCATGGAAAATTGGTCAAAAATTGATGGAAAACTGGTGGAAAATCGTGAAAAATTGATGGAAAACTGTTGGAAAATCGTGGAAAATTGGTGGAAAATTGATGAAAAATTGGTGGAAAATTGATGGAAAACGGTTGGAAAATCGTTGGAAAATGGTGGAAAATGATGGAAAATTGGTAGAAAATGATGGAAAATTGGTGGAAAATGATGGAAAATGGTGAAAATTTGTTGGAAAATCATGGAAAATCGGTAGAAAATGGTGAAAAATAGTTGGAAAAATGGTGGAAAATGATGGAAAATTGGTGGAAAACGATGGAAAATTGGTGGAAAATAGTGAAAATTCGTTGGAAAATAGTGGAAAATGATGAAAAATTGGTGGAAAATGAAGGAAAATAGTGGAAAATTGTTGGAAAATGATGGAAAATTGGTGGAAAATGATGGAAAATTGGTGGAAAATGGTGGAAAATTGTTGGAAATTGGAGGAAAATGAAGTAAAATTGGTATAAATTGTTGGAAAATGGTGAAAAATTGTTGGAAATTGATTACCTATAATTTCATAATTTTCCAAAAATTTCCATCATTTTTCACCATTTTCCATCAATTTCCACCACTTTAATCATTTTCCAATAATTTCCACCATTTTCATAATTTTTCCACATTTTCTATCATATCCACATTTTATCAACAATTTTCATTATTTTTTTATCATTTTCCACCAATTTCCACAATTTTCATAATTTTCCACCATTTTCATCATTTTCCACTAATTTCCATGATTTTTCAACAATTTCCATCATTTTCCACTTTTTTTCAGCATTTCCTAACAATTTCTTACTATTTTCAGCATTTTTCAATATTTTCTTCAATTTTCATGAATTTCCATCATTTTTCATCAATTTCCACCATTTCCACCAATTTTCATCATTTTCTACCATTTTCCATAATTTCCAAAAAAAAATTTGAAAATTAGTACTGGCGTCGGACGCCCGTGGCGTCGGCCGCCACCGGCGTCGGACGCCATTGGCGTCGGACGCCAAAAAAAAAATTGGCGTCCGACGCCACTTGGCGTCCGACGTTTTGGCGTTTTTGGCGTCCGACGCCCGGCGTCCTGCCAACTCTGGCTTAAACACACTTATTAGCGCATATTCCCATAGTGAAAAATAGATAATATCCGCGGGATTTCTCCGTCCATTTTACTGGTCGCTAAATGTTCTATTCGAACAACCCATCGTCAAACTATCGTTTTAAAATTATTGAAATTGGTCACTTCTACTGCTATCTTACTTACTAACTTACTAGCAAACAGGTATTCTGACCCTTTTAATCCATTAAGTCATAACCATCTTTAAACTATCAACTCAGACATAAAATTTATAAAAACTAGGTGAAAGAACCAGCAACAGATGGAGTCAGATGGAAACCCTTTTGCTTTGACCTAATCTAGACATATGAATATGGTTCAGGGCCTCCAGCTCAAAAGGATGGATATGAGACTGGGTTCTTTACAAAATGTTATTATTATTATAAATCTTTAAATACGTGACAAAATGACACATTACAAAACGTTGGTTATAAAGAAATCCAGCACAGAAAGAATTCACATTCTAAAAATTTCCTTTCCTTTTCTTTTATTTTTCATATTCCAAGAGGTAAGAATGAAGTACAAGAAGAAGAAAAAAAATTGAGCTGCAAGGAACGAAGAAAAGGAAAAAAACGAGATTTTATTTTTTCCATATTTGTATGACGAGGAGGAAATCTAATTTGTTGAGTTGCTTGTTTTTCAGAACGTGACAGAAATGGTAAAATAGCAAAATATTTGTCATTTTACAATCAAATTAAAGAAAATGAAAACCTCATTGTCAAGCGAATACATAAAAAAAATGTAGAAGAATTTTTGTCGTGTGGAAGAAGCAGTAGCACTGAGCACTGGCAGGATGTAGCATGACATTCATTTCTAGATTTTCTACTTTATTATTTCATAATTTGATTTAAGGTGATCTAAACATATCCATTTCTTGATTATATGCTTGCCTTTCTCTCTCCTTCTCGATTTTCGTGCTGTTTAGTAACAGCAATCTCATTCGACACACTTTAATTTAGATGTCTGGACAGAATAGTTTATGTTTCACTGCGATTGCATGTCTAACACAACATTTTTCACTTCATGACTTCGTGCTGAAATTTTTCTTTTTGTTCCTTCTTCTTTTCTCGCATAATGAGCATGTGAAAAATGAAGTTGTTACAATAAATCGCTTTGGTTTCTTCCGGGACTATTCATGTTAAAAGGCATTAGAGTTAGTTAGTTAGTTAGTCAGTCAGTAGCTTGTACTACTCAATATTCCACCTACCGTTTATTTAATGTTGTTATTCCTTGTTAAAAGCCATTCACTTGTTTCTTTTTATTTGCACTTTTTATTTTGAAAATACAAAAAGTTTAACAACTTGATGTGTATAATTTTAGGCTGCTTCCATAGATTTAACGAGATTGAAATGAAAATCATTGAAAGACTCAGGGGTGTATTCAAAGGGAGAAGGTTTGGGTCAAAATTCCTCATCGTAGGATCAAGAACACAATTTTCTATTTCTATTCATTCTAACGTGATGCTTTCAGGTTAATTCTATGAATTTTCCATTCGGAAGGCAATCTTGCAACTCTTATCGAATTTTTCACTAAGCTTCAATTTCCTGAAGCAGCCTAAGTATCTTAACTTCCAAAGAAGTACAAATTTGGAAATTACAGGATTTGAACCGATGACATTTAAGTTAAGATACCAAATTTGAGCCAAGTGCCTAGCAGATTACTCCACAGAACCACTTAACTACTTAAACCTGTACTTAACCGAACGAGGCACTTAATATCTGAACGACCCTTGGTATGGACCTGATTATTAATGAAAGAATTTCTAGAATTTCCATTATGTTTAACTATCAAGCCATCTGGAGAGCTTGTTTATCTAAGAATATATCATGCATCTTTACTGCAATCTTGAACACATCCAACTTGATGTTGGATCTTGCAACAACATTAACAGAAATCTCATCCACTAAAATGCATATCCAACATATGAAATTCACCTAATTTATTCCTACAATTTTCCTTCACCAAACATTAATGTTCGTCTTACAAGTTTACAGCCATTACATCCAGGCATCATAAGCTCGAATGAAATTTTTAAAACATAATTTCCAAGTGCTCGTATAACAGAAATTACATCCATACATTCGACTAATATAGGACTCAATAAATTGCATGTTTTTCTTTTCGAATGAACGAAAAAGGGTTAAATTGCTCGCTATTAACAAATGGTTATAACATCACCTCCTCCTTCATGCTTACAATATCAAATAAAAAAAAATTTCTTTCTCAACAATTTTTCATGTCTGTTGAGGGCGTTAAAGGAACATAACCACGAACTGTGATAGGCAACATATTTGCTTAAGTGTCATGCTGTATGAAAGGAATTTTTCTTTTATGGAAACGAAAGGAACAGAAAAATTTTTGTGCTTATCATAAAAAAATTGTTAACATTTTTATGACATAATTCAGTTTGGACATTTATTGAAGTATTTTGATGAAGAAGTTTTGTGAGAATAAAATGAAATATTAGTGGACCATTGAGAACAAAAGTCGACTTGTTTTATTTATGTTCAAAATATTATTTATCTGAATTGTTATGACTTGAAATATAAATGTTATGAAATTTTTAAAATGTGCAAATATTTTTGTCAGAACATTGAAAGGATAAATTGTCAACATGTTTAAGTAATTAAATTATGTGAAATGTTGTGAGCCTGGGCGGGGGTAAGAAATGCTGAAGAATTTAATTTTAAAAGTTTAAACATTTTCATCTTGACATATGTGAATATTTATGAAAAAATTTCGCATTTAAATACCTTAGCACAAAAGAGGGTAAATAAAAGAAGAATGCAAATATCTTTAAAATTGTAAAAATAATTCTGC
Source organism: Chironomus tentans (assembly GCA_963573255.1). NCBI lineage: Eukaryota > Metazoa > Arthropoda > Insecta > Diptera > Chironomidae > Chironomus > Chironomus tentans. Next base: position 29,081,583 of record OY754303.1, on the reverse strand, counting down.
TCTTCAAATTTGATCAGGAGCCGGCTACTCGATATACCCTAACGGTATACCCCCCTAGCACTATGGGGCAAAATGAAAAAAAATCGGACATTCACTTGGTTTTTGGCAATGTTTCAAATATCCATTTCAAAGTTATTTTTTCTTGTAGAAGACATAAAAAGAGACTTGTATGCCAAATTTCAGGTCATTTGGTGCTACTTTCACGATTCTAGGGCTGTTTGAAGTTGAAAAGGGACCAAAAAACTGATTTTTTCATGCCATCTTTGAACTAAGAAATCTCTGCAATGATAAAAGATATTGAAAAACGGGTTTCAGTTCCTAGTAGTGCTATATAAGAGCTTCATTTTGACATATGGCAAAGTTTATAACTTTATAGTTTTGGTACCGGTATGCTAGGAAATGCATGAAAATCATAGGAAAAATGACCTTGGACATGTCGCAATTACCTTAGATGGTCGGGATTCCCTTAAGGATACATACCAACGTGTAGCCACTGGCTTCTAGTTTGCAAAACTGTATAAAGCTTTTCTCAACTCATCGGCGAAAAAAAGTTATGTTGATTTTAGTAAGTCGATCTATATTTGGCCAAAAACTAACTTTTCTGAGAAAAAAATGAGAAGTATAAAAATAAATATGGTTTTTGATGTATTTTAGTCACTTATGCTGTTTTAAGACAAATTGCGAAGAAATTTTCTAAAAAAGTTCAAAATATACCGAGATATAGGGTACATGTGTTCTCTGACGACTTGACCCTTTTTCACCTCACTCAAACAGCTGTAACTTTTACAAGGTGTAATACTTTTTAATTTTGTTTTCTGATTATTATAGCTGATATTAATACCTTTCTAATGATATATTATACTTAATAGTTAGGTATGGTCATGGTCATGAATACGGCCCTTGTTTGTGACCAACCCCAAACTAGTGAAACGCTATTTCTTAATATACTATTTAAAAGCATATTTAGATATTGTATTTAGGTTTTTTATATTTATTTATGATACTTATGACCATTTATACCCAAATTTTGTGTTTTGGAATTTCTTTGCTATCTGTGGGTAGTCTCTTGCTAGCCTCCTAGGAAGTACCCTAGTAGCCTCAATTTTGTCAACAAATCTTGCAACTGAAGTTATTTTACAGACTTTTATCGATTGATCTATGAAATTTATATATGTTCTAGGCAAAATACATATATTTTAGGTACATTACACTGAAAAATTTGGATTTTTGGTAATTTTGTTTGAGATTGGCTTGCGTTGGTCACATTCAATGCACTACCATGGCAACAAGGATGACTATATGTCCAAGTATTATACATTTTTGGAAAGGTATTAACATCAGCTAGCAAAAACAGAAAACAGGATCAAGAAATATTATTCCTATAAAAAGTTCTAAGCTGTTAAGTAGTCTCAAAAACCACCTAGTCGACAACCAACAGAGGCAAAAACGTGGTTTTGATAATTTCAAGCTTATTTTGGTTTCTCATCCATTTTTTTAAGTTCCTATATGACTTTTAATTACTTTTTGCTTCAAATACTTATGAAATATCATCAAAATTTTCAAAACCACGTTTTTGCCTCTGTTGGTTGTCGACTAGGTGGTTTTTGAGACTACTTAACAGCTTAGAACTTTTTATAGGAATAATATTTCTTGATCCTGTTTTCTGTTTTTGCTAGCTGATGTTAATACCTTTCCAAAAATGTATAATACTTGGACATATAGTCATCCTTGTTGCCATGGTAGTGCATTGAATGTGACCAACGCAAGCCAATCTCAAACAAAATTACCAAAAATCCAAATTTTTCAGTGTAATGTACCTAAAATATATGTATTTTGCCTAGAACATATATAAATTTCATAGATCAATCGATAAAAGTCTGTAAAATAACTTCAGTTGCAAGATTTGTTGACAAAATTGAGGCTACTAGGGTACTTCCTAGGAGGCTAGCAAGAGACTACCCACAGATAGCAAAGAAATTTCAAAACACAAAATTTGGGTATAAATGGTCATAAACATCATAAATAAATATAAAAAACCTAAATACAATATCTAAATATGCTTTTAAATAGTATATTAAGAAATAGCGTTTCACTAGTTTGGGGTCGGTCACAAACAAGGACCGATTTCATGACCATGACCATACCTAACTATTAAGTATAATATATCATTAGAAAGGTATTGATATCAGCTATAATAATCAGAAAACAAAATTAAAAAGTATTACACCTTGTAAAAGTTACAGCTGTTTGAGTGAGGTGAAAAAGGGTCAAGTCGTCAGAGAACACATGTACCCTATATCTCGGTATATTTTGAACTTTTTTAGAAAATTTCTTCGCAATTTGTCTTAAAACAGCATAAGTGACTAAAATACATCAAAAACCATATTTATTTTTATACTTCTCATTTTTTTCTCAGAAAAGTTAGTTTTTGGCCAAATATAGATCGACTTACTAAAATCAACATAACTTTTTTTCGCCGATGAGTTGAGAAAAGCTTTATACAGTTTTGCAAACTAGAAGCCAGTGGCTACACGTTGGTATGTATCCTTAAGGGAATCCCGACCATCTAAGGTAATTGCGACATGTCCAAGGTCATTTTTCCTATGATTTTCATGCATTTCCTAGCATATCGGTACCAAAACTATAAAGTTATAAACTTTGCCATATGTCAAAATGAAGCTCTTATATAGCACTACTAGGAACTGAAACCCATTTTTCAATATCTTTTATCATTGCAGAGATTTCTTAGTTCAAAGATGGCATGAAAAAATCAGTTTTTTGGTCCCTTTTCAACTTCAAACAGCCCTAGAATCGTGAAAGTAGCACCAAATGACCTGAAATTTGGCATACAAGTCCCTTTTTATGTCCTCTACAAGAAAAAATAACTTTGAAATGGATATTTGAAACATTGCCAAAAACCAAGTGAATGTCCGATTTTTTTTCATTTTGCCCCATAGTGCCTAGGAGGGCTTAGGGTATACACTAGGGTTACTAAAAAATTATTTTTAATTTTAATTTTTTATTTTGGATACATATAATTATTCATTATTGGTTTACCCTAGGGTGTATCATGGGTATGGCAAAGGGTTTAGCTTAGGTTTACTCTAGTATATGCAGTAGGCCGAACCCCAAGAGTAGTAGTCTGTCTTAGAAATATTTCAGAAGTTTTTTCTACGCTGTTACTTACTCAAGAACGAAAATATTTTTTTGACCACCCAAAGAGACACGTAGCATAAAAATATTTATGAATGTATTGCAAATGTTACAAATTTTTCAAAAATAAAAATTTCTTTTGTTTTAGTTAAATTGCAAAATCTCAAAAACCACCTTCCAACCTAAAACCTTAATGGGGGTTTACTCAACCCAGTGCACTGCCGTTCACACACTCACCCACTCTACATAAATCATCCAATGATATTCTAGCCTAAAAGACACTTTAATCATTTAAAGTACTCTTGTGAGTAAAACAAATCCCAAACTTTTTTCAATATATAATTTTAATCATAATAAAAGTTTTCTCCAATTTAGCTTCAATTACCGCAAGTCATCCACCTTCCCATGAAAAATCTTAAACAAATAAACGAAATCAAGAAATTATTCCCTCTTCAACAAAAAAAGCAAAAGCTTTAATCTTATTCAAAACATAAATAAACACACAATCGTATCTTATCTCATTCTTTCCTTTTCATTGAATTTTCATTTGATGCAAATCGATACAAAAAATTTATATTCTCACTACGTCGCATCGAATCGTCGGATATGAATGTAAACTTTTCCAATAATATAACTTAAGTAAAAGAAAATAAAAGAAGTGAATGAGAGAATGAAAAGCAATTATAGTTCCTCTTCATGTTTTTAGCTAGTTTTTCTTGTTTAATGGCCTGAAATGTTATGCTCATTTTGTCAGGTTGCATACAATTCTGAGAATACAATTGGGTCTAGAAACGGCTTTTTAAAATTTAAATGATAAGAATCACAAAAAAATTACATTTTAACGGTTTTTAAAGATTCAAATTTTAACAGTTTTCTTAAAGTTCTCAACAATTTAAATTTCTAAAAGACGTTATGTTTTATTTTAATTTTTCATTTAAAGTTTTCACTTTTTGTGATGAATTCAATGACTTTTTCAGACATTGTAAGCTGAACGTCTTGTCCTCATGAGGAGTTATATTGATATTTACAATAACTTACGGCACTTCTCCCTCAATAATTTTCACACTTTCAAGGAGATGAAGTTTCTTCCGATTTTTATTAAAGAAGTTTCACACTTTCTCCTTTCTCATAGTTTTTATCTCCTTTTATGTCTGAATATGTACATATTGACACACATAAGCCTTCATTCAGTTTATGAACACATGAGAAATTTATCTTATTTAGTTTATGATCCTACATTAACTAATCTTTACTGATTAAGTTTGATTAAATTGATAACATCATTAATTTTATCACAGACATAAAATTTTAATTGAGTTTTGTTGCGGTTTAGCAAGTTAAAGTTATACCACAAACACTGCCATTATTGTGTGGTTATCAAAAATAATTTTCATTATGAAAGTTGAGACTTGAAAGATGTGAAGTTAATGACTTAATTTTCACACATAAAATGTACATTAAATTTACGTTCGGTACACATTCAAAATAATTAATGATATTTTGATATGCTGTTAAGTGAAAATGACATCATAAAATTACTTTATAATATATTCAACATTCAACAATGATTAATTGTTTTAAGGAAAATTTTCTCCGTACGTTTTATCAAGATTTTTGCTAGCATTCTGCCAAGGAGGGCGGATTTTAATTATTTTTGTATTTTTGAGATACTCTTATGGAATTTACTCTTCGTTGCTGGAATTTGCTATCAACTTTTAATGTTTTATAAAATTTTAATTTTAACGGTTTTGTAAAATTTAAATTTTAACGGTTTTGTAAAATTTAAATTTTAACGGTTTCATGGGTTTCATTAAATTTGAATTTTAACGGTTTTGTGAAATTTGAACCATTTAAAAGATTCGAGAAGAGTCAAAATGTGTACCAAATTTTAGAAATTAAAATTATTTTAAAAAGGGCTCAAAACACCAGTCCTTGATTTTCTTTTCTCGAATGCAGGCAGCATTGTGATGTGGATGGAGTAAAAATTTCCATATGTAAAATGGGATAAACAAAAATTGAATTTCAGTTTTATGGTTTTTGTGTTTGGTTATATTCGAATTGAGATTGAGTTGAATGAGTTGAGAGTGAGAGAAACTTTTCTTTCCTCAAATTCCCATAACCACATTCATGGCATGTCCACATCTAACTCTATAAATGCATGCTGAAGGAAAAGACATTGTAAAGTGTTAAGGGGATATATACGTATATACATGAAAATCACAATGGCAAACTCAATTCCACACACAAAATAAATTGGCTATAACTCGAATAAAATTCGAAGGAAATTGATTTTATGCATGCAAACCAGAATCGAATATGTCTACATGAATGTTTTTTTCCTTTTTTTAAACCCACACCAATATTCATTTCACATCCTGCATCCTCATTTCTTCTTTCTCATTTTATTTCTGCATTAGAAATCCACAGAAAAGAGAATTTTTCATCACTCAACATTTACAAATGTCATATGGATCTTTGATTGTTATAATATTGACTTTGGGAAATTGTATTCTAAACATCCCAGTCCACTGTTGAGGAATTTATTGAAGCTTTATTGAGCATGATATGTTATGGTCATGATATGCATATTGATTATGAGTTTTTTTAACCATTTGTTGCCCTCATGATCTAGATTTGGGAATTTAGGTTTGCATTTTAAGATGAGAAATTTCATTCGTAGTAGATTATAGAGAGAGTGTTGAGTAAAGTTGAAGGCAGTGTTGCTTTATGAGTTTTTATGATGGGTAGGGAACCTAGACGTGGTCCGAGTATGAGTTCTAGAGGATACTTTTCATTTCTTCTCTTTTTGTTGGTATGCTTTTTTGACCCCTCTCCTCCCAAGTCATTGCCAATCCTGATTAGAGAGGGTCTACTTCCTTCCAACTCAATGTAAAATTTTCTTTAATTTGCTGAGTTTTTTAGAACAAAATCGGCTTAAAATTATCTGTTCTCAAAAAAATCTAGCTAGGCCCTGAAAAACGGTCCCAGATATACAGACATTCAGGTAGCATCAGGTAGATCAAATATGATTCAAATTTTTAAGGCCGTTCAGAATCTGAACAGTGGTGATTCTAGTTGCCGTCTGTGCATCTAGCTATCCAGATCAAAGTGTTCATAAAAATAAATATAATAAATTAAAGGCAATTGATCAGATAATTTAATATCATTAAGTGAGTTCATACTACGTAATTCTAACCTTATTAATATTTCAAACGAGTGCTCAAATGTGACATAACATGGTAAAAATGACACCACATTTTCCTGACATTACAATCCTGATATCCACAGTTCATTTTCTTTATGAATTTAAAAAGTAATCTTTTATGGGTTTTGATTTGTAATTTTCCTTCTATATCCTTTTGTCCTTTCATATTCCCCCATTCATTCATATAAAAAGAAAGAAATCAAGCAAGCTGAGCATGCTGTAGTGACAATGTACAATGTACAAGTGTGCAGTGACATCAAAATGTCAAAATGTAGGTGGATTCAATAGAATAAATGTTAAGCACACAATAAAACGTTAAATTTTCTCATTTTCTAGTTATCTATGGCTAGAAAAGTGGAAGGAAGAACTAAATCGGACAGCTAAAGCGCTGATCTTGCAGCTTTGTACATATATGTGAAACAGTAGCACAAGAACTTTAGCTAGTGCCAGTAAAATCAACTCATAAAACATAAAGTGGCACATTCGAACATTAAATATTGTATGTGTGTATTTTATGAACGTGGAGATGAAAATGAAATGAGTAAGTGAGGATGCAAAGGAGAGACAGAGAGTGCAAAAAGTGAGCATCACAATGGCATTAATAAAACGAAAAATAACATCATGAATAATTGAAATGAAAACAACGGAAACAGAAAATGAAGATTAAACATTTCAAAATAATTTATATTCTAATATTTCAAAAGCACATTGTGCCTTAATGCCTGCTTGTTAGTTTTTGGAAAGAGTAAAAAAGTCGTTGAAAAATTTATGAGATTTTGGATGATTCAGGCGCATTCTTCATTATTACAAATTTTTAATCAAGAATTATAATTGACTGTACTTTATCCTTTATCCTTTGATCTTTTGAACGCAAAATCAAGACGGACATGAAAAATGTGAGAAATTTCATCGTTACTACATCTCCATGGAGTCATTCACACATTACGTCATGCAAAAAAACGAGTTTTTGCATCATAAAGTGCAGTGACGTAACGTTATCGTGGTCTTGTTGGTGCAACTAGGCCCTAGTTACTAAGGTGTATGTCTAATTAAGGCAAATTCGAGAATTGGGTTTTTATGGCATAAAAATTGTGTTCTTATTATAAAGTACTTGCTAAAATGATCGGTTTAAATCAGTGGTGCTCAAACTATGCTGAGCGACACACAATTTCTGATTTATAACTGAAATGACCTGATTTCAATTGAAAAATTAAAATAGACACTAAAACAGGGACAAAGCTTGAGCACCATGGTCAGTGGTGCACCAATAACCGGATCTTAAATCTGACCATTTCTTCATGACTAAGAGTATTTGCAAATAATACTGGGTCCTCTTTTCAAAAATTATCCCGTCAACGTCTTATTAAACCAACCGAACATGTTAAATATTACTAAAAATTCACCTCAAAAGACTATTTTATGTTTATTTACTCCTACTTATTTTTCATGTATTTTATTTTAATTTAGGATGTTGCAATTGTGTCGAGGAAGATGTTAAAGGATTTAAAAGAATCACAAAATGACTTTTCATTTCTAATCTCATGAAAGAAAGGATTGAGAATTGAGGGAAGAGTTCCTAAACTGTAAAAGAAGATTTCTTAGGTTTTTAGAAGCTTAAAAGCTTTAAAAACAATTTTTGGTTGCCGCAAACATTTTATAAAATCTCAAAGAACAATAAAAATAATAAAGGATTAAAGTTTAATAATTAATAAGGTGCGAGGAGCATAAAACAGCAAAGAGATTAAGATTTATTTTGTCTTATTCACATAAACGATTTTTCCGCGTTGGAAATTTATTATTTTTGTTCCTCGTGCAGTTCCAAAAAAAATTTTTTCTCTTGGGAAAATTTTATTTTACGAGAAATCAATTTTGTTCTCATCCGAGTGTTTTTGCTACTGCTGATGATGCTACTTCTGATGTATTTTTTTGTGAGTTGGCTGTAGACTCACTGACGCTATCATGTCTGGCGCCATACAATCGTATTGTTGGCTTTTCTCGTGAAAAATCGATTCAATCTACATCTCTGAATCATTTCTCTTCTGTGTTTTCTTGTTTTTTGTGAATGGCAAGGGGGAAAATCTTCTACTTCTTGCCAAATGTTCCTCGCTGTCTTATATTTCAATTTGGCTTCTTTATCATGCAAGCATTATTTCGAAATAAATTTCCTTCTTTTTGGATCTTTCTCCTCAAAGTCGAGCATCAAGGCTTGAAAGAATTTTTTATTCATGAAGATTTTCAGCAATAAATTTTTCGACTATTAATAAAAACTTTCTGTGAATGATAAATCAAATATGTCTAATGGGATTCCCAGTAGTGCCATCGATTTCGATCATTTTTGAATATTTCCAGATTTTTCAATTTTTTAACTGAAAAGGGTATGGAGATCCATAAAGTATGACTAGAAATATTTGATGGTTTTGCTGCTACCTTACTAGATTTTTGTAAATATTTTGTTATATGCTACTAAAAACCATCCTCGTGAGATTCATTTAAAACTCAAAAAATTGAAAACCGTTTATACTTTGCTATATGAATTTCAATAGTTCCTTGATATTATACAATTACGTATGTAAACCTGGAGATTGGGTATAAACCCATCTCGTAAGGAAAATCTTCTTCAAATTTCTCAGAAAAAAGCTTTCTTTAATTGAGTTATTTTGAATTTGGACGTTATTTTTAAAGGACCCTCCAAAAATGTACTATTATTTCTAATAGAAGCGTAGCCAAAAAATAATTTTAAAAGGAGGATGAATATTTTTTTTTCTATTTTCGTAGGGTCTGGTTTTTTTCCTCACTTCTACCTTTTACGCCTTTGAATAAACTACATGTAACACCCAAAAAATGATCAAAAAAATCTCCTTAATACCAAACAAATCTCCAAGAAAGTCAAAGAAAGAAAATAATTTAAGACGAAGCTCCACTAATAAAACATTATGGATAATTAACTTTATTCAAATTGTTTGCTTTTTTGATGATTAATTAAAACTTCAAAAGAATGGCTTTATCTGGGTGAAAATGATAGAGGAAAAGGGGAAATAATGAATGAAAGGCGGCCGTTCCATAATTTTCATGAAAATGAATCAAAAAAACTTTTTCAATTTAAACACAACTGCGGAAATTAATTTTTGGAAAATTTTCACTCGTTCTCCGCAGCAGCGGCAATGAAAAATATTTTTTTGGATAAAATAATAATAAAAATTGAAATGATAATCTCTCGTCCTTTATCAAAAAAAGGCAGTAGCAATCACAGTAGTAAAGAATTATTTTCAATTTATAAATGTTTTGCTGCTTGTTCAGGCACTGCCAGCAATAACGGCAGTAGAGTATGAAAGATTCATTTTTATCTTTCAAAAAAATAAAACAAAAATAATTTCTCATTTTTTTCTTTACTTTCTTTTTTGTATATGTGAAGCTCCGTTGATTCTGATGCGGAAGTCTATATGAGATGAACGAGAAAAATCGCAATATCATCCAAATTTATTGCATAAAAAAGGCAATAAAATTATTAACTTATTGCTTGCTGTTTTGCTGCTTCAAGGAGAGGATTTTGTTTTGCTTCAGATAATAAAATGAGTTGTTTGGAACTCTCAAGTTAATCTGTGTTAAGAGCGAATTTCCTAAGATGATGCAACTTTGAGATACATATTACGAGGGATATGGTCATAAATTTTTAGTGGGGGGTCTAGTCTCTCAAGGAGGAATCTGAAATCTTTTTATCATAAATTTTTATTTTTTGGAGGGGTTCAAAACATTTTTCCATACAAATTTTAATCTCGAATGTGGAGTCTGGACCTCCTTGGTTCCTGCCTGACTACGTTCCTGCAAAATATTGAATCTAAAATTTAAGAATTTAGTTTAATTTTGGTCTTTGTTCACATTTTTAAGAAAAATTGCAGTTTTCCGTCAAAAATGGTCAAAAGCTAGTTCAGAGAAAATTAGGTAGGGTGAAGTCTTAAGCTAGTATACATCTAGTAGGAACGCAAATTAACAAAGAAGAGAAAAAATTCATATTTCTGGCTACAACACAGACTCCTTGATGCTTCGTTTTAAACCACAAACAATCCATAATCCACACATCCGTAGTAAAATCTCCAGCAAAAGACAAACCAAACTCCCAAATTCCTTTCATCTCCCAAAAATATGCTCCAACTAAGAAACTTTCTTGAAGATTACTTAATTTTTTATTTAAAATGAGATTGCTGTAAACATTGCCATAAATTTATATCGTATAGACACATAAGACTTGCTTCTTCTGTACATTCATGCACACATACATTAAGATTCTATATGATTTTGTGCTTTTTTCAATTTCACAGCATGCAATGATATCTTTGAGATGGAATTTTGACGGAATAACAGTCATTTATCATTTGAAAATTATTAAGTTAATTGGAGTTGCTGACTCACTTATAATTATTGAATTTAAGTGAATTAATTTTTCATTTCAGTACTAAAATTTTTGTAGTAAAGCTTTGACAAAATAATTTGAGTAAAACTAAGTATAAACTGCCTCCAACCCCACTCAATATTCATGTCTGAAAAAATAAAAAAATAATAATTCAAAAGAAAGAAACAACTTCATCTTATGAACTGTTATCTGAAAATATTGAAAGATATAGCCAGTGTTGATCTATAGATTCAGCTAGGGGCGAAGGGTTGGTGTCCAATTTTTTATTTTTTTTAAAAAATCACTATAATATAACATGTATAAGTTTTCAACATTTTTTGTAAAAAAATAATTTTTCGATTGCTTGGCAACTCTAAAATTGAAAATAATTCAAATATGAGAACCAATCCGTTTGACTCATATCAGTTCCTTGGTATATAAATCTCATAATTCCAATTAAATACTCAAGATGAGTTAATTCGGATTTATCAATGAATCAACAACCAACCATTATTTTTTGGCGACCAAAGAATCAATTCATATTGAACTAGTCTTCTAAAGATTCTCCTTCTAAATGCCTTTATTTAATATTTTTCAATGATGGAGCATATCAGCCAAAAGTGACAATTTCAACACTGTCTACAACCATCTGTATAAAGTAAAATGTCAAATAATAATCTGAAGAACTAAAATCACTAACAGTGCCAACAGCAAGTAAATATTCATCGACCCCTGACTTTACAATTTTGATTTTCAATATTCTTATTCTTAATATATATTCCAATATTTTCCATAAGAAAATGCATATTAAAGCATAAGTTTTTCAATTTTCCCCATCCCTTCCACAGAACAGGAACAAAGCCAGTCGGAAAAGATATGAAACAGTCACAGAAGATAATTTGACAGCCCGTAAAAAAAGTATAGGAAAATCAGCAGATGTCACAATCTAGTCAGCACATGATAAATTGTGAAAATTAGATTTCTGTCTTTATTGGAGGTACATTAATTTCCACCCTTACTTGCTCCTCTTCCTACTCTTCCAAGAAATGAAAATATTCCTCTATCATTTAACATTTTGTAAATATTCCGGAAAATGATTAATTTTCAGGAGATTGTCGCTTGTCTTTTGACAGTGAAAAGTAAATAAATAGAGACTGAAAACGAGAAAGTTTTCAATTTTAAATTAGATATTATCAATCTCGAGTATCTTGGCTCTTTTTTAGAGGCATTTATCATTTCGAGTCATGCTCATGCACCGTCAAATGAAAAATCATTTTCCTATTCATTGAATTTAGTCATTACTCAAAAGTTTTCTGATTAATAAAATTTATTTAATTTATTTTCTATCATTTGATAAATTGTTGCATTTTTCGATGAGCTGGATGTCTGCTGTGATTGATAGTGCTTGATTTTAGGTACTTTATAATTTTGTCAATTAAAGTTTGTGCCTGAGTAGCACACTAATGATAGGAAGCTAGTTCAATTCAAATTTCATCTAAAATCAGTTAAATTCAGCTGTTTTATGAAGTCAAATATATTTTTATGACCATATAGTACTCAGAATTGACCAAGCCGTTTCCAAATAAATTTCTCTGGATTCTTTAATAAATTTATAAAATATTAATTTTTATGAGGAAAATTTTCACGCAAAATTACACACATAATTACGATAATTTTTAATACTTTAATGATTTTTCACACAATAATCCCATAATAGTTGTACATATTTCGGTCCATAAGCTACATTTATTGCGATCAGAATGGAAAAAAATCGCATTAAATATGAACAATGGCATTAAATCATCTAAACAGTAATGTAAAGCAATGTAACATTTTACATACAATATTATTAAATGAATGAGAGAATTGATTGAATGGTTTGAACTTCCTGGTAGATAATAGATTCTTTTTTTTCCAGGATGATTGGAACATGTCAAGATGTTTTGTAGGATTTTGAGAGTTTTACGAGTACTCACAACCTATGGTCGACTTCTCGGCCTACCTTAAAGTATACACTACCCTTGAGGTTACCCTAGGAGTATAGCCTAGTATAATCCAATGTAACTTTAGGGATATAGTCTGGATTAGCCAATGTAATTCTGCCCCTAATGTAATTCTGGTATATATGAGTTACAGGTATATACCGAGCAACTAAAACTGTTTAAAATACAATTCAATTGAGTGACTATTGTTTGAGAATCAATGCTCTAAATATTGTGTATTAGAAGAATAAAATCAATCCCTGAATCAATCTCATAAGTAAATGAGCCTTAAGTAGAAACACAAACTTTCCACATTTAATCCTCGTATTCACATGGAAGATATCATCGAAAGGGAGAGAAAGAGAAGCATTAATTTAATATTATTTATATTCATAACAATAATAAAGTATAAATATCTACATAATATTTTAAACTGCACGATATTACATTCACACCCCCGCTGAGAATTCTCGCACAACAATTTTTTTTGTTGCTTGTGCTTAACATTCCATTCTGTTTGTATTCACGATTAAATGTAATCAATTTTTGGTCTATGCTCTCCCCGCACCCATCCATTGTCGAATTGTTAAAAGCGAGTAGCAAGAGTCTCATTTACAGTTGATGTGTTTAAATGTCCTTTTGAGCGAAAATTTAATTAAAACGCTAAATGACATTTTGATGTAAAACGCATAGGCATCATGAATGAGCAATAATAGCAATGCAATATAAAAAGCTGCAGTGTAAAAGCCGCTTTATTTCGTTGATAGTGGATTAAAAATTAAATAACATACAGAATAAAAAAAAGTGAATGTGTGTATTAATATACAATAGGAGTATGCCAGCATTGCGTTAAAAAAATGCATTATTTTATTTTCCATAAATAAAGTGTTATTTATACACAAACAAACAGGCATTGGGACATTGTTACGAAATTGTTTTCACTTTATTTATTTACAAATGAATTATTAACTTGTGATGAATTGAGTGAATGAAATGAAAATGAGTCACATTTTTTGGGGGAGGGGGTTGATAATCATTTTTATTGTGATTTTTTTAGTACCTCATTTATTTTAAAACTGTCATTTGCAAACATTTAAATAATCTAATTGACGAATTTTTAATCGAAATTTTTGACATGCAATAGCAATTGTTGTGTAAGTGCTAATAAAAATATTAATTACATAAAATTTATTTACAGCAATGACCTGATCGAGACATGTTGAAATGTTGACCGTTTGTTACGTGACGGTTCCATTGGTTTTAAGTCAAAGTATCAATGCTAAATAAATTACTAAATAAATTACAAATACATGATTAAGTGTACTTTCCACTTGGCCACCATGTGGTCAACATTCCGATGTATGCTGATCGGGTGCAGTCCATTGAAGAAAATCAAATTTTTTAACTTCACGGCTTAATGATGCTTGCTATTTTTGTATCCCACTGATAAATGTATTGCAGTACTTTGTCGTCATTTGTGAATTACTCCATTAGGGGTCGTTCATTTATTCCATAACGCGGAACAGCGACTTTTTAGACCCCTTTATCCCCCTCGTTACAAATTTTGAAAAAAAAAATTCTTTAGTTTAGCTTGCTACAAAATCTCAGACTCCTCCTCCCCCCTGAAAAGGAAATGTAACATTTTGGTTCAAAAATGAACTATTTCAAATTTTGATTCAAGTTTTCTTAACTGATTGCTTAAAACATTTAGAACGTTTCCAGAACACAAATGAACAATGATCCAAAAAATTTCACAAAAATTAAAATTCCTTCCCATTAAAATCAAAAATTTTGGGGGAATAAAAAATCTCAGAAAAACAAACACGAAAAGTTTAAATAATGATAATTAAATTAAATTTCATGCTTATCCGTAGACGAGAAAAGGAAGAATATGGAAAAGTAAAATATTTCACACAAAACTGCCAACTGTGCTTCCTTTTTCTCAGACATTTCCCGAAACGATTGTTGTTCTTTCCCTCTCACTTTCTCTTTCGACTAACTCCCCCTTTATTTTCTAATTGTTATTAAGAATAATTAAGGTCGTGATAATTTTATTAAATATCATTCATTCCCTTTAATTTATTCATTATGGTGGTGGCGATGGAATGAGGATGTTCCCCTTCATTGTTTTTTTCGTCTTCTTTTTTTGAAGAACTTTTTTCACATTCATTATCTAATTATTCATATTTATGATGAAGCCATTGTGCGGCGGCTACAAAATTTCACAAAGAACAAAAAGTTTTTTTTGTTTGATGAAAATAAGAATCCCTGCTGATTGCAAAATGAGATGCATGAAATTATTTTTAATGCTGTGTTGACAGAATTTCTCCGTACTAGGCATATTTATTGATAACCTCTGTTAAGTCGTCTGCGGATAAACATAAGGGGCTTGAAAATTAAAAAAAGAATTTTAAAGATGAGATTCTTAGGTTAATTGCGGAGGGGATGTCTGTTGCTTTATTTGAGTTTATAGGGCACAATACATTAAATAAGTAGGCAACCTTCACAATGGATTTGGTGAAAGCTGGAAAAATAGCTAAAGGCTGCTTACGATACCTTGAGTCTTGTCAAAGAAAGATCAATAAGTTTTTGAACCAGCAAGAATTTAAAAAAACTAAAATAACAGCCTAAAATCTTTCAAAAAGTTCGAATCTTAAATATCCAGTATTTCAAAAATAAATCTTCAATTTTCATCACAAAATTCCCAATTTAATTTTAATTGATTCACATCCTCACATCCAACTATCATAAATCAATCAGATGCAATACGAAAATGATATATTTAACACAATAAAGTTCTAAATTACGTACACAAAAGCTCGTATCGATTTCAGTAATGTGTTTGACTCTAAATTGAATCCTCATCCTCGCATGAGAAATTGAGACATTCTCTATGTGTCGAATGCAATGTAGATGTTGCCATCAATTAGCAATTCAAATGAACAATCAATTCCGTCTTTAACATCACAATGCCAAGTAAGCTTATACGTTTATGAATAAGTTGAGGATTTTAATTCTCTTACATTTCATGCGTTGCCTTTCGTGAACTTCCTTGACTTTTCACTTTTGTAGCTTTAATAGGGGAAAGAGTTCATTTGAATGAAAAGGTTCTGAGTAAATTTTGAGGGAATATTTTGTGCAATGATTCATTATGCATAACTTTGATTTGAGGTTGATATCTTTTGACAAATGTTGCTGCTTAACGGTCATTTAAAATTCAAAGTTTAACGGTTTTTGAACATTTGAAATTTAAGTGTCAAAATTCTGACATGAAATAACGCCATGATTATCAACAATATTAATAATATATATTTCTTCTAAACCAGTCGATGAGCCAGAAACTTGATAGCGCCGAGCCATTGATATAGACTTTCTACTACTTTTTCTGTCTGGTTACACCTATATCGTTACCTACTCAGCCAAAAAATAAGAAAAGCTACAAATTTAATAAATATTCCATCAAATCTATAAACCCCTTTACCAAACATCCACACCCATCCAAATTTCAAATAAAAATCAAAAAAATCAATCACTTAATCAATTTGTGAGGTGTTTATGCGATTATTCACACAAATGCGTTCATGGATTTTGATGTTTATCAGCGAACAATTTCCCCAGTTATTATTAATTAACAGCACTTGACGCACCTTGAAAAAAAACAATTTAAAGGAACTTTAAGGAAAGAAAAATTGTATTTAAAGGTGAAGCATAAAGGAGGTCATTAGTCATGGGCCATGAATTTTCATTCATTAGTGTGAGCATAGAACAAAGCGGAAATGTTTACGTGTAAAAATAATTTCAAGCTAAATCGCTAAAAATCCAGCTGACTCCTTTTAATCATCATTCAACACTAAAACATTTCCTTTCTACTCATTCAACTTTCCTGAGAGAATGAGCACCGAAAAGTCTACAAAAGAGGGCGAAAAGAAAGGAATTGACGCATGACAATAAGTAGGAATGAGAGCGGCACAGTAATAAAAGAGAAAGAGATTCAAATGTAACAAAAATAAAGAATTATCATGCGAGTGAAATCAGCACGTTGTAAAATGAAATTTTAAAGCTAACTTATCATTTATGCCCTTTTATGCTTTAAAATTTTCCCCTTATTTCCTCATTCGCATTCTCAATTGTTTTAAATCGTTCCTCGTTCCTTGAATCGATAAATTTTACATTTACATGTATGGAAATTGCTTTAAAAAAACTGCAACATAACATAAAAATAAATTATCGAGATAGAGACGGTACGAAAGGTTGAACTTTGCTGAGCTTGCTCCATTTGTTTTTGTTTGTTGAACGATTCTTTTTTGTGTTCTTCTGTTTTACTATCAACGAAAATTTTCTTCTTCACTTGCTTTTCGGTTGATTCCTTCTTTATCTGCCTTTTGATTTTAGTTTTATTTTTATGGACGAGACTATTTTTGGCTTGGATGAATAAAGTGGTTGTTGAAATTGAGATGTTAAAGTAATTTTTAAGGGAATAGAAACTAGAGCTATCAGTTATCTTCTCTAGAGTTATGAGTTATGTTTATCCATATTTAGATGTGGATGCAATATCGTGAGGCAAGATGAAGAGACTCGGTGGCAGTTTCGTCGGCTCTTAATTGCAGTGATCATGGGTTCAAGACTCAGTCTGGGAAATTTTTCCCCCGTCGTTTTCGAATTACATAGATGAACTGAAAATGAATATCACAGCATCGGAGTGATTCGAATCCCACTCTATCGTGAGATCTGTCTCTTTTGGGAATCGAACCCACGTCCTCCCAAAAGATGGTTTTCGTTCGGTTGCCTAAAGACTCGTCCATAATGACCCTACTCTTAAACTGACTGATTCTTCTACATATGGCTCGATATAGGAGCGTATTCAGGGGGTGGGGTTCTTGATGGCTCCAACCAAGCTCCAGCAACCTAACTGAATATCAGAAATCTCACTGAATCAAATTTCAAGAAACTAAATCAATTTTTTGGGCTCTATCAAAACTTTTGAGAAATTTCTAGCTACGCCACTACTCAGGCTCGATGCCCCAGATTTTATTCTGCTTAGTCACCATGATGGTCATTTAAGAATCCTTCATAAATAATGTCATTAGAAAAACTAAAATTAGGTCCTCTTCCTTCTCTTTATTTCAAAATCGAGAACTTATTCACGCTAATGTTGGACGGTTAGTCAGAAAATTTTTCGATTAAGGGAGGAATTCACCAATGCTAAATTGTGCACTTAATATAAGCACATCTGAACGATTTAAGAATTCACCCTGGAATTTGCAAATATTCCATTCCTCACCATAATTTGATTTGTTTAGCTAATATAGCTAATATTAATTAATAATAGTTGATTTCATTATCCATTTCCATTCCCTTTCTAACCCCAATCAATACCATAATTTTAATTATTATCTTTTTATTTCATCACCAACTCAATCAATTCCCCTTTTCAAGCACATAAGTAATGAAGAGATGAGGAAGAAGCAGAGACAAAAAAAGGCACTGAAATCAATGTTCAATGATGTTTATCACTTCATCATAAACTAAAAATCATTAACAAACGGAACATGTGTATAAATGTGTATCATACAGAACAGTCTGATGCCAGAATGCCATTTTCACATACGTACAAGTGCCTTTCATTTCATCGAACAGCAATTAACTTGCATATGAGAGAGAATCACACATAAATAAAGATAAAAAATTGAATTTATATTTTACTTGCCATGTCACATATGATGACAATATTATCGATAGATATGACTGTACATGCTTAGTGCTATAATCATTAAAAACACTCATTAGTTGTTGAGATGGAAATATTTTTTTATTCATCAATACGATTCCTCTACAAATGTTTGGCATAAGACATTAAGTACAATCGAAATACAATTGGATTTTTTTTCCTTCTCTGTGTGCTTGTAAAAGGACTGAAAATGATGATTGGATATGAGAAATTATTGGAAATATCATAAATTGTTTTATTATCTGATTATTAATTAAGAGATTATAATTTATGTCAGTTTCATGTTATTTGAAGACAATTGAATCATTTGTAGTATGCTTGGCATGCTTGTTTTGTATTTCGATTGTAGTTTTGTGATTTCTGATGTTATTGTCTATTGATTTATGTCCTGCCTTGGGGATCTTAAGAACAATGAAGGATTGTTAATTAGGCAATTTTTTGACATGATAGTGCTGTGTATACATTTTGAATTTTGAACAGATGAGTAGGTTTTGTGAAAGTTTGGATGTTTTTAATGAAAGAAGCTACTCAAATATCAAAGGTAGGGATAATTTAGGTGTGAGTAACAATGCAAATGTGATGTAAGTTAGAAACTAACAGAAAGAATAGAGAAAGTTTTAATAAATTTTTCATTTCACCAATGGATCTCTGTATGCCTTTGCCATGAAAGTAGGACGTATGGTAGCATAATTTAGCTTCTTATAGTAAGCAGGCTTGCACAGTACCGGGGCAATACTTGAACTGTTTTCAAGCATTTTAAATTTTGAAAAGTCGTTAAAATTTGAATTTCAAAAAGCCGTTAAAAAATTGAATTTTAAAAAGCTAATGATTTGTGTCAAATTTCGAGATGAAATCTACTCATCGCTAGTTAAGCCTTGCGCGCTGCTCTATATCAAGATGTGTCCTTCGGGTCTTTTGACTATTGAAGTAAAGTAGCAGTGATTTAATATATGTTAGATAAAACAACAATTTTTTTTTCTCTTTCCCTTTCACCAAGGATCATCCAATAAGACAGTCTGAGAGAACTTATCGAGACAGTAAACTTTAACTTCACCTTCCTCATAAATTCCCTATAAATCTCAACTAATAAAAGTAAACTGTACGAATGAGGATAAAATTTATGACTCTAACAAGTTGCTCAATTTGTCTCACTCATTCACTTACCATCTCCAATGTCACTTTCCTTTCTTTTCTATTTCGTTTTTTTCTCTTCCTCACTTGCAAATTATTTGCAACTCGATTTTCATATAAAACGTGAATAAAATAGAAAATTCATGTGGCATTCGCATAGAATGAAAAAAAAAACATTTTCACATTTTTCCTCCTCATCTTATTGCCGTAAGGCGTCTTCTATCAACATGAGAATTTATAAGGAATTATTGTCACGCAAAATATTCTTTGTCAAAGTTGTCATAAAAGAGAAAGAGACGAGAAATGGAGAAAAAATTTAGTGAAAAAAATTTTCTTTCTCAACAACGAATTTAAATAAGCCAAAAATAAAAATTATTCTCATATCGATAGTTCACAAAGGAAAGCAGATGAAATATTTTATGAGAATTTTTTTTCGAGTTTAGACGGAGCAAAAAATTTGACTGTCTAACATCCTTTGAATATTTATGTTTTTCTGCCTTCTTTTATGAGTTTTTCTTTCCTTTGATTTCATAAAAGTTTTTCACTTCTTTGCCTTCTTTCTTTGATTGAATATGGAGGATATTTATTGAATAATAAATAGGAAATTAAATTCACAAGGAAGAGCTTATTGAAAAGATTTGGAGAAAATTTTCTAAATTTTATTAAAAATTTTAAAAATATGTTGATCAGTAGAGAAAAAGAAGTAATATTCTATAATAAAGCAGTGATGTAGTAAGAGGATAGATTGGCCGAGAAGTCATAAACTCTCATATAAAGGTGCATAAGCTTTAAGATTTGACCCCAAACGATGAAAATCCTTGCAACAACACTATACGAAAGTAGCTCAAAAATTATCACGTATTCATAAAAAAGATTAGAAACAAAAAGTTGAAAATTAACGGTAGAAAAAATTGCAAACTCGACTTTTAAGTAATTTTTAGATAAAATAAGTATTTTTTTGGGTTATTGTTAATCGAAAAAAAATTGGAATACACTAACTTCGACCTCTGCTGAAAACACAATTCGTTTTGAACAGACTCGTTTTGTACTTTTAAAATATAATTTAATACCAAACATTATTTTAAGCTATTGCTTGATAAGGAAATTGAAAATTTCTGTCTTGTCAGGGTTTGGAGACTGAACCGATATCATATAATTCTAAGCATTTCTATGTGATATAATGTGATGTGAAGGATCTGAAGTAAGTAATATTTGTATCTCATTTGCAAGATTCTATACAAATAAATTAAAAAATTCAAAAAAAAAAAACACGATGTATAGATCACACCACAAACTTCCACGTGGCGAGCTACGCTCGCCAACGGCAATAACCTATCCAAAGGCGAGCTACGCTCGCCGGTTGATATCGATCCAAAGGCGAGCTACGCTCGCCAGTTGATACCGATCCAAAGGCGAGCTACGCTCGCCAGTTGATATAGATCCCAAGGCGAGCCGTAGTTTATGACACAAAGTATTCTATAAATTTTTTATCACTTCACCGTAAATTATTCCCGTACTGTACATACGGCTTGGGAAAATTTTCACGCCTTCACTCCGCTTCGCTACGTTCAGGACGTAAAAATTTGTGAGCTTCGCTCAACCTAGTCCGAACTGCGTTCGAACTATTTATATTCGAGCTTCGCTCGAATTTTTGTGATTAAACTCTAAAGTTTTTTTGTATATTCGAAGTCTCGTTCGAACTCCGCTAGTATGATTGTTTATAGATCACAGGGGTTGTCGGATCTCGCTTCGCTCGTCCGACTGTTTATAGATTACAGTATAAAAAAATAAAATTTTCTCACATATCCTCAGTCTTCTAAGGGCTTGGGAAAATTTTTTTTTTCGGACTTCGTCCGAACTATTACATTTGAGCTCCGTTCGAATTTTTTATTCGTCCGACTGTTTATAGATCACAGGGGTTGTCGAATCTCGCTCCGCTCGTTCGACTGTTTATAGATCACAGGGGTTGTCGAATCTCGCTCCGCTCGTTCGACTGTTTATAGATCACAGGGGTTGTCGAATCTCGCTCCGCTCGTTCGACTGTTTATAGATCACAGGGGTTGTCGAATCTCGCTCCGCTCGTTCGACTGTTTATAGATCACAGGGGTTGTCGAATCTCGCTCCGCTCGTTCGACTGTTTATAGATCACAGGGGTTGTCGAATCTCGCTCCGCTCGTTCGACTGTTTATAGATCATAGGGGTTGTCGAATCTCGCTCCGCTCGTTCGACTGTTTATAGATCACAGGGGTTGTCGAATCTCGCTCCGCTCGTTCGACTGTTTATAGATCACAGGGGTTGTCGAATCTCGCTCCGCTCGTTCGACTGTTTATAGATCACAGGGGTTGTCGAATATCGCTCTGCTCGTTCGACTGTTTATAGATCACAGGGGTTGTCGAATCTCGCATAATTTTCATATACCAGGGGGGGAGGGATTTTCCAATTTTTTGAATTTTTTTCAGTCGAAATTTTCAAAAATCATAGCAACCTTTGAATTTCACATTTTGTATGGAAAGAAGGTTTTTTGCTTTTTCAGAAGCAACGGCTATTCCTACCATGCCCAAAATCTAATCAGTTCTTCTGTAGGGCGGCACGGATCGATTGCAAAAAAACTAGAAGTTTCAACGATGTCTCGTTTTGGATATTTCTTGCTGATTAACTTGTTTGCTTGTTTGCTTGCTTACAGAAAGTGTATTTTGCGATTTTCTCGACAATGCCTCAACTAATTTCAATTCCGTTTTTTGAACATGATGTAGAATTTCAGGCACAAACTTTTCTGCATTGAACATTTTTGGCTGTTTTACCTCTCTTTCTCACAAAATACGAAAAACTGATTTCTTAATCTGAGCAAAATTATTAATTATTAATTTACGTGGGAGCTTAAAATAAAGATCTTATTATGATAGATTTTATGTCAAAAACTTAATTTAACTTGATTAAATCCTTATATGGAAATTTAATTTTGAAATTAGCTCAAAAATGACATTTTTTTCGAATTTTCAACTTTGGGACCCCCATAGACCCCCTTCAAGTCAACTAAAAAATTCCAGCCAATTCCAGATTTTCCAAATCTCAAAGTATAATGTCGCATTTTTTCTCATTTTAAATCATAGTAGCATACAGTGTATACGGCTTGGGAAAATTTTCACGCCTTCACTCCGCTTCGCTACGTTCAGGACGTAAAAATTTGTGAGCTTCGCTCAACCTAGTTCGGACAACGTCCGAACTATTTCTTACTTACATGGATCACAGTAGAGTCGAGCTTGAGCTACGCTCGCTCGACTTGTTAAGAATCACAGTTTTACATGGATCACAGTAGAGTCGAGCTTGAGCTACGCTCGCTCGACTTGTTAAGAATTACAGTTTTTACATGGATCACAGTAGAGTCGAGCTTGAGCTACGCTCGCTCGACTTGTTAAGAATTACAGTTTTTACATGGATCACAGTAGAGTCGAGCTTGAGCTACGCTCGCTCGACTTGTTTAGAATTACAGTTTTTACATGGATCACAGTAGAGTCGAGCTTGAGCTACGCTCGCTCGACTTGTTAAGAATCACAGTTTTACATGGATCACAGTAGAGTCGAGCTTGAGCTACGCTCGCTCGACTTGTTAAGAATTACAGTTTTTACATGGATCACAGTAGAGTCGAGCTTGAGCTACGCTCGCTCGACTTGTTTAGAATCACAGTTTTACATGGATCACAGTAGAGTCGAGCTTGAGCTACGCTCGCTCGACTTGTTTAGAATCACAGTTTTACATGAATCACAGTAGAGTCGAGCTTGAGCTACGCTCGCTCGACTTGTTAAGGATTACAGTTTTTATATGGATCACAGTAGAGTCGAGCTTGAGCTACGCTCGCTCGACTTGTTAAGAATTACAGTTTTTACACGGATCACAGTAGAGTCGAGCTTGAGCTACGCTCGCTCGACTTGTTAAGGATTACAGTTTTTATACGGATCACAGTAGAGTCGAGCTTGAGCTACGCTCGCTCGACTTGTTTAGAATCACAGTTTTACATGGATCACAGTAGAGTCGAGCTTGAGCTACGCTCGCTCGACTTGTTAAGGATTACAGTTTTTATACGGATCACAGTAGAGTCGAGCTTGAGCTACGCTCGCTCGACTTGTTAAGAATTACAGTTTTTACACGGATCACAGTAGAGTCGAGCTTGAGCTACGCTCGCTCGACTTGTTAAGGATTACAGTTTTTATACGGATCACAGTAGAGTCGAGCTTGAGCTACGCTCGCTCGACTTGTTTAGAATCACAGTTTTACATGGATCACAGTAGAGTCGAGCTTGAGCTACGCTCGCTCGACTTGTTTAGAATCACAGTTTTACATGGATCACAGTAGAGTCGAGCTTGAGCTACGCTCGCTCGACTTGTTAAGATTTACAGTTTTTACATGGATCAGAGTAGAGTCGAGCTTGAGCTACGCTCGCTCGACTTGTTAAGAATTACAGTTTTTACATGGATCACAGTAGAGTCGAGCTTGAGCTACGCTCGCTTTTAAAATTCAAATTTTCTAACGGTCAAAATATATTTGAAAATTTTCCGTGTTTTTAATGCACTTGAAAATCATTAGTTATAGAATTATTAACAATTTTTGCGGTGAATTTTCATACATTAAAATGGTTTGTCATTTAACGGTTTTTAAAAATTCAAAATTTCTAACGGTCAAAATATATTTGAACATTTCCCGCATTTTTAATGAACTTAATGAATGTACTTAATGAACTATTATTATTATTATAATTAACAATTTTTGAGGTAAATTTTCATATAATAAAATGGTTTGCCATTTAACGATTTTTCAAAATTCAAATTTTTTAACGGTCAAAATATTTGAAAATTTTCCCACCAAAATATGTTTCAATCATCTACAGCCTCTAAGTCCAATAAAAACGAGATTCAGTAATGATCTATAGCCTCTATGTCCAGAAAAACAAGATCCAGTAAACATCTACAGCCTTTATGTCTAATTAAACAAGATCCAGTAAACATTTACAGCCTATATGACCAATAAAATATGATCCAGTAAACATCTACAGCCTCTATGTCCAGTAAAAATATGATCCAGTAAACATCTAAAGCCTCTATGTCCAGTAAAAATATGATCCAGTAAACATCTACAGGCTCTAAGTCCAATAAAAATATGATCCAGTAAACATCTACAGCCTTTATTTCTAATAAAAATAAGATCCAATAAACATCTACAGCCTCTATGTCCAATAAAAATAAGATCCAGTAATGATCTACAGCCTCTATGTCCAATTAAACAAGATCCAGTAAACATCTACAGTCTTTATGTCCAATAAAAATAAGATCCAGTGATGATCTACAGCCTCTATGTCCAGTAAAACGAGATCCAGTAAACATCTACAGCCTCTATGTCCAGTAAAAATATGATCCAGTAAACATCTACAGCCTCAATGTCCAGTAAAAATATGATCCAGTAAACATCTACAGCCTCCATGTTCAATAAAATAAGATCCAGTAATGATCTACAGCCTCTATGTCCAATAAAAATAAGATCCAGTAATGATCTACAGCCTCTATGTCCAATTAAACAAGATCCAGTAAACATCTACAGCCTATATGTCCAGTAAAACGAGATCCAGTAAACATCTACAGCCTCTATGTCCAATAAAAATAAGATCCAGTAATGATCTACAGCCTCTATGTCCAATTAAACAAGATCCAGTAAACATCTACAGCCTATATGTCCAGTAAAACGAGATCCAGTAAACATTTACAGCCTCTATGACCAATAAAATATGATCCAGTAAACATCTACAGCCTCTATGTCCAGTAAAAATATGATCCAGTAAACATCTACAGCCTCAATGTCCAGTAAAAATATGATCCAGTAAACATCTACAACCTCTATGTTCAATAAAATAAGATCCAGTCATGATCTACAGCCTCTATGTCCAATAAAAATAAGATCCAGTAATGATCTACAGCCTCTATGTCCAATTAAACAAGATCCAGTAAACATCTACAGCCTCTATGTCCATTCAAATATTTTTAAGTGAAATTCACGTTACGTAATTTTACGTAACGTAAGGATTTTACGTAACGTAAACAAAAGTGTTATAATTTTTATAACAATCTTTTTCATGCTGTAACTTTTTACAGGAACCTCTAAAGTACCAACATAGCGGATATTAAATGTAGATCCTGATTTGATCTTTCATTTTATGCCTATTTCAAGGCTTGAAATGTTAATTCCAGTGCGGAATCAAAAAAGACGCAACTGTCATAAAAAATCATGTTTTTTGCATTTTTCGGTCACTAAATGGACATAAAGTTCGGATATTATTTAGCACAAAATGGTTTTAAGGTACGGCCTATCGTATCAGATACAAGAAATTGTATGAAAGTCACCGCATAAAAAATTTTCCATACAAATTTTTGGTTTTTAACGGTTTTTTGCGTCTAGTTCCAACGCAACGGAACTGACTGGAACCAAACATACCTCAGGTAATAGATATTTTCAATACCTGTCATATGAGACCAAAAACGTAAAGATTCATGCTTCCGTTGACTCAAAAAATCAAAATTAGTGAAAATCTCAAAAAAAGTGAATACAATAACTTGCACGCAATGCGTGGAAGTTAATATCAAAAATCTTTAAAGTCAACACGTTGCTTGAAGCATTTTCAAAATCCATATCCCGGGAAATTGGAAGGAAAGCTTATACTTAACTATAAATTTTGTGACATTTTTAGAACTAACTGAAAGGGTCAAGTATTATATTAAAATCAACAATTAAAATTCAGTCCTGAAATTAACAACCTACACACATTTCCATGAAATGGCAATTTATTTCCATAAAAGAATTCATTATTCACCTCCAATTATCATCAAATTATGTGCTCACTTGAGAAAGCCTCTTTTAATCCTCATTATTCCAATTACAAATAAAATTAATTAAACAATTTTCATAAATCCACTTCATTAATACCCAAAAATACATCTTATGAATGTAATTGGAGGGCATAATCAAATAATTAAAACTTTCCCTTCATTATTGCCGTGGAAAAGCCAGAGAGTGTTGAAGTAAAAACGTGATTTTATGCAAATTGACTTAATTTTATATATAGCGACACGGCAAGCCCCAATTTAAACGTCCTCAAAAGCAATTTGTTTCAATTTTGTTATGGAAAATTATAATGTGCCACTTAATCAGGTACGATTGAGTTTCTATGCTCCTCTCGCTGTGCTTTCAAGAGCATTTTGTTCTTCCTCTTCTTCTCTTCTTTTATTATTATTATGTTTGTAGACCTCCCGATGGGAATAAAAGTTTTATTATTTCACTTTGTGTCTTCATAAATGTCGTTGTGTGCTTAACATACCTTAAGGCTTCCTTTGGAATCTTCTTGAACAATAAATCGTTCACTTTAAGGATGGAATTGGATGAGGATGAAACAAAACTTTATTCCTTCTCGTTGTGTTCCTTTCCTTCAGATATCTCGAGGTGATAAAGTTTCAAGTCAAAATAAATTTTGTGAAATTTGTTTTGTGAAGTAGAGGAAGCAACGATTTGTTCTAGTGGAAGATTACGAATCTCCCTTAAATATATTGTTTCTTGTACTGCTCGTTTGGCGAAATTGAAATAAATTTAGTTCGAGGAATGTCACATTTTTATCAGGCTTAAAATGAGATAAATTTTGAATTTTACTGAAATTTGGTTTTCACAGAGAAGATCCAATCATCTTTATGTATATGCCACATTGATAAATTCTATTCGATTTGTTGGTTTTTGCAAGAGGGGGGGGGGAGTGAGTGGGTGTAAAATCACCTCCTTTTCTCATGTCGAGCTAAAATTATATAAATTTTTATAAGGAAAAAAATTATTTAAAATTAGGAACAACAAAAATTCCTCAACATTATTACAACAAATGTGGTCAATATTTTAGTACACCAGTTTAGAATTTAATGTAACTTAAGCTGAAATTAAACTGCTTAGTATACTGCTTAGACTATAGCAGTGGTGTTCAACCTTTTGTCATGTCCTTTTCATTAGATTATTATTTTCGGGTATAATAAAATACTTTCAGGAACAACTATAATGTTTGCAGAGCAATTGTGTTTCGTGGACCCTAGTTTTAGCATCACTAGTCTAGTACGTCTCTCTTTTTGAAAGTGCACATTTTTTCTTCAATCTACTTAAAAAAAATCAGATTCCTTTTGATGGATCATCAGATAATTTGATGATCCCCCTTAACATCCCATGAAAATGTTCTTCAATAACTGCTTTCGTAGCCAACAATAAGCAATTAAGGTCACAACAATTTGACATTGCCAAAGTACTTTCGTCTCAATATCTTATAAAGCTCGCCAATAAGGATTTTTTTCTTCAGCAAAGTCACAAAGAGAATTTGTTGAGGCAGCAAATATTTGCTAAGATTCCATAATTGATAGTAGAACATTGCTTCCATTCAATCTCCTTTCTATCCTCCTATTTTCTTCAAATTTATTCAACTTCAATTTAGTTTCAAAAAAAGAGCAAAGGAAAAGGGGGAATGAAGAGATTGTCAAAGTGAAACGCTGTGGCAGTTTACTCCCTCAAAAGCATTATTGTCATTAAAATGAATAAAGAATAGAGAAAAGGAAAAATGAAGAGAATTGAGTAGAAAAGGAAAGAAAAAGGTATGTGCATTATATCGTAGATAAAGTAGATAAAGGAAATTGTGTGGCGAAAAATGACAAACATAATGTTCAGCTAACAATGGCACAACAAGCATCGTGTATACAATTTACAGACAAACATACAGACAAGGAAGAACTGGATAGAAGTTGCAGGTGGATGAGATAATAGTGACTATAGTGCATTTTTTAATTCAAAAGAAATTTCAGGAATTTTCTTCCTTTTAAAATTTATTTTTATAGCAGCCAAGCGGCTGCCAATTGCCACATGGGGGTTACTTAGTTCTAAGTATAATGCCCGCTTAGCCGCCGTGTGGTCAGCAATTCAAATATTCTTAATTACTATCGTCTTTCATACGTAGCTTGTCAGAGCTAAAATGCAATCAAATCTCCATCAGGTCCCCATTAAAAACACTTCAGGAAATTAGTAAACTTAAGAATAAGCTCATAGAACCGATTCCAGCCACTCAATGAAACAGCAAAAACAGCACTTTTACTTCTAAAAACAGTCAAAGTTGAGGATGACGGTGAATAAAAAAATTGCTTACTTCAAGTGCTACACACAAAAGACAGCAAAGCAGCACATGCTTTTACTATTGAAATGATACCAACAGTTTAATGGAGTGTCTTTTGTTATATCACCTTCCTCCCTTTTTGTATCTCATTTTTTTATCATCATTATTCGCCTTTGCTCTCTCGTCTTTATGGATTTTTAATCGGGGGTCGACTTAACTGCAAATGGATTTCTCATCATTTTTCATTCTGTTCCACTTAAGTGGCTCATGGACATTTCCTCCCATCACTATCACATTTTTTTAAAGGAATTGTAGAACAAAAATCATAGAATAATGAAATAATTTGTAAGAAAACTTGAAGAGGCTAATCGAGCATCGTCTTCATTTCTACTGCTTTATTTCTCCCTCACAATAGCTTATTGATGTGAAAGAATCAATAAATTTTGTGGGTAAAATATTGTTATATGCCTCAGTAATTAAAGTAAGCAGTTTTATGGTCATTATGGGGAAAATTTTATCTATTTATGTTCGTTAATTCTCAATGATTAATTCTTATTCTCTTTTATTATTGTTTTCAGTAGGCGAAGAATGGTTTAATTTAGCACCTGATACTCATTGGGAATATTGTCTTAATTTATTGGATATGAGATTTTTATTTAGGGGATATAAGTAGCTAGTTAAAGATATATGGCTTTAATTTCATGGTTTATATTCTACGTCTTTTTTAAACCAAGAAATTTACTGCAAAAGTATTTCGTTATTTTGGAATGATTGAGAGTTATGATTATGAGAGGTTCATGTTATTGGATGAATCTTCCCGCAATTGATTTGAGCATTTAAAATTTCTTAAGCATAGAATTTTTGTATATTGACAGATTTGCTACTTAGTTAGTTTTAAAATATAAAATCAATTATTAACGAATTTTTGGAATTCAAATTTTAACGGACTTTGGAATTAGAAACTTAACGGTTGTTAAAATTTGAAATTCAAATTTGTATAGGCTTTTAAATTTAAATTTGAAAATGTCAGCTGTTCAGCAGATTATAAAGCTAAAGAGGTAATACGAAATTAAGAATATTTTAGACTAATCGATAAACTAGTAACTTGATAGTACCGAGTTAATGCTTTTACAATGACTGGTTGCATCTATCTCATGGTTTAGCTAGCCAGCCAGTCAAACAACGTAGCAAACAGCTTTATTCCAAAAATGTGCAAAACATTAAAAGAATGAATTTTGCAAGAATTTATCAAAAATCCTCCAAAATCAGCGATTATAAACCTTTCACCAATTTCTTCATATATTGTTTAAAGTCAACAATCTTCCAAGGAAATCTCGATTATGAAAATTTTAAACTTTAAATAAAGACAAAAAATTTATTTTTGGGCAACTTTATGTAAATTTTTAAATAGTCATTTTCTGTCCTGCTCTTGCAAATTTACAACTCGGTCATCAAAATATATAAATAATAATAATAACACGGCTGTAGCGTAACATTAACCTACAGCAGAAAGCAACATTTACGATGCACATGTTAGGCTAAACGGCCTTGACCACCGTTACTGGAGAACGAGAAACGAGTTGAGAGAGAAGAAAAGAAACACAAACAGATATCGTTTAATATATCGGCACATGGTGTTGTTGCTGCTGCTGCTTTTAAAATTCCGAATATAAAAATAGTTTTGCAACTCTATTTCCCTCTATTTTACCGTTTCTTGTGCTCTTCAGCACTGAAAAATTTTCAATGTTATTTTTTTTTGCAAATCGAAAAAGAAAATTTTCTGACAATCTTGCAGTATGTTAAATTTGTGCTTAGTTAGCAGACGTATATTGATTGTATCACGTTACAAATCCAATACTTTAAGATAAAAGAACAAGTGAAGAGGAAGAGAATGTACACATTGAGACAATGTCTGCCGATAGAAGAAACAATAAAGTAAAAGAATCGATGGTTGAGCAAATGACTGCATTTTTATCTCTAATATTTGCCGTCATTTTGATCTCCATCATTGCAATTCCACAAGTGCTGCAAGCACTTTTCCGACTGATTTATTGCAATCGAAGGAATCAGAAGAGTATTCGTGGAAAATTGGCAATTGTAAGATAATGAAAAAATTTCCTTTTTCACCACAGCTACTTTTTGTGCTGTTTCAATAAATTGAAATTTTTCTAATTTTTAATCAATACGAAAAGGTGACTGGAGCAGAAAGGGAAAATGAATTGATGAAATTTATTTCCCACAAGTTGGCTGATCTTGGATGCAATCTTGTTATTATGGGTGATAATATTAAGGACGAAGAGGAAATGAATTTTATTAATGATCTCAAAAATAAGGATGTGGATGTGAAATACTTTTCAGTAAGCAGTGGAAATTTAAAAGAAATTAATCGAATTTATCAGACTTTAATGACTGATTTTGGGAATATTGACTTGCTGGTAAGTTGTTGGTCAGTTTTTTTGTGATTGTTGGTGTCTTATTACCTGTGTATACCGGGTATACATGGTACACACTAGATCTAAAGAGATCCTAAACAAATCACAGAGAGAGAGTTTGTAGACAATAATTTTCTATGGCATATCCCTTTCAAAAATTGTAGATACAACCTTATTCCAAATTATTATAGTAGCAACTTTTCTATAATCTTGTATCTAATTTAATTTCAGATTAATGTCCCAAAATTGATAAAAATTGCAGAAGTCTCTAAACAATCAGAATCTTCATTAACCACAGAATTGAGCAATTGCTTTAACTGCACAATGTTTGTAAGTATGACTGAAAATTCTTCATTCAAACACGCAACATTAAACTTAATTTATGATTCTCTCTTTTTTCAATTCCACAGTCAACACTTTCGATAATTGATGTAATGAGAAATCAGAAGAATCAAGGTCATATTATTACAATATCGCCGACAACTGGATTATCAGTCATACCTGAAAAGTATCCATTTTATTCTGCATTCTATAGCTTTATGAAATCAATTCGTGGATTTGTGGAGTCAGCAAGGTTGAGTGACAAAATTCACACCACATTTATTCTTCCTTGCTGCATAACAAACGGGATGATTTTAAGTGAATTTATTAATAAATTGTAAGTATACATAATTTGGGGTCATTGACTTATAAAGATCAACCTTCAATAAGCAGCAGAGCTTGAAGTCGACTCGGAGTTGGTATGGAAAATTAGACTGGAAGCTCTGATCAATTTTTGAGAATAGATTAAGGAGACTAAAAATCAATTTATTTTTATTTCATTTATCGTTTTGCAGCTTAAATTTTCTCCCGATGACTAACCAAGCTATAGCTGATTATGTGATTGATGCGATTCTCAATAAGGAAGCCTTAATTGAAGTTCCAAGTAATTTAACGAATCTTACGAGATTATTAAGAAAGTTGATTTTTTAAAGGATTTAGCTGAAAAATGGAATTTTCAAACTGTTCAGGAACTAATTTTTATTTTCCTGGAATTTCAAGCTCATATAGAATTTAACATAAGCATAAAAAAATAAATAAAAAAGATTTACAGCACATATTAGATGAATGTCTGAGTTTTATTCTATAATTTTATTAAAAAATATTCAATTTATTATGTGTTACTTTTCTAGTTTCAGTGGTAAAAGTATATCCATATTATTAATTTACAGGTATAATATGAAGAAAAATCAGCACCGTAGCCAGAAAAAATTGAAGAATCTTGGAAATTGAAGAATTGGATGAAAAGGAAGGACAAATCCCCTAATCCTCCTGGCTATGGGTCTGAGCAGAATGTTGAATCTTCAAGTCCAAAGTAGTTATAAAAATTCAAATTAAAAAAAATATTTAATAAAATTTATAGCAATAAAGTGACTGTTCTATAGTCAGACCATGAAACAGAAGAAAAGAATATAACAAAGGGTTTGCTTAAGGCAAAAAGGTACTGCGATCGATGATATGTTGTACCATCCCTAGATTCCACAATGAAATACCCAGTTCCTTGATGTAACTAACAATGTCCCTGTATCGTTGCTTCCTTATATCCTCCAAACTAGTGAAATCCTGATATAAAATGTCTGATGCGTTGTGCACGCAATGACCTTGCCTGAGCTTCTTGCCTGCATCCCTCAAAAAAAATTAATGATAAGAATGTGAAAATTTTAGGTTCAAAAACTTCATTTTGGTGTGACATAATAACTGAACGCTCCTATGAAGATTTTTTTTTGCTAAACAAGTTTAAAAGAAGCATGGCATTAAAATCAGAAGAAGACAGAAAAAATCAAATGAGAAACCCCGAAAAAATTTAATTTGATTTTATTCCAAATGAAAAAAAGATGAAAAACTCGTCTGCTTCTAAGTATACACAGATGATCTCTGCATCAACAAAATATTAGTAATAAAGTCTATCAGTTGTGGTTTAATCATGGAATCAAATAGTTCAGCGACAAAGCGACGAAAGACATTTTTCACAAAGAAGAAGCTTCTTTATTTTCTGGATATACTTATTTCAATATTTCTGCTCCTTCCGCTGTACATACAATGGCTTGTTATGTACTTTATGCCTCGTGAAAAGAAATCTGTGAAAGGAAAACTCGCACTGGTAAAAATTATTTAATTATTTTTATCAAAAATAGTTTAAAGTTAATTTACATTTTAGATCACTGGCGCAGGTAGTGGATTTGGCAAAGCAATGGCATTAAAGCTTGCGTCTTTAGGATGCAACATTGCTATAGCTGACATTAATAAGTCTGCAGCTGAAGAAGCTACCAAGAAAGTCTTAGATTATGGAGTTAAAGCAAAAGCTTATCTTGTGGACGTTACAAAAGCTGACCAAATCATCCAACTTCGCAGTGACATTGAGAGCGATTTTGGAGATGTTGACATTTTGGTGAGTACGAAAACAAGTTTTCAAAAAGGCAAAAGTGAAAAATGTTACTGACTGTTAGGTTGAATAACTCATACAATCATACATGACTCACATTCGTCTATAACTTATATTTGTATTCTCAAGATAAACAATGCAGGAATAATATCAGTGACTAATTTAGATGAAGGCCCCAATCACCTGGAATCACTCGTAAAAGTTAATCTCCTTGGTGTAATTTTGGTATGTTTCATTTTTTTATTCTTTATCGAAATTTGACTGCAATTTTACTTCCAGATGACAAAGTACTTCCTCGAAAAGATGAAATCTCAAGGAAGTGGACATATTGTGTCAATTTCATCAGTGGGAGGTCTACATGCATCTCCTTACATTTGTGCATATTCAGCAACAAAATTTGGAGTAAATGGATTTATGCAAGGAATAAATGAGCATTTAAGACTTGAGAAGTTGGATAAAAGAATAAAGACGACGTGCATATTTCCATACTACATGAACACCAAAGATGTTTTTGGAGAATGGTTAAATCCAAAGTAAGGAAGTTCTCAAATTTTGTTATCAATCTCTCATTGCATCATGATTTTATTTTTTTAGAATACGGGTTCGAGCATTGGACGTTGGCTATGCTGCAAGTAAAGCAATAAATGGGATTCTGTGTGAAAAAACAAGTTTAACAATTCCTGAGAATTTCGAGTTTCCTTTGAGATTTTGGCAATTTTTGCCATTGCACATACAGCAGAAGATATTTAAGGATAGGATTCTTAAAGAATACAATTATAGGAATCCAAATTTTGTCCCAAAACTATCACCATAATTATTTTTTTTGGAATTTCAAGTATTATTCATGAGATCTAGAATTTTTTTTAAAAATTCAGGGGGATTCAGGTTATATGCCTTAGCTAGATTAAATTCAAGGCAGAAAAATATCTTATACAGTAATATGTGTGACCTGTGTGGTGTACAGGAAACTTCTTTGAACTTTTACAAAAATAAACTCATAATAAATTAATCGACTTTATTTCCTTTGCCAAAATATCTTAAATTCATTAAATTATTAACTTTCCTTGCAATTAAACTCAACGTTTTCACAATAATCCACAAGCAAAGCAGCGAAAATGCAAAGACGTCGATTGAATTTCTCTGCCAGAAATTTTGATGAATTCCTGCATATTGTAAATGCTTCGCACCTCTGTGATTTATCACATATTCAGTCCAATAAATTGCTGTATCTTTTGGACTCATTGGTCGGTCATGATATAAACGAGAGAAGCTTTTTGCTCTTGAAGAATATCTGAAAAATATATTTTTGATAAAAACTCAAGAATTGGAAATAAAGTTCTAGGAAGAATTGGAAATAAAGTTCTAGAAAGAAATAAATCTACAAGATTTTAATATAGCTACCCAAGTGACGCTGCATTTTTAAGCGTGCATAATTTATAAAAAATGGAAAATCCCATCCCAAAAAAGCAGTTGGACTCCTCACCATTTTAAGCTATCAGTTTTATCAATTAGGAAACCATCACTAAGGTAATCAAATGGCAAATTTGGGATAGAAATAACTAGAACAGGCTCAAAATTTCCATACATACTTACGATTCATTTTGAATCAATTCGTTAATTTTTTCTAAAAGCTCAACCTCCTTTAAAGTTTTCAACTCCATCTTAACTGCCCAACCTTCCTCAATCGACATATCAGTATTCATCATTTGATCAGCAAACATTGGAAGACAAAGAATTGGAACTCCATGATATTTTGATTCGACAATACTTCCAAGACCACAATGCGATATAAACAATTTGACATTTGGATGTGCTAAAATGTCGTTTTGTGGAAGCCACTCTCCAATTAAGATGTTGGAAATTCTTCTCGCGATATTCTCACTGTCCCACTTCATGATGACTTGCTGGGAGAGTTTTGAGAAAGTTGATAAAATTGTTTTGAATGTTTCATCCGTTAGAAATTCAGGTGAAATGTTGGAACCAAGGCTGAAGTATATTACTCCCTTTGTGGCTGTATTGAGGAATTTTTCGATTTTCTATGAACAGAGACATGGATTTAGAAGTTTTCATAGACTAAGTTGTTTGTTCATGACTCACACTTGGCAGTTTATCAGGAACACTTTTAATATGGATTCCTCGAATTTCAATAACAGCTGGAACATTCGGTCGCACTTTACCTTCGATAAAATGATCGTTAACAAATACTAACGATATATTCCTAACTGCTTCTTCAAATGAACGATTTGGTGGCGATGAGAAGTACTTGCTGGAAGATAAAAGCTATTAGTTCTGATTATTTCAATTAGTTACAGCTATCGTACTTGTAAATGACTTTTTGGTGAAAATTCAGGTACTCATAAAATAGAAAATCAAAGCCATAAAGCATAAAGTTTTTAACTCGATCCATAAAATCCATTTTACTATTTCCCATATAAGAATGTGGAACTGAGCTAATAGAAAGTGGATTTCCCGCAATGAAATTCGTGGGTGACATGTGACGTTGGACACTGAGCATGATCACAGGACAGTCAAAATATTCACCAAAACCAAGCAGAAAGTTTGTAAAGACCATTCCGACCACAAGCAAATCAAATTTCTCGTCTAAAATTTCACTCAACACTTCCGATGACATCACATTGTCTGCAAGCTCATATGCCATTTCCTTTGAATCTAAAATCATTGTGAAATAGCTATGAGATGATTTTCTGATGAGATGATGCATGGTTGTTTTCACTCCGTCACTTAATGGAAGTAAAATTTCACGATGATTTTTGACTGTCATGCTTAATGGAAATGGTGAAAGAACTGTCACATTATGTCCTCTCTCGGCTAATGCAGTAGACAATGCATGAACAATTACCATGTGAGATTTTGATGGTGTTGGAAATAAGAATAAAATTCTTGACTCGAATGACTGACTTATGGTCATTAAAATAATTAAAATTACAATTTTCCATGCCATTACGATTAAATCTAATGGTACTTGCTCGATATTTGAAATTACACTAGAATCATTTCCTTTGAATAGTCTGTGAATGAATTTATTTAATTAAGTAATTTTAAATTGCTTATCTTATCAAGCTCCAATAATTGTGTGCTCTGAACTATTTGGAGGAATTATTTTCAAATAGCAAATATTTAAATTTTGACATTACAATTTTACATTCAGTGTTGTTAATCGAGTTGTTTGGGTCGACATAAAGATTTATCTGATATGGGGTCGTTCGCAAATTACGTCACGCTTTAGGGGGGAGGGGAGGGGTAGGAGAATAGTCCAAACATAAAATTTTTCTTTCTTCGGAAAATTTGTGACAAGGGGGGGAGGGGGGGTTCGAAAAAGTCGTTTTTTGCGTGACGTAATTTGCGAACGACCCATATCCTGTGTTTAGCGAATTTCTAGTCAAAAAGGAGATGTGTGATTTTCTTGTACATTTGCTAATAACGATTGCGAATCTCAACATTTTTAGAACAAACTAGTTTTAATTTCAATCGCTATCAGTAGAGTATCTAGAAAGGAATGTGAGAGATTTAAACCGCAACTCGTTTGCGCAAATCCAAAATAAAAGTGTGTGTAATATTTGATTTGGCAACAAATACCATTGCAACATCACTGAATGTTTAAGAGCACTCTAGTTTGAAATTCCAAAATATATTTTATTTGATTACATAAAAAGTGAACTTAACCTTAACATTTTTTTGTGTCAAAACCTAACCTTAACTTTAAAAAAAATTGTGAAGTCTGTCATATTCAACATCTTCTTACTGTTTCTTCCGTTTCTCAGACTCTTTAGTTACTCTTCTTGTAAACTTTTGAATGATTTTTATGAATAATTTTCTCCAAAGATATTTTAACATTTGAACAATTACCCACAAACACAGCAGCATAAATCCAATAACATCGAGAGAATTTCGTTGCCAGAAGTTTTGATGAATCGCTTTATACTGCATATGCTTAGCGCCTCTGTGATTTATCACATATTCTGTCCAATAAATTGCGGTATCTTTTGGACTCAATGGTCTGTCATGGAACAAACGTGAAAATCCTTTGACTGTTGATGAATATCTAAAAATATAGAACATTGACCTAATTCTGTTATCTTATCTTCACAGTTGTTTACTTACTTTTCATTGTAAAGCAGTTCCTGAATATTTTTGTAAAATTCATCTTCATTTAAAGTTTTTAAATCCATTTGAATTATCCAGCCTTCCTGTTCAGCAAGGTCTGCATTCATCATTTGATCAGCAAACAGTGGTAATCCCAGAATCGGAACACCCAACCACTGTGACTCAACAATACCACCAAGTCCACAATGTGATATGAATAGCTTGACATTCGGATGTGCTAGAATATCAACTTGTGGTAGCCAAGTCTTTATCAGCACATTCTCACTTTTTCCACTGACTTTTTCCGTTTCCCATTTCATGAGGACTCGTTGAGGGAGTTTCGAAAAAACAGAGAGCAACATCTGAAGCTTCTCTTCAGGAATCAAATCAGCTCTAACATTTGTACCCAAACTGAAGTATATCGCACCTTCTGGAGCTTCATCAAGGAATTTTTTGATATCCTATTGGCAAATATGTAAGTAAATTAATAAGGTAATAAAAAAAATAGGGTTGAAATGCAGATAGACACATTTTGTCAACTGCAAGGTAAGGACTTTGTCGTAAGTGTACACCTCCATGCAGATAACGTCTATATGTCAAAGCCATCTGCTACAGGTGGATGCCTCTGCCGCAAGGTGTACTGAACTATAGATTCCCGATAAGGTGATCGAAATTTCTCGGAATGTCTTCACTTGCATAATAAGTTCTATATTATGAACCAAATTTAACCTACTTACGTCAGGTAACTGATCAGGAACAGTTTTGATGTGCATTCCTCTAATATCAATGGCTGTTGGAACATTTGGTCTCACAACACCTTCCGTAAAATGATCATTAACAAGAATCAAAGAAATATTTTTCAATGCATCATCATACGATCGGAATTTTGTGGATGGGAAATATGTGCTTAATAATAGAAACAATAAAATTAAAAATATATAATCAGCTAGATTTGATAGTCATATCTTACTCGTAAATAATTCTCTGATGATAATTAACAAACTCATACATCAACAAATCAACTCCGTGTAATAGAAAATTTTGGACTCTATCGAAGAAATTCATGTCATGTTTTGCAATGTAAAGGTGAGGTGCTGTATTTACAGAAAGCGGATTTCCAATGATCAAATTTGTATAAGACATGTGGCGTTGCACGCTGAGGATAATGACTGGACAATTGAAGTGTTCTGTTAATCCCAACAAAAAATTTGAAAATACCATTCCAACTACAATTAAGTCGAATTTTTCCTTCATAATACTATTCATAACTTTTGATTCCATCACATCTTTTCCTATTTCATAGGTCATACTAACAGTTGTACGCATCATTTTAAAGAAATTTCTTGTAGGATTTTTCACCAAATTATTCATTAGTTGTTTAGTTTCTTCACTCATTTCAATAAAAATTTCTCGATGATTTTTCAATGAGCTTTTTGACGTGAATGATGACATTAGAGTCACATCATGTCCCTTTTCAGCTAGTGCTGTTGACAGCGCTCTTGCTATTATCACGTGTGACTTTGATGGAGTTGGGAATAGAAACAAAATTCTCGATGCTTGCAAAGAATTTAATGTAAAAATTAATAATAAAATTGTTGTTATAGCTCTCATTTTACTGAATCTGCTACTTAATCCACGATTCAATGTAAACTGAGACTTAACAATGAATTTATTTCTCATTCCTACTCAAGTTTCTTAAACGTATAGTTACTATATCTTATCTTATCAATTAGCGATAGCCTTAAAATCACTCACTGAATAATTAGCGCAAGTGAACAATTAGGATATCTTCTATTACTACTCAAGACTTATCAAAGATCATTGTACTTTTTTGGAGCGAATGATTTTGCACATATTAAGAAAATTTTGCCATATTGGGAAAATAAACATTGATAAAACAACTTGATTGAGGGAGGTGCGAATGGATGATCTTGATTTTAGGTTGATTGACTTAGATAAATTTAGCATTTTATTTTTTTTAGCAACCAGTACTATAGCTCTTCCAGGAGGCTGATATGAATATATAAATTTTAGCTGATAATAATAACGGTTCTCAAAGTCAATCGATTAATATGGGCAGGGTATGTGTTTAGACGATCACAGGATAGTCCAGTACTTGCCTAGTACTTTGAGTGATAGTTGCAAAAACCAAGAAATTCTTAGCTAATCCACGCCACATCTTATCCAAGAAAGTAAGGTGTATAAAAGAAATGGAATTGTTCTTTAATTGTGCTTTTTATTGTCATCACAATTTTTCACAAAAAATTTCCTCTTCACAACTTTCAAGATAAGCTTAAATATTTTCACAAAAATCCACAAACAAAGCAGAAAAAATGCAATAACATCGAGTGAATTTTGTTGCCAAAAATTCTGGTGAATTGCTCGATACTGCATATGTTTGGCGCCTCTATGATTTATCACATATTCAGTCCAGTAGACTGCAGTATCTCTCGGACTTAATGGTCTGTCACGATATAAACGTGAGAATCGTTTCGCTTCCGATGAATATCTGAGAGTAAAAAGTGAAAATAATATATTTTTATCATTTTTATCAACAATAAACAGAATTATCAAGTTCATTGTCATGAATGAGTAATTCATCAACATTTTATCTTATCATCCACGTGCCTGACTTACTTTTTATTGTGAAGTAACTCTTGTATCGTATTGTAAAATTCCTGTTCATCTAAAGTTTTCAGCTCCATCTCAATTGCCCAACCTTCCTCAACCGCTAACTTTGCGTTCATCATTTGGTCACCAAACAAAGGAAGTCCAAGAATTGGAACTCCATGATATCTTGACTCAACAACACTTCCAAGTCCACAATGAGAAATGAATATTATGACATTTGGATGTGCTAAAATGTCATCCTGTGGTAGCCACTTTTCAAGCATGATATTATCACTTTTATCCTCAATTGTGTCAAAATCCCATTTCATGATGACGCGCTGAGGAATTTTTGAAAATACTGATAAGATTGTTTTGATTTTTTCATCCGAGACTTGTTCAGATTTAAAATTTGAGCCAAGACTGAAGAAAATTGCCCCATCTGTAGCTTCATCGAGAAATTTTTGGATATTCTGTGAAATTTTAAATTTTAGGTTAAGTTTTGATAGAATTGCTACCTTTTACCATAACCTAAAGTTGATTTACTCTACTAGAGTCGACTTTTTACTATGGGGCAGTTCATAAATGACGTCACGCAAATAACGAGATTTTAAGAGCTTTCTGTAACAAAATTTTCAAATCTGATATGA
Organism: Chironomus tentans; assembly: GCA_963573255.1. Taxonomy (NCBI): domain Eukaryota; kingdom Metazoa; phylum Arthropoda; class Insecta; order Diptera; family Chironomidae; genus Chironomus; species Chironomus tentans. The sequence goes on along the minus strand of OY754303.1, from coordinate 29,040,616 downwards.
AGGTATCATAAAACTTCAGTTCTTGAATTCCCTCGAAGTCTGTTGTCGTCGTTTATGAATGACCCCTACTTCAAAATATCAACTTCGAGCTCTGCCTAATAACTCACATCAGGCAATTTATCAGGTGTAGGTTTAACTTGAATACCTCTAACTTCAATTATACCAGGAACATTTGGTCTTACAACACCCTCCGTAAAATGATCATTGACTAGAATCAACGAAATATTTTTTATAGCATCATCGTATGTTCGCTGATTTGTTGATGAGAAATATTTGCTAAACAATCGTGAAAAAATCCCTTAAAAAATTAATTCAATCATTTTCAATTAAATTTTCTTACTCATAAATTAGTTTCTGTCAATAATTAGCATATCCAAAGAACACTAAATCCATTCCATAAGCAATAAAGTTTTTAACTCTATCGACAAAGTTCATGTCATATTTGGCGACGGTAAAATGTGGTGCTGCATTAGCAGAAATTGGATTTCCAATGAGGAAATTTGTACCTGAAAAATGCCGTTGAACACTCAAAATTATAATTGGACAGTCAAAAACTTCACCATAGCCAAGCAAGAAATTTTGAAAATTCATTCCCATCACAACCAAATCAAACTTTTCTTTTGAAATTTCTTTGAACTTTTCTGACACCAACAGTTCCTCTCCTTCTATAAAATTCACTTCCATCATTAACGAAATCATTTTCATAAAACTTTTCGGCGTGCTTTCCATAATTTTATCCATCACTTCCTTTGCTCGTTGATTGAATGGAATTACAATTTCTCTGTGATTTTTGATGGACTTGTTAAGTGGAAATGGCGATACAACAGTCACATCATGTCCTTTCTCAGCCAATGCACGAGAGAGCGAATGAGCTATAATCATATGCGACTTTGATGGTGTTGGAAATAAAAACAAAATTCTTGATCCAACTGATGCATTAATAATGGTCATAAATATTATAAATATCGTTGTGTTCATTGCGATTAGAATAAATATATTTTGGCATACGACGCGTGCTGATTGAAAACTGGTAAATGACTAAATTTATAATAAAAAAATCTTGCGGTCTGAAATTATCAAAAAAATATCTTTATCTTATCTAAATTTAAGATAAAGCTAGTTAAGGTTGAAGCATGGTCTAAACTACTTTAGATGGTAAGTATGTATTTGTGATCGTTCAGTAAATTGACGTCTAACCTTTAAAGAGGATTGTGTTCTAAATGTGTGAAACTCTATACATGACGGTCAAGCAAAGAATATTCTTAGAACCAAGCGGCCACCACGTGGCTGAAATCTGGATTCAATTTATTCGTGACATTACAGAATTAATAGACAAATCATAAAGTGTACATCAAATACCATTTAATTATATTTTAATCAAGTCATTTCATACATTACGAGTTCTGGCTCTTTAACTTCGCTCACATATTATACGCTGTTAAATAGCTCTTGAATGTATTTGATTGTTTTCGCTTGATGTTTTATTCATGTATTCCATTCTCGTTGTTTTGTTTAATATTACTATTCAATTTATTTTTCAGACCATTCTCAAAACAACCATAATGGTTCTCGGCAACAAGCTAACTCATTCACTTATCAGTTTTTCGGCTGTTGATACATAATTATTATTTGTGATGGATATAAGTTACCCCAATAAACAGTCAATCAACCCGACATTTAAAAAGTTTCTTGCTGTTGCATTAGTGATTTTTGACATACTTATATGTTCGATTTTTGCCGGTCCGTTCATAATTCATGCGGTAATTAAGTATTATCGAAATAATTCAGGCTATAGAAGTGGAAATATCGATTATCATAATCATGTAAGTTCAACGAGAAATTCATTAAGCATAATGTGATTAATTAGTTAATTTGTAAGAAATTTTATGACTAACTTGTGGTTTTGTTTTGCAGCTTCTAGACGAGAGAAATAACCTTTCAAGGCTGCTGAAAGTTTTAAAGTTGATTCTTAGAATTTAACGGTGTTGACATTTTGTTGATCTTAAAACGATTGAATTAAGTCTTGTCATGATGACGATAGAGATCAACTTTTAAGGAAATGTGGATTTTCCATTATAAATAAATTAGAAAAATAAAAAATAATAAATTAGAATATATTAAGCAGTGATGCATGTATTTATAATGAATTTATGGACATTTATAACTCATAAAGTTTTTATGTAAAAATTTGAAGTGATAATCAACAATAATAAATATGCTGACTCTTTCTATAATAAATATGCTGATAGATACTACAATAAATGTATTAAACCTTGTTAGGTTGCATTAACATCGAGCACGTAACTGGTGTTTATGCACATCATATGCTATAAAATTATTTAAATGTCATTTATTATTATTCAGTGTTTATTAATATGTAAATAATTCACAGTCCTAAGTTTGTTGCATGCAAAGACAACGGTCAGTTTGAATTTGGACATTGTCCCTAAGACCAATTTGGAACTTCATTCAATTTTGAGATTATTTTGTAATTTTTAAAAATAAATTTAAAAAAGCATAAAAAATTTACTTAAAAAACATAATTAATGCCCGATCAGCACTGTAGCATTGAATTGGTGACTTGTGTGGAGATTTAACAAGAACATCCTCAAGCTGTGCTGATTGATCAATAGAATATCACAAAAGAAACATAACAACCAATAAAAACCACTCTGCAATGATGTGCTAGTTAGAACTGTCCTGACAAAGTAGTACAGGGCGTCACAATATTATGCACGAATAAAAAATACGCTTTAATTCTGTCCATATCTTGTAAAACTGAAGCTTGTCACTATGGGAAAAAACAGAAAAAAAGCGGACATTCACTTCGATTTTGACAATGTTTCGAATATCCATTCCAAAGTAATTTTTTCTTGTAGAGGACATAAAGATTGACTTGCATGCCAATTTTCAGGTCATTTGGTGCTGTTTTCGCGATTCTAGGGCTGTTTGAAGTTGAAAAGGAGCAAAAAATTGTGATTTTTCACACCATATTTGAACTGGGATTTCCTTGCAATATTAAAAGATATAAGAAAACAAGTTTCAGTTCCTAATAGTGGTATATAAGAGCTTCATTTTGACATATGGCAAAGTTTATAACTTTGTAGTTTTGGTACCGGTGTGCTGGGAAATGCATGAAAATCATAGGAAAAATGACTTTGGACATGCCGCAACTATCTTAGTTGGTCATTTTCCAATCAAGTAAATACATTAAAATGTAGCCCTTGAGTTCTAGTTTACAAAACTGTATAAACATTAGGCAAAACACTATGGCAAAAAAAAGTTATGGCGATTTTAGTGAGGTGATCTATATCTAACCAAAAACTAATTTTTCTGATTAAAAAATCAGAAATATAAAAATAAATATGATTTTTGATGTTTTTTAGTAATATATGCTGTTTTAAGACATACTACGGAGAAATTTTTTCAAAAAAATAAAAATCTACCGAAATATGGGGTACATCTGCTCTCTGACGACTTGACCCTTTTTCACCACACTCAAACAGCTGTAACTCTTATAAAGTGTAATATTTTTTAAATCTGTTTTCTGTTTGCTATAGCTTAGAGTAGTACCTTTCTAACGATATATAACACTTGATGGTTGAGCATGGTCTTAGTCGTAGATTCTGTCCTTGTTTGTGACCGACCCCAAACTAGTGAACATGTCAAAAACGCTATTTCTTAATACCCTACTTAAAAACATAATTAGACATTGTATTTAAGTTTTTTATGTTTAGTTATGATAATTATGACTACTAAGACTCAAATTTTGTGTTTTCAAAACTTCTTGCTATCTATGGGTAGTCTTTTGCTAGCCTCCTAGGAAGTACCCTAGTAGCCTCAATTTTGTCAACAAATCTTGCAACTGAAGCTATATTACAGACTTTTATCGATTGATCTATAAAATTTATACATGTTCTAGGCAAAATACATTTATTTTAGGTACATTACACTGAAAAATTGTGATTTTTGGTAATTTTGTTTGAGATTGGTTTGCGTTGGTCAGATTCAATGCACTGCCATGGCAGCAAAGACTACGATATATCCAAGTATTATACATTTTTGGAAAGGTATTAATATCAGCTAGCAAAAACAGAAAACAGAATCAAGAAATATTGTTTCTATAAAAAGTTCTAAGCTGTTAAGTACTCCTAAAACGCACCTAGTCGACAACCAGCATAGCAAAAAATGCGATTTTGGAAATTTCCAGCCTCTTTTGGTTTCTCATGCATTTTTTCAGTACTTATATGACTTCTAATTACTTTTTGCCTCAAATACTTCTGAAATATCATAAAAATTTTCAAAATCACGTTTCTACCTATGCTGGTTGACGACTAGGTGGTTTTTGAGACTACCTAACAGCTTAGAACTTTTTATAGGAACAATATTTCTTGATTCTGTTTTCTGTTTTTGCTAGCTGATATTAATACCTTTCCAAAAATGTATAATACTTGGATATATCGTAGTCTTTGCTGCCATGGTAGTGCATTGAATGTGACCAACGCAAACCAATCTCAAACAAAATTACCAAAAACCACAATTTTTCAGTGTAATGTACCTAAAATAAATGTATTTTACCTAGAACATGTATAAATTTTATAGATCAATCGATAAAAGTCTGTAAAATAGCTTCAGTTGCAAGATTTGTTGACAAAATTGAGGCTACTAGGGTACTTCCTAGGAGGCTAGCAAAAGACTACCCACAGATAGCAAGAAGTTTTGAAAACACAAAATTTGAGTCTTAGTAGTCATAATTATCATAACTAAACATAAAAAACTTAAATACAATGTCTAATTATGTTTTTAAGTAGGGTATTAAGAAATAGCGTTTTTGACATGTTCACTAGTTTGGGGTCGGTCACAAACAAGGACAGAATCTACGACTAAGACCATGCTCAACCATCAAGTGTTATATATCGTTAGAAAGGTACTACTCTAAGCTATAGCAAACAGAAAACAGATTTAAAAAATATTACACTTTATAAGAGTTACAGCTGTTTGAGTGTGGTGAAAAAGGGTCAAGTCGTCAGAGAGCAGATGTACCCCATATTTCGGTAGATTTTTATTTTTTTGAAAAAATTTCTCCGTAGTATGTCTTAAAACAGCATATATTACTAAAAAACATCAAAAATCATATTTATTTTTATATTTCTGATTTTTTAATCAGAAAAATTAGTTTTTGGTTAGATATAGATCACCTCACTAAAATCGCCATAACTTTTTTTTGCCATAGTGTTTTGTTTAATGTTTATACAGTTTTGTAAACTAGAACTCAAGGGCTACATTTTAATGTATTTACTTGATTGGAAAATGACCAACTAAGATAGTTGCGGCATGTCCAAAGTCATTTTTCCTATGATTTTCATGCATTTCCCAGCACACCGGTACCAAAACTACAAAGTTATAAACTTTGCCATATGTCAAAATGAAGCTCTTATATACCACTATTAGGAACTGAAACTTGTTTTCTTATATCTTTTAATATTGCAAGGAAATCCCAGTTCAAATATGGTGTGAAAAATCACAATTTTTTGCTCCTTTTCAACTTCAAACAGCCCTAGAATCGCGAAAACAGCACCAAATGATCTGAAAATTGGCATGCAAGTCAATCTTTATGTCCTCTACAAGAAAAAATTACTTTGGAATGGATATTCGAAACATTGTCAAAATCGAAGTGAATGTCCGCTTTTTTTCTGTTTTTTCCCATAGTGCTTGTGCTGAAATAAATTAAAATAATTTACGTATGTACTTTAAAGTCTAATTATTGTTATTATTTCTTTTCGTGCTTTAATTTGATTTTGTTTGCCTAGTTTTTTTGTATCATTGACCTTGTCTGACGAACGAACGCACAAATAATTTCAGTAGCGCCTTCAGGTTAGGCAATTTACAATAATTTAGATCGCGATAAGGTGAGGGGAATGATCTTGTGATGATGAATTATTATTGTAGGTTATTCATTAATGCAGAGAACCTGTCGTACCCTACTGGAAAGACATAAGTACTATGTAGTAAGTGACAATTTCTGTAAGCTGGGATATTTTCAGTAATATCTTAAACTTCCGCACTGGCTACATGTCTGACGAACTGAGTTCACCAAAAAATTTGGAAAAAAATCGAAGTGAATCGAAAACAGGAGCCCCCTCGCGGCAATTCCTGGGATGCTTAAATATTTTTTAAAAAGCAAAAAAAAAAAATATTCAAGCATGCGAATACCTGTTAAAAAATTATTGTAAAAATTGAGAATGAAATTTGAGCTTAAGAATAAAGAATTTTGGTAATTTGATTGAAAATAAAGAATTTCAGTAATATTTAGATGCAGAATCAGGCGTTGAGAGATGATTTTGGGATTGAATGAATGGTAATGTATTTAGTAACTGAAAAGGGTATCTGGAAGTACAATAACAAGCACAATTGGTAATTTTTTGATCAGTTTTACAATAAAATCTCTCAATAATGTTAAAATCAATCTTCAATGTAATTGGTCACAATTCCTGTGCATAAGATGCACTATCTGATTATATCAATGGTGCCCAAACTATGCTCTGTATCTTCCAGGTGCTCCGTGAAAAGCAGAAATTTTAACTTCTCCATCTACTCCTTCCTTCAATCAACCACAAAAAGACATGAAAAGAAGCAGAACAAAAATTTCATCAAATAAAAATTTAGAGCAGGGAGAAAGGAAAATCTAATTCCAAGCACCTAGTCTGAGTTCTATCAAGTATGAGAGGATGAGAGCTTACATGTGATTATTAATATTGTAAAAAGCCAAGATGAAATGATGAAAAAAAGGTTTCACGAAATGGAAATTGAAAAGTGTAATCAAGAATGACTTAAAAATGCGTTCAATCATCTCCTACATCCATTTAGATGTTGAAATATTATATGCACAGCCACACTCTCGTCTCACACGGTATTTAACGTTCAAAAAAAAAAGAAATCGCTTCTCAAATTCAATGGAAAATCGAAATCCATTCACGAAAAGACGAGGGAAATGAAGGCAGAAAATGATATCGAAGCATTTATTTGATGTTCTTTTTTATTCTATGCTTACTTACACTTGCTTGTGGGGATTCTTATTCCTCCTTCTATTACACATATCCGTCCTTCCTTGAGTCTTCATCTTTTCGCTTTTTCTTCATTACACAACGAATGTTTTATTTGAAATTCAATGATGCAAAAAGTAAATCGTCAGTGGTTTTGATCCGTTTCTACTGATACTCTGCTTAAACCTATCCATGTTATTAAATTGTTGTTTATGTCTCAGTTTATTGAAATCGATGTTAAAACGAACTCTTGATATTTTTTTTAGTTTTCTTTAAAATGCTGGGGAGTTGAGAGATTGAAAAAGTAATAAGTGGAATTTCATTGGAATTTAGCTATTTTAAGAAATGTACACAAGTGTAGATTCATTTGATGTCTTGAGCATCTCATTTCAGAAATATCTAAAATGCACTGCTATGTGTAGATAAAAAATAATTTTGGGTTTCATTTACATATAACGTTCATCATTTCGGAGGGATGAGGTTCTAAAATTTTGTCATACTTTAAACAAAATTTTTGATTTTGAATTTTGTGACAAGGGGGGAGGGGTCTGAAAATCCTAATCGATTTATATGACAAAATAATTAAATCATCTGTCAGAAGATGACGACAAGTGAGCACATCAGGGATGAATCCAGAATTTTTTTTCAGGGATTTAAACCCTTGCAGGAGAAATTTTACATCGAGGGGGAGAAAGTGTCCCCTAGTCCCCCTAGACTCTCCATGCCTACTTACTGGATCACAAATAGTTAGCGTTTTTATACAAACTGTATTTCCCTAAAATGGAGAAAAGTCATATAACATTACATAATTTATTTAATCCATACAATTAACACCTCACTAATTGCCATAAAATTGATTAAATTTCCTTAATAAAACCACAAATTTACATGCTAAATAGAAAAGTCTACAAAAAAAAATCATTCAAGGAAAATAAGTAAGCATGTTTAATAAACATAAAAAAGCAAGAAAGTGAAAACATAAATCGATTTTGCCTTTAAGGTTCATTTCATGTGCAATTCCATCAATGTGTGTACCTTTTTTCCGCCTCGAAAAGTGTGTGGCAAAGAAAAATATTTACCTTTTACTTCTTTTTCATCCTCTCTCATGTTGCTCTCAATAATAATAATAGAGTGGATTTTCTTCTCTTAATATCAATAATATAGATTGAGGGGTGAAGGCTAATAATCTCAAAAATGGACGAGACGTGATCCGAATTTCAACAGAACAAAATTCCGTTTTGTTTTGTATTTTATGGATGCTTTAAAGTAAATAAAGAAATGAAAGAGATAGTTGAGAAGACATTTTTATTATCATCAAGACTTAAAGTTATGCTGGCAACATAAGTTACTCTATACGATCTCATAAATCATTTATTTAATTAAATGTTTTTCAATGCTTCCTCTTCGCAGCGAAAACAATTTTTTAGAGCAATTTCTGTTATTATTACCGAATGTAAAATGTTCGCGATAGAGGAGGAATTGGAGGAACACTTGGCATCTGTGAATGAAATTAATTCTTTTTTCTGCATTGAAAAGAAATTAATTAAGCGTAGCAAAATGTTTAGGGTTATAAATTTCAGTTTTTAGCGCATTTTTGAAACTTGTTTTAAAAAGGTAGCTTAATAATACGATTTGTTCGCTCGTTCGTTCGTTCGTTCGGCTCCAATCAAAAACTTTTTAACCAGACATCGTAGAAAGCTCTAGTTTTTTGCATTAGCTCCGTGCCATCGAGTTATTGGCCTCCCGGACATTTAAAAATCTCAAAACCAATGCTAAATACTATAATTAATGATTTTTTGTTTTCAATACAATAGAGCCAACTTCAAGTGGGATAATTTCAAATATATTTTGACCGTTAGAAAATTTGAATTTCAAAAAACCGTTAAATGACAAACCATTTTAAAATATGAAAATTCACCGTGCAAATTGTTAATTATACTATAATTAATGATTTTCAAGTGTATTTACGCGGGAAATTTTCAAATATATTTTGACCGTTAGAAAATTTGAATGCCAAAAAACCGTTATCGAGCCGTCGAATTTATTTAAGTCACAAAATATTCATGATAAACTTATTTAATACGCAGTACTTTGCTAATCAAATACTGATCGCTAACACAAAAATGCGCTGAAGTCCCTCGATCTATAACACGAGGACTTTCTTTAAATTTTTTATGTTCATCTCAGCAAATTTCATATGTTTGAGACATGCATAGAGAATGTATGTACATAAACACACCCCCACATAAGCATACACAACGATACACTTGTTTAAACTTTTCATATGCTCATAAATTATTTTTGCGATTTTTTTAACATAGAATTTTGGGGATGGATGATGTTTGTCCTTTTTTTGCTGATTTTATTGAAAAACTAGAATTATTTTATTGCAGGTTTTGAATGGAATACAACCAAGCCGTTTTATATCAAAATCTGTTGTTCACAATAGTTTTACCGTTGTCTAGACATTATCTACCACCAGGGGAATATCCAGAGGGGGGACAACGCAAAGTATAACGATCAAATTTTTGAAACATGTAAACTGGGATGCAATTTTTCAAGTACTCCAATTTGTATTGTAAAAAAATTGTTGGAAAATGAAAAATATGCACAATTTTTGTCTAATACCTTTTTTAGTTTGAAAAATCATTGGAAATAATCAGAAATGTGAATTACTTCATTAATTCCCTCACTGAATATGCCCTTGTCTACCATTGATGTCCTTAGCCTAAGCATGATTTGTAAATCATTTTTACTTTTACCTGCAAAAAATGGTAATATTACATAATAAACAGTGATCATAGGTGATTGGTTCGAGACTCAACCGGGAAAATTTTTCTAGTGTCGCTTTCGAATCATATGAACTGGAAATGAGCTTACAGTCTTCTTTTATAGACTACAGGTAGGTCTATGTACGTAGGTCCAGTGAACCCTCACTCGTTAAATTACGAATAGCAATGAAACGCATTATAAACGGACAGCAACGGTTCGAAAGGTTTTAACAGCTATGGTTTATTTTAATAAAATGAGAAGTTGCTGAAAAAAAGAATTTCTCTGACTACCCCCTCCCGTCCCCCTCTCTAAATATTTAACGACATTCGTGACAAAATTTAAAATAATTGTTTGATGCGCAATAAAAAAATGCCTTCCTATAAAATTAAACTAGCTTGTATTTATTTTCATACACATTTATTGTTATTTTCTATTTTTTGTCAATGTTCATTTTTGCAGCACAAGTATTTCACATACATTTATAGAGCATATTATGCTGTGATCAAAAGAAGGTGAAATTATTTTAAGGATGACAAAGAATAATTTTTCATCTTAAAGAAGATGAGAGAAATTCTTTTGTTAAAACTTTTATGATGAATCACATTATGTATGGAAGGTAGGAGAAGAATTTGAAGAACTCATTGAACTTAGTTTAAGAAATATCATTGAAATTTATTCATAGGATGATGAAAAGTTTAATTCTTCATTCTTTATGTTTAAAATAACGTGAATAAAGTTAAAATAAAATTCAGATTTAGTGATTAAGAATATCAAGAATTCACAAAACTTCAAAATTGCATCGCCAACTAGATTTATGCATAAAAATTTATTTTCCTATAAAATTTCCTCTTGTTTTTCATATAATTTTCCTCTATTTTACGGCACATTGAATCTACATCCCCAAAAAAACGTGTATGTGGCTAACACATCAGATAAAATTAAATTGACAATTTTCAAAGCTCAAAGCATAAAACATTGTTGACTTTTTTATTTTTAATAAAATTTTTGGTACACGCATCAAGTTGATTTTATATGCAAACACGTTAGACAGAGAAAAAATATTATACAGTTCATTAAATTTATTTTAAATTAATTAATGATAACACTTTTCAAGCAGAAGCAGCATAGCTTATGAGCTCAAAATCTGTGGAAACAGTTATGGCTAGTAAAAATGATTTTTGTATAGAATTTTATAATCAAAACTAACGATGCTAATTATTAATTAGTTTGCCATTATGAGGGAGCCAGAGAAAGAGTTTTATCATTTATCATCATAATGTTATATTGAAATGAACGAAGCAGCTTCAATTTACTGAGAAGTTTGAGTTATATTATGATGATAATTATGGTGATGATTTTAAATTTTGAAAATTACTGACTCGGGCTTTAATTATTGAATTTAATTTAATTAAATAATTTTTAGAAATTTACACAAAATTAAAATTTGAAATTATTGTTTCATAAGCTAATTTAGATCTAATAAAATGAACTGAATCAAAAGGGGAGGGGAAGAGGGTCGGCAAGGGTGTAGCCAGATATTTTTCGAGAAGAGGATTTTCAAAATTTTGAGAAAAGACATTTTTCTGTCGAGAGGGAGATTTGTCCCCCACTCCCCCTCTGGCTATGCGCCTGATTGTCGTTCAAACCCCTCATTCGACGGATAATTGTCTTCAACTCGATAAGTTTTTTGAAAAACAAAATCATAATTCCCCATAAATTTATACCCAAATCAAAGGGGGTAACCGGGGCCTTGGCCCAAAAAATGAAAAAAATCTCATATAAAGGAGCGTACATTTTTTTAAAGGGTGCTCAAGTTTTCACTAATTGAAACCGATTTGTGCTTCAAATTCGAGACTTTTGGATTTTTAAGTGATATTTTAAGAATTTTTCAATAGCCATTATAATTTGTACCCATCTTCGATTTTCAAGTTTTTTCAAATATTTTGTCCAAATTTGAATAAAAGAGCTCAAGTTTTCAAAATATGCTCAGTAATAAATGGAAGTTATGAACAGTCAAATTTAAACTTTGGACCATTGTAGCCTAAAAAGCCATTCATTGTAATATAAAACTACTCTAATATATCTATTGATTAAATTCTTCAACTTGATATTACAAAAACAATCACAAACCTCATCTGTATAAATAGCAGACACCTTCCTACATTGCATGTTCTCCCCTTCATCTCATATGTTCTATTTAATTTAGGAAAATATTCTTGTTGATTATTTTATGAGCACTTCCAAATCTCTCAACATTTTTTTTCATCGCGTTTCAAAGAAACCAGCAAAAAATCTTGCCTTTACACCCTCACCTCATAAAAAATTCATTTTCGTTTCAAGATTATTCGACAATTTTTTTCCTCTGCTCATCTTTGTTCATTTGAAGCATGAAATTTTCTTGTTTCTCTCATATTTTCCTTCTTTAGCCTCTCATTTTTATTGCTGTGTGAAAAATTTTCTCTGTCGTGAATAGCAGCAGTGCTTAAAATCACGTTGTCATTGTATCATTGCTCATAATACGTAATTACATTATAATTCCATTACTGTAAATCGCTTTGATGTTGGAACTGTGACAAAGTTTTGATTACTTTTCCCTCTACACTTTTTTTCGCTTCTCTTCTTTACTTAGCCTTTCCCATTTTGATGGTTGAAATGGGTGGAAGGAAAAGAGGGCACAAGCCAAACTCGAGCAAAAAGTTTTTAATGCAATATGAAGAAGAAAAGCTGTGCGATGTGGTAAATTAAAGTGATATGATTAGATAAGGACATTTGAGAGCTTTAAGAATTAAGTTTAATAGAAATTTTGACAGTTGTTCAGTTGTCGTCATTGAATGCTCTTTAGAACTGTGTTAATTTTGGATTGACTATCTTTTAATGAGTTTATTTTAAGAACTTTTTTGGTTTCAATCAAAATTTTTATGATATAGAGCAGTGCTTCTCAAGCTATGATCCACGACACACTAAACATGCAAAATTCTAATTTTTTAATAAGAATGGTCAATAAAATAATAAGTACTATAAAACTGATATAGAGTAGTGAGATATCCTTCAGCATAGTGCAGTGCTTCTCAAACTATGCTTCGCGATACGCATGTGCAGCGAACGAAATCAGAATTATTCTTTCTAAAAATCCAAAAAAAAATCACTGAGCAAGCAAACTAGATTTCTGGGAAATACGATGAATCTCAAAGGTATTTGACGAGTAGCTTCAGGATTCGTAGGGATTTCTTAAATATCCTGCTTCATTGTACCAGGGATTTTTAGGATTAATCCTGAGTTTCTCCTCCTTGGAATTTTTTAGGTGGGTGTTTTAAATTTATGGGGGGTTTCTGCTTAAAAAACTCAAGCAAATTGATGAATTTTCCGGTCGCCTTCTCCCCATTGACTACTACACCCCTGATAATAAGTGAACAGCTCCTCATTAGCATGACTTTTCAGTCAAACAACAAATAAACATTCTTTCCACTCAACATATCCATATTAAATAAGATCCAAGTGACATTCAAAAATCATTCCTTACAGTCTCACTCTTGTGTATGATATTTTTCATCTCCTTATTCTTGGTATGCATACATTGCTGATATTTATCAGATCATAACGACAATTTCTGTATGATTTATGAATAAAAAAAGGAAGTGAAATGAAGGCATGAGGAAATCTTCTCAATGGGAAAATTAAATGGAACATGAAAGAATAAATTTTTGCAGACATGTGGATTTTTTTTGGGAGAAAGCAGACGAGGCGTAAAAAGAGAAATTTCCGTAGATTCTACATTAGCTAATGTTCAAGAATTGGAAATTTGCTTGCATTTTGTCGGTACTTAGGGCTTATGATGGCATTTGTGTTGCTGCTTTATTGACTAATTTAGAGTTCCATTTTTGAATGTTGTCACATCCTTCAATTTCAAAATTATTCTAACTGCTCTGTCCACATTAATGAAGCTTTCAAAAACATCAATTACTTGCTTCTTCTCAGCTTTCATTGCTTTACTGGGAAGAACAGAAAGGGAGTTCATAAGCTTGATTGCACAATATCACATCCTGTTTTTTCATGCCAAATAGTAAGTGAAAGTTTTACTCGATGACAGGAAATACTTTTTTTCCTCACTCTGTTCCTTTTTTCCTGATAGAATGAGAAACTTTCCAATGTGCATCATTCGTCTCTTTCACAAACTCATTCATAGTTTTGAGAAGAGAGAGTTGTTTGAGGTTTCATAAATGACGAAAAGCGTCGCCACATTTCCCGTCTATTTTTGTATGAAAACAAGAAAATCAACAACATTGTGCTATGTACAGGAATTGTGACTTATTGTTTAATTTTGAGAAATTAAAAAGTTTTCCTTTCAATTTATTTATATTTGGTATGTATGTTTATGCACTATAGTCATAGGAGAGGATACAGACACAAAATGAAGTCAAACTTTGTTCTTTCTCCGAGCATTGAAACCGCATAAACTAAATTAAAAGTTTATTTTCCTCACTTCTTTCAATTTTTATTTAAATTCAGGGTTGAAGCTTGATTTTTTTTGAGGTTATGGCATTTAAATTGTTAGAATAACATTTTCTGGAAATTTGTTGGTCGATTATTTTGAATCCTGGAAGGGTGTGTGCTACTTTTACCTATTCCGATAGAAAATATCTAGAATTTGCTAGATGCCTAAATTTTGAATTCTCAAGCTAAAATTTGAGATCGTTCATAAATGATGTCCATTAAAAAATATAATTTATAAACACACCTTCTGTCCTCTATGTCACAAAATGTTTCATAATGTATAGCTATTTGGATCTTACCAGCTTTCTCGTTCTTTTTAATTTGCAAGGAAAGTAAATTTTAAATAATTTTCAAGTCTTAGAAATACATATTTTTAAGTCATACACCCTCCCTTTACACCCCCATTCTAGGCGAACATTTGATATAAAAAAGAAGGAAATATAATAAAAAGCAATGGTGGATTCGACATTCTAGACCTTTAGGTCTCTAATTTTACTGATGAACGTTGAAGTCAGGTGAAGTAAAATTGGGTAAAATCATTCATGATACACATTTACTAAAAAAATTAACTGCTCGTCCTAAACACAGCTACAGAGATAATAAGGAATATGCATCAAAAGTTGACTCGGATTTTATATGAAAAAGTCGATTCGACTTGATACAAGATTTAAATCAACTTCTAGCTTTGGGGTCGTTCGCAAATTACGTCACGCTTTTAGGGAGGAGGGGGAGTCAAAGAATTTGTGACATTTACGAACGACCCCTTTGGGAATTATTTATAAAAGTTTAGAGTCGTTCCAAAAATTCCTTGCTTACTCCTTTAATAAGCAGTTCCATTTCATAAGAGCTACTCTGCTTACTTCTTTTTCGAACGAAACTTTAATTTTCTAAATAAAAAAATGAAAATAAAAGTTCCACGATAAGAAAAAGTCAGAAGGAAAAATCAGTGCAGCAAGAACTAAATGAAGGCAACAAGCGACATTAAATTTAATTGTACGTAATTAAGTGTGAAAGAACTTGAAAAATTGCACTTGGACTTGAAAACACCTCCAACATTTTTCTCTTTTTCTCCTCCTTATTGTGGCTGTTAATTCCACTCGTGAAATGAAAAACTTTTAATTTTTCTTATTTTCCACTGTTCAGCACAGCAACTACCGTCATCGTTCGTGTGTCTCTCGAGAGCTTTTCAATTATAAGTATGTGCAATAAAAAAAAACTTTTCATATACAAAAAAAAAATACTCAGCATTCCACTCGTAATTTATCATTTGAGAGGCAACGGCAGTAACAATGTTAAAGTGCTTCAGTGCTTGGAAAATATGAATCGCACACAATAACAATGAGGGTTGAATTTTTTTCATATTTATTCTTTTGATGAACTTCCAATTGAGTTAAATTATACTTTTTGCAGTTTTAATTTTCATCTGTGTGCATTAATCATCGACACTCACTCGACGTTCCAATGAATTGGATTTTTATTTTTACTTTCGGACTTCTCTGATTTTATATCTTTATTCCTTTTTTTGAATGATTAAACGTACGTGTGATAAAGCAATGAAAATACCCAAACTGAATCATTAATTGATTTTTGACGCATTTTATGGCCACAAAATGATCAACAGGAAGTTTATATCCTGTTTATTCAATTATTTTGATAGGCAATTAAACTTGGACGTAAACCAGTGGCTTCAACTTTAACTTATCGTCTGATGAATTTGGCTAATTACTCTGTCGAGATATTGCGTGTTGGAGGTGATGTTGCGTACAACAGGAGTTGACGGTATTTTATTGATGACAAAAGAATGAATACTTGTTAATTGTTTAAGATGTGAATTTGTACTAAATTGATTGAAGAAAACGTCGACTACTATGATTTGTGTGAAAACCTTACTAACCCACTGATATCCACTGGTATCGATAATTCAAAAGTCGACAAACTGATCTCCTGAACTTGCAAAACATGGATCAAGGAATATCTACACTCATAAAAATAATTCTAAAAATCTGTTTTTAAAAACCATTCTAAAAATTATTTTTAAAATCTAAACTTTTGTTTTTAAAATTTAAAAAACTGATTTTTAGAATCTAAAAATTATTATTAAGGGGTCATTCACTTATGACGTCCATCAAAAAATGGGATTTTTAGACCCCCTCCCCCCTTGTCACAAATTTTAAATTCAAAAAAATTTCTTTAATATAAAGTGTCACAAAATCTCAGACCCCCTCCCCCCTAAATCATGGACGTCATAAGTGAATGACCCCTAAGAGTAAAATCCAAAAAATGTTTTTAGATTTTCTCATACAAAACGACAAAGCGTTTTTAGATTATTTCTATGGAGTGTAGTGACATTTTTGGTGCTTTTTCACTGTTCTAGCCATCCAACTCAGTTTGTGTGTACTTTCCGCATACAAATTGTGAATAGGTATATTAAATAATATATTGTATAAAGTTTTTCGTGTAGGAAACAAGGACAACTTGGAATGACAGAATGGTTCCAAATGAGATTATAGTACAAAGCTGGGAACAGGGTCGTATCCAAACTACCCACTATTTTTTTGAAAAACTTATACAAAAGATTGGAAGAGATCTCCCAAAAAAGGTCACGATTTGAAAACCCCTTCTAAAAAGACATCCTGGATACGCCTCTGGCTAGGAACGAGAGCTTTGACGGACCCAAAGAAAACACTTTGAATACGTTTAATAATTGGAACGAGAGTCTACATTTGTGTAGAACCTGAGTGTATCGCTTGCTAAAAGGTTTGAAATCAAATTTTTAGTGATATGTATTAGGTTTATTATTAGACTCATACAGGTTATATTGAGACAGAAAAAGACCATGAACATTTTTCTTCAACATTCTGCCATTTTATTGTTCTGATTTTAAAATGTTTAAAGCATAAATTACATTATTCATTTTGATAAAATAAAAAATAAGACATGCTTGTTTATTTTTCTCATTTTGTGTGTATCATAAGAAGAAAATTGTGATAGTGTGCTACGAACTTTTACTTGAAAATAAAAAAAAATCTTTTTCATGAAACATTTATTCTAACTTTTGAAATTTTTTCTATGATTTGTCATTTTCCTTTAATTTTTTTTAGTTAAGGTATAGTAATTTATTTATTTTTTGTTAGAAGTTATTTGAATAACTTGAGAGATTCCCATCGAAAATTCGGTTTTGAAGTCACAAAATTTAAAACACAACAACAAATGAAATTATGCAGTTCTGTCAACTTACAAGGCTTATCCAAAGCTCCTAGTTTACACCTTAAAATTCTTACATCAGTCATGCCTTTTCATTAAGAATCTCTCAAACCTTTCTTAGTAGTTTAGGTCGATTTCGTCAACAAAAATATAGATTGAATAATTTATAGGAGAAATATTTTCTATTTAAACTTTTTTTTCCTTCAATAGCCGAGCATTCAAGAATGAAGAAGCGTTCCTTAAAGAAAAATTAACTGCCTATAAAACTAAATAGGATTCTTTTTGGTACATTTCGGGATTTAATACATTTTGACTAAGATCTCACACAAAATTTCAGGAATATTTACACTGAAATCAGATTATTATATTATGAATAAAGGAAGGACAATCGAATATCATAGCTGGAAGCTTCCATCATTACAAAGAAATGCTCAGATGATTAATTATTATTATTTTTTCTTCAAATTATTTAACAATGTAGTATGTTCTATGATTATGATAAAATTTGATTGCAAACACTATATTTAATTTTGTAGTTAATTAATTATTTTTCTTTCTCTCTGTCATGCCTCGATTTACTTTTTTAAACAGGCAAACCAATAAAATAATTCTGACTCATAAATTTATAGTTTCTTTCTCATAAAATAGCTTTTAAATAAAATAATATAACGAAAAATGATCTCTGATCATTGATTTACAACACTTTCCTTAACATCCTTATCATCTTGTTTTTTTTTAAAGTTTTGACCAGTGTTGTCCAAACTATGTGCTATGGCACGCCAATATAATTTCATACATCTAAATTCTTCCTGAGCAGAAATTCGAGCTGAACAAAGTCTTGGAATAGCATTTTCAGACATGGAAGTAGAATCACTTCCTCTGTTTGAAGTTGCTAAAAAGCTCTTAGAAAAACCATTGATAAACCTTACGTAAGGTCCACAATGCAATTCTATCGACTAATTCCACGAATATTCTGCTCGAACTGCAAACAACTGACTGACAACACCGAGTCCTCTCTTACTACACATGTAATATCAATTTAGTCAATAAGCCTAACTATATAAGACAATAATAATAATAATAATGATTTTTTTTTAAAAAAGTGGCATAATTTCCATAACTAAGTTAAATTGAGAGAAAGAATCGAAAAATGAAAATATAATATAAAAATCTTTACTGAATTGAACAATCGACATCACCGTTCTTCGGCAAACATTCAAAGACACATGCAATTGCTTTGGCAATATAAGTCATTGTTCCGTAACTTCCACTTGGAGCACTGTCGTAAAGATGTTGACAAATATATGCCGCACCACCACATAATAAATTTCCTGTTGCTGTTGTTTCCTTTGATCCGTCTTTAGACTTTGCGCAGCACAATGTAGCATCGCCAGATACTGAACGTTGATCCTCCAAGAATAGCTGATTTGCTTTATGAACCAAATGCTCAACGTAAATAATTCCACCGAGAGAATGTGATACATTATGTTCTGTGACAAGTGTCAGTACCATAAGTGCCTCAACAACTAACTGACGATATTCTGGTTGTGGGATTGTGTTGAGTGCAGTCTCGACTTCCAATGCAAATTTAAGCTCATTTGAAGTCATTTCTTGTGTTAAGCTCTGTGGCAAGACTCGTCCCTCAATTGCTATTCCTTGACACTAGATAGATGGACATGAGGAAATTAACAAGATAATTAATATAAATTATTCATTAAAATGCCTTACCCTTTCCAAAACTGTCCAAACTCTTGGATAAAAGTCTCTCGGTACACGATTTAAAGCACCATCAAGACGTCGACGACGCAGCCATTGCCCCTGTCTATCATCAATCAATGTTGATGGATCATCTTCGGGATCTGGACCCAGACCAATTTGACTCCTTTTACTCACGCGACTCGATTTGCAGCTAACAATTGAGAAATTTCCACGTGCCACACTGCTAACGGCAAATTCTTTACCGCTTAAAATGTGATGCAAAAGATTCTTCATTTCAAATGGTGACAAGTTGAGCAAGTGTTCGGATGCTTGTTCACCATCACATTGTAATGTACGGGACAATTCCTTTGCCATAACTTGAATGATTAAACCAACACGAAGACGTAACATCTCATGAAATAGTTGTGGTTCCGTACGAATAAACATTGAGAGATAAACTAATAATTCTTGTGTCAACATAGCTGTACTTTCATCGTCGCCGTATGCTTCATGAATTAACTGACGAAGTTCTGGTTCGGGCAATGGCGCTGTTATTGTGAATTCATTCGTTGGTGGCATTCCAACAGTTACCTAAATTAGATTTTATTGGAAAATAATAAGCAGATAGTGTCTATGAAGCGATTGTACAGCTTGCTAAAGCATTTTTAATTTTAATGGACTTTTTAAATTCATGTCCAGCTTATAATTCAACTCATCCTCACCTGTTTCTGTCGTACGAGCAAGTCAGTAACTGCTTTTGCTAAATCCTCAACTCTCTTTCCTAACATACCGGCTGTGTGACGCACAAGACCCCATAATTTTTGCTGACATGCCTTCTCATAAAGGCCCTTGAGTAAGTCGCGTACTGTTACAATGCGACCAGAATCTAACATGCCTTGATTTGTAGAATTAGAATGGTTATTGGAGTGATCATCATTTGATGCCAGTTCTGGATGATTTTTGCGTTTTTTTATATATACATAAGCATAATGGATTGGGCATAGTTTAGGAAATTTTCCCAGTTTAATGGTGTTCCAATATTATGTATGTTAGATTTTTTTATATATATATTTTTTTATGAATAGAAAGAAGAAAGAAAAACGACACACAATAAGCTTAATTAATAAAATTAATAATTATAAAGAAAAGAAAAAATAAAAAGTAAAATTGTTAATTTTTTGTTGTTGACTTTTGAATTATCACTTAATAAATTTTTGTTTTTGATGTTGGACCGGACAATGTATTTTTAATTACTATAGTAGTAAAAAGTCCATGTCATGAGCATTATTAATGATATTTTATCCCAAAGAAGTTTTTCATGACATGGAAATGATGTTATCGGCATTCTCTATGAAATATCCCATTCATACTCTATTACTAGTTATGATCTCCCCATTATTTCAAGGCTTACATAAATCAATGGAAAAAGTGCTTCAAAAATGAAATTATTGTTTTCAAACTAAAGATGAAGATAAAAAAAAATAAAAAAAAAACATTGAGGAAGTTTTCATTCTATAGCTCTCAAAAACTTTCCAACTAATCCCTTCCTCTTGACTTACATGAAGTTTCTTATACATAGAGTCATCCTGCAAAAGAACTCTTCAAATTTGATTTTTTTATATGTATGAAAATTTATATCTCATGCTGATTGTAATGCAAATCTCTAATTTTCCTATTTTCTCGTCTCTTATGACTCAGAGACTTTAAAAATAAAATCAGATTATGCTGTGATGAAAAATATATATGAAATAAAATATATAATTTTTTTCCAATCGTTAACGAGAAAATAATAAAAAGCGCCAATCAAGAAATAAAAAAAAGAACTCAAAAAAATTTGCTTCAAATAAAAAAAATGCGAAAATAAAAAAGTTATTTTGATTAATTTAAACAATCGATTTTTAATGTTGGAATTGATTGATTGATAGGTCGTTAAGCGCTCATGTTGAATGATCCTAAAGCAATTGAAAATTCAAGCAAATAATACAGCAACTTATATGACTGAATAAAAAATAACTTTGTACAACAATAATCGTGCACATTTAATATCATAAACAGTCTGTACTGAAAAATCAAAATCGTTTGCTCATCACCAACGTTGGTGTCAAACATTAACAGCAATAAATATGAAAAGCTTCACTTTAGATAATTCTTTGACAACAATAAAAATGCATAATTTTTGCACTATGTATATAATCATAGAATTTAAGCTCCTTTAACCTTGTGTACGAATTTACTACAATAACCATCTAAATAAACGCACCATTGGAACAACTACTCTTACCAGACTAAGTTTCAAGAATTTAAACTATTTTTAGATTTGTGGAGTGTCTGCAGATCGAGATTTCGAATTGAGTGAAATACGGTCCAAAAAATTGAGAATTGAGAATGCCTAAATTATTTTTTGAATTTTCTGGAAATTATTTAGTATTGAATTTTGGAAATTTATTGGAATTCTGAAAGATTATAAAACTCCAGTCATTTCCAGAATTCAAATTCTTTTGGGAATTCTGGAAGGACTGGAAATTTTTAAGCACACCCGAATTTTCCAATAATTTTTGTTCAATTCAAATTTTACCTCAATCAATAACGAAAACTCAACAGACACTCAAACTACTCACTTATTTAACCAATTCTCTTTCTTTCTTGTGTTAAACTATGTTAATACCAGTAATATATAAATTTCTCTAAACAATCAACCTAATCAAACATTAAAAAATTTTGGTCAATCAAAATTGATTAAAAAATTTCGTACCAAAAAAATGAACAAAAATGGAAAGCCGATTTTTTGTTTGCCTCAAATTTAAAACTAAATCAAAAGTATTAATTTAAGTACAATATAACGGATAAAAGGTCGGGGGTACACATTTTATGTCATATTCACCTGTATTAAAGTCCAGTCCTTGTGTGTCCACCAAGTATTGCAAAATGTCACCCTGATCCTCAAGATTTTCCGTTTCACGCAACATAGCAAGGAGCTCTTCAACTTCTGTATTCTCAAAATTTGTGTCTGATAGTCCAACACGATGATGACGTGGTGGAGGAATCTGAATGCGTGGAACATCTTGAGAAGTCTGAATTTGGATTTTACTTGGTGGCAAACCATCTTCAGAGGTTTCAGGACATGGCGTAACCTCTCGAATTTCGGGGCCTGGCGTCGGCGGTGGAATAGTTGAGGTAGCACTAGAATCTAACCACAATGGTGTTATCGCAACTGATAATCTACGTTCAGTAACATTACCTTCCATTCCCAATGTTTCCGCTGTATGGTTAGTAATATAAAATAGTCAAACATAGAGAGAACAGAGAGGTAGAGGATATAGAACATGGATGTAATTGTTTTGGAAGATTTGTTAAGAGGAAATGTTCTTATTAGTTCATTGTCTTTACTCATATATTTTGTGTACTGTATATCATGTTTCTGTGTACTGAAAAAGTGTTGTTGACGAACGTCTATAAGGAATATACTTACAGTCTACGTTTATGGAGCGCGTCTTCTTGATCGCTCCCTTAACAGACATCCGACGGCGCAAATTACGCGGGCGCAAAGATCCTCCTCGCATACCAGCCAATGTGTTCTTCTGAGACATTGATCTCAACAAGTGCTCGTCCAAGTAAGCCTGTACAGCTGGATTCAATTCTATTTAACCATTTTGTGTGTGTAGTTTTTGTTTCAGGATGAGGAAATGGAAACAGAAAAGGTTTTTTGATTTTTGTTAGTAATTGAAATAAAAATAAATTAAATTTAAATAGAAATATTCACAAAACATTGAATTCCACGTGAAGCATGGAAGAGAAATTTAAGGATGATCATGGCCACAATTTGTGGATGTTCAATGATGATACTTATTCGTGATCCTACTTATTGAATGAAATGAACAATTTCTCATCTATATAACTCACTATCTGGATATCCGTCCTCTTGGCTGCCTAAAAAGCTCAAATCCGTGATTGCTGATGTGTTCAAAAAATCTCCCAAATTTCCAAGCATCACACGAGTTCCATTGATGTAACCTGACTTTAATTTCTTCATTGTTTGTACCATTGCGAGTGGAATACGATTATTGTCTGTACAATTTTTATCGTGTCCATATGTCATAAAAAGCGTGTAATGAAGAAAAAAGATATTGAGTAGTTTATGATCATTTTATACAATAATTAATGTCTATGAAATTCAGATTTTTTGTTTTAAAAATGTGAAAAGTTATTGACAAAAATTATCGTGGAATTTTAAAGAAATGTACAAGAAGGATATGGAGGAGAGATAAATGACAAAAAGAATAAGTTTGCATGCTCAAAAAAATACAAAAGAAAATCCTCAACCAAGAAGAAAAAGATAAATAATAATAAGCACTCAGAAAACAGAATTAATTTAGAAACATAATGTCAATAAAAAGCTATTCCTACACACGGAAAAGAAGTTATTTACACATTTAAATAGAATTAGAAAGAAAAACAAAAATATAAAAATATAAAAATTTAGAATTAGGTGACTACGATGCATTTTTGTACTAAACGATTAGTGAATTGTCATGTGAATATAGCCATGTGACCTTAGAAGATTGAAGCATTTGTCATTTTATCCGGAACAGCTTGGTAAGTCAAATTAAGTCATTTTTAGTCTAATTTAACAGAATATCATGATTTTTCTTTTCAAGAGATCACGTGGGCGGCCGAAGGAAGCTGTTGATAGAGGCAGTATTTAACATGGTGTTGGAAATTGGCAAATGGTAGTCAGATATACGCGACATCTGAGAAAGGTCGTGGATCACAATTGACAAGGCGTTAAATAATAATAATGTAAAAGGGGTGTCAGCGACTCGATGAATCCAGCTGAAGGCACTGCGAATCCTATTGAACCGGAGTCTATTGTACCATTCCCTGCGAATAAACTTAAACAGAAGTTAGTAGCTCCGCTATACCGGAGTGTTTGATGAAATTTAATAAAATTGAATACTTGGTCCTTTTAATAGTTGCTGTTTCCACTAGCTCGGAACCTAGAAGTTTTCTTCTGTGTTCTGCTAGTGCTTTGCATTCGCAAAGTAGATGAGTCGAAGTCTCTGATTTGTCCTTGCATAATCTACAAAAAACATCCCTACTAGCCCCAATATCATAGAGATATTTGTTGAGCCGACAGTGTCCCGTAAGGATGCCCAGTAAAATCCTTAAGTCGTGTCTTGGAAGGTCGAGAAGTTCCATAGATTTCTTTTCATCTACCGTCAAGAAAGCTTTGGATGTTCTCATGCCTTCCTTTGCTGTGAAATTTTGTTTGTGTTTTAGTAGAAGCCAGCGCTTGATGTCTTGCTTCCACAATCTGTCGACAAAAGCTGCTGTATGTGGTTGGACTGAAGAAATTGCAGCTGATTTGGCTAACTGGTCAGCCAATTCATTACCAGCAATTCCCGAATGCCCGGGAACCCACACAAGCTTGACATTGTTTGTTAAAGTCAATTGATTAAGTGTATCAATACATTCAAGAGAAGTCTTACTTCTGATTTTGCAAGCTTCAAGGGATCTTAAAGCTGCTTGACTGTCAGAAGCTATAAAGATTCGTTTGTGTGAGAATGCTTCTTCCAAGCAGATTTCTGCACATCTTTTAATGGCAAGTAGTTCTGCCTGGAAGACAGTTGCATGTTCAGTGATGCTAAAGCTAGATTCAATTTGAGGATTGGTGCAGTAAATTCCAGCTCCTACACCTTCGCTATTCTTCGCACCATCTGTAAACCAGATGACCGAGTCAGCGCCTATACTGTCAAAGTCAAAAGTGTCCTCACGATTGTTTATTATGATCTCAAAGGTTTTTGAGAAGTCAAAAGCACCCGAGATCTTATCTGGATCTGTCCAATATTCAGAATTCTTCGTTAAAAATCCTGAAAGAGTGCAGTGACCGAAGTTTTGGTTCCAGCCAAACCATGCACTGCAAGATGCCAGTCTAATAGCTGCACCTCTGGCCCTCGCTTCCACCACTATTTCTAATGGAGGAAGCAATAAGGCAGCATCCAGTGCAGCTGTAGGTGTAGTTCTGGCGGTTCCAGTAATGCAGAGTTCAGCCATTCTTTGTAGTTTGCTGAGTTTTAATTTAAAGTTTGTAATGGTAGCTCTATGCCACCATACAACACATCCATAAGTGAGTCTCGGAATTATAACTTGTGTATAAATCCATTTCGTCATTTTAGGGGACAAGCCCCAATTTTTACCTACCATGGACCTACAAGCCCAGAAGGATTTTGTGCATTTCATAATAACATTGTTCAGGTGTCCTTCCCAGTTTAGGCGAGTATCTAGGACAATACCCAGATATTTCGCTTCCTTTGAGAAAGGCAGCTCCTGCCCAAAAAGTCTTAAAGATTTTAAATTAAACTTGTATCGGTTGGTGACAGGCATAACCGTTGCTTTCGCAGGATTAATAGCCAGTCCATTCGACTTGCACCAGATCTCAGCAGTCTTTAAAGCCCTCTGCATAACATCCGACACAGTAGCATCAAATTTACCGGTAACGTAGACGAGTATATCATCCGCGTAACCAATAGCAAGAACACCACCTAATCGGTTTAGTTCACAGAGTAGACTGTCAACTACCAAAGACCAGAGACTCGTAGAGAGGCAGCCACCTTGTGGTGTACCCTTAGTCGGTCTGATGAGTGCAAGTACATCATGAAGTGTTGCCTTAATCGTTCTATTACTTAGCATTTTAAAAATCCATCTTACAAGATGTGGATTGATGTTAAACTTTTTGGCGGCACCAACTATAACGTCAAAGGTGGTGTTATCAAACGCACCCTCGATGTCTAGCAGAGCCATAATGCCAATTTCTTTGTCATTAATTGTTTTTTCCAGCTTTGCTACCGCATGGTGTAAAGCAGATTCAGTAGATTTGCCTTCTTGATATGCATATTGAAACTTGTGTAATGGGAGTACCTTGAGAGATGTCTCCTTGATATACCTGTCCACAAGCTTCTCAAGTGTTTTGAGTACAAAAGACATAAGACTTATAGGTCGGAAGGACTTTGGGTCTGCATATGTAGGTTTACCCGGTTTTGGAATAAAAACTACATTTGCACCGCTCCAACTTTTAGGAATAAGTCCTGTCGTCAGACTAAATTTGAACAATTTCTCCAAATGCTGTGTAAGCATGTGTTTTCCATGCTGTAAGAGAGCAGGGAAAATACCGTCACTGCCTGGAGATTTGTATGGTTTAAAAGTGCTGATAGCCCAATTGATTCTACGGGTTGACACAATCTGATCAACGTGCAGACGATCCTCTGTTGTAACAGAGAAATCGCTCTCGTCGTCCTGATCGCTATCAACATTGATAGAGTTTGGGAAATGAGTTTCAAGTAAAAGCTCTAGGCTTTCTTTAGCATCATTTGTAAATTTCCCGGTTTTGTCCTTCAGAGAACCTAATCTCTGAAAGTTGTCTGCAGATAACAGCTTGTGTAAACGAGAGCACTCGTCTGTTTTACTAAGTTCCTCGCACCTCCTTTTCCAAGAAGCACTTTTGGACTTATTAATTTCCTTATTGTAGTTGGTAAGCGATTCTTTATACTCGAGTACAATTGGATCATTGAAGAGACCCAATTTAACCTTCTTTTTAGATTTGTTCCAGAGCTTTCGGACCTGTTTCCTCATCTTAGCAAGCTTAGATGAGAACCAGGGACATTTTCGATTTGTTTTGAGAGTGCGTAGTTCGCAACTTGCTTCGTATGCATTTATGATTGCAGAACGAAGTTTGTCAGCATAATTGTCACACTCCAATTTGTTTGATAAGTTTAGCCCACGTAGAACCTCTGTTTCCTCTACAAGTTTTTCTTGATATAGGATCCAGTTAGCTTTGCGTGGATTTCGAGTTTTAGAGATTACAGGCTTGGCAGAAACTAGCTCAAACGCTATGTATCGATGATCAGAGAGAGTAATTTCGTCTGAAACATGCCAGTTCGAGATTTTGATTAAAAGTGGCTTAGTACAGATTGTGAGATCAAGTACCTCGCTTCTGATTGAATTGACAAAAGTTGGTTCATTGCCCTCGTTTAGAACATGTAGATCTTTTTCTACAATAAAGTCTAAAACGTGGGTGCCTCTTGCATTGATATCTTTGCTACCCCAAGCAGTGTTATGTGCGTTGGAGTCGCATGCAATCAGTAGATGCAGTTTGGATTGTTTGCAAAAGTTCACCAGGTTACGAAGATTGTCACTTGGTGGCGGTTCTATAGAGTCGTAAGGAAAGTATGCTGAACACAAAACAATTTCTTGTTTGCTTCCACATCCTTCCTCGTATGTTAATTTAATTGCTGTTTCATCACCAGTGCAAAACTGCGCTAGCGGTAAATATTTAATACTTCTATTGATGTATATACAGGTTCTCGGTTTCGAATTACCAGGTAGATATACAATATCTCCACCAGTATCAAAACCTTTTACCTTATCCTTATATATATAAGGTTCCTGTATTAAACATATATCGAAATGATTTAAGCCAAATCTGCGACTCAGCTCTGCTGAAGCAGCCTTGCAATGTTGCAAATTAATTTGACCCAATCTCATAACGATGTTTTAAGTTTGAAAGTTCATTTACATCCGCATCAACCCAGCTACCAACCCTGCAACATACAAGAATGCCAACCCTGGAACAATCCAGATAACCAACTATGAAAATGTTCAAAAAGTTGGTAACGGAAAATTCAGGATCACCACCCCTGCATGCCACAAGATTGCCAACCCTGGTTGAGCAAAATGTAAACAAATAAAATTTGAAATTCATTTTACTGTTAATTCCTTTCTCAGTAAGCTCAACAAACTCAGTCTTATAAGCCAGAAACAAAGCAAATGCAGCGTCCAGACAAGAAAGACAGCGAATTTGGAGCACCTTGAAAGAGAAGTAAGTAATCAAATTTAATTCTATGCTGTAATTTGATAAATCTATTTTAATTAAAGTTTTATTTTCCCTTTTGCAGGATTTTTGATATTTGTTTGTTGCTGGATCATCAACCATGGTTCCAGAGGAATCATTATTGTTTCCCACAGCAGATTCGCTGCCTTTATCATCAGTGTTTCCACCGTTTCCAACGACAGGAAAAAATTTAATTTTATATATGTGAAACATAATTTTATGTTTAAGTCGGATCTCAAATGCATCAGAAACTGACTCAGGAAATACATTAACACTTGTTAGAGCATCAATTGGCTTTCCTTCTTGCCAGCCACTGATGTTGAGTCCTGATTTGTGCTTTAAAAATTTAATGAGGAGATTTAAAGCTGGAATATTTGCGCTGGAAGTACAAATGCAATTGCAAATGATCTCACCATCGCAATCCAGCTTACCATTTCTCCTCTCATACCTCCTAAAAATAGATGGCAGTGCCTCCTCCGTTCCTTCCAAATCCTTAGTACGCTGTACAGTCCCATCATCAGATTCCTTGACATTAAGAGCGTTGAAAAATTCCTCATGAAAGATTTTCGGCCCTGATATCGCAAAAGTTTCTCCAATACTTGTCCGTAGTTCATTTCTGTCCATCGATAGCTGCTTTATGTCCACAAGATCTTCAACAATTCATCTTAATTTGTGAAAATGAATATGGCGCGTAACAAGTTGAAGAAAATATTTTCCTTTATGACAAAATATGCGCTTAATTGATGCTTTTCTGCGATGCCTTTAATTGGATATGCCTCTTTTCATCGTCCTCTGATGTGTTTATGAATAATTCTGAAGTCAGGTCGCTTAGTTAAATTAAAATTTGCACAAGTAATATTTTTACGTCAAAACTAAGCCAGAGTTGGCACCCCTCTTTTCGACAAGGCGTTAGCACTCAAAAATTTGTTTTTTTGATTCTGAGAATCCATTGGAATAATTGAAATACCATGTCAGAAAGTGCTGGGATTAATCCCGAGTGTGAAAGCCTTGACAATTGATCTGTACGGCCAACGAAGTAGTAAGAATCTTGAATTTTCGCAATTAAAAATATTTGGTGTCTAGACAGAGTCAAGTGACATTTTTCTTTAAATCAGGACTGCATCGAAAAATGAGCAGCTATATAAATCGATTATTACGAAAAAATCACGAGTAGCTTTTCACCAGAAGTAGGTTCAATGGTTGTCAGTCGTCTGTAAGGGTATAATAAATTTTTTGAATGGCACCCTTAGTTTTCGACTCATTAATTTATGTATGTCATTAAGCATAGGGATTACCTTAATGAAATTTAGCAAAAATCTGGAGCAAGTGCAAGGCTCATGCAGATTATAATCTTATAATCTTTTTTGTATGGAAGATTATAATCTTTGTATAGGATTATTTCAAGATTATAATCTGCGAGAGCCTTAAGCAAATGTTTTTTTTTATGAAAAATTTTTGACGGAGGGAATAAAATTAAAAAATATGATCATTTGCAAAATTATAATTTTAATCAAATAATGCAACTCATTTCATTTGTGATTCCTCTAGACTCAAAAATTTATATTTCCCACACGAAGAAATGTCACTCGCTTTAAAATTTTCATACTAATTAATACTTTTTAGCACCCCATCGCAATAAATCATTGTATTCTGTCTGTTCCGTGTCTCAAATGTCCTTGTCAAAGTGATTAATCTCATCGGTCGAAATGACTATATAAACATTTTATTATTTTTGTCGCAAAAATGCTCTCAAAAATCCACAAGTTAAGTCACATCTATCACCAAAAAACAGGTTTTGTGCAGTAAAAAAAGAAAATACTTGCAAAAAAGTGGAAGAATCATCGGACAAATGAAAAATGTAGAAAATTTAATAAAAAAAAGTCCAACGCTTTTTGGGAAAAAGCTAGAAAAATAAGTTTTTTAATAAACACAAAAAACAGGAACGTTAAAGAAGCCCGAGTAAGGTTCATTGTGCTGGGTATACTTTTTTCTGTTTGTGTATAAAGCATGAATAATAATTTTTATGTGCATGATCTTGATGAATTATATTTTTTGTTTTGTTTGGCAAGGTTCAATGAATACTTAGATTTACTCGAGGAAATCGTAGGTCTTCTCACAATTTCATCGAGTGAATTATTTTTCAGCTTAAAAATGGCATCAAAATTTTTACAAGGAGCAGAAAGGTTTTGTAGAAACATTTAAAGCATCATGTTATTTTATATAGCTGTTCTAGAAGGTCTTAGATCTGTTTCGTAGCATTTAAAGAACCAGAAGATCCTCAAAAATCTATTAGACAGCTGTAAATTTTATTTTTAACTAGCAAAGCTCAAAATCTTTAATATTAATTAATATCTTGGTCTTAAATCAGCATAAAAAATTAAAAAGCATTATTCTTCATAGTAACAATCTATTCCGCGGCCTGAAGAAGTTTGTGCATCACTAATCTAATCTAAGCACAATTTTATGGTAGAATATCAGCTAGACATATTAATGAGTTCTAATATCAAGATCTATTGACACTCCTTGAGCTCTATTCTAAACACATAAGCAGCGAGCACTAAATTACATCAAAATGTAGTCAGCAATAAACAAATTTTCTGCTCCTTGATCGATATAATTTCACAGCATAAAAAATAAGGTAAGAAAAAAAATCAATAAAGGAAGATAAAGGGTTTTTATATAAAAAGAAGGAATGAGGATGAAGGATGTGTGATGATGGCTTACCTAACAAGAATGAGTGAATCGTTAAAACGTGTAAAGGTCTACCCAACGTGTGCGACCAACTTTGGGCCAAAAATGCTAGATTGTTTGTAAAATTACTCGCAAGAAGGTCGGGATCTCGTGTTGTATAGTACTCATCATAATCAATATTCTTTTAATTTTGAATTTTAAGAATGTTTTTTTTGTGTGGGTCACAATATATATATAAAAAAAATTGTAAATAAAAAAAAATAAGCAAAAAAGTTTTGAATGGTTAAAAAATCTGATGAAAAATGAGAAAATTTTGATGAAATTTAGGTATTATAGAATGTCCAATCGATATAGTTTTCCAATTAATTTGATGATTGCTTAAAATATTGTTCCACCAAATTCCACTTGAATATTCGCGCAAATTTCAATTTCTTTTCTACAAATTCATTCAATTTGAAATCCTTAACCGCCTTTACAAGATCAATTGACATAGGTATGTAAATAATAATAATATATATATGTAATAACTATGAAGATTATTAGCTACAATTACAAAATAAAAATATCATTCCGTTATTAAATAAAAAAAAATTATGATGCAATAAAATACACAAAAAACAATAAGATATAAAAAATGTCATGTTCGCTGTGACTTGTGTTGTGGAAAAATCATTTCAATCTAACTAAAAGTACGAATTCTTTACGTCTAGAAAGAAAACAACTCTACATTTGTCAGATAACATCGAAATGTGAAGAAGTACTGATGTATGAATTTTGATATATTGCTCATCTATTAAGGAAGATTGAATGCTTTTGGATTGAAATTTATTATTGGTAATATGATAAGTTTGAGGATATTCGATTTTTATGGAAATACGAGAACTTTTTCCTCGTAGAAAATAAATAAAAATCGCAAGACAAATGGAGTTATGCGCTGCTCATGGCTTCTCAAATGTTGGCAATCGAAATTTCTGTCTCATAGTTTTCAATTAAGACTGTAAGCTTTATAAGAGAGAACAACGGAATTAATCATGACCACTGGGTCATTTATTATTGATATTTAATTTACAGTTGATATATAAATAGGCTGACTATCTGCTTGGTTTTCCAGAGGACAATCCTCAATTTATTCACCATTTGTCCTCTATTTCTGGAAATTCTTATATTTGTGCATCCCTACATTTAACAGCTATTAAGCATCTTAATAAAAATTATAGGTTTCATCACGAATATTAGAAGATTGTACATTTTTAATTGTTACATTCAAGAAATAATAACAGGACTACTGATTAGCTTTAGGGTTTCCCGAATTCCCATGAGATTTCGGGAATATTCCAGTAAATTCCCAATAAACAGAAAATACTCAAAAATTAAACTGTAAATGCCTGTTTTGTCTAAAGGGCATATAATCAAGCAGCAACTTGCTGATATACATATCTTTAAGAAAAAATTTAATTCAATTAATTTAATAACAAAAAGTTTTAATAAAAATATAACGGTTTTTAGAAATTCAAATTAAAAATGTTGAAACGGGAATATTCAAATCCAATTTTCTTGAATTCCGTGGAATATTCCTGATTCTGGAAATCATAAAAATAGAAAATAATGATAATCATTAAACATGAAACGTTTCCAAAAATATTCCTGACTAATTTCTATAATTTTCTTGATGATAAGAAATTTAAATCCAAATTCATCCAATTCAACCAGCCCAGAGACAAGCAAAATTTCAATATTTTTTTTAAAGTGAAATAATTTGTCACGTCTATAAAAAAGAATTAATATCAATATAGTTTGTCTTTCGCATGCAATTTAAATTAAAGAACAAAAAAATATTAAAACTATAATAAAAAGAATGTTGAGACAATGAAGGAGGGAAGTTTTTCATCTCAATGAATGAAATTAATTTTGCATTTCAAAGAAAGAGAAAAAAGAAAACTTTTTTCCCTGTTTTAATTTCATTCAATGACCTAAGCTGTGATTTTTTTCATCTTTCCTTTCTTATGTACAAAAAATTTTCATATTTTTTTGTCGAATTTCGAGGAAGTGAGTGTGTGGGGGGAGGAAAAAGAAGAAGAAGAAGGAAGACATAAGGAAAAGTGAATGCCTTGAAATTCATGAATTTTCTGTTGATGGTAAAATTGGATTCGTTTAAGGTGGTAATTTCATGAATAATTCCATATTTAATGGAGCACGGGATTTTATTCAATATAATAATATAATGTTAAAGTTGGAGAGGTGGCGAGGAATGAAGAAAGAAATTGTGTATTTATTTATACAAACAATATCAACATAAGAAGAAAAATTTCGAGAAAGGTGAATCTAGTGAAGGTTTTCTGCTTCATTTTGAATGGAAATGTTAAGTGAATTTGACATGCTATTTTTCCTCACAAACTGGCAGCCAACTAACTGTCACAAATTGCGTTTGCCATATTGATTGTTCACAAATAAAGTTTTTTTTCTTCTCCTGTACATTCATTTATTCTCGTTGTTAAGAAGTGACAGCATGCTTGAAAGCATCAGTCAAGAGCAATCGAATAACAAAAGTTAAGAAAATTCATGAATTTACAAAGGCAATGTGAGGAATCACGCGACTATCTCATTTGACTGTCTTATTTTTGTGGGTTGAGACGTGTCACATGTGCGATAAGGGGTCATTCACTTATAGCGTCCAATAATTAAGGAAATTGAAGGACAAATAAAATTATTTTAAGGCATCACATGAGGGGCTTTTTGATGAGGATTGGATACATTATTTTGTAGGATGGAAGAATCTAAGAGTCTCAATTGTAATGACCCCAAGTTATAAATATGTACAATATTTTTCCCTGATTTGTTAGTGAAAATGTTTTGTACGAAGAAATTTACTTAATGTATTTTGTTTGTCTACTAATTAAAATGCTCATTTTCACCAAGTTTTCATTTCCATTTTCCTCACAGTCGTGAAAAAAAAAGAAGAAATGAAATGAATTAATGAATAACGAGCCGAGAGTCAAAAATGATAATAAAATTAAATTTCAATAAATTTGATGCTAACCTAATTGAATATCTCTCAATACCAGCGTAATTAGTGGTCTACCAAGCAGGTTCTGCCAAGCAGACTTTAGAAAACTGATTTCCCCTTTTAAAATGTCAATCATCAATTCGTTATCGGATGCTATATAAAACCTTGTTAAATCGGAAAACTATAAAATATTGTTGATGATTTATTATTGTATTCTATTGATTGTGTTTCTCAATAATAAACCTTTCATTATTATTAATTTGATTTGCTAATCATATATATTTTTTGAATTGTCGCTTGGTTAGTTAAATTAATGTCATGTTCAATAAAACATGAATCGATCATTTCAACGCATTTTTGCCGTACATGTTGAGACATTTTGGTTGAATTAGCTGCTCAATAGTTAGTTTTATTGTTTGAAAATTCATTGGAAGTAAAAAATTATTATTCAAAAATAACGGAAATTTTAAATTCAAAATCCATTGGAAAATTCCAGACTTTTTGGAAGCTTCAAATAAAATTTGAATCTCAAAAGTCCGTTAAATTTTTAAAATTAGTTTTTAACCAATTTATGCAAATTATTAAGTCTTAGTGTATTAAATCTTAAAATCTTATAAGATTGAAAATTAGCAATGTTCAACAAAAATGCGCTTTAAACACCATCATGCGAATATATATTTCCAAATAACGAGATCGCTTCCATTGAATATACCATGACTGTATAATTGATGGTCAACAAATTATTAACCAGTTAAAATGAAAGTAATGGAATGTTACGTAGGAGAAAAGAAGCGATCTCATGATGAATAGCAATCATAAAAATAAATTGAAATTCACTTTGTAGATGATGTCACGTTCCGATATAAGCAACTTTATCATCTATCTACATATAGCGTCATAATTTTACGATAGAATACTGCACCAGTCGAAACATTAAACTTCCTTGATGATAAATTAAGAAGCTTTATGAGTATCATCAATTTATATTTCGGAATTCTGAAAACTTTTTTTTTCTCTTCCTTTTTAACTTCATTTATTTTTCCCTCAGTTGCTCTATCCGAAACGTGACTCCGTCTAAAAGTTTGTACATCATTCGTTTCATTTTATGGACTTTTTTTTCTCTTCTGTGTCCAGTTCATTGATGTACTCAATGAACTAGCATACATAGAGATATTAATTCCGTCCATAATCTGAAACTTTTCTAATTATTTTCTTAATTTTCATATTTCGTTATTTACTTGAGGTGTGAATGCGAAAATCCTGTCCTTTAATGAATACAATTTACTGGTACTCAAAATACCAACATCTCTTGATTTACGACCAGTTAATCCAAGTTTTTTATTGCGTCCTAAATATGTGTAGAGATGGCTCAATACTCGTGCTGGTTGAACTTCTATCGGAGCTACTTCTGAAACTGTTTGAACTGTAAATCCATGATCGGCAAGTTTATTACGGATTTCATCATCTTCTGCCAATATTACGACTTGAACGACGACCTAGTCAATAGAAAAGAATATTTTTAATAAAGTACTTTATTGAAAGTTCATTGTTTCTAAGCTTTAAAACTGGAGATACTTACATCTGGCTTCTTTTGAGCACCGAGACGTCTATTCAGTGGATCGAGTTCTCCGACTGCCAAAAATCCTTCTTGAAGCAATTTTCCCAAAATGTAGAGCGATTGAGCCCATAAAAATGGTGTCTGTAAAATATACAAATTTATCAGATGAATCCTTAAAGCAAAATAGAGCAAATTAATAATTACCCGTCCGATCGGTTGTCGCTGACTTGATCCAGGATGTTTGTATTCATTATTGACACTGTCGTGAGGAACTGTGTAGAGCTCAGGAACGAGTTTCATGCCTTCTTCTGTTTTCACCATAATATCCTCTAATTTTGCTACATAATCTGAGACACTGTCTTTGTCACCGTGAAACGCATGATTAAGGATAAGATAACAAAAGAAGAGCGGCCATTCACACTCAATATTCTCAAACATACGTAATTCCCAACGTTCATAGTATAGTCGTGAGCAATCTTCTCTTGGAGTTTTATATCCGTCACGTAAAAATCTTTTACAGCCAAATCGACCTTGGAGACGTTGAACGATTGCGTCTCGTGTCTCTTCGATCAAAGCTGGATCGTCGACAGCAAAAGCAGGAAAGCCTATGATTGAAAGCAATCCTGAGTCTAATTCCTTACTGTTGGATTCACGAGGAAGCATTGATTGTAAAACAGCTTGACACTTGTGAGCTTCATCGGCTAAAACATGAATAACGGAAGCAGGGCCACCACGAGCACCAAATAAATCTAATTCATTCATAGCTTCAAGTGCAGCTTTGGCCATGCCAATAGAACTGGCATTTAATTCAGGCTGTCCATGATTGGATTTATCTCCTCGCTCCCAAATACCATAATCAGGAATACAATAAGCACTTTCAATGTAGAACACAAGATTCTGGATGAACGACACTTCATCAAGTGAGAAAACAATCTGCAATCCTGATGCAGTCATTTGTGCAAGTATTAAAAGATACAACGAAATTGCGTCTATCTGTAAATGACCCCATTCATCATCACGTACAACGACCTGTCCATTTTTGCTCGAATATTTAGCATGCAATGAGTCTAATGGATTTTGTGTTATTTTAAATCGTTCAACTTTCTCCTTTTGCCTCATCATAGCCATTAACAGGCCACGCATTAATTTGACACAACTTTGTTCTAACTCATAAGCTTTAGCTCTGTCCTCATCTTGATCGGCAATTTTCTTATAAGCCATTGATAGACCCCAGACAGCCAAAATACAATAGACATTATCACGAATCTGTGTGTGAGCGAGTTGAAAAGAGAAACAAATTAATTTAAAATGATTATTCAGACCTTGAAGATTAATGTCAAAGTTCTTCTTTTTATTTTCTATGTTACCCAAGCATGATGATTTGCAGGACTAGCTGGAAACAGCCCTGTAACGGGCTGTTGATGTGACATTATCAGACGATGAACAATTCGCTGGTAATAATCCAGCCGAACGCCAGAATTTGATCTTGAACGCATTTTGGATGTTCTTGGATCTTATTTTTTATACTTTTCTTTTCTAAAATTTTCTTAATACGCAATTAATTGCTTAGTTTTTCACCTAAATTTCACTATATTCCTTTAATATTTTGTCACTTTCATAATTCGAGAAGTTGTACCTTAATTTAACATGATTAACGTTTTCTAAATAGCACAAATACTACAAATAAAAACCAAAACTAATCATTGAAAAATTAGGTGGCGAAAATTTTCAATTCTAAAGTCAAATGAATGACATCCAACAAACGACTGGATTGTGGGACAATCGATGAAATTCCTTTTTATTCTTATATCTTGCTCTGCTTCACTACTTTTCACTGTATTTCTACTTTACTACACTTGCTAAATAATTTAATCTAGTTTTCTATGCTTTTTTATGTCGTTTTAAGTTAAAATTTAATAATTTATTTCTATGCTGTATCACACAATAGCAGCCTTTACCCAAAAGCTGGGCAAAATAATTTCTTTATTGACATTTTCATAACTCATCTTCTGACGATATTTTCACTGATGATTTACAATAATTAAGTCACTAATTTATCATAAATTAATAATAATCTGCTTCCACATCCAGTCATTCGATATTTAATTCATAAAACTGACTTTCGGTCTTTTCTAAAATGTGAGCAATTGTCCCATGCCTCAAATCGCACGTGGGCATTTAAAAGGAAAGAATTATGGCCGTTAAATTGTAGAAGGTTAAGATCATTTTGTTCAAGGTTTCATGCTTATTATAACATATTATACATAAATAACTCAACTTTTGAAATAACTAATTTAGAGGAGTTAATCGTGATATTTATGAGCTGTATCTCTTTGATCCTGTAAATTAATTAAAATGAGAATGAACAACAAAAGATTCTTTTGGTAAAGTTCAAGTTAATGCAAAAGTATGTTTTTTATTTTTATTTAAATTAGAAATGTGATTAATTACTGTGTTACAGTTATTCGTTTTTATAATCAACACAAACTGGTAAAAATTAAGTGCAAAATAATGTGGTAGGAGGAAGGGAGAAAAATTAATGCAGCATGATGATTAAGGCAATATTAATAAAAGAAGCTGTTTAGCATGGTCGATTATCACGAGTACGTTTTCGTGGTGCACATTTGATGATGTCGTCAACACGAAGGATCATTTCGGCAGCTTCACTTGCAGATAATAAAACTTGACGTTTAACAGCAAATGACTCAGTGATTCCGAGTTCCTTCATGCATCCAATTTTTCCAGCATCCATGTTGAGACCCATTGTGCAGCTTCCTTGAGTATGAGCAGCTCTCAATTCAGACACAAGCTGTGCGGAATCATAACCAGCATTATCAGCAATGACGGTTGGAAGTTGGAATAAAGCACGAGCATAAGCTTCCATTGCAATAGCTTCCTTTCCAGGAGTTTCACTGGCTTTCTTGAGTACAGCACATGCCATTAATGATTCAGAACATCCACCACCAAAAACAACACGTGATTCCTTGACAGTTGCTGTCAAGACACAAAGAGCATCGTGTAATGATCGTTCAGCTTCATCGACAATTTGTTGTGTAGCACCACGAATAATAATTGTGCATGCTTCACCCAACTTAACGCCACTGAATCTCAAAAGAGTATCTTCGCCAATCATGACTTGTTCAATAAGCTCACAAGTGCCCATTTTTACCATTTCTGGATTATCAAATGTGGAGACAATTTCTCCGCCAGTAACTAATGCTAATCGTTCAATTCCATCAAAATCAGCATGTTCAATGGCCATAACACCAGCATCAGCAAACAGCTGTTCTGGATAATTGTAAATCAACTGACGATTAATGAAAACATTACATTTATGATTCAAAATCTTGTTGACTTTGTCTTTCATCTTTTCCTTCTCGGCCATTTCGAGATCTGCAATTTTTGACAACGAATCGACTTTAATATGAGATCCAAATACTTTAATCTTATCGGTATCCATTGGTGTATTAGCAATTAAAATCTTTGCATTTTCAATTCTCTTAGGCTGATGAACTCCTGGACGTTTATCAAGTAAGAATCCTTCGTCAAGGAATGAATCTTCTAAAGTTCCACCTGATTTCTTAATCAATTGAATTGCTGTTAATTCACCGGAACCTTTAAGACGGAGGACAGCATCAACTGCCAATTTGGAAAAGAACTCTTTGTGTTGAGATAAAATCTTAGAACTTAAGGTTGTTCGTGCAATGTTCATTAAATCTTCCTTGAATCTCTCAGTATCACCTGAATGATCTTGTGCTGAATTTATAAGAGCATCGCGTGCAACTTCTGTAGCACGTCTCCATCCAGCAATGATGGTTTGTGGATGAATTTTAAGCTCAATAAGCTTTTCGGCTTCTCTCAACAATTCAGATGCTAAAACAGTGACTGATGTTGTTCCATCACCGACCTCATCATCCTGTACTTTTGACATATCAACAAGAATCTTTGCTGCTGGATTGTCAACACCTACAGACTTTAAAATTGTTGCTCCATCATTTGTGACTTCAACGCTTCCAGCACTTCGTCCATAAGATACCAAGATTTTATCCATTCCTTTTGGACCGAGTGTACTCTTTACTAAATCTCCAATAGCTATAGCTCCAACAAACGACGACAAACGTGCTAATTCTGCCTTTTCTTCCTCGGCTTCATTTTTAAGAATACGAACTGGATTTAATGATACCTAAAATCGACATTAAAAAATTATAACCATAAATTTTCGAGGAAATGTTATCTTCCCATTTGTATTTAACTAGTTAACAGTGATACATGATTTAAATCATTCTAATTATGCTGGATTCTTATAGAAATTTAAAAATTATTTCATTAATGAGTCATAAGACTTCATGTTTTATATTAAAATGAGTCTTATGTTCTCGAAGAATTCCGCACATGAAAACAATAAAACGTTTTTTTACGTTAATTACGAAAGTCTATTGTAAATAATCAATTGAATCACTTGTAAGCCAACTAAAACACATGGAATATACTATAACTAATTATAAACTAGCTTTATTTACCATTTTATTTAATTTTTACTGCACTTGTTTTAATTTTGCACAACGGGTCGTTTAACTTGTTTGTATGGAATGCCCCTCAGATGCAGGTTTTCAAATTATTCATAACCGTTATGCGTTGATTTTTTTCAGGCGCCGTTGCGGCTTAACGGAATGATAAATCTAATAAATATATGATAAAATAAAAATACTACAAGTTTTGAATAATTCTGTATATTTAGTTTCTAGTTAAATTAAGTTTTCCGTCGATTTGCTCGTAATGTTTGCCCTGTCGCAGGGGCTACGCGTTTTCAAATTTTTAACCTAAAACCGTTAAATTTTTATTCGAAAATAATTCCTTGACAAAGCAACACTATTAAAAAGTTTCTTAATTTATTTTATACAATAAAACAAGTTTTACAAGTTTCTTAAGTGTTCCAATAATAAACAGTATAGTTTAAAGCGTATATAGGAATAAGCAGGTAGGAATAAAAGCGTGAGCAAAAAAAGATGCAAACAGAAAGTCTAAAGAATTTATTATAAGATCATTTTATTTTATTTTCACGATTTAATTTCTATTTACAAGCTCGCTGTATCGCGGAATTATCTTAAAAACGTCAAAGGAGTGTGAAAGTGTCAAAGGAAGTCGTCCACAATAAGTGGAAATACAAAAAAAAAATATTTCAAGCAAAAAAAAAATATTTTCGAAGAAATTTTAAAAATCATTAATTGGATATAAAATTTTATTCAAAAGTCTCTTAAATTGTGGTCAAATTAATCCACAAATCAAAACGCAATATGAATTCATCAGCATTGAGAGCTCTCGCACTAGAATATAAGTCACTTCAGGTAAATTAATATTTTTCAAGATCTTCTCCTTCATTTTTCAAAATAAAGACTCGACTTACAGCTGTAACTTTCCTTATTTGAGTCAAAACAATATTTTTTAGTAAGGTTTTATCAGCGTTTCTAATGATTTAATATACTTTTTTTTGACTTACAGGAAGAACCAGTAGAAGGATTTCGAGTGAAATTATTAAATGACGATAATATGTTTGAGTGGAGTGTAAGTAATATAATTAATGTGGGGTTTTTCTAAATATTATACAGCAGCGCCTACAAACAATCATCTTCTTCTATCCATCCATCCTTCTTTTAATCAATACAATCAATGAAGCTGAAAAAAATATTCCATGATTCATCAATATTCAGTGCCTTAAACGTCATTGTCTCTTCATGTGAATTTTTCTTCAAGACTTCTTTGTAGCTTAATCACCTTATATATCTACAGAAATAGGGTAGTAAATAATTAACTAATTTAAATTTTCTATTTTTATTTCATTCAATTTCAGGTCGGTATTTTTGGACCACCCGAAACACTTTATCAAGGTGGCTATTTTAAGGTAAAAACACGGTTGTGAAATTATTGCATTATTAATGATGACATTTTCATCAAATCAGATGTTTTATGTATACATATCGTAAACTGGACACACATTATCATTAGTTTTTTAAATGACCAATGGTGTCGTGTAAGGCATTTTGGTTGAATAAGGGGCAAGCTAGTTGTGGGAAATATTCAAAATTACGAATAAACTACAAGAATTAGTCAGCATTTTGCGATCAAACTAAATGGCAATCCTAGGATTTAGTGTAAATCAACGGATTAAAAAATTAAATCACCTGGATTAACGTAAAGCCTGGAATTTATGGCAAATTCTGATGCGTTGCGTAGCAGTCATTTAAAATAGGCAACTTGTTTTTTAGTTGTTAAATATTTTTGGATATATTTTTTTATCATTTCCATTATAAATAATAATGGACAAACACGTAACGAAACGAAATGAACGAAAGAATTGAGAGTTTTGCAATGAGATATGAAAACGCTAAATTTTCAAGGTCTACGCGACGTAAAGACATACAATTTTGTTTTGTATTATATGAACATTGTTTATTTCGATCATAAGTTTTGATTTTTTTTTCCTTTCTTTAATACGACGCAAGCTTTCTTTTAATATAAGAGTAAAAATCGACAAAACTAATAATAAATACGGCACATTGAATGCTTACTTTTTTTCTGTCTCTCACAAAAGTGTGCTGCGTTTTTTTGTGACGATGACAATGACCTTTATCTATTTTATAAAAGGACAGTCTTTGTTTCACAGTTACTCAAATACATTGCTACCTCAATATAATTTCTCATTTTGTTTATACATTATATATATATATATATATATATATATATATATATATATATATATATATATATGGACACAATGATTTGCCGTAATATGTAAAAACTTGTAATTTTCTCATGCCTTATTTCTGTCACATTGGATGGAACATATGTAGTCTGGGTGGATTTTTCCGTTTTCTTTCTCATTTCTCTTATTCAACAAAAAACGTGCTCGATGTTCGAGGGAAATCGATAATAATCAATGCTTTACTTTACATTTCTAGGCAATAATGAAATTTCCACAAGATTATCCTTATTCACCACCAACAATAAGATTCATCACAAAAGTTTGGCACCCGAATGTGTATGAGAATGGTGACTTGTGCATTTCTATTTTACATCCGCCAATTGACGATCCGCAAAGGTAATTGGACATGAGATTCACCTTAATTGTTTTAATCATCAGAGATGTTAAATTGCCTTAATTGAAATAGCCGCCAACAATGACAATTACATCTCACCTTTGGGATTGATTCATGAATGACGTCTATCAAAAAGTTAGGGGGGTTTAGTTCAAAATTAGACGTCATAAGTGCACAATCCCAAATTTTACTTGCGAAGCTCATCAATTACATTATTATTATTACTTTTATAGCGGCGAATTACCTTGTGAACGGTGGAATCCAACTCAAAATGTTCGCACAATTCTACTCTCCGTAATTTCTTTGCTCAATGAACCGAACACGTTCTCGCCCGCCAATGTTGATGCAAGTGTTATGTACCGACGATGGCGTGATTCAAATGGCCGTGATAATGAATATCCTAACATAATCAGGTGAATTACAGTTCAAATGACTTGAATTTAAAATAATTTTTGAACGAAATTAGAATTTTAAGTTTGGCTATCGTTCAATATAATTGCATCACTTAACTTTTTGTTTATTTATTTATTTATTTCGTCTTCTTTAGGAAGCAAGCACTTCAAGCAAAAGTAGAAGC
This sequence comes from Chironomus tentans, assembly GCA_963573255.1. Lineage (NCBI taxonomy): Eukaryota > Metazoa > Arthropoda > Insecta > Diptera > Chironomidae > Chironomus > Chironomus tentans. The sequence goes on along the minus strand of OY754303.1, from coordinate 28,997,600 downwards.
TGAAAAAGAAGGAATTGTCGTCCCACTTACTCTAGAGGAATATTGTCTTAAACCTAAACCAAATCCAAATAATCAAGAACCTCAAGTGAGTAATGAGTTTAGTCAATATTTGAACGAGGGATGGCTACTGTTTCAATCAAGCTTGGAATGAATAGATTTTCCGCCTTATTTCTTTCTTTTTCCTCTTATTTATCGGCGAATCAAATGAAACGAATTGCGCATTGTGATGAATTGTTTATTCTGGTTTATTCGTAAAAAAAAGGTCTAATGACTATATAAATGGAAAGTGTAACGAAGTAGAGCATCGAAATGATTGAAAAAAAATTGTTTGATTTTCAAGTAGTCTCATCTGATTTTTTTTTATGGGCTGAAATCAGAGTTGCTAATATGCCTTTGGAAATGCTTTAAATCATAATGATCATCATAAATTTCTCTAAATATTTCGCAAATGAGCGCCAATTTCAACAACTCTGACTGAGATGAGTGTGCATTTAAAGCTGTAATGATTTCAAAGCTTTTAATTTGATCATGCAGTGAAAATATATCCAAATTGAGCAAAGCAGCAACCTTAAACGGTAAATGTGTGCTTTACGGAAGCTTATTACTTAACTTAGCGAAACAATAGAAGACCATCAGCAAATAATGTAATAAAGCAGTTCATAGATAGGCCTTGAAAACAGTTAATTGAATTATTGCTAAAAAAAAGTTATTGATTCAAATGATTTATTATTTGAAGTGATTTAATTTTATTAAGATCCTTTTGAGGTTTAAACACTAAAAGTTGCGTAATTAAATCGCTGTCAATGGAATGCATCAAAGCTATAGATGACTATAAACTTAGTAATTCGCAACAAATAATTTAGATTAAAAACAATTTATCACAAATTAGAGCCAAACAAAGAACAACTGTTCAAGTCATTAAAAATAGCCATCAGTTCCGACGAGTAAGAAGAAATTTGGCATCCCACGACTAATTGAGGAAATATTTACTCAAAGTTTTTTTTAAAAAAATAATTTTCCATCTTTTTCCATCCACACACAGCTCGATATGACAGACTTTTACGATGATTTTGACGACGAGTGCAGTGAGTCTGAAACGGAATCACAGAATGGTGATGGCGAGGATTCAGGAAATGCGGAATAATTATTAAATTATTAAAGAAATTGACGAAGTTGTGTTAATGGATTTTTTTCTCAATAATGATTAGCAATCAAACAGCAACATCAAAAAACAAAAATGAATTAATTATATTTTTCAAAAAAAAAGAGATATAACACAGTGGTATTTTAAGAAAAGAAGAAGAAGGAGCAAAAATAATAAGTAAAATGTAAGAAAAATCCTTTCTATATATAACTAAGTTAAGTTGAAAACAAAAATTTCAATTATAAGAGAACGTGAAACTTAAAAACAACAATTATTTACAAAAACATATGCTAAAGAGTTCTTCAATTTCGAGAATTACGAAGAATTTTTATGATTTTTTTTAAATATATTTTTTCCTAAAAACAACCACATCAACAAAAGAAGTTTATGTTCTGCAATTATTTATGATTTTTTGACATATTTTTTTCTGATTATTTTACGAGTATGTAGTGTTTAATGATAGTGACAAACTAAGATATCGATAGAAATTCTCTTTTGTAAGAAAACAATGACTAATTATGGCATAAAGTCTGTTTTATGCTCGTATGCAATTCTATTTTTCTTGTCCCATAAGTTTACACATTATAAATTTTTATTAATTACATCAAACTGTAAATAATATTTGCCCATTATTCATTATATATATATTTACTTATTCTATGTTTGCAAGATGCGCGCAAAATGAAAAATAAATAATAATAAAAGTCGTGCAAAACACTCGCAGATGATAATTAAGTTTATGATTATAGATGACAAAATATTTTTAATTTAATTTCTGACTTACTTTCGAGTACATCAAATGGAAAATATGATTTTTGTTTCTTTTTATCCTATTTAATTGGATGAAATTGTAGATGTAAAATGATTTATGAATGAATGGGACATAATAAAGTTAAGAGAATGACAAAAATAATTTTTTCTGTACATTAAATGCTGCTGTAGACAATTTTCAGGAAAATTTCACAAAAGATGACGTTAGGGAAAACATGTGGATGGAAAAATTCACTGACGCAAAACTTTTCTCACATTTTCCTCTTTTCTGGCGGAGAATTTTCTATTAAATGCACTTCCTCATTGCTGATTTTCTTAAGTTTTCTACAATTTTCATTTCAAAATTAATAATGTAAATCAAAAACATATGAACAGCAATTAAGGATTTATAAGGTTCTGAAAATAATTGAGTGAATTTGTGAGGTTTTGAGCAAATTTTGGAAATTGTAGGGCTTTGTAGCATTTTTAACGAATTTGTATGGTTTTAAAACTGGAATTGTACGGTTTCTTAAAATTCCATCATTTTCAAATATTTTAAAACCGTTATTTTTTTCTTTATCCAAAATCCTCAAAGCAGTCGAGACAAACAACTTCAGGCCTCTTCAATAAATGAATGGCCTTAAATTTGTTGAAAACTTTCAACTTGCTCACGCTCTGCATGCATATCATTTAGTTCCATTTGTCCTCATTTCATCAGGTTTTTTTTTCATGTGTGTAAATGAGTTGCTGAAAATGTCGTAATAAGCCAGAGACACAAAAGTACTTCTCCTTATAATTTCACGTTTATTATAATCGAAAAAATCAAAATGGAAGTTAACCAAAATGTTGAACTTTGAACACTTATCCTTACAGTAAATTCATAATAATAATTAATGATAATGCTAATAATTTGAAGGGTTCATTTTTCATAATAAAAAAAATTAGTTAGCAGGCAATAATATCAACTATAAAATAATTTCATGACGAAATCAAAGAAATACGGAAGGTTACTAAAAGATCCAATAAACATTTTATAAAGTAATTAACTGGTAAAAAAAGCAGAAAGTTTGTGTATGTAGAAAAGACAGAATTTCCAGAGGTAAGAAAACTTTTTACGGTAGATAGATATAGATGATAAATGAATTAATTATTATTATTTTGATTTGAATCTGTTCTGTCAAGGCGAATTCTCTTGCGAAGGAGGTTGTCTGTAGGTTCAGTTCCTTCTCTCTTTTTCGGTTGATTTTTCTTCTCCCACGTTTGATGTAGGTATCTTAAGAGAATGTTTTTCTTTTCTGTTATTATAACTAAAAAATAAAGCGAGACAATCCATGATGTTAAATTGCAAATTAATTAAAATAATGGTAAGCTTACTCTGATCCGCTGGATAATCCACTGTCGGTAGATATATTCTATGAGACGTGAAAAATGGAACGAACAAAATTAATAATCATTAAAGTTGAGCATACAAGTATTCAAACACATTGAAATGACTTTGTTTTGTTAAGTTTCTTATTACTTACGATGGTCTTTTCGTTCTCGCATTATCCACATTGTATTGTGAAAAATTCTCGTGATTGTGCACTGGTAAGTCTTTCAGGAACTCACTGATCGACTAGATGAGGTCATAAATATTACATTAATTAAAACGTGATATTGAATTAAGAATCTCAATTAATTAATTAGAATTTCCACCATTACGACTTTAATATTATTTCTGATTTTTTCACATTTTCTTCAATAAAATTTATGCTCTTACCATTTTGTTGACTTTTTAAGATACTTTATTGCTGATTTCTATGCTTTTATGGCCTTTTAGCTCTTTGGAAATAGCATAAAATTAATAATCTTTTATGATATTATTTTTTACGAATTGTAATTTACAAGTTTACACTTTAAACTCCCGTGCTACATGCCACTTTTGTTATTATTTTTATTATCCCACTAAAGGAGACTATGTAATGTGTTATTTATGACCAGAAATTTATTTTCATCTAAAACTGACTATAAATAATTAACAAAACATGACATAAAGACTAAAATTCATTATAATTCGTCTTAACTGCAATCGAGATGAATTGTACGTTCAGAATATAAATTTCATCTCGTTTGCAGTTTTATTTACATTTGATTTTTTGAAAGTAATTATCTTTAATGGAATATATAAACTTAATTAAGTACTACACATTATTCAAAATACTTTATTTTATAACTCTACACAATTTCCAGTGAGAATCCCATTTCTATTTAGTAGTTAATTCAATAAACCTAAATTAACGGTCCTGAAAAATTTGAACGAGTGACAGTAAGACAAATAAGCTATTTTGCACAACAAAAAATTGCTAAAGTTCAACCTAAACAAAAAAAAAGAGTTTTTTGCAGAAAATTAGATAAATTAAGTTATTTCGCGTTCTAATGGATAATTTACAGTACCAGTAGATTTAAAATAGTATAAAACTAATAATGTTGTTAAAGTGGATAGCTGTTCCTTATTTATTTATTATTATTTCATCAATTTTTGCATTATCCTTGCAAGAGGAAAATAGTGAAAATTCTTTAATTAATCCTACAGCAAGTATTAATTCAAGTAATGTGGACATAAATAATGTTACTAATCCGACAGTATCAGCTCCAAATGATCAGCATGAACCAAATGCGACGGAGACAACAATTTGTAAGTTTTTTATGATAAAGAAAAAAAAATTATTTCGTAATTAAATAAAATTTGATAAGATCCAGTGGAATCTAGAATGTTTGAAGCTATTTATTATTCATAATTTTATGAACATTTCATTCGTTTTAATGAATGCGCGTGCGAATTATGCCAAAATTTGCATATAATGCTGTTCGATTAGTAATTCCGTTTTAATTTTTTTATATTCATCTTCATTTCTATTTAATTAGCAACAACCACGTCAGTTTCGTTAACAAGTACGACGACTGAAGCGACATCGTCAAAATCGAGTATAGAAAACAATAATATACAGGCAAAGAATGCTGTAGAAGCCGAAAAAATCTCCTCGATGTCTCTCTTCTTTGTCCTTTGCGTAATTGCATTGGGCATTCTGTTGATTCATTGCATGCTAGCGACAAATTTCCAGTATTTACCCGAGTCAATAGTTACCATAGCATTGGGAAGTTTGATTGGTTTCATTCTCAACTTTACAAGCATTAAACAAGTTCTAGAACGCGAGGAAATTTTCTCTCCAACTGGTTTTTTCTTAGTCCTATTACCTCCCATTATTTTCGAGTCTGGATATAACTTACACAAGGGTAACTTCTTTCAAAATATCGGTAGTATATGTGTATTCGCTATTTTGGGTACAGCCATAAGTGCGTTAGTCATTGGAAGCGGTGTTTATCTTCTCGGCATCGCTGATGTAGCTTATAGACTAAATTTCATCGAAAGTTTTGCTTTTGGATCTTTAATTTCAGGTAATTAATGATTATATTGCTTCATATAAATATTATTATTACTTAATTAATTTTTTACAGCTGTCGATCCGGTCGCTACGATTGCAATTTTTCATGCACTCGACATCGATCCCGTACTTAATATGTTAGGTAATATAATTAACATTCTACCTATTAAATTTTTGTTGAAATCGTAATTTAATTTCAAAATCATTTTCTAGTTTTCGGTGAAAGCATTCTTAACGATGCCATTTCTATTGTTCTGACCACAACTGTGATGCCTACAAAGGGAGCTGGAGAAGAATTACTCAACATTGGACGTGGAGAAGCAATTATTTTGGCAATTAATCGCTTCTGCATGATGTTTTTCGCAAGTGCTGGAATTGGCGTTTTATTTGCACTAATGAGTGCATTATTACTTAAATATGTCGGTGAGTTTCGTGCTTACTCATCATTTTCGTCACTCAAAATTAAATCAATGACTCATAAATGCTTTTTCAAACTAAGCGGATAATTAAAAATTGCATCTTCATTTATTTCAATTTTCCTAAATATTACTGACCGTCCGTAAGTGAGCACTTTCTGAAATGTCGTATCTTTTTTCTCATAGATTTAAGAAAACATCCATCACTGGAATTAGCCTTTCTACTCGTTGTGACATACTGTCCTTATTGCTTAGCAGAAGGAAGTCATTTATCTGGCATTATGGCTATACTATTTTGCGGTATCGTTATGAGCCATTACACTCACTTTAACCTTTCGACAGTCACACAAATAACTATGCAACAGACGATGAGAACATTAGCATTCATATGTGAAACTAGCATCTTTTCTTATCTTGGACTCGCAATTTTCTCGTTTAAGCATCAAGTTGAACTTGCACTAGTTATTTGGAGTATTGCTTTATGCTTAATTGGACGCGCCGCCAATATATTTCCGCTTACTTGGATGGTTAATAGATTCCGTACCACAAAGATTACTTCAAAAATGTCATTTATCATGTGGTTTAGTGGACTTCGTGGTGCTATCAGTTACGCGCTTAGTTTGCATTTGGAATATTCTAAGGAAGAGACACGTAGAGTTGTGATAACGACAACATTAATTATTGTACTTTTTACAACTGTAAGTCGCTTTGTGTTCTACATATTCTGAAAATGTCTGCAAATTTACATTTTCTATTATTCAACAGGTATTTTTCGGTGGCTCTACATTACCATTGCTTAAAGTTTTACAGCCCGGCAAGAAGAATCGTCGAGCAGCAAATAGTAACAATAACAATATAAGTAGTACTAGTAGCAGCAGACCACGAAGTCAATCGGGAACTAGGACGAAGAGCAAACATAAAATCATTTCGTTATCCAAGACTCGTGAATTTGGTCAAGCAATAGATTCTGAGCATCTATCTGAATTGACTGAGGAGGAAGAAGTTAGTTTTACTAACTCTAAACTTGGTGGATTTGCACGATTAGACCGAAAGTATTTTACGCCTTTCTTTACACGAATATTTTCTAATAAGGTAAGACATTTGGGGATATTACATTGCTGCTTTCAAATTTCTTGATTGAATTGATTATAATAGAAAAAGACAATCTTAAAGTCAGATTTATTTTTAAATTGAGAGTTTAATCCATCAGACTTAATTTTGAAAATTTAAGTTTATGTGCTCGAAGCTGTTTACCAGAAACAAGACAAAAGCTCTTGACTTTCCACAAATCACACTCATTAATATTCATTATTAAACCTCCACTTTTTCAACAGGAATTAAGGGATTGTAAGAGTCAAATGACAGACTTAACAAATAAGTGGTACCAAGCAATACGAATAGACAACAACACGGAGGATGACGACGAAGACCCTGAAACAATATCACAGAGAACTGAACGTACTAATTCTACAGCAACATTAAATTCTAGTCGAGGAAATATGATCTAAATCAAAAAAGGATGTATGAGTGAGAAAATTTTCACGTAAGGGATTGTAAAAATTTTTTGCACAATTTATTCTGTAATTTATTTTTTAAATGTTAACATGCAACATGTTGTGATCAGCCAAAAAAAAAATTAGGAGAAAGATAAAACAATGAAACAGGAAAGACGTTGGTTTTTTATGAGGCATAACTTAAACATAGTTTGATAATAATTAAGCTAAGCGCTATTGAGAATGTTTCTTTTTATGGTTCTTATGACTCTAACCTAATATATTTCAATAATATTGCAATTTATATTACAATTTATGTGTCATAGAAATTTTTGTTCCATTCATAAATTATGTTGTTGACTTATAGTAGGTAGAAAAGGTTTCTTTTATGTTTGGATCATTTGAATGATTTTTTGTTCTGTATGTTACGTTGTAAACGAGAGAAAGAAAAGGAAATTGAAAAGAAATGACATAATTTATGAATGAATTACGGTATACAAGTTGTATCCCTTTTTAGAATATAAATACATAATATCTATATGAAGTTTTATTGTGAATTTAGCTGTGAACTTTTGTTTCTGCCATTGATTGAAACAATAGAAGAGGAAACAAAATTTAAATAAATTTTAATCCAAAAACGAGGAGCAAAAGAAGAAGAAAAAGAAAAATAGCAATTTTCTCGTGTCATTTCCAGAGAGATATGTGATGTATATCATCTTATATGTACATACATCAATAGGATGTGTAATCAAGAAACTTTTTTTTGTTGGAATTATCTTCGAAACATGCGAATAAGGCATTGAACGGAACGTCGGAAAATTCATGGGGGAAATATGAAGTTATGAAATTTAATTTTAACTGCTTGATGTTGACATACACGTGATATGCCATCCAATTATGAAGAGTAGGAATCCTTAAAAAAGGCTGTAAGTTCTTCTTGTACATTTTGATCGGAACTTTCATAAGCAGAAAATTTCTTTCTTTTCAGTTCTCTTGAAATTTCAATATTCTTGAGCTCAATCTCGCTTCATTCAATCTCTTGTAAATTTAAAAATTGAAGCTTGTGCGTCGCCTAGGGAGTAAAGCAGTTAGACTTATTGTCACTGAATATGACAGTACATCAATTTATTATATACAGTTCATCTCATCTTTTTTTACAATTTCAATTTATTTTTATTATTCTTGTTCGTTCTTTTATTGCTTCATGCTTGAATTTAAGATTGACAGCTTTGCTCCTCGAGCTTTTTGTACTCTTCTGGACTGATTTTTGTAATTTTATTCAATTTGGGTGGATTCATTCACTTTGATTACCCTGTTTTTACGTTAAAAGCCAGTGGCTTATGGGATGAAAAAAGTTTGCAAATTCCCAAAAAAAGGCTTAATAACGAGTAATGGCTTGTTAAAAAATTTAAAATTTAAATTCAATGAAATCTTGAATTTTTCCTGTATCATCAATCTTTAAAATACTCCAGCTGTTAAATCATATCACTAAACAGCAATTGAATTATTCTATGTAGTTTAATTAATGAAATTTGGGTAGTGGCTTAATAGCGAGAACAAGAAATTTTTAGAACCAATTTTTTTTACTAAGCTACTGGCTTAGTAACGGGTAGTGGCTTATAACGTAAAAACAGGGTACTATTATCATTTTATTATTTATAATTTCTAGTTTGAAATTATGATGAAAATCTCGATTTTTGAAAAATTCGAAAAACTCATCTGTGGAATTGCCCATATGATGACCATACCTGTCTTAAGATCTATTACATTAATTCGATTACAATTTTTCAATATCTGTATAGAATCAAGTACTTTAGTTTGTTCTTAGGATCTGTATAAATTTAGGGTCTCGTTCCAATCTATTTTTATTGTTCCACTCCATTCATCCAACGTTGCCTTGGACTTTGACAACTCTGCACACTTGTATGAACCAGTGTATATCTTATTATTAATTTAGCCCTGAATTTAGCAAAACTGAAAATGAATAATACATCAAAAAAAAAAAGAAAAAATTAAAGCTTCAAATTACCAAACAAATCAGTTTACACACAGGTAAGTAGCTTATTTTTACAAAAAAAAAATTTAAGGATTTTTTTTGACCAGTTTCTTTTTGTTTATGAAAGCATGTTATAGCCTCAAGAATTCTCTCTGCGTATAAAGAAAAAATAATTACAGAATAAATTCAAAAAGGAAAATTATTATGTCAGGAAAATTTTCCTGTAATATTTGTCTCCTGAACATTGCTGTTGCTGATGATGATGACGATGATGTAAATTAATCTTTTTCTCTGAATTAAAAAGGAAAATTTATTCGATTTTTATGTCCCTAGAAAAGCACAAAGAAAATAAAATTTTCCTTCATTTCTCAGTAAAATATTTTAAATTTAATTATTCAAAAAATTCCAAGACTGTAAATTATTAGTGACAAGTTGCTTAAAATTGAAATGAAGCTTAATTAGCTAAAAACCACATAGAGTATTAAAAAGAAGAAAATTTGAAATGAGTGATTAAGTCATCTGGTCATATCAGCATAAAGGCACGTTCTAAAACATTTATTCATCTTTTTTCATTGCCATCGTTCTTATTTCGGTCTCCTGTAAAATTTTCTCTCTTTATGCTTTAAAAAATGAATGGAAATTAGTATGAAAGTCATTAAATGTTAGAGACGCATTATTCTTTATTCTTGATTATACAGAAGCGTGCAAAAGTTTATAAACGGCTAAGAAAAATTAGTTTTATGATTAAAAAACCTACTTAAACTTATTCAATCTAGCCAAAAAATTTATCAACTCTTCAGTTTTTCATGGACTTTCGTATGATAGAATCCATTTGTACGTTAATTAACATTTTTCAAATAAACCGTTAAAAGTTTGAATTTGCGAACGTGCAAAAGTTTATAAACGATAATTCTTTGATTAAATTCTATGCTTTAAAGTATAAATTCAAGTAATCTTTTGGCTCAATCATTAAACTAGTACAAAATTCTTTATTTTGATGCATGATTCAGTTCCTATTTCCATGTCTTTGATCCTGAATTTTCAATTTTAAAATGGCCGACTTTTTTCAACATTTTTAATCAAAATTCTTAATTAATCCAGCTTAAATTAATTAAATAATAACTGAATTACATTGTATTTTCAATAATCTTCAATATTATACTGAATTTGTTTAGATAATAAGATGAATTATGCATCAAAATAAAGGATTTTACATTACATTTTCTATACATAGATTCGAAGGAAACCTTTCACTCCTTTGGTGTAGACAGGGGCTTAGCCAGGGTGTGCCAAAGGGTTCAACCCCCCTCTTCTTAAAAATTTATTACAAATAACTTTTTTGAAAAATATTTTTAAAGTTCGAATTAAAATTAAAAACCAGAAATAAAGAGGACCTGTGGCGTAGCCATGTGGATTTCCAAGCCCCTTTCGAAAAAAAAATTGGACCATACAAAAAAATTATTTAAAAGGGGGTCATTCACTTATGACCTCCATGATTTAGGGGGGAGGGGGGTCTGAGATTTTGTGACACTTTAAATTAAAGAAATTTTTTTTGAATTAAAATTTTGTGACAAGGGGAGGGGGAGGGGGGTTCTAAAAATCCCATTTTTTGATGGACGTCATAAGTAAATGACCCCTAGGGGTTTTGAACTGAAAAAAAATTCCCTTTACAAAAATTCTGGCTACGCCACTGAAGAGGACTTTAGAAAACCTTTAATTAGAGATGTCATTTATGAAACTTATAAAATTCTCATAATTACAGGCTAAACAGTCAACTTTAAATTCAAATTCTCAAAATACATTGAGTAGCTTTTTCTTGAAGAATTTCCCACCGAAAAATTCATAAAAAATCTTCACACAAATTAAATGCTTCTCCCAAAAAAATCATCTCAAAAGATTTAAGTTAACTAAGCGTATAAACATCCCGAAAATCAGTCAAACTAAGCATAAAAAGCACATTTCCTCGTGAAAAGATCGCTTTAAAAATTTTATTCATTCAAACGATGAAAGCTATTAAAATTATGCAAAATGGTTTCATCGTAAAAGTTAATTTGGAGAAGGGAATGGATAACATTAAATTGTGGATTACTTTCTACGTCCATGCTAATGAGCAATTTTCACCATGTGATATTTTTCACACATACACTTTCATGACACAGCATGCAATTTTTGATGTTGTTGCGTTACTGCTAAATTAAATTGAGTTATTTGGGCGACGTTTAATGCTGCAAATAAGTGAAGATGAAACGAAAGCATATTGAAGGTGATGCTTTTGGAATCGATACTTTTTGTGGTTTAATCTTTGTGAAGGCATTCAACTTTGTAGCGCTAAGCTTAAAGCTTTTTTTACTACGAAAGTTTTAATGAATCGAAAGGAAAAAGTTTGAGGCAATGATTATGTCAATAAATTTCTTCTTTCCTATTCATATAACTGTTACATAAATTGTAATTAAATATCATCTTATCCACCTTCCATGAAGTCAAACTTTTCTTCATAAATTACTATATTATGCTCTTTTTTAAATAAATAAGAATCTTTAATACGGTGTCTAGTGTAAACTCAACGAGAACTTATTATTTGCAATATATTCTCATTAAATTTTCACTCTATAAAAAGGCGACGCAATATGTGTAGCGGAGCAAGTTATATGCAGATGTTAATACCTGTCAAAGAGAATGTGTTAAGAGAATTTTCCATGAAACTTTTTCTATTTCCTGCTGTGCGACTTATTATAAATAAGATATTGATTTAGGGGCTACAAGTGACAGCATTTCTAGTTTTTGAAGCCGATAAAATATATAAAAAAGAGGATTCTGGCTGTTGCTAGTTTCTAACCAATTAACCTTATACTGTGTTACTAAGGAAATCAAAGACCAGTTGCTATCCAACCAAAATTTTAATTTGTTCAAAGGCAGTTGAAATATTAATGACGGAACATTGAGGCATCAGTCAAAAAGTTGGCATAGCAACTGAAGATGAAGATTGCTTCAATATTGGATAGAACCGAGCCACTGAAAACGCGACATTCTATGTATAATATTCAAGAAATAATCGACGCGAGGTAGATGCTATGTTACATGCACATAATCATGGAAACGCTTACAAATGACGTCCGATGGAATGGAATATCAACCAGGTCTAGACCCCTCCCCAAATGTTGGACGTCATTTGTGAACGATCCTCGCGATTAAAATTTCTCTAGCTTTCAAATTGTTCGCATGCTCAATTAAAAATGTCAATAGTACTTGCAATTACGATTTCTGACAATTTGTACAAATACCAAATAGTTTTTGCAAGGAAAAAAACAAAATAGATAATAATTTTAGAAGCAGAATTTCAAATTGATTGAACTAAATTGATCATATTAAAGTATATTCGATGAAAACTCTCCAAATCAGACTTTAAATAATTATTTCGAATCTAATTTTTGAAAAAATCATATAGACCTATTTGAATAGATATAGAACTATTTGGATCAAATAGTGAAAACCCTCCAAAAATATGTATTTGAAATTCCTACCTGCAATAGAATCAAACGAATCCTCAAATACGAAAAATTTCCTTAGACATAACAATTTAGTTTTTGTTCTAAACTTGCTTAAAGGAAAAGTTACATAAAATATTACCAAGGTGATACGTTATCTGTGGTTTTGTTTCATGTCTCTTTATTTTTGAAAATATCGTCAGCAAAATAAATTAATTTATAACTTTTCCAAAAAGTTTCTAGTTGGGTATTAAAAGTTTATTCAGGGGCCACTTGGTGGAAAAATCATCTAGATACAAACTGAGCAGAACCCAAATATAAGACTTTCTGACACCATTTTCACCAAGAAATGTTCAAGGATTCAAAATTATTGCACATCATGTAGTCGAAATTTCTTTTAAAAAGTGATTTTCCTCCTGAGTTTAATTCTACAAACTTAGGTCAAAGGATGTTTACCATTTTAAAAGTACTATATTTATTTACAACGTTGGTGAATGTGATCTATTGTATTTAAAATTTCAATGCTGTAAAATTGATTGTGAAATCAGTATGCTTAAAAAGTTTTATACCTACAATAATGGGAATGGAGCCATATGTTCGTTATTATTGGCAACAGAGTGTAAAAATTACTGAATGAAATATATGAATTCATTCAAAAAATAGGAATAACAATAGAAAATACGTAGGATGTAATACTTTTAGAAATTCCTACAAACGAAAAATAAATTCATATTCAGTATTCCATAAAATAACAATTTTTTCATCTTGCCATACATTGTATGATGAAAAATCACCACTTAATGTTATTTGTATTGCTCTACAAAGGAGTTTCACAAATAACGATCGTAAAAGTTTGGGATTTTATATCAAAGCTAGTTGCTAGGGGTATAACCTAGTTCAGGAAAAGGAGAGGGGGTGGTTGGTTGAGATGTTCAGGTTCTTTCTCAAAAATCATAGCAAATTAAAGAATTTTCTGGTGAAAGGGGCAGGCGCGTAGCCCGAGGGGGGGATTGGGGGATTTGTAACCCCCTTCACCAAAAAGGCTGAAAATACTCCCCTCCCCTCCTAAAATTTTTCCATACAAAAAATTTGCAAATCCCCCCCCCCTCGAAAAATTTCTGGCTACGCCGCTAGAAAGGGGTTATAATATCTAGAACCTCGAGCAATGGATCCCAAGTGGGACTTAAACCATGAGCTATTGGAATTTTCATCGTTCAGAGTCATTCGACTATATTCGACTCAGGAACATATCCAAGGTGGTGTTTTGGGTATCAAAACACTTTCCTCGGCGGAAATTTTCTTCAACTTGCTAGGGCTTTCATACAAAAAAAATTCAAAAATTTCTAGATACACTTTCAGTTTCTTGTTGTACTTACATTACAATGATTTGTTATTGATTACAGGAATTCTATAATTCCAACATTGCCAAGCTGCAGAAAATCCTTAGCATCCAGCTTTTACTTGACGTCATCAGCATCAACCCCCACAAAGCACACATGTTTCATTTTTCATCCACTTAACCTTATTTCAATACCACTGATTCATTTCACATTTAATATAATAAAAAAAAGCTTTTTCATCATAAATTGCACTTGACTCATTTCATCTATTATTTCCTGCTTGTACTTTTGAGAGAACATAAATTTTTTTTCTCATTTTCAAGTACATTTTCTATCTGATGATAAAAATCAATGTTTTTCTTTTTTGAGGAAGGAATTTTTATATACATACGATATACATCCTCATGCATATAACATAAAGAACAACAGCAGAAATAAGAGAGCGAGAAAAATCTTAAAAGAAATGTTAAATTGGGACATAAATTGCTTTGTTCGAAATTCCATTTTCAGCCTTGCTTTCTCAAGATTTTATTTGCTGTTTCTTTTCGCATGAAAAAGGACGTCTTAAGAAATGTTTTTAAAGAATCTCTCGTTTTTTGCCGTCTTCTCCTCATTCTCATTTATATCCGCGAAATACGTCACGTTTCACAAATGAAAAAAATATTTTTCCTGTTTGCAAATTTTTTTGTGCTTCATTTTGAAAGACAAATGTGCCTTTGAAATTATCTTGTCTATATTGATTGATGACTGACTTGATTGTATCCCGAGCGACACAAATGACAAAATCGCCATATGGAAGCCATTAAGGTTCCATCAGGGATACATTTATTAACACCAGATGGATTCCGCGCCGCCTCCACCTCCGTATGGAATCCATATGGAAGTCATCATGGAGGTGTAGGCGGCGCGGAATCCATATGACTTCCATATGGATTCCATACGGAGGTGGAGGCGGCGCGGAATCCATCTGGTGTTAATAAATGTATCCCTGATGGAACCTTAATGGCTTCCATATGGCGATTTTGTCATTTGTGTCGCTCGGGTATGCAAGGTAAAAATTGTTCAATTTGGATTATTGTAATGACAGTTTGTACTAATCCAAGTATAATTTGTTATTGTGAGCTTCCTAATATTTTATTTTTTTTTAAGGTCATGTTATTCGTAGGGTATTTAAAATCGGAAACATTCCCGACAACGGGTTCCCAAAAATTAGCCGTGAATATTCCATATAAGGCGGATTCTTTGGATGAGTGGAATTTTCAAAAATGAGATTTTAAAATCTTGAACTATCCAATGTCAATGATCTTTGTGTCCAAAAAAATTCTTTCATAAATATTGCTTACTTAGAGAGTTTTGATAAGCAAAAACAGTTGGATATCATAAAATACTAGGGTTCGGACAGATGCGCAGGCCTGCGCAGGCCGCCGCAGGCCTGCAAATTTCTCATATTTTAGATGCGCATCCGGATGCGCAGGCCTGCACATTCGGTTTTTTTTAGTATGATCAAATACTAAACAAGTATAAACACTTTTAGCTTCTCAAATTGACAAATTTAACAAAAAAAATTAAAAATTGAAGATTCTATTCACTAAAAGTATTTTTAAAACAATTTGAACAAATAATGGATATTTTTATTTCAGAAAATATATTTTGGTTAAAGTATATTGAGAAAAAAGATTAAAAATTGTCAACAAACAATAATTTGTATTTTATGTTTAATTAAATTGTGAATTTAAATATATTTAAAGGTAATTCCAAATATTTCTGATCGTGTTAATGAAGAAACAACAATTTTAACAATTTTAACAGAAAAAAGGAAAGAAACTATCTTCAAAATGAGCAAAAAAATTATTGGGATATTTTAGGTCGACAGAAATATCCAAATCTTTTCTCTGTGGCCAAGCCTATTACTGAAATGTTGAAATTTTTAATAAAAAAAAAAATGAAATGGCGTAACACGGCCTAAACATTAAAAATATATGAAATGCAGGCCTGTGCATCCGGATGCGCAGGCCTTCTGCAGGCCTGCAGACTTTTTCAGATGCGAAGGCCTGCGCATCTGATTTTTCCGAACCCTATAAAATACTAATTAATCTTTATAATTGATCTATTGAAACGTCATAATAATAGCAAGTTTAAGAGAAAATTGAAATTTTCTATTTTGAAAATTCTGTATTTTATCCTGGATTAGGAAGAAAAAAGCTTATTTATAACTCGATAACAAAATTTTTTTTCAAAGAATCAAAATATCTCTTTAATTAATGAATAACGATACAAAGTGATACAACTAAATGATAGATTTTAGTCTGTTCTATCTCTTAGGAGTTGTTATTAGATTGTAATATCTTCAGTTTTTTCTATTTTTCGATTCTTTGGATGCAAAAAATAGAAAGTTCCGATTTTTGTTATCGAGTTATTGACTAAAGATTTAAAATAACTTAATTAATACAGAGTTTCAATGTCCGAAATTAGGAAAATATGATAGTTTTTGGATAAATAAATTGTTTTAAATTATTAAATGGGTACCTTGAATGGAAAAATTTAGTATAATTTCGATTCTTTGATAAAAAATTTCAAAAAATCATCCAAAGAATCCGCCATAATAAATATTTAATTTGAAATTTTAAAGATCGTTATT
The DNA here is from genome assembly GCA_963573255.1 of Chironomus tentans. NCBI lineage: Eukaryota > Metazoa > Arthropoda > Insecta > Diptera > Chironomidae > Chironomus > Chironomus tentans. The sequence continues at coordinate 28,980,916 of OY754303.1, read as the reverse complement.
TTCTATGTAAAAATCGTAAAAATTCTTTTTTTTAAAAAAAAAATAGAAATTTTTAGCATTTTTTTTATTTTAAAGGCAAAAAAGACAGATTTGGTTCATTTTCTGCTCGCCTGAAATTTTCGAGAATTTTCCTGGAGCTAATTCCCGATTGCGAAAATCTCACGTGAAGGAGATTTCTAGAAATTTTACTGTATGAGTCACATTTTCACCAGAAACGGAATTTATAGTAAGGAAATGATGTCGCGCAAAAAACGAAATTTGTAGACCCTTCGCCTCCATCTGTCAAAAAAATTAATATACAAAATAAATTATTTTTTATGGAAGTGTCACACAGCGTCAGAACCCCCTCCCTCCTAAACATTGGACGTAATTTATGAATGGTTTTTTTTCTTCAAATAAGCACCCAAAGGCTTTATTTATTGCTTAACGAGTTTAGTTACTTAAAATGTATGGACAACTAAAGTGTATTGGCATACTTCTAAGAATCCTTAATGTCCACAAGATGAAGCCATTATAATTTTGAATCCTAATTAAATTGCCAAAAATGCGCCTAATTCTAGAAAAATTTCGCGGTTCTTCATCGAATCTTCTTCTTTCTTGTTTGCTCATTCGTTAAGAGATGGAAAAAAATCCTTTTTTATGTCAATGAAGTTTTATGCTTTCTTTTTTCTCATTTTCATACCATGAGCCAGACATCACAAGAGTAGCAGGATTCGTTTTTTTTTTGCAAATCTTGTCACGATTAGATACTTTGGAGTGAAAAAAAGAGGAGAAGAAGAGAAGGGAAAAGAGCATAAAATATAAAACGACAAGGAACGATGAACTTTTCACGATTTTTTTTTCTCTGTTTTTATTTCCTTGTGATGTTTTTTTAAAAACAATTTAACATTTCTTCTTTTTCTTTTCACATCTTCTTCCTTTCACGCACATCAAATGAGATTTTCCGCTGATAATGACAGCGTGAACATTGAAAAGAATGTGTACGGATGGTACATATTTCGTTGGGGATTGAGACTTTTTTTAAGGTTTTAAATTGAAATAGAGATCAAAGTGAATATGATATGATGATATTCATTGTACGCGCAATGTATTGATGGAACGAGAAATGCATAGATCTTTGGATATACTAGCATTACTTGAACGAAATTGTAAAAACAAGATGAGGGAAAAGGGAAAGAAATCCATTGAGGAAAGAGAACTGTGTGGGAAAAAATCTTTATGAGCCACCGCAGTCATGAAATCATGATTATGTTATTTGTGAAGAAAAATAACACACGAGAAACAGCATGAAGAGCTTAAGTCAATACCAAAAGCATCGCGATTTTTATGTTCAATTTCTCAATTCACATTTTTGTTATTCTTATTTTTTTGGCTTTTCTAGCATGTTTATTTTCAAGCTTGTTAGGATTTCCGATGGATTTTTTTATTACTACGAAGAATGTATTTATGCGGAAAATCTTGAAGGGAATAAGAAGTTAATAACGTTGTTTCGTATTCTCTTAAATAATATTATGCACAAGCATTTCTTTAGGCTATATTGGGATTGGTGATAAATCAGTTTATTTACTTATGGGTTGGTAACTTGATCATTGAATAAAATAAATACTGTTTAAGTTATAAACACAAATAAGAAGTCAAGCTTATATTTGAAAATTAAACATAGATATTTTACTAAGCTGGTAATCGTCTTGGAGTCGCTCACAAATGTCAGTCCTACAGTTTATAATGGGACTCCTTTGACGACATTTCTGATTGTAGATTTGCAAAGAAAGCCTGTGTGTCATTTTAAGTATAGTAACTAGTAACTGAGTTATACTTAGGCTGACAATATGCTGGAAAAAATCCATAGCTATACTAGATTCATATTCACACCAATTTTTAAGATATAAATCATCATGATATGCTTAAAATCCAACGTAACGTGATATCAGAGGCGTAGCCAGGGAGGGGTCTAAGGGGGTCCAGACCCCCTTCGAAATTTTTTCTTTAGGTCTAATTTAGAGTTTAAACATTCATGTACCGTTAAAATTAATAAAAAGTACAAAAATATGAGTACTAGTGTAGCAGTTTCGGTTCGATGACTTCCTGCTTTAGTTGATTGCTATGGAACGTAACTTCATTAAATGGATCTATTAACTGAGTTACTGGTACAACTAAAGGACGAAACTGACCAATTGAATGATCAAAAACTCTATAAACTGTAACTGCGTTTGACAAAATGGGATTCCATCCTTGTGAACGTCCACAATCTAGTTCCACTAGCTGTAAATCTCGCCAGAACAAACTTACAGGCGAAAAGTCAATCATAAACTATCTAATTTTATCGATAGATAACCTTTATCTTGATTATATTTAAGTACTTTTTATAGCTAAATCCTTATATTTTTAATGTCACTTTACCTTTCGATAGTTCTAACGAACTTAAACTAATGAATAAACACAAAACTTATTTAATAAATGCTTAAAAAATGATAAATTTATTAAATTGTAAGAAATGTATGACTTTTCAATATCTGTGTATAGAATCTCCTGATCTCCCTCGTCCGTCTGTCCTCACTGTTGCCAATAGCTATACTATACTAGAACTAAAAAAAATTTGGACTCCCTAAAATTTTTTTTGTAGGTACGCCCCTGCCTGATATTATATGTTGTATACCTTAGGGATTTTTCTGGAGACTGTAAAATAGACCAAACACAGGTTTAAATTTAAAAAAAATTCCGAGTGTTAACGTCATTAATGTACAACGTTCAAGAAAAGGCTGAAAATAAGTTTGAGTTAAAAAGACACTGAAAGCCGCCTTGAAATTTACAGCTTTAAATTGTAAAAAAATGAATATAAAAATGTTGCAATGCAGCAGAAATTTTTAAAAAATATTCCATAGCAAGCTAATGGACGAGCAGAATAAATTCAGATTTTAGTGCTGAACCAGTGCTTTTTATTCTGTAGAAAAAAAAATTGAATCATTTCATTATTCAACGTTAATGTAATTCATAATTCATTAAATTTGAAAACTTTGATCATTTAAGAGGATTTATTACAAAATTTTTTTATGGTTTTCTTCAAAATTTTTATCTTGATTTTTTTTCGGTCGTTCATTTTTTTTGCTCACTGTATCTTTAGTATTGCCATAAAGATGGTTTATTTGCCTTGGAAATGTAAACATTTCTCGAAATATCTTTTTATATTAAAGGAAATTTTTGGCCGTTATCAATGTTGAAAAATTCATCTTCTTTATTAGCGCTTTTGATGAATTTTGATAGAATCTAATTATGATAAATTTTATGAAAAATAAAATTGTTTTTTTAAGGAAAATTGTGGGAAAATATTTAAGCTCTTAAAAATCCCCAAAGACTCATTTAAAAAAGCTTAAAAACCATTTTTGGAAGAAGCCGTTTCTCAATTGTTTAGATGCTTTAAAATATACAAAAATAAAATACTTTACATATCCTTTAGCATTTAGAAAATTCTATACTTGAAAATATTGTTGAAGAAGCCACAAAAAAAAACTCAAGCTCAAAATTTTTGTACATAATTCTACATATGCTGTTGTTAGGGAAAGATACAAAACTTTTAATTAATTTTATTGTTTTAGATTCTATTAAATCAGAAAATATGACGAAGATTTAGAAAGTTGATATTGAACATACGCATGTATGTTATCATCATTTTGGTCTGTAAGAAAAGCTTTCAAATTTTGAAGGATTAAGTTATTAGTTTAGATTGTATTCATATTGAATATATTCACATTTTGCCTTCTTATTGGCTGTGGGTTATTTCAGTGTAAATTGGTTGGCAATCAACTAAATTATGTCAACCTCATAAGGGATCGTTCACTACGAAAAAAATTAAATTTTAGACCGCTCTTGTTACAAATTTACCATGAAAAAAATTTCTTTTATTTAAAAACGACCGAAATAAGTAAATGACCCTTAAATACAGTGGTTCTCAAACTGTGTGCCGTGAAAGTTTTTCAGATATGCCACAAAATTTTTCTAAAATTGAAATTTTACTTGATTTTTTACAAAAAATTTTCCAGTTAGGAATGTCTTTAAAGCTTTTTGAGCTCCCAAATTCTACTAGATAGACTTCGACCTCTTTTCCAACTAAAATAAGGCTTAAAAATAAATTTTTGAGAGCTATGGTGTGTTGCCAAATCTTCAAAATGGCGGTCAGTGTGCCGCGAGTGGAAAAAGTTTGAGAAGCACTGCCTAAATAAAATCTCGCTAGGTCTCTTAATTTTAAAAAAATCTAAATGTTAAAGAGTGTTCATTGTCTTGTAATAATCAAGCTGTCGATGAAATGGATCATTGGTATATTACATAACGCTTTGACAAGGAGGAGAGCTAACTTTTGTATTACTTCATTAAAAATGGAATAATGAGGTCTTTAAATACAAAATTTGTAAAATAAACTTTTTAATTAGGAAGTAAAATGATTGAAAAAAGTTAAGAAATCAGGGGGGAAACCACTTGGTAGAATTTTTTTCCATCAGGCCTATTTGAAATTTTCTAGAAGACACATTTTTGGCGCTATCTTATTTTAAATTATTGGACAAAATTTGGTCAGTGGAAAATTGCTTTTTTCCATGAAGTGGTTTTCCCCCTGCAAGAAACTTTTTAAAATCATAAGAACATTTCAAAACTTATAAAAAACTCAAAATTAATTCCAATATTCTTATCCTACTCAAAATAAGCTCGTTCAAGAGCAATTTTTCATAATAATTTAAATCGTTTTATCTTGAAAGCATTTTTGTAACTTATACAGATTATCACTAAAATCCATGATTATTATTTCTCGAACAAAATTCATAAATCAAAATGTTATTGCATAATTCTTCTTTTTGTGCTATTAAGAACCAAATGTACTTATAGGATTTGTTTTTGGTATTAAAAATTACAGTCAAGCTTCTTTTTTGTGTTTTTTTTAAAAGAAGAAACAACAGAAATAAATTTGTATTATTCATGAACGAGAGACGAAAAAAAGTGCATAAAACAGGCAAAAGCCACAAACCAAAAGCTACAAATTTTTCCATCTGCTCTTTGGCCATGCATTGCAATGTAATTTATACGATTTGAAGCATATTTTTATGTACAAAATTCATACATTTTTACAATAAAAAACAACAAAATAGGAAAACAAGGAAGGCTTTCGGTTGTTCCTTCTTTTTGAATCACCAGATGCTTCTAATGGGAAAATTTTTCGTTCCTTGCTTTTTTCGCATTATTATTATTACTAACATTATTATTTTGTGAAATTACGTGCGCCTGGTATATTGGCAGACATTGAATAAAGAATGAAGGCATTGGAATGTAGAAGACAGAACGGGAGACAGAGACATGGATAGATAAACTGGATCATAACCCAGATATTTGTATTTTAAAACAGTAGATTTTTTTTGTGTGCAGAAGGAAAGAAAATAGATTTATTCATGAGGAAAGGACTGCAAATGTGATTCTGTTACAGCAAATAGCATTCCGAAAACGAATTCAATGGAAAACATTTCATACATGTGACACTGAGAATGGAACTTGAATAATATGTGATGATTTCAACAGAAACCTTCAAAATTGCATGACTGAATGGATGGGGGAATTCAGCTTGAGCGTTTCTGTTAATTCATATTTTATTTGCTTTTTTGCGATCTGATATCTGAATATATGGAAATTCTGTGAGATATTTTGGTATATTCTATCCGTATGCTTTAATAATTGCTGGATTTTTTTATGTCAAGCATGCAATTTGAAAATTTGAAGAAAAAAAATAAACAGTTTAATCCGATAATTTTTTTTTATACAAATAGGTACTAAAAATTTTGATGCAATTTAAATGTTTTTCACAAAACCAATTTGAGTCAGTCACAAGTTAATTCAGGTACGAATTGAATTTAATTTACATAATCAATTCTTCAATTTACGTTCTGCATTATCAAAATGGAATATTTTATATATTTAGGAATTTAATGTGGATACTGATTTGAAAAATCAAGAAGATGTTTTGGAATGTCTTGAAATATTTCTTCTCTCTAATCATGAAGATACTCTTGACACACGAAGCTTTGCTTGAAGTCAAGTCCTTAAGAAAATTAAAATTAACAATGACTATTAGATAAGACTAGTAATATATTTAAGCCTGGTATGTCCAGAACTTTAAGAGTAGGATTAAACTACTGCATTGGTTCTAAAAATTATGATTCATTTAAAAAAAATTACAACAATTCACAACATTACTCGAAATTTGTGGAATATGATTTAAGTCAGTTTTGCTAATCATTAGAATCTATCTACGAAACTCATCAAAATTCACTTAATCCATGCAATCTGATTTAAAATCACAAAATTCTTCCACATTCACATTTCCACATTCATTTCACTTTTTGTGCCTTTTGGGATTTTTACGAACGATATCTGAAGCACATCTCGGTAGAATGTCAATTCAGCATCATCATGCAATTCGAAATCTTTCTTTTATTTTTTTATTTTTGCTCTCATCTTTTCACTCAGTATAATACATATTTTCAGGCGGAATGGGATGGATGATGAGGAAGAGAAAATAAAGGAAAGATCCAGTGAGTGAGAAGGAAGAAATAATTGAATTGGAAACGTTTTGTTGCAACAGGTAACTGAGTCCTTTATACATATCTAACCTTTATTTTTATATACACGAAAAGTACTCTAATGATTCCTTTGCATGTCATACCCGATATCCTTTAAGAAGTAGATAAACTTACACAGAAATTGAAATTGAAAGTGAAGACAAAAGTAAAAAACTGAAGGAAGGAAAGTTTCATGTGAATAACAAGTTTTTGAATAGCTAGAAGGAACGAGAAGGTAATTAAGGCACTCTACAGGTGTAAAGTGATGCTCACTTTATTTAACGGAAATTTCACTCTCATCATGAAAGCTTTGCTATGAGAGTGATGATAATATTTCAAATCAAATCATCCACAATCAACTTTATTGTTTAGAAGAGCATTTGATGATAATGTACAGGCTCTGTATAATCGTCATATAAACAATTTAAGGATTTAGTTGGATGATCATCAATTTAAGATGATTTGGGGCTACTGTTTATGCCTATATGGCGATAACAATAACATATAATAATGGCTTAACTTCAATGTACATAAAATCATCATCATTTTTAAGGGTCATTGAATACAAATAATATGGTCAGAAATTCAATTTAATAACAAACAATTTTTATTGCTTTTTGAAAAGCATAATGATAATATTGGAGCAAATTCCTACTCGAACTAGGTAGGGCATCCATTTTTATTTCCATGGATTTTTATTTGATGATATTGATTGGAAAAAAGGTATTTTTGATTAATGATAATTGAAGTTGCCGTGCTAGTCGGCTATCTGGATATCGAGATTGATGAAAATGTCGAGCTTCTCAATCTTTTCTGGTTCGTGATACCAGAGGTGTAGCCAGGGAGAGGTCCAAGAGTGTCCCCAAGAATACTGAAGAATTGTTTTTCTTCTTGTTCGAAGCTCTAATTTAGAGTTTAATCATTCACGTACCATTAAAATTAATAACAAGTACAAAAATATGAGTACGGGAACTTAAAAAATTTTTTGGACCCCCTAAAAATTTTTTGTCTATGCTCAGGGGCGTGAGATGGGACTGAGTTTCTCCGCCTTGATTACGGCCTTGAATGAGCTTTGGATTGACGTAATTCAGGGATTTTGACATTGAAAAGACAAGTATAAAAGTTCTGTGATTAAGCTCTCAATTCAGTTGTCAGTTGACGACAAGAAGAAAACTTTCCAAACTTACGAAACAATGTCGAATTCTTCAAAAATAATGTTCAAATCTCTTTTAATCAAATACTGAGTCCATGAATACCCCAACCAATTTTCCATCCATTTCAGTTTATTTATTGACTGTCATTAACGAGAAACAGTTCCTTGATAGGATGATTTCATTCTATCTAAAAAAGCTCTCAGATTTTCATTTCCATTTTCGTCTACAATTAAGACTAATTGATAAATAGCTTTAAGAAAATTTGATTGAGGTTAATTTGATAGCTCTTGAAGCTTATTCGCATTATTCAATAGCTCATTATGTTGAACATGCATCAAAAGATGTACTTATGAACACAAAGGTTATGGCTTTTGAGGTTAAATCTCTTTAATCCCCTTTAGAGAAGTTTTATGAGACAAAGATAGAATCATAAAAAAATATTGATTCATAACTTGTTATGGGTAATTGAGGAAAAACTTCAAGTTCCAAAGGGACATTAAAAGCCAATAAAAAATCGATAATTCGGAAAATCTTTAATAAACTCGTAAAGACTTTGGTTTTTGTTGATGCTTAAAGTGGCTTTAAGGATTTCGTATAAATAATGTTTTGTGTGGCTAGTTATCCTGTTACTGCAGATAAAAAACTTTTTTTGCGGCGACGACTAAATACATTTTTTGTGAAGAGAGTAATGAGAGTAATGTCAAATTATCTGGTAAATATTAACTAGGTAATAAAGTCAAGCGTGTAGTCAGAGGGGTGGGGGGTGGTGGGCTTTGTAGATCAAACTCCTTTTTGACGGAAAATTTTCTTCAATTTGCTAGGGTTTTTGACAATGAATAGAATAATATTTCGTCCAGCATGAGCTTCCAATTTTTAGTATCTCACGATTATTTTATAAATTTATTTTAAACAGTTTATATTCTTAATCTCAGTTTTGAAAGAGTATAAATCCTAAAAAATTCTCTTTTTTACTAAAAGCAACTAATTTGGATTTTGCCATATTAAAAATGTGGTCGACACAGGACGAATGGCAGTGACTTGGTTACCTCTGCGTTTTTTCCAATAAACATTAAAATAGGGTTGGGCAAATATACGTATATATACGTATATCGAAGAAGAAAATATACGTATACGTATACGTATATGGATTTTTCAAAACGCAAAAAGTACGTTATTAATTTGCTTAAAAATGTGTTAAAATGCTGAAATTTGGACTCTAAAAGGTTAAATAGAGTCACTTAAGGTTCCATTAAGCATTTTAAAAGTGTTTAAACAAGGATTTAATTTAAAAATGAGAATTTTTTGAAAAAATTAATTTTTCTTTGTTTACAAATCATGAGCAAAATTTGAATTTTTTTTAGCCGTTACAAAAATTTTGTAAAAGAGAAAATGAAAGCATTTAGACAATAATTTATAGCTTGTAATGACAATTGAGCACTGTTAATGAAGAACAAGTGCATATTTTGTCTTAAAAGTCTGAGAAAATTTAATTTTGTTAAGCTACGATATGTAACGGAAAAAATTTGAAAAATGAATATACGTATAAATATACGTATATATACGTATAAAATATACGTATATTTATATACGTATACGATTCTGCCCAACCCTACATTAAAATGTGTGTTCATCAATTAAAATTACTCACATAATATGAGTTCATTGAAAAGTTAAATTGCTACATTAGTTAGTTTGTTAGTTTATGAATGTAATTTTCTGATTACTGTAAACAATTATAATTACAGCATTTTGTTTCCCGAGCAGCGATTTGGTCTAAGTTGGCGTGGTGGCAGCTAGGTGTCAGTCTGTTGCTGCTTTTATCCGTATACACGGCGGTGACATGGCAATAGCAATTACATTGCAGCCATGCAGGTTAATTAATTTTCGATGTATAAGCTCTTTATGAAATATGCACTTCCCTTCAAAAACTCAACGTTTTTTTAGCATTACATTCAATTTACCTTTGCAAACAACGGCTCAATTAATAGAAGTTTGGAATAAAAAGTAGGAAAACTTCTGATAGGAAAAAATTTCATTCAATTTAAAACTAAAAATTTTTTCTACAGGAAAAAACTCAATCATGGTAAACAAAACTTTTGCAATTAGTTCCAACATCAGAAAAGTGTTTCCCACATCGTTATGCAAATTAATTGCAAACAAATGTTTGCGTCAATCAATTAAAAATGAAAATTTTCTTTAATTAATATAAGGAGTTTTGTTGATTTATTTTTCATGTAGATGTTTAAGATTCTTTTTCCTTTCCTTTGCTTTGTATAAAAACGAGATTGCTGAAGGGTCTATAAAAGCTTTTATTTTGCTCGCTTTTTTCCAACATTAAAACAACAACTTTGAAAAAATAATTTACAAAGTAATAAAACTTGAAATTGAATTTGTCCGAGAAGGAAATGAGAGAGAGAGGAAAATTTGATTTGTCGAAAACTCACTAAACATTTCATTATTTCCATTGTCATCGTACGATAAACTTTCATTTTGTATTCTTTTTCCTTCTCTCAATTTCTATTATCACTTTTATGATTAAACATGAGATGAGAATAAAGTTAGAAATAGAATCCAGGGTATACAACTGACCAGTATAAGGCGGAAATGAAGCGATTTATGATTTTGCCCTTGAGTTTTACTCTTAATGTTGACTAAACATTGTAAAAAAGGACGTTGATTGGACATTGTGTTGGTAAAAAATTTACAGATGCATAGAACAATACAATAACAAGGTCGATGAACAATTATCGTATTAATTTTTCACCTTTTACAGATGCATTCCACAGGGTAATGTATAAATGATCTTAGGGTCGTTGATAAATCATATAAAAGAAATATTTTGTGACATAGGAGGAGGGAAGGGATTTTAAAATCTCATTTTTTGCGTGACATCATTTATGAACGACCCCTTCATAAATTAATTTAAAAATATTAGCTGTCCAGATCTAGAGGATCCATAGCTGCACTATGGTGATTTCAGGTCAATGATATTTTAATGGGTGAGGGCTCGTCAGATCTCAGAACTCAAGCCTTAACATACAGTTTATAGTTGGATCTGAATTACTTCTTTGATGAAGCCTTCAGAGGTCTCTTTGAGTCTCGAACCATTGCCACATTAATTATTTACCGAAGTAATAAACCATTGAGCCACTGAGTCACTTTATTTTTAATTCCAACTGTGTAGACAGACAACAAAATTTATGTTATTCTTCCTGAAGAGTTTTGTAATAGCACCAAGATGTTCATAATATTTAGTTAATTTTTTCTTTCTTACGACGTCAAGTGACGTCGTTTTGGCGTATAATATTGAAAAGGAAGGGAATCTAAATATTCGTAAAAAATTTTTGAACGACTTCTCTGATTATTGAAAGTTTTCGAATTTCTGATTTAACCATCAGGAAAAGCAAATTCTGAAAATCCTCTTTTAATTCTGCAGTCTTATGTGGTTAGAAAAACTCTTTCCAACCCAGTAGAACCTAACATAGAATCGAAGAAAAGGAAACAAAACAAGAATGATAAATGATATAGAAATTGTTTAGTTTTGTTTCATAACAAACACATCGGTAGCCATAGAGTTGAACTGAATTCCGCAAAAGAAGAAGAGTATGAGAGAGATATGAAATAAATTTTAATGCAACATAGAAAAATGAGGATGATGGGAAATGAAAACTTTTTCCTTCTCCTCATTTCGTCTTTTTCCCATACATTTATTTGTGGATTTTATTTGCCTGAGAAAAGTTCAGTCGGAGGAAGTAAAGGGGGGGGGGATTAGACATATAGGAAGCAAAGAATGGAATAAGAAACCTTTTCATTTATCTTACCACTGAAATCTCAATAATAATACCTAATCTAACATATGATACCTCAAATATATATAATACACGTTTTGCAGATGAAAAACTCTTTCTCACATATATTATTTTCTAAAATTGCTTTATGTACTTCTTCATTCTCACAGGCTATAAAATGAAACTTCTGCTGTTTGATATACTCTATAAATATTTTCTATGTATTCATTTCCTTCCATTTGCGTATTTCAAAAAATCATAAAACAATTTTTGTGTTTGCAAAAAAAGGAAATTTAATGTGATACTTTTGTTCAAAATTATACTCATGTCGACAGACGTACCATAAAAAGAATGAGAATGAGCGTGTGTATGCTTTAAGAAACATACTCATTATTTGCTGACTTTTTCTTTGTAAAATATTTGCAAATTTTTTATGTTTTCGCCTTAGGCAATGCGTATAAAAATTAATAATATGAGCAGCATATACGAATTTATGAGTTATGAATGAAAAGTTAAATTTACAAATTTTCTGGGGTTTAAATATTTTAGGTTTTTTAAAAGACTAAATGATTTGTTGACTTGAAACAATTCAAAAATTTCAGTACTTATCCAATGGGATTTTCAGACCTCCTCCCTCTTGTTATACAATCTCAATCCCTCCTAAATGACGTCCACCAGTAAATGGTCCCCTTACGGCACTGGTGAATCCTTAATTTATGATTGCTATAATTGATGAACCTTAGTACTAGACTGTAGTTCTGCTTAATTTCCAGCAGTACAATCTATATTTATTTTTTAATTAAATATCCTTGGGGGTTTCTAGGATATGACGTAACGATTAAAATGGCATTTTGTGACCCCTCCTTCCTAGGGTTGGGCAAATATACGTATATATACGTATATATACGTATATCGAACAAGAAAATATACGTATATATACGTATACGTATACGTATATGGATTTTTCAAAGCGAAAAAAATACGTTATTAATTTGTTGAAAAATATGTTAAAATGCTGAAATTTGGACTCCAATTGGTTAAATAAAGTGACCTAAGGCTCCATTAAGCACTTTAGAAGTGTTTAACTAAGGATTTAGTTTAAAAATGTGAATTTTTGCAAAAATTAATTTTTCTTTGTTTACAAATACATGGGCAGAATTTGAATTTTTTTTGGCCGTTACAAAAATTTCTTTAAACAAAAAATTAAAGCATTTAGATGCTTTTACATAGCTAATAATGACAATTGAGCACTGGTAATGAATAATAAGTGCATATTATGTCTAAAAAAACTGGAATTTTTTTAATTTATTGTCATTTATATGTAACGGAAAAAAAATTTGAAAAATGAATATACGTATAAATATACGTATATATACGTATAAAATATACGTATATTTATATACGTATATATACGTATACGATTCTGCCCAACCCTACTCCTTCCTCAACTTAACAAATTTTGTATGAAAATCGGAAAATTTTAATATGAAGCGTAACAAAACCAGAGACCCTCTCTAAGCGTTACGTAATATCTGAATGACCCCTTGGGGACTGTTCAATTATTACGTAACGCTTTACAAGTTAACAAGTTTAAATAAAATAAAATATTGTGTATGGAAATTTGTGACAAATGAAATGAGGAAGGTTTAAAACTCATTATTTTTTAATTAGTGAACGATTGATCCTGAGATACCAAATAATTTAGTAAAAAGTTAATAGTCATCTGACTCAGTACTAAAGGACAAAGCCCTTTCCAAAATTTCATACTCTCATCCGCCAACAGTGTTGGCGAATCTTCACAATTTTGTATTAAAAAGCTACACGTTCTGTGTTGTAAAATGAAAAGCACGAGCTCTGTACTCACTACAAATAAAAAGAATTTATATTTTATATTCATTTATCCTTTAAGCAAAGATAACCCTTTGAATCAGTTATTTATATGGCTAGGTTATAATTATTGCAACAGTAATTGGCTTAATATTTATTTAGGTAGTAGGCTTGTAAAATTTACTTTAAAAAATCCAATAAATAATGTTAATTAATTAGAGAATAACAGCCTCAAGGTGGTTTAAATGTTGCTTTTAAGCAGAGCAGATTATGCTTTCTCGAAATCCCGATCCCGGTCAATTTCCGGGATCGGGATTGAAATTCAAACTCATATATCTTAGACACAAATTATTTTTTTTAATTTTCTTAAATTTTAATTCATTCTTTATGTCATCCTTAATCATTTAAACGAAACAAAAATTTAAAAAATTTATTTGTGTCCAAGATATTTGAGTTTGAATTTCAATCCCGATCCCGGAAATTGTCCGGGATCGGGATTTCGAGAAAGCATAGAGCAGATGTGTAATTAGAAATTTTTGAAAAGGACTCAAAATTCCCGTTGGTTTGAGCAGGTAAATATTTATAATTTAATATTGCAGTTGTTATAAAAAAAGTAAAATTTTTATTATGTAACAGCTTTAGATTCTTGATCGTGTTCCCTAGGCTACACCCTTGTTTAAAAGACAATTTTTATTGCTTATTAATTGAGGACTTTATGCTTTCATTGAAACTCTCGAAAAAGCAAAATAATTGTTATACTTCTTATAATTTTTAAATTTAGCTGCTAGCTCAGACAAAAATCCTCGTTCAACAAGCCACGAGTCAAGTCAGAAGAAGATCAACAACGTGATTTGAATGATTTTGGTAACAATATTGAATTAAATGTGAATTCGTAAATTATTAAAAGGCAATATTGACAAGAAACCAATGGATCTTGAATTAATTCAGGAAAAGTATATGCAGCTGCATACAGATGAATCATCTGCATACAGATGAGCTGATAATCAAAGGCACAAAGGCAATTTTTATTTGAGTTCTAGCACTCTTATTTTGGGGTCTACCACCAATGTTCATATATCAAAAGATTCATCTTGAAAGTGGCTATATCTTAATACTATTTAAGGGATTGTGATCTAAAAAAATAGTCAATATAGAATCGAAAATAAAATTAAAGTTAAAATTATTTGTTGCAGTAAGGGGTCGTTCGCCAATTGCGTATCGCTTTTGGGAGGAGGGGTGTACACACAATAAATTCCTTTTTATGGAGAATTTTGACAAGGAGGGAGAGGGTTGAAAAAGTAGCTTTTTAACGTGATATTATTTGCGAACAACCCCATTAAATGCAATAATTTATTTCTACTCTTCTTCATATTTCTTTAGAAAATAGAAATAAATATTGCAGAAGAAGAAGAAGAATTAATTACAGAAACGTAATTGCAATGAACTTCTTTGAAGTGCTTTGAAAAAATAGAATTATGAAAGCCAGTATCCTTCAGGCAATTGCCACAAAAAAGATTTATTAAAATTAAAAAATTTCTTCCCAAGCAAAGTATCATCATTGCAGTCCGCCCATTTCCCCATTTTTCATCTACAACCTCATACATAAATGCTTCTATCATGATATAAATTATTGTGATTCCACCTCTCCTTTTCATTCCTTATGGAAAAGTCATTTACATAATGTATATTATATTTTACATCATACTGATGTATCACCACTTATCATCACAATCGTTATCAAATGAGAAATTGTGTCTGCATGTGCCTCAATACTTAATGATATTCATAAAAGAAATTGAATCATAAATTTATTTTTAATTTAAGAAAGAAAAAAAAAGAATGAGAGCAAAAAACCCCAATGATGATGACTTTTTCCTTTCTGTTCATTCTTTACGTTCGTTTTTTAATGTTCATTTTTTGTGGGTGTACATTACAGTACAACGTGTAAGTGTGTCTGTATGTATGAATGCGGTGAGCATGAATAGATCGTTGATGGAATGATATGATGCGCTTATGTAGCGCAACATAATTTAATTTGAATATTTCTTAGATATGATAAATTTATCCCATCGTTCCTTATTCTTTCATCTGTCTTACTTTTCATTCACAAACTCAAAAGTCCCTCGTCTAATAACACATTTCTTATTTTCATACTCTAAAAATTTCTCATCTTTTTCTTCCTTTTATCTTTGTCTGTGTACTAAATATGGTTCCTTCTTTTTAATATATTTAATCTTTTAAGATAATTTTAGTCATATTTTTCATTGAAGTTTTTTATGGATTTTCTCCAATGAAATTAGTAAACTCAAATTTTTTATGATTCATACTGGTAATTATACTAGATTCATAGTGGTAGGATCAATTTTAAAATTTATTTAAAAATGAACAAGTTAATTTTGTGTTCAAAAAATGGATCTCAATGAAATTTTAATACAGTTTGGATTGCACAGTGCATGCATGTCAAAGAAAGTAGCTAGGGGTTCGAACAAAAGAATCTTCCTGATTGCTTATGAATATACAATTGTCAGATAGCACTAGGTCTGAATCATTTCACCTGATTTGCGGATTTTAGATCACAGCTTGTCGCTAATTTAGAATGAAACATTTCAAAGGGATGTGAATCACACACAAAAAAACATTTTCTCATTCGAATTTTACAATGACCCAGGAGGCAATGTGGCTCTTTGCGAATTAAACAAGAAATAAATTTCATTCATTCTTTTCTGCTTCTTCATGCAACGAAATTAGATATGCTTCTAATCTCACATGTACATATGATAATTTTTTTCATCGTTCTTCTTAGTGCTTTTTGCTGTACATTCTTGTGTCTCAAGGATTTGTGAAAATTTTAAATTAAAATCTGATGATGAAAATGATTATCATATGGGACTCTAACAACTCTACACTTATATGGATATAAAGACTCTCAGATGGATATCCATTTTAAAATTAAAATATTTCTTTTTTGAATTTACGACCTTACTGGTATTTTTTTATCTTTTTATCTTGAATTTTTTGTTAAAAAGTAGAGCACTCTAAAAAACTTAGTTGAAGTACAATAGGAATATGGACTGAGCATTTCACACTACTGAGGATAGGAATGTATTTTAAAGCAGGGTTTTAAGTGTGCACTAGATAGAAATTTTCATGGAATTTCAATTAAGAATTCTTTTAGAATCTCTTAAATATGTTATAGAAAATTATTTACAGAGTAGGAACTCCCTACCATTCTTGCTAAGAAGCTGTAAAAGAAGAATGCCAGAAATTCTTGAAAATAAAATGTGTCAACTTTTTGGAATTCGAAAAATTTTAAAAAAACTTTTAGATAAGCAAACTGAAATGAATTACATAAAAAAAATCGAGGATAATTAACTAAATCTAATTTTTTCAAATAAGCGTCTATAAGCTTTATTTATTACTTAAATATGAATAAAAAAAACTTTGAAAAAAGTTGGTACAATCTTTTTGAAAAAAGAATTTGAAAACTATGGACCCCTCTGGCTACGTCTATGATTGGAGTTCCTTTTGAATGAGTAGCTTAAGTTCTTCGACCATCCATATATAAATATACATTTGATTGAAATTTATTTTGGTAGAAATTTAAAGTCTAGTGACAAAGCCTCAAAAATCTGTACATACAATAATTTAAATAATGTCGACAAGTTTCACTCAGAAAGCTCACTCTTAAATTAAATTATGCAGACATTTGAGTAAAAATTGCAATCATATTTAATTTTGTAGGAGTACAAGTAGGATTGTGAGAAATGAAGTTGAACATTTAAATAAAATAACATAGAGAATTTATCAAGGAAAAGAGATGGGGAAAAAATTAACAAAATTTATTTTTTTACTCTTTCCCACTTAAAAAGTGGGTGAAATGACTTTCTCATTGCTCCATTTTCTGTGTGCATTTATGTGTATGGTAAATGAGCTGCTGCAGTTGTATAAATGTTATATAAAATGAAAATTGATGTGATTTAAAGTGAAATCTGATTATAAAATGAGAATGATAAATGAAATTGAGATATTATGTGCCACCATTAAGTTCTCGTTCCTTCTATTTAATGCTGCAAAAAATAAAACTAAATGAAACATTTCCTTTTTATTTTAAAGCATATGACGCTCTTGACTTTTTAAAATTCCTTCTTTTTTGGCAACTTTACTGCGATAAACTCAATATGCTGAGTGTTATTTATTTTGTAGTCTCATATGTGTACATATCCGAGTACTGCAGCAAAGCAATGGTAAACAAACGCCAAGTAATAACGAAAAGAACGTCCAAATTTACTTTGATTCGCATCCACATAAGAAAGTTATCAAAAAGTACTTTGAGCATTTTAAAGTGCTGCCTTCGCTCTTTGAAAATATCAGATATAAAAGAATAGGAAAATAATAAACGACATGTACAACGTTGCAAATGCATATGCTGGTTTTGTGAGGTTTTTCAAAACGTTACATATAATCCCAATATAATCTCGAAAAAACATTCCATATTTCTGGATAGATACATGAATTGATATTCTGCTGCATGCACACACATGTGTATTCGCTTTTAATTTCTTACTCTCAATGGGAATACGTGCCAACAATCTGAAAGAGACATTGCTGTGCTTTTTTGGTTTAGTTTCTCAAATAAATGAAGAATCGTGTGCTTGTTGATTGATTTGTCTGTCATTCGATTATGTTTTTCTGAATTTTAGAACTTATAATCTTGAAAATCACATTGGATCAATGTATATGAATCTAGAATTAAAATCTGGATCAACCATCTCAAAACTTTTGCTTCACACAAATTCCAAAAAAATTGAGCACTCACAAATGCGCTTTTAGGTAGAGGAATTATCTAATAAACTTAACGTGCTTAGATGTAGCAATCAAATAACTCTTTTATGCCATTTTATTTTGCATAACTTAAAAGCTGAATTCAGAAACTGTTTAGGACTTTTATTTCGGAAAGAGAAGGAAATGACAATAAACAGACATAGAGATGTAGAGAAGATTGAATTTACCAAACGAATCGTTTCGTTTTTATGAGCTTCTCTTTATGAAAAGAGTGGAATTTTTTAATATTGAAACTGAACATTCAGTTCAAAGATTCGATTCATCAATTTCTGATGAATTTCAAATTTGGATTTATTAACTAATTTTCTTTATTGATTCTTCTAAAGTATTCCAATTTATACTTTTATTATTATTAAAAATCTGGATACCAATTTACTAATGTCGCTCTGGGCACATAATCGCAATCAAGAAAGGATGATACGCTCTTTCTTCTTTCTCCTCGATCGATAATTTTTTCAAATTTGCAACAAAAAACCTCTATCTATTCTCCTAGCCTGGACCATGAAATTGTGAAGAATAGCGGTGCAGGTATTCATTATAGAAAACTTGATGATTGACCTAGTCAAAATTTTGATTCTACTTTAAAGTAGAGTACTTCGAGTAAAGATCCAATTTTATGATGAAAAAATATGCAAGATTGGATAATTTGTGTGCTCTATTTCGATTATGATCTGTATTTAGTCAATTCATTGAATTTAAAAAAAATGGCACACAAAATGAACGTTAATCTTAATGTAAATGTAAGTTAAATATGAAAAAAAGACAACATACACAGACATATCATTAGCTTATTTGCCCTTTAATGCTATGAATATCAAAAAAAAATTTAATATGCGTATATTTTGGATATTCAATCAATCAATTTCACCCATGTCCAGGCCATGTCCTATGCATATATTGGCTGAAAATAGAATTTTTTTTCTGTTTTATTTCCACCAATATGCATAAATTATATTGGAATTTTTTTATTGAAGAAAAAAATAATATTTTTGTATGGTATGGGCTATCGAGTTTCTTCTTGACTAACTTCAATGTTCTTTTTCTCCGTTCATAACATTTTTTTAATAATATACATTTATATATTGCTGTAAACAGACAATGTGGCTCTAGAGATTTTGCATAAAAAAGGCTCCGGAGAATTTTATCATCATTGATTCTTTTCATTGTCATGAATGCTTGATGAGAAATTGGCTCTAGAAAGGTTATCATATATAGATTTTCATATTTAAGGTTGCTTCCCAGCAACAATTTGGATGAATTTTATTGATAAAGCTTCTTTTTTGAGAAATTCTTACCATTCTTTCTAGGTGGAAAGTTTAAAGTAATGTTATATTTCTATGTTTGCTCGTTCACAGAGCGCTGAAGAAAAGAGAATTCAACAATAATTGATCAATGCATTTTTTTATAGAAAATGGGAATTTTTCATTGGTACCCCGTTTCAGGGGACGAACGTTATTTTCATTTGAAAATTAGAGTCTTTAATGATAAAATGCTGTCAGATGCTAAAACACTGGATGATTAAATGTGTAGTTTAGAAGTTTGTTACAAGCTTCTGACTTTTTTAGTTTTCTTTAGCCAAGAAATGATTTATTCATAAACAAAAATGATGCTGTGATATTTTTAGCGTAACTAAAAAAATCTATATGTTGAATTTTCCTCTCGATTGTTCTAGAAGAGCGCTTCAATCTTAAATGTATTTTTACTATTACATTGAGATTAAAATGTCAAAATAACATTAGAGTTTTATTGCGTTTTAAGAAAAATGCAGGGAAAAATGTTGAAAAGGCTGCCTAAAGGTGGAAAAAATTATTTATTTTTTTATTAATTTAATTAGACAAATTAATATAAATATTTTGATTGAAACTAGTTCTAGTTTAATCGATACGTAATAAATTGAAAAAAAAAACAGTTTTCAACAGTGTTGCTTGTATACGGTAAGGGCGGAATATCCATCATTCGTTCAATATTCCATCAAAAAAGTATATGAAATTTATTCCTAGAAGTAGTAATCAAAAGATGAAAGAAATTCATTCAATGAATGAATGATGCATTATGTATGATTCACAACTGTATTCAATAGAATGATACATCTTTTAATCTATTGTTAGAGCGAATTTGCTGAAATTCAATATCACTTTGTGAATCCCAAAATGAAGAATGTAAAAGATTTCAAAAGAAATTTAAATTTTTAAGCTTCCCAAAATCCTCAAAGTACATTTATAGAACGAAGGATGTCGAAAATAAATTTTTAAATTACATGACACAAAACTTTTCGTCTAGCATATTTTTTCAAATTAAACTGCTTGTAACTTCTCCCTTTTATCAGAATAGTTGCATTTTGAATATTGTAAAAGATATACATGAAGCGATACGAAAGTTTTTTTGTGAAATTTTCCATTTATTCGGACGATAAAGTTTTGTTCTTAAACATTTTTGAAATTTCTTCATTATTCGCAACGTCGTAATGTGTATAACTATAATTGGCGTAGAATCAATGTTCTAAAATTTGTCGATGTAATCGCGATTTGTATGGTATTTATGGCAACTTTGAATTAATGAATTTTCTGGAACGTAATGGAATTTCTGTGGATCATGTCAAGACTATAAGTTGAAGTTTTTTGGATTTTGTTAAATATTATATATCATAGCTAGAAACTTCTCGAGTAGGGTAGAGAATTTTCAAATTTTTTGTATGAATAAGGGGGGGGGGGTTCATTTTCGTCATTTTCTCTCTCAAAAACTCTAACAAATTGGAGATGTTTCTGTTAAGAGGATGTACAAATCTCCTGTCTAAGCGTCTGAATGAAAGGATTTTTTAATTGATTTCTGGTATTTAGATGACACAAATTAATATTTAATTAAATTTATATTAATATTTAATATAATAAATCACATTTTTCCTCGAGTAGCAATCCATTTTGAATTTATTTTTTTGTACATGCTTAATATACAGAAATAAAATATTATTATTAAAAAAAATCCATTTTGAAATATCAATGTTCAACAGAATAAAGTACATTTTTAATCCTAATATCACGAAATTCCATAAAAAATATTTGGAACTCTATTTACACAAAAATGCAATAAAGTTGGATCTAAAAATAGAATTTCCATTATTTTCTATTAAAATCAATTCCTCCAGCGTTGTGTTTTTAGTATTGTGAATTCCAACAGTGCGACAGTAGTAGATGAGCAAATAAAAGAATGAAAATTGTTGTGTTATATGTGAGAGCATTTAGATTAGAATGATGTGAAATGGAATGATAGAGAGAAATAGAAGAAGAATAAAAATGTTTTCCTAACTGCTGGTTTTATGCCATTCGCGATCAGTTAAAGTACAACAAAGAGCATTAAAGTTTGTTATAAACATCTTTTAAAGCGGTTTAAGTCAAAAAATTTTCTTCCCCATTTCTATTTGAAAAAAAGAATTCTGATTAGGCAGATTTATTAATGTAAGTAGAATGATAATTTTGAAAACAATCGTGACATTTTTGAGATAATAATAACAGAAAGTAAAAATTGAAGTAATCTTATTAAAATAAACATATATTTTCTTCGAATATATTAAAAAGTTTAAATTTTCTTTATTTTTTTCTGAGAATTCAAAGGAAAGTGTGGGTGGTTCCTTTGGTGTAGGAGCTTGCAAAAGTCTTGACTTTATGAAACAAAAATGCTATAAAACCTCATTTTAATCTGTTTTTGTTTCTGCAAATTGAACTTTTAATCATATTTCCTATAGAGATAATTTTCATAAAAAGAAAGTAAATTTGTTAGACCTTGAAGCCAGTTTACACAAATATATTATTTTGACTGAATGTTTTTTACTGTAAAAAGGATTTTTCAAACAAAAAAATTCTTTTGTTTGTAAAATAATTTTCAATACTCTTGTGCTTGCTCAATACAATATTTAATGATTGTCTAGACTTTTCGCAAATTTCTAAAATTGAATTATGAATGATGATGAATGAAATAATTGAAATTGTGTTTTGGTCTGTAAAGATATTTGAAGATTATGCTGCAAAGCAGCAAGAAAAATTGTTAAATTTTCTAAGTTTATTTGAAAACCAGACATCTCAATCGAAGACACATAAATAAAAAGCAGAAATTTTTTCGTACTCTTGACATATCTAATAAAATCAGATCAAGTGTTTAATGCACGATTCAATTATATAAGAGTGTCATTATCGATTCCTTGTCAAGAGCTTTTTGTATCTTGGGTGGTTGTGTACTTCACAAGTGTTTCATCATAATATACTTATAATATCAATTGATTGTTTTATTGCTTACTAATTGGTTTTGCTTATGTGATTCTATCTTTACAAATTAAATCAATCATTTCGAATTCCGAATCTTTTGATCGAAAAAAAGAAAACATTAGCAGTATTGGAAAAAATATCATAATAAAAGAAATTTACCTCTTTATATCCATATAAATATACAGCAGAAGATGATGCTTCCTTAGATATTAAGAAGTATTTCAAAAATTATTTTAAATAGACATCATTTTTCATAAAGATGTGTGAGTAGTCTTCCTATTGGCTATTAGTATTAGTAATAGGTCTTTGAAATGATTTTTCACCATGCCTAGAATTTATTACGACACATAGTTTAGCAGATAGAAGTCGGATTTTATTCACGAAAATTTCCATTAATTACACCCTACCCAAGGCTTCCCCAGCTTTTAATCTGTAATCTTTGTTCAATATTTAATCTTTTTAATCTTTAATCCCATAGAGATTAAACAAAAATTAAATATTAAAAGCTGGGAAGCTTTGACTCTACCTATAGCCAATACTTAGGACAAAACTTAGCATAGCTGCTTATTAAATGAACATAAACTCGTAAAAAATGTTACAACATACGTGCAAGAAATGCAAGTTAATTTACTTGCATGGACAAAGTGAATATATAAGCCCATAAAAGCGTTTGAGATACGAAAATGTGCTCACAATATTTTATTTGCTATGCAGCAGCTCTAAAATAATTATACAAGAAACATTTTAACATATTATACATAAAATTGCTTTTGACATCACTTCATAATCTTCCCTCAGAAATGTTCATCCTCAACATGTCTTTAGACATTTTTTCTCTCTTTTCATATGCTAAGTAATTAAGCTCAAGAAACCAGGAAAACAAGATTGTAAGGAAATTAATGTGAAAGCAGATGAAAAGACCACAACATACAAGTAATCTACATTGAGAACATTTCGACAAAAAAGCTCACAATTTTAATTAAATTTGTTCCGTTGTTTTACTTCCAGTGTTGTTGTTTAAAGTTTCTTGTAGTTTAGACTTCACTGATGACATTGTCTATTTCAAGCTACATCTTCCTAAGTAAAACATGCCACTTTTCAGACAACACCAATCAAGATTTTATCTAAGTTTATTCCAACAGCCAGATAGCAACACTGACTGTGCATTGTTTTGTATCTCCTTCCCATTTTCTAATGTCAACATTGTGTTCGGCTTTCAACATATTTAGATGACACGCAAATTAAAAAATAAAGCTTTATGTTCTGTCGTATTATTTTTTAGCGTCGCATTTGACATCGCAAAAAATAAGATGAGAAAAGAATTTCCCTCAACTTTATTGTTTGGTATCAAAATTAAATTTTTTATTCATTGCTGGTGCTGCTGGTTTTCCTTCGTATCTGTTTTATATTGTATGTATGTTTATGTCCAAATATAAAATGCGAGCGAGAAAGCAAGTGAGACAAAGTTGACTTACGTGACCGGCGTATTTAATAAACTACTTTTATATTTACAGCACTATAATATCTACTATTATTGCTACTGCCATTTGCTATATTTTGAGATAAAGTCGATGCTATAATAGGAAAATTAAATGGTAAATAAATGTGACATATAGCTTCAACTGTTGTCTAACATACGCTTTATTTTTCTTCTATTTATACATAAATGAGTGCCGAATGAAGAAGCATAAAATGTTCATTTTCTACTTCCATGTCCACATTATAGCTTTATTGTATTCATATTCAGCCTCTATTTTACATGCTTTAGCCTTTTCTAGCTCATCGTATTTTTGTTTTTATTCACATCGCCTATAACTAATCGTCCATCTTCACCATAGAGTCTATGGCATAGACCAGTGTTTTTCAAACTTTTTCGGCTCGTGGCACAATAAAGTCAATTTTAAAGATTTATTGACATATTAGAGTAGAACCTTAGTTTACTAGGAAAAGTGGTCGAGGTGTGTCTAGTAGAACTTTAGTTCTTGAAAAGTTCCAAAGACATTCGTAGATTGAAAAACTAGAGAAAATTTTGTGAAAAATCATAAAAAATTTGAATTTTATTAAAATTAAGTATTAAGGCACATCTAAGTAATTCTCACAACACACTAGTTTGTCGCGGCATACAGTTTGAGAACCACTGCCATAGACCATCATGTATGATAGCACATCACAAATTTATGCACATTTCCTTTAATGCTTAATGTTTTCATGATGTATAGAATGTTGTATCGTAATCAGTATTAGGAAAGTGCTAGATTTTAATCTTATTTAGGGCTTTATAAAAAGCTTCTACAATAGTTGATGAGTTGACTACATGCTATGGAAAATTACAAAATTATTTAAAGATTGACGTTTTAAATATGATAAAAGCAACAAAAAGTTAATGTTAAAATTCTAAGTTTTCTATTCAGCATAAATTATGTGACAACACTTCATACAAGAATCGTGTTAGAAAGTGTAATAAAGCACAATTAGATCATACTGATGGACACGAATGGCACTATGAAATTCCTTAAATTCCCCCCTCTGGCTACGCGCCTGCTATGAACAAAAATGGGTAAAGCTTAACTCTTCAATGTGCATCAAGAACGAATTCAATTTTCTTAGAAGCTTTTCGAGCATACCTACCTAAATCATAAAGAAATCCTAAAAATTTATGAACCTCAAAAATTATACAAAAAAAGCCTCATGCTATTCATCATCTAAATAATATGTACTTTTGTAAAGTAAAAATAATTTTTTCTGTCTCAAAATTCACCTGTGGATTATTAACAACTTCTCACGCATTTTTATCATCATTTGTTGATGTAGCATACAAGAAGAAAGAAAATTCTTTTCTCGACTCTTATTCACCCAATTTTCTGCCTTTCACGTGTATAAACCATATCACGTAGGTGTTTTGTATGTGAACCTTTCAAGATCATCTCTTCTTTTCAGTTCCTTCCCTCATCATTCTGTTTAGTTACTCTCGTTAATGCCGTGTAAATGAACAAAAAAAGAATCTGTTGCAAATGATTTTTTCGTGTCTGTTGTATCTGTAATTTTTATAATCAAAACAAAAGTGAATAATTTTTTTTTTCAGCAAAAAAATGTGGTTAAAGTGGTTTATGGAATTATATATTACACATTCACATATGCCATTACATGAGCGGCAGGGGAGCTTAATTGAATGTGGAATAAAAATAAACAAAAAATGAATATTTCCATAATATGAAATTCACATCATTTCTCATACATTAATTCATTATTGTTATGTGGCTGAGCATGTTACACGAGATGATGTGGTTAAAATATTTTCCATTTAATTGACTTCTGTGTATTTGCAACCGAATGTTTTACGCTTGAGATGGAAAATAATGAAATAAATATTGATAATTTTTATGCCTCGAATTGATTGCTGTTGTCAGATTTTTTTCTCATCATTAATAGAAATATAAAAATAAGACTCAAGTGTTAATGGGTGGCAATATGATTGAAATTATTCGATTCTAAATTTTCAAGAAAGTAAAAATATCTATAGACTGACCATCTGCTTGGCTTTTCAGAGGACTGTCCTCTTATTTTCGAATTTGTCCTCTGTACTCTGAAAAGTTCATTTTGTCTTCTATTTTTATAAGTTGTCCTCTATTTTGGTTTAAATGTATTTCTGAAAAATAACCACTTTACACTAGATACGATGGAATTAAGCGTTGAACCACATGAAAAAAAATGTCGATATAAAAAGTTTACTCGAAAAGTGAATATTATAAGAAAAAAAAAATTTTTTTTGCACTCTATTTTTTCAAAAAATATATAGTCTCTCTAAATATCTATCAATTTCTATGTGCTAAGACGCAATTACTCCATTTTAGGAAATTCTAACGCCTCTTCTCAACCTCAATTAGAGTAGACATAGACGGATAATTTGATATTAATTAAATTTTCTGTTCTTTCAAGTTAAGCTATATTAAGCGCTTAAATATTCAAGGAGTTTCCTTTTATTAAAAATTTCTATTTCCATCAAATTAATTTTGTAGGTATCTCGAATATATTAAAATTTTCATTTTCTTGTACTAAGTAACCCAGATTATAAGGTACCATTATAACGAAATTACCTTAAACTTTCTTTCAAATTATCAAAAGAAACTTTTTTTTATAAATATGATATTCATTCTTTTTGGAATCAAATACATTTTGAAATGTAAAATGATATTTGAGTTTGGTGTTGTTCAGGGGTGTATTAATGGGTCTTGATTGGAAGAGATATCCAAAAGAGGTCAAAATTTCATAATTTGATTTTCGATGCAAAGCAGTAATTAGAAGCTAACAATTGCAAATTACAGCGCCATTTTCTGTAAGCTAAATCACCTCCCAAAAAATCCGTATGTTCTTATCTCACAAAAAGTTTCCATCATGAACATAAAGTAATTCTAGTGTAGTATTAAACTGGAGCAAAATTCCACAAACGCAGAGGTAACATTAATTCATTCACACCAAAAGAAATTAAAGTTTACAATGTAGTATAAAGTTTATGTAATTCTTACAACTTCATCTTTTATAAAAGTAAAAGACCCTCATTTTCTCTCCGTTTAATTGTTGTGATTTTAAAATGTTGTGCTATTGCCATTAATTTTTTAATTACGAATGAGAGCATAACAATTTTTCCTCCTTTCTCTCCCTTTATTATTTCAAAAGCAGCAGAGGAAAAGAAAAAGAAAAAGTCTTTTTTATTGCGAGGTTTTTTTCTATGTATTTTACTACATCAGCCTTGCGGTTTCCCTTAGTACATGAATTTTATTTTGAATATCTACAGCATAAGTAAAAAAGCTGTAATTTTTGCTTTAAAATGTAATTACCTGGAAGCATCTCGGCATTTCATTTTTGCACATCTTTTCGCTTCTCGCTTCGACGAGCATTGAAGTGGGAGTGAATGGAAGGAGACTAGAACGATTTTTTAGTAGTAGTGAAAGTAGAGTGGAGTGTGCCGATAGGTATATTTTCAGATAATTGAAGCAGGTGGGTGGGTTAGTTGGAAAAGTGTCTGAAGCTGTGTTATACTTCTATTAATCTCGCTTGCTTTTTAGGTAGCCACCAGGGGCATAGCCTGAAAATTTCATGAGAGGGACAAATTGTTTTCTTCGAAAATAATATTTTTAATGAGCTTCTTAAGAATTAGATGTAGGATTTCTTAATGGGGTACCCAAGAACCTTCATGGCCTGGATATGATTTTTACTTCTGAGCCACTTAATACCACCGTATCAGGGGCGTATTCATAAATTTTTCGAGGGAGAGAGAGGTTTGAAATTTTTTTGTATGAAAAGAAAAATTTTGGGGGGGTTTTGGGATTTTTTTGAAAAAATTTCCCAAAAAGGTAGGGGTTTTGACCTCTGAGGGAGGGGGTTTCCCTGAATACGACCCTGCACCCTATGCCTTTTATGACTCAATCATAATATTATTATTAAAAAATTCTATTGGCACACATTTAAGAATAGGCAAAAGAAAAAATTTTTGAAGCATATTATGAATAGAAATTAAATAGTCCTGCAATTCAATTCAGAGTCTTTCGCAGGATGTTCAGTTTTGTACCTCAAAAAAATTCTTTGTTCTCAAAATGAATCGTTTTAATTGAATGAGTTGAGAAATGAAACAAGCAGAAATTCAACTATTTGGCACGAGAAACACCCCTTAAGGCATTTTAAACCTAAATTGGTAATTGTAGAGGATTAAAAATTAAATTTTTTTTTCTCTCTGCAAAATTAATGCTTTTGAGAAATGTTCATGCCATCTTTGTTGTAGGAAAATCTGTCAAAGGAAATATCTTTTTTATTGCACATACCTATATATTTTTTTGCAATAAGCTGTCCGTAATTGTACATTGTGCCTGTTTCATTGTTTTCCTCGAGTGACGAAGCTCATAAATTTGAAATTTCCGTTTGCTGTAGAAAAGAAGAAGAATGCCAAACATAGAACATAATTAAATTGACATGGAACATGGTCCTTATGGAAATTTGCTTTCAACTTACTTTTGGATTTACTTGCTTAAGAAAAACATTTCTGTGCATTTTGAGCTTAATTGTTCCAATACAACTTGTTTACTAAATTTCTCATCTAAAGCTCAGGAAGTTTCCGTTCTCAATTGAATACTCAAGAGATATTAAGACGAAACGTAATGACATAATGTAAAACTCATTCGACATTTTTAATCTTTCAAATGAATGGTCTTACTGTGAATTCATTCATTTTGTTGTATTGTTCGAGCAATTCATATTTTTTATAGCTTCATTATTCATTTTTCTTTTTAATACTCACGAAGCAAAATTTTTTTGATGTCAGTTCTGTACATTTTCTTTTCTTTTGTTTTTATTCTCATAAAATTTTCTTTTTTAAGTGCTTTAATGAAGCTTAAGTTCTCCTTTTTTGCTTTTCTCTTATTTGTTTGTCGGCTCCTGGGGGTTGTTACCTTGAAGGAGATGATCAGCAACAGTTTTGGTCTATTGCTCTTCTACTATTTAAATCTGTACTCTGTTATTTATTCGTGTATCGCAGTGCTATTCTAAGTATGTTGCGAAAAGCTTTTCACACATCATTGGAAATTCTAGGCAGTAACCTTCAATGGAACTTTGAGTTTTATTTCCAGCAGCACTCTGCCTTGCCTAGTCTCGAATTCAAGCATTATTGTATCGATTATGCAGTTTTCAAGTACTGATTCACCAATTGAGTCATTTAGCCCACCTTTCCCCTTGTTGCCTAAGTGAAATTTACATTAATACTTAAATTGATGAATGCAGATGAAAATTTTATTTTACAACTTTTATAGTTGTAACAATTCATTAATTCTGAGTGCATTTTAATTTATTTCTCATTAACATTGAATTTGTTGTCGACTGAAGTATAAGACTGCTAAGAAAAATCGATTAAGTCAGCATTCAAATCTCATCTATTGACTTCTTTTCATTTCCCATCTCATTTTTTGGCTTCATCATGAACGTCATTCCTTTGTTATGCTTTATTATCATCTGTAAAAGCATCACGTAGAAAAATAATAAGAAAAAATGAGAGACGACACCTCATTTTGTGTATGAAAGCTTGAACAACTACAGCACATTCTGAGAAAAAACTGTACATCAGCTATTAAACATACTTCTTAGTCCTTAACAAGAATTCGCATATTGAAAATTTTAAAAACAAAACGCATCGTCGACGTTGGAGATGAAATATGTTTGTGGATATTTTTACATGTGACTGTGTGTATACCATTAACATCATTGACACACAATGTCAAGGTAATTTTTATTCATTATGGTTTATGGTGCTTTTTCGGTCTAACATTCTTCTTCACTTTTGTAACAAAAAATATATATACAGGAATAAAAAAAGAAGCGCATATTTTAAAGTTTTGAAAAGTTGAGGTACCTATTTAAGACTACTTAGAATTGAAGAAGTAACTCAAAAAATTTATATGTTATGGGATTAAGACATCAACCCGGACTTCACATCGCATTAAAAGTACTAAAATATGGGCTGTCGGATTTGAATTCCATGAAATCCAGCTTCGTGCCGGATTTATTTCCACTTGTACTTTCCATGCCTAGTTGTTATATGGTGAAAACAGAAATGTCTATTTTATAGAAAATAAATTCGTAATAACGCTTTTCAGGAACGTATCCTTAATTGATT
Organism: Chironomus tentans; assembly: GCA_963573255.1. Lineage (NCBI taxonomy): Eukaryota > Metazoa > Arthropoda > Insecta > Diptera > Chironomidae > Chironomus > Chironomus tentans. Next base: position 28,950,799 of record OY754303.1, on the reverse strand, counting down.
TGTTTTAAATCAGCAATTGCTTGTGAGCACAAAATTTCAAATCAAACATTTTTCAACCAGTCAGTCACTCAAAATTAGGTCTATAAACTCATTTGTATCCCAAAAATTACTCCACAAAATGTGAAGAAGAGGGTGAAATATTTTCATGGTGCTAAATGATTTTCGTAGAGAAGAGATGAACGTAAAAAAGGTACATTGAATGAAATATTGTAAAAGATGGGATGAATCGTTCTCCTCTTCTCTTATTTGCCGACATTTCTATGTGTCAGCTTAGAAAGATCTTAGTGTTGGATTTAAGTTATTGACATGAAATTTTTGTCCTACATTCTTTTTTCGTCTCTCAATGTGCTCTTCGTGCTTGCTCTATGTGTGTTTTCAATTTTCTCAACCACATAAAATTTTGTTCAAATTGATTTATGTGACATTAAGCTTCTCTTTTGTATTTTGCGTGATTTCTTGTTATTTGGGGTAAAGTGGGATAATTTAATGATGTTGCTCAATGAAATTGGGAATAACTAGACTCGTGCTAAAGAACTAAAATCTTGTGACATAATCAACTCCCTTTTAAAATCAATTTTGATTTACTGCTTATGCAACTTTAATTTTTTTAAGGATGGAGTGAGGGGTCTTTAAACATTTAATCTTTTGGCTAAAGCATGGAAAGACTTTTAATGGATAATCTTGCTTTTTGAGTAAGCTATTGAAATATTCAAAATTTAAAGGTTTTTTAATTCCGAATCAGAAGTTCTTTGCTTTCAATAGCCTTACTCTTCCTTCCTTTGCATTGCCACCGATGTTTTGATCAATTTGTTAAATTCTTATCAAATAGATTATTTAAAGAGCCCTAAGGAGCAGGATGCACTAAAGTAAATAACAAAAGCTTATTATTTGTTATTAACAAAACATCACAGAACTTGAATAATATATATTTTTTATTCTCGAAGCATGTAATACTTGATGTCAAAGGATTGTGCAAAATCATTCATAAAGTGACGTATGAATAATTGCTCAAAGCAGAATTCTGTTCCTTCTTCATTCGAGTATTTCAGTTTTCCATGAGAAAAATGTGAAGCTCACATATTTTAGTTTCAAGTCGTAGAACGAAAAGGATGACAGGAAAAATGTTACAATATAAAAGTATATCCATTAAAAATTGAATAAAATGTCCATTATACAAGAAGTGGAAGCAGATTAACACCCTTATAGGAAATTGTAAATTAAGAGACCGACAAAACAATCCAATAAACAAATGACTTAAGCAGACAAAATCAAATTAAATCAAGTTTTTGCAATAAAAGCTAAAAGTCTTCTAAAAAATGAGCATGTTTTCGGATGAGTGAGTAAAAAATCTTAAAAAAGGATGAAGTGACTTCTCATTGATGTGACAAAGAGAATTTCTGATAATGAAGGCAAAAGTAATTTGAAATGAACAACAGAAAAGAAAATGAAAAAGAAGCAAATTTTCAATTAACTAAAGTGCTTTAATTTTCATCAAAAGAATTCATTTACATACGTATAAAACATTCATGATGAGCATTACGAGAGAGAAAAAAATCATGGTAATTTATTAGCCTCAACATAAACAAATGATATCATGATATTTAGAAATTTTATTCATTAAGGAGTAATGATACGTTGCTCCTTCAAAGGACATTTACCGGATGACAATCATCTTGCCTTTTCCCTCATAATATGAGTTCATGTCTGAAGCAGAAGATTTCAAGTGGTGATTATTGCAAACGTGTCTCTTATTAATCAGTGTACATTTCCACTTATTATGATGAGTTTTCCTCCTTTTCCTTGACTCAGCGCTTTCTTGTTGCTATTCGGATGCTGTTTGCTCATTAAATATCCATGCCATTCACTAATACTTTAAGTTCAAACACAGGAGCTGAAGAAAAATGTTGACAAAGACGTTTTGGTGCTGATGTTGGTAGCGGTAAGGTGATTATATTTTTAGATTGACTGGATGACCAGAATTTTTTATTGTGATGATCTGAGGCTAGAACAAAATATTTCTTCATTCACATTTAAATTGCGCTTAGTTCTCTCATCTCAAAACACACTTCCACTTCACCTTCCATTGCTTTTTCAAAAATTGCCTTTATGTCTCTTGTTCGAGTGAGAATTCAGATATAATATCGTGTCTTTGTGTCTTGTTGAGTTGCATTTCACATTGAGATGAATGAAAGTGAATGATGTGATCCTTTTGCTGAACATGAGCACATCTTCTTGAGAATTTTCCTTTTCTATGCTCCACTAATAGCATGAAGAATAATGATGATAATATTTGTGAACGAGGCAGACGAGAAGACAGCCAAGACTCAGAATAGAAAGAAGTGGAATGAACACAAGAAGCAGAAAAGTTGAATTTTTGATCAAAGAAATTATGAGAATAAGAGGAGATTCATCTTTATAATATCCACGATTCCACTTGAGCAAGATTTTCTCGTGAATTTTTCGATCTTTAAACATATATGAGGATAATGTTTGTTCTTTGATATTAGCATTGAGATGAGATGAAAATAATTTTATTCAGTTCAAACGAATTTCATAAAAAAAAATATGGTTTAATTCTAAATAAAATGATCTCAAATGTTTGTTGCATAGCAGTAACATGTTTAAAAGAAGCAAAAAAAGGATTTGATGCAAATAAATTCATAGACTGCTTTCAAATCCCATTCTCAGAAAGGCAAACAAAAATCTTACTCTTGAAAATCTTGCTTATTTTTCAAGAAATTTTTTGTAAAAAAAATATATATTATGTAACAAACACATGTTATCTCTAGCTGTATTTTTCTCATAGAGAGGATTTGATTTTGATTGAAATATTTCGTATGTTATGTAGCATAAAAATTGGCAACTTTTGATCCCTCCTTCTCCTCCTAACTCATGCTACCCTACTCAACTCCTGGGATGGTTTCTCGGTATACCCGTACCCTACAAGTAGGGGTATACTGAAAAACCCAGCCCTGCTAGCCTACTTAACTGCTAATAAAATTCAAATAGAGGAACCCTGACATTCGTAACAGCTACCATCTCAGCTAAAAAGATCTTTCTCTAATTCAATTTAAAATATAATAATTTAAAATGCCATTAAGTACCATTAAAGACATTTCTCATTAGGTTCATAAATATCAAAAGTTAGTGTTCGAAGAAAGATGTGAAAAAAGTAGAAAACTTTTAAAAGAAAAGCTTTGTGCTCGTTCGTGTGTACTTCTACAGGAAAGAAAATTTTCTTCCTTTTTTCCATACAATCTTGTGGATGGAGAGACTTATTAATGTTAATCCACTAGCATTGAGCTGACAAAGTCAAAAAGACTAAGAAAAATATTCTAAGCGTTAACATGAAATTCATAGTATATGGAACAGATCATGTCTTTAGTTAATTACTTCATTATCACAAAGTCAGATGTGTCACAAAATGTTAATTTTAAGTCCAAACAGAAACGAGACAAAGAAGAAAGAGAAAAAGGAACAGAAACAAAAATAGAAAATTAATAGCCCCCAGTGCTTTTCGTTAGAAAAACGTTAAGTATTTCTTATTTCCATCTCGTGTATTTTTACAATCATGAAAATTGTGATGATGGAGATATTTCGATTGTTTTCTGAACCAATTTTCATAATGCTTCGTTTCTTCTTCATCTTCTTTATGATCTTTTATTTATTTTAATAACAGAGTTCTATTAACAGAACGGAAATGAGGAAAAAAATGAAATATTTTTAAACAATTTGTGTAGCTTTAATTTTATCCTTGAGAATTTCTGTTGTTTAAATTCAGTTTTTTTCATTGGAATGAGATTATTCATATAAAATTTACATAGAGCCCAATATTTTTTTTAAAACTAAGAACCACTAATAACAATTATTTAGGCATTATTTATATTATGGAACATTAGTGTGGTCTACACCCAAAATTTTCTGTGAATTTGCATAATCATTGTTACAATTGTATTAAGGTTAATTGAATTGATGTAAAATTAAGTAAACTAGATTGAAAATTATGGACGTAGATTCGACCACGTGCAAGGCCTGAAAGCTCGGTAAAATGCCCTAGGGGTCGTTCGCAAATTACGTCACGCTTTTAGGGGGGAGGGGGGGTCAAAGAATTTGTGACAGTCCAAACAAAAGATTTTTCTTTCTTTGGAAAATTTGTGACAAGGGGGGGGAGGGGGGTCGAAAAAGTCGTTTTTTAGCGTGACGTAATTTGCGAACGATCCCCTAAAACTTTCAAATATTTAGAACAGTTCAGAAAAGTGCAACTTGAACACTATGCTGTAGGAAATCTCACTTTTCGTCAGAGTACCTCCTCATCTTTATGACGATTTGCCGTTAACAAGGTTATATGGCAGTGCCGGTACGATAAATAATTTAGAACAAATATAATCGGAAGTGTTAAGCTTTCACTCCTTATCTACTAATTGGAAGTAATTGCCAAGAGATATTTGCTGTAGCCAAAAACAAAAATAAGTAACAGGAAATGTTTGTTTATCAGAAACAAAATTTGCAAGAATTTTCATAATCAATTCATTTGTGATGAAGTTTGTAAACACAATTAAGTAAATTATCTACTCAAAATAAATTATGAAAATATAATAGATAATAACATGAGTTTTACAGCTAATGTGCTTGGGGTGACAGAATGGTCTGAATTTTTTGAAAGTTATTAAACTTACTATGTTACTATAGACTCACTAACCATTAAGGGGTCATTAGAAAATTAGGTAACGCTTAAAAAAAGAAGGGCCAAAATTTGTTACACTTCTTATTAAATTTTTCTGATTTTCTCACGAAATTTGTTAAGGGAAGTAAGAGATGTCAAAAATACCCATTTTTAGTGAAATCCGTAATATCCAAATGACCCCTAAGATATTCTGAAAACGAGACATTAATGAAGTTTCTGTCTATCGTTTTCCGTGAGCTCTTGTGGATAAGCTTAACTTTCGAATACACCAAACAATAAAACATGAGTAGTTTTCAAAGGAATTGAAATAAAAGAGCTTACAAACAAGCACTTCAATAAAAAAAAATTCAAGAACTGGTTCATGCTTTGTAGTATCCTCTTTTGCTTAGTCCATACTGTGCAATATTGGAATCAATGTTATATTAGATGTGAAAAACATATTGTGACCATGATGTGACCATGACAAAATAAAAGATAATCAAAAAACAAAAGGAAAATATTGCAAAGAAAATGAAAAACAGATTTTTTTCTTTTTTAATACAAACAAGAATGGAGAAGAAAAGAAGAAGCGGATGGATAGATGGACAATAAATAAAGCATTTGTTCTACATTCTCCATTTGGCCTCGAAAAATCAAAAGCTAGAATAGAGCACAAATAGAGAAGGAAAATGATGTTCAGATGGATAATTTATCATGTTGTGCTTGTGCTTTTCATCCGTGATGGTCAAACAACGACTCTTCAACCATATGTACATTATATGCTGTGGGCGCAACTTGAAAATAATTAAGGATGATTTGCTCATAACATTTTATGTCTTATGGGATGTGTCCTATTCAGTTTCTTATACGCTCTATTTCAATCATGATAACATCCATGCCACACACTTATTTTTCGGGTGTATTTCTTCGTCATCATCGTCATTGTGTTTACTAAGGACGTAACGAACAAATGTTTCAACAACATTCGTTCTCATATGCTGTGCTGTGGTACTTATTTTATGCATCTATCTTATACTTATGTTACACTTCATATTATATACTCATTCTTCATGTGAAAACGGCACTAATATATTATAGTTCAGTTGGTGGTTGTAAAAATTGACCCAAAACACTCTTCTTACTCATAATGTCATAATTCCTTTATGTGGACAAATGTGCTGATATAAGCACTCATCATATACTCTCTTGTTATGGATAGAGAGATTATTATTTTTATTTTTAGTTCTCACCACATCTTTTTTTCCTCTTTTTATTATTTCGTCATTTTTCCTTTCCCTTTTTTCAACGTGACTTCTTGTGAATGATGGAAAATATTGCATTATGTCGTAAGCTTGTCAGTCTGTTTGTTTAGTCTTGTAATGTCGTGAGTATTGACGTCCACACAAAAAGAGGGTTAAATATATCTGGTCTGTTTCCTAACCAAGCCTTACTCTCGTAATGAAATGGTAGATTCGCCTACATATTGTTCGGTACCCCAGATTCCATTCTGCTTAGACACCACATGTATCAGGGGCGTAGCCAAGAGGGTCTAGGCACACCCCCTCCCAAAAAAAAAATATTTAGGCGGAACACTTGTGTGTCGCGGAACATATTTTGAATACCACTTGTTTTAAATAATAAGATAATAAATTTTTAAAGTTGGATACAAATTCCTGCCCGTTTAAGACCCAGTTTAGGTTATTATAGTTAAGTTTCATATTTTGAATAAATTACAGAATTACGAGAAATTTATAATACCTCTATATCTAGACCAGGAGTTATTAAAACTTTAGCTAGTAGTTCCATTAGTTCAAATTACATGGTATTGGAAAAAAAAGTATTTAATGTCACACGTTAATGCTTTAAAAGCTTAAATTTCAGGAAAATCTAAAAATGCGTCTTAAACGGCCACAAAAAACTACATTTTTAGTGTCTCTTCTTTTCCCATTTCTATTACATCCATACAGTCAAAGTTTGTAAGGTTAGATTTGTTAGGTCGAAAATGTTAAAATGAATTGAAGGACAGTATGAGTATGTATATGAAAATGTGAAAGTTTAGACAAACTTTTCATTTACAAATCTTCTTCTTAAATTGATATGTTTACGTAATAAAAAGAGACAGATGGGTAGTCTATGATACTTCTAATAAAAAGTAAACATAAAATATCTACTCTACTTTTTATGTTGATTGATGTTAGGGTAAGTCAGCAGAAATATTTGTTGATATTTTGTCAATAGTTTATGAATGATTATGGACATAAAATTTATATGTTTTGAGTAGCATTCAAACTAGGGTGAAATGTGATAAAAATTGTCTTTAAACGCCATGCAGTCCCACTGATCGTAAATCGCTCTTAAATTGCCGAAAGAATTTGTCCTTGTCACGATGCCTTCAGGCTTAAAAATATCGCAGATAGCTGTGCTATTTTTCAAGCTATTACTCGGGTTGTTATGCTCGAAGAAAAACTTTGCAAATAAGAACAATGTTCCGAAAAATTTCTTCCATAATTTTTCCCAATCCTCTACTATGTACTATTATAACCATCAACTAGACAGAGACACAAATGTAATTTTTACTCAAATAAAAAAATAGAAGAAGAGACCAGAGCAAACAACGATGACAAATTTTTGCATGTCAAACAATTCTTCCTCTTTACTCAATTTGCGGCTTGGGACAAGAAAACTCTCTCATTTTTGTGTCTTTGTCATTTTCCCCATTTTCTATCTCCTTCATGTGATAAAATATATTTCCAGACTCTCATGTATGTATTTAAGTTTATTTATATGGAAAATAAAATGTATTGCTGAGCGATAAATAGGGGGTTAACACCTTTGAACTGATTGAAAATATTATTGCTTTAAAAATCTGAAAATTGAACTTGAATTAAACTTTTGATTCCAAAGAGAAACGTTCTGATTAAGACAAATTTTGAAAACTAAACTAAAGTTATTAAATGCTTAAATACGCTTCAATGGTATCGAGAATGAGATTGACCTTTATACTTTAGGTTTCCTACAACATTTACACTGTTGATTACGCACAGTTCACAAAAATTATTGTGAAACGAGATTTAAATTATAAACAAACTCTCAAGGATACTAGAAGAAAAAAAAACATTTGGAAGATTGAAACAAGATTTTGGATATATATTGGATTGAAAATTAAAATATTATTTACTTTTTTGAATTTAATTAATTCAAATAGCCAATTAAAATTTTTGAGTACAACCAAAATTAATGAATATCAATTTCTTCTCTATCAGATTATGTCGTTCTACACAAGCTATACATCTAAATTATTTAAAACGAATTTACAGTGGGGTGTTTCTAGAAAAGTAAGAGGAAATAAATATAAAAATTCCTGAAAATAATAATTATGTTCGTCCCTCGATATAATTAGAAGTTATGTGGCTAGGTGGTATCCAAAACATTTTTACCATTAGTAACACCACCCCTGTTTTCCCCTAATCAAATCTATAAAGAACAAAACCCTAAATAAAAATCTCCAGGATGATGACAACAAACGATAGAGCATGCATAATTGAAGATATTTAGAAATAAAAAGGACCATAAATCTCTTTATATTAGTTCCTACCTGTTGACCTAAATTTTTTTACATTTATATCTTCTCGTATCGAGAATTCCAATGATTTAATTTAACTGCAGTATTGTCATCATCACCAATATTGTGTTCTATTCATACAATCGTATATAAAATTTTCACATAAATGTATTTTTATCTTGTACTATATCTCAAAACGAAAAGATGTTGCAGTATACATAAAAATACAATTTCATTCCATTTAACTTCTAATTAATGCAAAAAAGTGAATGTAATTGAATCAAAGTAGATTCAATTTTCCATTTGCTGAGGAAAACCTCATGAGACTTCAACACTATCTGTAAATTGAAGCTGAACACGAACACATATGAGGGAGAGAAAAAGTTTTCTTTCCTATCGTATCTAAATTACTTTTACCATTTCATTTTATCTATTCATGCATGAATATGTGCAGTTTACATGATGCTATAAATGAATTTTCATTTTGATTCGCGAGAAAACGACGTTGAAGTGAAATCTCGATAAGGAAATGGGAAATAAAACAGCAATTAGAAGTTAATGGGTTTTTATAGAAACGCTTATATTGCTTCTGTTTCGGTTCTGAATGATGAAATCTCTTCTTTATGCTGCTTTTCAATTCCTTGCTGAGTACAACATAAAAAGTTTTCAAAATAAAAATTTTTTAAGTACATTTTTTCATGTTTTTTTTCTAGATGAAATAGTTTGACCTACTAATTCAGAGAAAATTTATGGTTATTTTAAAAAATTTATGGAGTTGTAGAAATAAATCCATGTGAAAATGGCCTGTTTGTTCTTAATTTCTTTGTGAATGGTTGGTGAAATGATGGTGAGGATTTACTTGAGAATGATGCCATTAGTACAATGTGAGTAGCATGGAGAAGAATTTTGTTGGAAAGTAAGATTAAGTGATTTGGATGCTGATTTTATGAAGGAATTATGTTGAATATTTGAATTATGTATTGTAGGGTTGTTGATATTTTGAATGAATTTTTGATTAATGATGGGATTAGAACCACAAAGTAACATTTAATCAGTGGTTTTGCAATGTAAACGTACGTTTTACACAATGGTCTGGGGCATCTTATTATAAAGAGGAACATTTTTTTGATTTGCCACCGAAAGCCAAAAACTCTTAACATACCACTACATTCGCGCTTTCAACCTGTTTCCAAGTAATTTGTGGTTTAGTCTTAAAAGCTCAACCTTATTACGAAATTACTATGAATCAGGCGCATAGCCAGGGGGTGATCTGGGGGACAAATTCCACCCCCTTGCCGAAAAATTCTTCAATTTGCTAGGGTTTTTGAGGGAAAAAATTCAAAAAAAATTCTGTTCTAAATTTTTTCATACAAAAAATTTGAAAATTCCCTCTCGAAAAAATTCTCGCTACGTCCTTGCAATGAGTATTCTTTTACTAGCTGCAGATTAATCAAATATGAAGTAAATTAATTTTAAGTTTTAATATATTTAATTCAGGAAATTTTACAACCGCTGAAATAAAGGAACAACTTTGAATAATACAAATACCGTAAAAATAATTCAGCAACACTTCAACTTTTTACTATAAAATTTAATCTAACTTTTCAGAAACATAAATATTTGCACCTTTAAGAGGAATTTCCTTACACCTTGCATATATGTTCGATGCGGTTTAAATCTTATCTTAGACGATGTAAGTGTTTCTTGAAACTTTTCTCTTGTTCAGTAAACACGTTTTAAAAAAAATTAAATTTCAAAGCTAATAAACTTTCAAGATTTTAATTTAATTAGTTTCATATGTAGCTTTACTTGTTCTTTACTAGTTTTTCATAAATTATCAACATGACGACTGATATTTGAATAAATCCTTACATCATTTGATAAAAGTTGTGGATGAAGAAGAATAAAACTCAAAAAATTTTGATTCATTAATATCACATATACAAGTCAAATGAGTTTCAACATTCATAAATTATTCATCGCGGGAAATATCGTAAAAATTTAGAGTTTTCTTGGGAAATTAATTTCACGTTTCAAGATTTTTCTTCTTGATGTTCCACACATTTTAGGCTATGAAGGAAAATGCGAGACTGTTGCCTAGGGTGGGTTAATTTTTATGATAAAATAAAATTTTGATAACAGGCAAAGACAGCCATATAGAATCCACACCACTTGACTTCCTAATGGAGTCTTGTGTCGCATGGGGTGGTACCCTATCCTTTAGGTTGATGAGGGATCTGAAATATTTATGAGAATTTTTTTTATCTGAATTTAATAAAAGTTACCTTGCAAATCTCGATAAGGTATTATTTGTTACTTTATATGGAAAGTTTTGTTTTCATTTTGAATAACGCCCTGGCCACTACCCTTGCTACGCTTCTGCTCCATAATCTTCCAAAATTACCTCCAAAAGCATTTCAAGGAGGTTATTTGATTATTAAAATACCATTCTCATACAGTAAAATTTCAAGACACCCCCTAATAAAATTTCTGGGTACGCTCCTGATTAACTCAGTTAAAAAACTCAAAAATCATAATATTCACGAATTTCCTACAACTTCCATCCCATGTTACCGTCAAAAATACTTTTCTTGAGAAATTCACATCTTACATATTTTATGTACATAATGATTATTACTCAATTTGCGTGTAACGATAATTTCCTCATGCAAGAAAAGGAACGATTACTTTGGAACAAAACAAAAAAGAAGTTAAAGAATGTATTGCTGGAAAATTTCAACAAACGACAGATTGTTTGAAAGTCATTTACGTCCCTCAAGCCCATTTTTCATGGTCACATTTTATTTTAGTATAAAGGAAAACAAGCAACAAGACTGTGAGGAGTAAAAAACTAGAAAAACTTTTCCCAATGTTTATTTTCTTTGCTTTATTTTTATTTTGTGTTAAGGTCCTCTTTTTGAACTTACTTTTTATGGTTCTTGGAATATTTTGTAGTTTCGTGTGGTTTTTTGTGAAAATTAGAAAATATGTTTTTGGAATAGAACAAAAAAAAATAGCTCAGGTTTTCAGGAGAGTTTATTGTTCAATGGTATGGTATTTCACACAATGGAGTATCCGTCTGACTTATGCTTTGAATTTAGTAACACTCCATAGTTGATTGAAAGATTGACTATATGCTTGGTATTCAGAGGAATACTTTACACCAGGTTAGGCTCTAAATCAAGAAGAAGAAACAAATGGTCCCATAAAAATTTAACCTCTGGACTTTTTGATAGTGCCGTAAAATCTGGTCACCCTAATAATAGATAATCTGAATAAATTTATGCAAAAAAAATAAATTCCTTTTAATTTCAACCTAAAATTTTTATTCCACTCAGCATTTTTACTCCAGACAACCCTCAAAATTTTTTTTTATCCCAAAAATCTTTTCAACTATTTTCTTCCTTCTATATATCTATATATAATTTCCTACATAGAAAGACGTAGATATGTCAGTTTTATGTTTGGAATATTGCTGTATGATATGATAATCAAAAAATGTCTTTAAGCACAAAAATGACAAAAGCAAACAGAAATCTCACCAAAATGTGAATTGTACCGAAAAGGGAATTTTATATTTGCCGACATTTCAGCTCCTCACATTCATCGACATATACACAAACAAATTTTTTTATATCATTGTCATTTATATCTGTTATGTGCACGTATAAAAAGATCAGCTAGGTCTATTTTTTCGTACGTATATAAGTACATTCAAATGTAATGTGCTTATCGCACTTGATTGCTATAGCCGGAGTATAAAGTTATGAAGTGTTATGTTCATTGCTGTTTCTTACATATTCTTTCTTTCTCCGCTTTTGCATATATTTGTGGAAATAAGCTTCACCATTTGTTTCATTTTGGGATATGATTAATGAAATTGGATGTTTGTTGAGCTGGGTATGGGTTGAAAATTTTAATGCCGGAACTTATTCACTAATTTCTTCAAAAACAATGAAATTCTAGTGAAGGCTTCCACTTTGAGGCCCCCAAAAAAATCCTGAATATATTCCAGTAATTAAAGACGTCATTTCTGAATGACTCCCAAAGTAAAAAAGCAACTATCTCATTCTTCCCCGCTTCCAACTACTTTCGTACTGAGAATTTCTTCCATCAACGAACAAAACAAGTAAATGTGTAGCAGTAATAACAAAAACGAGACTGCAAGTTAGGCATTTTATGCTACGTCTATGTCAGCAAAATAAAAACGAGAAAAGTATTCTGTGGAATGTCAAAAGATTTTATGCGATTTTTTCACACTCTGTTGTTGCTTCTGTTATTGCCTCTCGTTATGTGGTGAAAAAAATTCTTCTTTTGTGGAAAAAATTTTTGCGCGATTTGCTAAAAAATTCTTCCCCCATTTAACATCAATTGTCACATCATTAAAATTTAAAATGACGATAAATTAAGCGAATGAGTTTAAGAAGCTTTTCATAAATTACATTTAATATGATAAATTGCGGTAATAATACCGATACTAATGATATCATGCTGTACTCTCTCAGTCTCTGCTTTTCATATAATAAAGAATGATAAATAAACAATTTTTCTTTTTGGTGCGGTTACGCAATTATGAGGTGAAAGATTTAAATTAAGAAATTAAGATTAATATTTTGTTTAAGGATTTGGGGATTTAGATTAATTATTTATAAACGAGTGGGATTTTTGGTAAGGTGCGGAGGTTCTAATTAAATTTTATTTAATGACAAATGGAGTTAAAAATTTTATGCTTAGCCTGGAAATTTTTTGAGAGTTATGAAAAATTTCATATTTTATGAGCCTCTTTAAAAAAGCATCTGCTTAGCTTTCGATAAATTGAGATTCTTAAAATGCTTTTATTTCGAGGGGAAATTTTGTCTTCTTTGCAGATTTGCAGCATCTTGTGTCAGTTGCTATGAAAATTAGCAAAGTGCTATATTTAGATGGAAATTTTTTCATCTAATAATATTCAAATTAGATTTTTTATTTTTGCAAAATCTTCATTCTGCTTTATATGTGTTTTTATAAGAAATTTTTATTCACGCACAGCATGAAAATTTAAATTCTTGTTTTTCTGATTTTTGTTGTTCTGGATATTACTTTTTCATGACATACAGCAATTATGATTTCATTAATTGAGAGTAAATTATAAGTAGATATAAAATTAAATCCCTTGGGCTGGTATACAAATATCCTGAAAGATGTAGTAACACAGTATCTACCACAGTAAGAAAACACATAAAGCAATATTTTTGAGAGAGAGTTTTAGAGTTATTGTTCTCGTCAAGTTTTGATAATCAGGATCGGGAACAGAAATGACTTCCGTAACTGGGAATATTTCCGATGTTAGAAATCAAACTTTTGAAATTTCTAGAGGCGAGGAGATAAAATTCTAGATGACAAGCTAACTAATAACTGCGAATAACGAACACTGCGTTGATCTCGAGTGGGACTCAAACCTTTCGGTCGCATGCTCCTACCAACTCCCTTGCACAATCCTGATTTATCGTCGATTTATTGCTAACAAGGCGTATTGCTAACTCTGGATTAATATCGAAAAATTATAAAAAGTCCGAGCTTTTTCTGACATAATATCTCAAAAATTTCAACGTATACCGAAATCATTTGATGAATAACTTAGGGATTTTCGAAGTATATTTGCTTTATTATTTTTGTTATATATTTTTTAAATTATACAAACAGCCTTAGCTCTTCAAAACTATAAAAAGTTTCAATTAAAGACATTCAAGTTATTATTTTATCCTTTTATTGTGATTCAATGAACTGATTAAACTTGATTCGTACCTTACTATGTCTATAATTGCCTGAGTCACCTTGACAATTTTTTCTTCTTTTGAAAATTGTTGCCTCTTTCACATCATTCCTTTTATTTAGAAATCTAAAGTAGATATTCTCAGTAAATTATAACAATCAAGTTTTTCTATGTTTTTTCTTCTTTGAATTCTTCAGAATTCTTCTTTAAGCATTGAAATAAATTTTTTTTTGAATTCATTCATGTCAAATAAATTGTAATTCTTTCGTAGAATTAATGACTGTATAATAATTATCCTAGACAATGATGAGAAATAATCTGTAGAAAAAAATTCAATGACATTTTTCAAGAAAATTATTCTCGAGAAATTTTTTCATCATTAAATGAAGCACATTTGCTAATAAGAATTGTGCTGTATACTCAAAAATTTAGATTGATGGTTAAAATGTTTCTTAAGTAATATTCATAAGCTCATAGCTATAGTCGTTAGTGATTAATTATTGTATGAATTACTTTTCCTAATTTGTAGATACTATATCATACTATACATCCATATGGCGAGGCACAGTTCTTACAAATATTTTATTAGAACCTCCATAAAAATAGAAATATTTATGTTTCATCTTTCACCATGATGTAGTAAGTGTGAAAAGGGAGCAGCCGTAAAAATGAAATATGAAAATCTTCCCCAAACCAAAAGAATATATTGTAATAAAAGGAAAAAAGGATGAAGAAGTGAGTAAGGGGGGGGGGGGGGGGGGTAGGGGAAGAAAAGCAAGCAAGTTAATTGCATCGTACGCTCTATATGTATTCAACATATATGTGTAACATGGAAGATTGCGAAATTGCTGTCATTAAACTTATTTCCCTTATGTGCCTTTTTTTAAAGCTTAGTATAATATTTTTTTCTTCGTTCCTCCTTTTCCTTCATATTCATGAATACAACACATTTATGGATGAGAAAATATTCTGTCATGCTTTTAAAAAATATTTTCACTATCATTTTGCTGTTATGCAGCAATTTCTTTAATAAACATCATCACTGTGATGTCTGTGTACGTGAGAATGTTAGTACCAAGTTAGTTCAGATCATTTAATCTGTTATTACGGTTGAAATGTTAAGCGCTATTTTGCATTTTAGTTAAATGCAAATTTCTATTTCAACTTTTAAATGGAAATAACTTAGTAAACTGATGTCGATATAGATGCACGAGTGATTACTTGAGGATGAATGTGCTACTGTATTGTGCTCTTTGAGGTAGTTTAAATACCATTTTGATTTTTTAAGTTTTGTTTCTATACTTTCGAAACTTTTTTCCAAATCTGTACAATTTTATGTTCAAGGGTGTATCGTACAATGCATCTAGTCACAGTTTTTGGACGAAAAGTCACTGTTAAATACAAAAGCATGAGGAATAATAACTTGGGTTGCAAACTCAGGAGGTAGACAACTAAGTCTCTAAGCTTTTGCACAGGCCTGGAATCATCTTGATATTTTCCAAAGAATCAAGTTTTTTTGATTGAATACCAAGTATTCCGGAAGTTCTAGGCATGAAATTTTGCTGTTTTTACTGCTTGTTAAATCTGTAAATTCAAAATTTTCTAAAATGTTCATCCTTGGATTTATATCACATCATAGTTACTCTTCTGTCATCTGCAACACCGTCAACCTGCAACTATGAGACTAAAATTATATTTTTATCTGAGGAAAAACCTTATTATTCATCATCATAGTTGATGATGTTAAGCTATGCATTCTATTGTGTGTACACAATGTGAATACAATGAATGTCATGTTGATAATGACGATGGTGCTGAGATTTTCTCTTTACATCGTTTTTAAATATTTAAGAATTTCACCAATGAAACGGAAGAGATTGAAAATTTTCTACAAACTTTTATTAAAAATTTACGTCATTTAAAATTGATTTTAATTGTAAATAATTCAAAGCTGACTGAAAAGTGTTGATTTTTAAGTAAATCTCCCAAATCTCTACTTTATTTTTAATTTCTTGTCATCAGCATTATTTAAACAACTCTTTCAGCACAAAAACAGCCCTTTCACATCAAAACTTATTTACGTAACTTGTTTTTATTTTTTAGCGCATTTTTGAAACTTGTTTTAAAAAGGTAGCTTAATAATGCACTTTGTTCGGCTGTTCGGCTGGCTGTTCGGCTGGCTGTGAATCGAGATAGAAGCAACCAGACATCGTAGAGAGCTCTGGTTTTTTGCATTAGCTCAGTGCCATCGAGTTATTGGCGTATCGATTAGTTTGAAAGCTCAAAACCATCTCTAAATACTATAATTAATGTTTTTTTGTTTTCAATACAAAAGAGCCAACTTCAAGTGGGATATTTTCAAATATATTTTGACCGTTAGAAAATTTGAATTTCAAAAAACCGTTAAATGACAAACCATTTTATTATATGAAAATTCACCGTGCAAATTGTTAATTATACTATAATTAATGATTTTCAAGTGTATTTACGCGGGAAATTTTCAAATATATTTGACCGTTAGAAAATTTGAATTTCAAAAAACCGTTAAATGTCAAACCATTTTGTTATATGAAAATTCACCGCGCAAATTGTTAATTATACTATAATTATTGATTTTCAAGTGTATTTATGCGGGAAATTTTCAAATATATTTTGACCGTTAGAAAATTTGAATTTCAAAAAACCGTTAAATGACAAAACATTTTATTATATGAAAATTCACCGTCCAAATTGTTAATTATACTATAATTAATGATTTTCAAGTGCATTTACGCGGAAAATTTTCAAATATATTTTGACCGTTAGAAAATTTGAATTTCAAAAAACCGTTAAATGTCAAACCATTTTATTATATGAAAATTCACCGCAAAATTGTTAATTATACTATAATTAATGATTTTCAAGTGTATTTATGCGGGAAATTTTCAAATATATTTTGACCGTTAGAAAATTTGAATGCCAAAAAACCGTTATCAAGCCGTCGAATTTATTTAAGTCACAAAACATTCATGATTGACTTATTTAATACGCAGTACTTTGCTAATCAAATACTGATCGCTAACACAAAAATGCGCTGAAGTCACTCGATCTATAACACGAGGACTTTCTTTAAATTTTTTAATTATTTAACTTAATTTCTACCGTACAAACAGGCTTGACATAACGATAAAAATTCGTCCTTGTTTTTCTTATTTTTTTTATGCAGAAAGAGATACACCAAAAGTAGATTATTTGAGTCCATGTAGGTTTAGATAAAGCTAACAGTACCACAATCGGATTTATTCAAGTGATGCAGAGATTACAGCAAATAGATTTTGCATTCACGTGAAAGGTTTTTCGAGATTTTTCGCATTTAATTCAATTAAAAATCTGTAGTCTGCTGCAAATCTCACTTATCTGTATGTTTCGTATTTGTTCATTTTAGGTTGTTAGATTGCAATTTCCTTGTTAGCTTAAAAATTTGAGTAATGAGAAATGTTTTTGCATCAAATCAAATTAAATTCCTTCAACGATATTCAAAGGAATTGAAATGTATAATGAGGTGTTTAACAATTATAATAATGAGTTAACTTTTCATAAAAACGCTATAAACTATGTAAAATCATTGAACTGAAGACCCTAAGGGTAAATAAATCTACATAAATAAATAAATAAATAGGATGACCAGTTATTAGGTCAGAAAGGTAGAAGTAAAAAAATTCAAACCTTATATTAGCTTTTTCTTTGACAACTTGGTCCATCGGATATGATATAAACCGCACTAAACCGAACAAATTTCAGAAAAAGGGACAATAGACAAGCAAAATTAGAGTACATTTTGAAAAATATAGTATGAATTGAACCTTTTAAAAGACAAATTTGAAAATCGCATCTTCAACTCAGTTCCATCAATCTAATTATCCTTAAATTTTCCTCCAACATTTGCAATATTATCAAAATAAAATTTATAAAAGTATACAGCTTCATTTTAAAAATTCTTTTCGTCTATTTCCCTTTAATTACATTAACGCTTTGATCAAGCTTTGATTATGTAAATGGGTGTAAATATGATGGGTGAAGACGAAGCGGAAGCTCATCATTTTTTTACCACGTTTTTTTATTATTATTAACACGTTTTTCTTAACTTGCTTTCTTGTCTATCTGTCTGTTGAGGTCAAATCTTGCAATCGATTTTTCGACTACTTCTACTGCTCTAATTGAGCTGAAAATTTTTATACGTGTGTATTTTCGATGACAATACAATCTTTTAGCATTTTGAAGTCACAAAAATGCTTAATTATAGTATAATTTAATTTATGAATTTCTATATGAGAAAATAATCCAATATCAATGATGTCATTTTCTCATGGACATTCTTTAAGAAAATATAAATACCCTGTTTTTACGTTATAAGCCAGTAGCTTAGTAAAAAAAATTGGCTTCAAAAAATTTTGTTCCCACTATTAAGCCACTACCCAAATTTCGTTAATTAAACTACATAGAATAATTTAATTGTTGTTTAATGATGTGATTTAATAGCAGAAGTAGTTTAAAGATTAATAAGGCAAGAAAGAATCAAGATTTCATTGAGAATTAAGAATTTTTCTTTTGTTTATATTTTTTTAACAAGCCATTACTCGTTATTAAGCCTTTTTTCGGGAATTTGAAAACTTTTTTAATTCATAAGCCACTGGCTTATAACGTAAAAACAGGGTAATTATAGTTAAACCTTAACTAGTGAAGATTAACGGTCAAAAAATATTTGAAAAATTACGTTCAAAAATGTGTGAAAAATTTTGATCAATATCTTTCGTAGATTTGCCCTTAACTAAGTTAGAAATGTCAAAACAGGACAGGAAAGTATAAAAAAACTCAATCACATTATAGGAATGAACATCAGCTATCATTAAAGAATATTTAAGTGAGTACAAAATTGAAAATTTCTTAAAATTAATTTTCTTAACAAAAAATCTCCACTTTTTAGAATATGACTTAAATTCTATTATATACCAACGTGGAATCAATTCAGCAGATCTTTTTGTACCTCAACAACAATATGGACTAACAATTTTGATGTAAAAAGCAGTCAAATGAGGAAATTAAAGATTTTTCGAAAAATATTTTAAAATCTTAAGTTGAGAATTTCGGATGGATGGTTTCGTATCTTCACTGGATCTTTGCTCCTTATATTAATGCTTAATCATGCATTGGATGGTCGTATAATTTATAAAAAGCTGATCATTTCATGATTTTTAGCATAAATATTTTTCGAATCGTAGCAAACATTTAAAAAAAATTTCGTTTCAGATTTCATTTATCAATCAACCTTCGTTGGAATCGGACGCATTTTAAGAATTGAGAGGAGTTTAGAGATCATTTGGTGTGCAGTAAGTTATTTTACAAATTAAGAAGACTTCCTGAATAACGGATAAGTTCCAGTATAAAGCAATTAATGATTTTTTTCATATTTTCTTTTTAGACAGATCCAGTTATCAAAACTTCCGCTCATTCAAGAAAGATAACATCACTCAGTGCTTTACGTTTTATTGGATGATGCAGCATAAATAATCGACTGTGAAATATCCTTTGTGCTGTTCTTGACTGGTGACGAATTGTGCAAATCTGTTTTTAATCAAACGCCTACTAATCTTAACGAAAGATAAGTAATCAGACACTTTTGAGACATTTTAAATAATTGGTGAGTTTAAAAATTTCATATTTTTTTTATTACTTGAAATCGGTGATTTGCACAAAAAAGTCTTATGGATAACAATAGTCAATACTTATGATTCTTCATTTGTTTGTACTTGAAATTGGTTCAGCCAATCCCGCTTTTTAGTGCATCTTCTCAAAGGAAAAAGTTTATTGTACGTGTGTTTGTAGTCTGCCGTGTAGCTCCTCCAGTTTAGGCTTTTTCGATATGATTTTTTGCTTAAAATGTGTGTTATAGATCGTAGGCTGGAATGAGGAGATTTTTTTTTGATCGGTCACTTCCTCTGCTGGAACCAGCCAAAAAACTTTCAAAAGTTGCTTACGTAAATCTTACCTACTATTTGCTTTTGACTAATTTTTTGCGTCAATTCTTTGTACGCAGTAGTTAAGGAAAATGCACTTCCGTCCAGCAGCTCGTGGACGCATCCCTAGTTTTTTCTTTCCCCAAAATGTTTAATTTATTTTGTAAAATTTCGCATTCTTTTTTAATGAACTTCGAAGCACCTCTACATCATTTTCATTCAAAAATTTTACTTCTTATCTCCATCGATGAACTTGTCAATATTCTTAATCTCATCAAATGGATATATTTTCTTCTTCTTTAATTGGTATATTTTCATTGACATTTTTATTTAATTGAGGAAACATCATTTCATTTATTAGACTTTTTCTGTTTAGTTGCTTGCATTCGTCAGTTTCTTCTATTTGAAATACATGACTACAATTAGCTGGAAATATTTTCAGAAATATATTGTATTCCCATTAAAAATTTTTTCTTGGTTGCATTTTCGGCACAATGAATTTCATTTTTTTTTTCAAAAGTAAAAAATGTTCAAAAGCAATTACTTCTCTTGGTGCAATAAAGCAATAGCCTAATGGCAACAATTTTTTTTTCTTTGTTTCTATGACGTAAACGCTTTTGCATCCGGTTGGAGCTATAACTTTTTCATTTTCCGTTTCTAAGTTAATGTCCTTCCATGAACGATTTTAACCAATTCACACCCGTTTTTGTTAATTAGGGGTCGATATGATTACTTCTTATTCCAGCCTTTTCCAGCATTTTTTGCCGTTAATCATTATTGATTTAATGAATTTTTTAAGAAATTTTCAAACATTTTATCAATAAAATGCGAAACTTCTTTGTCGAATTCCTTTAAAGTACAAAATATTCATGATTGTTTAATTTCATTCACAGAACTTTGCTAATCAAATACTGATCGCTAAGTTAAGTCCCTCGATCAATAACACGAGGATTTTCCGCATCTTTCTTTAAATAGGAACATTGATAAAAAACTGTAATGATCAAAATCGTTGTAAAATGTTACAATTTTACATTTTACAAACAGTTATTATATACGTAAATTAAAAAAAATCTTTACTTGCTTCAATTCCAAATGAACATAAGCAGCATTTGATCAGATTGGTGCAAAAATATTTTATGAATGAAAGGCTCGTAATAAAATGGAAAATGTCTGTTGAATAATTCATAACTAGTATCTGAAAACTCATTTTGCATTAACACTGATCGGATGCGGCCGGCAATTCTTCCTTGTGTTCTAGTAGCAAAATGATGGCTTATTGTGGAATTTTGAGAAAGATTATCACAGTCAAGAACCTGGAATTTGTTTCATGAACTCATGAAGACTAGACCTGGACTATTCCTGCCGCTCCTTTCGAATCTAATGTAGCTTGGTAACAGACTTGTTGAATTATTTAATCTTTCTTCCATCAAACTACTAAAAGATAGAAAAATTTGATCAGCCTAATATTTTTTATAGATATATTCCACCATCCTTAAAGAAAAAATTGAAGCGACTAAACTCAGAATTTAAGACTTATATATAGTTAAGCTTACCTGATTCAATGAATTTTGGAACTTTTTTTGTGATGAACATCCTACTTTCTCATCATCCACAATTTCACTGAAAATTCTTGTAATTTTTACTTAAAATTTAAAAATTAATCTTACTATAATTTTTAATAAAAATTTTTTATTACTTTAATCGATGAATTTGTCAATGTTCATATCAAAGGAAAACTGAAATAAACCAGATTTGTTAATATTTTCATTGACCTTTTGAATCTGGTTAACAAACATCAAAAGTTCATACAAAAAATTTTTTATTGACAAAGTTTTTGAAAATTTCTTAAAATTTGACATACCATGAAAGAAGATAAATACTAAAATTTCAAAAATATTCACACCGTTTCAAAAATTTTAAAACTCCTCCATCAGCCTCTTCAAACATTGGCTCATTCTCTCTTTTTACTCGATTGATTTCTTGTTCCTTCTCGGTCAATTGTTCTTGCAAATCCTGTACTTTATCAATCAATTCATAGTTTTTTTCTTCTTTTTCGTAACATTCGTATTCGAGCTCTGTAATTCTTTCATTTAGTTCATTCTTTTCAATAGCAAAGTTTTGCTTCAGCTCAGAGACCTTTTCTTTCAATTCGTCGTTGTGTTTTCGGAGAATAGTGTCCACATCGGATCTGTAAAATAAAAATTTATAAATTTAAATAAAATTTTGTTAGAATATTTTATACTTACTCAAAATCTGATAAACGTCGTAAATAGCTTGCTCCTAACGATTGTGGCTGGCGAACAAATCCAATTTTTTCTAACTCTGCCGCAATTTCAGTAAAAATTGGATCTCTTCGCTGAATATCCTTTCGTGGTCCGCCTTCGTCATTTTTAAAGTTATCCCAAAAAGTTGTTAATATTAAACGTTTGAATTCCTTGAAACAATCTGCATTTGACATTTTGTTCTTTAATTTTTCTTCTTTTCGAACTAAATATTTTCACTTCCTTCTTTTTGATTTTACCACGTTTTTTTATTATTATTATTAGTTAGCACGTTTTTCTTAACTTGCTTTCTTGTCTGTTTATCTGTCTGTCTTGGTCAAATCTTGTAATCGATTTTTAAACCACTTCTACCGCTCCAATCGAGGTGAAATTTTTCATACATACGTATTTTGGATGACAATGCAAGCTTTTAGCATTTTGGAATCACAAAAATGCTTAATTATAGTATAATTCACTAAGAATTTTTTATATGAGAATATAATCCAATATCAGTGATGTCATTTTCTCATGGACATTCTTGAAGAAAATTTGAATTTTCCCAAATGTCATGGGTTCAAGTCTCACATATAAGTATAAATTCTTTTGTACTTTTTTGATTATTTTTCATACTTTTTTGATGTTTTATGATTTATTTATACATAATTATAATTTTTTATGCTATAAAACAGCAAAAAGGTATAAAAAAGTGTGCATTTTGATTTTTTGTATGAAATGTCGATATACTTCACAAGAGCAATAATCTTTCTTTATATTTATATTGTATAAATGTAGGGTGGCCAGATGTGACTATTTTCAACGGACAGTCCGTTTTTTCACCAATTGTCCGCTGTACGTTTTTGATTAGATCTTGCCCGTTTTTTTCTTAAACAGTTTATAATTTTTTTGTCTTTACAAATTAACACTGATTAGAAGGTTTGTGATCAATTATTTAATTGATTTTAGTTGTTCTATCATTAAACTGGGTTTTATTATTGAATAAGTAAGAGTTTATGGGCAAATCTACGAATAAACGGTACTGCAAAAATCGACTAAAAATTCTTCTCAACTTGATAAATTCAAAAAAACCTTTAACTCAAAAAGTTATTTTGCTTTAGTTAACTTTTAAAATAAAATCATTAAATAAAAATACTGTCAAATTGTGAGCCGTAGATCTCTAAATTGCCCTTGATATAAATTAAAGCTTAGAAGATGTTATTTAATTAAATTAATTTTATTTGTAGACAAATTTTAACGGAATTTTCTGTTTTAAACCGTTTTGTGTTTTGTAATAATGATTCTGAAAATTAACAGACTGGCGCTATTTTGTTAAATATCTCTTTAATAAAGCTGTTCTTTTAAATAAAAAGAACACATATTTGAAGCTTGAGCAAGCGAAAATCTATTGTATATCTTTCATGAGATCAAATATATACAATTTATGAGAAATTTAGCAAACTATAAAATGCGATTTTCGTAGAGTTAACAGTCAGACACTCTCCAAACAGGAATAACTCATTAATTAAAGTACATACAAAGTTAAACTATACAGAAAACGATAGAATTTTTTTCTTTACAAAACAGTAGTCAAAAAAAGAAAGTAAAGTACGCAGTTTTTAAGAATTTCACAAAAATGTAATATTTTTGGAGAAATATCTTTCGTAGATTTGCCCTTATTGATTTTCATACAAATTTTTTTTGAATTTTTCGAATTCAAAATTTGAATTTTCGGTAAAATAAAATACCTTTCGAAATTACTTTTTTAAAAATAAGAACTTTTCGCATCCTCTAGGATTTAGTAAACTGTTTTAAGCTTTTGAAGTTAAAAATATATTTAATTATATAACTATTGTATTTTCTCAGTTTATATTTTATTTTAATGTCCGTTTTTATCTCAAAATTCTTTTGGTCACCCTACATCTTCAACTCATTTCCATCAATATAATTATCCTTAAATTTTCCTCCAACGTTTCCAATATCGTTATAATCAAAATTTATAATAGTGTACAGCTTCATTTGAAAAATTCTTTTCATCTATTTCCCTTTAATCACATTAATGCTTTGATTATAATATGTAAATGGATGTAAATATGGTGAATGAAGACGAAGTAGAAGCTCATCATTTTTTATATCTCACATCGTTTAGTAAAATAACGTGCTTCCTGTTTATCCCATCATTACATATGATGCATGAATTCTATCATCATAAAGTTTAATTTTATATAACGGTCATGTATGCTGCAGAGTGGAAAATAAGTTTCGTGAAATTTTTTATTTTTATATTTCTTGGAAATTATTGAAGTGCTTTAAAAATTTAGTCTTTCAGAATAAAATTTTTATCTTCCGCCCTCTGCAGCTAATTCAGGTTTGGCATTCGCCTATCTTAAATAATCCATTCTTCATCCGCCATTAAATAATTAATATTATTTATGAATGACTCCATTGGTGATTTTAATTAAAATATTTTGTGACCAAAAGTTTAGACGATAATTTTTAAGCTGATTTAGTGTTTCGTGCTCGAAATAGTTTGCAAATCAGTATTTAGGAGTATCAGGATTAAAAATCTGCAGACCCGTGAACTTCTTAGTTTTTTGGAGTTGGTTCAGAAAATGTTATCATGTTATTCCACTAACCATCAAAAAATCTTAAAATGTTTAAGAAATTTTTTAAAATTAAATCTTTTTCATTAAATGATTCCTTCCCTGGATGTATTTATTTCTGGATGAGAGAATAAGCACTGGAGATTCATAACATTTTTTTAAATGATGAATATAAACCTCAGTTACTTACTTTATTTTTTCTCATATAAAAAATGAAAATCACAAGCACTAAAATTCCACCATTTTTTCCTCATGGACATCCATTTACAAAAAAAAAAGAAAATATATTTTATTAACATCACAGCAGTAGCAGCAGCATTGGTAGTAAAAGCAATAGCAGCAAAAGTGAAGAAAGGCAAAGCTGTCCTTTTTTCAACGCAATCGTTATCGTCATCATCATAATTTTTCATTCACCTCCTTTATATTATTATTATTACTATTATTACAGATTTTTTTGGGAACGAAATGTTTGTAAGAATACAAAAAAATATGGAAAAGGCACCTCCAATTCACTGCGTAAAGGAATTTTCATAATATCTGTGTATTTATATGAATCGATATGACACACAAGAGAATGAATAAAAAGCCAGAATTGATGATGATGATAATCATGACGATGAGAGAAATGGAAACGAAGCTTTATTTCTTGTTGTGCATGTTTATGATGTGAATGAAGACTAAAAATATGAAGAAGATTTGTTTTCATCGCTAATCTTTCCGTATAGTTGTTTTTTCTTCTCACCCTCTACATCACATCTTAAAATAAATTTTAGCATGTTTTTGATAAGATTTTTAGCGCATTTTTGAAACTTGTTTTAAAAAGGTAGCTTAATAATGCACTTTGTTCGGTCGGTCGGTCGGTCGGTCGGCTGTGAATCGAGATAGAAGCAACCAGACATCGTAGAGAGCTCTGGTTTTTTGCATTAGCTCAGTGCTATCGAGTTATTGGCGTATCGATTAGTTTGAAAGCTCAAAACCATCGCTAAATACTATAATTAATGATTTTTTTAATTTTCAATACAAAAGAGCCAACTTCAAGTGGGATATTTTCAAATATATTTTGACCGTTAGAAAATTTGAATTTCAAAAAACCGTTAAATGACAAACCATTTTATTATATGAAAATTCACCGTGCAAATTGTTAATTATACTATAATTAATGATTTTCAAGTGTATTTACGCGGGAAATTTTCAAATATATTTTGACCGTTAGAAAATTTGAATTTCAAAAAACCGTTAAATGTCAAACCATTTTGTTATATGAAAATTCACCGCGCAAATTGTTAATTATACTATAATTAATGATTTTCAAGTGCATTTACGCGGGAAATTTTCAAATATATTTTGACCGTTAGAAAATTTGAATTTCAAAAAACCGTTAAATGTCAAACCATTTTGTTATATGAAAATTCACCGCGCAAATTATTAATTATACTATAATTATTGATTTTCAAGTGTATTTATGCGGGAAATTTTCAAATATATTTTGACCGTTAGAAAATTTGAATTTCAAAAAACCGTTAAATGACAAAACATTTTATTATATGAAAATTCACCGCGCAAATTATTAATTATACTATAATTAATGATTTTCAAGTGTATTTATGCGGGAAATTTTCAAATATATTTTGACCGTTAGAAAATTTGAATTTTAAAAAACCGTTAAATGTCAAACATTTTATTATATGAAAATTCACCGCGCAAATTATTAATTATACTATAATTAATGATTTTCAAGTGCATTTACGCGGGAAATTTTCAAATATATTTTGACCGTTAGAAAATTTGAATTTCAAAAAACCGTTATCAAGCCGTCGAATTTATTTAAGTCACAAAACATTCATGATTGACTTATTTAATACGCAGTACTTTGCTAATCAAATACTGATCGCTAACACAAAAATGCGCTGAAGTCACTCGATCTATAACACGAGGACTTTCTTTAAATTTTTTTTTAATAAAACATTCAAGTTTGTCTCCTCTATATGTATTTACGAATGCTATACAGAAATCAGTTATATTTTAGAAGTTTTAAAAACCGTTAAAATTTAAATTTTTCGTTAAAGTTTGAATTTTTGAAATCCGTTAAATAATTTGAACAGATTTCAACCAAAAATGCGCTTGATTATCAAAATTCATCAACAATCTCTTACCAATTTGCTCTTTTCAGTTCCTCACACACAATCTGTGTTTGTAATATTTGAGAATGAGTAAGAAATTCATTCCCTTTCCCACGAAAAAGTAAATGATTTTATTTCGAAAATGGAGATGAAGAAGAAGTCGAAGCATGAGTAAAAACTCATTTAAGCTTTTATTCTTTTACTTTTTCTCACGAGATAAAATTCAATGTAAACTGATGCTCGGTTGACGCACTTTAAAGACAACACAAGTGTGTGTATGTATATAGACATAAAATTGTTTCTTTTCAATGTACTAGCTTATGCTTTTACAAATCGGCTTTATTCACAAAAACTTTCCCTTCATGTCAATATAATTTTATGTATATTTTCTTTTCGCATTCAATATAACACAATGTTCGTTTCCTTTTTGTGAGTTTTGGAAATATCAATTGAGAACTAAGAGAAGGGAAAAAATTGTAAAGAGCGGAAAATATTTTTTTTTGTGTGTGTTCCCTTCATGATGCGATTTTACAGGTGGTAAATGTGAATGACTGAAAATTTCTATTTATTTTCTCCTCTTTTAAGAAGAAAAAAGTTTGCTGAACGAGATAAAAAAAGTGTTCGTGGAATAATTTTGTCAGGAATTAAACTTCATTCTCAAGTACTGTCCCGTAGCGAAAAACTTTGATGCTGAGAGACAAGAATCTTTAATTTTGCGCCCCCATACTTAAGACACTCAGGGTCGACCCGTCTTTGACTTAAATTAATATTGTTTATTATTAGTTATTAAAATTATTGAAAAATCCGAAGAATTTTCAAATCAGCTCAAAAAGAATTTTTAAAGAATAATGCTCCTCCAACAACCTTGTCAGAATTTTTTTTAGACAAATTGATAAGAATAAAGCAAAAATTCCTAGAAAAATCTTTTTGGTAGGATTAAAAGAAAATGCTATTAAAGTTAAAATATTTGAGCTATTTGACGGTCCGTGAAAATATTTTTTTGATGAAATTTTTTTGACAGAGATTCAGGGAGGGGTCCAAGGGGGTCCGGACCTTCCTCCCTCGAAAATTTTTTTACATGAAAATGTTTTCTCTGATAAGTTATTTTTCTACTTTTTCCGAAGCTCTAATTTATAGCTTGATAATCAGAATTAACAAAAAATTACAAAAATATGAGTACAGAAACATTTTTTGCTGGCAACGCTCCTGCATAAGTTGGAAGGTTTAGTGCTTGATTAACGTCGTTTGTGAGTGACAAAGTTTAGAATTTCAAATAAATTTTCTTCCAGATTATTTTTTTAAAACTCTTTAAAGATTGAATTTCAGACGAAATTAAAAATAAGTGAAAACCCTCAAAAGCATCAGATGACATTAAAATTTTACCCACTTAAAGTATTTTCCTGATTTTTGGCAGAAAGAAGATTGAATCCACCTTTTATGTCTCATTGTTATTTTAAACTGACGCGACTTAAAATTTTACAGCAAAAATTAATTTAAATCTCATGAAAAATGTGTAAGGAAAGGAAATTATAAGCGCACAAAATGACAGCAATGACAACGGCAGCAAAATTTCAGTCCTGAATATTCCATTCTTATCAAATGTTAACTTTTCATTTTATGGTGGTACTAGCAAAAGTAGTGGATGGAGAATAAACTTTTATTTAGAGATATTTCTCACTTAGACGAGCGTCAAGAAGAAAAAAATCATTTATATGCTCATGTAGCCTGTAATGTCGTTTTGCCCCATTTTACATAAATATAAAAATGAGAAGAGAAAAAGGTGTGATAGAATCACGACAGTTTATTGCATGATATGAGGAGGTGAATGGAAGTGAAAAGATACACAAAATTTAAGTGTCCTCACATTTTTTTATTTCCTTAAATACTTAAAACTGCTTCATGGTACACTTCCCTTTTGATGTCTTCATAAATTGTAATGGCTTTGAGTTGATTTTTATGTCTATTTACATTATGGCATGTCGCTTTAATGCGATGGTTGTAACGAATTTTAAAAATTGTTGTTAACATTTAGATTTGCATAACTTTAAAGCAGATCATTGAGGGTTAATGTGCCTTTTTTTAGAATTTTTAAAGAGAATTTTCGCTTTTGCTCCTTTTTGGGATCAGACTGAGATGAATTAGAAAATATTTTGCATATAAAATTAAATTCAAGGCAATCTCCTAGAAAATGCACGGCAATTCAACCTCTCTTAAGTTCCCACAGTAACGAAGTGCTATGCTGTATAATAATCCATTCATCCGAAATTCACGTGCTTTGAGATTAGCTATTTTGGATTTCCTTAATAATTAAATAATTAGTTTTCACTCAAAGCACAGAAGATATTTTTCTCAATAATGGAGCTTTTTTAGACTCATTAAAAATTTAAATTTTGCTTTGTGCTCACTTTTTATTATATTGAATAATTAATTAATTGCCTTTATTTTCGCGACTCAAAAGAATATTTAGCGCTCAATCTTATTTTTACTAATATTAGCAGCTGAAAGTTGATTATGTAATTGAGGAAGTATACATATTTGACGAATTTTTCTGCAGGAAAGGATAATATTTGGAAATTCATTATTTATAGAAGGAAAGGTTGAGTAGGGAGGGGAAATTATAAATTAGTTCCAAGCAGGGGCGTATCTAGGATGCTTTTTTGGAGGGGTAAGTCAATTCATGACTTTTTTGGTAACAATTATGGCTTTTGAAAAAATATGGGGGTTGACCTAAGCTAGGAGAAGAGGCCCAGAAAAGAGGAAGTATTCAAAATTCTCAAAAGTTATTTGATTAGTTTCAAACCCTTGGTCCAGACCCCCATCAACATCTAACCCATTCATCTTCTCCTACTCTATCTAAATCCTAACATCAAAACTTAAGAATCCATATATTTAATAAAATACTTAAGTAAATCAAATTATAACTAACCCAACAAGATCATTAAATTTAAATTCCTCAATACAACGATTATCTTGCGATTATCTAAATTGAAAATCCACACACAATAAATTTTTACAGAAATTTCTCTCAATTCACACTTTATTTTTTATTCGTTTGCATCAACTTACGTTTCTTCTCTTTTCTTGGCTTGAGGACTATGAAAATAGAATTATTTTGTCATCATCATTTCCTCTATTTCCACGAATACTTGAACATATTACACCTTTCACGGCATTTATTCTGATTTCATTCGCTTTTTACTCTCGCCTTTCTATTTTCTTTATTTTCTTTCTTTTTCCGTAAGCAAATATACGAGAAGAGATTTTTGGTACATATTTTGTTGGAGTCAAGTTTAGTTTTTATGTCACTTTGGGAGATTGCAATGTATATGGATAGGTTAAATCTATCTTTATCTTTCGTCTTAAGAAGGAAGGAGAGCTTTTTAGATGAAGTACTCCTACATAATAATAGTCAACAGGCCGCGTAGGCCAGGTTATTTTATAAGGATGCCTGTAGAAGATTCATTAAGTAAGTTAAGCCACATTTTGCAGATGGTAAGGGATTACGTCTGCGGCGGAAAAACTCGTAGAAGAAAGCTGTTGATAGAGACAGTATTGCACTTGACATTGGAAATTAACAGACAGTGACCAGTGATAGAGCCAATAAGCAAGTAAGAACTTTTCACTGTTGTTGCCATGAAACTTGGGGTATTGTGTATTAATATATCTGGATCATGTAATTATGCAAAAGCCAAAAAATTCAAAAAATACTTTTGAAAATATGATTGAAAAATAATAATATAAATTATTATAAAGCGTTCTAACTATTCTAATGGAATACTTTATTAACTGCTATGCCAGTTGTATGGAAAGGCATAAATCTGACAGTAGCTTTTCCCACATGGATTTATAGGATTTTGTTGTTAAAGGGAATAAAAAGGAGGAAAAGAAAAGAGAGATATGTAGATCGAAAGAGAAAAAAATCATCATACATACCTTACCATGGTTTATTGTTAAAAGCCGATGTCATTTCCATCAGCAAAAGTCGTGAAAAAGAATTTCTCGCACATCCTCCTGGGTATCCACATTTTCATTCAAACATACGGTAGAAAATGCTCTCTATAGCTTACTAAATACAGGAACATCATGTGAAAGACACATGATACCACACATTGGTGTCTACAAATACATGAATCGATGACTCAAAGCGGAACCATTTATGTGAATGAAGATAAAAAAAATTGAGAAAAAGAATTTTTTACTTCTTTCGTTCCTGTATTCTAATGTCGATGCTGCTGTTGTACCAAAAAAATTTTATCTTGTCGAATGCTCACTTCGAAAACACATAACCGACATTCATTTTTTGGGTAATGTTGCTTTTTTGTTTTGGAAATGGAATATATAAAAAATTATTCTCTTTTCTCTCTCCGTGTGACTATAAAGAAGCATTTATTTATGAGCAATCATCTCAATGCTCACATAAGCATTGAAAAGCTGTGGTATTTGTGGAGCATTGAAACATTCAGCAATCAAAAGATCAATGGAATGTAAAAAAAGGACGAATGTTGCAGTGGCTGATTGTCAAGGCAATTTACTTTCCACTGGAATGAACGAGTGAAAAATATGAGGATGAGAATGGGGGAAAAATAGAGAACACATTTGATGTTATGAAAGTCTTTCAGTAACCTATTTTCCAATATGAATATGATTTTGATTTCAAGCCAATACTCATCATCTCATTCTCCATCATATATTTATGTTATTTTCTCATCCGTGTAGACGTGTATCGATTGAAAATAGTGACTATGTCATTTTTTATTAGGATTGATGTAAGACCTATTTTTTGCTTGTACATGCCATGAGCTTATGCTGCAAATCATATCCGCATTTGATTGGTATGGGATAATAGCTTTTTAAACCATTGTTTGGTATCAATGACTTTTAATTACGAATTTCCATTAATTATAATTAATTAAGGAGAATTGGATGATTTTAATTCTCAATTTATTTTTGAAACTGAAAAGGATTTAAATTTTGAATTTTTTTAGCAAGACCTATTGAAATTCTGATTCAATGATTGGCTCTTTTTGTTATTTGTAGGTCTCGAGATTAATTAGGCTTTATAAAGCTTTATTAGGACTATTAAAAATATTTAGAACTCTATTTGTAGAATCAAACAAAAATAAGGTTGTCAATTCAAGTCGCACATGAAAAATGTAACTAACTTTTAACGGTTTTGGTTACTGGGTAACCCGATCGACAAACTTTAAAATGATGACCAAATGGCTGCTAAGTGAACAATATACGTAAAACCAAACGGCCGTCGCTTGTCAAATATCAGTCACTTGTCCTCGAAGTCATCATTTCAACGATTGGGTAAATCAGCTGATTTAATAATTTTAACCCAATAATTTTCACTGCAGCACATAAGTATCCCTTGTGCTTATAATACTTTGAATTATTCCTTTGTTCTCAATAAATAAACGTATGAATTTTAATTAATTATTTCTGAATTGTTTAATTAAGAGATTAATTAAAGTTACGGATAAAAAGCTTACATAAAAAGTTAATAACTTCTCAAAGCTCCTTATTCTTCACAAGTTCAATCATATTATAAATAACGAAGAAAGTAAATTGACTGTTGATTTATTTCTCAACTCATCGCTAATTAACGAATTAATTAATTATTTTGATTACTTGCTCGTTATTCATATTATCTTGTCTCAGTGGATGAAAGAAGTATAATAAAATACCTTGAAGTGTCGGGAAAGTTTCCTACTTAACATAAATTATTATTACTATTATCTGCAAAATAATTTCCATCTTCATTGTATTTTCTTCTGTCTGCAGGTGATGGAAGTACTTTTTAGGCGTAATTGCCTAACTTTATGAAGGCTTTTCATTTGAATGTTTTGAATAAATTATTGACATATTTTATAGTTGCAGGATATTAGTTAGTTCATGTGGGTCTGTGATTAAATATAATGCAAAAAGTGATGAATTGGAAAATGTGTAACCTCAAAAAAGTTCTGGCCAGGCCCCTGTTGAAGGAGAGAGTCCCCCCCTGTCACAAATTTTTCAAGGAACAAAAAAAGAGAGTCTGAATAAACCGTTATCGGCAGTTATCTTGTTACTTAAATATTTGAATGAAATTTGTTATAAAAAAAATCGTAAGAAAATAAATTTTCAAATTAAGTAAATTTGCATAACAAAAAACTCGTTTTCCTCCAGTTTTTATCTTAAACGCACATTGAAATCCCATAACCTTGAACTTTCCAGACCATTTTTTTCATAGACACAGCATAAAAAATTGAAAACTAAGAGAGAAAGAAAATAAGATCCTATAAAAGAGTTTGTGTACCATTTAAAGGAAATTTTCCAGATGAAATTTAATAAAAACGTCCGGCAATGTACAAGGAGATGTAAAATTTGTTTTGAAGTTTGAAAGGGTCATGTCTAAAAGTCTCAAATTACTATCGAATGAGATTTTGATAAAATTACATACCGTAATGACTCGAAATGAACCTTTCTGTTTAGTCTATTTGTTGTCTGTCGAACCTTACAAGATTTTGGTCTCTAGAAGAAAAAGAAAAATTTATTTAATTTTTTTTGAATATGAAATTTGATATATGATGAAGAAAATATCCTTTGTTATAGTTCGCTCAAAAAATCAAACTAAATTTTGTGTAAATAGACTTGTAATTGAGTAGAATGAAAGATTTGAAGAACAGAGTTTTTTAAGGGTTCATTTATTTATTTTTAAGGGTTCATTTATTTATTTTTAAGGTAAAGTTGAATGAAATGAAATTGAATTAAATGACCCCATTTAATAATTATATCTAGCATTATTGGAAACCAGAGTGGTGACAGGCCAAATCTGTCACAGATCACAGATATCTGTCAAAATATGACAGAAAATGATCTGTGACAGAAAATAATCTGAGACAGATGAGATTTTTAGCGCATTTTTGAAACTTGTTTTAAAAAGGTAGCTTAATAATGCACTTTGTTCGGTCGGTCGTTCGGTCGGCTGTGAATCGAGATAGAAGCAACCAGACATCGTAGAGAGCTCTGGTTTTTTGCATTAGCTCAGTGCCATCGAGTTATTGGCGTATCGATTAGTTTGAAAGCTCAAAACCATCGCTAAATACTATAATTAATGATTTTTTAATTTTAATACGGTGTAACCTGTCAAAATTTTGTTTTCCCTCTATAATTTCAACATTACCTCTATAATTTCAAATATATTTTGACCGTTAGAAAATTTGAATTTCAAAAAACCGTTAAATGTCAAACCATTTTATTATATGAAAATTCACCGCAAAATTGTTAATTATACTATAATTAATGATTTTCAAGTGCATTTACGCGGGAAATTTTCAAATATATTTTGACCGTTAGAAAATTTGAATTTCAAAAAACCGTTAAATGACAAACCATTTTATTATATGAAAATTCACCGCAAAATTGTTAATTATACTATAATTAATGATTTTCAAGTGCATTTACGCGGGAAATTTTCAAATATATTTTAACCGTTAGAAAATTTGAATACCAAAAAACCGTTATCGAGCCGTCGAATTTATTTGTCACAAAATATTCATGATTGACTTATTTAATACGCAGTACTTTGCTGATCAAATACTGATCGCTAACACAAAAATGCGCTGAAGTCCCTCGATCTATAACACGAGGACTTTCTTTAAATTTTTCATAAGCTGTGACATATTGCAACTCTGATGGGAACAGAAGTTGAAATCTGTGCATTAGTGTACCCATTGGGAGAGAGCCCCGTTGGGGTGCAAAAAGTTTTAACAAGGGTAAAGAAATTGAGAAATTTGCATGTGCATCATGGTTTAAGGGTTCAAAATACAATATTTTTTTTCAAAAATTTTACAATTATTTAAAATGCGATGTAAAGTTATTGAGTAACAACTAGGGCCTCAAATTTTCATTTTAAATTCCACGCAAAAAAAGGACAAACAAGTTACACTTTCACAGCTTAACACTCACCAGAATTCCGTTATTTTTATAAAAGCATTCTCAATTAGCACTTTGGATTAAGCGAGTGAATCGCATAATAATATTTTTCAATATATGTATTCAATAGCGACAATCATATGGCCTTCAACACAAAATGGCTATTAATGAACGCTGTTGTTCAATAAACGGAAGAGATATATTATTTAATATTGTGTGAGAGTTTCGAGGATTTTGTCGGATTTATGATTCATTCTTTTTTTTCTGTGCCATCATGGGATAGCTGTATGAAATATCTCTACCATTCCTTCAATACACATAAATATATTTATTTTTTATGTCATATATGGAATTCACAAGTGAGAAGCTCGAGAGACAAAAAAAAAACATAAATTTATGAATCCGATGAAATCATTGAATGTGAAATAAAAAAATCGTATATGTTGAATTTTGTGTTCAACATGACAATTTTTTCCTACTATTTGTATATTTTTTTCATTCCTGTGCTCTGTTCTGCATAGCACATGTTTTAGATTGAAGCTTTTGTGCCTTTTTTCTAGATACAAAAATTATGAACGCTCTAGTACGCAAAAGATACGATATGTGATATTATGTGAATGTTCAGGAGATCTTTGAAAAAAGCATCAATTCATCCGTTTCTGTATATTATAGTCGAATGTTTGTTGTGTACTTAAGAATTTTCCACTTTTCTACTTCACTGAGAATTGTCTCGTACGTGAATGTAAATGTGTCTACGGATTCTGCATTTAAGTTCTAACTTTTAGTTTTTCTAAGCTTTCAGAATGTTTGATTTCAATATTTTTGTCTGGTTCTGGTGTGCTGATTGCTTTTTAAGGAACAATTCAATTGAGCGATATACTAGAGATATTATTTAAATGACACAACACATGGGTGTACCCAGAGTAGGGGGGGAGGGTCCGAAGTTTTCAAACTTTTTTTCAAAAAGATTGTACAAACTTTTTTCAAAGATTTGTTTGATCCATAGTTTAGTAGGTGTAGTCAATTTGAAGGAATCATTTATTGGGTTAGTTTTTTATTGAGTTCCATTTATGCTGAGTTTCAAAATCCGGACCCCCCTATTTCGTAAATATTTTAAAAAATTAAAAAATATGTTAATATATACATGAAAGTGTACTGTTCGGTCGTATGCTTATAGTTTAGTGAATTTAAACCTTTTTCTTTGCCAAACTTATTACATGCAAAATTCAGTAAAAATGCAAAGATGTGCATTTTAAAAAATTTC
Source organism: Chironomus tentans (assembly GCA_963573255.1). Classification (NCBI taxonomy): domain Eukaryota; kingdom Metazoa; phylum Arthropoda; class Insecta; order Diptera; family Chironomidae; genus Chironomus; species Chironomus tentans. Next base: position 28,914,670 of record OY754303.1, on the reverse strand, counting down.
TCTCAGGATTTCTCAACAAAGGACCAAAAGGGGTTAATTTGGCATGAAAAAAGCTGTACGTCAATAAACATGAATATTAAAAGCACTAGGATTTATCTTTTGTATATTTCATTCGTTTGAAATCAGATTTATTTCTATTTCTTTATAATTTTTTCTTCTTCATATTTTACTCAATTTTACATGCTTTAGTATTCAGAAAAATTCTTAAATTTTCTACGTATCATTTTCATATTTTTATTTTATGAACTTTTTAAAAAAGAAAGATTTAAAAAACTTTAAATCCCTAAAATTGAATTTCTAAAAAGGTAAATAAATTTTTAGTTCCATTTAATATTCAGTATAGTCATATCCTCTAGTCCATTTCCATTTCCCAATCTTAATTCCTTTAATCTCTTCTGTCAAACATCACTAGAGTGATTGACTTAAATGAATGTGTGTTGAGACTTATACGCACTTCAATTTCCCAAAATATTGCATACGAAAATAAAGTAAAGAATAAAATTCCTTTTCGTTTAACTTATTTTTCTACTTCATTAAATCAAGTAAAAATTATTCTACACACGTCTTCCATTATTTCTTTAACAAATCCTTCTTTCAATTCACTTCGAATGCTTCACATTTTCCCTTCGTTACTCTTCTTTAATGTCTGATATTTTATCCATATCTCTTCCTTCTTCATCATCCTATTTCTTTTTTTTTTTCATTTTGATTTTTCAAAGAAATTTTTTCCTTTCTCTCCGGCTTGACAGAAATTTCCCCACATTTTTATTCTTTTTTGGGATCCTTTCGTGCATTCCAGACGTACGAGAGAATTTTTTCCTGGCTTATTGTTCGCTTCAGTAGAAAATTCTTTCCTCATATTTTATTTTCATATCTCATATGAATTTGTCTTATCAGAATAGCATGCAGAGTAATAAAATCACAAAGAGTTTCCTTTTGACTGTTTGACTTTTTGAGCTCATTTGACTTTTTATTACAATTTTACCACGTTTTTTTTCAAAGATAAATATGGGGTCATTCACTTATGACGTCCATCAAAAAATGGGATTTTTAGACCCCCCCTCCCCCCTTGTCACAAATTTTAAATTCAAAAAAATTTCTTTAATATAAAGTGTCACAAAATCTCAGACCCCCCTCCCCCCTAAATCATGGACGTCATAAGTGAATGACCCCTATGCTACTGCTATGTTTATTAATATTTTTTTCTGGAATACATGATTTATGGTTGGAAAAATTTCTCCTATTTTTTTATTTGTAATGCCATGAGCATTGTACAATCTCTTATCATTATCGACAGTACTTTACGTAATGATTGAGCGATCGACCGCTGGAGAAAATCGAACCCACGTTCGAAATCTCGGTCTGGATTTTGAAAATCTATTAAAATACTACAAACTGTACTTACAGTGCTGCTGTGATGATTATAACATTAATTTAATCAGACATTTAATTAAGGTGATGGAATACAAGATATATTTATGTTTTCAATTAAAATTATTGTAAATCAAACGTGTTTATAGTGTTTTTGAATTGAATAATGTTTGTCATGCAGATATAAATTTATAATGATGTAGAATTGAATTTAAGATGTCTATTGAATTTGCTACATTGTATCAATTACATATTTGCAAACAACCTGAAAACAGTTATTGAATTGAATCATATGTTGGAATCATTATCAAAGTTGTCAGCAAAAAAAATGCCAGAGGTGGCAACACCAGGTTTATTATTTTTATTTGCATATAATAAATTTTACTCACGGGCGTAGTCAAGGAGAGGTCCAAAGGGGATCTGCACCCCCTTTGAGATTGAAATTTGCATGGAAAATTTTTTGGACTCCTTTAAAAAATTAAAAATGCGTGAATAAAAATTCCGGAACCCCTTCGAGAGGTAGGTTAGGATCCCGCTTCAAGAACTTTTCAGATACGGCCCTGATTGTGAATGTTTAAATAATCTTCAGAATTTCACCATAATATACATTTAAAATTTCGTCCAGTAGTGATAGATAAGCATTTATTTCATAGAGTAATAAATGTTAGAAAGTTTGAGATGTAAGTGGAATATCAATGAAACCATGTATTATTTCTTAACACAAAAATTTCTCGTCTGGGTAATTTTAAATTCCTTACTGGAAATGAATTTCACATTAAAATGCATTGTCCTCGTCACATACTTAACTTTCATTTCGATTTTAAAACACGGACAACTTTGTTCATAGATTCATTTCTTTGATAGAAGAACATAACGATAACCATTCATACCATGTGCATTCAAGAGCCAGAAACATTGTCAATAACATTTAAACTTTTTCTTTTATGGTTGGTTTGTCGTATTATATTTTATATATTTCTCCCAGGGGTGTATTCAAGGGGGGGGGGGTTGATAAATTTTTTCAATTTGATAGGGTTTTTTAAGAAAAAGATGCCTAAATTTTCCTGTCCGCACGCAACAATTTCAACCCACACAACCAACCGCCCCCCCCCTTTCACGAAAAATTTCTGGATTCGCCCCTGCTTTTTCCCCTATCCCGGTCCTTTCATCTTTCTCCTTCGATATTTGTCTTTTGATTCAAAAAGAGAAATTTTCAATAGAACTTATTCATGGGATGTTGCATGCTTGCTTGCTTGTTGTAAGAAAATTTATACAAATATTGAAATTTTCTAAAGATAAAGAATCACAAGAACCTCAATGTTTGAAGACGTTCTTCAATTTATCATTTTTGAGCACGTTTTTATAGATCGATGGGGTTTTATTGGAAAAATGTCTCCATGGATGATCGCAAATTTTATGAGTGCTACAAGGTTCTCAAGAACTGATATGAATGGAACTTTGGGATATGAAAACTGTAACTAATCAGCGATTATGGTTTCGAGACTCGACAGGGGAAATTTCCCAATTGTTGCTTTGTTCGACTCATATATCCTGGATATGAAGCTATAAGGCAGAATTATCACGAATGGATTTTGTCCTACCAGGGTCGTAGTGTAAACATTCTTCATTTTTCTAGGGTTTTTCGAGAAAAATTCCTTTTGTAGATATTCCAAAAATGCCCTTTAAAATTAATAATATCCTGCTGCATTCATACTTATTTATAGATATTTCATATACGTTTATTTATGATGTATATAAGAGGACTCCCGACATCCATATCAAATTATGGCACCAATTTGTTTTTTTCCTAAAAAATATGATACCTTTATGCGCAATCAAGGCTACTCTGTTCCTCTTTCTCTGACTCACTCCCTCATATTTAGAAATATTTTCCCCTTTCGTCCTTCTTTCTCGCTCACTTTTTGCTGACTAAAGTAAAATGAAATATGAATTCAAATGATATGCTTTTGGGAATGCAGCGTGAGTATAAGCGAATCATAAATATTTTATCATCGGTCCTCTGGTACATGCAGCAATATTTTGATGCCCTTTTCTCTCGTGAAAATATTGCATAATGTATATAAAATGTTCACTTTGTCTGCCTTTAATGCATAGTTAATGGATAATTAATGAATAGTTTGTGTGAAATATTTTGCGCAGCGCAAAATGAAAATAAATTATAAGATTGGTTATTATGAAATGTCATTGGAGAATAAATAATTTTTGAATATTAATAATATAGTGAAAATTTATTGAAATGTCTAATATAAGAATTATTTTAATATTTTTCAGAATTCCAATGGCCATTTGTGATCGATAAAATAATACCCCGGTGATTTAATAATTTAACTAATAACATTTTTCGGTAATTGATTTTATTACTTCCATTTGTGAAATTAAATTCTATGATAGAATAGTAAAGAGTAGTACACTATAGCTTTTTGAGATTGAAATGGACTAAAGTCAGTTAAAAATAATGATTATGTAAGCAGAAGTGTATACATGGAAGGCGTTTGGGTGTCAAGACTAGAATTTCTTCAAAGGAATGTTTTCTCGTTTTGCAAGGATTTTTTAGAAAAAAATTCCTTTCCTGATGTAAAATGATGAGATGTAAAATGAGCTCCAATCAGCTCTTCTGAAAATGCACTAACCTACTGCACAGCTATGTAGAAATGAATTTTTGAAGAATGTTTTAATTTTCTTTATCTACAATAAATATTAGTAAGCATTTCATTGATCACGTGTTGTCCAATAACTTTTTTGCTATGTACAAATTTTTTTAAGCTAGTTTGTTTGTAAGCTTCAAAGCAAGTCTTCATGTTTGATGATAAATACAATGATTCTATTCATCTATTTGCTATTTTGCTTATTGAAATTTAGAAGCTTCTTTTTTATTGAAAATTGTTTAAATACCTTTAGGCTTGCAATAAACTCTGCATTTTTCCATTCACACATACACAAACTCCAATTTTGACGTTGAAATTGTACAATTTATTGAACATTTTTAAGAGGAAAAAAATATTGATGATGGCATATTTATTGGTGAATAAAATTCATATTAATAAGTAAATTCAAAGCTTTATTGGACTCGACGGTTTTGTGAACGAAAATTTTCGATGAAAAATGAAAACCTGCAGAATTATTTAAGGGTTGGTCACTTATTTCGTTCGCATTTTAGCGGCGAGGGGGAGGCAGAGGTTTTAAAGTTTTGCTACAGAACAAATAATTTTTTCTTTATAAAAACTATGTAACAATGGTGAGAGGTCTGAAAACTCGTTTTTTTTAACTTTTCGTTAATGGAATTGTGATTCGGGAATTTTTTTAACTTAAAACCATAATGTTTTATATGGAAATTGCTTGATACAATATAGGAAAATTCTTAATAAAATTGTTTATTAAGTTTCAATTTCCTAAAACTTACCAGCATTCCATAACATCTGTATGAGAACTTTTTTTCTTTTCATTTAATTTTTCATTTTTCTCACAATTTTACGACCGATTTTTTTGCCACTGATTATTTTTTTTACACTGTATGCTGAGCAAAAAATGTTCTTTCATAAATTTCTCACTCGTAAAGTTTTTTTGTGATTCAATTTTTCTGAATGAAAATAAAATAAAGAAAACCAAACGAGAATTGATTTTATTTTTGTTACTCGTTCAATTTCACCACGTAAAACATTTTTCATTACCAATTTATGATTGAGAAGTCATGAAGAAGAACTGATTGAGTAATTTTTGTGATCATGAAAAAGAATTCATTATAAAAATCTTCATAAAACCGCTGGGATAAAGTTTAAAAATAAATTGAAAATTTCAAATTCTTTAAATTTATAAAAAAATTCGTTAAAATATAGATTTTTGTAAAAATGTGGTAAAATATTCATAAAATTCTCACGAGTAAAGAAAATATCATAAACTAAGCTCCACAATCTCAATTCCTGAACGATTTTCCACATACTTCCACCATACAAGGTCAGAAAGGAAATAAAAATATTGAATGTAAAAAACTTCGTTCCGTTTCATTCAAATGACACCCGAGTGTATATGACAAATGTTTAAACTGCACGTTTGAGAGGAAGAGAAAGTTTTTATTTTCTCAGAAAAAAGGAACAGAATGCAGATAAAATGTACAAAAACAAGATAATGCATAATCCATTCTCTTTACTTTAGATGCTGCTGGAAAAATTAAACTACATAATTCATGGATCTTAATTGAAAAAGTTTTTTTTTCTTCCTACAACCAACTTTTGTTTGGATTAAAATTGAAAAAAAAAATCGCAAAAAGCAGCATAGTTGAATAATTATCATCAATAAAATATGCAGTAATAGTTCTCTCGAGAAATTTTCATGAATTTTTATTCACTGTTTTATCATAAGTCGTGCTACATACTTATTATTATGATCGTTATGAGAAATTGCTTGTACAATGATTTAGATCTTTTGAACACAGTTTATCGTTAGGAGGTTGGAATTTCCTGAATATTGGTAGATGAAGATGAGATTTTTGGAACAAAAGTATTTTTTTAATCAAGCTAATTGAATTTTTTTGATAAAATTTAATTTTTAGGTTGAATCAATGGAAGTCGTAATTCAATAACACCTTTTCCTGCATAAATAGAGTGTAGTATTCAATCTTCCATTTTATCTTTAAGTCATTGACCGAATAAATAAATCATTCATATCTAACCTAGATATTTATTCCAAATTGTTATAAATTTCGCGATCAGTATTTCTCAAATTTTTTGGAGCACAACACACTAATTTAGCAACCCAATTTTTGACACACTTTTAAGTCTTAGATAGTGTTAATTTATTGTGTTGCCATGTTTTTCAAGACACAACTGTGATGATTCGGTAAACTAGTGTGCCGAGAAGCATAGTTTGAGTAGCACTGATCTATATCAACAGATTATATCAACTTTTCATATTTTTAGCTTTCTACATTTCAAATTAAAATAAAATATTTATATAAATTCCATAAATTTTACTTCGTTCGCGCTTGCATCTGTACTAAGTCTTTCCCATTGAGTCACTTTATATATTTCAAATTAGACTCAAGCTGCACAGAAAACTTATTTGCTTCAACTTTTGTCATTTAATCAATTCATCTTTCAAGTTTTACTCTTCGTTTCTGTTATGCCATGCATCAACGCAATTCATCTCATTTTTATATGCTTACAAACTACATTCGTGATTAAAATAATATATAAATTGCATAATCAGCAAGATTTCATTTTATAATCATGATAATCATCGTTGTCGTCTCAAACGTGTACACTTTGATTTTTCATATCAAGTAGAAGGAATAAAGCATTAAAATAAGTAGATAGTCGCATATTCACAACTAGATAACTCATAACCAGATTTATGTATAAGGAGGAATAAGATGTGATATGAGGAACGATTTTGCAAACATTAAAATGGGATAATTTTATGCTGATGTGAATATTTGGAATGCATGAGTTGATGAGATGGAATAGATCACTTGGATTTGCTGTATGTTATAGTTAAATCCAGTTGGAAATTAATGTTTAAGCAGGGTTTGTGATTCACTTTTTTTAACAAGATGCCTGGAGTTGTAGACTTAGCTGTACTTCCATTTGATACAAATTTGCCGTAAATTTTTCAATCCATACAAATCAACTTTCTCGTCTTTGTTGAAGAAAATTATTTTCTTTTATGCTTTTCATTTCATTCAGTCTCTAACCTCTTCAGTTTCTCCTTCTTTCTATCCAATCCAATAAATATATAAGAGTCTATGACATTCATATATAATGAAGGTATAAATTTATATAAAAGATGTATGGCTGGTGGTATCGAAGGGGTGGATTATATTTTTTTTCGGAATGGTTGAGATTTGACAACTAATCGACTTTTTTGGCTGGAGAAGTCGATCAGTTCCTTTTGGATCTTTCTATTATCAATATTCTAGCTCTACATAGGGGCATAGCAAATATTTTTCAAAAATCAATATATTAGGTATTATTGCAAATGTGGTCATTTTTAGGCTGTCTATTAGTCTTCTTTTTGGTGTGGCAGTCCTGCTTTTCCAAAAAGTTAAATTAGTTTAAATTAGTTTTCAATTTTCAGGCTTAGAAGAGAACCTTCAAAAAAATAGATAACTTTTCCAAAAAATCAAGATGCTGACTAACTTAACACAGGTTGCCAATCCTGCGAGAAAAGAAGAATAGAATCAGAAGGTTAAGATGAGAAGTGCAATAGAAGTACCATACCAGGATTTAAGTAAAATAAAAAAAAATGAGATAGATTATCTATGAGAAGAAATATGTCTCTATAAAAGCCATTAAATCTCTACTTGTGAGTGAATGAGGATGAAAAATAAAAGTTGTATAAAGTAACAAGCATCTAAATTATTAATAGCAAGCTGTTTGGCTTTGTGCCCCATTCTGTACTGATACATTTAATGTGCAATGTGGTAATTAGGAGGAGACAGTGAATGAGAGATAAGATGATGATACCTTACGCTTAATATACCTGAGTGGAATAGGATTTAACTTAAATTGCTTTTCAAATACTTAATAACCGCCAAAAATATATTTTATTACTTTATTTATTGTCATTACCCATTGATCTGTGGTAATAAAAAGCCATTATTGGCATCTAATAACCTTATATGGTTTTTATTGGTGTTATCAGTCACACACATCGCGCTACAATCATCCTTTATTTTTTTTAATTTGGACATTTTTCTGTCCTTAGTGTTTTATGGAAGGAAATAAAAAATGGGGTCAGATTTTTTAGCTTTATTTTCGTCTATAAAATTTTGGTAAATTAAATATTTACGGAACGTCATTATGAAAAGTTGAGAAGTTAATCTCCACATAACCTAATTTTAATGTACATACTTTCTGCTACATCCTGTCAACATTTGATTATTATTCAACCATTCGTCTATAGTTTTATAATCTACATCAATATGTGATGACAGACAGATGTGTATGAGGTGGGGTTACGAATCAATCCTTTCAATCAAATACAATATTTTATTAAAACATTGATCATTATACTATTATGAACTAAAAAACAATTCATTTGATCAAAAAATGCGCACATAAATATGAATCTAAGCAAATATTTACTCGAGTAAGGAAAATGGCACTGAAATGATCTCGAAGAGTGAATGGCAGTAAATCTTTCACGCTCCAATTTGATTGCCCCGTAATATGTATATAAAAGGGACCACGTTCCATTGTAAGAAAAATAAATAATCCTGGATAATATAGCCGATAGCCACAATGTCATGTTTATAATTTTTCGTTAGTATATTAAGAGAAGAGTAGAGCTTGATGAGATATGAATTGTCTGTAAGGCTGACTTCTTTGTTCAAAAAACTTTGTTCATTTTACTGATTGTTAATGTCAATTTTTGTGTTTCATTCTGAACTATTCACATGTAAATCTGAAGAACTTGGTCACGCCGTTAGTTACGTATCAAAAAGTATTTCACATATTATTACACGATTGTCACAGGATGACACCCTGTCACCATGAAAAAAGTATGCCAATCGGGTTAAATAATTAATGCGTCCTATTCACCTAATCAGCATGAAAGCAACGTCCATAATTCACGATTCTGCAGTAGAAATGAGAAGAGTAGGTGGGTGGTGGTCAGTTTTCAATAAATTTCTTTCATCTCTCTTTTTTCTTTACATCTTTCTTACCAATTGCTGAGTGGCTTAATGCTCTCTTCTTAGTCATACATCTCCACATAGAAAGGGATTTCTTTACAGGCATTAAAGAGAAGCTTTTCATGAAGAAGAAAAAATAATAAAATAACAAAAAATTGTGCAGGAAGAGCCGATGAGAAAAGATGAGGAAGAGACAAGGAAAAAAAATCGCAAGGAAAAGCAATAAATATAATCTGTCGAAGGATATATCCTTATTATTATTGTTATTGTTCGCTTGGGATGGTTTTATTAGGGACCTTTTTCTCATCTCATCAGAAGGGCCTCCGATATTCAATAAAAAATGTACAGTTGAAAATATGAAGCTAATATAATATTCAATTGATAACTGCATGCATCGTTTGCCTTAAGTGTGAACATAGGATTTGGTACAATTGCTCTATGTTGATCTTCTCTCGACTCTCTTTTGACTTCCGCTACTTCTTACATCCTGAACTTGATATGAAATATTAAAAATTTAAACGAATTAGGGTGATTTCTTTCACATTTATAAACGTACCTTGCTCATGCCAGAAAAGAGAATTTTAACGACTTCTGTTGAGTAGTTAAGCTTTTAATTTTCGCGATTAAATTACGATTTTTACGACTATGAAAATTACAGTGAATGCCTCTACATTATGCCTTTTCACTCTTCTTTTGTTCAGTTTTATTTGTGATATTTAAAGAAAAAATATTTTGAATAATTTTGTGTCACTTTGACCTACTGCATGAATCTATTTTTATCAGTATCTGTTACGGGCATGTGTTAAATTACTTGGCCTGCAGTTAATAAAGACAATACCTTATTGTGATGTAGGTACATGTGTAGGTACTATCGATTGTTTTAAACACTGTCTAGCCAAGTAGTTTCTTGAATTGCGAAAAATTAACAAACCACCATATTCTCACTGAGCATCTTACGGTACCCTGTGAGCATGCTCATATATGTTGATGAGCATATGCTCTATTTGTTACAATTGTATTGATTGTGAACACTGATCTAGTAATTTTCTTGTTTGACTAGCAATGTTTTTTGATTCATGTCTGCCAATAATAATATTAATATTGAGGGCACCACGAATCCAATGGAAAAGAGAGCGTCTTCAAAAAATTATCAAAAATTAAAAATTTATATCGTTCAACAATTTAAAATGCACTTCTCTTGCCACAAATTCATGCCCGCATTTCAACTTTTGCCTTAAATCTTTTGGGAATATAAATAAAAAATACTGTGTTGCTGGTAATAATTTTCAATCCATGAGATTTTTCATTTGTTTTCATTTTTATAGAGTGAACGAGTGAGAAGGAGAGAATGTTGCGTGAGCTGGAAAAAATGTTTTATAATCCCCCCAACTTTGTTGGTATGAACATACTTTTTGTGTATACAATTTTTTTAAAAAGGCTTAGACTGTCAGATAAGGTGTTTAATGAAATTTATTGGTACTTGAAATTCTGAGCTTTTGAGCATTTAAAATTTATCTTTTCGATTAACATAAAAATATTTTGAACAAATTTTTTATCCTGATGAAAATATGAAAGCTTTCGAAAACATCCTGAATATAGTGAGAGGTTTTAAATTTTTTTTTGATTAATTTTCATAGAAAAATTTCAGTTTTGTATGAAGTTAGTTTGTATTTCTGATAATGATGTTCTGAATTAAAAGAAAGTAATTTAGAGCTCAATGTTAAGAGTATTTTAGGATTTAAAATTTTACATAAAATATTTTGTTTTAAAAAATTCATGTACTTTTTAAATACATACCTAAACATAGATAAAAATTCAAAATAACTGAAAAAATCATAAAAAAATGAAAGATATCGATGAAAATTTTTGAAATTTTACAACCAAATAAAAGCTTCTAAATCATAATTTCTCACCTGCATTATATCTGATGATGATTTATCTTTCCATTCTTCAGCCTTCATTTTCTCATACGTCATCTCACACCTTTTTTCAATCTGCGGGTACAGAAAAAGCTTTTTGAATGCGTTAAGGCATAAATGATTTGGAGTAAAATTTATGCAAAGCATCAACATAAAATTTGAAGGTAAATCAAGAAAATTGGTGTTGGTGCAAAGAATAATAATAAAATTTTTTAATGCATAAAGGTTTCATCTTCAATTTAAGAAATTCAATTACATAAATTTCATTTTGATTCAGAGTTGACGTTTTAATATTTTAATGATAGGATAGTAATTTGTTTAACATATTGAGTTTTAATGATTTTGTCAAATTTACTTGCTAAAATGATTGTTAATGTAGTTTTAACGATTAAGTGATTACAAATCTAGGCTAAATAGTTAAAATTCGTTATTGTTTTAAAATTTTAAGTATTTTAAATTATTAATTAAGCCTTAAAATTTTTAAAAAAATTTTTAATTTTTTTTCAAGCCCCCAAAAGCCCCTTGCTATGCCCCTGACTCTGATCCTATTAAATCTTTACCTAATAAAATCTTTAACTATTAAAGTCAAATGACTTAATAGAAATATTAATTTAATGAAATTACAACAGCATTTTTATTTTAATGACTTCATTCCACCAGATTAGCTTAATAACAAGAAAACTGCTCTAACATCATGAAATTTGATTGACATTGATCCTCTTTTTAAAGTAAAAAGTCTATTGACAAGCAAATGTAAGTTTATTATCATAAACCTCACTTTAGAAGCCTCCGATTAAAAAGTTTAAACACTTAAAAGAAGCACTTACATGATCCCTATAATTTCTTATAAAATCAAATCTAAACAAGCAGAAGAAAATTGTATATGTGTGGTTAGACGAGAGGGAGAAAAGGAGATGAAAGTTGAAATCACTTTTCCGCACATCTTCCTCATATAATGATCCATAATAAAAGTGTGAGAAGAAGGAACAAATCTTATCGAATGTACGCATACACAAGTTTGATGATGGATGACGAAAATTTCTTTTTGTGAAGAAATATTTGGATTTATTTTATTTCTTTAAGGAAAAGTTTGTTTGCCATGAGGAAATTACAAAGTTTATGATTTCTTATGTACTTTCCAATGCGACACTTTTTTTGAGGTGTATGGAAAGGGAAGAAGCTCACTTTGGTTAACTAGATTTGTGTGACTTACATATAAGCGCGTAGCCAGGAGGGATTAAGAGATTTGCGAAATTAAAACAAAACTGGAGCTCTTGGAAACGATAAGCTAAGGAACAAATCAGGAACCTAAAGTGGAAGAAACAGGAAAGAAAGTTTTTACAGAACGGGCCTAAAGGTATCTACATTGTGTCTATAAAAAATTGAAAAGAGAAAGTTGTTTTTATTTTACATTACGCTGAAAATGGCTATGACCTTCCCTACCCTTAGCTTTAACCAGGGGCATACTCAGGAGCGTATTCATGACGGGGTTTTGTGTGTCAAACCCCCTTTCTTCGAAATTTTTTAAACTCACCTCAAAAAATTTCTGGATACGGACCTAGCCATACTCAAGGAATTGTTCAAATGGGAAAAAAATAAAAATTTTTAAAAAAATATTGCTGCTCAGAATTGGAACTCGTGCCATAATCTCTTCTAAAGAAAACACAATAATGCGTTAAAGCTTAACAGTTACTTCATTGTACAATCAGTATGGAGTGAAAAAAGAAAGATTGAAAGATGGGAAGGTAAATGAAATAAAAATTTCGGGAGGATGGGTTGGGAAAAAAAAAGTTTTAAGGATTCATGGGGATTGTTCAATGAGTTTTGTCACTATGAGATCTTGTGTATTTTTGTGACATTTCTCATATTACTGTTTTAAGACTGATGATAAAACAGCAGGGCTGTTTGAACAGTAATGAAATAAAACAAAGTTTTTTCTCTGTATTACATCTTTAATGACATTTTCACTGCATGAAGTCGTTGTCTCATATGATGAATTAATTTACGACTTTGCAAAAGCACTATTCGACAGGAAACGATGCTAAGTGAGTGAGAGATAGTGAGGGGAGAACTGAGGGCCGTTTTCACTAAAGTGGATAGTCCTAATCCGATTTTTGGAATTATCCTGGGATTGTAGAATCCGGATTCAATCCGGATTATGATAATCCAGGATTATCGTTTTCACTAAAAAGATCGGATTAAGATTGGATCGGATTCTACAATCCTGGGATTATCCAAAGATTATATAAATTTTTTCATTTTTTTTGGAAAAAATTTCGGATGATCCAAGGATTATCCTGAGATAATCCTTTTTTATTTTGAAACAATTTTAAAATATATAATGCAATCAACGAATTTTGACTTATTATTGCTTGGAACCTACACGATATATAAATTTTAAAGGAGTATAAACTTACAAAAACTACTAAAACTTATTAAAATGTTACATAAAACTTTGTTTGAACTTGTTAACTTTGCAAGACTCCTTTATGTGACTTAGCTAAGTTTTTAGGTAAGTTCTTTAGTAAGGTCTTTCAGAGAACGTTGACTAAAAAATATTTTTTGAATAAAAAAAAGTCTACCTCTGTATTACTTAACATATTTTATGCAAAAAACTGCATTAAATAATTAAATTTGAGAAATAGTTTAGAAGCAGAAGAACAGACGGTCTAGCGATCCCAATAAAGACATCAGCAACATTTAAAATGTCCCGTTTCTAGCATCGAGAAACGCTAGACAGGATTATTTTTAAAATAAGCTATTTAAACCTCTCAAAAAATAATTAAAATTATTTATAAATAAAAAAAATTATCGTATTTACATTATTTTTGATTTTACTAAGCTAGTAACAATTATTGTGCACATATCTTTATAAAAATATTCTAATTGTTTACAAAAAACATCCTTAATTTATTTAAAAAGAAATTTTTATTGTGTATTTTTCATGAAATAACCTTAAAATTGAAGCTTAAACCAACTACTCTTTACTAAATTTCATTTGGAATCTAAAGACATTTCAAAAAATTTTAATATTTCAAAAATAAAATCTCATAATCCTAGGATTATCCTGAGATTATCCTAAAAAATCGAGATTATCCGATTTCAAACTTGGGGGGTAGCAGGATTGACATTTTCGATAATCCGATCCGATTATAATCCAGGATTATCCTAAATCGATTTTAGTGAAAACCATTATCCGAAGATTATCCTAGGATAATCCCAAAATTTGGGGTGGATGATCCGAAAAAGAGGATTATCCACTTTAGTGAAAACGGCCCTGAGAGTGAAGTCTATCAAATACAACTTGAAAAAGAAGGAAGGAAACTTTTTTTCCTCTTAGCTCTTTTTCCGTATTTTCATTCCTTTATCATTTAATGCGCTTTATTTGAAGAAAAAGTTTTCTTTCCCTTTTCCTCTTTTTCTTCTGCTCAGCAATATTTTCATATGCGTCCTCTTTCTGTGCTCCTACTGTTGCTATTGATGATGATGGAAGAAAAATCGACATACAATTTGCTTCAGAACTAGCATGAACACTAAGTTTTCCTTTTATATCGATTTTATTTGACCCCGATTTGTTAAAAGTTCCTTTCTTTCATTTTTTCTGCATTCCATACTTATTCTTCGTCTTATGCTGCTCAGCAACCTCGATGAAGGATGGAAAATTTATGTAAAATGTTGCACTTTGTAAGCTCAATGATATTTTAGGTCAGGTGTACACTTATCGAATTTTGTGCTTTGTAATGTTGTGGATCTTACACCGGTTGACATAAAAAAATCAAGCACAACAGGAGCGTAGTGAGGGAGACTTTCCTAAAAATCCAAGCAGATTTAAAAAAAATTATGATCCGTAATATTTGCACTCCCCTACTCATTCTCAAATATCAATGTTGTCCAAGAACTTTCCGCTCACAACTTCATCAAGTGTCACAATAAATAAATGCAAACAATGTAGCAAAATATTGAACATAAGTTTCTTCCGCAGAACAAAGAACACGATCCAGAAAAGACGTCAGCAACAGAAATGACGCACTCAATTCTGTGGCCATCAATTTTCCCCAACATCAATAACAGAAATAATGGTAGCATCATCAGACATTATAAATTGAATTGAATTGGAAGGAAAGTGTAGCAGAAAGATTGTGGCGAAGAGAAATAGTCCAAGCAGCAGTTGCAGCAGTTACACATCGTGATTTTCAGGTGCAACATGAAATTAAATTGGATGATAAATATTTATTTATTTTCATTCCGATTTTCCTTTATTTTTTCATACTCTCCATTCAACTTCCTCTACAGTTTCGTACAGGTCACGCTCGAGTGAACGTTGAAGGAAATGAAAATAATTTTCTACCTAACAATAAAAGCTGCAGTAACAGTAGCAAATTGTAAACTGCAATGGACATACAATAAAATAGAAGGAATAAATTTTTATAGAGAAATCTCCACAGCATCAACAAACGACTGTTACTATTAAGGCGAGAGTAGTTGCTGCAATCTCAAATGTCTTTTTAAAATTCTGTTGAGATTTATTGGCATTCGTGATATAATGGAAGATTAAGAATAGATTGTGATGAAAACAAATTCTTTGAAGGTACGAGGATTCATTCTTCTATCTCATGTTTAAAAATAAATTTTATCCATCTATCCCTCTCCTAGTTTCCCATATATCTCTACTGTAGATCGATATGTGTGTCAGATGTTAAATATGAAAACAGAGAGATAAAGGATATGAGTTACAGTCTGTAAATACAAAATTAGGGTTATTTATTTCATCATCTCTTCATTCATTATTATTTCCTGTGCCACTTCTCCAAAGAGCTTTGTTAAAGCTTCTCATTTTCATCAGATGTTAGATGTTTGTTTTTCGATTTAATTTTTCATTCAATATAGGGAATTTAATTCAATCGATTCCTTTCTTCCTTTAACAAGTCTTTAGAGATTTCAATCGAATAAGGTTGCGCTGATGAAACTCGTCTTTCAGTTTGCTTTTTACCAATGGAAGTAACATGCACTTTTTGCATAAAATTTATCTTTTTCGTTTCTGAATTATCACAATTTTATGTTGTTCATTAATAGTGATCCAAAAACACGGTCATTTGCAGTATTCTTCAAGACAGAGCAGCTTTTCCAAGAATCGAGGATTGCCGAAGAAATGATTAACCCTGCATAACATTGGGTACATATAGTTATTACTGTGATTGAAGTTTTTAAACATGACATACAAAGTAATTTCGCCGCAAGATCAACATTTTCATACAAGAACTCTGTATAATGAGCTTTAATTACAGAAACTTTCATCAAATGAAAAAAAAATACATTTCAATGCTTTATTTCTGAATGTAGAGCTTGAGGAGATAAAGAAACAAGTAGAACACGAGTAAATTGCAATATTTCATATCATTTCAAAAACTTTTTAATAATGCAACGCGTATTACGAAATTGTTGGAAGCAATCTGAAGAGTATTTATAATTTTATAAAAATAAATTCACATTTTAATACCATTTTTTTATAATTTCGCCACGTGTTTCTATCTTGTCTAGTATAAGTTTAGTGTATCCAAAAATTTTTGTAGCACACATGCGAAACATTACTGTTTACTAAACTATGTATTAATGAACCGTGAGTCACAGTTTGAAAATCACTGGAGTGCCACATTAAATTTATACGAACTTTAACATGTCTATTGAATTAAGTTCCGAGAAAGTAATGAGTTAGTGGTGAACCACAAAAGTAGTATAAATTTTTAATTCCCACTTTGTAATATAAGATTACATCAGTCCATCTCTAAATAACGAACAATATAAATAAATAAGCTTATTAAATATTTCATCTAAAAAACCAAGTGATGATGCCATTAAATTTTACTCATACGTAATTGATAGCATCGTGAATAAAAGTTGGGATTTATGATGTTGTGAGCGATGAGTAATCTGATCAGGTATTTCCCATAACAATTCAATTGTTATAGAGAGAGAAGGCTCTCTCAATGCCGCATACTGACTAATTTTTTCACTCATTCTCTTCTTTTTTATTCAAAACATATCACATAATAAAGAAATATTATATTATTAAGATATACTAATAGACTTGGATCTCACCTAATCTTCATTAACTTTGCATTATATACTTCCTTACTACTACTGACTGATTGTCAAATAAACTTGACTTCTTGTCTCGATTGAAATGAAAAAATAGCAGAAGCGTATTTAAAAATTACTACGGTTTTGGAGCTTTAATTAAAAATATAGTGTAAAAAATATAGTAATAAATATAATTTAAGACACCCTGCCTTTGCGCCTGACTTTAAGTATTAAAATATTAAAATGATTGAAAATTTTTTTAATAACAATAAGAAAGAAACTGACACTAAAAAAATTTATAATACATTTTTATGATAATCTTGTTTTATTTTAATAGTTAAGTAACAGAATATACTAAGCTGATTGACTGCTAGATCATAACTGGATATAGCTATGATATAATATTGTATGAATATTTTAACCTGGAACCAGGGTTGTTACAGAATATGTACACATATCCAATATATTTCATGTACATTTTAAAAATAGGCTAGAGTCTGTTTTTAACGACCCTGCCTGGAACAAAGGCAGGCACATAGCCAGATTGGGTCCCTCACTGGAAAATTCATTAATTTGCTAGGGTTTTTGAGAAAAAATTCCATGTGAGGAACTTTGTGACACTTCAGGTGCATACCCAATGGTGGCCTCTTTTTGATCCCTCGGTGGCCCTTTAAATAATTAACAGGTTTTTCTTTGGAAATTTAATGTAATTTGAGTTAATTGTATTCGAGTAAGGCATCATAAGCAACTGACTGCAAGTAAAAACTTCAACATCAGCTCTGTGAATCTCAGCATTCTCACTATCAAAAAGATTCCCAATATTTTGAAAACTTTTTTCGTGTATTTATACTGCTTGTTTACTTAATTAAGAATGAAACACACCAGAATCTTCGTTTGTGTTTGTTCCTATTTATTTAATTCTCATTCAGCTTTCAGTTATCATTTACAACTCATCGCTGAAAGTTTCACATTTTGTGAAATTAAAAGTGTTTTTTTCTTCTTCATTATTTTTCTTTAACTTTTTTTCGAATAGTTTTCTTTGTGCAATAATTAACTTAAAAAGAATTAAGACAAAACGAAAAAGTTTCAAGTGTAATTAGTTCAATTTATTAAAAGTGCAATTTCTTATTATATAAAATTGTTCTTGAGCATCTTAATCTCAAGGGAGCAGTTTTCTTCTATTTTTCTGACACTATCAACTTGTTTTAATTGTGGGAATTTTATGTGAATGAAAGTCGATTAAATTAATAAGAAAAAATAAATAAAATTGTGTCTGGAAAATCCAAGCATCACAATGTCAAAGATCATCACATTATCTCTATTTTTAATACTGTTGATCATATGTGAAACACAAGGTAATGAGAGTTTTATTTTTCGTAGAAAGTTAATATATTTTTTAAGATTGTTTTGTAAGTTCAATCACTGAGGTTCACTGATTATTTATTCAAAAAGAGTTTTTATGGATTTGGTTACATTTTGTCAACATTTAATATCTTTTGAGACAAACATTAAAAGATGTCAGGCTACTAGACAGCGGTAAAAACGGTCAATTACCGCTCACAAGTGATTTTGTTTTTGTATAAAAATTAATTAACAGGTAAAAACGGCAACCAATTAGGCCAGTATACTGGTCTACAGACCGGTTGATGGTATCCTAGAAAATTAAGATCTGGGTATAACAAATCGACAGAATAAAAATAAAAAAATTTGTATGAGTGTCTCTTAGACTCCATTTTATTTTGTAGTCAAGACTATCCTGACTAAAAGTGCACAAAAATTCCCACTAGATTCAGAATTTTTTCTCTTTAAGCCAAATGTCATGCAGTACTGTAGCATAGAAAATCCTCGAACGCAAACAATTATACGAAAAATAAGTCGGAATTCCCCCAGATAACGTTTAGTATTGTCCATCAAAAAAGTAAATAAATTGAAATAAACCCAATATTTTTGGTTATCAACATTAAGTTTTGTGTGACTACCTACTCTACCCTAGGGAAGGGTCCACTCCAGGAAGTAGCTCTAGAAATCGGCCCCTTGTATAAACCATAATTAAATATGCGTGGAAGTTAAAATACAAATTATTTTGTGGCAATTTACTTATTGTGATCTCGTTTCTGTGGATCAATACTAATTAGTATTGAAACAAACTTAATTAAAATCGTCAAAATCTCTTAACAAAATATTATTCAAAATACAGAAAAACTTTTTAAAAGCTGACAAATTTTATTAATTTCATCATGGGCGACGAAAACCCTTGCTACGTCACTTACTTTAATTTAAAATATTTGAAGTTTAGGTACTATCGTAAAATTTCTTACTTCAAAAAAGAAAATTTTTTTTTTGATAATCTCTGACCCTTGAAAATAATATTTCAATTATTTACCTAAACTCACACAACAAAATAGTTAAAGTTTGTAAGATAAAACCTTTGATAGTCATTGAAAACCAAAAAGCTGTTAGATAGATTTTACAAACTAAGATCTCAAGTTTAATTAAATTTCCTTGAAAATTTATTGCTAATTCACCTCAAAATGCAAATATTACGTGCAGTATGTCAAGACAAATTTTTCAAAAATATGCAATTGTCAAATTTAATAACCGCAAAAAGAAGTCACGTCTATAAAAATCAGTGTTTACATCCAATTTTGAGTGCATGTAAATTGAACATCTACAACATTGTACTTCGCATTCTTGTATCAAAACAAATTTCATCGAATGCCATAAACTTGTTTTGAACATACAACATATGACAGATACAATAACATATTCTTCATGAATTTTTTTTATGAATGTCATAAATGTAGGTGTCCCAGGACGAATCGAACCAGATTGTGTTACGCCTGATGAAAAACCTGGTTTGTGTGTTGATGTACAATACTGTGTATCAATTATGACAGCATTACTGAATGGTGACCATCTAGCAAATACTGAGATAGCCAAATATATGCGTGAGGTGCAATGTGGCATTGAAATCAACTCTCAGAAAGTTTGTTGTCATCTCGAAAGCATAGATTTTGGCGAAGTTCCAACAGTTGTTTCGAATCCAATTGATGCTCCATTGAACAATCCCATACCGACAAATACGCCAACATTAGATTTACCACCAATACAAGAACCATCACCTCTGCCGACATACAATCAGCAACAGACAACGATTTCAGATCTTGAAAAATGCGGAAAATTGGGACAACAAGGAACACAATTGGAATGGATTGCTGAACTTTGGTATAAACAGAACAAACTAGGTAAAAATTTTTACGAATCAAAGTGTCTCGGTACGGTTATATCACTGAAGCATGTCATTGTGCCAGCACATTGTGTCGCATCACTACCTGCACATATTTCGTTGTAAGTAAAATTTTCGATAAACTTTTTTTTACATCATGCAGGGGTTATAGGAGATTATATTACATACGATGAGAGAGAAAGCTTTTTGCTGTTGCTTAGTAGCAGATGTCCTGGGCATTGAATGATGATGCAAAAATTGGTTCATTGTTTTTGTATGAATATAGCATATTTTTCTCAATTAAACAAAGTTTAGAAAAATTGTTGGTAACAATTTAGTTTGGGCTGTGACTGAGAAAATTTCATAGTTTTCGTGATTTAATAATGACATTTTGTAATTTGTAGTCAGTAGTAAATGTTCATGTAGGACATTTTCAAATTTAGTTTATTAAGTTGAGGGTTTAAGTAGTTTGGAACTGTCCACATCAAAGGCATATCCAGGGGGGTTTGGGGGTCAATATTCCCCTATTTTTTTTGAAAAACTAATACTAGTTAAATGTCATGTCATGATGTGAAAACCCCCTCTCAAAAAAACATCTTAGATACACCCCTGATCCACATCTGTGTTAAAACCTCCACGTGAAAATCATGCTATGACTAAAATACACTGTCTACAGCACATAAATCTCTTTCATAAATTACCTGTACAAACTTTTTACTACTCTATACTTTAATTCCATTACAGAGATCATCTAATAATTGAGAATGATGAATATCTCATCGGAAAAATATTCATTCATGCAAGTTACAATCAGCCAAAGTTTGCAAATGACATCGCAATAATTGAACTAGATGTAGAACTCTCACGGTCTAAAAATCCAAAAGCATCCGCTCCTCAGCAAATTACACATGCAATTTGCTTAGATAAGTCAGAAGCAAATGCTCAACAAAGCAAATCAAGCATAGCATTTATGAAAACTGAACAAGGACCGGTCCAACAAGCAAATATTGCATTTATTCCAAACAATCAGTGTAGTATGTTTTTCGATCAACAATTTACGGATTTAACTTCAAGTCAATTCTGTGCAAAAATCCGTTATAATGAAACGGACATTTCATCATTGATTGGAGCAATTATAATGACATATGATAACGTTAGACGACAATATTCATTAAAGGGATTCACATCAACGAGCGTAAGGACGGAACAATCATCTGATGAAAGCAAACCATACATTTTTACAGACGTTGAGCAGTACTTGACTTGGATAAAAGCAGCTTTAGGTGGTAGCATTCCACAGAATAATTTTATCGCCAATAAACCTCTTGAGGATGATGATGCTCTTGACACAGATGTTCTCGATAAACTAAATGAATGTCCTTTGAGTAGTGGAAAAGGCCGATGTGTTTTTGAAGAGAACTGCAAGCTATACTCAATGGAAATAGATCAAAGATCTGAGTATGAAGAATTTTTAAAAAGCCTTAAGTGCTCATTCGGAAGCAATAAATTAATTAAGGATGGAGTTTGTTGTCCCGAACAATTTATCAATACCACATCCCTTCAAGCTCCTAATTTTAATGTGAGATTTGAAGATACAAGAAGTAAACGACAAGGTACTGAGTTACTTGATATGGATCAGTGTGGTCAAGTTGATCCAACGAGACGAATTGTTGGTGGACGGTAAGCTGTTTGTTCCTTTCACAAAATACATTTTTAATGCTAAATAATAAATTTCTATTCAGGCAAGCGGATTTGAGAGAGTTCCCATGGTTTGCTCTGCTAAAGTATAAAATTGGACGTCTAGAAAAATTTACATGCGGTGGTTCATTAATCTCCTCACGTTACGTGTTGACCTGTGCACATTGTATCACACAACTACCGAGTGGATATGAGGTTGCTGGCGTCAGATTAGGTGAATACGATCTAGAAACAAATCCTGATTGTAAATTCACTGATTACGATGACGAAAGGGAATGTAATCCACCTGCCTTGGATGTTGATATAGAGTCATTGATACCGCATCCACGATACAACAATCCAAAGCACAGTAACGATATTGGATTAGTGAGGATGGCACAAAATGTTGAGTTCAAAAGAGGAGGTATGTTTATGAGAGTTGTTTTTAAATGATTGGATTTGATTTACTCTATTTTCGTGAAAGCTCATCTACAAACCATGTAAAATGTTATACAACTTTTTTTTTTAAAAAAATTCAACCATGTTATTTGCCATAAAGAATTACATGCTTTCCCTTTTTTCAATTTCACATGTGAAAATGTCGCCGTGAAACAAAAGCTTTCATTTCTATTGTCACAGAGTTTATTTTGGATTATCTTCAATCTCAATTTATATTTTCTCCCCTAACATTTTTCTCGTTTCTGTTAAAAGGCATTATTCCAATTTGTCTACCCATCAATAACGAGATGCAACAAACACTTACAAATAAATCTACGGTTGCCGGATTTGGATTTACTGAACATGGTCGTGACTCGAACGTTCTTATGAAGATTGTAGTGCCAAAGGTTCCGAGAGAAACATGTCAATCATTTCATCGTCCTTCGATTCAGCTGTCGGAAGGTCACGCGTGCTATGGCGGAGAGGGAATCATTGATAGTTGTAAAGGTTTGACAAATCACCCCTTTGTGGCTGGTCAGTTCATGTTAATTTACTGATGAAAATGTTCTTTTTACAGGCGATAGTGGATCACCATTATTGATATACTCACTCGTTAATGGAAAGTTGAAGGCAATTCAAACGGGCATAGTGGCATCAGGTCATACAGAATGTGGACGTGGCATAACTGGATATCCAGGTATTTACACCGACGTACCTACTTATATGAGTTGGATACTTGAAAATCTTACTGAAAATTAAATTAATATTATGTATCGCACGTACTTTAATTAAACATGATTCTTTTTGTATCGTGCGTATATTAAAAAATAAAAGAAAAATTCACATATACCACACAAGAGCTATGGTAATTAAAATTACCACATATTAATTAATTATTCTACTTCCATTTAAATTGGCTTTTACATCATGCACATCATGTGACGATAACGATGATGTTGCTGTATAATGTGAGCTTTTACAAATATTTTAAAATTTAATTAGAACGTGAGAAGTTTCAACCTTTGCAGCAGTTTGTTCATTCAGTTTGACTTTACAGAATCATTGATGAGTTTTCTTGGTTAAAGTTTGATACACCTGAGATCAGATTAGGTGGTAACCCACTAGTGTACCGTAAAGAATGGTTTATACACAACTGTAGCTTTATTCCCTACAAAAGCAATTATTAATCTGAGATCTAGATCACTGTGGATTAGAATATGATTGCGCTGTAATTATTATGAAAATGCTGACTTAACAGCATTCTTACACTTTTTACTCTCGAAGCTATCCGCTTTTTTCGTTTAGAAAAGAGGGAGGAAGTGAGAAAAATTTATGAAAGCTACTTCCATCAACTTTTCCTCATTTTCATTCTCAGTTATACATATTCTGTACATATATGAAATATATTCAACTCACATTTAAGCGAAAACAATGCGAAAAAAATGCTTCCTCATTCATATCCAGTCCTTACTCAACATATATTCATTGCTGACTTCTCGCAACACATGTTTATTATGCACAGATGTTGGAATGAATAAAATACACACATACAAAAAGTTTATTTTTGTCTGTAGATTCATTCATTTCACTGATATGTATGGCTGTTAGCACTGTGTCTCGCGGGTTGTATTTATTCTTCTTAATTTCATAACGGTGCGCATTTCAATTCCGGTAAGTAAACATTTGCAATCTACCTCCTTTTTGAATCATTTCCCTCTTATTTCTGCCTTATTTTACGTCGACATTAAATGTATGATATTTGATGAATGTGCGAATAATTTTCAACTGCAAAGAATATTCATATTCATATGTTGGCTCGATAAATTAGATGCTTAATAATTGTATTTTGTGCTATAATTAATATTCTGGTAATTAAAAATGTTTTTAATGTGTTAGATGAATTTGCTTTCAATTTAGTTGGTTTGATTTAAGGGAGCGTATTGTAATCTTTACTAGAAATTTTTCAGTACATGTCAGTGATTCTCAATCACACACCTACGATATAGCGAAGTTTGAGTAATACTGGAATGGGAGCTAGCTTTAGTCTTGTCAGGTTAGAGGATATTAACAAGGTTTGTTATTATTTAAGACTTTACATCAAGCTTTTCATCCATACCAAACTAAGTAAGACTTAATTAAAGAAAAAAGCAGTTCTATATAGGATATAAAAAATTTGACTTCCTTAAAGTCTTAAAATTTAATCTTCAATCCATGAATTCCAATTGTTTTTGTATCCTCATTTGCATCAAAATGAAAAGCACGGATGCGACACAAGCGGAAGTTGTTTCGAGTGCACTTTGGTTGCTATCTCAGCTCCATAACACAACATTACATTCAAACGTGACATGATGTGGTGTTAAGTGATGTAGAAGGCAAAATAGCAAACGTGAATGCTGAACCAAAATTCTGCACGCTGACATATCAACAAATTTCCTTCTGTATTCAAAAAGCATACGTTCCAATTTTTATGCACGTGAATTTTCGCTTTCTTCTTCACTGTCATTGAAATTAGAATTGTGAGTGTACATACGACGACAATTCTAGATTTGTGCTGGAAAATATGAAGAGGAAAAAATAATAGGTTTTGAGAAGGCTACAATAAGATGCTGTGAGATAAAAATGAAATTATTCAGCATCAATTTCATGCTTTCTTAGTTCAGAAGAAGAATCAACACAAATGTATCAAATTGAAGACCAATGTGACTGTCAATGGTAATGTGATTCAGCATTACAGTTGCTTGTTCTGAGAGGCTAAAGGTCATGTTAATGAAGTACGTTGAAAATGGAAAATGACGCGCATTTCGAATGGAGGTTTTATAGATTCCTAAAGACGCCAATTCCAATAAGAAGATGAATTGTGTCACGAAAAGCTCATTATAGCCTACTTGAGAAATTCTTCGAGGAGGCGGTTTAATTTTTTGCATGAACGAGGGCCAAAATCTCCAAAGCAGGAAGGATTTTTTGAGGGTCTTCTAGTGTAGCTCCTGCTTCAGCCTGACAACCCGACAAATAAAATCTTACTCATTTTATTAACTTCCTTTCCAAAAAATAATAGAAGGACTTCCTAACAAAATAAATATCACGTATATGCTGAATGAATTGTATGTATAGAATTTTTTCTCCTCCTTTTTCATTTCCATTTTTGTTTATTGTAATTTTATCATATACTTGACATTCAGAGCATTAATCAAGTCCTTGATGCTATAACATATATATCTCTGTTTAGTTTCTCCTTTTTTGTATCAGAGTGTCTATATGCAGCACATCAGAAATGGAAAATTATTATTATTTTTATTGTAGCTTAATTCACTGTATTTCCATAAAATTTCGTTATTATATTCAGCACATGCAATGAAGCTTCTGGGCTCCTCACAATTATATTATGTACATATGTGCAAACAATACACAGACATCATACGCCATACAAAAAAGAACCAACTGAAATTGAGGTTTGTTTGATTTTATGATTAACTGTGGTCAGACTAATACTGGATAATTAAGCGCATTGCGTTGGTCTTGTTTATTTTTGCTTCATTTTTCGAGGCTACCTTACTTCTCATCCTTCCTTTCAATTATTTTATGTAAACATATGAAGACTTGTGTTTTATATCCGTATTTTCATTTCATTATCAGATGGATAAAAACATTTTATGATGATAATGTTAATGGAGATGATAAAAAGATGAGCAGGTAGGCATATTAATGATTTGATGTTCTTTCGACAATAAAATTCAAAAAATATATTTTCTCAAAAAACTGTACTCAGGCAAATTGCCAGAAAAATTTCTAAGAAGGATTTTCGTGATTTTTTCTTAAAAGCCCAAGTAAATTGAAGAATTATGCATTAGTGTGGGATTTGTTTCCCTAATCCCCCCTGACTATGCGACTGTTAATATTGCTATGAGGATGTAATTGATTGTCAATATCATAATCATGAGTTGTAATTTGAGTTGTTTTTATTTGCTTACTGTAACCATGTTCCTATGAGGTGCTTAACCAAAAGTTTTCCATATGTAATGTTCTAATTCGTCCAGAAAACTATGGGGGATGTCCTCTATTTTTCTTGAAACTGTCTGGTAACCCTATATGACTCTGCTGCTAATTGTCATAATCTTTGTCGATCCATCTATAAAAAAAGCCTTCTTTTTGTTATATTATTAGAATTATTGTAGGTTCCAACATGTAATTTTACTCTTCATTTATTGTACTTCTTTTTAAATTTTAGCTTTTCATATTTTTTTTTAAAAAAATACCTAATGATGATTCCAATGGGTTTTCTAAAAAGTAAAATATTATTTTGTTTATGCTTTGTATTAAAAACCTTTTATGAGAAATTTTAATACGGTAGCAAAAGTTTTGAGTTTAATATTGTTAGCCATAATAATTTTAATATGTTGTACGAAAACTAGCTAATAATGGAAATGGATGGTAATGATGAACTTTACTACATTAATTTTGAAACCTTTCCCCACAAAATCCAAAAATGGTAAACAAATAGGAAATAGAGTTTATTAAGTTAGGAAATAGAGATAATTAAATAATTTTTAAACATTTTAAGAAGTAAAATTTTTAATTTTTGAAACTACTTTAAAACCACCCTTACATTCTTAATTGTTGTACGCAATCAATAATTTTTTTTAAAAAAAAATCTTCAAGTTCCTTTATTTTGTCACAATAAACGACATTCCAAAGCAAATAAGAGCAACAACTGCACAGACATTATAAGTCAGGTAACAATATTCGTCCAATAAATTTCCAAGTATATTTGATGACACAGTACTTCCGAATCGTCCAACAAGCATTGACACGCTCACAGCCATAGATCTAATGAGAAAATTAAAGAGTAAGGCATTATTTTACCGCAATATTAGTAAAATGATATTTTTAATAAAAATCTTTAATTTTGAATCGTTTAGTGTATTAACCTAGACATAACAACTAGAAAATTACCTTAAATATGTTGGAAAAATATCGCATGCAGCACCATTAATTAGTGTTATATTCATTCCAGCACTAATTATCGTCAAAATAAAGCTCAGAGTGATAAACATTTGATTATAGACGAATGGTAAAATAAATCCAAAAGTGCTTGATAAGATAAATGTTAAAGCTTGAAAATTTTAGAAATGAATAAGTACGCTGAAAGCTTTTTACATAATAAATGTTTACCAATTATATATTTTCTTCGTTCTCGATTCATGACGGCTGCTATGGCAACATACATACAGATATACACAGATCCAAGTATTATCATCTTTTCGTATACACTTGAGTCAACGGAATCATTGCAAATCTAATAAATATAATTAATTGTTGAAATTTAAAGTAAAATTCAAGCCTTCCCAGCTTTTAGTCTTTAATTTCTATGGGAGCTGGAAAGCCTTGGTAAAATTAATGTGCAGATATGATTTTTGGTTGTTTTGTTATCCTAACATAAAGGAAAGTTTCAATAAGGGCTCGTTCATAAATGACGTCCATCAACAAATATTTATCGATTCTTTACTAAAACTTCTCGAAATACCAGTACCAACAAGATTTTGTCTCAATTTTTGCCTTAAATACTCTAGCTCATTGTAAAATAAAAATATCCCACAAAAATCAACTCTGAATTTTTAATAAATTAAATTTTTACACAACCTCATTATTTGCTGTGATGTTCATGTCTTGATGAAACTCAAATCCCGCAACATCACAAACATGATAAACACATTCACTGCCTAGATCACAAGTCTCATCTCGATATTTCGAAAGCTTATTGAGTATGTCTGGAAGGAATAATCCTAATCCGGCAGATATGAAGAATGTACCAAATTGAAGAGCACAACATGCTATGAATGGAAGGAGGTAAGGTGGCTTGATGAGTGGTATTGTTTGATCTATCAATGATATCAGTGTTCCCTTTCTAAGAATTACAAAATTAATTAGTAACCTCAATGGCAGTTTAATTTGATATAAAATTTACAATCCTTTGTAGTCATTTACAGTTCCCACTTCATCGGTTTTCAATGCTATTATATCAAAATCTGCATGTTTTTCATTTCCTTTGTTGACTTTATGAATCCATTCAACTGCTTGATATGCTTCATTATCTCTTTTAATTGAAAGCAAATATTTTGGGCTTTCTGGGAGACGAATGCATAAAAGCCCTCCAATAATTCCAGGAACCGAATAGATTATCAAACCTAAACGCCACGGTCTAAATTCGTATCCGGAATATAGAGCAAAACGCCAATCGTATCCATTCAGTAAATGTGCAATGACTGAAAATTCAAATTATGATTTTTTTGTCCAATATGGTTCAATTATGGTTAGAACTTACGTGGAATTCCAGTATATGCTACTCCAATAAAAACACCAACCCAACTTAAGACTGCTGGTCTATATTTCTGTGTATTAAACTCCCCTAGATAGGCCCACATGACTCCAGAATATCCACCGAGGCTATAAGAAGATAATTGAAAAGGATTGTAAATTTATAATTATAACTCAAGCACTAGTGTGGGTACAATTATGCAGGTTTAAATTCAAAGTTTGGTGTACGCTATCAAATAAAATATTTTGATGTATTTTAATCTTTCATAAATGTCATATAATCTTAAAAAAATCACTAGAATCACACAGAGGAAGAAAAGCCTAGTCACTTTGTGTTTATCAAAACAGAAGATTAGAAAAATACTTAGAAGACTTACAGCTTGTTGCTGTTTCTTATCAAAATTGTCAACTCATCTGACTTGAAGGTGTGATTTTTACATCATCATGATTGATTGCGTTGTGTGTGGATTTTATTACGCATATATATTTTTCTTCCTAAAAGTAATAAAATATGTACTCACAATATACCAGTTATGAATCGGCAAGCCATAAAAATTGTAACGTTCTGAACAAAAACAGCAATGAATGTGAAAACTTTGGCAAACAGTAAAGTCCAAATTATAACAAATCGTCGACCTTTTGTGTCTCCTAAGTAGCCAAATATGTAACTTGAGAATACAATGCCTTTAAAATAAAAAGTAAAAAATATTAATGTGTGCTAGTTTTAAAATAAATATTTTGTGGTAAAGATTTATCGGGTTGTTGTGATGTTCTCAGAAATGCTCTATTTATTATTGTTTTCATTAAAAAGATGTTGTTTAAATATTTAGAATTGTCAATCAAAAGTTTCGTGACTTTTTTCTCATACAATCTTATGAAAGTATGTATATCCTTGACACTTTTCTATCACAATTCTATGAATTCCAGACTCATATTTCGTATTTTTTATTTTAGATTATATCCAGATTATATATTTCAGTAAGTTATTTTTTTTTATAAGAATCTTAAAGGATAGAAGGCACGTGACCCTTTCTGGCTACGCCCCTGTTCAACAGTATCAAATGCAGTCTATTGTCTATAAGTACGGTCAATTAAAATAGCCAATTTGCATAAATTTACATACGAAACTCATTAGATCATTTTTCTCATACTTTTTCCAATTTTTAAGAGGGGCTTGAAACAATTTTTTGCCCATTTTATCTGTTGTAAATTTCTTTATATTCTATTTTTAAATTCCTTACTTGAATAAGATAGAAAAGAATCAGATATCGATGCTTAGTGTTTTCAAAAATACTTTACCAAAAAATACCATTGACGTCAAAAGCCCTTTTGTTGTGCCAGTCAAATGTAAATCACAAATCGCTGCAGGTATGAGATTTCCAATACCCATAGTCTCAGTTATGACATCCATAAGTACGAAACCCATTGCAAATAGCACTTCAATCTGCACTTGACCAAATCCTAGGAAACAAGCGTATTTTTATCATTTTGGGCTGCTGCTGAATGTTGTTATGCAAACCTATGTCATCTAAAGCCTCCTCATATGTCACTATGCGTCCTTTCTTATTTTTTTCATTCTCTATATGAATAATATTCACTACCATTTTAATAACTACTTATTTCACTGACTTGCTGAATTTTACTAAACTACAGCCCACTTTAATTAATTGTACCGATTCGTTGGATATGTAATTATTTTATTTTTTTCCCTCAACTGATAAGATATTGGATGTTGTGATGTGAGATTTTCAGAGATAATTTAAATTTTAACTCGTTGAGTTGCTTTTTATAAATATTTTTTGTTTTCATATCCACATCGTACGCAAATATGTACTTTGATGAATTTTATTTAAATATCTTCGCGCATCTATATAATAATGATGCACGTGCTATTTATCATTATTTTATTATATTCCTTGGAGAAACGCAGTCGATAAGGAAATTTACTTATCACATTTCATTGTGCTATCTTCTTAATAAATCTAACCTGACAGCTCCGGTAATTATAAGGTGAATAAATATGCCACAAATCAAAACAGCAACAGTTGTTAAGTTGCTTTATGAACTTTTTATTTGTGATATATTTCAAATATTTGGTAAAAAATTTAATTTTGTTGCTATTTAATTGTCAACTCTAAATTTTAATAATTGGTGCTTAATTCATGGGTTTTGGGCTGTTTACAATATTTTTTTAAAACCCTGTTTCAAATTATATTTTTCCGTTTCAACGTTGCTATTTACTTTAAATCACCTTAACAACATAAATTAGATCATCTTACATGAATTATATCCATTAATGCAATCAAAGCGTGAGTTGAAAATAAACATTCAACAAATAAGAAGAACAAAATCACCCTTCGCAACCAACAAAAGTGTTTATCAAGCCGACTGTACCAATTTTGCATCAACATAAATGTATTTTTTCCTCTTTTCAAAAATGCTGATTAGACATCCGTAAAAACATCATTAAGTAAAGGAGCTGATATTGCTGGAACTGTTGATGATTTACAGCTTCGTAAGCATTCTCATCAAAGGAACCTGACTGAGAGACATGTGAACTTGAGTGTTATGAGATTCATATTAAATATTTGTTTATTTTCATGTTTAGATGCTCGATTTCTCAATTTTATCTGTAATTCCGCTGAAGGAGTAAACATGAATGATGAATCGTGATCTTTAAAAAATTAAAAGCTATTATAAGACTCATATTTTGAAAACAAAAATTGATTTTCTAGAATTTATTTAGTCTAAAGTTCCAGCATAAGGCTTCGAGATTTCTCATTTATTGACAGGAGACAAATGCCTATCCCGATAGGCGCTGAAATGGATGGCACGTGAATGACACAATAGATTTATAAATTTTTGTTAGACATTAATTTGTTTTTATTAAATAGAAGAAAATATTTTGATCAATCAGAGTCATCTCATAGCAATTGCTTTCTACGGTAAATCTAAAAATATATTATTATTATTGTTGTATTGAAACAAGTTTGCAAATCTCCAGCAAATCCCATAAGTAGTATTTAACAAATTGACTTGAATTCTTGATCTGAATAAACAAAAATCTTATTATATTTCTGAAATTTCTCCCTAGATAAATCATGTATTGCATAGCATATCTTTTTTCTATTATTATTCAGATGGCATCAGGTGCGCGGTCTAGAGTGTTTGAAGGTCAATCTCTCTACCCCCTGCGACGGAAATTTTTCTCATTTTGATTTCTTCTCCACCTTAAAAATTTCTGACTTTATTTCTGGATACTATAGTAACAACAAAAAAGAAAGTCAGCAAAATTGAGCTTGATCAGAGACAGATTTTTTAGTGCATTCTCATAAGAAAGATATTGATCTCGATCAAGATCATGCTCAGTTAACATTTTTTCTGATCTTGCTCAAATGCGTACCGTGGTCGCGTCAAAGTGAATTGGCTCATCAAGCTCAAATTATCAAGATCAGATCTAGCTCTTTGTGAGTTAGATCTTTGTATAAACAGAAATGAATTTTGGGAGAAAATCAGGCAAAATATTTTTTTTATTGTCAGTTGTATCAAATTCAAAGTGGAGATTTTCAAATTTTTTGTACGAAAAAATTTAGATTAGAATTTTTCTTGAATGTTTTTTCTTTCAAAAACCCTTGCAAATTGAAGAATTTTTTGATAAAAGTTTGAATCGACTCAAAAGCATGATCTGTTGCTCGGGTTAATTCACTTATTATCAGATTTATCACAATAAAAGCTAATCGTGTCTAATCGATTCTAGATTCCTATTTATACAAAGAAAACTAAAAGCCCTTGAAATTGATCAATTTCTTATGCACGTGTACAGTAACATACAAAACATTTTGTTAAAAATACAACATCAATTTGCTTACATGTCAATTTGCTTATTCAACATTATGTCTTGTTATTTCGTTTGACATTTCAAACTTGTTCTGTTCTTATTGAACGATTAGGAATCTACAAAATGAATTTGAAAGCAGGGAGTTACTTCCTATAAGGAAAGGAAAAATCAAATATATTTTATTTAATTTTGAATGTACGAAAGCTATCTATTATCATACGTCAATACCATAGAGATGTGTACTCATGAATAAATATGTAGAGGATGAACATGTTTATTTACTGAATATCAAATTCTTTGTGTGGTTGTATTGAAAAACAAAGTAAATCCTTTCAATTTGAGGAGAGGAATTAAATGTTACAAAGTATTAAGTATCAAGAAGAATGAAAATTGATCACAAAATATTTAAATTTTTACAATGTTTAGTCAACCTTTTTAAGAAGGATTTTAAAGAAGAAATGATTACTTTCAGTTGACCTACATCTTTAAAAATATATTAATTAGAATTTGAAGCTTAAAGACCTTCATTGAGCTTCTAGCCTTTCGGTGATATTGTTATATTGGCAATTACTGCCTGAAACTATTCATTTATCTATAATAAAGCTCTGCCTTAAATATTTATTAATTTAAATAACATTTGGCCTTATAATATACGTTCTGATCCTAGGAAACAATAATATTACCTCCTACAGAATGTATTGATGTCATGAACTTTCCTCTTCTACACATTCTATGAAAAATATAATTTAATATGCTGTTCCTGTCATGAGATTCTCATAGGAAGAAACACTTTTTTTCATCATTTTGTAAACCATTGAGCGTCATAGTAAATGAAATGTTATTGTCGCTTTCTCATACATATTTATCATAATTCACTGTTTAGTGACATGTAAATTAAGCTACAGAGTTTATAGGTAGGTGACAACGAGATAAAGTGTAAAATATTAGACAATTTCATCAGCAACGTTGTTATCGCTATTCGTTGTCTTCTCGTCTGCATGCACAATTTAAAAGGAGCAATGATGGATCAAAGTTTCGTGAACCATGCAAATTTATACACACATACATATACTTCACATCATGCTTTGCCATGCTTCACATTCCATTGAATTTTTTTTTTCATGCTGCATGTGAACAATAAAATGTGATTAATTCGATGGCAATAAACCGACTTCACCTCATGAATTCAATTTTAAAACTTAGACTTACTGATGAACTTCAAGTGCTGCATTTGTTTAAAATTATGTGACATGACATCATCTGGTGATGAATTGAACTTCATCATCATCATCATTACACAAACAAAATGCTCTGACCCAATTGAGGTCTCGAAATCCTCTCGATAAATTCTATTTTGTTCAAGCTTCTTCCTTCCTCGCAACTTCAATTTTTCATTTTTTCCTGCTTCCTTTGTGCTCAACGAAGAAGAAGAAGAAGAAAAATTCCATATAATGACAATATGAGGAAGTGAAGCCAAAATAAATTGCAAAATGCTTTATGTCATAGCAGATGTGCCATCATCGTTTGGTGCTATTTATAGGGGGGTTACCGACATTTGCCCACTGACATTTGCCCATTCTACATTTCCCCACTGACATTTGCCCACTGGTACATTTGCCCACTGGTACTTTTGCCCACTAATACATTTGCCCACTGGTATTTTTGCCCATTGGTACTTTTTCCCACTGGTACATTAGCCCACTGGTACATTTTCCCACTAGTACTTTTGCCCACTAGTACTTTTGCCCACTGGTACTTTATCCCACTGGTACATTTGCCCACTTATATATCTAAAATAAAAATATATATTTTTAAATTTGATAAAATAATTTTTTCTCAAAACTATGATTTGTTAGGATTTGTTTACTTAATTTAGTTCACTTTACTATGGGGCAAAAATTATTTTATTGCCTTATCTGAAAGGTCTTAATCTAAGGTATAAGAATCGATATAAATTTTGGACCAGAAGTCAGCAGTGCTGAATATATAACACAAAATGTGACTTGATGATGAACGCAAATGACCATCTTTAAAGCATCATAGCTTTTTACCAATTTTCTTAAACTTTTTTTTTGTTTGACAAGTAGGCTTTAATAAAATAGTCAGTTACAGTCATTTAAGGTTGTCCACAGTGTACGAAAAGTCGAAAAATGAAATAAGCTTAGTAGGCCATACTAGTTTTAGGTATACAGATCACAACCATCATAAACATTATTTATTTTTATGTTAACTTATAGATCATGACTAGATCTACAAAAGCTGCATAGCTTTTGTCAAGCTTTTGTGGTTTCATTTTTAATTTTAACCTATGAATTAAGTTTTTTGCAAGAAAATTTGATATTTTTTGATAAAAAGTGGCAGTGAAAACATGTTTTTGGATTTTCTTATAGCTTATAGCTAGTTACATGTGTAGTTTTAAAAATATGTAAAGATATTAAATTTATACTTGCTGTTTTTACAGTTTTAAGTCGTTTGAAAGTCAAAAAATACACTAAAAATAGAGGTACCTCAATACAAATCTATAACTTTTTTCATCAAAATCATCTCAGATATGACAGAATATAACAATGTCTACTGTTTTCAATCATTTTACAATAATCTGGTATGAAATATGGTTCAATTTTGGGAGTTTATAGGTTCCTAGAATTGCATCAAATTTCAATGGCTCTTATCGACTCCTATGATTTTTAATAGTGCATAAAATATTGTGTTCTTGCTTTTTTTAGATAGCTTACATAATTAGCTTTAGATTAGTATATAATATGTCGCACTTCATTGAGTTTGAGAAAAGTTATGATCAAAACACTTAAATGTAACATTTTTTGAAAAATACAAAATTTGAACAATTGAAAATTATAACAATTTTATTTCATTTTTGGCAGACTCACTCAGCCATTTAGACCAAAAAATTTTTAAGAAATTTTTTCAATTTTTGCCCCATAGTAAAGTGAACTAATTTAAGTAAACAAATCCTAACAAATCATAGTTTTGAGAAAAAATTATTTTATCAAATTTAAAAAAATATATTTTTATTTTAGATATATAAGTGGGCAAAAGTACTAGTGGGCAAAAGTACTAGTGGGAAAATGTACCAGTGGGCTAATGTACCAGTGGGAAAAAGTACCAATGGGCAAAAGTACCAGTGGGCAAATGTGTTAGTGGGCAAAAGTACCAGTGGGCAAATGTACCAGTGGGCAAATGTCAGTGGGGAAATGTAGAGTGGGCAAATGTGGGTGGCCAAATGTCCCAAACCCTTTATAGGGAACAATCGACTTAGCATGATGTGAACTTTTCTATATGAGAGAATACCATTTATTATGACAGCAGGAAACTTGATTTTCTTATCCTGAATAACCCAAAGGCAAATTTAAAGGGATACTCTTTAGTTAAGCTTTTATAACAATAGATCGACAATACAATTGATTCTTCTTTCTCCTGTCTTCCTTATCAAATGAGATTTAATGGTGAAAAGTTTTGAGGCGATTCCCCTTTTTCTGTATAAATTATGATCCCATATATTCATATTAATTCCTTTATTTTAAAATCTTGTTATATAGAAAGTTTACAGGCATTTATATTTAACATGATTGTGGGCAAGTTCTGATTGAAATTTGTTGCATTACAAAGAAATATTTTTCTTCTTACTTTTATTTATAGATTCTCAAAAATTGACGTCATTTAAAATCCTACTTACATTTATAAACTCTTAATTGATGTCTTTAATGCTTAATTTTTACAATCTGTTTGAAAAACGAGAAAAAATATCGAATTCGACTCAATAAATAATGATGTTTGAGATGACAAAAGGAAGGAAATGTGTCATTTTATCAGGAATGTCATTTACCTTTTTAACATCGAAAGTGAACCGCCTCTTTGATATTTATAAAGGGTTGTATGTTTGAGACATCCCATCATATTTTCTTTTCATTCTTCAGCTTTTTTTATTATCATGCTGACGACCTGGAAATAACATTTTGATACTGATTGAAAATATGGCAAAAAGGAAGGGGTCATAAACGATGTCCTACTTTTTGTAACAATTTTATGCAAAAAAAAATTTTTTTTTGAATATTTTGTAACAAAGCAGTAGGCAAAATTTAGATCAGCTGATCTAGAAAATTTTTTATGTACCTCATTTATGAATGACCCCGAATGAAAAGAAAAGAATGTAAATTCAATATCGTTTCTTCTGTAAGCATGCCGGTTGCTCGGAGATTATACGAGCGATGTTAAAATTAGATTAATTTGATTGAAATCATTTGAGATCATCAACACATGATTTTGTGATATGTAGGTGTAAAATAAATCTAAAATAATGAGCATATAAACATACGAATTTTTTGATGTTTAACGCAGAATTCATTCAATAAATTTAATTGGCAAGAATAGAGTTTTAGGAAAGCTTATAAAAAACTTATACAACAGTATTATACAAAGTAAAATATAGGAATTTGTTTCTAATTATTGAAAAGCTTTTATCTACTCTCATTGCAGTAGAGTTTTTGTAACAAAAATTTCTCCCTTAAAAAATAGTAATTAACTTACATAAACTTTCTCATTGTAGATTTTATTAAAATCGTTTTAATTTTAAAATTTAGAGAGGATATAAGCCGATTAAATTTCACAAAACTCTCTTTACAGTTGTGTTGTCTCTATTTAATGCAACTCGATATAGACGTAAACTACATTGCAATAGAAGAAGAGCTACGGAAAGTAGATATATGCCATAAAAAGGAAGAAGTATCAACAAGAACATTGCAGAAAGCGATTCAAGTTGTCGGTTAGCAGAGAATAATGTATTGAAGAGCTCAAGATTTATGATCACGCTATAAAACCACATATTTATTTACATAGCATTGTTTCGTATACACAAGAGCATGATGATGTCGTTCTATTTTCAATAAGGAGATTCTCACATAGCCAAAGTCAAATAATCCACATAATAAAAAATTATTCACCATTACAGGCATCAAGGTAGATGTGTCTCAGAAAATCCGATAAGCAAATACAACCGATTTTTCGTAGATTTTTATTGTTGGATGTTTTGGGACTTAAGTTTGTATTCTGTCAGTCTATTTGAATAGGGCATTCAATAGTTGAAAAATTTTCTATGAACTTACCTTTCTTTTGTGCTTTCCGTGTTAGTAATTGCTTAATTTTAATCAATTTTTTTAACCCTCCCCCTCATAGCTTCCTAAAAACCATTAGTTGTTGAGATCAATGAAATCCATAGTTGCGCGTTAAATATGCGTTTCGGGGATATTGGTAGTCTTAGCGACTGACAAGGAAACAACTTAAGCTCTCATACTTCCACATAAATTAGGACGTAATGTTACAATGACCTTCTACGGTTAGAATTTCTAAGTATCCAAAGAGTATGGATATTTCGTCGCTAAAAATCATAAAAAAAATGTTCTGAAGCCTATTTTTTGCATTTTTGAGTAAACATATGCTTCTCAAATACCAAACGTTTCAAAAAGCAGTAAAAGTAAACCCTACAAAAATTCTTCACGAAGAAAAAGCAAATGCGTTTAAGCAGTCCATCATCAAAAAGTGTGACTTTCCAATTCACTGTTTATGTATTGTTTGCTGTTTATTCTTTCCTTTTTGTCATCATCATCATCATGATCAGAATGACTGTCATATCTATAAATTCCTTTAGCTCTAAGTATATATCATTTGAGTATAATGCAATAGCAATATATGTATATCGTGTGGGCGTTCGGTGAAGTGTATATAAAAAAGTGAGGTTGGAATGGGAGATAAAATCATTCAACATAAATAGGATATAAGCTTTACCAGCTATGGGTAATTGTGGTTCATTATTTTTACATCATTAAATGAATTTATTCATATCAAGTCATTTGTTTGCTTTATGGAATGCTCCTCAAGTAATAGCAATGCTATTCTATCTGCTTCATGTTTATGCTTCCATTTTTATGTATTTTCATTCATTTCCCTTTTTCCATCTCTTTCGCGCTTAACTTTTTGTAATGCTCATTCGCTTACTTTCCTCACTCATTGCCTTATTTATTAAGATGATGTTATTTACTCAAGTAAAAGTAACTTTGTCTCTCATTCACTTACTCGTTCACAATCTCATCGCTTTTGTATGTTACTGCTTATTTCATTTATTTTACTGCCAGGCACAAAAAAACATAAATTAAATTTAAAAGAAAAAAGTTTTTCTTTTCGTTTTGCTTGCTCTCTCCCGTGATGCTATACTTTTCGCTGTTGTATTTACCTATAATAAATATAAGAGAAATATGCAGATATACACACGAGATTTAGTATAATTTTTTCTCTCCTCGACAAGTCTTAAATGTACAAACGAAAGTGAGAAGAGAGAAAAAAAATTTAAATTAAAAACTGAAATGTAAAAATTCTTTTATAAACTTTTGTGTTTTTAGATCCAGAATTCGGTATTTATTCAGCAAATTACTTTTTATTGCTCTGTTGGTTTTTATTTAAATACATTTGTTTTCTTTACGATGAATGAGAAATGAACTAAAAAGGTAATGATGCTTCATACCGTATTTTTGGAAATGTAGATTGTTCATTTGGTGGGCGTTGGGGACATTAATATAATTTTGAGAAATATTATATAATTTGGTACAATATGGATAGGCTGACTAGATGTTTTCATTAATAATAACAATTAAGGACAGCTCTAGGAGTGGGAGTGCTTTGATGTTGCTATGATGGTTGTCAGGTAGTAAAAATGAGATTTTATTAAAAAAACTCAAAAATAGAAGACATCGAAAAGAAATAAGAATCTTAAGAAAAGTCAAGTCGATGACCAGTCTAAATAAGAATAGATTGTTTTTCATTTACGACAACATTTTTAATGACAAACAGACAAACAGACAGAATGAGTCAATAAAAAGCGTGTAAAATAGAATTCACGGAATACTTGTTGGATAATTTAGGACTTAGAACATCTATCAATTGAAGTAGATGATTTAACATTTTTCTACTTTGTGAATGGACATGCACTATTAATCTTGAATTTTAGTATTTTTTTTTAAAATTTGAGTATTAAATTAAATAAATTTTAAATAGCTCAATTTATTTAGGAATTTGTAAAAAAAAGTTTTTGAAATTCTAGTGTGATCAGGTTCAAATTCTTTAACAGTTTACTGACTTGAAGTTAAAGATTTTCGTTATAATCTTCGTGAGTGTTTTGACGTGAAGCGTTCGAAAAAGTAAACTGAGATAAATGCCTGAAATGCTTTCTCGCAAAATCTTGTGTTCCTCAACGTTTTTATCGTCAATCAACTGCAACAGAAGTTTACTGCAGTAAGTTTGTTTTAATGTAAAAGCAGCTTCCGAGAAATTTGTTCTGAAAGCTGAAAAATAATTTTTAAAAGCAACATAACCTTTAATATTCAGTTACAGTAGCTTTTCATGTTAATTTGTGTAATTAATATTTGACTATGTTTGCTAGTATAATTCAGTTTGTAATTTTAAATTTTAATTATGATTCTAAGAATTTTTAAATGCTCAATTTCCCTTGCACGTCAAATTCCGACTAATTGGTAACATTTCTCTTTTAACAATACCAAAATTGCGTTGTATTTAGGGTGCACGTACACATATTTTTTATTCCCACAAAAGCACATGTGATTAAAACAAAAGTATGTCAAACAAAGTCAAGAAAAAGAAGGAAATCTTTTTAAGAACTTTGTCGTAAAGGAAAATTTAATTTATTTTAAGTAAGCGAATTAAGGAGAAATAAAAAGGCAATTAGAAATCTTCACAGGTGTGTGATTTAAAATGACATGTCAGCTTATGAATTGAAGCTCATAAAATTCTCAACCTGTCATATAAAAAATAAATTCATCTTTCACTTCTTATTCTTTTTTCCAACAATATCTAATTAAAAAGTTTTCATTACTTTTTTTTCCATATATCATAAACGTATGAGATGAGTTTGTGTAGACGACGGATGCGGAATGAACAGGTAGAAAACATATTCTTGCAATTCTTGAAAATTACAAAAGAGATAAAGTATGAAGAAGCCTGGATTCGTTGAATACTTTCAACGCATTTAGGAAAACCTTGAAATGGAATTAAATTGAGGTAAGCCTTATACGAACAACGAAAAGAGATGACTTGGATCTTCTCGAATTGTAATGAATAGAAAGTTATTTTTAGGAATGTAAGATGATAAAAAAAATAAATCTTTTTCAAACATGATTTTTTAAAGCTCACTTACTTGTAGTTTCTAATTTTAGCAGTTTAATTGATGGTTTATGAAAGTAATGTAAAAGCAGAATTGGCATACTTGTTAAGGTGGTTATAACAATACCTATTTCGATCTCAGGAGCTGATCGCTGGGTTTGTATGAATTCTTTGCCAGGGGCATATCCAGGGGAGTTTTTAGGGTCAAAAAGCTCTCTTTTATTTTTTTTTTGAAAAACCAATACTAACACATGTCCCATGAAATAAAAAAAATCATGATTCAAAAACCCCTCTCAGAAAAGTCTTGGATACGCCCTGTTCGTTGACGGTGTCCAAAAATTGGAAACGTTAGAAAGTTTTCTATCTTAATTGAAAAATGATGGAATCACTCTGAAAAAAATTTCAACATTTTAAAGTTTTAAGTACTACCTACATATCAGTCACAAAATCATTTTAATTTATTGCTAATTGATATTTTAAAATTTCTCGGTACGATAAAATTAATGAGCTTTTGACAATTTCAATGATTTATAATTTTTATATTTAATGATGAGTACATCAATTAATTATTATAATTCACAAACAGATATAAGACCCAATAATGACTAATACTATATTATTAATTTTATAAATGTTCCTGCAAAATTCATTTCATAAATCACAAAGTGAGTAAATGTACTGAAAAATCAGCTTAATTATTCCTCGAAATCCTTTAATTCATGAACAATGAGAACACAAAGTGAGTTTGATAACATGCACAAATGCATAAAACAAAGCCACTCTTACCACTTTTTTTCATTCATTTCAAATGGAAATTGCATTACCACAGATTCAAAACAACTTTTATGTCATTCATTCTTCCATCTACAACCACTAACAGCACCAAAACTGAGTGAAAAGAAGAATCCTTTTTGATGTTTTGTTTTGCTTCTCTCCGCAACGAGACACTTTTAAATGAAAAAGTTTTGTCTTCTAATTTTCTTAAGATATGGCAAGAACATCATCATCTTTATATTGCCGGTGAATGTGTCTGTCTGTGTGTGACTGAAAACTTTATCATATCATTGTTACCATGCTTTTTTCATTTTGTCTCAACCTATCAAATTAGCAATATATGTGAAAAAGGTTGCATTATAGACACACAGTTAGAAATACATAGATATAAACATAGAATTGAAAGATGTTTTAAAAATCTGTTGCATGAAGCATTCATGATATATAAAAAGAAAAACGAAAATTTATTGGAAAAATTTTATTGGAAGGTTTATTTCCAATCGAAACATAATGCGGTAATGAAGCATTCAGCATGCAACATTGAAAATTAAAACATTCAACAATGAATGCTGAAAAAAAATCTTTTCCTTTCTCCCTTTTCCAGTCAATACTTTAGGAAATTTTCCCACAAGTAGACGGTCTCGCGAAGTGAACGGATGGTACGATATTACGCGCGCAACAATAAAATTTGTAAAAAAATTTCTCTGTCTAGTTCAAGTGAGCAAGTTACAAAAAATAAAATTAAAATAGATTTTAAAAAGCTACGAGAAGTAGAAAAAGGCCTCGAACTGTGCGCGATAATTTCAATGTAAATTAATTGGATTAATTTTTCACCTCATTTGGAACCGAAATAAATGAAAAAAAAATATTCAACTCGTTTTGTTGAATTTAATCGTAAACGAGAGAAAATATCTCAGTATAATTATGTGATGGATGCGGAATTTTAATTTCAACTAATTTAAAATCTTTACGCAGCACGTACAATAGGGAAAATAAAATGAAAATATAGAAGCTTAAAATGATTTTAAAGTGAAGTGAGGAAAAGTTTATTAAATTTATGCGCAACGTGAAAATTGTTGCTACATCTTTCTTATTTTTCCTCTTTCCTGTTGAGGAGCCAAAAGGAAAGAAAATAAAGGAAAATCGAATAAAAATGTAAATTTTTTTTACACCAGTTCAATTTTTATTCCTCGAAGCTTGAAAGCTTCCCGTGTGTATGTGTGAATCAAGAAGAGTAACAACCAAAAAAAAATTTGAATAGAAATTATTACGTTTTCGAGAAGAAAATAAAATAATGGAGAATGTGTAAAAAAGGAGCACATGAAGGCAATGAAAGGAAAAATGTGATGTGAATTTTTTTCTCATGACTGTTTAAAGGAATGTGAATTGTGAATTGTATACCTTACATATTTACATAGCACATGCATGCTTACAGAAAAATGTTCTCAATTTTCTCGGATTAAATTTCGTTCAGTTTGAAGATTAAGGAAAAAGATAAATCAATAAAAATACATGGATACATATTTAATGTACGCAAAAATTTAAATAAAAGTGAAAAGTTTCATGTGTTTTTTTTCTGTGGTACTCGACTTTAAAAAAAGGTAACAAAATTTTTCTCATTTTCTAAAATTAAATTTTTAATAAATGAAAATTTTTTCTGTGCCATATACGTACGTACGTAAACACAGGAGAAATTACGATATAGGAGCACAAAAAAGTTTTTCTTACCTTTCTCTCGTAAAGATAAATATATTGCCATTGATATATCTAAGGATGCTAGTTGCTTGTGTACAAAAGGCAAGGCACCCATTTAAAGTTTCTTTCTTGCTTTTATTTTCCTCTTCATTCATTCATTCATTTTGTTGGGTGTAAAAAGAAAAATAAATAGCTTAAGGGATGCTTAAAGAAATAAATTTGTCAGAACCGCCTTGAAGAATGAAGGAAAAATTGTTGTTTTGTTATTGCGAAACATGTAAAAAGAAAATTTAGCTTTAAATAAATTTATTCTCTCGATGTGATGTACACGTTTTGAGATTTTCAAGGCAATCTTTTGAAAATTGATTTTTCATACTTAATGATTTGGGAAAAAGTAAAAGTTTATAAAAGGGATTATTTTATTAAATTTCGATACAGTATATCTCAAGGACACAGTCAAGGATAGGAGCACCAAAATACTACTTAGAAGTGGAAGTCCGGAATATAAAAAAATCTTCTCAAGAAAAATATGATGATAATGATTTTTAGACGTTGCTTAAATTCCCTTATTTACGGAATTTGCTATTTTGGAGTCAATAAAGTATAGAAATAATTTTTAAAAAATATTAGTTTTTCCCGGTCCGGGCCCCCAGTCCAGAAATCAGAAACTCATACAAAAAAAATTTCCTAAGGAAATATGAAAAATTATTACGCATTATTTGCTAATATGATAGTACTAATATGATTAAATTAAAGATAAGTTGTTAACAACAAAAAAAATTTCGGCCTCTGGCTTTCTGGCTTCGCCACTGCCTCCCCGACTGTAGCTACGCTGGAAACATCAGTAGTGCTTTTAATTTATTGACGTTCGATTAAATACTTGAGATTTTTTAATTTTATTGACGATAAAAATCTTTAATTTATTAACTAAACCCACTGTAATCTAGATTTTTTAAAGGTAGAAATTTTATTTTAAACACATTTCAAAGTATTTTACTATCGCACTCGGGATTAATCTCAAAAAGTCCCAGAAAATTCTTAAAAAATAAAATTCCAAGACTTCCTGACATGTTAACTCAAAAATTTAATACTGATTTTATATGATGAGATATCATGTGCAGAAGACTTAAAACAGTTTTTGACCAAAAAATTTATTTTTTGTGTTAATACTAGCACTTTGCATTAGTTTCATGGTTGTAATTTCGTAATTGTAATTTTGAACAATATGTTTTAATAATATAAACATTGAATTTTACAATAATCCAATTTTGTTCTATTTAAATCTAATGAATGCCATAATAATTATTCT
This sequence comes from Chironomus tentans, assembly GCA_963573255.1. Lineage (NCBI taxonomy): Eukaryota > Metazoa > Arthropoda > Insecta > Diptera > Chironomidae > Chironomus > Chironomus tentans. The sequence goes on along the minus strand of OY754303.1, from coordinate 28,870,201 downwards.
ATGTTATGATTGAGAAATCGATGTTTGGTGAAAATTGAATTAACATCCTCAAAAGACTGTAATTATGTAGCCTAGCGACGCGAACAAAGAGACCTTTTATGAAAACATTTTAATGAGATAAAGTTTACTTACCCATGTGCTTCTTAATTATTAAAGCACAAATTTGTGTTGTAGTCTAATTGTTGGAATTACATGATTATTATTTCATTAATTATTATTGAAATGCATGTAATCCAAATGTTCATGCATGTTCATTACATAAATCTTGTGGTTATGAAATGTATCAAGAATTCGCAATAATGGAAATTTTCAGTAATGGATGAATTAAATAAATGTAATTACAAGACATTTAACCTGTAAAATCTTATTTGACATCCCAAAGTTCCAAAATGAACAGATTTTGTACCTTTATATAAGCCGCAAACATATAAAACAACAAATTTTAGTGCCTTCATAACGATCATACCCAAATGAAACCGTAAAGGTAGCCAATTGCCTTTCATTATGTGCCAACGTCTTGACTATGAAAACTTTGTATTGTTTGAGAAAATTGTCACAACTAGTTCATAAAATAAATAATGGGTCAACAGTTCATAAAGTTGTTGTCGAAGATTTATGTATTAATGAAAAATTTATAGTAGTTCCGTTGTTGACTCTTAATGAAGGCAAATGCCTTAAATCGATAAGTTTTACATAAGAAAACTTATGAATAGAAGTTTATAATAAGTATTGTAAACATAAAACATAAGAATCTAGGGTCATATTTTAAAATATTTAAATAACTTTCCCTTTGACCTCAAACCTTTTTGAGAAATGTAAATAATATACTAATAAATTATTCAGTAAGCGAGTTAGCAACAAGTTGGTTTTAAGAAAATTTAATTTATAAAGAAATTTGCTTGTTGTTACAGATGCTGCTTTAGATGAAGATGCTAATTAATATCAATATTATAAATCCAATTGAATTTGTTGTCTATTTGAAAAATATAAACTTAATTAGTCAAAATTCATAAAATTTTCTAATTATTGAAGTTGATCTCAAACCTACCTGATTGAATTCTCAAATGGCATTGTAAATCTTATCGCATATCTTGGGTTGCCAATTTTTGTGGTAAAATACATTCCTGATTGAAAATTTGAATCAAATCCACACAACAACCACATCTTTAGCTTAAGCCAGGTGTGAACACTTAGGGATATATTTCCAAGTACACCTAAATTTGAATGGATACTTAACTAGTATCCAATCTGGGAGTTAAGACATAAAAGTTTTCTTGTTGATTTTTGGAGAAAAAAATAATTTTCGAGAAGAAAGCTTAAATTTTTAAAAAATTTAATTTAGGATATCACATTTTAATATTTCATAAATATTCCTTCAGTGGTTTGTGAATATTTTGCTTTAAGCTGTAATAAAGCGTTCATTGCTGTTAAGTTTCCGTTTTCTACCTTAACAGTATGTGGGTTGAGACTTCTCAATCAAAAATTACACTCGTGCGATTTTTGTTGATTTTCTTGCTAAAAATATCCTTCCTAAAAATTTCAAACATCTCGAGGATATTAAAGCAAAGAGATATCTAAAGCACTGAGAATTTCCTGTTCACAAATTCCGATAAAATTTGTTTTCATTTTCTAATTTTCTATTTTTTGGAATTTAGATTATTATTTTAATTTTAAAAGACATTTTCAAATATTTTGCATAAACCAAAATATTTATCCAAAATAAATTCTTAATACTTTCAATGATGTCAGAAATTTTAAAATAATATTGGAATGAAGGCATTAATTTTTTAAAAAAGTTTTTTCATACAATCGAATCAATGTGCATTGAGAGGAAATTCCACATCTTTATCTTCCTTAAGCCGATGATGATCCAAATATTTTCATTCTTACAAATTGATTGATTCTATTTTATCGACAGAGATCTTGAAGAATAATGCATGATGTCTATAAAATTGATGAATCATTTAGAAAGTAGTAAAAAATGACGAAGCTTTTGAGTTTGAAAAATAAAAGCAAAGAAATAAAGAGAACGAGCCAAATAGTAAGGAGCGTGTAGAACTGAAAAAAAAAATTTCCGCCTCGTTGCCCTTCATTGTGAAACACAATTGATATAGACATAACATCTATAACATACACAGCATATCGTGAAATCCGAACATAAATTGTTATTGGTCATTTTGCCGCTACTGCTGCTTCTTTAGCCGTCTTTATTTTTATTCTTATCTTCTTTTATGTGAAAAGGGCGTCAGTCTATCGTGTATAGTTAGATACATATATAATATTGGGATTCATTCGAATAGAATCATCATCATATTATGATGATAGAAGAGATGATATATGAGATATGATATAACAATATTATCGACTAAGTTCGATGTTACAAAATTATGGAATTATGCAACGAAAATCAAATAATTCATTATTAGCTTGGTCAGGGTATGCCGATAGGGAAATTGAATGGTATCTTTGAGAATATCAATTTTATCGTAGATCTTAAGGCATTATCTTATGTTAGAATGCTTAAAGTTTGTTCAAGTTCTCATGGCACGTGGCATCAACTGGATTTGTTGAATCTCAATGTCAAGGCAAACATTTCTAGAGCCCAGGCGACTATACATAATATTAGGTTCGAAAAATGCGAAAAAATCACTGCAATCGATGATCAGTCGGATATTCTATGGGTTGCTAAAAAAGCTCCTATTTTTTAAAAAAAAAATTAACCATGTCAGAATAGTGGTGCTTACGTATGTCCTTAATAATAACTAAGCCTTTTTCCTCCTTCCCTCCTATGCCGTTGTTCATAAGTAAAAGTTGTAAGTCCGTGGTGGACTTTTCTGGTGGTAAATTTTTCTTCGAATTACCTGAAATATTTTAATAAAATGCTATTGACAATCATCATAAATGAAAATGTCTGAGGGGGTCTGAGGTTTGATAAATCGGTACTTTCTAGTCTTATAAAAAATCCAACAAATTTGTCAGAATTTTTTCTACCGAATATTACTTCTACTCGTATTATTATTTTTATCTCTTCCATTCACACAACTTCATAAATAAATCATTCAAACGTCACATCAACTTTATCAATTTCGCTCAACTTATCCCTTTTCACAATAAATCGATTTCAAATTGAAAAGAAGAATATTCCTTCCAGAAGGATACTCTAATATGTTTTTTTTTTTCAATTTTTCGATATTATTGTACGATTGGACTTCAAGACCTCACTACACAATAAATTAAAAACTTTTATTCTTTCTTGCTTTCTTCCCTCAAAGGGATTATTCAAGTTGGATTTGAACTTTTTTTTGTGATATATTGAGAGCAATACGAAAAGGCAAGAAACGAAGAGAAAAAAAAATCATTTATAAAACTTTTCTTTCAGGTCGTTGAGAAGATTGAAATGAATTGAAGGAATGATGATGAAGAAAAGAAAAGAAAAAAAGTCAAAAAGTTCAAAATGAAAGAAAAAATTTTTTGGGGAAAATTGAAATTAAAAAAAGAAAAAAGTCCGTTAGGAAAAAAATCTTTTTAATGGATATAATAAAGCTCATAGGTATTGTAGGATTATCGTAAACAGTTTAGTTCAGATGTTTTGTAAAGTTTTTCAGGAAATTTGTACATTAGTTGATAGAAAAGATAGATTTATTAGAAAACTATTTGCTCTTGTAGGTTAGACTCTGTAAATTTCACTTATTATGATGCTACATGGTCAAAGGGGAGCTTTGGGGACCCAGTTTCCTTAACAAAAATTAGGGCTGCAATATTGATTAAAATTTATCAAAAAAGATTGTGCCTGTGTGAAGTACGCCGGTCCAAGTTTGAATTTCGAGCTGAAATTTTTCCTGTTTATCGACACTTTTGCGACACTTTTCGACAACTATTTAGTTTTTTTCGACACCCCATAGATTTGGAGATATAGAGGGGTCAATTTTGGGGTAAAAGACCGGCGTACTTCACGTTTTCTGCCGGGCTAATTTCTTAAAACTAACTTTTATAAACATGTTATATATCAAAATTATAGTACTTTTTGCGACAATTTTCGACACACAAACAGTTTTTGGAACTGACCATTCCTTGTTGAGTTATGGCATGTCAAAGTTCTGGTTGTGGACCAAAAAACTACTTTTGCTATAATTGTCCATTTGTAATAAAATTTATATGAAAACACATCTACTTTTCGTGACTAATCTGAATCTGTAAAAAATTTTCAGCAATTATCTGGTGCCAAGTTATGGCTAGTCAAATGACCTGTCAGGTAGCTAAGATCCATTTGGAAGATTTTTTCTCGACATTTCTCGACAAATTTAATTCTAATACTTTTTATCACTTTTCTATAGTAAATTTGTCTCATAGATCCAAATCTGAAAAAAAAATTCATTTTTACATTCGTGTGCTGAGTTATGGCTGGTCTAGTGACCTGCAAGGCAACCAAAGTCCATTCAGAATTTTTTTTTCTCGATAAAAAATTAGAATGTGAATAAAATTTTAAAATTTCTGATTTATTTTGAATTTTATCTTTTTGACTTCAAATGAATCCATAGTTTTTTACAATTCGATAAAATACGATATTTAAAAAAATGTTAAAATTTTAAATTTAGAAATAATATGAAATTTGAGATTTTTATTATTGTTTATTTCAAATCTTTGAGATTTCTTCTAAATAAATAAGATGTTTAGTTCTTTGATTACGCATAGCGTGTAAGTTTGTTAAAATATGATTTATTGGGAAATGGAAAGTCTCATGAAAGGTTTGAGGTCCTAACTATTTTTTAATCAGGAAAAACTCAAGAGAATCCGAACAGAAATATAATTTTTAGAAAGTTCACATACCTCACCCCCTTTGCCTTGTTATTTAAGGAATTATCCCTCAAAACTATTCAATCATATCCATGTGAAACCATTCATCTGCAAAAACTTTCACACTTGATATATTGTTATAAATGAATGATTAATTATGATGTCCTAAGCAGAGTTGGCATGCAGGTGGCTTTCATCGGCGAAAGCCCGCCGAATACCACCTTCCGCAGGTGTCCCTTCCTGCAGGTGGGCACCTTCCGCAGGTGTCCCTTCCTGCAGGTGGCGACCTTCCGCAGGTGGCCCTTCCTGCAGGTGGCCACCTTCCGCAGGTGGCCCTTCCTGCAGGAGGCCACCTTCCGCAGGTGTCCCTTCCTGCAGGTGGCCACCTTCCGCAGGTGGCCCTTCCTGCAGGTGGTCACCGGCAGAAGGTGGCCATCGGCGGAAGATGGTCCCTGCGGAAGGTGGTCAGCGGCGGGCTTTCGCCGATTTCGGCATACTTATTGAAAATTTTAAGGTCCGAAAGTAACTTAGATCCTACTGGATCTTGAATATTAGGTCTAGAAATGACTTTGATTCTACTGGATCTTTTTGTAGGTCTGTTAGTGACTTAGACCTTGCTGGATCTTAGTAATTTGAGCCTAAACGTGACTTGTATCCTACTGGATCTTACATTCTGGGTCTGTGAGTTATTTTGATTTGGATCTTATATTGTGGGTCTATTAGTGATTTAGACTTTACTGGATCTTTGAAATTTGAGCTTAAACATGACTTGTATCCTACTGGAGTTTATATTGAAAGTGACTTATTAGACCAGACGAAAGTTTTATCCTAAAGGATCTTGTAACTAAGGCCAGAAGTTGACCTGTATTCTTCTGGATCCTTGTGTTTGGAGCCCTGAATCTTTGAATTTATTTGTTTTCGACAGTAAATCAGGGAAAAACTGAAATTATTTTTATTGTGCTGCATACACATAATGAAAATTATATTCCTTAATACACTGTACTCAAAATTCAAAAATTCATAATACAGTGTGAAAAAACTACCAAAAAAGTGATTTCTTTACTTCCCTGAACTACACTGTAAAAGGCAAAAGCAGCAAATTTTCGTAATTAGTCATTTGCCAATGAGGCATTATCATTAACTTTGGAAAGTTTAACTTTTTAAAAAGCAATATAAAGGCTTATAAAGGTAAAGACATTTTTTTCTGCCTTGGCGAAGGCAGATTTAAAGGCAAAGACAGATCTTTGCTAAGCCAGATTTTGTTTAAAAAAATCATTATTTTTGTGCCGTAACTAGAAATGAAATTTTAAAAGAAAAAATTGAGTTAACGTTTTCAAAATTCTTAATTTTTCCAAAAAGAGTTAGAAATTTGTCTTTCCAAAGACACAATCTTAAATTTTTGTCTTTGCAGTGCCTTCGACAAATTTTTTTAAGGTTTTACATTGCCTCTAAAAGATTTGACTTTTCTAAAGTCAAAGGAAAGAAATCAGCACTAATAATTGCTGTGTAAAAATTGTTAAAGTCAGAATTTTTCACTTTTTACCTCATGCATTGTGCAGAAAAAATAGTAAGTGAAATTCCCAAAGGCTCTAAAACACTTTTTAAATAAGTATTATTTATTTTTCTATATTTTTAAATGTTGAAGTTAAACAATTTTTCAGGGACCATCTTTCGCCGATGACCACCTTCCGCCTTCCGCCGATGGCCACCTGCGGGAAGGGCCATCGGCGGCCTGTGGCCACCTGCAGGAAGGGCCCTCGGCGGCCTGTGGCCACCTGCAGGAAGGGACACCTGCGGAAGGTGGCCACCTGCAGGAAGGGACACCTGCGGAAGGTGGCCACCTGCAGGAAGGGTCACCTGCGGAAGGTGGCCACCTGCAGGAAGGGCCATCTGCGGAAGGTGGCCACCTGCAGGAAGGGACGCCTGCCGCAGGTGGCCGGGTAAACGGCAAAACCGGGCTTTTGCCAACTCTGGTCCTAAGGGTGATTTAAATGTAGCTGTGGGATTTTACCGTACTTTTTCACACCAATGAACGTGTGAAATTATGGTGAGGAGATTTCTCATTTTCTGATTTTAATTCATTCACAAACTTTCGATGAGCAGCCTTAGTAAACAATTCTGACTAAGTCTTGAGGGATTTGGTTGTGTTTTTAGAATCATTAAAGACTTCTTTTTTTAAATTGAGAAATTTGTTTAATGAGAATTGGCTGTTTTTCTGATAAAAAGTTTTAAAGATTCAAAATACCATGGAGATAAGATTTCTAAAATTTTAAACATATTTTTTTAAATATTTTAAGTATTGACAGGGTATTGATTATTATATTGGATTGAAAATTTTAAAAAAACACGTTTTTCAAGGTTTTGGAACTAAAGATGATGCTTAGTGTAAAAAGTTTATATACAGAAAAATGCAACCTTGCGAGGGCAAACTTTTAGCATCATTAGAATTTTGTTAAAGATAGAAGTCTTAATACCGTAGTAAAAAAATGTGTTTTGACCGAAACTAAATAACTTACACGCTTTTGCGTGGAAGTTAATATTCCCGACAACTAAAAGATATTCGTCGATGTAATCTAAAAATATTAAACGCTTCTTAGACAAATAAAACCTAGTGGGTTTAACCCATTACCCAGCGCTGGCCAGCGGCTGAATTTTTCGAGAGTAGGATTTCAAAAAAATTTTTATGAAGGGGGGGATTTTCGAGATTTTTTCTTTAAAACCCTAGCCAAATTAAAGAATTTTTTTCCCAAAGTAGAGGGGAGATTTATCCCCCAAATCTCCCCCTTGTTACGCGCCTGATAATAGTCAGTTAGAATCCATAATTCGATCATTGTACAATAAAAACTGCATGTAGAACATCTTTATATTTTAAAAATTGTATAAACTCTGCGAAAAACCTTTTAAATACTCAACAATCCAATTATCTCCAACAGTCAATCTTTCATTGAAATCATTCACCTCCCATCCCAAGAAAATTCTCCTTCCAAAAACACTTAATTCATCTAATGATTTATCCAGCATAAATCTCAACCACAGGCACTGTATTTACTTTTGAATTCAAACAGCAGACATCAAAAGTTTGTAAAAGCACTTCGCAATTCACACGTGGAGTTAATGAAGCGTACCACCATGATGATGGTGAGAAATAAAGAATTCCGCTATAAAATATCACTCGAATAAAAAGATAATGTAAAGAAAATTCTTTTTTCTCTCCCTATTGTGTACGAATACGTCTACAATACATCAAACTTTCTTTCAGTCGAAAAAAAGCAATCAAAAAAAAAACTTTTCTTCAAGAAAGAATTTCATTCTGATTAAAAAAGAGACTGAGTAGGAAAGAAAGAAAAATAAAAATAGAAAAGAAGGCAGAAAAAAATGCCAAAGAAAAATGTTCTCGAATTAGATTAAAAAGCACACTCAACGTTGAGGTAATGTTGGTTAGACAAAAACATTTTCCACATTACTGAAAATCATTTAAATCTAATTAGGATGTAGAAAATGAGAGAAAAAGATGAGAGTGATTTTCGGTTTGAAATTAAGTTTTACGCTCGAGAAGCTTTCAATGATGAATTTACAGTTTTTCCATTTGACTTATTAACTTAAATGAGAATGGGATGGAAATGCTGAAATAAACTTGTAATGGAAAAAACACACTAAAATTAAGAAGAAAATTAAAACTGATGGAAAAAAGGGGGAAATGGAGAATGAATAGAAATAAAATGCCTGACATAAAACTTTTGCTATTTTTATTTCATTAAGCGCTCATTGTTTGATACCAAATGTTTTATTTTATTTTCATTTGCTTTGACATGGTAATATGAAGTTGTTGCTCCAATTTTATTTTATTAACAAAACTTTATCATGCTGAGTTATATTGAATTTAGGGACTCTGTATCACATTTAGACGTGAAGTTTATTTGCTGTGGTTGGTATTAAAATCATGTGATGTAAAGTTTTGGGAAGAAGTTTTTGTTTCAATGCATGCATGCAGGAGAGTCTATGGAATTTTTTTTAAGGTATCTTTTGAACTGTGAGTTGCATAACGAGATAAAATACTAGAAATACAAGGAAAGCATCCCTTGAGTTTAAAGTGCACAAATTTTAACAATCTTTGAATTTGTTTTGTATCCACAACCATAACGTATGCGAATGTGCTAAAGATGCTAGTGAAACAAGTTCAATTAAGGCGCAATGTGTAAACTTTGATGACTTTATGAAGATTCCCCTTCACTCTATCACCAAATTCGTTTTGCTTCTTACGACAAACTTGTTTGACCAGTTTTATTGTGAATCACATGCTTAGGTCTCTTAATATGCCTCTTAATAGTCCATAATTCCAAAGCTTGATTTTCTGTGACATTTGCTCAAATTTTTGGTATATAAATTTTTTGAATTACCTACTTATTTTTGGTTAATTTCATTCAGAATTGAGGATATCTCCCTTAATTACTCGATGCCTGGTCATAATCAATGTGATATTTAAAACTATTGAAATAAATCTGATTATTCGAATCATTTACAGAAAAAGCTTAATTAGTCAAATAGCCTTAGAAGCCAATAGAACTCGAAATTAAATTCTTCAAATTAAATATTCATTAGAAAAGTTTTCGTGTCTTGACATCTTGAAGTAAATGCAGGGGGAAAACCACATGGTGGAAAAAAGTTATTTTCCACCAAAAATTTTTTTTCCACCAACCACATTTTGTACAATAATTTTGAGTCCTTAAATATTGGTTGGTGGAAACGGTGTCAGGATATCTTATATTATGGTTCTGCTCAAGATAGGACCAAAAGTTTGAGCCTAGATGTTTTCTAAAAAAATTCCACCAGGCCCGGTGGAAATTTTTTCCACCAAGTGGTTTTCCCCCTGAGTAAATGTTTATAACATGAGTAAAAGTTTGCAAAAACTTGCTTCATTGCTGATGTTCACAAATCTTTCCTTAAATCTGCGAAACTAATAAAAAGGAACGAAACGTGGGAAGCCCCATTTGATACAAATTAAGAACGAAGGATAAATTAATGAATGAATGAATTCAGGATTGTGGTTGTGTGAGGGAAAAACTTATTTACCAAAACTTTGTACAAATTTGACAATGAATTTGATGTGGGAAAGGAAACTTTCCCTACAGATGAATTTTCCTTCTACACCGTCTGTGCTTTTACCTTCCTTGTGTTATGGAAAATTATTATCAAATTAAATTTCCTCATGGAAATTTGTTCTCTCCTCATATGTTCAATTCACACAACATGATGGTGCTATGTTTACATTTAGGTGCAAAAAAATATTTATATATCAGCTTATTAAATAGGTTTGTGTGCTCAAACACACTCATGATTTAATTAAAACTCGTTAAAAGCCTTATTTAATGATATAGCTATTTTCAATCAAAATTATGCATGTGTTGAGTAAGCATATGTATGGCGTGAAATTATGTAATATGGAAGCAATATATATTTTTGGGGTTTTAATTATTTTTACATAGACATTCTATGATGATACTTGTCAATGTTGGTGACCTTGTATAGTTAACGAAAAAACTTTAATTTTCAAACTTCAGTCACACAGTTTTTGGGAATTTTGGGAATTACTAAAAATTGAAACATTTTATAATAAATGGATCTGAAATATGGCGTAGCAAGAGAATTTAAAAATTTGAATTTATTAAATTTAAAGCCATGTATCAATGGTGTATATAAATAATCTGCAGCTTTCAATATAAATACCTAAACATACTAATTTGCTATTTTCAAGCAGAATTGTTTACAAAATATTCTGTAAATACGAAAAACAAATTGAAATACAATGAGCTTGAATTTCTTCCAAATTAAAAATAATTATCTGAGTTCGAATAAAAAAGGAAAACGAGCACAGTTTATGACATACTTTTGATCCCACGAGAATTTCATATTTTGAAAACATTTAAAAGTAAAATTTAATTTTAATTGATAACAAATTGATCTTCTTGAGAATGAAAACATCAAGATCGCCGAAAGATGACATTTCATGAATTATGGAGTACTTTGTTAAAAACATCACTTATGATAGCAATAATTACTTATTTCTAATAAAATATTCGAATCTTGCTACGATTTTATCCGAAACTTTTCATTTAGATCATTATATTAGGTAACACCTGGGTCAAATCGTCTTCAACGACAAAAAGCATAAACAAACAAAAATCTCATCTGGATGTGCATTGCATCATAAATAAACAATAAATTTTCATTTAAAATCTACAATTAACTTATAGCTGTTGCTAGATCTCTTAAAAATGTATTGAAATACTGAAAATAAAAAATTTTCATATAATTGGTTCTTTGAAATCTATGGGAGATATTAAAAAAATTGATTTCATACAAAAATTAATGAGTTGATAAGACTTTTTTAAAATAATTATCTAGATAAACTTTACTAGTTATTAGTAACCCCTGTAGTAACCTTAATTCCCGAGATTACTTATTTATACGTACCACCCAATAAATTCTTTTTGAAAAAAATTAATTGCTTTCTAAATTTTGTTAACATGCTGAGAAGTGCTAATTAAAATTGAAAGTAGGTGTCTGAAATTAATTAATTATTCTTTCATTAATTTCAAAGCTCAAATATTATAATAAACACTTAATAATGATTTATGAGAATAAAAAGGGTATAGACAGGGAATGGGTTGTGGGTTAACCTTCCCACTTAACGGAAAATTTTCTTTAATTCACTTGATGTTTATTGCAAAAAAAAACTTTAAACTCCCTGCCCCCAAAAATTTTCTTTTTATACTGAAAACAATTTGAACCCACACTCAAAATATTTCTGACTAAGTCATTAGTAACTGAATTATATTTAGTGCCATAAAACATAATTTGATTGATTTGAAACTAATTTTGTAAATTTTTTAATCCTAAATTTAGTTATTGCTGAAATAAAATAAGCAATCACAAGATTCTCTTTAAGACAATATATAGCACAAAATTCATAGAAATCAAATATTAATTCGACAACACCAGTCGCGTAGCCAGGGGGGATTAGGGGTCAAATCCCCCTTTTAATGGAAAAATTTCTTCCTTTTGCTAGGGTTTTTGAAAAAAAAATACCAAAAATCTCCCCTCCCCTAAATTTCTTCCATACAAAAATTTTGAAAATCCCACCTCGAAAAATTCCTGGCTACGCCGCTGGACAACACTAAGCAGTCTAAACTACATAAAAGTTTGTCATAAGCTCAACGAAAAGAAAATTCTTGACAATTAAAATCGTCTTGAATTGGCAATAACACAATAATTACGTCAGATATCTTTGACTTCATAATGAACGTTGATATTGAAGAAATTAAGGAGAAACTTTTTCTGTGCTCTGAAAAAATAAATAAAAAGTTTTCATTTATGCAGTTTATTTATTTTGTATCGCGAGTTTTTTTGTCGTATTTTTTCATGCAATTAATTTGTAAAATTCTTCTTTATTTCGCTGTAAATGCAAAAAGCAAATTTGCACAACTTATAAGCATTGTAATGCTATATAGCGATTTATTACACACAAAGTAGCTTTAAATATTTAACTCATTTCCATTCATTTTTTATTTTTTTACAGACAAACTTCATCACAACCGAGTTGAATCAGTTGCATGAGCAACACAAAGTAAATAAAAGGAATTGAGACTGAATTAAAATTCAGAATAAACAGAGCAACGAGAGAGAAAAGAAGGAGGAAGAGGAGAAAAAATAGCTCAGCAGAGGATATCTCCAATTCACACCATCGCTATTGTATTGTGCTAGTTTTATGGTTAGACTAACAAGTGTAAAAGAACGGAATGAAAATTTAAATAAAGAAATTTTTTCTTTCATAATATTGTGTGCATACGATGCTCTCGCTCCGTGAATGTAAAAAGCATGAAGCAAAAAGAAAAGCAGAAAAAATTATATCTGCAGTGATATGAAATAAAAAGGCAGGAAGAAAGTTATAATACAATCGTGATATGACGACGAAACTTGAATGTTTTTCTGGAATTCCTTTTGCATTTCACACAATCACTCGTTGCTGAATAAAAGGACGACAGCATTAAGTACACTTTGAGCATCATTTTAAAATGAATAATTAATCTCAACTAAAGTAAAAGCGTGAAGTGAGAGGAAAAAGAAAAAAAAGTCTTGCACTCCTAAATGTACGTAATATAAAGTGTTGATGGTAACTTTTGCAAAGAGTTTTATGACATTTCTGAGTGGTACTTTTATGTAAAGAAACACGAGGATATAAATTTACCTTTTTAATATTACCAAAAGTGTGTGTGTGTGTGGGCGAAGTAAAACAAAACAAAAAATAATACAACAGAGACAGTGTGAGAGCATAAAGCCAACCATCACAAAATATGCTACGAAAATGTGCGTTTATAATGTGCTAATAGGTAAGTTACTTATTTTTCTTTCTCCCAGCACGACCATCAAAAAAACTTTGTTTTTCATAATAAGAAGCTTTCACGTTCCACACGATGTCTACTTCTTCTTATTTGAAGAATATGAGGGGTTAACTTCCACGCATATTCGTAGGAGTTGTTTTGACATTTTTATTTTTAATATATAGTAGTAAGGGCTCCGATCAAAAACACTACATAAAAAATAAAATTTGACTTTACAGAGCTGTGTGTTCTATTTTCATTGTGTATGTGCTCATCAGCCCTCAAAGTTCAAACTTAGGCCTACATTTTAAACCAGAATACGGAATTTTTATGATATTTCTGACTGTATCTTTTTAAAGGTCGAATGTGAAGCTTTTTTTTTCCAGTACACAAGATTCAAAAAGGTGATAAGTTTAGAAAGCTACTTATCAAATTAATTCAAGTCTTTGTTTAAAATGTCCTCTATTTCTGAAAATTAGCTATTCTACACTAGATAAAGTGTAGACAGGAGGAGGGGGGGGGGGTTGTTAGTATATGTACCAATACGTAAACGTTGAGCCCTCGCGTAAAAATACTTAAAGCCAAGTTTTTCATGGAAAATTTAAAAATTTGAAATTTTCTTTTGAAAACTTGACTATTACTTGTCCAGATATAATAACTTCAGTAGTTTACAAAAATGTTAATTAAGGTTTAAGCCTATTAAAAAGTACACAGTTTTTGAAATTTAAAGGTTTTTTGAACGTATTGGTACATAAATATTGGCTATGCCAATGACTCCATATTATGACTTTACTTCCAAAAAAAAATGTCGATCCAAAAATTTTGCTCAAAAAGGGACAATAAGGTAGAATAAATTTACCTACAATTGACCACGGAAATTTCTAAAAAAAATTTAAAGTATGGAAGTCTTTTTCTCTCTTCCATTAATACCCATTTTTAAGCAGTAAAACTTTCTGCTTTGTCCAAGTTTTTTGCTTATCTTGACAACCATGGAAAGGACCAACAACAACAATAAGATTTTTCTTTTATTTTCTTTTGAAATCCTTTTTAATATTTTATGAATTTTTCTATGTCCCTTTTTCACCACTTAACTCACATAAATTGTTGTCCATTTTTGACAAGCTGTAGCTGAATAAAGGAACAATAATGATCTTGGACATTTCTCGTAAGATATCAAATTACCTATGAGATGCTACAAAATGACGGAAAAGCTTGAATTTTTTATGAGTTTGAATGTGAGAACACTTGATACTTTTTATATTATTTGTGTTCATATCTATAAACCATTAGCGATGTTAACTGCTTTATTTTTAACACACATTCAGTCATTTGATATTTTATTGATTACGATGTAAAAGGAAATTTGCTTTGCCTTTATAGCAATAAGTGGCAAAGATTCTGCATATTATGGTGTGTGTACGTTCATGGACTCTTTATGAGGCACATAACATTCTTTTTACTCACTTCCTTGAACAAGAAATAGGGGAAGGAAATTTTCTGTGTAAATATTTACATTCTTCATACCATGGCATATTCATGCACACATTTTACGATGAGATCTAGCACATTTTCAAGGTTTATATTTCTATCAGCTTTATGCAAACGAATTTGTAGAGGCAATATTTACATTGACAGCTGTCAGTTGAGCATAAAAATATTGTGGGCTTATGCTTAACGGATGGATCTAACATTCACGAATATTACTTCATTTACTGAATATCTTTTTTCGGGGGGTTTTCTCATTTAGAAAAATAAGTTCACTTAAAAAAAGCAAATCGATTAAGTTTTCCAAAAGGACTGAAAACTCAATACTCGCAAAACATCTGAGGCTCATCAATATTCCAAAATTTAATGTCTATAAACATTTACGATCCCAGTTTGGTTGAAAGTATCTGTAATATTTAATTTAACACCCTTAGGAAGTTTCAGTCCAGAGTTGATATCTGTTATTTGACTGGAAGCTGGGCAGGACATAATATTTTACGGTTGTACAGGCTAGAGCTTGAATTCGACTCAGATTTTGTCTGGTTCTAGCAGTATCTGTGACAAATTTCTAGACAACGCCTTTAGTTGATTAAAAAAGTCAGAGGTATTTGGATAACAACCCTGATTTACCCTTAAAAACTCCATTTCACTCAGCTTATTTCCACATTTAATGTAAGATATTTCAATGAAATTTTTCTGAGAAAATTTTATCACATTAAAAGAATTTTTTTCTTAATTCCATGTGAAGAAAATGAAGAAAGAAAAAGTACTTAAAACATTTTTTTTTCAAAAAGAAGAAAAGTCTTTAAGTTCTTTCTTAAATTTCCAAAAAAGGGCGTGAAGGGAGTAGAAAAGGAAAATTCTTCATCAGCAGATTATGGATAAACAAACCTTTTAATTTATGCTTATCATCAGTATGGTGATGAAAATTTTATGCCTATATTGAGTTAATGTTTATCTTTCTTCACATCTTAATATGCTTATATCCACATAACATTACTTATTTTCTTGTCTTCGACATACGTGTTACAGTTTATGTCGTATGCAGGGACTTTACAGGGTTGGAAATGACTCATTGTAGCAAAAGGGGGTGTACTGGATGATTTGAATTAATTGATTTATGTAAAGACCTTCAACCTCGCTCTAACCTGTATTCAACCACATGCTAACATGTCACATGTGACAACAAATGAATGTATAAAAATAGGAAATTGAGAAGAAAGTGAGATGGATATAGAGAGCTTAATAAATTAATGGAAAAATATTCAATTAAATTTATGATGACATGAAAATCGATTAAATTGATCGAAGCATGTAGGCTGTTTTCTTCCATCCGCACATAATCTCTATTCTATCATCGTTCATAAATTTATTTGCTATGTCAACCTATACCTATACTATAACTTAGCACAACATATTAAGTCGTGTATACACATCCATGTGCCATTTTTATGCAATAAATGTCAAAAAAATTGAATCATAAATTTTGTTATTTCAAAATTACGCATATTTTTCACTCAAATCGTGATGGTAATAAAAAGATGTGAAATAGATGCGGCAGCTATTTGAGTCATTTGGAAAATGTTCCTTCTTCGTTCACGACTATGTCTCGCTGGCATACATAGTGATACATAAAAAAGAAAATGGTAAGAAAAAGAAATTTTCTACATACAAATACATCTAGACATTCATAAATTGTTCACCCTTTACCTCCTTCTACCCCCAACATCATTCTATGCTACTCAACGCAATAATATTTTATGAATTCAAACATTCTATCGCTATCGTTTTCTATCTATCTACTACAACATTCCATTCGATTGTGAATTATTTGAAGGGAAAATTTCTCGGATGATGAGTAACAAAGTTAAAGGAAGAGAAAACAATACAATTGCCTTCTACTTCTTCAGTTTAAATGTCGTTCATGAATATTTTATTGACAATAAGAAGCATAAAACAATGAAATAGGCTTACTTCTGTATATATTTTTGTGTACGGATATCTACATTTACACTGGGATATAGATATAGTTTCTACATTCTCAAGTAACGCAGGATGTAAATGATGAAGGAGGAGGAGAAACGGAAAAAATGGATGAATGTGATATAATTCACTATAGAGATGTAGGAGCCAATTTCTTCATATAGCTTCTCCGAAAGAAATTGCTAAATTAAATAAAAATGTTACATACCAGGTGGGTGTCGACAGAAATTTATCCAGGGAAGTTTTCATTTTTTTATCGCATTTTGGTTTTGGAAAAAAGCCTATGTCCATCTGTCCATGCGTCCGTTCATCACAGAAACTACCCTATACAGGAACAACCATAAAGACTTCGTCTTAGTGCCAAAATTTAACCGAAAAAGTGACTTTCTTAAGACGGGATTTTTACGGTCCTGGCCACATCGAGGACCTCTTTGAAAAAACTTAACGTGGAAAAAACTTCCCTTAACTGCTTTCGCTCACCCTAGCTACTAAATTTTCATGTTGACAAAAGAGTAAATTCATTTTACATTGAAAGGCTTATCAATCATTTATTGAACATATTGCACACGTGAAGGTTGTATGAAAAGAGCCTTGTTTGTTGAATTTGTATGTTAAAGCTACATGATATTTCATAAATTTTTTTGTATTTTGAAAATCAATAAAGATAATAAATATAAATCAATAAATTCTCAGATGTTGAAGCTTTAATTTTCTTACAATTTAAGGTGGTGAAAATTTAATAAATTAAATGATTATTTACCGATTTATTCAATTTATTATTCTACTTTGGTTGAAAATATTTCCGATGATTATTAAGGAAATCTTCCGTTGCTACAGAAATAAGCTAGTCATTCATTCAATCAAGAATATTTGAGTATAGACTTAATGTCTTCTTGATGTTAGTTTTCTTACTCCGTATTTTACATTTTATTTGATTTCGCTAAAAATATCTCAGCTTCACCTTGATAAAATATGTTTTCTTTTTTTACAAATTTTTCGAGAGAAATTTCAATCAGACTTCTCCATGGCATCATGACAATGTAGAATTTTTTTTTCTCATGCTTCTCATTAAATCTCAAAATAAATATCTGAAAATAATATTATTATCTTAAAGGAACGTCTCGTAAAAAAGGCTTAAATGATCTTATTTATAGCAATTTATAGTAAAACTTGAGTAAATCGAGGTTATTTGCCTCCAAGCTATAAAAACCCAGAAAAGAATCGAAAGTAGAAAGTTAGAAAATAATTGCCAAATTTAAAAAAACGTTAGTCATTTTTCTTTATCGGGTTTTATTATTACCAAAACGATCAAATTGCGCTAAAAAGGTTAAAAATCCCACTTAGAGTCGGATTTATTTTCACGTGTGCTTTCTAGATAGCTTTTCATTAATCTTTCCAAATTGCTTCTTAAATTCATTCAGAAAAATATCAAAAGGTGTTCATACATAGCAACATAGATGCTACGTTATCAATTTTTAAGCATAATGATACACAAACAACTGCTAATGAGTCCTTATGAATATTGATTAATTTTATGATCGATTAATTTTCCTTATTTAAGCTTTATCAAAAGAAATAACCTGAATCTCTTTATGAATATTCAATTACTTCCGTAATGAATACTTCGGAGTTGTTTTGGAAAGCATTTTTGTCATAAATTATTAAGATTTTATTATTGAATGATAATGATGACGATATCATGAATTTTGTAGCATAGGATACAGGGGCGTAGCCACAAATTTTTCGATAAGGGATTTTCAAAGTTCTTGTATGGAAGAAATTTAGAGGAGGATTTATAGGATTTTTTCATAAAAACTGTAGCAAATTGGCGAAAGTTTTCCGGCCAGAGGGGATTATTACCATGATCCCCCCCTTCCCTCCTAGTTCCGCGCCTGATATTATCTTTTGTCAATATAATCGTTTCTCATTTTTTTCCTCGAAATATTGCTTATTGCTGTTGTTTTGATGGAACATTTTATAAATAGCTTTCTTGTACTTTTCGGAATATACTTCATATTTTATCGTATATATGCAATAAATACCCGTTTGGGGGTTCATCCAAACAACATAAATATCCGCATGTAAAATTAAACGATTTATTGTGTAAATAATCGTAATGTGACCTAAATTGATTATTGATTGCTGCTTGTATCGTTGATTAAATACGATTGATGAAATTGTGTTTCTGTCAGATGAAAATAGGATGAAATTTTGTATCAAGATGTAATGGATTAAGGTTATGCTTTAAAATTAATTGAATTTTGAATATTTGTAGAAAAACCAAAGCTGTCACAGCTGGATTAATATCAAAAAATCCCAGAATATCCCAAGACTTCTTAGCAGAGACGTATTCAGGAGAGAATGGGGGTTGGTTGTCAACCCCCCCCCCCCCTAGGATTTTTTTTCAATTTGCTAAGGTTCATTAAGAAAAAAATCCCAAAACCTTCTATACCAAAAATTTCAACCCCCCTCGAGTGTTAACATCTTGAGAAAAACCATCCTTAGGGCTACAGGAAAAAAAATTAAATTCATAATTGATTTACAAACCTTAAATTCAAAAGCATCATATTAAGCTTTACATTAAAAAAAATATACAAAATACATTCATAGTCCCAACATTTTAGTAAATCATTCAAAGTCTTTGATATCTAAAAAATTACCAGACCCATGAAAATTTTAGCAGCACGTGTATCATAATAGATGAGGGAATCTAAGAATATCTTTGTACAATCTATATACGTTCATTCCATGAAAAGAGGACAAACAAAAACCTCATTTGTTTAATCTTCCATTGGGTAATTTGCGACCTTTTCATTCTTTCTTTCTTGCTCACAGTGTCGAACAATTTATGAAACATTTACTGTAATAAAGAAGAAGAAGAGGAAGAAAAACCAGTGGATATTAAGAGAAAAAGAAGAATGTAAGGGAATAATTCAACACTTGTAAGAAAATGTTCTGTCAAAGCTTTTAAATAATTACACAAAGAGCATCGTTAGCTTCGTGTATATCGAAAGAATGTTCATACATTAAAAATAAGCACAGAGGAATACATAGGAAAGAAAATGTAAAGAAAAACAGAATTGACGACAAGAGAGAAAAGAAATGAAAATAAATAGACAACTTTATGTAAATAAAAAAGGGAAGGAGACAAAAGCATACACTGTGGAGATGATGCCTACGATAATTTCCATTCTTGCCTTTTTACTAAAAATCTTTTCATTCTTTTACTTCCTTGCTTCATCTTCTTGTTTTATGTGACATTCATCCGCATTACTTCTCACACAAGCTTCATCTTCATGATATTTCAACAATTTTTTTCCTTTCTTTTCGTTCCTTTTTATTTTCTTAGTTTTTCGACATTTAAATGAGATATAAGAGAATAGAGGGAAATACTGGTTTGAGTATGATTCATACATGATCTGGCAGTGCGCATTTTTTGCACTCTTGAAGTTCATAAGAAATTAAGTAAGAGAGTAGATTGGGACAATGCAAAGATTTTGATTTTTCGTTGACTTTAATTTATTTTAAAATTTTAGTACATTTCAGGGTCACTTGTGTTGAGCAAAACATCTTAGCGTTTGATATATTTTTGGAGCTATAGCTTTCGATTCTT
Organism: Chironomus tentans; assembly: GCA_963573255.1. Lineage (NCBI taxonomy): Eukaryota > Metazoa > Arthropoda > Insecta > Diptera > Chironomidae > Chironomus > Chironomus tentans. Next base: position 28,849,948 of record OY754303.1, on the reverse strand, counting down.
TCGTCAAAGAATAACCCATTTGTTCTGACAATTGTCGTTTCGACCATATATCCTATATATTTAAGATGGATATTTAATTTTCCTGAAAATACGGATACCTAGAGGGGTTCTTACCCAGAGAGGACCCAGGAGGTGTCTGGATTTTTAAACTCAGTATAAATGGAATCCATTCAAATTGACTACACCTAATTAACTATGAATCACACAAAACTTTGAAAAAATTTGGTACAAGTTTCTTGAAAAAAGAGTTTGAATACTCCAGATCCCACCTCTGGGTACGCCCATGATACGAATAATAAAGGACAGGCTTGAAAAATACGAGACTGTTCATTGAAAAACCACGAAAGCTTTTCCATTATTGTTTGATTATTACTTTTTTCTTGTCAATCTAAATGTGAACTTTATTTCCAGATCTAATCTGGATCGAAGTAGTTTGATTACTTTTTTCAATAATATTCCATCCACGAGTCATAGAATAAATATAACGATTGACAGACTAAATGCAGAAAGTTGTCAAAATCTTTTCCTATCAAAAAAATACGCAAAAAGGCAAGAAGAAAAAATTATTTTCTCCTCACAAAAAGAAAGTTTCTTATGCTCCATATCGTAAAGAAAATAAAAGAAGAAAGTGAATAAAAATTCCTCATACGCGGCAAATGTAACCCTCATATGCCATATTGACTCAACATATACGTATCCACACATGTATAAAAAGATATGCTTTAATGACCGATGTAGGGAGACATTCAGACCAAAACTTTTTTGTCGACTCGATTGAAGATGGGAAAAAGATGGGTGAGTGTATGACTATGTGTGTGGGAAATGGATAAAGATTTTTGTCTCGTTGTCATTCCAACTACTTTCAGCAACTTTTTCTACCGTACTCTTTCCTCTTTCTATTGCCCAATAAAAATGAATTTTCTTCATCATATTTATGCTTAGATTCTCATCTCCCAAAACTGGAAATTTTTCTTTTCTTTTGCTTTATCATCTTCATTTTCAAGTACTTTTCTGTTTTCATTTCTCATTTCTTCTTCTTTTTTATAACATTTCTTCTCCTTGCTGCCTTAATTGCTTAGAAAAATTGTTTCCAAAATTGCCAGTTTTTGTTGGTCCGAGAGACATATTTAATTATTATAGGCTTCTGTATGGTGGCCATATGATACTTGATGAAATGTACTTAACAAGATTATGATGATTGGCATCATTTTGGCATCACATATAAATGTGAATATTTGAGCATTAATGTGATAGATAATTTTGCAAAAGTTTTATGGCAACTTTTTGAGAAAAAAAAAACTTTTTTTACAAAACGAAGAATTCAATAACTTTTGTTTCTAAGCTGTCAAATTGTGGATAAGTATGTAATTTTTTATAAGGAAACATTAAAAGCTGACTCATTAATTATAATAATAATGGTAGATTATTCGGAATTAAGTTCGTTTAAAAATTTTAAGTAGAGATATAAAAAAATATATTCTAATGCAATTTAAGTTAGGCTCAATGGACTCATGGCTCTCCCGTTACACAATTTGTTTGGAATTTATCAAAAATCCTAACCTCCTCCTATTAGAGTGTTAAATAATATCGAATCATTCATAAGTTGTATAATCAGTTGCTAGTATAAGTATCATAGTTAAGAGCCATTCGGATGTTAGGTAACACTTCTGACGAGGAAAACAAACTTCTGTTAATTACTTAAATTTGCAATACAAATGTTGTTTTGTGAAGAATAAAGTAAACACTTTGGCTTATATGACACTAGGCATCGAGACAACTCCTTATTATGTTCTATCCATTACTTTCCTAACAGTGCCATTAAACATAAAATGACATAAGATACTCCTCACTTATAAGTGTTAAATTTATATGAAAACATTGAGGGACAATGTTGACTACTGTTAATGACGAGCAACATGAGTGGCAAATGGAAAGTGACAGAGAAATGTTATTACTTTTTGCCACAGGCAATTGAAAATTCTGGTTCCATAAAAGGTGTTTGAACTCATTACTTTTGACATTTTGTCATTTGGGATTTCGTAATTATGAGCAAATAATTTTCCTAGTGCCAAAAGCTGTCAAAAACAGAAGGTAACCAATCACTTCCGTAAAATATTTAATAAATGTTGTCAAATCAATCAAAAATGTCCACAGATTACCTTAGAAAATTCAACCGACAAGTTATTGAGCAATAAATCAAACATTAATCCCAAACACTCAATTACATCACAGACTATGTCAAATTTTGGTTGCTCGGGTCAAAAGGACATAAAGAATGAGCAAAAAAGTTTTATTATCAAATAACCCCGTGGAAAGGAAGAAATTTTTTTTGAAACGATGATAAAGCAATTGACATAACTTTATCATTCACGAATGTATTCGCCTGCCTTTACATTCTCTTTTCTTATTCTTTTATTTTCAACGCAAAAAGAAAAAAAAAATTGAATTGAAAAAGTTTTTCGCCTCTCTTCACTTCTGCCTTACATTTTAATATTTAAGAAGGAAACTTTTTGAAATTTTCTTGGAACGAAAAGTATGAAGAAAATAAATTTTTTTGTTGTAAAGAGGATTTACAGTTTATGAGGAATTATCAATTTATATTTTGTAGTCATTCCATTAAGACTGCTTCATTTAAATTCTTTTACTGTTGTAGGTGGATGCTATAGGAAAAGTTTCTAAGGAATTGATAAAAATACAAGATTGGATTGTCGTCAATTTGAAATTTCAATTAGAAAAAGATTTTCGAGATTTTTCACAAATTAAGTTTTTTTTGTATAATATTAAAGCGGTTTAAGTTTTGTGATTATGACAAAAATAAGATATACTAAATAAATGCTATTTAAATTCAGGGGTTTTAATTTTAAACAAAATTTGAAATTTAGATCTAAGTACTCTCGAGATGTAACGGTTTTCCTTATTTTAGTACATTGAAGTTTTTATAAAAATGCTAATTTATGCACTTTCTGTTTGTTTTTCATGCTATTAAGATGTCAGTTCCAAAACTTTAAACTATAAACTTGCAGTAGATCGATTGTATTGCAAGAAACTCTGTTTGGAAAAGCTAAAAATTTTCAAGCCAAATTTTCAAAATTTTAAACAAAGGCAGGAATATTTGAATTTTGAGCTTTTTGTTGAAAGCTCTTTTAACAGAATTTTGCTTTCGAGAGTACTTAGATTGAAATAATTTTAAACTTTGTTTTTTTTTTAAATTTTTTCAATTAATTTTTGAAAAATATAATTCCATATAATTTTATTAACAATTATATTCTAAATTCTTTAAAACCATTAATATTTAAATTAATTTCATCAATTAACAACTAATTAAAAGAATTGATTAGGTTTTTATTTCCTCTAATTTATTTTGCAATATTCTACCAGTCGTATGTCCCTTGGGTTTAGCATTTTGCATTGTTATTAATATTTTATGGAGCCATCCTGTCTTTTGTAATTATTCATTCGAACTTTTGCGTCCCTTTTACCTTTTCTCTCTTCTTCTTAAATCATTAATTTACGGCTACATTTTTTTTCGCGGAAGTAAAATTAAAATGATAGTACAATGAAAAATTTGTGTTGTGTTTCTGACAGAAATTCTACCTTTATTTATATTTGTAATAAGACCCTGAAATGAACTTCTGCTGTTTGCTTAAAGAACATCTGACACTTTTTGGCAGGCGCAACTTTCCAGCTTATTAAAAATGAATTTGTAATAAAAAGCTTGGGAACCTAATACCCGTTACATATTTTATAAATTGTAATTTAAATATCAATTCATTTCTTAGAACTCGCAATTAATTTGTAATTTCAATTTTTCCTGTTTTTTTTTGTGCGTATGGGAGGAACACGTGCGGAAATTTTAAAATTCTAAATTTTCAATTTGAGTTGTAAATTTATTTTTGAAAAAATTAAATTGAATATTTTAAATCAATGAATAAATATTGTTATAATAACAATATACCCTTCAAGTTCATTGATATTTACTGAGATATTTCAGGGGCTAAATTTTTGAATCGAATTTTTTGGAAACTATGTAAATATATTTGATATCGAAAGGGGGTGTCTGGGCATCTAACGACCACCGTACCACGAAAATTCAGTGTATAGATAAATTCTTAAATGAACCTTAGTTCCTATAATTATCAATAATTGTTTGTATTTATCAAGATATATTTAAATTGGTATCAATCAAGACAAGATTTGTTATATTCCGATAACTTCAAATTTCAACAATGTAAATTGTCATTTGTGATCAATCTCAAATTTCAAATCAATTACGTATAAAAACCAAAACAATCTCAAAGTAAAATAAAGATAAATACCACAAATGGAAATAATTCATCATCTTAGGAATGAAAAACATATTAAAACATCAATTTGTGCATGAAAAATTTATGCTATTCAAATTTCCCTCCTAATTTGAATAATTTCATGTATAAGTCATGGTTGAAGTATCAGAGCAAATTATTAAAACCTGAAAATTTGATTCAGTCCCGCATTGAATTCATATTGAAAGTCAAATATTTAAGACTGCCTGGCTGCATTCAATATTAAAAGTAATTGAAAACTTTTTTACTTTTCTTAAGCATTATTTTCTTGAGGGACTTGAGTCCGTTTAGTTTGACTTGCTCCTTTCGACTCGCAATTTTTTCTTACTGTTGAACAATTTTCAGAATATTTTAAGCAATTTTAAGAATAAATGCTGCTTTAGCTTTAATTTTGATCATCAATTCTAAAGGGTTGTTCAATTATGACGTCTAGAAATGTGAGAAAATCAGAGATTTTCAGAAATCAGACGTGTAAAAATACAGAAATTGATCACGTTGTAAAAATACAGATCTTTTTTGACACTTGCGTGTCGTGGTACAAAGTTTGAGCACCACTGTCAAAAGAGAACGACCCCTAAGAAAAAAAGACGTATTTTACTAAAAATAAGTAAAGCTGATCAACAAAGGCTAAATTACTGGACAAAACAATTCAAAGCTCTCTAAAAAGACGCCTTTTTCACAGACATTCCTTACTCTTTTATTTCAATTTAAAAATTTCTTTGTGTTTACTTTCATTTCCTGAGTTTTTCTTTCGCAGTTCGTTTTTTGTATTGAAATATCGAGCAATATTGTAACTTGAGTCCTACCTTCATTAAAATTGAGTTTAAAAACTTTTTCACTGCTGCTTTTTATAGCATTTTTTCAAGGGCATTTCATTCCGCATAATCGTTTATGATTTCATCTCTTGAAGCATCCTTTTCATATTTAGTTTGTCAAGAATTCTTCTTTACATTTCTCTCGATAAATGAGCGAGTTAAATATAGAGTTGGGACAACACAAGAAGGAATTGTGGAACGTGATTGCAAATAAATTGAGTTAATATTTTTCATCACCCCTTAATATGTTCTTTATTGTCTTCTTTTCAGTTTTTGCAGTACTTTGTGTGACGAAAACAATCAATTGTGTTGATTGGACACTAAACTGTTCCATCGGATGTCACTGTAAATGGATGAATGGAAAGAAATCAGCACTGTGCAATTCGATGAATTTAACACAACTTCCAGTAAACTTATCGACCGAAATCCAGGTGCTGATGATGAATGAAAATAACATACAGACATTAAATCGTGAGGAGTTTACGACACTTGGTCTTATAAATTTACAAAAAATATTTCTAAAGAAATCAAATATAAAATATTTGCATCGAGAGACATTTAAGGATTTAAAAATACTCGTGGAACTCGACCTGAGTGAGAATAAAATCGAGCAATTGGATAAGCAAACATTTGCGGGCAATGATCGATTGAGGATACTATTATTGTATGGTAATCCAATAAAGAAACTTATAGCGGATCAATTTCCATCCTTACCATATTTACGAACCATCGATATACACAGCTGTGACATAGTCAGCATCGATGAGACGTCATTCTCGAATGTTGAGCTATTAGAATATCTCGATTTAAAACAAAATCAACTACAGAATCTACCCAGTTTGGTATTTAATCATATGAAAAATTTAAAAACTCTCCTACTCGACGAGAATCCATGGAATTGTGATTGTAAATTGAAAAATTTTCGTAATTGGTATGTGAAAAACAATCTAAATAGAATAAGTTTACAATGTAAGTCGCCATATAGTCTATTAGATCAACATTGGGAAAATATTCATGAAGATGCCTTTGGCTGTGCTCCAATCTTAAAAATATTGAATGAGGATGTAAGCTTAAGTGATTTAGAATCAAACATTACATTTAAGTGTTACACGACAGGCGATCCACGACCAACAATTGGTTGGTATTTGGATGGTAAGGAGATTGATAATGATAATGTTGTAATTGATAATGATGATCCAATGCAATCGAATAATAATAATCCATCGGCACCGCAAGTTTCGTCTGTCGCAATAAATAGCAACAATATTGCTGTCAGTGGAATCAACAATAATATAATTAGCATCAATAACAACATCAACAACAATAACATCAATAATAACAATATTCACGGAAATAGCAATGGTAATAATAATAAAAATAATAATAATAAAATATGGAGTAATTTATCAATATACAACATAACGAATTTAAATGCTGGCTTTTATACATGTTTTGCACGAAATGATTTAGGTTATGCAAGTCAGAATGTATCACTACTATTGCCCGAAGTCGGCTATGAGCATGTGCTGATTAAGAATAATGATAATTTCTGGTACTTTGGCCTCGTTGTAGGCATCTTCGGGACAATCACATTCTTTTTACTTATCTCCATTGTATTTTGTGTGTGCCGTAAAGTTGCAATGCGTCGTCGCATAAAAAAGAATATAAAAGGTAGTGTGAGCTTTAATGACCAAGAGAAGAAGCTATTAGACTTGAGTATAACGACAACAAATGATCGTGATCGTGATTATGGTGATATGTTGAATACACCGTCGTCGGCAACAAATAAAACTGACTCATCAATAATTGCACTTGAGCCTGTACAAATAACAATTGAAAATTTTCATCATCCACACAATTTTCAGCATCACATGCAGCAAAATCATCGTCGGATGTGTGATGAATATAATCCATATAATCAATCCATTGCTCTCTTCCCGCCACCTCCACCTGAATTTTGTACATCAGCGACAACGACTCAATCGTCACTGTCGGCTATTGCTGCTGTGCCAACATCAACGACATCATCATCATCAATAAAAAACGGTCAATTATATCAACAAGAGCAACATCTGAGACACAATTTACCTCCAATCGTTGCTAATGCCACGGGCAATAGTGTTAATGTACAAAATTCATCATCACTACCAAATCAACCGCCTTATGGCAATATATTCATTTCTGTCTCACTGACACAAGATTCATTAGATAATGAACTTAATATGTATCCAGACTTATTAAATATAGTACCAAATCGTATGAAAAATTCATCAACAGCCAATAATTTGTCAACATCATTATCGTCATCGTTACAACAATCGTCTACGAATGTCTCGTCATCAGCGATCGTACCAACATCACAGATTGTTCCGATCAATATAGAATCCTATGCGACACTACCCAGAAATAAGCTATTAAATACTGGTTCAGCAAAAACACCTGTGTCGATATTAAAGCAAACAAAGAAAAATTATGATAGTCCGAGAATGTTTGAGACTGATGTTGATTGTATGGCGGGATTAATAATAAGTAGCAGTGGCGTATCAGCCGATATAAATAACAAATGTGTTTCATGTAGTTTCAAAAGTGATAATATGGGATTACGTGTAACGGCTTCGGGCAATACAACAATTGGCGGAACTGCAGCCTCATCATTGTCAATACCAGACGAGGAACTGGAGGATGAGGAGGAGTTACAAAATCATGAAAGCGAAAAATCTAATCATCATGTAACATCAGCACCATATCATCATCAGTCGGAGGAATTTGAGCAATTATCACCGCCGCCGCCGCCAAAGGCAAGTCAACAACAAGCATCGGGAGCGATTCTCATGCCCAATGACTTCGTATCACTCTAGATAAATCATATTCACACCAATTTTAATTGTGTGTGAATATATTGTTTTTGGTATTTCAGTGAAACTACTTTTTTGGACTTGCTGCTTCAGGCTTACGGAATCGACCCATAGTGTTCAGTATGGAAAGTCTGTGCCTAAAATTACCAATTTAACAGTGAAAACCGCATCTCGATTGGTGCTTCCATTGCCGAGAAATCTCAAAAAAACACTTTCTGTCCTTTAGCAAGTTAGCAAGTTAGCAAGTTAGCAAGTTAGCAAGTTAATCGGTGCGATAACTCGATTCAAACTCAATATCAAGACTTCTGGTTTTTTGTATCTGATAGATATCATGTATGGCAAGAACTGTATTGTTTTTGGAGTCATGAGATGCATCCAGTAAGGCACAAGGAACGAAAAACTGCTGTTTTTGGTCAAATTATAGCCGATTATTGCAAAACACATTTAATTTTTTTCATAGTAAAGGAATGATTTGACCAAATGAGCTGAAATTTGGTACGTAGGTTCCTTAGCTGTGCCTGAATATGGAATCGACGCCATTTTGGATTTCGAGGGGCTAGAAGCTACGCTAAATTGTTTTTTGCTTTAACTTTGACCAAATGAGCTGAAATTTGGTATGTAGGTTCCTTAGCTATGCCTTAATATGGAACCGACGCCATTTTGGATTTCGAGGGGCTAGAAGCTACGCCAAATTGATTTTTGCTTTAACTTTGACCAAATGAGCTGAAATTTGGTATGTAGGTTCCTTAGCTGTGTCTGAATATGGAACCGACGCCATTTTGGATTTCGAGGGGCTAGAAGCTACGCCAAATTGATTTTTGCTTTAACTTTGACCAAATGAGCTGAAATTTGGTATGTAGGTTCCTTAGCTATGCCTTAATATGGAACCGACGCCATTTTGGATTTCGAGGGGCTAGAAGCTACGCCAAATTGATTTTTGCTTTAACTTTGACCAAATGAGCTGAAATTTGGTATGTAGGTTCCTTAGCTGTGTCTGAATATGGAACCGACGCCATTTTGGATTTCGAGGGGCTAGAAGCTACGCCAAATTGATTTTTGCTTTAACTTTGACCAAATGAGCTGAAATTTGGTATGTAGGTTCCTTAGCTGTGTCTGAATATGGAACCGACGCCATTTTGGATTTCGAGGGGCTAGAAGCTACGCCAAATTGATTTTTGCTTTAACTTTGACCAAATGAGCTGAAATTTGGTATGTAGGTTCCTTAGCTGTGCCTTAATATGGAACTGACGCCATTTTGGATTTCGAGGGGCTAGAAGCTACGCTAAATTGATTTTTGCTTTAACTTTGACCAAATGAGCTGAAATTTGGTACGTAGGTTCCTTAGCTGTGCCTGAATATGGAATCGACGCCATTTTGGATTTCGAGGGGCTAGAAGCTACGCTAAATTGTTTTTTGCTTTAACTTTGACCAAATGAGCTGAAATTTGGTATGTAGGTTCCTTAGCTATGCCTTAATATGGAACCGACGCCATTTTGGATTTCGAGGGGCTAGAAGCTACGCCAAATTGATTTTTGCTTTAACTTTGACCAAATGAGCTGAAATTTGGTATGTAGGTTCCTTAGCTGTGTCTGAATATGGAACCGACGCCATTTTGGATTTCGAGGGGCTAGAAGCTACGTCAAACTCATTTTTTCTCTAATTTTGATATTTTTGACTAAATAAACTAAAACTTTACGATTTTTCGTAAGTCTTGTTAGTAACATAATATTAAGCTATGAATGAAAAAACTTGAAACGGTGTGAATATGCCCATGAAGCGTGATCGCTTCATTACTAGTTTTTCATATTCCTTTTTACTACTTTTTGTAATTTAAATTCTCTGTTTTTCTCTGTAACTTTCTCGTTCCACTGACTACTTTTATACAACAGAACTCAGAAATGTTGACGTGATGAAATTTTTTTTATGTCCGTTATTTACTTTTTCCGGTTTTTCTTCATCATCGTCTTTCCTCTCTTCTTTTATCATGAAAAAGGCAAGAGAAATTCCACAATGTATTGCACACCACCGTCCCATTCGAAATGAGAAAGCAGTTCTTTTTCGTAAACAAATAATAGAAAATGCCAAAGAATGGAAATGAAAATTAAGTCGTGATTTATACATAATGACTTTGGCGCATTTTTGCTGGCAATAAATGGAATTAATCTCAATTGGAGAATATTTTTGAATGTCTTGAAGAAAACTTTTGGATGGGGAGTCATCAAATTAGAAGAAGATTTTTATGAATCAATGCGGTTCTTAATAAAATGAAGATTTGTTGATTTTTTTTGGATCCTTCAGTTGGTTTGGGAAATATTTCTAGACAGAATTCTTTCATTGAGATAATGTGGCTGAAGTTAGTCTGCATGATGTCGTCAATCGAATTGAATCCTTTACTATAATTTTGTCAACTCTTCTTTTTCGAATTACAGCAGAAAGCATTTTGTGTAGTAATTATTTAGGGATTATTCCGTCTAGAACAGTATCTACAATTATTATTTTATAATGGACTTGATTAGTGAACGATCCCAAAAATATTAAACATTCAGAACTGAATCAGAAGTTCAGTATTGCTTATAACTCTAGTCATATTTCTTCAAAAAATTCTCGAAATTTTAAAAATAATAATTTGTCAAAAACACAAGCAAAAGTAAAGTTACCAGACACTTCCTTAAAAACCAAACAACATTGCTTTAAAAATATTTCATTATTTAGACAAATGAAAATCCTTAAAAATAGCAGAAAATGTCGAAAACGAGAAAAAAGTTTTTAAAATTTTTCATAGCAATAAAAAGGAATTAAGAACGGATTAAAAATAATTAAAAATACTTTTCGTTGATGCCAGCAAAATAAAAATGAATGGCAAGAAAAAGGAAAATAGACGAAAAGCAGAACCTCATTAAGCGACAATTCATGTGATGAAGGAAATTTTCCCCGACTTTATTAAATACAAAAAAACCGGGAATGGTTGATTCTGCATATTTTAATGTTCAATAATTGGATGAGAAATGAGTGGGTGAAGGAGAAAGAAGATAATGATTCATTTGGTGGTTGATTTTTAGTTCATTATATCCCGAGTGGCATAGACTGACAAATGAGATAGCACTCTGTCAACATGGCTGTCACCATCGCCAAGGCATCTTAACTGTGACTACACGAAGATGTTGGTTACGTAATTGATTCACTATAATAATTGTTTAATTTATCACAAAGTTTTATGAAAATGGAAGACCTTAGGTTTTTGGAAACTTTTTTTTTGGAAGTTTGTTCAATTTTTTAGACATGTGCTAAATTTGAACTAACAAATGTTTTTGGTCTATGAAGTAAAACATCATGACGAATTCTGTCATAAAATATAAAATTCTTGTGGAAAGTTTTATTTTACAAACTAATTGAACAAAAACTAAAACTAAATGTCATTGACATTTTAAGAAGTTCTGGAAATTTTATAAAAAAATCAAATTTTAAACAAAATCCAAAATCACAAAGATTTCCAAAAAACTTTCGACAAGCATCGTTTGCGAAAAAAAAAATCTTCAAACTATTCTCTATCTCATTAACTTTTTGTCTCATCAAAATCTGACATAATAAAATCTTGTAAGAACAAAACAGAACAACACAGAAATTTTTCATGCATAATTTATCCAAACTTTTTCAACTCATTGAAAATTCGTTGGGTGAGAAAAAAATCAACAACAGCACTTTCTAATCATACTTTTTGCTTGTGCAGGAAAGTCATGTTGCTTATGATAACAGCAGTAATGGAAGTTTCACATATCAAGAATGAGAGACTAGAAGGCAAAGCAAGCAAAAAAAATCTCATGAACGATGAAGCAGCAGTAGTAGTAGTCATTGTATCAGCAATGGAGCACGAGAGAAGAGAGAAAAAATGAAAGATAATTGTACACCATAAATTCGTCTTAATTGCTCTCATAAAAATAATTTGTTGCAACATCATCAAGAATGTGAGGCTCCTCAGTCCTGACTTTACTACAATTGATGTTGCTGATTTTTTGTTTGCTTATGCTGTATCGTGTGTACATTAATAAAGCTAAATAGAGCTGAAAAAAAAACAAAAAATAAACTGCTTGCCCTTGCTCGCTTGCCTGCTTTTTATACTTCTGGAAATTTCTCTCATTAAATTGCCAGTTGCCGATGCAACCACTCGATGATAAAGATACTGTAGATTATGTATTGCATGCAAGAAACGGGACAACTAGTTTAATTATCAAAAGTCTTTTTCGCCATAATTTGTAGCTTTTTTCTTTAAAATTGCTCCAGTTTTTTACAGCATTTGAGAATTTCTTCCTGCTTGTCTTCATCATTTCCTTTTCAATGAAACATAAAGGAACAAGAAAATTTTTATTGCATTTCTTGAGATGAAAACTTTTCATATTTCATTCTTTTCGTTTTTTTATCAAAAAAAGAAGCTCGCGATCAAATAAAGCATAGAGCAATGCGAGGAAAACTTTAGAGAGAGCATAATTTTCAAAAAAGAATCTCATGATGGAAAATATTTGCCATTCAAAAGAAAAGAAAATTTTTACTTGACTGACTTTTATGTAGCTAAGAATTTCCATTTTTCTTGCAAGACTTCCTTTTTGTCAAAATTGAGAAAAATGCTTCAAAATGAATTCCTTGTTATTTTTTCTCATTCAATCTTTTAAGTTCCGGAAATGAAAGGGAGACAAAGATTCTTTCTGATGTTATTATTTCCTGGAAGTTGTTGACTTTGATTCAAGCAGCTTACAGTCATCAGACACAAAATTTAATAAAAATATCTTTTTCTTAAAGAAGCTTGTGCATTACGAAATCTATTTTGTTGCGTCATAGCTACATGTTTTCAAGATTTGCTAACTAGGTAACGACAAGTTATTTTACTGACCCAGATGATGAATCAGGGCAATAACCAGAAATTTTTCTATTTTTAACAACCAAATCACCCCCCTGGATACGCCCCTGTGACGAATAATTTCTGTATATTCCTCTACCACCGATTAAATTTTTGAACTCATAAAAATAATTTGAAAATCCCTTAATCAAAAAATTTGTAGCTAAGGCGCTCCTTGTTTATTTATATATTACTCCAAGGCTTTGACATTTCAGAGACTCAACCTGTCAACATATTTTCAATATTTGAATAACATACCTAATTAATTAAATATAGCAATCAAACTCGATTTTCTTTTAAGGAACACAATATTAATTTTCAAACCAATAATCTTCTAAGAAGCCATCTCAGCCATAACATTTAAAGAGGATTATTATTGTATGTCTCTTTAAAAAAATGTTTAAATAAATCTTCAAAGGGATTTTGCCATGTTAAGATTTAGGATTTAATTAGTATATTATTCTGTATTTAATTACGATTTAAGTTATTAAATCTGTAATATGACATTAGATTTTTGAGGATTGTTGAGGAAATACAATCTTTAATTCATGACGAAAGGGATTCTTATTATTTTGGGGTTTCTTATAATTGAAAATCAAACTTAGTACAAAATTTTCCTACCAAGAAAACTTCTTTTGAAATCTTTTTTTTTTTCAAATTTTCAATCATTACAATTTTAAAATAATGGCAAATTTTCAAACTAAAAATTTGCAGTCATCTCTATTTTTTTATCTACACCTCTTTTTAGCTACACATACGAAATCAATATATGAAAAATCCCACACACGATTTAAAATGAAATGCGACATAGTCAGGCAGTTTATAGTCAAAAAGCTTTAAGTTCAGATTTTAATAATCTTAGAAACTTGATAGCAAATTTGTTTGTTAATGATGAATTTGAAGACACCTACACTAACTTTCAGAATAAATATTGCTTAGGCATCCAAACCGAGGAAAAAATTAACTTTGTTTAAAAATAAAAATTATGAAAAGAAATTAACTTATTTTGTCACATTGTATCGCAATTATTTTGATATGGTTTCTGACTGTGTTGCCTAGTAAATAATGTAGAAATTATGACGAGGAAAAATTACTTAGTAGAAAATCCTTTCAAGTAATAAAGTAACCTAGTAACCTAAATAAAATTTAAATCTCAACGTCAACTGTTATGTACTGAGGAATTGAATTTCAATCCGCATTATATCCTCTGTTTCAAAAATTTTAAATTTAACCTTTAACAAAAGAAAAAGCAGAAAAACATTCATTCTGAAAACCCAAGTTGATGAATGTTATCGTAAATAATGTTTAAATTATTGATTAAATTTTTTAACGTAAGCACGCAATAATTTACAAGATTTTGTAAATATTTTTCTTCCTTCTGCGAGCTTCATTTTACTGAAATCCGCACACAAAATCTTATTCCTTACGCTTTGAGGTTTTCATGCTGCTTAAATTACTTTTCTTTTTCCTTTTTCGTTCCAAAAACATCGTGATTTATTCAAAAGCTCACTGACTTTGAGGAAGCCTAATCTTTCGTTGTAGAATTAGAAGATAAAAATGTTTTTTTACGGTTAGTGAAAATGGGAAAAATGTGGATGAAAAAAATAGAGCAACAAGGAGACGGAGCTAGTGAGATTAATGGATTAGTAAGATTGTCAAAGATTTTTGAGTATTAAAAAAATTTATGATGAAAAAATATGACGTCAGAGAAGACAGAGCTTTTAAATTGAGTCCCTGGATGGTGACATACTTATTTTGACATTTATTTTGGAACGGATTTATACTGATTACCATAGAGAATTGATTTTTTTGTCAGCTTTTAATAATTGGCTTTTTTGTATAGCAATAAATTGTCTGGAGAAAAGCTCAACTCGAGTACATTTTGTGAGTGAAATCTTAATTTGGAATAACTGAATTCATTTGACTTAAAATAATCTTTATGATACATTAAATCTTTGATTGTACGTTTCCTCGAAAATAGGGTCTCTAAATAAATTCCTCGAAAATAATTCAATTCCGCTTCTTTTACCGGTTCACGAAATATCACTGGAACCGGAAATTCTGTAAAACATATTCGAGAAAGTGGAGCATTTGACTGGAGAGCCTCTTATTGGGAAGCGCAAAATTCGATAAATCCTAAATCCTTTTACCTTTTTTTATTGACCTTCGTTATGCCTCTGCTAGAAGCTATAGAGATTATATTTTTGAAAGCTAGTTGTCACCCAATTCTGAGTCACTTACTGATTACTATTAATATCGGGAGAGATACAAGTAACAAAGATTATTTGAATATGAAGTTTTATTGGGTTAAGGCATCTCCTTCCCTTCCGAAAATCAATCTTCAGTTAACCGGTCCACGCAAAATTTCTGAACCTCCTCTTTTGCATCGACAGTCAAGCTTGCTTGTTGCCAAAGATTATTCTGAATAGGGATTTCAATATCGATATTACATACATTTTGATACCGATATTGAATTCCCTAATTTCTGAATAATACCAATCCCTTTGACTTTAACCAGTAAAAAAGTCTAATGAATAATGCACGATTATCAATTTATATTATATTTTATATTGAAATAATTTGCATTTAAACAAATCTTGTTGAAATTAATTACCCTAGCATAATTTATGCATACTGTGAAAAATCCACATAATAAACCCCTCACAAAATGCATTGATTCATGTTGATTCAGCAAATTATAATAATCCCGACACAATAACAAAAACTTAACAAGCTGAACTGATGAATGAATAAAATGTATTCAGTACTAATTAATATTCATGATAAATTTCTATTTCAAAACTATACAAAAATATGATAAATTAATCTGTGACATAATCCCATAATAGCTATAAAGCTTTTGATGGTTGAACTCTTAAAATCAGTAGTCACGACCACCAAAAGAGCAGAAAAGCATTTTTTGATGTTTTCGGTTGACTGATTTTGATGAAAGAAATCCTTTGATTAAAGAGATGTTGATGATGATGATGATGACGATGGTTGATGTTAATAAGGGAAGAGTTGTTATTTTTAGTCAGAACGCGTCAAAGAAGCTAAGATGAATGAAACAGCATCTCATTTATTTGTTGTTGTTGCTTTCCATCACAGGGATGGAAGTTCTGATGGCAACAAAAAAATGTGAAATTCAGAGGGAAGAAAAAAAAATTACAAAACTTGCCAAAAGCCTTTTCTTTGCTGGATCATTCTTCTTGAATTTCTGCTGTTACGCATATAAGTACGAAAAAAGGAAAGTTCATTTAATCGATGAATCATTCATTCTATGTGGAAATCTCATTACAATTAAGGATGAAGAGAACGAACGAGAAGCGGAGCGAGAAAGAAACAGAAAAGAATTGAACACTCATTTCTTCTTGTATATATATACATACATACACAATATATATATATATAATATATATAATCATAATATCGATCGATCAGATTATATTGAAGACAATTTACTTAATGAATCAAAATGTCATGATGATAATAAAAAGGGCGCAATCAGAATTTTTTTATATATACTTTTCCCAATGGTAATATAGAGATGAATATATTAAAGACCAATGACATAGACTTGATTTGAATTCATGTCTCCATTTGCATGCATCATCCAGACATGGCATATGTGAATATTAAAATTTGAAAACACAATATTTGAACATTGGACGCAGTTAATATTTGTTGTATGTTCCAATATTTTTTAATCCTGTCCGTTGTGACATTCATTTTGTTTACTTGCGGCTATTAATTCTATTGAATATTTTATAATACCTACATGCAGAAAAATGTTTTCCTTTTTTTGTTTGTTTTACTTGACGCACTGTGTAGATTAAAATTCTCCAATGCATCAAATGAAAACATTGGTATGGAATTATTGTCTTTGTTGGTATTAAATACCTAGCAACATCAATTTGTTTTGATCTTTTTTTCGTTGCCTTAATTGCTGTTGGAACAAGCTATTATGGCATTTCTGTTGCCAAGAATTTTTAAATATTTATAGATTTTTCTCGTCTGAAACTAGGGCAGCTTGAAATGTTGCAGTTTTTGTTCTGAAGAATTTTTTTTTTCATTTTCATGCATTAAAAAATAATTTTTGTGAATTGGATACATGGAACTTTATGATTTAAACACAATACCTAAGAAGTATGGCGTCAAGCATTGTGAAACTTGAGCTTAACGAGTGATTTTCAATGTTGAAGCATTTTCACTCTTAATATTTAGTTTGCAATGAGAAAGGGGCTTTTCGATGAAGCTGAAGATTAAGAAGATTAAAATTTAATCAGCTTTGACAACAAACAAGTCCCAAAATTATTCACAGTTTCAAAATTTTTGATGTGAAAATCTTTCTCAGAAACAATTAATAGATTTAACATGGGGATGTTGCTGAGACTTATTCCATTAAAGTTGTCTTTTTTTGTAACTAATAAACAGAGAGACTTTTAACTTCTATAAAAACAGAAATCAGGGGGATATAACTTGGAGTAAAAAGGAATGCTTTGAACTTACTTCGTGTAGATAAGTAGTGTGAGTAAATTTATGAATGACTGTGCATTATGTTTTGTAAATTCAAATCCATTGTGGCTAAATTAACCAGGTCACTTAATGGTTAAGGTAAACGACCGGAAATTGAAGTTCAAAATTTTAGAAGGCATGTGATCGAGTTTCATCTACATGGAACCTTGTTTCACATTCATTTGTATGCTATGTAAAGGAACAGGAAAGGAAGTGACTTATGAGATTAAAATTTTGAAAAATCATAAAACATTATTGGTCATTCATGCCAGTAAATAGAGTATGTATGAATGTGCAAAAATTGAGTCTGGATAAAATCCAATTAAGTCCTAAAAGGCGCAAGTATGTTGGTGACCGAATGGTAAGTTTACTCCTTTAAAAATTCTACAAAGCATTGATAAAAGTCCTCAAAAGCATTAATTTATAAAAACTTTTTGCTCCAAACTAAATTTCCCTCGGAATAGAATAAAACTGTAAAGAAATAATATTGTAAGGAAACGAATCTAAATCATATACATAGAACATGACAAGAATTTAGAGCAAAAAAACAGACAAAGAAGAAATTAAACACTAGAAAAAAGAACAGAAAAATGAATTCATTTCATTAATTAAAGCTAAAATAAATAGACAGAATGAGTGAATGAAAGCGAGAAGAAAATTCGAGACTAACTTTGCTTTGGAAAGTTTGGAGGCAAAAAAATAAGAAAATGTAGAAAACAACAACAATAGAAAAAAGAATCTTGATGATTTGAAGTGGAGAAATTTGTTAATTAACTTAATGTAGAGGAACAACAAAGAAGCTCAGAATTCAAGATTAAATGCGTTGTTATTATTTAATGATCTGTAGATAAAATTGTTAGCGATTAAGACAAATTGAAGTCTAAAAGAAGAAGATCAAAAAATGCAAAGTTAGAGATTACAATTGCAAGTTTTAAGTATCTATGGAAGCTCTTCAAAATATTCTAATTTAATTCCCTCAAAACACAATAAGAATCCCTATCAAGTTGTTCACCCTGACAACACAATCTTCAATAATCCATAGAAATATACTACTCAGACTACACAGTTGAAAAAAATAGAAACATCAGGTATAATGATTGTGGGTGCGCAACAACCAAAAGTA
The DNA here is from genome assembly GCA_963573255.1 of Chironomus tentans. NCBI lineage: Eukaryota > Metazoa > Arthropoda > Insecta > Diptera > Chironomidae > Chironomus > Chironomus tentans. Next base: position 28,831,430 of record OY754303.1, on the reverse strand, counting down.
GACTTCTTTTTATTCACATCAATTTGTGGGACATCAAAATAAATGAAGGTCTGGTCAACAACCTATTTTAAGGATTTACCTTGCTAAGCTTCTTGTTTTTTCTTCTCGGTAATAGATGTATGTTTTTTATCTGGCTTATTTTTATCCTTGCTCAATCGTGCTAATATAATTGCGATTATTTGGGGAATTTTAGTGACGTAAATTTGATCTGGATGCATTTCTATAACGTAAGTTCATACATGGTGAGCAGCATGACTTCAAATTCATACTCTTTTCTTTATCTTTAAGTCAAATTTTATTTACAAAATTGCCTCCTTCTGTTATCTTCATATCATGGTTTTCTTAATTAAGATAATAAGATTTCTTCAATTTAATTGCGTTGTTATGAAAATGGAAGCCTCGCTAGAACTACTTGATGTAATTTTGGTATAGATTTGCATTCATATCGAATTTCAGAAAGTTGTAACAAATGTTCAAGAAAGAATCAAGTTTTATGTAAAATATCTTACTTATGAACTTTGCTATCAAAAATTTTGGCTTCAACTATGATTGTAATTGAATACTTGCCTCGATCGCTTACTAAAACTTGAACGTTGAACTTTGTTTATTGGCAAAATTTCTATGGTTGCACCCACAAACCTATGATACTAGAGTTCTACACGTGATTTTGAATTATGAATGAATATTTTGTATGAATTCTTTCCAGTTAAGTTTTCAAGTTTGTTGAAAATTTGTTTCAAGACAAATCAGCATTCAAAAGATCATGATACCCCATGATACTTTAACAGGAAAGTTAGGCTCCTGAACAGTACCATACTGAAACCAACTCTGCTTATAAAAAAATCACAATAAATTCTTGTTATGTCATTACAAACTTATTTTAAGGACAAAAATCCCAAACATAAAAAATTGAAAATTTACATTTTAATGAATTTTTTTAATATTCTAAATTTCAAAGCGAAAAATTTATTCGAATTATGAATATGAAATCGGGCAGTTGAGTTGAAAAGTTAATTTTTGGGTCTTCAGAGACATTAATGTTGAAAAAAAGGAAGCTCCACAGAATCGATAAAATGAAATATTCAAGAAAAAAGAAAATAATCAGTCATAACTGTCAACCCAAAATATCATAATCTCCCTCATATTTTTTCTGGGAATTTTCCAAGGATTATGGATGGTGATTGAAAATTCGAGTTCGAATTTTCAATCACTTTTTTTTAAATAAGTTTGTGCGGGAAAAAATTTCGAAATTTTTTTGTACGTTACAAAATTTTACAATTTCTTGTGTTTACAGCTTTTAACTCATTTTAACACTTCAAATTCATTATGTTTGAAGTTAATTTACGTAGATTAGTCTACGTTTTGTCCATATAAAGAAGAAATTAAAAGATTTTGTTTCACAAAATTTCTGACTGTAAACAAAAATAATCTTGTTTACATTTTTTGGAGAAAAGTTTAGTTTGCAAATTTTTCGCTTATTTGAGGGATAATTAAAGTCTAGTTAATTGTAAAACATGCTTTATAGTGTCATAATGCTGATTAAGCACTTAATTATTAGCAAATTTGTCTCAAAAGTGTTAATTTTTGAGATTTACAAAAAATTCAAATTTCGAAAAGTTCGAAAACAAATCCGAAAAAAGTTGCGGGAAAATTTAAATATTTTTCGGTTTAACGGAAGACCACTTGATCCATAATCCTTGGGGAATTTTCTGCTTTTTCTTTAGTCGTATGAACTTAGCTTTTCAAGAAAAACTTCTTATAACAATCGTTACGAAAATTGAAAATGCCTGTATGATGAAAATCTCAATTTCTTTAACAATAGAAGTGGGTAGCAAAGCCATTCAATCTGTGAACTTTAAAATTTTTTTTTTCGAAATTTCTCTACTGAATAAATATGTATATAAAAGTTAGTGTGTTAAGCACAAAGCACAACTTAAAATTTCCATTCAAACTTTTATTTACTTTTCACTTCAAAACCAACAGAAATGAAAATTGTAATAATAAAAAGAAACTCTGAATTTTCTGTTCCTTTGATTTGCTCATTCTCATTTAAGTAAGAAGTAAAATAAGAATCGAAATAGAGAAAAATTGAGGAAAGTTCATTTTTGTATAAAGAAAAGAAAATTAACAATAACTTTGTACAGCCATAAAAAGGATCATAACTTGACTTAGAATAAAAGTGGAATAAACATTTTCTGATTTTTACTGGAGAAAAATAAATGGAAAATTAAAAAAAAGAAGCACAAAAAGTGAAGTTAGAAGAGAAATTTAAATAAAAAGGAAAAGAAAAATTCTTGTAAATTTAGATAAAGAAATAAAAACTTTTTTTGTTTTAAATTAAATGAAAAAGAGAAAATTAATAGGGAAAATTATAAAGATTAATTAATAAAGATGAAGGAAGGATGAAAAAATTAATGAAAATATAAAAAATATGTTTTTGTCTTTTTTTCCAAAATATAAAAATATATTCAATTTTATTTCAGCTATTCAGGAGTCGTTTAAAAGAGTGCTAAGAAAAGTTCGTAGGATTTGATAAGAGAATTCAAAACCATCCGCTGATCATTTGTCTATCAACGAAAATTAGGCTTTCTTGATCTCGATAAATTCGAGATATCGAGACCAAACTTAAAACCAAAATAATTTAAGAATAAGCAATTTTTTAAATGAAATTTTGAATTTAAAAGATTATTAATTTCCTATTACGTGATTTAAAACTATAATTTGTCTCGATCTCGAAAATTTGTCGACGAAAACGCTTTAGTTTAGATGTCATTCTTAAAAGCCTAATCATCGACTTTTCACCAAAATGTAGGGCATGAAATCGCCTTATATAATATATTACATTTCGTGACAAACAAGAATTCTTAAAAAATAGCAACACTGAAGGAACAATTCTCAGGTTATTTGATAGATATTTTGTATACTGTCCCAAAAAAATAGTAATTATAAGTTTTCTGAAAATTTGAACATTTAATATTTAAAAATTGGATCCGGTATTCTTCTTTATAAACCAAGACGGCAGGAGCATAGGCAATGATGTATTGAATTTTTTACCTCTTAAACCACGTCGCGTTGGGAAGTTTTTGATCCCACATTCCTCTTCCTTATTACACATCTTCGAGATTATCTTGTTAAAAGTCTATATATGCATAGAAACCCTAACAGCAAAAATCGAATTTCACAAAAGGTTATGTTAATCAAAAATTCCTTTTAATTTCATCAGTGATAAATCTGCGCAAACAACCATAGTCAATTACAACTTGTATAGTGTCAATGATAAATTAATGAAAGCTATTGAGCATTTCCAATTTCAGCAGAATTGCAATTATGCTTTTCAGTCAAACATAATGAAACGCAGTGGTAATACATTTGATTACATTGCATTATTTTCATGATATTATGGATGTTAAAAGCAGGAAATTTACTCAATCAATTTCAAATTTAATATTTGGTCATTAATAACAGTTACATGATTAATATTTAAAGGTGGGATTTTATAATTATTTTCAGTACTTTTCATTTAAACAATGTGGTTAAATGTCCTTTTCGGATACCTTATGTCAATATATCATCAACTGAAATGCCAATGTGACATTTTCATAACAAGGCCAATTGCACGGTAAAATATACAAACGAGAGGATACATGCCAAAAACAAAAAGTGACAGAAAAATCAGCACCGAAAAAAAGACCCTTAAAATTGAAGAGTCAGAAAAGCAAATTGAAAAGTTTAATGGAATAAAAAAAGGGCAAAATTGATTATTTCCTGGTGAATGAAGACAACACAGCAGCATCGTCCTAAATAATTTCCTCTTATATTTTCTCATCAAAATGTTGAACTTTTATTTTAATTGTTACAGCTCTTTTAGAGATTGCGATAAAATTTACAGAACAATATCCACTTTATGGTAAATTAATGTACAGAAATAACCGCAGAGTGTAGTTAAAAAAATGAGTGTAAAATCTCGCTGAAGCACTTAACCCTTATCAAACTAGAAAAATTATATATCACAAATATTCATCCTAAAGTTGAGAAAACAGCATAATTGAATTGCTGCTTAAAAAATCCTTCTTCCGCATGAGATCATTTTTGCTCACATTTAGGCTTTTCCTGCCTGCCTCTCTACTGCTCGTTGTTTCCTCGTTTTCTTTCTCTCTCAATTAATTAAAATTTCATAATTTATTTTTCATTTTTGTTTCAACAATTCTTTTCCGTATAGCAGCTGATGAAATAAAAATATACTTCATTTATTTATTTATGTATAAATACACAGAAGGAGGAAGGAAGGAAAGCAGATATTAGTACAAAAGTGGCTAATTTGAGAGGAATTTGAGCGTATTTAAGAATTCAATTAGTACAAGTCTTTGATACCGACGTTAAAATGTTTTTGTTAAAAAGCTTTTGTTTTGGGGCCGGTTGCTCGGTATACACTAGGATATAAACTACCCCAGGGGTAACGCTAAGGTAAGGGCGTAGCCAGAAATTTTTCGAGGGGGGATTTGCAAATTTTTAGTATGGAAAAATTTTAAGGGGAGGGAGAATTTCAGGTTTTTTTCTAAAAAAAACCTTTCGAACCTTTAAGAATTTTCGGATGAAAGGGGGAGGACAAATCCCTCAATCCCCCCCTGGCTACGTGCTTGCGCTAAGGGTATACCCTAAGGATAACCCCAGGATATACCGAGCAACCAGCCCCTGTGTTAAAAGGCAAATTAGGTCATGCTTCAAATTTAAAAATGATTTAAGGTCCTTATAATTCCAAGGTTGGCATTTTTGATTCTAGGATTATGGCATATTATATAGCACGTCACTTTGATGGCAGAATATTTGGAACCAAAATCTCCAAGTGGTCGCTACATTTGACTCAACAGTTGGGTCAATAGTGTGATCTTTATTCATATTTTATCAATTCTGGATCATTTTTGACCAGTTCCACACCCTTGAGTGGAGTGACCATTTTTGAAAAATTCGGTACATAAACTATCTAGATTTAGTTCTTGAATTTAAATGTTTTTGCAATCTTAAACTTTGTCAGACAATCAGACATACAACCCAAACCAAACAATCATGCATTAAAACAAGCAATTTTTTCAGCAAGCAAAGCATAAGTAAAGAAAACATACTGCAGAGGAACCAGAACATATATATAAAAAAAATTCATATGAAGAATGTTTCTGCCAGTTGAGATGTATTTGAAACATGCCGTTTAATTAGCACTGAAATGAAATATTTTTTTAAGCAGTTGGGGAAAATGAAAATAAATAAATTGTGTACCTTTTTTATTCAGTCATTCATTTTCATTCACGATCAGATCCTTTTTCTCGTTCAGTTGCAGCCATTGCTGGACATCCGAAAAATATATATTAGCAAGACTGAAAGAGTGGAGAAGGAGTGAGAAGTATCGTAAAATAAATGCTTGCTCATTATGCTAATGTATCATCGGGACTTTGGTGCTGCTCGGGTTGATTTATAAAATGGAAAGAGCGCGGTAAATGAGAAAATTTTTTGCCTCTTCTTTTTTTCAGATGAGGTCAGTAATTTTTTTTATGAATATTTCTCTGTGCTTATTAACCAGAACTTTATTTAATCCAAATCAACGCCATTCACAAAAACATTTTGGAAGATGAAAAAAAATATATATAAAATTATTATTATGAGAGAAAATATTTTCATTTCAGACCAGCATGAACCCATTACAGGTAAATGAAATGAGTTTTACAGGTTTTTATGAAATGAATTTTTACATTTGTAATTTGATTTTTTCCAGAAGTTCAAATGCTTGCCCAAAGCTGTGAGAAGTAAAGTTGAGTAGTGGTCAAATGCTTTTATTTTCTAGTACATAATTAAATTAAAATTTTTGGTCTATAAAGTTTGCAATTTTTGTGGCTAGAAGTATTGCAGTTGAAAATTAATAAAAGTAAAAATGGTTTATATTTTTAATTGGGATGCATAAAAGGAGAATTTTTTTTTAAAAAAAAATAAAATTCGATACAATACACATGCCAAGGGGGTAGCCAGAAACTGTTCGAAGGTAGGTTTTTAACTTTTTTGTATGAACGGATAAATTAAGGGGGTTTAGAATTATTTAAGAAAAAATCCTTAACAAATTAGAGTGAATTGAACCGTGCTAATCGTTCTGACACATACAAAGCTCAAAGTTTAAGAACTTTAAAAAATTTCATTCTGGAATAAGAGTTGATATAATTGCCAAAACGAATTAGCATGGAGAACACATTTCTACTAAGTTCTTCACTCGATGATAGCCAACTAAGTCGAATCATTAAATGCTATTAAACAACGAATACAAAAATCACTCCTTAAAGTATTTATAAAATAGATACTTGACATAATTTAATAAAAGAAGATTCAAAGAAATCCCAAAAGTTACAGGATTTTTTTAAATCCCACTCGATTGTAATAAAAAAACTAGTAATGAAGCGATCACGCTTCATGGGCATATTCACACCGTTTTAAAATTTTTCATGCATAGGTTAGTATTATGTTACTAACAAGACTTACGAAAAATCGTAAAGTTTCAGCTTATTTAGTCAAAAATATCAAAATTAGAGAAACTAGTAACGCGTCCACGGGCTGCGGTGGAAGTGATTTTCTTAAACTATTGCGCACAGAAAACTAAACGCATAAAAAACTAACGAAAAAAAAGTAACGAAAAAGAAACCTAACGCACAAAAAACTGATGCAAAAATTAGTTTGTCGTAGCTTCTAGCCCCTCGAAACCAAAAATGGTGTCGGCTCCCTATTAAGCCACAGCTAAGGAACCTACATACCAAATTTCAGCTCATTTGGTCAAAATTAGAGCAAAAATGTATTTGGCGTAGTTTCTAGCCCCTCGAATTCCAAAATTACATCAGTTCCATATTCAGGCACACCAAAGGAACCTACATACCAAATTTCAGCTCATTTGGTCAAAGTTAAAGCAAAAATGAGTTTGGTGTAGCTTCTAGCCCCTCGAAATCCAAAATAGCGTCGGTTCCACATTCAGGCACAGCTAAGGAACCTACATACCAAATTTCAGCTCATTTGGTAAAGATTAAAGCAAAAATCAATTTGGCGTAGCTTCTAGCCCCTCGAAATCCAAAATGGCGTCAGTTTCATATTCAGGCACACTTAAGGAACCTACATACCAAATTTCAGCTCATTTGGTCTTGATTAAAGCAAAAATCAATTTGGCGTAGCTTCTAGCCCCTCGAAATCCAAAATGGCATCAGTTCCATATTCAGGCACAGCTAAGGAACCTACGTACCAAATTTCAGCTTATTTGGTCAAGATTAAAGCAAAAATCAATTTGGCGTAGCTTCTAGCCCCTCGAAATACAAAATGGCTTCGGTTCCATATTCAGGCACAGATAAGGCACCTACATACCAAATTTCAGCTCATTTGGTCAAGATTAAAGCAAAAATCAATTTGGCGTAGCTTCTGGCCCCTCGAAATCCAAAATGGCGTCGGTTCCATATTCAGGCACAGATAAGGAACCTACATACAAAATTTCAGCTCATTTGGTAAAAACATTCATTATCTATGAAAAAAATAAAATGTGTTTTGCAATAATCGGCTATAATTTTAACTCAGAAACGCAGTTTTTCGTGCCGTGTGCCTTACTGGCTGCATGTCATGACTCCAAAAACAATACAGTTCTTGCCATACCAGATATCTATCAGATGCAAAAAACCGGAAGTCTTAATATTGAGTTTGAATCGAGTTATCGCACCGATTAACTAACTAACTAACTAACTTGCTAACTTGCTAAATGACAGAAAGTGTTTTTTGGCGATTTCTCGGCACTGGAAGCACCAATCGAGATGCGGTTTTCACTGTTAAATTGGTAATTTTAGGCACAGACTTTCCATACTGAACACTATGGGTCGATTCCGTAAGCCTGAAGCAGCAAGTCCAAAAAAGTGGTTTCACTGAAATACCAAAAACAATATATTCACACACAATTAAAATTGGTGTGAATATGACTCTTTTAATCTTTTACCTCATCTGCATAACTAAATTAAATATGTCTACACATTTGTGAGTCTCATTTTGGCATCATTTTATGATCAAGGTATTATATTCATTCTACAATCTCCTGATAGTTGACTTGAAAAGCATTTTATCAAACGCACAAATTTGTGAGCACACAGGAGAGAATATAGAAATGCAAAATGATGTAAAAATCGGAAGTGAAAAAGGTTGCCGATGGAGAAGAGGAAAAAAATTGCTGTCTAATGTGAGAGGAAGATAGAAAGCAGGAAAAATTTACATTTAGCATCCCTCAACGCTCGTTCATTCCTTCACTCACTTTCACATCATTTGGAATCAGGTAGGAAAGTACAGAAAAAATTGTTTTATAGGTGGAAGAAGCAGAAATTATGTAAAATAGAGAGAAAGAAGCAAAAAAATAGGAAAGCGTGTAAAAATTGATTTTAAATTTGCAATTTTGTGTGTGCAAATTGAAAGATTGGGAATTGGAAAAAAATGTTGAGTAAATTGCATTTCATTCAATGTCAATTTTTATCATCATCTGAATAATATTGATGTGAGTCGAGAGTGAGGCTCACTCAATCGATTCATTTTATTAAAATCATTTAAAGTGAAATTCAAACTTTTTAATGAATTCCAATGAATTCATTTCAGCAATGAGGAGACAGAATTTCTAGATGACAAACTAACAGAAAGTAGAATAACGGATCCTGATTGAGACTCAAACCCACGTCCTACGGGGGGTTATGGGGGCTAACGGGGGTTATTCGAGTATATAGAGTAAATACTATAAATAAGTTACACCCTATTCTGTTTTCATTGTACTACAGTGAGTTATCGTTGACTGGGTATTACGGAAATTTTAGCATTAATATAAACCACATGCTAAATTTCTACCAAATTTCTACCAAAAACTTGATCATTCCAAAAAGCACAGAATTAACATCTAATAAAGACATGCGGCAATATGTAAGTATATAAATTTAAACCTTAATAGCAAAGTTAAGAAGTGTCACGAATAAATACGACAGCGATTATTTCAACATGCAGCACATTTAACACTAATTGTCATAGATCACTGAAAACCCAGCAACACTTCCTCAATAGCAGTAAAATAATCATCTCAAAGGATTTAAATCGAACATTTGCTTTGCTGAAACAAGCAGCAATACTCAAATGTCAAAATCATGTATACTTAATATGTATAGCAGCATTCAGTATTATAATTCCCTTCCAATACAAAAGCTTGCCGCATAGTGACTGAATGATAATTGTTATTACTGAAATAAATAGCTGAATCCTTTCATTTGGAATGCTTTCGTGCTTTATGCATTATGTATGAACATTATAAAAGCTATGAGTTAATTTTAATAAGATTTGGTGTGTAATGCTATTGACTGAGTTGATTCTGTTTCATCAAGATTCTATTGAAATTTTTAACATCAAAATTAATGTAGAATTTCAATATCTCAAAGCTGTATATTAATTGAAATAATTATTTAAACTGAAATTGAGTTGGCTGAGTTAAGGTGCTTAGCCTGATAAACCGAAAAATAAATTAGGTATTCAGATCTATTCAAACATTTATCCAGGGGGAAGACTACTTGGTGGAGCACTAAGAATCAAAATTTTGGTGCTAACATGTATAAAACCTTAATACAAGAACTACTGACCCTTTTTCCGCCAGAAAATGGATTTATAGCTCAAAAAGTGCGTGGCGGAAAATGATTTTTTCCACCAAGTGGTCTTCCCCCTGCCTTTATCTAATCATAAATTTTATTCAAAACTGAACAATGATAAATGACTTCCATACATAACATGACCTAAAAAGTCACCATCAAAATAGTGATGACCTTGTGTCACTCAAGAATCCTATTATAATTTTCTCGTCCCAGACTTTTTACAGTCTAGACCAAATCTTGTTATTAATGACACTCCTCAATCTTTCCAAACTAGAATTTATGTTTTGTTGAAAATCGCATTTAAAATTTTCAATAAAAATACCATATTTTAAAAAATACTTTCTCGTTTTGGATGTTTTAAGCCCAAATTTGTATCAAAATCTTCTTATTTTCTCCTCAGTAAATAAATTTAGCTAAATAAATTTTGTCATCAATCAAGGATGATTTTTTTGCCATTTACTTATTGCTCATACATAATAGAAATTTTCATTCAATCTTTCTCTTCTTTTTGCGATAATATGTGAACATATTTCTTACTTAAGCATAGATACTTGTGTCGATGAAATAAATGTCTTTCGATTTCATTCTCCACACCTAAATAGCACTTTTATTCTTCTTCTTGGTTTTTTACGTAAAATTTTTTTATGGATACGCAGGAAAAGCTATAGTGAAGATAAAAAGTAAATGTCTCGCAATAGAAAACATACAAACATTCTTGAGCTATAAGACGATAAAAATAAATAAAACTGGGATAAATTGGAAAAGTTTCTATGTCATGAAAATGTTTTGGAGGCGCATTTTTGAATCATCAGGTTTTTGTTCAATTTTATTATAATTTAAATCCTTCAGACGTCTTGGCTTCAATTTCAAGGCAGTTTAGTCGTGCCGAATATTTACAATTTCAAGCACCAGCTTACAACATATAATAACATGTCACAATCCGAATATCACTCAATTTTTAGCCCTATAGATAGGTTGACCATCTGCTTGGTTTTTCAGAGAACTGTCGTCTATTTTTAAATTTGTCCTCTAATTCTATTAATTATTCTCTATTTGTATTATATATATATATATAAAATGTCCTCTATTACTACACTAGATAATATGGACTTAAACTGCGAACCATAAAAAACGCCGACACAAAAAAATCATTCAAAAATTGGACATTTTGATAGAAAAATTTTGGTCTACTATTTTTCTAAAAAAATGTCTGGTCACCCTACCTATAAAGTACATCATGACGTCAAAGCCGTTGTCACGAAAATAAGATGGGACAGTTTCTATCTGGTGTAGGAGTAAAAAAGAGCCTTAAGTCAAAACAACAAGTTCATTATTCTAACAAGTCACTATGAGTAAGCTCGATTTTTGCAGCTACAAGATTACCTAACAAATGCAATATAGATAGAACGGAACTTGAAAGAGTCACACGTATCATGAGTCACAACAAAATAAAAACGAGAATTTAAATTCATTTGTTTAATATAAACTCAATCATAATCAATAGTCAATAGTTAATATCGAGTCACATCCAAAACCTTAAAATGACGGACAAATCAAACTCAACAATCACCTTTCCCATATTACAGGAAAGCGCTAAAAAGAAGTATAACGGTCGTTGTGAAGAATGTGTAAAAAATGGCCTTATTCAATGTCAAGGAAATGAGGATGTGATGGTGGAAGAAGAAATCTGAATTTCATAAAGCGATATGGCGTAACAATTGATTTATTTTGCGCACATATCACAAACGCACATTTTCGCTTACTTCCTCTTTTTTCTTTTACTTCCTTTAACATCTCTTTCTACTTTTACCGAGAATTTCATTAAGTATTTTCAGTAGAAAAAGGGAAAGGAAGAAGTAAGCAAAAAACACAGTAGAATAAAGAAATTATTCTTTTTTATGCTGATATGTTGATGATGATGATGAGTTTCCCAAGGAGACAGCACGACTCCATCATTCATTCAATCGTTATTTACATGTAGTATGTGATTCCCTTACTGTCTGTATTCGAATCATCGAAATTGATGTTGACAGTGTGTAATGTGTAATCGCTCATATTGATTGAATTCTAATACTTACCTCATTTCCATACAAATTATATTTTCATCTCGTGCATGAATATTTTATCCCCCACGCATTTATTTAGTAAACAATATTTATCAACTTTGTGTCTGTGCTCATGCTCCATTCTCATACATATTCATAAATAATTTTATCCGCTTAATGATTTATTATACATTTGTGATATATGATAATATTTAATTGATCTGTTTGTCTTGATCGAGGTCAAATTTTTCTTTATTATTGTTTTTAGTTACTGATATGGTTAGAACCATGGGGATGTAACAAAAGGCTGTTATTTACAAAAAATCACCCCTCATGTCCAAAATGTCACTCAGCCACAATTCGCTTATCCACGTTGTTAGATTTAAATACCATCGCTTCAAAATATGACTTTAATAAAGCTAAAATTTCAAACATCTCTGTTTTTTGCAATAGCCCAGATATCTAGGCTACTGATTACAGCAACTGCTTCAAATTGCAATCAAACACGGTCATCTCATGTTGACTTTAACTAAACCATGGAAAACAAAAGCATTTCATTTATCAGTATTTATCAATTCATCAAAATTTATTTGGAAGAAATGAAAACAAAACACGACAAAGGCATTGTTTTGAACATTGTGGCACGTGAATTATTTTGGCGTCCATGCAAAATTATGAATGATATGAAAAATTTCAATAAAAGATTTCATAAAAAATTCTGTCAGAAATTTTTTTCATATTTTCCTATTTACGCATCACTTTATTTTCAGCAGACAGCCTATCTTTTACAATTTTGTCTCCATAACAAAGCCATGAACTGAATCAGCAAACTTTAAATGGCACCAAAGACGAGAGCATAAAAGGAGGCTTATTTAATGTGACAACAAATCACGTTGTACATTAAATTCAACATTAATTTTTCACAAAAGAAAAAATATTTTCCCCCCAAAATGACATTGAATGATGCACATTTTTATCATTCCGACAAAATGTAAAAAGCATATAATGGAAGTAAATGTGAAATTTTAAAAATGAAGTCATCTGTGAATTTATGAAAGTCATTATCCATTAAGTTGTGCTAAATATTATGTTAAGATTTTTTTTACTGCCATTCCACTTGTGAAAAAAAGATCAGCGTGTGTTTTTGGCAATAAAATTTATTAACATTGAAAGTTGATGTGACGGTTTAAGGTGAAGGTTTTTAGGTGGATGTTGTGACAGGATTCTGACAGGGCCTGAAATAATCATTATTTAATGTTGTGATGTCATAAATTTACCTTTTAGCCAATTTTTCTGAAAGTTAAAAGAAGCTCTTGAAGAAGATGTTCCTCTTTGTCTTTACTGAAATTATTTATTCAAAAATGAGTAAATGATTGAGCTGCTTTGGGTCATTCACTTAAGACGTGTATTCATGATGAACCGGGTTCATCAAAAAATAATTTTTTTAGACCCCCTTATTCTTGTTATGGTTTGGTCACACCAGGGGCGTAGCCAGGATTTTTTAAGTGGGATTTATACTTTTTTTAGATATTAAAATTGATTTGGCGAATAGTCTTCAATATTTTTCTTTAAAAACCACCATCTGGCTACGCTCCAGGGTCACACCAACAGTAACAACTCAAAAACGAGCTTTTGCTGTAGTTCTGTTCAAGAAATTTTCGGTTGGAGAGAGAGGTACTCGTATTTAAGCATATTCGGTGATATAAAGACAGATTAGTAGATCAACATATCGTAATCTTATTAAGCTACAATTGAGTTTATCTTTTGGTTTAATTCTCGCATACTCAACAATTTTTTCAAAAAAAATATTTAAAATCATGGAGATCATCCCCGTAAAAATGGTATATTATGATAAATCTTGTCATCACAACATCACACAATGACTTCATAAAACATTTTTCTCCCCTCAAAAACCAAGCTTAGTTGACAATCATTCGCAACTATGTTAAGCATCACTCATTGTTTAAGTCTCCTCGTCAACAGCAGTGAAGAGCATGATATGAATATTCCATTTAAAACTTAGAAGATGAAAGCAAAAATCTCATAACTTAACATTTAAGGCAATTAGTGTAATTGTCATAAATCACTTCTCAATGTCACATGAGGGAAACTTTGTCTTTGTGTGGGAACAAAATCTCGTTCTTTTTTGGATTTTCATAATCTTTACTGTAAAAAAATTTCCCTTTGAAAATTCATGAAAGGAATTTTTTGCCATAAAAAGCGATGATGCGATGGCTGTATGTTATGTTTCACAAAAGCCACAAATATTTTAATTAATTTTTTTTGTGCTCTCTGATATTCAACAGAGAAGGGAGAGGGAAAGATATTTTCGATGATTCATGATGAAAGCATTAAAATAATTTTTTTCATACCCGCTTCATATTGGATGAATTTTTTTTCCCAGCCATTCATTTCATTTATTCACTGCCATGCCAAATTTTTTCCCTCTCTGGTGATTAAATGTACGTAAAAAAAGGCAAGCAGCAACATATTTTGGTGACTCGACAAATAATTTTTTTCTTCTTCTTCTCATCTTCAACTTCCTTCCTTACTTAAATGGTTGTCGGTCATAATTATATTTTATTCTTTTTTCTGATACCTCACACCCAAAACCTTTTATCTTTGCTATCATCATCATCGTCATCATCATGTTGCTTAATGCTTTCCTCATGCTTTTTGACCTTTCTCAAAAGAATTATGTACATTTTTTCTCACTCGGTGTATTGTGCATAAAAAGAGGAAGAGAGTGAGATTCGAAATGACTTGACAATAAAGTACTGATGTGTTATGGTCCTTTAATATATTTATGGTGCACCAAGCGTCCACAATTATTTTACTTTTCACTTTTTCTTCGTACTTTATTTTTAGTTCATGATTTTAGGGGATTCAGATTTTTTACAGTCTCGTCAGGATTTGCTCGAAAATTTTTCTATTTTTCTATTTATTCAGAGATATAAGCTAGGTTTTGTATCTTACGAATTTATCTAGGGGGCTATTCACTAATGACTTTCGATACTTAGGAACAAAGGTGTCAGAAGCTGAATTATACTCCATGTGAATGGGGAACAAGGGGCTCTGAATGACGTCTAGGCATAAAAGAGTTTTACATAATTAATGACAGCCTAAAAATGTAGTCCATAAAAAATTAGATCTTTCTAACCACAATTTTGTCTATCATAATTTTATTTGGTTGAGCTTGTGCCTTTTCTCAGACAACCTCTTAACAAACAGCAAACCCTTATATAAACTAATTTATTATGCAAAATCATAATTGACTTGTAGTCCCGACAAAATCTCTATAATTCCCTCGAACTACAACAAGAAACAAGAAATCACTGAACACCCTACAGATGGCAAACATAAAAGAGACAAATCATTGCATACGCAACAAAAAATCCATGAAAAGCACAAGCAATTTGACTCTCAAAATTTTCAGCATTTTTTTCCACTCATACAAAAAATCATACACCAGAGGACATTGGCATCATAAAAAAACTTTTCGTTCTCATTTTGAAATATGAGAGGAAAATAAAACCTGAAATGCAATCAGAATGCAAAAGGAAATAAAAAAGCACCAGCAACACAAAAAAAATCTCGAGAGAAATTAATGAATGTGAAAGCAAAAAAATAAATGAATGAAAGAAATGAAAAAGTTTTTATTTTTCAATTTTCTTCCTCTTTTTTATTTTCATTGTCCAGTCGTGAGTTTCATTTCACACATTTATGTTTATATTGCTATCTGATTCTTTTATGTCTTTCGAGGACTTTTTTTTATTCTCTCACAAATTTTATTCGATTTTGTTAGACGAAAATCATCGGCAGATCAGCAATTTTTTAAGAGAAATAATGAAGAACAGAACTTTTTTATTATTTTCTAGAGAATCGTGATTTATGAAATATTTTATCGCTTTTAAACTAGATGAAACTCAGTTCTAGCGTAAATTTCAAAGAAATATTTCTTATGGAAGTTTCGATGATTTACAAATTATTTAAGCCACGCGACATTTTGGGAGATCTTGAGACAAGAATAATGATATGAATTTAAATTTTATTTTTTATGCGTGGAACGCGCAGACAATGGAGGCACAAGTTGAATTTATGGTTGTTTTTGAGAGGCTTGAAGTGAAAATTACGAGACGTATTTTTTTCATGAAAATTTCATCAAATGTTTAATTTTTTTTTGTGTTGAAACTTGATATTTTAGAATATTAAAAAATTTGATGTAGAAATAGTCCTCATAACCTTAATGTGAGGATATCAGTGCTTTTGCTATTTATGACCTGATTTTGAATTGAAAATTCTAAATAATAATTTATCATTTATGTAATATTCAAAATATATTCAATAAAGCTTCGTAGCTATGCAAATATATCCAGAAGTTATTCAAAAATAACGTTGAACTTATCGCAAGGGAAGGAGGATCTACATTGGTGTGACCCTTCACACAAAGAATTTTTTTTCGTTTGATAACTTTGTGATAGAGGGGGAAGGGATATAAACATCGAATTTTTGATGGACATAATTTATAAACAACTCTTCATCAAAACTAATAAAATTGAAATTTTACATGGAAAATTCATTAAAACTGCACAATTTTGCTAAGAGCAACCCACAATGATATCACAAAATTCTAATAAAGTCATGTTAATATTTTAGATTCTGAATGTTGTTTTGTCAGAATTAATTATAAGCCATGTCCTATTGGAATTGGGTAAATAAAATAGGAGCAAAAATATCCATAAAATAAAGTTCATTCAATTGGAAAACGTAAAGACATACTTGTATGCAGGGGGCGGACAGCTTTAATTACAAAGTTTGTAACGTTTGTAACATTTGTAATGTTTGTAATTTTTGTCACGTTTTTGTCACGTTTTTGTAATTTTTGTCACATTTTTGTAATTTTTGTCACATTTTTTGTAACTTTTGTAATTTTTTTTGCAATTTTTATGAAAAAGTTGATGAAAATTGGTGGAAATGGTGGAAAATTATTGGAAATTTATAGAAAATGGTTCAAGTGCTGGAAAATTAAGAAAATTGTTTTAAATTTTTGGAAACTGGTGGAATTTAAAGAAAATTAATTAAAAATATTGGTAAGTTACTTCCCATTATTTTGTTGATTCCACAGATGGATTGAATCTTGAAAAAATCGGACTATTCTTATCTCTAATGTTTTATTTTTTAAAAGTTTTATAGCTGTAAATTTGCATTTTAGCTATTTAAACAATGCAAGAAACATTGTGATTTAGTTTCTTTAGCTGTTCATTTTCTAAATCGATTATAACTTTAATTACATCAATCGGCATCAATCGTAATTAAGCAAAATATTCTGTATGTTAATGTGGATTATGATTAAAAAGAATAAAAGACCAGTACAATAGTTGAATGAAAACTCTTCTCTTTTTTTCTGCTTAATAAGTGTTTTATAAGTTAATTTAAGAATGCAGAATCATAAAAGAAGGTGGAATGTACAGTAGAACAACAATAAAAAGTTGTCTAGATGTTTAAAATGTGGAAAATATTGTTTAGAAATTCAGAATTTTTTCTACCAGTACAACGCTTACAAAAGGTCAACTGTTTTGTTAATTAAATCACATAGAAGGAAGAAATAAGTTCAGAAAGGTATATTTCACCGTCTTACATAAGTATGTGTAGTCATTTGAACGTCTATATAGCTGAATTATGAGAAAAATTAGTTTAAATTCAAATTTTATAAATATGACGTTCGTAGAATTGCCCATTTGCATTATTTTTTATAAATTTCTAACAATTTTCATCATTTTCTATAATTTTTCATTCATTTTCTCACAATTTTTTTGTAACTTTTGTCACGTTTGTCACGTTTTTGTAATTTTTGTCACATTTTTTTGTAATTTTTGTCACGTTTGTCACGTTTTTGTAATTTTTGTCACATTTTTTTGTAATTTTTGTAATTTTTTTTGTAACATTTGTACTTTGTAATTAAAGCTGTCCGCCCCCTGCTTGTATGAAAAATATTGAACATTTCATATTCACACAAATTTTATTTAAAATATTCAGTCAAATAAAGTAATTTTCTCAATGTATTTTAATTTTTTCATAAAAAATTTGAAAAAAACGACAACAATTTCTTCATCATCAAATTTGTAAACTTTTAACATCATTAGATGAACTGCAGTTTTTAAGGTCTGACTTTTGAACTCATAAAATAGTAATTTGCTACTTAAATTCACAGAAACAATGCACATAAAAATAATTAAATAGTTAAAAGTAAAATTAATTAAACAGCTTTTAATTTATTCACACTTTATATTTAAACCAATTTAAACTTTTTTCTTTCGAACAGTTTTAATTTCAAAAAGTACTTTTGAATTTGAAATTAAGAAAAATCACGTTTCATAAATTATTGTTTGGAAATAAAAAGGGAACGTGAAATAATAAAAACAATTGAAATAAAAGATTATTCACTAATGATGTAGATTAAGAGCTGTTAGTGCACTAAAAATGACGATTTTAAACTTCATCACTTTTCTTTGTAGTTACATTTTATCCGGTTGACCCTAAAATAGTTAAAGTTTTGGCTTAAACACACTTTTGAGACCCCTTAAAGTTCAGAAACTTATAATTTTTAATTTAAACATGTCCTTGGACATCACTAATAAAAGAACCCTGAATCACGAAATAATGTTAATTTTAATGAGTTTTCACTATCACAAAAACTGCATCAACAAAAAGAGAAATAACAAAATTGTGAAAATTTTCGCCAAATAATTCTTGTATGTGAAATCACAAGCACAATCTCAATGTTTAAATCTCTTATGAACAAACAATTATCCAACTTTTCATTATCCTTTCGTCTGCTCAATGCTGCTGTGTGTAAATTAGAATGAGAGTAAGCAAGCAATTCTTCATAATACTAAAAAGTAATTAAGCTTAAGCATTATCAACATTATGCCTGTTCATGTATTCATTCTGTTCGTTCCTCCAGTTTTATTACTATGGAAGTGGAAGAGATACGGAAAGAAAGTAAAATATGTTTGAAAAGAAAAGAGTGTACACAATAGGTAGGCAAGGGTAGAAAGAAAGCGAAGTAAAAAGTGTCAACGGTGATGTCTTTGAATTTCAATTAATTTACTTTTTGTTAGAGCACAATAAGGAAAATTAGATTGATAAATGAATAGGAAAATTCCATTTGGAAAATTTGGAGATGCCGTAAATTAATGCAGGGTGTGGTAGGCACGTTTATTGATGCTATATCAACTAATGATATAAAATGGAAAAATTTTATTATTATTTCTATAGAAATAGTTATGCCTCTATTCAGTGGAATCTTAATGATATTTTATTAATTAGTGAAATTTTCTGTAGAAAATTACTATTATCCGTATTTATTGGAGGCTCTGAAGTTAAATCTTTGATTTTTTGAAATATTTAATAAAGATAAAAGAAAATAACAAAATAATGAAGTTTTTAAGCATATAATTCATATAACATTTAAATTTTAGTAAATACCTAAAACGTAATTATTGCTTAACCACATTCCTACAAAAACCTATGTCACACTAGTTTCATGGACATTACAAGTACCCAGGTGTGAAATTTTCAAAAAGGAACCTAATTTTAAGCAAGTTTTTGAAAAATAAAGCATGTCTTAAAATACACCGGTCATTTCGTGCAAACATTGGACGTTTTGAAAACACTCACAAACAGTCACCCTACATCAGTAGTGTTCGAAAAGTGTGTCGCGAGACAAAAAAGTTTGAACACCACTGCCCAGGGGCGTAGCCAGGAGGGTCTGGGCCCCCTAAAAATAATTTTGAGCCGTGCTCTCGCTGCGGTTCAAAAAAATTTTTAGGGGGCCCAGACCCTCCTGGCTACGCCCCTGCCACTGCCGACCATTGACCTCTGTTTCTGACAAAACTACTTAGCTCAATGCCTAGGATTCAAATTTTCAATTACGCCGCATCTATTTTTAATCACTTAAATGAACGAATGTGTAGGAAAGATGGCAAATTCACAGTATGTAATTAAGCAAGATTAAGTTCTTTGAAATAAAATTATTTCAAAGTTTTTCTTTTAAATTTTATTTCTTGGAATTATTTCTGACGCAAATTGCTTCCCGAGCTTCAGCAAACCTGAATGACGCATTTCACTAAAAAGGTTAAAAACCAGCTTCACACCTGATTTCCAGTGAATAAGGTCAGATGGGATTTCTCTTGTGAAATAGCAAATAACACTGTTTATTACGAAATTGTTTTATTGCTTCAATCCCTTTCAAATACCAATGCGGATCATGTGCAGCAAGGGATCAAAGGCAAATTCAAGCAACAAATTATTTACTACTTCTCAAAGAGCTTAATTGACTGTCGTTTTTCCACCAGGAAATATAATGCAAATTCATTCCCTCCTCTTTTTATTTCCTGAACTAAGCTCGTGTAACGTTATTTTGCAATTATAATCGTAAACTGAATGTTGTTTTCAAAGAAAACATTTCAATTATAGCAGGAAATAAATATCGTTTACGATTTAAGAAGGATAAGTGGAGGATAGAAAAAGCTTTATGAATAGAATTTATTGTAGAATCATTTTAAGCTTATTTTGTGGAGTGTATTTCTCCTCATTTTATTAGACGAAGAAAATCCTACTGTGTAAAAAAATGATTTAGCTTTTCACGTTAATAAAGAATAATCTTTTTATTTGCAACAAGTAGAATGCTAAGTAATCAACACAAGAGTAAGCAAATGGAAAAATGGAATTAGTGTCCTGTAGAAGTATTCATGTAAATTATTTTCACAAGCTTGTCAGATTTTCTGTAGGAAAAATATCAGGTCGACGGTTGTTGGTAAACTAAGCACTTCCTTTAGATAATTCAACATCAATTTTGATTTGAAACTTTCTGTGTAGGACTGTCTGAAACTTTTACTTTAAAAAATTTTGAGGGTAAAATTTTTCTCCGGGCTGTTTCTGTGTAAATAAAGTATTATTTATTGTTGTCAAAAGGATCCTTAGCTAAAGGTCATTTCATTTCAAACATATTTGAGTACGGCAATTAAGCTCAAAAACAACAATCAATAAATATTTGTGAACTTGATACATTTTAAGTGAGTTTGTTTCAAATGTCAATTGACGTATTCACACTATTCATGTGCCCAATGACGTTTGCAAACTTATTATTTTTTCCACTAGTATGTTGGTACCATCAATTGTTTTCCTATTGATTATTTTTCGTTAATTGGCAAACATACATGTCCCGCATAATTTTTTCTCATGATATTCTGGTTCCCAAACTTTTTTAAGTTCAATATTCAAGAAAAAAAATCCTCACCCCTAAATTTTCCCGTCCATGCAAAAAAGTTTCAACCACCCCAACCCCTCGAAAAATTTCTGGATACGCCTTTGCTCGAGAATATCTATTTTGAATCTTTATGCTTGACTCTATTCATAAATTGAGTACTGTCAATAACCAAAACCGTTAAAAGTAAGTTAAAAACTATCGGAAAGTTAGTTGCAGCCAGTTATTAACTAACTCTATAAATGTTTTTGTTATTAGAGAGTTTGTTAATTGAATTTCTCTAAATTGTACTGTTTATCATCTCATGCTATAAGGACATTAACAGAGCATTATCAAAATTCAATCAAAGCTGATGATATTATTTACGTAAATAAAATTCAAAAACTCAAAATGAGGAAAAGTTTTATCGCTCATATTTCTAGTCATGGCATATTTTCGATTTCCATATTCATGAACTCCACCTTATAAATAAATTATTGAGGTTGAACATAATAAAAGTACAATAATTAAGAAATTCACGTTGTAGAAATTCTGTGGATAAAATGTGTATATTATCATAGCTCATACATAAATGGCAATATACGTATGTAGCTGGGAAAAAGGCATAAAAAATTCTATTATATATAATTGAGCATATCAAGCACACCTGTTCATCGTATTACGTAATGTATCATCACTAAACGTGCACAATAATTTATGAAAAAGGACTTGTGTATGACGTTTATGTACACAATTTTATGCTATAAAGACCGGAAAGTATTAAAGGCTTTTCTTTCTTACATTTAATTTTATTTCCAACACTTTTACCTTCATATCCACATCCAGCAAAGAATCAACATTATTATCAACATCGTCAAACATATCAATCATATCCTGTCATGTATTTAGCTAAGATATCCAACGTAAAATTGGGAAGAATTCTCAAAATTGGGGATGATTTATCGTCATGATTATTTGAATCCTTAAGTGAATGAAAATATTTTTTCATTACAATTTATTTATTTTGCTCATTTTTAGTTGGCGGTGCAGCGCAATAATAACAAGATTTACTTCCTATTAAAAAAGGAAAATTTGTGTAGGATAACTACCCTAAAAAATATTTCACGAGCAAATTTTCATCATTTATTTTCAATTTTTATGTTTTCCACATAATTATTTTTAAAGATAATGTCGAAACGTTTTAAGAGATGATTCTTTAAAACATTTGAACTATAGTTTTTAATTTCACCTATTTCACCGTCATTTTGTGTATTGATGATATTGATGTATGTTATGTTAGTAATTTTACAAAAAAAAAACAAATCCTATCTTGTGAGGGAGGGGTAGGGTAGTCATCAAAATTTTATGAAAATCCGGGACAATCATGGATTGGAAGGAACAAGAAGGAAAATTTAAAAATTAAAGGAGATTTTCTTGAATAGAAATCAGGGACGTGGAACAGAATTTCAAAAAAATTTCCGGGAGGAGAGGGGTCAACTCTCTTGAATACGTCACTGCCACACAACCTTTTTTTTTTTATATAAATAATAATATTTTATTTCTGTATGTTAAGTATGTACAAAAAAATTTAAAATACATGTTCTTGAGGTTGGTTTTTAAGGAACCAGACTTGAAGTCTTTTCGTCACTTAGTTTTGGTTTTAGATTTGAACTGTTTTTGCTTTATTCAGAATTTTGTGCTGCAAGACGAATGTTGAAATTCGCTTGCAATTTTCTGACGTACTCCTCGATGGAGGGTACTTTTGCTTCTGTGTGTAGATTTTTGATCTTTTCATATCTTGATTTGTTGAGAACGATTCTCAGGAATTTGTTTTGTAAAACTTGAAGTTTTTGAAGATGAGTTTTTGCCATGCTTTCAAAAGCTGGACAACCGTACGTGAAGATCGGTCTGATGGCTAGCTTGTAGATGAGAAGTTTGTTACGAATGTCGAGATGTGAATTTCTGCTGATTAACGGATACAGCAATCTGAGTGCAGTGTGAGCATTCTGCCACACAACCATCATTTAAAGAAAATTAGACTGAACAGACGTAAAGAAACCAAAAATAATTTCAATGCATTTGTGACATAAATGTGAAATTTCATAAAAATATGCAGAATATTTTTAGATACACAAAAGCAGTCACATTTTTGAGATACAAAATGTTTCGCAAATCGTTATAGCAAATTTTCATCAGTGATTCCTCATTCGCCTAGACATCACATCAAGTTTACAGTTACAAGAGTAAAGCCTTTTGTGTTGTACATTTCGTAAAATGGCAAATTAAATTATTTGTTTTCTCATGCGTATGTGTGTATAATGGATAAAAAGAAGCATGGCAAGTGCCAACATATAGTGTCACGAAATCATGACTAATATATGTTGACATCACATTCTCTCGAAATAATGTTTGTTTTGATAACAAAATTAGATTTCTTCTGTTGTTCTGTGGCATTTAAAAGAATATTCAACAGTGCTTGCTAAAACCAGAAAATTGCTGTAATTTTATTAATTTTTCATGTACACGTGTGCAAAATGATGGTAAGCACTATGCAAAAAGAACGAACAAAAGTCATAAAATAAAGGGAAAAACAGTTCAAAATCCGATTTTTTTTGACAAGTGAGAGAAAGTTGTGTGTAAAATGATTGAAATTTATTGCCTCAATATGCCATATGACCGAAAGGAAAAGCACCGAAAAAGAAAAGAAACAGAAAAAAGAAAACATTATGAAGGTTTTGGGAAATTGTTTTAAGGGTGTGGAGGGAGGGGGGGTTCACTTCATCATACTCTACACTTACTTGAACACTTTTTCTCATTGTTTATTTTTACATCCTGCTTTCATTCCTTTTGTTCTCTTCCTATATTTATTTTGCGGAAGAAAAAGTAAATGAAAGGAAAAATAGGTTCGGAATAACTTCACGATAATAGATCCTTTCGTTAGCTTTTATGGAGATTTTCTTTCCTTTTTCCCAAAAGGTGTGCATATTATGTGAGATTTAAGCAACAACAAAAAAACATCAAACCAATTTCAATGTGAGAATTCGATGGATCTTCGTGTTGAGATTTATTTAAAGTTAAAAATTTGAGCCTTTCATTTGCATTCGAATCCGATCCTTTCTTCTATTTTTCTCTGAAGGAGATTGGAGGTCAGACTAATAGATGAGTTAAAGAGATTTGTTTCTCGCCGTAAGGTAAAATTCTTACGCAAGGTCATTTTTTTCACATAAATTCCATCCATTACAACACGTTTCTCATTTCCTCTTCCCACATTCATATCACTTACTTGCAACTGTTTCAAGAATAATGAAACATTTGTTATTTTTATTTTCTTTTTATTATGCTTAAATTCTCTTCCGTATTCTCCACTCATGCCACACAAACACAATGGTTATTTATATTCATCTTCATATTTAAGAAGAGTAAAATAAACTTACAATGAAAATACATGCAGAAACCATTGTAGTCGCTTAATAATGTGGAAATGAAAATATTTTTTATTTGCTTCATTCTTACGTCATGTCGATTTGAAAGGCGTAACCACACACACATTTTAATTCATTGTTTACAACTTCTGGTTATTTATAGCTTACCACTTTCATTTAAGCTTTATGGTGATTTCTTTGTGTGATTCAGGGACTATTCCATTTTATTATAGGTGCTAATAATACTATTGAGCTTCAGTGACTTAGCCAAATGGGAGGGGAAGGTTAATGAGTAAATTTCCACTCTACCTTTCGGAAAAATTGGTTCAAAAAATATTTAAAATTGCTAGGGTATGTGAACTGAAAAATTTTTATATCACCTCAATAAAATTCTTACTACACCACTGTTAGGCTATACATAAGCTGATCATCGGCTAACTATTTTAGAAGACTGTCCTCTCTTTTTTGAATTTGTTATTCTCTGAAAGCACTATGGGAAAAAATTGAAAAAAAGCGGCCATCCACTTTTTTTTGGGAATGTTTCAAATATCCATTCCAAAGTAATTTTTTCTTATAGAGGACATAAAAGTAGACTTCTATGCCAAATTTCAGGTCATTTGGTGCTTTTTCCGCGATTCTAGGGCTGTTTGAAGTTGAAAAGGGATGAAAAATCTGATTTTTTCATCCCATCTTTGAACTGGGAATTCTCTACAACGGCTAAAGATATCAAAAAATGGTTTTCAGTTCCTAGTATTGCTATATAAGAGCTTTATTCTGATATACCGCATGGTTTATAACTTTGCAGTTTTAGTGCCGGTATGCTAGGAATTGCATGAAAATCATATAAAAAATGTCTTTGGACATGCCGCAACTATACTAGATGCCTGAGTTCCCTTGGTTTTTTTGTGGAATCGTATAGCTCTTGGCTTCTAGTTTTCAAAAATATATTCATTTTAGACAAAACACTATCGCAAAAAAAAGTTATGACAATTTTAGTGACTCGATCTATATTTGCTCAAAAACTAACTTTTCTGAGAAAAAGATGAGAAGTATAAAAATAATTATGTTTTTTGATGTTTTTGAATGATATTTAACGTTTCAAGACAAATAGCGAAGAAATTTTTTCAAAAAGTTCAAAATTAACCGAGATATGGGGTACATGTGCTCTTTGACGACTTGACCCTTTTTCACGACACTCAAACAGCTGTAACTTTTAAAAGGTGTAATATTTTTTTATTCTGTTTCCTGTTTGTTATAGCTTATGCTAGTATCTTTCTAACAATATATAATACTTAATAGTTTAGTATGTTCTTGGTCATGAATGCGGCCATTGTTTGTGACCGACCCCAAACTAGTGAAAATCTAAAAAATGTCATTTCTTGATATACTATTTAAAAGTACATTTGGACATTGTATTTAGACTTTTTATATTTATTTATGATAATTATGATCATTTAAACTCAAATTTTGTATTTTGTAATTTCTTTGCTACCTGTGGACAGTCTCTTGGTAGCCTCCTAAGAAGTATCCTAGTAGCCTCTATGTGGTCAACAAATCTTGAAAGTTAAGTTATTTTTCAGACTTTTATCGACTGTTATATGATATTAATACATATTTAAAACAAAATCCATTTATTTAAGGTACATTGCACTGAAAAATTTGGATTTTTGGTAATTTTGTTTGAGATTGGCTTGCGTCGGTTACATTCAATGCACTACCATGGCAACAAGGACTATGATGTATCCAAGTATTATACATTTTTATAAAGGTAATAACAAGAGCTATCAAATAACAAAAACAGAATTAAAAAAAATTGCTCCTATAAAAAGTTATAAGCTGTAAAATAGTCTCAAAAATCACCAAGTCGACAACCAGCTTAGGTGAAAACGCGATATTAGAAAATTTCATGCCTATTTTGATTTCTTATACATTTTCTTAAGTTCCTATAAGACTTTTAATTTCATTTTGCTCCAAATACTTCTCAAATATCATCAAATTTTCTAATATCGCGTTTTTACCTAAGCTGGTTGTCGACTTGGTGATTTTTGAGACTATTTTACAGCTTATAACTTTTTATAGGAGCAATTTTTTTTAATTCTGTTTTTGTTATTTGATAGCTCTTGTTATTACCTTTATAAAAATGTATAATACTTGGATACATCATAGTCCTTGCTGCCATGGTAGTGCATTGAATGTAACCGACGCAAGCCAATCTCAAACAAAATTACCAAAAATCCCAATTTTTCAGTGCAATGTACCTTAAATAAATGGATTTTGTTTTAAATATGTATTAATATCATATAACAGTCGATAAAAGTCTGAAAAATAACTTAATTTTCAAGATTTGTTGACCACATAGAGGCTACTAGGATACTTCTTAGGAGGCTACCAAGAGACTGTCCACAGGTAGCAAAGAAACTACAAAATACAAAATTTGAGTTTAAATGATCATAGTTATCATAAATAAATATAAAAAGTCTAAATACAATGTCTAAATGTACTTTTAAATAGTATATCAAGAAATGACATTTTTTAGATTTTCACTAGTTTGGGGTCGGTCACAAACAATGGCCGCATTCATGACCAAGAACATACTAAACTATTAAGTATTATATATTGTTAGAAAGATACTAGCATAAGCTATAACAAACAGGAAACAGAATAAAAAAATATTACACCTTTTAAAAGTTACAGCTGTTTGAGTGTCGTGAAAAAGGGTCAAGTCGTCAAAGAGCACATGTACCCCATATCTCGGTTAATTTTGAACTTTTTGAAAAAATTTCTTCGCTATTTGTCTTGAAACGTTAAATATCATTCAAAAACATCAAAAAACATAATTATTTTTATACTTCTCATCTTTTTCTCAGAAAAGTTAGTTTTTGAGCAAATATAGATCGAGTCACTAAAATTGTCATAACTTTTTTTTTGCGATAGTGTTTTGTCTAAAATGAATATATTTTTGAAAACTAGAAGCCAAGAGCTATACGATTCCACAAAAAAACCAAGGGAACTCAGGCATCTAGTATAGTTGCGGCATGTCCAAAGACATTTTTTATATGATTTTCATGCAATTCCTAGCATACCGGCACTAAAACTGCAAAGTTATAAACCATGCGGTATATCAGAATAAAGCTCTTATATAGCAATACTAGGAACTGAAAACCATTTTTTGATATCTTTAGCCGTTGTAGAGAATTCCCAGTTCAAAGATGGGATGAAAAAATCAGATTTTTCATCCCTTTTCAACTTCAAACAGCCCTAGAATCGCGGAAATAGCACCAAATGACCTGAAATTTGGCATAGAAGTCTACTTTTATGTCCTCTATAAGAAAAAATTACTTTGGAATGGATATTTGAAACATTCCCAAAAAAAAGTGGATGGCCGCTTTTTTTCAATTTTTTCCCATAGTGGAAAGGTTCAATTTATCCAATTCAATTTTAGTCCTCTATCTTTTCAAAAAATATCTGGTCACCCTAGCTATCCAATTCAAAGCAAATAGTATGGACAATAGGACAATAGGCTGTCCATCTGTTTACTTCTTAATAGGACAGTATCACTTTTTGGATGACAATCCCGTGACCTGCGAAAAATGTTATAAACTTAGAAAAATTTACTTGTTGCATCCATAATGGGCCAGTATAATTTTTTCTTTACATTAATTTTACAAATTTGAAACATTTTTATATCAAAAATATTCTTATAGTTTTTATCTTGGCTTCTAATAACACAGGAAGCTCACATAAACAAACACCTTAAAAAAATCAATAACTTCCAATCCTTTGTCACCCCAGCATAAATGCAAACTACCACAAAATTCCCTTTAACCTCAATTCTCTGATTACTTCCATCTTAAATCCTATAAAAAATTATCCCAATCTAATAAATTCAACCTTCATTAGCTAATTCATAACAGTTGCTTACAACAGGAATAACAATTTTCATTGTCTTCTCATCCGATAAATTAAAGAATATTGAAATTAACCATGTAATGTCTAATGTAGGGTAGAAGCAATACTAAGGGAATTAATAGCATCAATTAAAGAGAACGGTAAATGTGCTTAAAATTTTCATGAACAAGTTATTTTCATCTTGTTGCAAGTCTCCCCTTTTAATTTGATGAGGGTTCAATTTTTCTCTTTTACCTACATCCCACGATGTAAATGTGCTTTTTGCTTTTACTCAGAATAGAGATTTTCTCAGCGGAAATATTTCTTAATGAATACTGAACTGTAGAAAGAAACGAACGTAATAATGAAAGTCGATTTCTACGAAATCATCTGGGAGATTTTATATGGTATTTTATTATTACCAATTAAAACTTTGCTACGCCAACAAATGGATTATTCTTTCTTGATTGTGATTTGAAGGATAAGTGTATTAATTAATATTTTCTTTGTTTGTGTGAAGCATGAACTAGATTTGAGATACATAGATGTGTAAAAATTTTGATAGATTTAAAATTCAAAGATTAATGCAGTGTTAGTCAAACTTTTAAGTGCCCGATACACTAAACTGGTGAATGGTATTTTGTGACACATCTGCGGTAACGCGATGACACTAGTGTATATTTAATAAAATAGAAATGACAATGGTCAATCATCTAGGCATTCAATTGTTTTGATGCCGAATTTGATTTAATTGCCATTCAGAATCAGCAAAAAAGCAAGTATAACTTCAGGATAATTGCAGTACCTTTTTCATACATCAAATAATTTTTCAATAGGAATGCGCTCTTTTTGGTTAAATTAAATTTCATCATATCCTCAATTACAATTTACCTCTTTTTGTAAAATGCTTAGCTTAACGTTTATTCATTACCACTAGGTGAGGAAACTTCATGAATATCAAGGTAAAATCAATTAAATGTAAAATTTTCCTTTTTGTTTGGCGTTAAATTAACATTTGCTCATATTCGTTGAATAAAATAAAAGCTTTTGCTTTCCATTTAATTTAATGGTTCTGTTGAACAGTCTACATTCGAAATTTAACTTGATTTTTTAAAACCTGGAAAAATACAAAATACGTTATATTCCTCATGAACAGGAAAAATATTTCAGCGTTTGATAACGAGGTATATGTGCTCTTATTTGATTAAATACATATTTACAGAGGTATTTCCACGAAAAAGGGAATGTATGTAGCTTTTTTGGCGCGTGTAGCGAGCAGCAAGAACAACAAGTAAAGAACCACGGTATCATTATATTTCAATTTCAAAGGAATATGGAAACAAAAAAGCCGGTGAGAAAGTGTAGATATGAATTAAATGTTGAGCATATGCTTTTAATATCATTAAGCATGGTTACATTCACCATTAAATTAGAGGGTGAATGAGGAAAATTTTCAGTAACAAAACCTGTGTGTGTGTGTGAATGTCAAAAATGAAAGAAATGATTTTGTTGGTTTGGTGTGACTAGCGCATTTATTACAAATGTTGAACATTTATGTATGACATTTTTAGTAGATTGTAAGATTCATTGTTCAGGCTATCATAAGAAGGCCATAATTTTGTTTTAAGTGAGCTTTTAATTGGGAGGAAACTGGTCAGATTTCATCATTAATTTACTGAAATTTTAATATCCGTAAGAGAGAAGGGGGTTTAAGGTGTCATGTTTAGCGTATATTCAATTTTTTTACATAATTTATTTTTCATTTCCAGGCACACAAAACGAGCAATACCAACATAATCATGTACTATTTCCTGAAGAGTTTTACTATAAAGGTTCGTAAAAACATTTGCGTAGGCTTTACGTTTGCACACATATACAGGTACTTTGGGATAATGGTTTAATTCCCAGCCATGATTCATTTAAAGTATCTTTTTCTGTGGTGACAAATCCCTTATGTCATCATAGCAACTATGTCTTTTTTCCGAGAAAATCTTCATTGTTGATAAAGACGTTGCAAATATAAACGTAAGGCTTTATTTTTAAACACGTTTTCTTATTTTCCATCATAATGAGGACTTTTGGTGAATTTTCAGAAGAGAAGAAGACACAAACTTATTCTATTCTTTTATATAATACAGTCAATTTATTTGAGCAATTAATTGAAATTCCAAGAAATTTATAGAAACTGCGAAGTTGATTATAACGAAAAACGAGTGTTTAAAAAAATCGTTTTTCCGTCTTTCTCAGAAGGATTTAAATACTTTTTATAAAGGTTCAATTTTTAAATATTTACACATTGATTGAAGGAAATAGAAATTTTGTTCCACGATAAGCATAAAACAGTATATCCTGTTATGATAAGAGTTTATGCACAGCTCAATAAACAAATCTAAATTATTTTCTGACTACGTCCCTGACCTAAAAGTAAGATTTAGGGATTTCAAATCCGATTCAAAATATCTAATCCCTTCAGTTGAAGCTATGCCCCTGTTAAGAATTTATTACAATTAATTATTATTTAATAGACATAATTTGTGAATAATTTCCAATAAAATAAAGTTCAAGCAGTTTTGACTAAAAAAGGAAAAATTTAAAAAATTTATCCCATTTTTTAAAAAGTTGAAGCTTCATTGAATTTTTCAAATTTGTTTGATCATTTTGACTGATTAAAAAAAATGTTTCCTTTCAGTAACTCGTTCGTAAAAGCAAGGAAATTATCAAAGAAATTTTTTGTTATCAGTACCAGCAATTTATTCAAAAATTATTTCCTTTTGCACAAAAATAATTTCCTTTGATGAAAAAGAATCTTGAAATTTTCTCACGAAACCTTCCCAAAAATAATTTTGTTAACAAACATTCGGTAATGTCAAGATCAAATACCAGCTCTTCCCCAAACATTTGTGAAGCTAAGAAATTTCGACATCTAAAAATATTTTCCCCCTTTCTTGTTGCCACTTAACGACCCATATTTCTCTTAGAAATTGCTGTTCTCGTGTACCTTACCACCATCTACGAGAGTGGCAATATAAATCATTGGATATAAAGTTTGCTTTTTATTGATTCTATTGAAGTTTTACATCTGTCTCTCTCATTTTATCTATTTCTCCCTATTTCATTTAATTTGGATTTATACTTTTTTCACCGCACCACAATGTTAAAGCTCTCCTGATGTTCATGCCAAAGTTTGATGATATTTTTTTATCCCCAATGTTTGTGGTTGTCTATTGATAAAAAAGAATAGAAATGAATGGATGAGGATTCTGAAGAGAAGAGAAAAAAATTTAATGCGATTGGATTAAAATTAAAATCCTCAATACAGTTTCTTTAGTTCGCACTCATTCAATCAGTCCTGAGTGCATTTTAAGTATTCTTTATTAAAAATAGATTGAATGAGTGTTTTGGAAAAAGAAAAATATGTTTGAAATAAACACAAAACAACTATTAATCAAATACGACCAAAGTAAGATTAGCGAGACGTTACATGTCGATAGATAAAGAGTCAAAGCGCTTTTTTGCATCAATCAAATTAATTAATTAAGAAAGTATTTTATTTCATATTATTCTGTATACTAATAATTAATCCTAGTTTTGGAATATCAGGAATATAAATAAACAGGCCTTTAGATAAGGCATTAATACTGAAAAAAAATAAAAAATTGTGGCTAAAAACTGTTATGGGTCTTCTTCACATGATATCTCACCCGATCAATACACATGAAATGTTGACCACACTTCAGCCAAGCGGACAGTATACTTAGAACTAGGCGTCCGCCACTTAAAATACTGTCTAAATATAATCTCGGGTAAAATATTTTGATTTTGGAATTAAGTAGCTCATGAACTAAAGTATTTTTTCTTCGTCTGGATGTCATAAGTGAATGGTCCTCCTAATATTCTCAAAAAACTCTATCTCGTAAATTTGTCTTCTCCACTAAACTATTTAATAGCCATATTAAAAACATAAGCAACGCAATACTGAAACTTCAAGAAAGCAAAACGAATAATACTGGACAATACTTTCACACATAGAGTCAACTTTTCGAAACAGATGCTAAAAATAATTCTTTAGAAATCATCTCATGGATTCAGCAACAGAAGCATCTGAAAGAGTTTATTGAATGCTCTTTTCATACATTAGCTCCACTATTACTTAAATAGACGGACTTGTTGGATGACTCGATAGTATGATTCATTCTCAAGACTAGATATATTTTACAGAGGATATACATCTATCAAGCAACGCACATGTAGCAGCCACAACCATCATGAATATAAAATTTTATGTACAAGAAAGAAAAGTTATGCGTGTATATATGAATGAGAAAAACAGCAAGAAAGCATGATGGACTTATTTCCAAATGAGTGAAATTTGACGAAGATGAATGAACTTTTGAGTGAAGGGAGCACTGGCAAAAGGATAAATGGTTTGTTGATTAAGCAAACTGTTTTGTGACATTCACATCTTGCTACTTATATCATCATCAAACTTTTCTTTGGCAGGGAATTTCCTTTAAGTCTTAAGCTTTTTTTTATGGCATAAAGGAGCTTCTTAGAACAGGAGAGAAACAGAGAAAAAAGTTTCTGTAAAATTTTATAAAAGATTGAATAAATTTATGAAAAGTTTTCAAGCTTAGCAATATGTGGGAGTAAAATGTGTCATGTCATAATTTTGTGATTATGCTGAATTGTAAAATTCATAACTTAGCAACTCTTGAAATTTTTTAAAGCTAACATTTGAGTGCAGAATAAGTTAATACAAGAATAATTTTTCAAAACTTTTACATTACGAAAATTGAGCTTTTCTGGATAAGCTTTAAATTCAATTAAATATTTAGGAGTAATTTAAAGCAATTTAATGTCGAATTTTTCATTTTTGAATTTCAAAATTTCTATTAGAAAACAATGCGGTCATTCAGAAGCCAGAAAAATTTTTAAGGGTGACCAAAAAACTTTTTAGTTTTTGTACTTATATTTTTATATCTTTTGTTAATTTTAATGATTTAGAAAAACTTCAGAATAATTTTTAGGAACTTCAAAATAATTTTTAGGAACTTCAAAATAATTTTTTTCCTGTAAATTTTTTTTTCGATAGCGATGGGTGGGGTCCGGACCCTCATGGACCCTTCTCTGATGCCATTCGCATATGACGTTCAATATTAAAGGTTGGAACTCTGTGATACTTTAAATGAAATTTTATGAATTCTTAGTTTCATTTTTGGGTGGATGACATAATGCATAGCATTAATCTCGAGCAGCACAAGTTGAAATGTTGATCACTCGGCCAATATTGAACAATAAAGGCAGTCAAGTGATGCTTCCTTATTCATTGATTTTAAGGATTTTTCGGAATTAATCCTGAATTTCTCCAACATGATTATTTTTTAAAAAATAACACTCAATTTTTATGTAACTGACATTTCTAAGTTAAGAATATGAAGGTTTTCCTAAAAAATCCCTAATTACCAAAACAAATATTAACCATCAAATTTGTCGAATCAAAACAAAACACAATAAAAGTATTTTTAAATGAATACACTAGACAACAATAACGAGTACTAAGCTGCCACTCAAACATCTCATTGGTAAAAATTCCCTTCCGAGAATATAGAGAATAATTTTCCAAGAAAAAGCCTTACATGAAATCAGATGGGATTTGATTAAATTGATGTTGTACAATTTATAAATTCTTCTCATATTCCACTGAAAATACGCAAACAATCTGAAGGAATGAAGAAACAAATGTAAAAAGCTTTAAAGCTCACAGAACATAGGAAATTTGAAGACGGAATTTGCGAAGAAAAAAAAATTATTTTGAATAACAAATGAGGGAATTTGTTGGTGTACAAAATGAACAGCTGAGTGCTTTCTTGAGCTTTTATGCTTATCTAATGTAAATTGAATAGATTTCTTTTTTTTCTCTTTACAAAATTTTTATATCGAATCATTTGAAATCAGGTGACAAGCATAAGAGAACAGAAACTGCGAGAATTTCAATTTCTAAGGAAGTGAAGAATTTTTTATCGATGGAATTTTCTTGTTTTCGTCATATTGGTAGGAAATGGGAAACAAAAGAAAGAATCAAGTGGTGAGGAAAAATTGAACGATAAAGTCATTATCGTACTATAGTCTTAAAATTCAGCTATAAAATGAAGAAAACTCAAAAAATATGCAAATTTATCGAGAAATGTTTTTTTAAAGGAATTCTGAAGGTTCAATGTCTAAAAGTTACTATGATTTTTTTACGACTTACGATTGTGATATCATCCGTAATGTGGGAGTTCTTACGATAATAGAATGTCAATACTTAATTACTGACTGGTAGTTTCAATACAAATAAAATATCTTATCTAAAAGTAGACTTAATACAGTTAAGCTATGTCTAATATTTTTGGAAATGCTAAGCATATAAAATAGAATGTATGTATCAGTAGAATGTATGTGCAGCTCATAGCCGATGTGGCCACATTCATATAAATTTTAATCCTTTATACCACTGATTGATTTAAAGTAACTGTTTTTCAATGAAGATTGAAATTTTCCACATTTTTTCCAAGCCAGTCAAATATTTATATCGTCTAAATTTCCATCTAAATGACGCTTAAGTGTGCCTAACAACACTCCACAAAAAAATAATTTTGAGATATTACATGATAATTTAGATATTAAAAAATTTTAAACGAGCCTCTTCAAAGAATTTTGTTTCATAATCTTCTATTAAACAACACTTGGAAGCTAAAAATTTAAAACTTTATATTAAAAAACATTTCAGGTTTCTTTTTTTAAAAAAAATTGCAGCAAATATTTAAAGACGTTTTTAAAATTTCTCTTAAATATTAAAGGGATCAAAATAAAAATGTAAAACCTTTTTGTCACAAAAATGCTCCTAGCTATAATTAAATATGTTTTCTTCGCCATTGGTAACAAGATTTTCTCTCATAAATTTATTTCTAAAGATTTTTTTGCACTTTCAGAAGCTGAGAACTCATTATTTTTCCTGGTTATGAAATGAATGCAATTTTTAATGGTTCGTTCACTAATTGGCTCAAAAAATGAATTTTTAAACCACCTTGTTACAAATTTTCCACGATAAAAATATCTTTTATTTCACCTGTTATAAAATCTCAGACTACTTGGTGGGGCGAACGTAGTAAGTGATCCCTAATTGGCTCAAAAAATTAAAAATTTTAATGTACATTATTTAAGAGAGATCGTCTTTTGGGTCGTGAGACTTAAAAAATATAAAGCTTCTAAAGAAATTAATAAAGACAGAAAAGCAATACGAAATTTTTATAAAACTGAGAAAGCATTAAGAAAAGACGAGAAAAGAAAATTTCAGCATGTAGACAATAAATCAAAATCAAAAACTTCATCATTCTTTTCATTCTCGTTTCATTTCGCCATCATTGAAAGAAAGTTGATAAAAATGGAAGAAGAAGATGAGGGAAGAAAATTTCACCGCAGCATCATTTTGATGGCAGAAAAAAAATGATGAAGAAGAGCAGATGAGGGAAAAAATTGCAGATGATTTTGAGTTGCCTAAATTTAGCGTACAATATTATATTTTTTTCATTATGGAGATGCTTTTTAAATAAATAAACAATTTTCCACTTTCCTCTTCGTCGTCGTTTTCGTCTACATCATTGTTGTTGTTGCTATTACAAAAACAAAAACCGCAGCAATGAGAAAATCTAAAAGGAATGCGAGAGGCTGAAACGGTATCGGAAAAAGGAGAGCAAAAAAAAAGCTTGAGAAGGAATGAGATGATAAGAAAAATATTAGAAACGTGCTTGGAATATTTTTAATGCCTTTTAATAAGGAAAAGGTTTAGCGGTTTTCATGAATACTTTTAGATTTTTCCTCCTTTCCTTGTGCATCTGCTGGCTGTTGTTCCTCCCTAAAATAAACTCAATTCCATAAATGTTTCATACTTTCAAACGCAATTACCCATAATCAATTTATGGAATGAATGTAAAAAAGGAAAGTAAGCAGAATTTCTGTGACCCATCACCAAACTCATCCTTCTCAAATTTCCTAGAAAGCTTACCAGCAACAGACAATTGAAGGTTAGAGAAAAAAAAAGATTAAATTAAAAATCGATTAGTATTGTTGTCTATTTACGGTTCTCTAAGCTATATTCCCATGGCTATAGAATCTCATTTACCTCATGCTTCCTCAACATTCACCCTCTAAAAAGCCTGTTGTTTGCAGACCAATATTGGTATATGTAAAAATAACACATCTGCGTTAGTCTGCCTCATTTTCCCATGTGAATTTTACCTTCATTTGTTCTCGATAAATGCCGAGTGCCTCTTCATCCCATAAATTTATCTTTCATTTCTGCTTCTTTAAGGTGAAATGGCTGCATATTCACAATTTACATCAGGTATACATGTATATAAATAATCAAGGAATGAGAACTTGTTCTGAGTGTTGCTGGTCATTTAATCTGCTAAGAATTGAAATTTCACGTCGTGTCAATTGAAACTGATTTAAATATTATAATATTGAAATCAGAGTTGGGAGCGTCCTAGTTTAACGTCCGACGCTGGTAGAAATTTTCGAGAAAAATTTAACTTTAGTAAAAATGGTGGAAATTGATGGAAAATGGTAAAAAATGATGAAAATTGATGGAAATTGTTCGAAAATTTATACCACCGTCGGACGCTCAAAAAAAATAGCATCCGACGTTTTCGGGTTTTCAGCGTCGAGACGCTCAGCGTCTTGCCAACTCTGATTGAAATAATAATTGATAACATCTATAATGATTCAAGTGATTAAAATTATTGAAAAATTCAATAACAATAACAAACAACATCAATAGTTGACTGTATTTCAATGATTACTTTGATCAAGAATGATCATTCTAAAAAAGATGTTGATTTGATTCAACAATTATCTGAAAATCATTTCAATCACCCCTCTTTACATGCTTTCTTTAAAAGTAAGTATGAATCCCAACTTGATGGATCTTGTTCACTTTTAATTACGTCTATCATGAGTATTAAAGATTCACAAACTAGATTTTTCAGTAACAGTACTAAAATATAAGTAGCAACGTTACTGAGAATCCAATTTATAATCGATGTTTATTGAAAAATCGCAATAATTTTAAAAACTTTGTCAATTATAGTTAAAAATATAGAGTCTACATAGGTCAATATCGCTGACTAGAATATTTTATAGAGTAAATTTTTATTTGAGTAAATCACCTTTAACATGATATAATGCCAATAAAAAATCCATAAAGCAAAACAAATTCCCAAAGATTGTTAGTCCTTGTCATGAACATTGATGTAGAAAAATATCCAATATCATATCGTCTATGTTGTCTTATATCCCTTAGCCTAGCAAAAGAAAGGAGAAAAATTGCGAGGATAAGATAAAAACTTTTCTATTAAAAAGCTTTCTTGTGCTCATTTTAACCTCAAATATATATAAAATAATCAAAAAGAAGAAGCAATGAAGAAAATATTAAGGAACAACAAAGATCAGATGAGGAGAGGAAAAAAAGCTTTCAACAAAATAGACATAGATATCTATGGAAAAAGGGGTTTGTACATAAATTATTTTATCGATGATACAGCCTTTTCCTTACATTAGCATTCTGCTGTTCTTGTCGATTAAACAGTGAATGGAATTTAATAATCATAATATTTTAACTTTCTTTGAATACAACTCGAGCAATGTGATAGTCATTCTGTTGGATGTATTTGTTATTGTACTAATAATTTTTATATTTGATGGATGCGATTTAAAGTTTTTATCATTACATTCTTAGTGCTTTTAAATAGAAAACCCATAGAAAGTAAAAGCACAAGAAAGCTTTTGGCCTTTTTAATGTAGAACTTCCAATATATTTGCTACTGACGTTATTGTTAATGCGCTGGATTTATGGCTTTCTGTGCATAATGTCTTTCGTTGATATTTTTTGGTGAGAATTATTGTTTGTGCAAATATTGTTCAAAGTTTAAGGCTTCACTTATTACGTAACGTTTTTAGGAAGGAGAGGGATCTATAATTTTGTGACAATTCGAACGAAAGATATTTGTGACAAATAGGGGAGTTAATGACCCCTAAGTTCTCTTCAAAAATCGTCTTTAGTGTTCAAATCATGATATTTCTAGAAATCTAGAAAAATTAAATTTTATAACAAAATTATCGTCAAATTCAACTAGTTTTAGTTCACCAAAAGCACAAGCGTACGTGACTCTAAAAACATTTCAATTCCCAAGATGCATGCACAAAAAAATCTGTACTATTTAAAAATAGAATACACGCTTTAGAAAATATTTAAATTCCCAATTCACACGCCTCTTACACCACACATGAGGGAGCTAAAGCAATCCTTTTATAAAATATATCTATTTAACGAAGTAAGTGAAGCAACAAATTCCATTATCGCATGTAAGTAATAGAATAAACAATTAGTATCATCACCATCAGCATCATCATCATTGTTTGAATATGTGAATGTTTATTTAACACAATTTGAATATTATTAGATAGGTAAAGTAAGTAAGCAGGCAAAAACCAAAAAGCGGATGTTTGAAAACTTTTGCATAAACCACCTTACGCTCAGTATATTTTCATACTCCCTGTGGAGATTTCCTTCGAAGTTACAAAAAATTTTTTTTTGTCGTATGATAACAGTGAAATATGAGAGCTATAGCTTACCATTAACATTCCTTTTCACCTCGATACTACAAATTCCTTTTAGGGAAGCTCTACTTACTTAATTGTGTATGGGTGTGTAACTTTATTTGCAATACATTGTGGAGTTGATGTTATTTGATTCAGGGTTGTGAAGTTGCACTGTTGACATGGAAAGATCAATGCTTGCTAACAACGGGTGTAATAATTTTTCATGCTTATCATGTTTTCACATGTGGGTATATTGTAATTGTTATGCTTATGTATCTAGTCATGACAACAAAGCTCTTTCATCTTTTATTAGATTTTTTTGAAAATTCTAAATTTCAAACACATCAAAATTTCTGTATCACAACTTTTATGATGTATTATTACACATTCAGTTCAGCTGGTTAGTTAAACACAATTTCTCAACCCTGACTCAAACAACATGAAAGGAAAGTAAATTAGTTATTAAATGTCGTTAAAAATTCTGCAAAAATACAAAAGAAAAACTTTTTCCTTCTACGCCAATCCTTTTGGGTAATAAATATGTATATTTGAATTTACATTAGCAAAATTAATAAATTCCTAATTTTATGATGCTATTCTTTACAATATAGCGGAATTAACGGAAATATTGAAAGAAATTTTCGCACCCATTTTCCTCAGCCACTATGGGAAAAAATGGAAAAAAAGCGGCCATCCACTTTTTTTGGTAATGTTTCAAATATCCATTCCAAAGTGATTTATTCTTGTAGAGGACATAAAAGTAGACTTGTACGCCAAATTTCAGGTCATTTGGTGCTGTTTTCGTGATTCTAGGGCTGTTTGAAGTTGAAAAGAGGTTAAAAATTTGATTTTTTCATGCCATATTTGAACTAAGAATTCTCTGCAATGGTAAAGGATGTTGAGAAACGGTTTTTGGTTCCTAATAGTGGTATATAAGAGCTTTATTTTCACATACTACAAAGTTTATATCTTTGTAGTTTTGTTGTTGGAATGGTAGGAAATGTATGAAAATCATAGGAAAAATATCTTCAAACGTGCCGCAACTGTCTTAGATGGCCGAATCACAACCCATAAAGTGGGTATAGGCTTATAGCCCTTAACTTATAGTTTTCAGAACTGTATAAATATTAGCCATAGCTAGCTGCGAACAAAAGTTATTGCGATTTTAGTGAGTTGATCTATATTTGACAAAAAACTAACTTTTCTTAGAAAAAAATGAGAAATATAAAAATAATTATGGTTTTTGATGTTTTTTAGTGACTTATGCTGTTTGAAGACAAACTGTGAAAAATTTTTTCCAAAAAGTTCAAAATCTACTGAGATATGGGGTACATGTGTTCCCTGACGACTTGACCCATTTTCACCACACTCAAACAGCTGTAACTCTTACAGAATGTTATATTTTTTAATTCTGCTTTCTGATTATTATAGATTAGATCAGTACCTTTCTAACAATATATAATACTTGATAGTTTAGTATGGTCTTGGTCATGAATGCGGCCCTTGTTTGTGACCGACCCCAAACTAGTATAAATCTCAAAAACCTCATTTCTTAATGTCCTATTTAAAAGCATATTTATACACTATATTAAGGTTTTTTGTGTTTAGTTATGATAACTATGATCATTTAAACTTAAAATTAGTATTTTCGAATCTTTTTGCTAGCTATAGACAGTCTTTTGGTAGCCTCCTAGGAAGTACCCTAGTACCCTCAATTTTGTCAACAAATCTTGCAACTGAAGCTATTTTGAAGACTTTTTTTGATTAATCTATAATACTTGTGTACGTTTTAGTCAAAATACATTTATTTTAGCTAGATTACACTGAAAAATTTTGATTTTTGCTAATTTTGCTTGAGATTGGCTTGCGTCGGTCACATTCAAGGCACTACCATGGCTGCAAGGACTACGATGTATCCAAGTATTACACATTTTTATAAAGGTATTAACATCAGCTATCAAACACAGAAAACAGGATCAAGAAATATTGCTCTAATAAATAGTTATGACTGTTTAGGTAGTCTCAAAAAGGACCAAGTCGACAACCAGCATTGGTAAAAACATGATTTTGGAAATTTTAGTAACATTTCAACAGAATTTGGAGCAAAAAGTAATTAAAAGTCATATAGGAACCTAAAAAAATGTTTCAGAAGTCAAAATAGGCATGAAATTTCCAAAATCGTGTTTTTACCAATGCTGGTTGTCGACTTGGTCCTTTTTGAGACTACCTAAACAGTCATAACTATTTATTAGAGCAATATTTCTTGATCCTGTTTTCTGTGTTTGATAGCTGATGTTAATACCTTTATAAAAATGTGTAATACTTGGATACATCGTAGTCCTTGCAGCCATGGTAGTACATTGAATGTGACCGACGCAAGCCAATCTCAAGCAAAATTAGCAAAAATCAAAATTTTTCAGTGTAATCTAGCTAAAATAAATGTATTTTGACTAAAACGTACACTAAAACGTACACAAGTATTATAGATTAATCAAAAAAAGTCTTCAAAATAGCTTTAGTTGCAAGATTTGTTGACAAAATTGAGGGTACTAGGGTACTTCCTAGGAGGCTACCAAAAGACTGTCTATAGCTAGCAAAAAGATTCGAAAATACTAATTTTAAGTTTAAATGATCATAGTTATCATAACTAAACACAAAAAACCTTAATATAGTGTATAAATATGCTTTTAAATAGGACATTAAGAAATGAGGTTTTTGAGATTTATACTAGTTTGGGGTCGGTCACAAACAAGGGCCGCATTCATGACCAAGACCATACTAAACTATCAAGTATTATATATTGTTAGAAAGGTACTGATCTAATCTATAATAATCAGAAAATATAACATTCTGTAAGAGTTACAGCTGTTTGAGTGTGGTGAAAATGGGTCAAGTCGTCAGGGAACACATGTACCCCATATCTCAGTAGATTTTGAACTTTTTGGAAAAAATTTTTCACAGTTTGTCTTCAAACAGCATAAGTCACTAAAAAACATCAAAAACCATAATTATTTTTATATTTCTCATTTTTTTTCTAAGAAAAGTTAGTTTTTTGTCAAATATAGATCAACTCACTAAAATCGCAATAACTTTTGTTCGCAGCTAGCTATGGCTAATATTTATACAGTTCTGAAAACTATAAGTTAAGGGCTATAAGCCTATACCCACTTTATGGGTTGTGATTCGGCCATCTAAGACAGTTGCGGCACGTTTGAAGATATTTTTCCTATGATTTTCATACATTTCCTACCATTCCAACAACAAAACTACAAAGATATAAACTTTGTAGTATGTGAAAATAAAGCTCTTATATACCACTATTAGGAACCAAAAACCGTTTCTCAACATCCTTTACCATTGCAGAGAATTCTTAGTTCAAATATGGCATGAAAAAATCAAATTTTTAACCTCTTTTCAACTTCAAACAGCCCTAGAATCACGAAAACAGCACCAAATGACCTGAAATTTGGCGTACAAGTCTACTTTTATGTCCTCTACAAGAATAAATCACTTTGGAATGGATATTTGAAACATTACCAAAAAAAAGTGGATGGCCGCTTTTTTTCAATTTTTTCCCATAGTGTCAGCCTTATTCGCTTTCATTTCTTAATGTATTTACAGCAATAAAAAAAATTTCTGATGAATACAAAGACATGATGCGATGAGTTATAATCCCTAAACACGAACTTTTACAGTTTCAACATATACAGAGGATTTTGTGAGCTATTGTAACTACTTTTGTGGAATTCCTCATGAAATGAAAAGAAGAATCAAATTGCTGATAGATTGAGAACAAAATGATATATGGAAGGGTATGATTTTTTTTGGGGCTCGCTGTAAGGAAATGGAAATTAATTTTTGTCTGTGAAAATATTTGATGAATTTTTCGGAGAATTTAGGATTACAAAATGAATGAACAGTTGGATAGATTGGAAATTTACAAAGCTGTAGAAGGGATTTGCTTCAAGCATGAGAAAAAGTTTGCATTTTGATTAAAACTTAGAAAGAATTTGGTTATCTAGGTTAATTTTATCTTAGTGAATTGTTGAGATATTACGTAACACTAAAAATATCATTTTGAATCTTTTTTCCATTTCAGAGAGTCA
Organism: Chironomus tentans; assembly: GCA_963573255.1. Lineage (NCBI taxonomy): Eukaryota > Metazoa > Arthropoda > Insecta > Diptera > Chironomidae > Chironomus > Chironomus tentans. The sequence continues at coordinate 28,788,413 of OY754303.1, read as the reverse complement.
GGGGCGTAACCAGAAATTTTTTGAAGAGGGAATTTTCAAATTTTTTCTATGGAAAAATTTAGACCAGAAAATTTTTTGAATTTTTTTTTCAAAACCCCTAGGAAATTGAAGAATTTTTGGCGAAGTCCCCCAAATCCCAGCCCTGGCTACGCACCTGCAGAGGGGTTTAACAAATTACGTTAACAATTGAAGACCCAATTCCGTTCAAATGTTAGGTATTCAGTTACTACAACAATAAAGAGGTGTTACTTTATGAAATCGATAAAAATGCATATGAATTATTGAAAACACCTCATTTGCCGATCATTTCAAAACACAAATTTCAGTATCAAATTCATACAAATGCGATCGTAATAATAAGTTTTCAATATTGCCCAATACTAATATTCCAAGAATTTCAGCCAAACATTCTACAAATCATTCAAGCAAACAAAGTGAAATCCTCACATTCAAAATCCATCAACCATCCTTTCCAATGAATCAAATTTTCTACTCCATTTGGCAAATTTCCCTTCTGTTTATGAAATATTGTTTATAATTTCATATTCCTGGTAGGATTTCGTACCTAATTCATTTTTTTCGTTACATAACTTACTTTTTCTGTATGAAAATCCCTCCATCATTTCCAACATTATTACCTGCCAACGTGAAGCAATACATTCAACACACATTATAATAAGCCTGTTTATTTTTTTAATAATATTACACATATCCCCTCATGTAGAAAAAGAAGTAACAAAAAAATTCTTTTTTCAGCTTCCTTTTTAGTTCTCATGAAGGAAATGAGGAAAAACGAATATATGAAAATATAATAGGGACGGAAAATAACAAGGCATGGACAGTCGAAAGAGAAAGAGAGAGTGATTTTAAGAAGGTTGAAAGGTTGCAAGAAAGTTTTATTTTCGATGAGGGATGATTTTCTATAGTTCCTTTATTGAAATTCATTTCAAGGGTTGAAAACGAATGGAGATGGATGATAAGCTACAACAATAAATGCTTGACATGACATCCACACCTTGACTTCAATAAAAATACAATTAGATTCACAATATACGTATGAATGAATACACAGCAAATATATTTATGCATATATGTTTGGATTCGTGTCGATATGGGAAAAATAGGGAGTGTTCATGAAATGATATTTCAAGTAGCGAAATACAATAACTTTGGACATTCTTCTTACTTCGAAATAACATCTGTATAGCATGTATCTATTTCATTTCAACCATTTTATCAGCAGGGGGAAAGTGTGGAAACTTTTGGGGGAAAATAGAAGAAAAATTCCGATAAAAGCTTAACTGAAGGTTTGGATATGTAGAATTATATTCCATAGGGCATTGAAATTCTAGGTATGTTGTAAAATTGTTCCCAAAAATATCAAAATCCCTACCCTTTTTAGGAAATGTTTTCAATTTGCTAGGGGTTTTTAAGAAAAAAATACCAAAACCCCCCTTAATTTTACTTTCCATACAAAAATAATTCAAAACCCCTCCCTCGAAAAATTTCTGGATACGCCCCTGACTCTAGGGCAGTACTACTCAAACTATGCAGCACGACACATGAAAAGTTTGGCTACACACTAAACATGGATATATTTGATGTGTCGCCATTTTTTTTTAAATTTTTTAGTGTATTGTCTGCTAAAAAACTTGATATTAGATATTTCACTGATTCACCACTTTAACTTATGACAAATTTAATCAATTTGCCTTAGGATCGATATGGTAATAAAAAAACAGAAAAATCATAGAAAATCTATATTTTGCCAAAAAGCTCTACTTTCACCAATAAATATTAATTTTATTTTAAAATAGAAATTGCCCATATTAGACTTATAACTTAATAATTAATTTTAAAATTTCATTCCTGAATTTTAATCAAGTGCTTTTCCCCCTGATCTACACCCATCGAATTGAGCTAGGATTGACGTACATTACGTATACCTGATGATGATGATGATAATAATAACAATAAAAATGAATAACGAAAAAAAATCCTCGCTTTCAGTTCCATCACACAGCAATATTATAGAAATAATAATACGAACAATAGAAATGGCAAGAAGAAGTAAGTAAATAAATTGGAATTGGAAACATTAAAAACGTAAACAGAATGAAAGAAAAAATATGAAAAAATAAGAACGGAAGCATTTACGGAAAGAAATCGCATCACGAAATTATATATCAGCACAATAGCTAGTCGACCTCGACCATAGGTGTGTGCGAGAAGTGGGAGAGTACCAACAGAAGTAATGGATGAGGAAAAAATGTAAAAACACATTCCATTCAAATGGAAATTAATTTTTCACTAAATTTACCTTTCATTCTACAGTTAAATGGAATTTTTAAGTTCTTCTTTTTATTGCTGTATAGTACTCGCCTATTCTCAACTTCCAACTCACTGACATGTGTGTAAGCTTTATTTTTTTCTCTACTCAACTCGTTACTGTTTCTGATGTTTTGCTTTTGTTCTTCTTCGAAAATATATATTAAAAATTCCTGTGCTTTTAAAAAAGACAATGGATGTTAATTTAATTTTTTAATGAATTTGGGCAAATAAAAGTTTTTTAGTTGTTTGATTTGAAAATGAAATTGTCTAGGACTTGTTCACTTATGAGGTCAACTAGAAGTAAAGGCTTAAATAATGGAAACTGTAAATATAGTCATTACTTAGCAGGCGCATAGCCAGAGGGGATTTGACTCTTCGTGACCAATGTTACACAAGAAAAATAATTATTTTGTATTAATTGTCTCACTCTGTCTCACAATCTCTTTACCTAAAACGTGAACATCCACAAAATACATAACACTTATAAAACTTCTTAAATTTCTTACAGCCATAGCATTTTCAGACATACGAAAACAAAAATAAATGATTCAACGCATGAAAGGAATGAAAATAGATTCTATTTATGTCTATTCTGGCCAAAGCTACAGTTTTTTTCTCAATAATTCAGAAATATGTTTACAATTTTCTGCAGAGTCATTTACCGGAAGAACAAGTTTGGCTTCACACACCTTGTATCTCGTCTCTAAAAATCACATGTGTACCTTTCAAATTCAGATAGATTTCCAACAAATTTCTTTTGCTTTCCGTAAAATTTATAACGATAAGAAAACTTTGTCAATAACAAGAAGATACGCTGTGCCATCCCTTGTAGATTTTTCCACTTTTCTTCTTCAGTAGATTTTTTTTACCAAAAAGATGAATTTTTTTTTTCTCCAAATATTTTTTACTCGTATTTTTATTCTTCAGCTAGGGTTTTAATCCCCTTCATGCCTTGTCTGTCGCAGTCTTCTTCTCCACTTTCGCCGACACATTTTCTGCTTACATGCTCAGAGTCTAGCAACTAAAGAAAGATTTCAACTAATCCTTTTATTCTCAGTTGATTTTTTTTATCCGCTTTCGTTCGGTTAATGAATGGAGAACAGATCTCACAAAGAATTTAACAATGTTTTCTGATGTGCTGTGGATTGTAAAAATTGCTCACTGTATGAAAAAAATAAGCCTTTCATGTGCATGATGTGAGTGAAAAAAATGCCGCAGTTTCAAAAATTCATAAACTTAATGAATGAAAATTAAATTTTCGTATCATGATCATATCACTGCACTGCTGTCATAAATGTTGATGCTCTGGTCACATGATAAAATTACAATAAAATTAATTTTTTATTTGCTTCGCTCATTTTTTTGCTTGTGTGCATTACAAACCAAAAAACTGTTTTTATTATATTTCATGATGATTTTCTGTGTGATTTTTGGACGTTAAATTTTATTTATTCTGACAGATATTTGTATTAATTTTTCTCAAATGTAATTAAAGCAATTTTCAATAAATTAAAAATTCTAAAGAATTTTTTAATTCTTCGGGAAACGATAATTTATTAAATATTGTTACATATTTTAGTTCTTATTTAGTGCCACAATTCAGTTATTGTCTTTCAGTTAATAAATATAATTACACTATTTTCATAGCAACAGAGTGGCATCCACTTAGCAAGCAAATGGCGAATACCTCACAAATGTCACACTCGGACACCTTACGACAAGTACCTAACTATATACTCAATTCTATAGATGTCAATCAATAATTAAATTATTTATTTAAATCATTAATTTCGCATTCTCAATATTTGAACTAATTTAATCTTTTTACGGTTTTTCATAGTAATAACATGAATTCTTTAGAAAATTACATTTACAAAAAATAAATGGAAAATTTCTATAGTGAAAAATCCAATTAATTTATTCTAATTTCATGTCAATATCATCAATAGCTTTAATATTTACAATGGATAAGCAAAAATTAATTAATTCCCAAAAAAGGAATATGGGATATCAATTTTCCATAAAAGAGAAAAATTTCGACCTGCATATTTTAATATACTTCATTCCAGACATATATAATTCGATTAAAATTTTATCAACAAAAAAGTGAGGTTTCATTCAAGTCTCATAATATTACGAGAGCATACATGTATAACTTATATTGGGGGGATTTAGAAAATTTTAAATATATTGAAATCAATAAATTTGGAATATTAGATTAAATGTCGTATTATGTTCATTTCTTGGATCATATCCCACTCATACATTCATCAGAGGGTTAAAAAAGAGTGGATTTATGCGTAAGTTTACACAAAAGGTATTGAATTATATACAACAGAAGACAGTGTGTAGGTGGAAAAAAGGCTTCTTGATTTTTTATTCCATCGAATCAAGAACAGCTCAAAAGATCAGAAGATGAATGATTTTGAGGAAAAGGAAATCCTTTCTACTATGTAATGAACGTTTTTTTTCAGCAAACGATTTACCAAGAATGAAGCTTCGGCTTGTAATCAAGTTAAGTGAGTCAGTGTCTTCAACAGTTTTTTTTCTCCTTTCATGATTGATGATCTTAATTTCATCTTAAATCAGTAAATCGAGTTAACACTATTGACGGTTGTTATTTTACAGTCAAATGAATTCAGCACAAAAAAATTCTTGAACAGATTGAAATTAATTAATTTTGAATCTTTTAAATGTGGGCGTTGTGTGAATGTGAAAAAATCTTAAAAATCTTCTGGTTGAAAGGAAAGAGAGTTTTAAAATGCTTGTGCAAGATTAGCAGCTTTTAAAAAGAAATGCTTAATACCAACTTTTAATTTTCAGAGAGAGGATTGGATTCAAAAAAAGTTATTTTACATATGAAATATTTCTGTAAAAATTTCCAATTTAAATGCTTTTTCAGCAATATTTTCCATCATTCTCTTTTTCATCATAAATAAATAAAAAAGTTCAGTTCATGAAAATATTTTAAACATATTGTAAAAATTTTCACTGAATTTCGAACAAAAAAACATCAAAATAAACCAAAAACTTTTATCTTAAATCAAAAGGAAAATAAGAAAGGAAAGACAAAAGTTTATCCCATCTTCTGAGAAACTTCATATTAAATTATGTCATCATATAAAAACTTCAACTCCTTCCATTCCTTTCCTCGTTTTTTATCAACCTTGTTCCTTTTACTCACCCCACTTACCAACAAAGAGATGACAAAAATATTTTTATGTTAAAAAAACATAAAGTAAAAGCGTATAGCATGTGCGATGATCAGAATCTACAGTTCCATAAAAAGGATATCTTAAAAACCGAAAAAAGAGAAGGAGCCAGAGACAAGGAATTTAAGAGTGTGGGGATGTAAAATAAAAGTCCCAAGGTAGCTTTCACAACTTTTTCCTATTTTTTTTTTAAAAAAAACATTTACAAGACTTTTCTGTGTTAGGGAGCTGCAAATGAAATGAAATGATCATAAGCATCTTTGTCTGAAGGTCAACAAGACGCATTTTTAATTTTTTATACAGTAAGATCAGCTGAAAATATTTTCATGATTTTTGAATCGACATAAGGTGTGATGGCCTTAGAATCATTGAATTACGGTTCATGTTGTTATTAAGAATGGCTGATTGGTCAAATTTATTGCCTTGCATGGTTATTCCAATCTTAATCGACTAATCTTGATTAATATCAGTCAGAGAGTCGAGCCAATCCTCCTCCAGAAATATAAACAAAAAAATTAAATCATTTTATAAAAATTCGTATCACATAGTCAGTCAGTCAACAACTCCGTACAAGTTTTAAAAAAATCCACGAGTAAAAATGTTCCTGTTTTATAAAATATAATAAATTTCTCCCGAAAAATAATTTTTCAAAGCAGAATTGCTGCGGAACAGTGAGATTCTGAGATTGGAGGCATAGTAATAATAGCAAGGCTACGGTATCATCATCGTCATCATCATTGAGGCAATAGACAAGGGAGAAGAGATGAGTATAAGAATGGAGACACTAAGGAAGGAAGGAAAGAAGACTTGCAGAGCATAGCGGAGAACAAGGAAGGCAAAAAATCAATAAATGCCAGCACTTGAAGCAATAGCATACAAAAATATATATACACACAAAGTATTGGAAGTGATATATGATATTTCGTTGCGCTTATCATTCCTCTGTCGTTCTTCAAATATTTATTTATGACATACACATTTTCTTCTATCTCGCTTTCCTTTCTTCCTATTAATAACTTTTTGTCAGCTGCTTATGAAAAGAAGTACATAATAAAGATTATTTATTTCATCTCCTTTTCATTTTTTATTTTTTTTCGCATTCACTCACTTTTCTTTCCTTATGTGTGCATGTACAGAAGGCAGGTGAAGATTAATAGATTCTAGGCTCCTATCTGTATACTTATTGCCATACATGTTCTATTGTTTGAGATTTTATTATCATTGTTAAAGCTTGATACAAGAAAAGTCATGAGTGTTGACTCATTGTTGCTCTCTTGAAGGATCTCAATGAATGTTTTGGAATTTTAATTACCTTTTGCCTAATTACAAGGGTTGCTATCTGCTCGATTTTTTCGGAAATTTAACAGATTTTTTTTTGTTTTGTCCCAAAAAAGGATTTCTTGGAGTCTTACGACCTTTTTTAGAACGAGTAGTATAAAAAGCTGGTGAATTTTAGCCTTCTTGGAAAAACTGATCTACAGCTTTCTAATGTTTAATGAAAGAAAGTTTTTCTTTGAAAACATAGAATATATTAAATAAAATTCTATGTCTCAGAATTCGTTTTTTATCAGAACAACGATGCATTAAGGATTCTTAGAATTCCCAGGACTAATCTTCAATTCCATCAAACAAATTTTCTGAACACAAAATTTAAGAATGAAAGTAAATAAAAAATATTTTCCTATGTAGAAGCAGTGTATGCTCGAGGCATTTTGTCAGAATTCCATATCAATACGTCTATCAGTACTGAAAATGACACTGAAAATGATACTAAAAATGCCATTTTAAATTTTTTTTTCAAATTCAATTTTCATCTTCGATTTCGTGTTAATACTAAAAGCATTAAAACTGACTGTCAATCCAATACAACCCCGAAAGAATGTACATAAAGAGACTAAAGAGAGAGGAAAATGTTTAAATTGAATGTCATTCCATCCCTTTATTCTTTATTCACACCAAACAGCTTAAAAAAGCGCAATTTATTTTCCTTCGACACTTCCTCAATCTCATTGGCATAAATAACTTTTTCTCTCCTTCAGGGAGTATATCTCAAACATTTCGAAGGTTCGTTTTTGCTGTTTTTGCGTGTATATCAATTTTAAATATTTTAAATAAAGTTGCTGATCGTATTTTTGTTATTTTGGACCAACTTTAACTCAAACTTAAAAAGTTTATAATGATGAGAATTCAAAGATAAAATTTCTAGCTACCCGCGTTTGTTGATGGTCATTCATGTGCAATTAGATAGTGCTTGTCTAAAAGCCTCTGTTTTTGATAACTTCTACAAACTGCATAGAAATGCGCGTTGATTCCATATTTAGAATCTCATTCAAACTCTTCAAATTATTTACGAACTCAAAATGGTGTATGAAGAGCAGAAACAGAGCATGTGTTTACTTCTCCTCTCAAAGCTCTTTAAACAAAAGCAAAATGTAAAAAAATATTTAAATTTATTTGTAAATAAGATTTTTCTTCTACATGCATTTATCATTTTTATTTCTTTTGATATGTGTCATACTTATAGCTTTGTTTATTAACATTTGAGAAAATAAATGGATGTAACATGAAGAAGTGATGTTGATGAAAAAATGAAATTAGCGTGTTCAAGAATAAATTTCAACTCAATTCCATTTATTTTATTCATGATCCTATCACTGATTTAAGTGAAAGATTTTCATATATATTTTTTTTATTTGAATTTGTGTCATTAGCATTTGAATATTTAATGATGATGTGCTGGTACGCAATGATTTATTGCTGTGTGGAAAAATAAGGGAGTTCATAAGAGATGATTTTTTACATTATAAGAGTAAAGACTGGATTCTATGGAAAAAAGTAAGGATATTTTAGGGAATTAGGAACTAGAAACTTTTGTATAAACAGGTTTAATATTAATACATAAAATGAGTTCTAGCATAATTTTGATCGCAAACTTGAGCTACGCTTGCTAAATACGAATAAAACATAGCTAAGCAGGCACTAAGTCTTCTTTCTTCAATTTGCCAGATTTAATTAACATGCTTCAATAAAGATTAGCAAAAATGTCCTCTAAAACAGCGTTGGAAGTGCTTTCTTGGCATTTAATTTAATGTTTGTGTCGAATCTATGCAGCGTCAATAAATTCATGTCAGGCTCATAAAAATCCATTTGGAAATGAACAAAAGACATTTCAAATAAAGATTAAATCCTCTGTTCATATCATAAATCCAAAAAACCATGAATCCTATGGGTAGTCCACTTATTACGTTCACTTTATAGGGGGGAGTGGGGTCTGAGATTTTATACCAGACTAAACTTAACTAAACTTAATTCGTAACGAGAAGTCTAAAAGGTCGCTGTTCTGGGTAACCTAATAAGTGAACGACCCTATAAAAAAAATTACAAAATAATTTAAATGGCAGAATATCCTGGTTTCTGAAAACATTTCAGTCACTTCCATTGTTGATATCAATAATGTTTGCTGAGGAAATATGATAAATGGTTTAAATCACTTCCTTCAAAACAAACTTTATGACATTTTGTTTATTTCCTCGAGATTTATTATGCAATACTTCATACATGAGATTTAATACATAAAACAAACACAAATACGAAACTAGATTGGAAACTTTATTTTTCATATTTCAACTATTGAAAGTTTATCTGTCATGAGTTCTTTGACTTCCAATTTTCCTCTGCTTGCTTGTTTCAATAAAATAAACTTTACGACACATATAAGATTGTATGAAGATAACCCACATTCATGCACAAATATTTATTTTAAAGTCATGATTCAATTCAATATTTATAAAATATTGTAGTAAAAAGAGTACAAGTACGAATGCTTTTGAGATCAATGAGCAGGAAAGATTTTATCAAATTAAGCTTGAGCTTTTGAATTATTTGATTGAGTAACTACTAAAGTACTTACATTTCAAGACGAATTTGTATGCCACACAGCGCCCAGTGAACTTTTCTTGAAAAATCTATAGAATCAAATTCAGCATAAAGCAAAGCGGCTAGGATAAAGTATATATCGAATCTACCTGAATATTAAGGACAACCTGCATGCCAACTCTGATGGGTCGTATGGAATACAAAACGACCACTTGAGAATGAAAAAGAATCTAAATCTCTACGACCACATTTACGGTATCGGGTTTCATACCTGTATGCTTTGAAAAGCACACGTGACTTAGAAAACGTAATTGTATTTCATTTGATTGAGATATGATTAAAACACGTGAATTTATTGCTTGTTTATGAACATTTAATGAAGTAATTTAGATCAACAAATGTAATAATGAAGCATTGATGCTTTTGCTTGCTAATTAAAATAATTATTCAGAAAAAAGAGAATTTCTGAAGAAATTTAAAAATAAAATAATTTTTCAAGCTAGTCTCAAAAACAAACCAAAATGCTCACATAGTGATTACATGTTCCTCATAAAATATTGAAAATAAACAGAGAAAAAGAAGACAAAAATATTATCTTACAAGCCATTGCATGTGCATGGCACTTGATGTACAGGAATAAAAAAATTATATTTTCTGGAGCAGAAAAAAGATGAAAATTCTATTGAAACACTATCGAAAGGCTACTTTAGTCCACTGCATACAAAGTATACTCCACACTTCGCCATATACTCAGACATTTATCTCGATTGAATTGGCAGAGCAACAAATTCTTTTCTTCTTTCTCCATTCACGTGACATAGATATATACTATGAGATATATAGAGAAGCATGCATTGAATGTGCAGTCATAGATACAATACATGCGATGGTATATTAATTTCTTAACATTTCTCCTAGTTTACTGCCCGAAGTGATGGGAATTTTGCCAAAAAAATCTAAACATCGAATGTTCGAATTGTATCTACAATACCAAAGCTAAATAGATATGTATGCAAAAAGCAAAGGCATCGTCATGTGTATTGCACAAACTATTCTCTCGAACGATAAACACAAACATTTTCAACATCGTTCATTTCGGATGGGAAAGGAGCTTATATTGGTATAGTTTGGGATTTTTTTTATGTACGATAAACATAAAAAATTGCGGTCAAATTCATGAAAGAAAATTGAAATTTTATCGATCTTGTTTGGGGAAAATTAGAGAGATTGAATGGGGAAAATATGAGAATCGTAGGAGAAAATAATAAAAATAACATTTATAGTTTTTGCGGTAATTGTAGTGCGCACATTCATATCTATCTATGCCAAGATGATTACATTTAATTGCTACCACTTCATACAAAGCTTCATATATCATGATTGTACATGAACGAGTTGCATTCATTCGAGTAAAATTATTTCAATAAATTTATGATGATGAGTGTTTGATAATTGCAAGCAATTTTGATAGGTATGTTGTACAGTAATTTTGATTTATTATGAACGAATGTAAAGTCAATTATTTTCTATGTTCACATTTTTATCATTTATCGTGCAATGTCTACTTCAAAAACCTGTAATTATTTAGACATCATATCGCAATACGATGAATGTAATGATTGTACTGTACAAGCTATTAAATGGGATTAAATGAAATAGGGAGAATTATCCATCCAGAGAAATGTATTCGTTATAAATATCATTTATCGTTAATTATAGGAATAGCTTAAATTAAATGGTAATGAAGGGACATTTTTTGATATATTTATAACGGAAATTCAAACGTATTTCATATAAATACCCCCAAAATCCGTAACAGAATTAATTTACGAGTACATGGAGAAATTTTCGATGCTATTTCTGCTTGGAAAATATACTAACTTAAATTTATTTATTTCTTTATATTATGGATCGTAAGCAGCGATCTATCAGTGTTGCTGCGCTTATGTTGAATTCTAGTTATTGATGATTGAGTAAGGTCAGGATTGTTGTGAAAATCCTAAGGGGTAATTCACTTATGACGTCTATGATTTAGGGGTCTGATATTTTGTGACACTTTAAATTCAAGAAATTTTGTGGAATTAAAATTTTGTGACAAGGGGTCTAGAAATCCCATTTTTTGATGGAGTATATATAAGGGAATGACCCCTAATGGTCAAAATTTAGTGCGTACCTAGAAAAGTGTTTTAAGGAGATCTAAATTTTTTTCTTTCTTATTCTCATGGGTTTGTACTTTTTGTGGATTTTTGTAGATTTCAAAAATTTTGAGGTCATGGCTTCAATTCCCATCATAGCTTTATTTATTTTTATTGTTTCTGTACTTTTTTACTAGAAATAGTAAAAATATGTGACAAAATTGACAAAAAGATACAAATTTCTGCTAAAAACATTAATAATGTCCTGTATTTTTTCGAAAAATCTCTGCTCACCTTACCATAAATCTAAGACAACAACACTGCTTTTCTCATTCCCACTCTTCTTCAAAATTCTATAAAATACAACCAAAGATTTCGAGAATTTGATAATTTCGTTTCCTTATTTTTTCATGAAAAATCTAAATTCCCCACTTTTTCCGTAAATCATATGAACAAAAAGTATGGAAAGAAACGTACTGACTTTTTTTATTTCACGTCTCGAACTAAACGTTTACCAGTCCATAACCACTTCACACTTTTGTATGATATGAAATATTTATTAGATTGAAATTTTTTTCGTTCTTTTTACCTTTCGTAAGTCTTTGATTTTGTTTTAAATGGAAAAGAAAGATTTCATTTCGTTTATGTCCTTTCATGTGGATGGATATGAAGAGAATGAAAAATACATTTGGTTAACAATTTTAGCGCGTGTTTTGAGTAAAAATTCAAAGTATTTTTTTAGTCTAAAATTAAAAATTTCAAAACAATCTGCCACTAATGTGAGCAAATTTTAGTGTTTGTAGATCAAAACAGGGACATGGAAATCATATTTTATTTTTGTGTTCCTACACTCTTAGTCAGAGACGTTTCAAATCTCAATGGCTCCTCAATAGAAATGTCTGAAATACCCCCATTTTTTAAGAACTTACTGAATTTTCTACTTCCTCCATGTCTAAGTTGCACATATGTATGAGACCCTTATTCGAAATGAATAGGCTCAAAAAAATTTATATTACATTACTGGTAGAAAACGCGTCAATCTTTAGCATTTTTCTTTTATCACAAAAATCTTCTTATCCAAGAAAAGAAAAACTTCCGCATGAACATTTCTGTGTAGTTATTTTTTGTATTTTTCTTTCCTTTCTCGTTTTCTTTATCTTTAGTGATAAGAGTGATTTTGGGATCATATCCGCCCACACGAATGCCTTAAAGGAATGAAAACTAAGAACTTGAGTTACTTACAATACAGTAAATAAGATTTTGCCTCATTTTCTTTCAAAACTTTCATACAATGAACTGTGTTAATTTAACAACAGCTAAGCTTGTGGTATTTTGTGAAATATTAAGCTTGAACTAATATTACATTCTCGTGAATTGAAAAGCGGCTTGTGGCATTAAGCTATCTATCTATATATGTTTATGCATTAAATTATCATCATGTTTTATTCAGTTTTATAAATGAGGTTTCACATGCTCCCACGTATCACATTCCATGTTCTTTTGTAAATATTGTTAGAAAAATCCATGGAATCTACCTTAAAGTGCTGACGAGATTACTATTTTCATTCATTTTAGTAGTAATTTTTTCTACAAGATGCTAGGTTTTGTTATATTTTTTATAATTTTGTTCCATGAAAAAACTACAATTAATTTGTAATTTTAGGTTAGAAGAAATGCGTCGTATCTACATATCCATAAATATTTCCTTACTCATATCCTTGGTATCATAGAAATACGCAAGTGAGAAAGTGCTCATAAAATTCAATAAAACTGCTAAGTGTTTTACTCCGAAACTACGTGTCTATGACTCAATGTTATCTAGCTATCATCTCTACGTGAATCATAAGCTAAAAGTTATTGTCACGCTCCTGTTTCTCTCTGAGCATTCATATAGCAAGGTTGGTTATGCTGTGCGTTTCTAAAAAAATTTAGTACGAAAAAGTTTACAATTTATTGCTTTTTTTGTCCATAAATGTCGGAGTTTAAATTATACTGAAATTAATTATCTCATTGATTTTCACGAACAAAACTGAATGAATTTTCTTGAGAGTGCACTCGAGCGATTCAGAGAAATTTGGAAAACTTAATAAATTCCAGAATTAATTGATTTTCAGTATCATTACATCAGGGGCGTTTTGGGGGTCAAAGCCAACTCGACGGGGGATTTTTTGTGAAAAAAATTACATAATCCTGAAAGTCACATTAAAAAAATCCAGAAATACAAAATTCACTCTTTATTAAATAATTTCATACCATTTGTGGATACCATATGATAGAAATTGTTCATAGAAAGAAATGAATAAAATATGAAGTTAAAGGAACAAAATCAAAACCTTGTTCTTCATAACTTTGTTGTTGTCACCTTCCCTCTTCCTTTATTCACACCATTATTCTCATTCTTTGTGACTGTTCAAAAAACAAAGAAGAGAGAAAAGTTTTACAACTTTTTTCATAAAAGTCACGCCGCTGGAAATACGCGAGAAGACGGAAAAGTTTGAAGAAATGAGAAAGTCGAGAAGAATGTTGAAGATGAAGGAAGAAGAAAAAAGCTGATTCTGTTTTGGACGAAGAGAATTGAAGCGTATTTAGAGAAATTAGCTGAAAGTGTTAGAAAAGCTGAAAACAGTTAAATATTAAATTAATTAGTTAATTTCTGGAATTTAAATTTTTGATGCATATTAATCTAGAAGGACCAAATAAATTAGCAATTTTAAGGCATGTTTAGAATAAAAACACGAAAATCCTTTATTAGTCACCAAAAACTCAAGAAAATAGACAAACTGTACACAAATCCAATTCCAATTCATACACAAAATGCACTTAACAGCGACAAAGTAAATTATAACATTCGCTAGCTGTTGAAACATTAAAAAAGGAAGTAAGTTTCATAAGAAAGAGACGAGAAAAACATATAAATTTCTCATGCTTAAGTAGAACTTTGGCATAGTTTTTGGCAATAACTTAATTTTTTTAAACCATCTAATGCAAGGAAAAATGCGATTTTTTCACATAAATTTTTATGACTTAAATCTGATTTTCCTTCCGCTACTTTACTTTATTGAATTTTTCTCGTGCTTTTAAACCTGCATAAAAAATCGAGGGAAATTTTTATGCTCAGAAAGCTTTTCCGCTCTACCGAGACCACATAAATAATTGTATTCGAATCATTAAATGGGTTATGTGTGAAAAAAGCGAGAGATAAATTAATTAATTATTTCAATTTATAATCAACATATACACAACATATATTGCTGCTGTGCTGTACATTTAAAAAAATCATTCTCTCTTTATTTTACGATCCTTTTGCTAGCCTAAAGCATAAATTAATTCATTAATCATGAGTACTGACCATGAATTTCATTATGTACAGCCATGGTCATATCCAAATCAATATTTAATATCCCTTGCTGGATTATCATAGACATAAATGACGTAATACAGATAAAAATAAAATAAATGTTGAACAGATGACGCGAACGTCAGCATTATTAAGAAAGAAAAATGTTACTTTAGATCAGTGATTCTCAAACTTTTTCGAGGGTGACACAATTAACCGCTTATCTAATGTAAAGTCGTAATACACACCTGAAGGTTTTGGCTACACACTAGTGTGTCGCAGAGCAAAGTTTGAGTAGTACTGCTTTAAATCCTTAGTGGGACAACATAAGATTTAATGATCCTAAATTTCTATTTACTGGTATACAATGGTATGCATGTGGGACTATTAATCTATTATGTCAAACATTTAGAAGTAGGGAGAAACTGAGGTTTGTCGCGACTCGTTCTAAAATTATAATGAAAATTTCGTTGCAGAATGATTACAGACAATGACGTAAATATCATAGGGTTTGTTTCAAAACTTAAAAGATTGCAGTAAACGAATTAATTAATTATTTGATCAAGCACTGAAGTAAGTAGGTCCCATAAAATCCTTAACATCCCATTCTCTTCCTTAAATATCAATTATTAATAAAATTGCTGATCAACATCTTTTTTTACAACTTGTTATTGACTTTTCTACTCGTTTATGGCTGGAATATTGCTTCCAATATAATTGGATAAAATATTATGTCGCATCATAACCTTATGGATTTAACATTTTTATCTCTATTGACATTTTTTCCTCTTTTACTCTTATTCAGCACAGCTGATTTTTGATATCAAGCATTTTTTTGTGTGCTACTCATTCATCTCAATGACATGAACAACTATTGTAGAAAAATTGACTTTTTGTAGCAAAATAAAGCACGATGAAACAAAGAGTTATCTGTCAGAGTGTTGTTTTCTTGTCACTTGTTATTTCGATGTGTCTGTGGCCCATGAAATGAATTGGCATTGACACTTTTCTCCTCTCATACTCCCATCTCACTCAATGATAAAAATGCTTCTGTACATGTGAAAGATGAAACGAAAAGTTGAAAGCAAGTGAAGTGTCACGATGAAAAAGTTTCAGGCAGGATTTAAAGATGGTATGAGCGCAGAATGCATATTAAAAATGCTTTAAAAAGCTGCAGCAAACATAAACTTTGTGATTTTTTTAAGCATGCTTTATTTTTATATCACCACATCTACCCGTAGTCACAAAATGTTCATATAAAAAGCATATGTATGTACACACAGTTTCAGTTTCTCCTTCTCCCTTGAATGCTGGAAATTTATATCCAAATCAATAGGAAACAAGTCAATGAACGATGAAGCTAATGAACCTAATTTCACAACCTTTCTATCGGTGTTACAGTATTACAGGTACTAAAATAAAACTTGCCTGACGAAAAATTAATATCAAATTCAATCAATTTCATTCAACATGATTATTGTAAAATCTTAAAGCCATATCCTTCTTTATAGCTATATAAAAATAAAAGAATTACTTGTCACAAAATATTTTTGCTTTCCTTTTTAAATTAAATTCTATCTGCCTCTTTTCACCGAACAGACATAATGGCAGCAACATCTTCCTTCATATTTACGGCAAAAGCTTTTTCTTAACAAGATAAAATCAATTTTCTACAATGTTACAATATGAAAGAAGCATACGAATTAAATACGGAAAAAAATTCCATCTCTCTACTCTATCGACAAACAACGACCCTGTAAATGACTGAAGCTGATTCGTTTTTTACACAAAATGATAATTTTATTGCCAATTTTGCCTTCTTCATCATATATATCTATAGATTCAATTTGTCCAGTCTTTTTATCGTTGTTTGATGGAAATTCTTTTGTATTTAGGTGGATGTGGAAGAGAATTTAATGATGTTGAATGTTGTGCAATTCATGATGTGTTCAATATTATACCCTCAACATTCACAGCATGCGTATGGATTATTGAATAATTTCACTTTATTGGTAATAGGATTGTCGAACCTGATTTAGTTTAGATTTTATTCCAATTTACAAGTTAACAGTTAACAAGTTAACATGGGCGTAGCCATGGGGTGCCTGGGCACCCCCTCTTGAAATCAAAATTCAAAACAAATTTTTATTTTTAAAATTGAAAAATTAATTTTTTTACAGAAAAATGTTAAAGACTTCTCACAAAATCAATCTTAATGTCTAAAATAGTTTAAAAATTTAATATAAATGTTATATTACAGAGATTTTTTTAAAAATAAAAAATTGGGAACCCCCTTCAAAAATCCTGGCTACGACCCTGACAACTTCAATACAGTCCAAGGCGTCAACACTCCGAATTAATCCAGAAAAATTCCAAAAAAAATCTATCATTTCCTGACAAGAAATCTCAAAAAAAAAAATTAGAATGCTAACGCCTTAACTTTTTATGTTTTTTCATATGGATTTTTTTAAAGAATTTTTTCTTAAAAATTGGTGTCTAAACCTTTTTGGACCCCACCTTCCCCAGATATGCCACTGCTAAAAAATTTATGAAATTTAAAACAACTTATTTACTTAACAACTTAATGTCAAAATATACAAGCAAAAAATCTTGTATCGAGTTTCTTCGTGAATCAATTTTACATAATTATTTTTGGTTGATCTTACGAAAATCTGTTTGGTTAATGCTGAAAGCTTTTTCATAGCGGATTAAATTAAATTTTTTTTCTGTTTGAAATTGAAAATCCATTTTCTATTCTATTGAGTATTCTCGTTTAAATTTAGTCTTATTTTTTTTTTGAATGGTATACATGAAAAATTTATTTCATTCTAGATATTGTGGATAATAGAAAGTATTCAGGCAATAAATGGATAATCTATATTCATACGTATTTATGTGAGTTTCAAAGCTTTAACGTAAAAAAAGAATAAGCTTTAAAGACATCAAAAGTATGAAGAATCTCTTCTCACAAAGAAAATTTCTGTATTTTTGACAACAAGTGTGGTTACATTTTAACATGACCACGGACCGAAAAGTGAATTTTATGACATTAATAACATCCAACCCAAAATACCATAGCTTTGGTCATGTAAGGTTTATAATTCTAATACTTTGAAGAGAGTTTATTCATGTCATTCAAGTGCAACTTCAAATATAAGTTAAGTTTGAATAAATTGAAAGACTATATAATGATTGAAAGATCAGCTTCTAGTGGGAATCGAACCTACGTCCTAACATAATAGGGTTACACATTTCCAGTCTGTTGCCTAACCACTCGACCACAGATACCTTACTCTCGTACTGGAAGAATCGCCTACATATGGTACGATACCCCAGATTCCACTCTGCTCAGACACCACACTGACAAAAGCTTGAAACTTTCTTAAAACATGTAAAAAATCGGATACTTATCCAGATAGATAAGAAAAAAGTAAAAAATTAAGGTAATTATTTTACATCACATCACGTTTCCTTCCATTTGAAGAGCCCAACGTGTTCATGTCTATATAAAATGACAATATCTTCAAGAATTTCAAGCTTTTATAATAAATTCCATACCCTATTATCGAGATTTTCTTTTTCCTTAAAACTGTCATTTTTCCTGTCACTCACTTCTTCCTCTTCAATTCCTCAAATTATCGAGAAAGATTTCTCCGAACATTGACATTTTTAAAGCCTTTTCTTCAATTTCATTTTTTACGCCAACGCCTTTACATTCCTTGGAGATTAATTCATGTGAATTGATGATGATCATGATGATGATGACAAAGACTGAATGCGAACGATAAAAGAAGAATGAAAATGCCTTTCTTTCCTTTTCACTTATTTCAAATTCATCCATTTATTTATCATTTATGTACCTTTCATGCGCAGAGCTTAAACTGAAAATAGGGTTGTATCATCCGTCTCCATGCATAGAGGTACTGATGTTATCTGTTGCAGAAATTTTTTTTTCATCATTCTGTCCTTTTTTCCATCAAAACATTTGTGCCTTTTTTATTGACCGTGTCTTAATGTGTCAATCTGATTTGTGATAGAGTGACAGAGATTTTTAAAGGAAAAACAAAATAAAACAACAGAATATAATGATGATGGAGATGATGGCGTTGTTATAGAAATTATTCATAACAATGTTTCTTCCTCATTTTTTCGGTTTATTCATTCCGACGTTTTCTTATTTTCTTTTAGCAATTTCATGCTTGTCATGCAATACATTTAAGTGGGTGAAAATTTTTTTCATTGACGAAAACAAAAATGGGGAGATACATTACAATGTGTAGGAAGAACGAGTCAAGGGTACTCAGCTTGTATACTGATTTTTAATTATCTGAAAAACAGTGAATGGTCCATTTTTTGGAAAGTGGGTAACAACTTGATAACAAATTTTTTACGTTATAGGAAGGTCCTAAGGAATCTCCAAATATCTTTAAATTTCAATTTTTAATTTAATTTTTCTACTTTTCAGAAACTAAGCAGATTTCAAAATTTTGTTATAAGTTACGTAATAAGTGAACGGCCCCTTTTTGTTCCGTGTTAGGTCTTTAATTATTTAATATTATTGAATTATGCACGTAAACATATTTTTAAAATGTTTACATTAAATCTAACAATAAATCTTCTTGAAAAATCTGAAATTACCGAAAGATATTTAAGATTTTATATTTTTATGATTTAGGTATGATAAGTCTAGGCAGAGGATGAGAATATTTTTTCGGTAATATTCTGTATATTAAACGAAACAAATTGTTAATTTTGGCAGAAAAATGTCAAGCAGAAAATTTTGATTTTTTTAAATTAAACATTTTTCTAAATTGTTACCATAGCGAAACTTTTTGACATTATTAAGCAATTTTTATGAAAACTTTGAGGACAAATTCTGAGATTGTTTTTCGTTATTTTTTACAGAGTACAAAATATTTTTTTTTATTTTGCGAAGTTACTACTTTTCTACGAAATGCTCTGAAAAAATTTAATAATTTAAAAATATTTTCTCGGAAGGCATCCAGCTGTCAATTATTGAAGCATTTCCAAAAGTATTACAAAGGCGTATTCAGGTTAGAATCAAAATCCTTACCTCAATGGAAATTTTTAAAAATGTATTAGGTTGGTATCCACGATACTATACAATCTTAAAAATTGAATGTACTCAAAAATTAGAAATAATAGGCTTAGGTCCAAATAAGGGTCAGACATTGTCGTAAAACTTAAAAATTGTTCTTCATCTTTATCCATTAAATACCGACTTTAAAAAAGAGCAGTTAAGAATGAATTTTATTTGTTTTCTGATATCCTTAAAATTCTGACATTATGCTTGATATGGCTTGATATTTTAACTTCAAAAAATAGAAGAAAAACAATTCTAAGAACAATTTTTGTGATCTTCTTTTAGCTATGACTAGATGGAAAATGTATCAAAATATTCTCCAAAAATTAATTAAACGTTTTCCATCCAAATTTTATTTATTTTTCCTTCATCATTCAGTTTGTTTCCAAGCCATCAAATTTAACTGAAATAGAGAAATTCCTCAAATTAAAAACCCAATTAAGCAATTTTATCTCAGCATAACAGATCAATTTTCCATTAAAATATAAATAATTATTTTACATAGAAGAAAAGTTTCCCATTTTGAGGATAAAAATAAGATAATTTAATGAAATTATGCACGTTCGATTAAATAACTTTTTTGTCAATTCCATGTGATTAATGACCTCGAGTGATCCCCATTCTTTCTACATCGATTATTCTAACAACGACTATCAAATATCATGAAAGAAAAGTTTGTCAATGCGAAGGCGTAATTCGATATGGTTTTAACTTAGAAAATAAATATCTCATTGAATTGTAATATTTTTTCTGCTGGTTCAAAAGAGACTTATTGCTTGGCAGACTTACAACATGAAATGAAAATGTCGAAAGGGAAGAAGAAGAAAGCCGGAAAATTTGTTACACTTCTCGTGGAAAAAAGCACAGCTTTTCCCAAGCACAAGGAATGAAATGAAGAAGGGAAAAACATTTGTAGCATTCAGAAATGAAATTAAGAGGAATATAAATGAGTGTGAGTGAGAAATGGATGGAAAGGAAAAAATATCAATTTTGCTTCCTCTTACGCTTCCTTTATCATCGTCATCATCATTATTTGGTAAGGAAGAAAATCTCCTCATTGTCACTTTTCCTAGTTTTCCCACTTAAATGCTTAATGAGATTTCATGCGATACTGAATTAATTTTCCGCCTTCATGCCTTCAAATTTATAAACATAGATCAATTAGATACGTCTGGAATTTAAAGGCATTGTGTTTCCGAGACATAATAATAATATTGAATCAATCTCAAACCATGAAAGTTCATTACATAAGGACCCAGATGAATTTTTCAGGGGGGGGGGGGGGGTGAAAATATTCTTTCTTATTATCACACTTTTGTAGTTATTGTTAATTCTAATAAATAATTGATTTTTTGTGAGCTTTGGAAAAAAATTTAAGCGAAAAACTATTTTTTACAAAACAAAAATTTGATCCGGACCCCCATTGGGTATGCCCATGACAAGGATATAATGACAATCCATGTAAAATGTTAGAAAAGTCTCATCAAACAGAATTTAGCACATTAACATGTTATTAATATTATGACCGAGTGAAAAGAAGCTTGAAAATTTTTTAGTACCAAAATACAACTTCAACTCTTATACATCTTATCAATATCTATTGATCAGATTGAAAAATATTTGATTTAACACCCTTAAATCTAGACGCTCTGGTTAAATGTCCCACCTTAGTAACAAACCCTGTCACAATATAATAATGGAAATATTTTTCTATTATATTCACCATTTTATATTGAGAATGTATACAAGCATAGCGAAAGTTTTGGTTCTATTTTCGTACAACATGTCATCAATGAAAATTTAACAAGCGAAGCGTCAGAAGACAAGCAGAAACCGTAGCTTGAGGGACATTTTTGATAGAAAAAAGAAGAATAGCTACAATGATGCTGATGTTCATAAAAATACTAGGAAAATATTTTTGAAATAAAAAATGTGCATAGTCGCGTGTAATCGCTCGATATTAAAAATACTGAATTTTGTCGAACAAGAATTTTAATTAATAAATAATTGGATTTTCACCACGCAAGGAGAAAATGAAATTAATTTACATTTTTTGCGTTTCATTAAGGCTGCTGGCGTATCGTCATGTGTCGTTGATAGTAACGACAGCATTGCAATTCATATTAAATCTATTTTTATATTGAATATATATGTTGAATAATAAGCCTTTCATTTATACATTTACGGTAAGACGTTCTCACTCGCATTTATAACGTTCTTAATTCAAATGGGCGGGCGTTCTGCTACTCTGAGTCAACCTATGCTTGCAAAGTGCAACAATGCACTAAGTCTTCTCATGTGAAGCCTCCCTTTCGTTTTTCTTCCTTTCCCATTGAACCTCCTTCGAGTGAACACGTCGTTGACGAATGTAAGTATTTTATCTCAGTCAATTGTAAATTAATTAATGTAAATGAATTTCCAGTTTAATAAATTTTCTATCATCAACATTTGAGAATTAAATAATTCGTCAGTATTATCATTATCGACAACTTTATTAAAATTCTACAATTCATCGAAGGAAATATTGAGGTGAGCACATTGGTGAATAAATTAATTCGAGAAAATTTAATTTAATAGGAACACAAAGTTCTAGCCAATTGAAAGTGATTCAGGAAACACAAGGTTTCCAGTAAATTAATTCAGTGAAATTGTGACAAACACATCCAGTGAAAATAAATACATAGTAAACAAAGCAAGTGAATTTAATATTTCATTTAATTAACTAACAACCCTCAATAGACCGAACTGTCCCGACACAAAGGGAATCACGGTCGAACAACAGCAAGCATCTGCACATAGCTTTCGCTTGCTGGGCGCTGCGTCGCAACATATTTTAATTAACCCAATAACCACTGGATGTTACGATCCAGTAAATTGAAAAAAAAGAGATCTAGAAAGATCCAGAAATTGTCACATTAATTCACGCGTGTGTGAGTGTATTTATTAAGCAACATCATATAAGGCTATTTGCCACGTGTTAAGCGACACCACGTGACATCACGTGTTAAACAAGTTGAATAACTTTGTTGAGGCTTATTCACATAAGCGCATTTTTTTAACAAGTAGAAAGTCGCCCTGACATCAGAGGCGCGTTTTCAGTTACTCCACAGAGAGTACACGCTATATACAAGTTAGAAATCTCGCGGTGATTAAGCGCGTTGTAATAAGCGCATTGAAAATAGTTTGTCGTTAGTAATTTCTTTACTATAAGACGCTTGTACAATACAAGCGCACGTATTTATCCTCACTGATTATACGCATTCATTAATCAAACGTAATTAATTTGTAAACATAGCGCGCTTTCACATAGTACGCGTCTTTATATAGTGCTTTGTTGCATAACACGCGCATTAACATAACACGTTCTAGTATAATACTAGTTTGTCTGAATAGTACGCTCACACAAGTAAGACACTCACACAATACGAAATCGTTAGTCACGCGTACAATACGAGTGCATAATTTGAAATTCACACAGTGAAATATATTCGTACAATACGAATTAAATTCGTATTAGGAATTTGAGAGTGACAAATAACAAAGCATAAAATGTCTCGAGATACGTTAGCACAATTCTTCGTCAAAGACAAGGAAGGAAAGAAATTTTTCCGTACCCGTAATGAGGGCAGCCACGACATCAGTAATTACATTTTGAATGCATCACAAATAAGAAGTGAGCTAAAGTGTGGATCTGGAAATAATTGTCATTGGTTTAGTGCATCGGAAGGTGATAGGAAAAAGGACGAGCTACAAAAGTTCGCAATCTGTATCACCTGTGACCAAATTTATCACATAAAATGCACTGGAGTGGACCTATCCACCCTAAGAGAAAAGGATCTTCCTTGGATGTGCAATTATTGTGTAGGCAATCCATGCAATGCTGCAGCACAGCAACTAATGCAAGACAAGAGAGACACAAAGTCTTTCATTGAGAGAATAAATTTTTTCAAGAAAGCTGAAGATCCACAACTGTCGACGCAAATTGAAATGGAATCAGATCCTGTGTTGATTGACGATGAGGATGATGATGAAGTTAAATCATTCGATGAAAGCTTACGTTTGGTGTTGGAGGATACAGCATCTCAAGATGATATCGCTGACAAGTTCAATATGCTGAGGTTGAAATTTGTAGAGCAAGTAAGAGAGAAAAAGAGACTACAAAAGTCTCTTGAGAGCTCCTTTAGTGCCGAACATCCCGCAGTTGGGCAACAAGCATCAACATCCACCCAGCAATTTGGAATAAGACAACAGCAACGTTCGTCAATGGGCCATAATAGTTCATATGCTGATGCAGTATTGGATGTCAATAGAAGCTCAACTAATAATCACACATCATCGTCAGATGATTCCCTTAGAAATATTTTCTTGAACATGCCAATTACCCAGCATGCCTCAATATCACATGAAACTTTGGAAGATAAGACTATGAGACATATCGAACTGCTTACACTCAGCGAAATTCGTAAAAATTTACCAAAAATCGCTGTATTTGATGGGAAACCTGAGAAGTGGCTGACATTTCAAAGGGATATAGAAAGGAACCGAGAAGAAGGGAAATATCCGGAACAGTTGATGAAGTCACAGTTGCGTATGGCGTTGGCAGGACAGGCATTGACAAGAGTGGAAGGTCTATTTGCCACTCATACAGTGGATCAAATAATGTTCTATCTACGTGAAGCTTATGGAAATTCTAATTTAATGGTGGAAACATCACGTGCAAAGCTACTCAGCGTCAAATTAGCTAAACCTTTGACACATGCATCGTGTGTTGAAACAACAACGTACATCACTAGCTACATAGCAGCTTGTACCTACGCTGGCATTGCTTTTAACGACACTGCATTGTCTTCAAAGATCCACAGTCAATTAGAATCACATCATCAAGAAGCCTATTACAAATTTTATTTTGAAAAGTTCCCACAAGCTACAACCAGGATGGAAAGCCTGGATGTTCAATTTGAGTTCCTTAATGCCATCTCCAAGACACTTCCATTAGGAAATTTCTCCAAGAATGATGTCAACAAAGGTCAGCGTGAAAAATCAAATCAGTATCAACTAATGTATGCCTCTTCCCCTACCACTTCCCCATCCAATTATCCTATGAAGAACAAATCTTCTTTCCCAAATGACTCTTACAAATACGAGATAAAGGATAAAAGTACAGCAAAGTACCTTGGTTACGATATGGATAAGGTGAATGCAGTGATACGTAAATGCGAATTTTGTAAGAGGAATAATCACCATTCAGTTGAATGCACGAACTACCGGTCCGCAAATCTAGAAGCAAAATATAACATGGCTAGATCTAAGAATTTATGCACCAACTGCTTGATCTCCACGGATCATAGACCAGGAGACTGCGATTTGAAGCCTGGATGTGGCTATAAAATAGACAACAACGCACGTTGTTCAGCTAAACATCACATTTCCTTACATCAGCGAAATAATAACCGCTCGAGGAATTATGGAGGCCACTACCGTAAACAACAGAGGCGAAGGAATTCAAATGAAAATGCTACAAGGGCAGACGAAAGAGTTCGTCAACATCAAGCGCAACAAGCTGAACCTCCAGCTCAAGTGATGGTACAACAAGGTCATTCTCATTCAGTGGCTCAAGGATATCCAGTTCAAGTTCCTGTCGCAGCTTCAGCCCCGAATCAACCACGACCATATACAATCGAAAGGTCCTTTAATAGCAATGCTATATCACAGCTCTATTCCGTGGGAGAAGGTTCACAAAGAACCATTAAGATGTTCCGCACGTTGTTTTATGGCAATCAAGTTAGAGCTATGGGCTACGCTATAGGTGACTCAGCAGCTGAGGTCACACTAGTCAAAAAGGAGTTGATAGAAGATCTGGGCATTAGTGGAGATCCTTGTTCAATCAAGATACAATGGACTGATGGAACAATCAAGTCAATAGACGCAATAAAGGTGAAATTGAAGATCTCTGGAAACGTGAAGAAAGCGGAAATTGTCGAATTAGAAGAATGCTATGCGATCAGTGATTTTAATCTTCCGCCAAGATCTCTTGATGTAGAGAAATTGAAATCCCAATTTCCTCACTTAAAACCAGTACCTTTTGATTCATATATTGATGCTGTACCAACGTTGTTAATAGGATCCCGTCATGCAAGTCTGATTGAGGCAGTGGAGCCAGTTATTCAAGGAGGTTCCAACATGCCCATCGCCATGAAGAGCAAGATTGGCTACACTATTTACGGTGGAGCCCCTGAGAGTTTTCCCAATGAGCCCACAGTGGTCAATACGATTCAAGCTAATAATCTAATGGGAAGTGAGGACAGAGAAGATTTAGATAGAGAATTGACACGGATTTACGTTCATTCGTGTCTGATAGACAGCCTGGGTATTAAGAACGTTGAAACTCATCTCACGAAGGATGAGAAACAAGCCATAAAATTGATTAAAGATGAAATGCGTATATTGCCGAACGGGTCAGTGGAAGTACCGCTAATTTGGAAATTAACAGATGGTCAAATCCCACGCTTACCCAACAATTTTCCAGCAGTATATCACCGTCAGATTGCACAAGAGAATAAGCTATCAAAGGATCCTAAGTTGCTCAAGGCTTATAACGAAAATTTTATGGAACTAATTGACAAAAATTACGTGCGACCTGCTACAGAAAGAGACATGTCTACCGCTTGGAGAAACGTATGGTACCTACCAATGTCTCTTCATATCAATCAGAACAAGCAACCCATCAAGTACCGTAACGTCTACGACGCTTCAGCAAGGTATAAAGGAACTTCTCTCAATGAGAACTTACTTATGGGTCCAAATCTGCTGGTGAATATCTTGGCTCCTTTAATGCGTATGAGGATGTATAAATATGCTTTCACCGCCGACGTGAAGAGTATGTTTCACCAGGTTATGATATCAGAAGAGGACCAACAATGTCAACGCGTGATGTGGAGATATGACCACTCACAGCCTCTTCAAGTATATATACAGCAAGTAATGCTTTTTGGACCAAAATGTAGCCCCTTTGCATCCCAGATTGTGAAGAATGAGACAGCTGACAGATGGAGTCAGAAATATCCTAATGCTACAAAAGCATTAAAGGAATATACATATATGGACGATCTACTTTATAGCGAGCCTACTCTCGAATCAGCAGTTGAAATAGCCAGTCAATGCATAGAGATTCTCAAATCAATCAACTGGGACCTCGTGAATTTCCAAAGTAATTCAACGAAGCTGCTGCAAGAAATTAGTCAAGATAACGTCAAACGAGGAACAATTGAGATTATGTCATCAACAGAAGCAACTTATACCACAAAGGTATTAGGTGTGGCATGGAATCCAAAGATAGATGCTTTTGAATTTCATTTGAATAAGAATGCGTTCATCAAGTTGGCAAAGGATTGTGGACTCAAACCAACAAAAAGGGATCAATGTTCGACGATCGCAAGGATCTTTGACGTGTTGGGACTTATTTCCCATTGCATAATTAGAGGAAAGATTTTACTTCAGAGGTCGTGGCGCAAGAAATTGGATTGGGATGAGGAGATATCCAATGAAGATCATCGCGAATGGCTGAAATGGCTAAGTGACTTAGAAAAGGTCTCATTGTTGAAGATACCTCGGCTACGCTTTCAAAATTTCAATTTGTTGGACGCACAGTCATTAGAAATACATACGTTCTGTGATGCTGGAAAAGAGGCTATCGCAGCAGTAAGCTACATGGTGGGCACTTTCAACAATTACAGATCAACGAGTCTGATTATGTCCAAAGCCAAAGTTGCACCGTTAAAAGCTAAAACCAAGACAGAGATTTCGGAGATGCCAAGATTGGAATTGTTGTCATGCTTGATTGCAGCCAGATTAACAAGAACGATTGTAGATTTACATAAAGAGCTACAGCTCAAAGTATTCCTGTGGTCAGATAGTGAAATAGTCTTGAATTGGCTCAGAAACGACAGTCTTAAATTGCCCAAATTTGCAATTTCACCTGTAGAAGAGATATTAGAGATATCTAATGTGGAACAATGGCGTCATGTGGATTCAAAGAATAATGCAGCGGATCTCGCCACCAAGTTCCAAAAATTCAACTTTGCGGATGTGAATAGTATGTGGTATCAAGGCCCTAATTTCCTAAGACTATCAGATGATCATTGGCCAAAGCAAAAATCAAAGGAAGTCAGTCAGGGGGAGTTTTTAGTCAATAGTGTGATCACCGAAGAGCTCCAATTGAATAGTGAATTAGAACTGCCACACCTCGACTGCCCCTTCGCCAAAGATAGTATAATTGATGCGTTTAGCCCACGGATAACATCCCGATGGTCGAAATTAACCAGAGCTGTTGGTAGAGCTCTAAAATTTTACAATCAAGCTATTGTACCCCTAGCGAAGTCCAGGAAATGGTTTACAATGGCAACCTGGCAAGCTATAAAGTCCAATAACACCAATTTTGTTGACCTAACGGATGAGGAAATCGAAACGGCTGAGCTTTTCATAATACGACGCATACAGAGAGAGGTCTATCCAATCGAGTATGAGAGACTAAGGAAGAACAGAAGAATATCGAATCCAGAACTACTCCAACTTAATGTATTTATGGACAGGAATGGGTTAATCAGGATCAATTCGAGGGTAAATGAGCCTATGGAAAACTACGCTCAGAAATTTGCTCCCCTGTTGCCGAGAAAAAGTCAACTAGCTGTGACTTTGCTTTTTGACTACCACTATAAGCATAATCATGTTGGCGTAGAGACTCAAGTTGCTGACTTACGATCAAGATTCTGGATGCCACAAGCCAGAGCCGCAGTTAGGAAAGTTCAGTCTATGTGCAACTATTGTGGATTCAGAAGAACGAACCCAGTTGAATACAAGATGTCAGCGTTACCAAACGTACGTACAAGTACCGAATTAAGACCGTTTGAAGTGACAGGATTGGACTGTGCTGGTCCCTTCATTGTATATGCACGAAACGGTCATCAAAAGAAAGTTTGGATCTTAATTTTTACCTGCACGATGTCACGCTTCGTATGTCTCCACGTTTTGGATGATTTATCGTCATTGTCGGTATTTGAAGCAATTGTGGTTCTATGGACAAACCATGGACCAGTCAAACAGTTTATATCAGATAATGGGACGAACTTCGTTGGAGCTGCTAACGTCATCCGTCAAGAGAAGCAAAAACTGATACAGTTTTTGAAGGATTCGAATAAGGAATTAGAAAGCAAGCTGGCACAAGAAAAGTTTGTGAGATGGAGCTTTATCCCAGTACAATCCCCATGGTTTGGTGGTTTCTACGAGAGGTTGATTCAGACTGTAAAAAAGTCAATTGAGACCTCAATTGAAGGCAAAAAGGTCACAAGAACCGAATTTAACATTGCCTTGCAGGAAGCTTCCCATCGAATAAATTGTCGCCCACTCAGTCACAACCCAATTAGCTCGGAAGACGAGGAAGTGTTGACTCCGCATCATCTTGCCAAGCTACGAGGCGGATGGCCACTCCTCCCATCAGTTCATGGTATTAAAAGTACCCCAGATCCAAAGAAGGATAAGGATCAGTATCGTAGGGGAAGGATTATAGCAGATGAAATGCTAAGGAAGTTCGTAGCATACTATCTACCGGTTCTGACGAAGAGGACGAAATGGTTTAAAGACTTTTCACCCATTAAGGAGGGAGATCTCGTTCTCTTGATCGACCCCAACATGACTAGAAAAGCTTGGGAAAGAGCGAGAGTGGAAAAGGTCTATATGTCTAAAGACGGAAACGTTCGAGTTGTAGACTTACTGATGCCAGATGGAACCATCCGCAAAAACAGAAGTGCCAAAAGATTAGCAAAAATTGAAATTAAAACAATGTGACTAGACACATTTGTATTACATAAACATTTAGTAAAAATGAATTATCTATACATATTGAACTGCATTTTATTAAGAGCTAATTCGTACAAAACGAATATTGATTTTTCATACAAAATGAGAATCAAACTAGTTAATTTCTCGTACAAAACGAGCATCAATTTCATTCTTTCTCTCGTTTCAGATCGTATTGAATCAGCCATGAATTATTTGAGAATTCCACGAGAAGACCGAGTGCCTACTCCTTACCAAGTTATGAGGATCGATGACGTTCCCGCAGCAATACGATTGAGTGAAGTTCTGGCAAAAGCCTCTCCGTACTGTTGTAATATCCTAGGGATACAGCGGGTAGCTGACTATGCTTCGAGGCGTTTAGGTACTACCTTGTACGTGTACGTAATCACTGAAGGAAGCGCTGAAGATCTGGGGTCATTGGAGTTGGACTATGCGAATGACGGCATCCCCAGAGCCTTATATCGAGTGGACTCACTTCCTGGACGAGCTGCCATAATGAACTCGTTAGATCATGATCGCTATCCAAACATCCCGATGTCATTAATGCTAAGGGAACTTCAGAAACTGGAATTGCATGAGAGCAAAACGAACTATCTCATATTGTTGTTAGAGTATTTTGAATCACGTGGAGCTGTAACTGGAATTAGACTCAATTATGATCCAAAGCGACTTAGTACACTAACGAATGGATTCATAACTTATTTGAATCATCGAGAAGCTCGGGAGCTGGCTGACACGGAGGTAGTGAAGCGCCATATTATCTACAAACATGAGGTTACAGCCATCATATCACACAATGTGCCAATGCTGGTGGATCCCGTTAGGAATTACGTATGGCATAATGGCATAGGAGTTTGGTCAAGAGAGGCTGAGCAGGCTAATAAGTTGATTATCGAGCACCCCAGCCCATTCGTGCATCCCCGCAAAAAGGAGGATAATACAGGCAGCAAAGAAACACGCACCATCGAGGGAACAACTGTCACCATTAGGAACTCCATCACTCCACCGAATTCACAGTTACCTTACTGTGAGCCATCAACAAGCGCTGTTATTAAGCCCACGTCATCATCACGCAAGCCGATCCTTATAAGTCCTTATCAAGCTGCTGATAGCACATTCAAGCGTCCGTTGGATAAGCCATCGATGGAGGAACAGCTCTTCTCAAGACCTCTTTGTGCCCCCTCATCTGGAATCAACCGACCAATTGGAATTTCAAAGTTCTCGCGTAGAACTAATCTCATCAGAGCAGACAGTAACAAGAAAGCGCGACTATCAGACCGACAGAGGGAAATGACCTCAAAACACATGTCGGCAATCAATCCATGTAAGATGAGGTATGGGCTAAACGGTAACAAATTGATCAACGTCCTCGAGATGGAAATAATTCAAACAAAATGGCCGGAACCGATACCCGACGATGTAATCGTTATAGATGACTATTCCGACATTTCGGATGAGGATTGAACACACCCGCCGCCGAGAATGTCGTTGATAGTAACGACAGCATTGCAATTCATATTAAATCTATTTTTATATTGAATATATATGTTGAATAATAAGCCTTTCATTTATACATTTACGGTAAGACGTTCTCACTCGCATTTATAACGTTCTTAATTCAAATGGGCGGGCGTTCTGCTACTCTGAGTCAACCTATGCTTGCAAAGTGCAACAATGCACTAAGTCTTCTCATGTGAAGCCTCCCTTTCGTTTTTCTTCCTTTCCCATTGAACCTCCTTCGAGTGAACACGTCGTTGACGAATGTAAGTATTTTATCTCAGTCAATTGTAAATTAATTAATGTAAATGAATTTCCAGTTTAATAAATTTTCTATCATCAACATTTGAGAATTAAATAATTCGTCAGTATTATCATTATCGACAGTCATGTCCCCCTTTTTTGTTGCTCTTTTTAAGGATTTTGTTTTGCTAATGTCATCAATGTTGTTTAATTGCCTTCGGTACTGATTTATTTTTGGTAAAAAATCTATCAAGAATTTTTCTAGCGACACAAATTTTATTAAAATTAATTGAAGAATAAATATTTCTTCTTATTTTGAATAATAAAACGAAGACTGTTGGAAACGTGGATTAAGATGAAAAGAAAAAAATGAAGTGTCATGCCTGAAAATTAAATTTTCAATCAACATTCCAAAAAAAATTTTTGTTTAAATCATTTTGGTTGAGGGATTTTTTTATTATTACAAAAATAATGATATTGTTTAGTAATAAAGGGGATTATTTACAAAAAAACGTCCATTAAAATTGGATTTTTAAATCTTATTTCACAATCTATATCAATTTATTTACAGAAAATGTCAGAAAATATTTTTAAAATGTATCAAACAGTTTCAGTCTGTTTCATTGTTAATCATAAAATGCTTATCAGATCCTCATTACAAAATGATAGACATCATAAGTAAATGAATCCAAAATGTCCTTTTTAATAATCAAAATCCTTGCCTTGAGAGATTTATTCCTCAACGGTGCCTCTTCATGACAACTCGAAACTTTTGTTGAAATAATATTCATCCAATTTTGCGTAATGTACTTTTTTCTTGAAGAGACATGCTTATTTGAATCATGATGAAGTTTTGGACATTTGGGATCTGAATAATACCAACTCGACATGAAATGGTCATTTTGCATAAAAATTTGATTACTTTTTAACATTTCTCATTTAATTAAATTGAAATAAAAGAAACAAAACTTGAGTTTGTTGAATAACAGAACGTTTCAAAACATGTGAACGTCATAAGAACGTAAATAATGAAACATAAATTTTGTGTGTGTTATTTTTGTTTATCTATCCTTTTACCCAATAACCGAAAGCCTTATTATATTTATAAACATATTATTCATATTTACCTTTGTAAGAAGTTCTACATTGTATAATGCTAATTATGACATAATTATATCTTACAGAAATTATTAATATATATTTTTATTTATAGAAATTAGAAATATAACTTGCTATGAATAATGGCTGTGATATGAAAAAATAATGGTGGATGAATATTAGATTATTCAGTGCTGCATAACTCTAGGAAGGCAATTAAGAACCTTAGAATTCTAGCATAATTAACTGGATGTGCTGTCAAAAATATTTTAATATCTTAAAATAATAAGATTCAGATTTGCTTAAAATTATGAAAACACTTCCATAAATCCTTTTCAAATATATTTCACTGTTGCCCAAACCATCACAAAATCGTATCTTATAAGAACGGAATTAATCCATTGAAGTACGTACAAAAAATCCAATACATCACTTAATTGCCTCTTGATGATAAATTGCTTCAAATATTGAATGGCGATGATGAAATTCTAAAAAAAAGAATAAAAGAAAGGTCGCATACCCATACCTGCCTGATATTCATTCAAGATTCCATGCAAGTATAAAAATTTAATGACAAAAATTTCAATAGCCAATTTGTCAGTAAAAGGAAAGGTCTGAATCTTATTAAAAAGAAGATACATGGTAACTTAAAGTATGCTAAAAGAGAATCTTATCGATGACTATTAATTATCATTAGCACCAGAATCAAATTTACAAAACACGCAATTTTTTGCCACCCTAGCCAAGACAGTAGGACCAGTATAATCTTCATTAAAAATTTCAGTTCTTGACTCATTTCGTCTTAAAATGTAATAAACATTCAAGTTGTTTTCTAACTAGTTTTACACTAATGAGAAGATATAAACGAAAACTTTTTTAATTTCCTTTTATTGTTGAATGAAAAAAGACAGGTAAATGCCAGAATTGGTAATCTAGAGGCACATAAAATTTAAATTAATAATTCTTCAATTTTTTTAAATGGCAGATTATTTGTTCCTGAAACAGCCTGAAATTTGCCTTCAGGACAAAAATGGACTAAAATTTTATAATCTCATGACAGAGCTTCCAAATCTGGAGAATGATTGAAGTGAAAGTACTCAACATAGAGAATAGCAAGGAAAGCATCTTGACAAAAATAAATTAACAAGAGCGAGAAAAATGTTGAAGGCGATGGATAGATAAATTGAAGGAAGGGAGAAGAAAATGTTTAGAGCTTAAGCAGTAAAATATTTCCTCTCATTTAGCGTGAAAATTACATTATACAATTCAATTAACAAAGTAAAATTGGATGAAAGAAAATGAGAAATTAAGTGAAGGGGAAAAGTACATATTTTGTTGTTTTTAAAATGTAAATGGAACCACTGTGTGGAAATGGAGAAAAATAGTAAATGATAGATAAATATTTTTTTTACAAATTTTAAAATTAATATCTCTCTATCAATTGATCGATTAATTAAATTCGTTTCCACGTTATTTGATGTTAAATTAATTGAAAACATCTAAAATGAATACAATATATGTAGAAAATTACGAATTGTTTTGTATGTTTAATATTGATATTTATCCAGGTACATATCTTTTTACACAAACTACATTTGTCAGAGAAATTAGTAGAAACAGAGTTGTTACCTATGGACTTCCTATCAAAACAAAAACCACTAACCGTCATTTCAAACATTTAGCTTCACACTAGAGACCCAAAAGGTTTTGTTTTTAAGAATTTTTAAGATCAAAAGTTTTCATGGAAACTCTTAGATAGAAAAATTGAACACCTGAGAATCTCTAACGGCAAACTAGTATCGTCTACACACTAGTGAAGTCTAGGCATTGCTTACGTTAGACATGCTTATTTCTAGACAAACCTAGTGTAGAAGTGATTACGTACTAATTTCTTTAGTAGAAACAAGCAAGAAATCGTATACCTACTTAAATCTACACTACGTTTTTCCAGGCAAAGGTATGCTTACCGTAGCCAGTACTTAGGCAAAGGCAAAAACTAGTTTGATGCAGCTAGTGATCTTTCCAAAGGCACCTATCTGACAACTCTGAGTAGAAAAAGGAAAAAAATCAAATTTGTGAGATGTGTTTTATCACGACTTTTCATGGTACATTCTGGAACAGGGGATACTACCCCCAGTTGCTACAATACAGCTGACTGGAAAGAATAAAATTTTTTCCATTTCAACCATTAGAACTGACCCATAGAGTTAACATCAAATTTTTTTCACATCGTTTTATAAAGCTTAACACTTAGCATGTTGCAATAGATTTCAGATCGATGAGAGTCACAAAGCCCTCAACTGAATGTGCTGCGCCGCTAAAACTCTTACTAATTTTTATTCAACCCTTGGCAAATAATATGTATCATCATCATTATATTTGCAATTCATTTATTTATTCAAAAGCTTCACTCAAAAGAGCCGTACAAAAACTTCAATTCAATTAAATAATAAGCAGAACGAAATGGAGGCAGAAGCAGAAATTGAAAAGGATAATGAATGAAGAAATATGAAAATGAACCTCCACCATTTCTCAAATTGATGGAAATGAAGAGTGAAAATTGAGAAAAAGAATAGGAAATAATTCCATTGGCATGAAAATTAAAAGAAATTTTGAAACGCAATCACGTTCGAGTTCATAGTTGAACTCTTTATCAAACATGTAATTATGTTCTTTTTCTCGTTTCTAACTGGTTAGAGAAAACGATGCTGGCGTAGAATGGAATTGAGAAGGTAACAAAAAAATATATTTTTGGGAGACTTGCTGAAAAAAAGAAAGAAATTCAAATGAAATGGAATTTAAATGTGCTGATGGTGATAAAAAAAACTAATAGAAGATGAGCGAGAATTCAAAAGAATTTTTTTGGGTCTGATGGAATTTTAGTTGAAGTTTTTGTTACGTGAAATAAATTTTATTATTTTTCAGTTTTTCTTTATGATGGCAAAAGGATTATTCTGGAGTCTAATGATACTGGGAACTAGATTTTTGCATGAAAGTTATCCCTAAAGGCAATTTGGAACAGGAGTGTAGCCAAGGAGGGATCCAGACCCAACATACCAATTATTAAATATTTTTTATCGTCCAGAGGATCAACCTACATATATGCTCATATAGGAGGTCGAGTTATGTGCAGGAGTGGTCAAGTAGTATGTCAACATTCATTACAAAATATTTGAAAAGTCTGTTCTGTGACAGATCAAAACAAATGATATTTAACAGACACTAGCATCAAAACATATCAAATTCAGGTTTAAAAAATTTAATGACTGAAGCAAAAATATCATTATTGTATTTCTTGGCAACAACAAACATGCTGACTGAGAATAAAATTGCAAGGTACCATTTTTTTTATCTTCTTCATAATGCGAATAATGAATCTACATTGTATACTAATAATTATAATTCCGTTCAAATTACGTCGATGAATAATTTTCATTCTACACAAATGTGCCAAAAACCTTGATGCTATAGCAAAAAAAGGAAGACTCTCGATAAATATTTTATTCTCTTTAATTAATTTTCTTTTCATTCCATTCTCATTTTTATAAAAGATCATCATTGCCTAGGCATTCCTGAAGCACAAAAAAGTGCCAGCATCATTTGCAATTCTCTCAACATTTTTACCAGGTGACATTTTTTCTTCATTTCCGTCTAAATTTCCATTTTTCTTTTCCATGTCTCTTAATTACATTCCAAATTAATTCGTGATGTAATTTTAATTTGTTTTTTCATGCTTCTTCCTTAGTCTTTTTACCATTTGCTTTCTTCATCTTCACAGGACTGAATTTTTTTTTGTGTTTGTCAGGAAAACATTTTTCATAGCTACTGCCGATCCCAACTTTTTTTTTCCTCTTTCCGTATCTCTGTTTTGACTTAAGCATTTGAACAGGTTTTTAATGAGAGTATCAAGAGGCGAAATGAAATACGAAAAAAGGGATTGTCATGATGTATACCTTAAATGCTTACAGAAGTGAAGACAAAAAAATAAATGAAAAAGATTGTTTTACTTAATTACTTATTAATCCAATTAAGGGTAAGCAGAATCCTTTTTGTCTATACAATATTTGCAGGTATTTTTTGGTTTTTATTTACAATATTATGATTCACTGCTGCTTATCGGAGCTATAATTAGAAATAAAATAATTTGATATTATTAAAGATTTTTAAGTTTTGTTTAGTTGAAAAATATTTTTGAAACAAAAAAATATTTTGAAATTTTAGAAAGTTGGTCCGGACATCTTTTATCCTCCTGACTATTCACACCCGTGAATCCTATTAATTATTATTCTTCTTAAGTTGTGAGACAACGCTCTTAAAACCTTATTTAAAGTGTTGAGTTTACCTGAACGATAAAATTTGTTAAAAAAACGACTTCAGAAAGGCACCCTTTTTAAAAGGGAAGCAATAAAGTTGATACTCTTCTTTTGAAAACTATTATTTCATTTGTAATTTTTCACGAAAGAATTTGATTCAGTTTTGTTTATATTGAATTTAATTAGTTAATTTATAGAATGATTTTCTTTTTTGATTTCAAAATCGATTACTACATTATTGTATTGAAATTAAGAATCATGATTGAAAATAATTTCCTTATATTAGAGTTTTATAGAATTTTTATAAGCGAAACTCAGAAAAAATAATTATTATTTCCATTAATGCACAAATAGTAATTTGAATTACTTTAATCTATTTTATTTCTGATTTTATTAGAATCATTTTGATTCAATTTGTAAAAAAATCAAAGAGATACAAAGCAACGATCAAATTTTCAAATCATGTTAATTGAGATGCAAATTTTTATGTGAAAATGATTTTTTTTTTTAATGTTTGTGGAACTTATCCAGTCAAATTTAATTTTTTGATTAAAAACATGAAGTAGTTCTAATTAATTTCATTGACTTTTTAAACTGAAAATGACTAGAATAGAAATTGAGCAAATTTTTCAAAATGTAAAACATTTAAATTCTACCATATTAACTTTATTTTTCAGACAAGAGTGAAGTAAGAAATTTTTCGACAAACTTCCTAGCAAATTGTAGAAGATTTCAAATTTCATCTCTAATCCCTCCCCTATGGCTAAGCGTCTATTTTCAAATGAAAATCCTTTCTTTTAGAATGGAAACTTAAAGTTTTAGGTATTTTTTATAAATTTAAGATTTTTAATTCCATTGTGATTACTGCTCATTCAAGTCAAAACTCATCATTTGAGAAAAGTGTATTTCGGTATACTACAAACGTTTACAAACACAAAAAGTATAAAAGTAATTCGTGAAAAATAGAAATCAGTGAAATGTACTCATTTTCAAAGACAAAATTATAATTGCAAAGTTTTCGTAGCTCTTTTTGTACGTTTTAAAATAGCGTCAAAAGGTTAAAGGATTTGTTCGCAAAAATAGGATGTTACATCAGTTGAAAGAGAAATGGATGAACACGAAAATTTATAACTTACACAGCTATCGTTGAAGTAAAATTAATTTGAATTTTTTTATTCACTCCTTTGAAGATCAAAAAAGTTTTTTTAAAAAAGTTTCAATTTAGAAAAATAATGTTTGGAAAAGTCTAGAAAATTTCAAATTTCATTAAAAATTCAGTCTTCAAATAGGCAACTTCCAAAAAGAAAATTAAGATTAAATTTTTTTGAAAAAGAATTATTTATAAATATATTTTCATAAGCTGCTTTATATGATATTTATGTATGGTTAGATGGTCACTATTTTCATGAAAATATAGGAAATTTGATAAATTTTCTCAAAAATAAGAAAATTTTAAAATTAACAGAAATTTTCGAAAACAAAATACAGGAAATGGAAAAATACAGAACAATTTATGTCATTTGTATTATAATTTGATGCACATTCCGCCAAATATATCTATATTCAAAAGCAAGACAGTTTATAATTCCACAAGATAATCTAAAAAATTTATTTCTATCCTTAGTTATTTGCCATTTTCAAAGCTCATTCGTCATCAAATCTAATTTCAAAAACTTCATCCCATAAAATGGTTGAATAATTAACAAAAATAACACTGGTTTTATAACCAATTTAATTAAAATGACAAGTGAATTGCACAGAGAAAGTGAGTTCATTATTCATCCCATAACTCTAATTGCTCACTATAAAAGTTAAAATTCTTGACAACATCATAAAAATTAATTCAATCCCCTTTTCTACTTTCATTAAATGAATTTTATTCAAGTGATGAAAAAGAGAGAGAAAAAATTGTACGGAATGAAAAATGACGTAAAAGCATAAAGTCATTGTAAGTTAAAGAAATGACAACACAAAAGAAAATTTTAACAGAGACAACGAAAACCATTCAAATTTATTAACGAAATGTTTAATCGCTCGTGGACATGAAGAATACGAATAAATAAAAAGAAAATGAAGAAGAGTGGGGTGGGGGGATGTGAAAAGTCAGGATGAATAAAACAGAGAGACAAAGCAGGATGAAAATGATGCTTTTTTCTTTCACATTTAACAGATGAGTTTTTCATCTTATCAGCCAATTTGGAATGAATACAAGTAGAATGGAAAATGTCGAGGACGACCGTTGATGTTGACGATGAGAAGATAATGGATATGGAATTGATAAAATTTTAGTGGGGAGTGATGTTTGAGGAGACACAATCAATAGTCAAGATATTGAAAAATGTCATTTAACATAGAAATAAATGAAATTGAGGGATAAAAATATATCCACAAAATATTTATTTTCCTCGATTATTTTTTTTTCGATTCCACTTTCAATTATTGATTTCCACTTCATCTGAAGCATCATCGTCATCACTCCTGTGATTATTTTGATTAATTTCTTGCTGTCGCTGCCATTCTTTTTCATCATCCACAGATGGATCGTTTGCTTCTTCAACATCTTCGCCATGGGGATACTCCATCTCAACTTGAGGTAAAAATGATGTTAGTGAGTAATTTAAGGATGTATACTTGTGACCGTAGCCAATGTAAATGTTGTCACAAATCCTTTTTAATTAGTAAAAGAGGGAGAAGAAGA
This sequence comes from Chironomus tentans, assembly GCA_963573255.1. Taxonomy (NCBI): domain Eukaryota; kingdom Metazoa; phylum Arthropoda; class Insecta; order Diptera; family Chironomidae; genus Chironomus; species Chironomus tentans. The sequence goes on along the minus strand of OY754303.1, from coordinate 28,748,717 downwards.
AAAGATAAATTAAAGTCGTAGTCTATTTCCTGAGGTTACTTTGCAATTTTCATTTGCTCCACTAAATTATAACAAGTTTTAGGGGAAGTTAAGTTAGTGGTAAATTTTTATGATATTAATAGCGATTCTGAAGAATTGTCGCAAGCTTTTCAAATTACGGTTGCTTCTTAAACTTATAGTTAATAAGTTAACACTCAGGATTGATCCAAAGGAAATTCCACGAGCAAATTTATTAAAATTTTGAAATCTTTCCTTAGTCTTTCCACCTTACCTAAAGCTCAATTTTAAAATGTAATTTTCGATTCTAATCAAAATCGTTAAAATTTCTTCCACTTTCCTAATTTCCCCCTGACATAAACTTTTCTTTCAATGACATCTTCCTTTCATTTCCTTTTTTGATCCTTTTGTAACTATGAGAACATGAATCATGTGGAATGTGTGCAAAGGCGTAAAGAAAGAATAGAAATGTAAATTATATATGAGTGCCTTACAATAAAAGGAAAGATGAGGAAATAATTAGTACTTGTTTGTGGCATTCAAACAAAAATTTTTGTTTGTTCACTTTCGAAACCAGTTTGTGATTGTAGAAGATACTTAAATTAGTTTGGGTGCTTCTGAAGATATCCTTGCCTTAAAGGAAGCTTTTGAGTAAATAAAGTAATGAAGAGCTTTTAGGGTTGAATAGTTAATTTTCAGCAGAGCCTCCAAAAGTCCTTCTTACATCAATATTATTCACTCTTCTACATTATCATTATTAATAGTAAGACAGAACAAGTCGTGATAATTAAATAGATTTTTCTCGTAATGCTACCTCATCTCATTCCTCATTCCTTTCATCATCACTATCATTATTAACAAAACTGTATATTCAGTCATGAGACAATACATTCCTTCTTCACATCTTTTTTTTCGGTAATAATAAGAGCAACAAGAAGGCAAATGCGAAAAGCAAACAAACAAGAGACAAATACAAAAAAAATGGAAGACAGAAGAGACAAGCAAGAATATATCAAATTACCTATCTTTGACAAACGTAAACGCCCCTGACCAAATGTTTGATTGAAGAAGAACAAGTGGTGACTCAACAATAACATCACTCAATCTAATTGTCCATGGGGAAATGATATCATTTGTCAAACGATCACCGGAACATGATGTGAACAATGGAACTGGCATTTCCGGTCTCATTTCGATATTTGTTATTTCCGTTACATTTTCATCGTCATCATCACCATCAATTGATGAGTCATCATTAGCATCATCGATGTCATTAGGTTGATTTTTCATCAATATACGTCCATCGAAATAACAAACACGTCCTTGTTTAAGAATTTCCGGCTTTATGTGCATCCAATGATCCAATTTTAAAAGTTTGTCTAATGGCAGCGGACGATATGATGCATTTACTTTAATCGGCTTATCATTATCTGCAGAAAAAAGAGAGAGAAAACCAGAATGTAAAGACATTATAAACTATGATGATATCATACATTGCCTTGAAATGCACGTCACGTAACGTATTAAAAAAAGATGTACTTTAAACAGGAGAGAGGTCATCGATATGCAACTACTAAAGCTTTATATTTGCTAGCTGTACATTTTGAATGAGCGCATTTACATCAATTAACAGATATTTCAGTATTGTTAATCTAATGTTTGCTTAGTATGGAAAACAATATTTTATTGCATAACTGCTGAACATGTTTTAAGTTCAACAGTTTAAGTGATTTTCATACATTTATTATTTAATACTCAAAAAATCTAATGTACATTTTTAAATTTCTGTAAACACAATGGTAAAAACTTTAATTGGATACTGAATGGGGCCGTTCACTTATTACGTACCGCAAAAAGTTGACTTTTAGACCCCATCCCCCATTTGTTACAAACTGTTACAAATCTTCAACCTTCCCAAATCTTCCATGCCTTCAAAATTTGAATGAAAATAAGTTTTATTTTAGAAAATAATATTTTATCGAAAATTTTAAAAAATAATTCATTAGTTGAGAACGTAACATTTTCTCAAACCCCCCTCCCCCCTAAAAGCATTACGTAATAAGTGAACGATCCCGAATTGTCAAGATTTTAATGAATATGATGTAAAAATCTGTAAAAGTCCTCTATATTTAGCAGTATCAGATAACTTAAAGTTTCTATTTCTGAGGTTTTATCGTTTGATATTTTGTTATAAATTTTTGAATTGTTTGGTAAACATACATCAAAATCAATTAAAACTAAAATTTATCTGGGAATTTTTGTATCAATATAAGCTTAAGTCGTCAGCAAGAATGCTAATAATGAAGTAATTGATTTTAAGAACGATCAAAGTAAAATATTTACTTAAAATGTGATCTTATATAAAATGCGCTCATGAAGAATAGTTTTTAATGTTCACCTAACTCCTTCAGTAAAGTAACCAAAGTTTTTTCTCTCCATATTTATGAGCTTTCACTAAAAAGTATTTTATGAATGGCAAAGTACCAAACGTAACTAAAGAGTGTGGGAGAGAAACTTACTGCATTTATCTTCATCAAATTCGTCATCCTCTTCCTCGCCATCTTCATTGCTGCCATCAACAACATTCTTACTTGATTCGATCTCATAAAAGTTTCGTGGTGCCACATGAGTACTGGATGAAATTCTTGCAATAATTGCACGTAAATAGTTTCGTTCCGTACCGGGAAAAATGGGATATGAAGGAATTTCGGCATCAAGATTTCCTGTTAAATATTTTTTCATACGACGTGATACATTAATTTGATGTGGTGTAGCTGAGGGCAACTCAATCCACTCATCATATAAATTTGTACAGACATAATAGACATATCGATTGACTCCATGTCCTATTTCCTCAGCAGGTATCTCAATCGGCCTACGATATGAAGTTTGTGGAATGTTCATTGAAAAATTCCACTCGGTTGGATATTCCTTTCCTTTATTCTCATCAATAGTTTCATTCCATTTTTCTTTATTGGATGTACTGTCAGGAACAGGACTAATATCGTCCGATGTATCCACAATAACGCTAGAATTTTCAATTTCAGAATTTTTTCTCATAACACTTGTGCTTTCGATTCTCATAGAAGATGCATTTGATGACGATTTACGTTGCTGATCAGAAAATTCCGGATTCAATGGTTCCAAGCTCGTAATATTTATTGCCTTCTCAACAGCATCCTACAGAAGCGGCCAAACAATAGAATGAAGAGAAAAATAATCATTCCTTTATTTTTTCCACTCATAGTTTACAGGAAAATAGCTTATAGAGAAAATTTAATTTTCATTCTTTCTACTTCCAATAAAATGGAATTTAGTTTAGTGCAGATTGCATAAAAAATTTTAGGGTTGTATGGAAGTGAAAATTTCATGTTAATTCAGAAAATAAAAGGAAATTTCATTTTTTGTGATGGAAATGTTTTCCTAAACAGTAGTACTCAAACTATGTATTGCGTTGATCCCAATAAGAGCTACCGTTCTTAGAAAATTAATCATATCACTCAGGGGCATAACCAGAAATTTTTCGAGGGTGATTTTCAAATTTTTTGTTTTAAAAAATCTAGATCAGAATTTTCTGAATTTTTTTCTCAAACCCCCTAGAAAATTAAAGAGTTTTTGGATTTTGGGAGGACAAATCCCCCTCTGGCTATGCGCCTGCTTTCACAACCTAATATTGAGGATTATGCTTTTTCAATTTTTTAAGAAATAATTAAATCCAATCCATACAACCTACATTTCTGAGAAGATCTACAACAGTTCTCCATATGAAAATTCTTTTCGCTCCTTCTCACATGACATGATCTGAATATCATCAGAATTAGAAGGAGAGAACAACGAAAGAAAGGAATGAAAATTGCATAGCACTAGTAAATCAGCATTAGCAAATATAAATTTGTATCAAGACAAAGAAAATTTTCGATGTGCAAGGAAAGAAGCACTTACAATTCGTTTCTCCAAAGCATCTTCAGTTAATGTACATTCAGCAATATAGTAGTCATTCCTTAAGCCAAATATTTTACCCCAGAAACGGCATGTGGAAATGTTTGCATTTGTCTTGAGTTTTCGTATCGCACATGATAATGAGAAAGTTTCTTCGCGTGGAAATCCAATGCCTAATAAATTCCAATAAAACTGTAACTCACATAAATCTTTCACTGCTGGCGATTCATAATAAATAACGTCATTTTGTTCATCGTCTTCCAGCACTTCTTCTTCGTTCATAACATCTGAATTTGTGGACGCCATAGATTTCATTTCATTTTTATTTTTATTCATTTGCTGACGCTGCCTTTGTTGTTGTTGATTATATTCCTCAATACGTATGGGTAACATACGTTGTGCACTTGTAAGACAATCTGGCTCCTTGTATGCGACCTCAATTCTCATGTCCTGCATTCGAAACTTTTCCAAACGAACCCGTTCGCTGTATAATTCAAAATTATCCACAACATTCGAAGGACGCTCGTCGATTACTTTTGTTATGACACGGGAAAGATGATCGAACAATGAATCCTCACTTGCATTACTCGATTGTTGAAGAAAAAGCTTCGCATTTTGTAAATCCTTTTTGAGTGACGGGAATACTTCCGTCGTTTGTTTCATGCGGTAATTTTGATTTGAAATAGTTTTTCTATTGATGCTGCTGCTCTTCCTCGATTCCTTATTCTTCTCATCGTTACTCATCTTACTTGTCAAAGTTTGGTTCCTCCTCTCTTGTGACACTTGTGAGCTTTCGAGATATGACACAGAAAAAATATATTTAACGATGATGAAGATGTTAGTTCAAGATGACTCAAAATGATGAGACTGAATGATCCAAGAAGAAAATTGAAAAAAATTGCTCTTGTGCGGTAGAAACTAAATAAATACAAAATGTAAGAAATTGAATTGAGTGAGAGAAAAAATATGGTGACTATGATTGAAGAGTTTTTTGACTCAAGTATTGTTGGAAAAATATCGTTTTTTTTCATGAATTTTGCTTTTGAAAATATTTAAAGAGAAATGAAAGATTAATTGTTGAAGATGACTCATTTTTAGTGAGACTTTCTTGCTCAAAGAAAGAAGCTTCCATGCAGAGTTGTTATCCAAACATTGATACGGATCTTCTTGTCTGAGACATATGCAAATCTAACTCAGAATCTGTAGGATCTGTGATTAATCTATCACTACCTATGCACAAGAGAAAAACAACTGCCAGAATAATCAGCGATTTTGGCTGATTACAGTCATTCCATAGATAATAACCCTGTTTCCATGTCATTGAATGGTAAAAATTATGAAATTTTCCTGGAAATTTCACGAAAGAAAAGTTAAACCAGACAAATTATATCCAATAAAGAGCATTTTCTCAAAATATCACTCTTACTTGCTATATTTTCGCTTCCATCATGAGCAAAAATAAATTTTTTCTTCCTTTTAAGCGACTCATAAAAATCCTTTCTTCTTGGAAAAGCTTATGACGAACTTAAACGATTTTCAATGTCATTCATTCAAGTCGTGTAGTGGGCTTAACTTTTGTTTACGATGTAAGTTACATAAAAAGAATTCAACCCTCATAAAAAATGAAGAACTTGAAAGATTTTCAATGTCATTTGTGAAGAGCTTCGCATTTCTATGCCGCATTCTTTAAGCGTAATAAAATAATTTTGACATAAAAATTTCTCTATTAAGAAATAGTATTATTGAGCATTTTCAATAGGATTTATGGAAGTGATATAAAAGTTTTTAAAGAAGCTATAAAAATTGTTGGTTTTTTTGGAGATTTTTTAACTTGGATTTGTGAAGTGTAGACTAACGTTTTAAGAATAGTTACTTACATTTTTGATTGAAAATGGAAACTTGAAATTTTCAAGTGAAAAATGATGCTGATTGCATGATTAACTCTTTTTCATTTTTTTACTAACAAACTTGATAATTATTATTTATTCTCGACACGACAAAGTTTTGACTTAAATTGCAAAAATGATTGATGAGCCCAATTTCCTGCCATAATTTCGGTCGATCGAATTAACCACAACCCTCGTTATCCATTTGTGAGTCAAAGTACATCAGTTGTTTAGTGGTTTAGTTCTTTGTTTCCTAATTACTTCTCAATTATAAACTCAATTTCAAATATTTATTTATAATAATAATAATGTCATGGTGGGTCATGGTGATCGATATTTTGTGATAGGTAGGCATTAATATTTTATAATTCCATCTTCAAGCATTCAACATTTTCAACAAGCTCGAATAAATTTTTTACTCAACTTTAATATTCATGAAAATCAGCAGGCATGACAAAATATTCCATGCGAATTTGCAATTAAGTAAATGTCTTATAATGACACATGTCTGTCTTATATTATATTCGTGATGATTTTCACTGCCAACTTCTTAAAACGACGATGACGAAGAAAATAATGCTGTAGCTGTTGCTTCTTACTTAATGCCTTTATTCTTATTTTATATCCAACAAGGAATGTGAGAACAGAATGAAAGAATTACCAAAAGAAAATAAAGAAACGAGAAATCCCAATGAAATGAGCTTAAAGTGCAAAGAAATGAAATCAATCAATGAGAAGAGAATTTCTGTCATTACATGAGAGATCCATCAATCCATAAAACATTTTTCTCCATCCTTTTTTTACCAAATTTCTTTTTTTATTTGCACCATATAACATTGAGCTCACACATATATTTGTGATAATATTAAAGACAGTATAGAAATGATAAGAAAAATCCATCACACTAGATGACTACGATTTCTTATCGCTAGCAAAAAATCGATTTCTAATCAATGAGCTTTCATATGAACACAGACGTACAATTTTAACTTCTTCGTCTACATCTACATCTTATACAGTATTTGCGATATATCGTCTGCACCATTTCCCTTTTACATGCTACTAGATTCTTTCTTAGTTTTCAATTTTCTCTCAATTTAGGATAGGAAATACTTTTCTGTGTGGGATTTGCAGGTTGAAGATTTATTTGAGCTTATTTTTTAAGGATGCATCAATCGATGTATGATTAGTTGAAAAAATATGGAATTTTTTCTGGAAAATATTAGAAATATCAAAATAGGGTCCCTTATTACGTTCAGATTTTAAAGAGAGAAGATGAATCTAAGGATGTGAGAATGGGTGTCAAGAAACTCGTTTGTTGGTGCACAATAAGCCAAAGACTCCTAAACTAGATCTTTTTTTAGATAGAAATTCTTATTAAATATCTATAAATGTGCACTTTCAGATTCAATCAAATCAGAAAATTTCATAATCCCCCCAAAAAATTTTTTTTAAATTTATACAATAATCTTTGATCCAATAAACATTCCAAGAACTATGGATGCAATAATTTAAACATCAATCCCTGCATCAATCATAAAATCTAATAAATGAACATTACTATGCATCGTCTTAAAACCATAAGTATATAAAATGAAAACTGTCGATTGCAGAGAATTTTTCAAGCTCTAAACAACATGAGTATGTAAATAAATAAGAGCATACTGATGAAGAAATGTACATTTTTTCGATAAAAACTTCTACAGCAATCAAGCACGAAGAGGACTGAATGAGTAAAGAAAAGTAGTTCCCTATACTCCTCTAAGAAGTGTTGGGCGTTGATTTCAACGTTACAATTTCACCCAATTTCACTTATTGGTAGGATCGATTATGGGATAAGCATATCGCTCAGCACCTGGGACCAACAAATTATAGTACGGTGTTTCTCAAACTTTTTCGACTCGCAGCACACTAACTGCCATTTTGAAGATATAGCGGTACAGTAGATTCCCAAAAAATTATATTTGGACATAATTTTAGTTGGAAAACTAGTCAAGCTATGTCTAGTAGAACTTAAGATCTCGACATTTCTGTTAATAGTCTACAATTGCATGAGAGTAATTAATCAAATATGACAGTAAAACTTTCATTTAAATTTTATTTAAATTCTCCAATATTTTTCAACTATCTGTATGCATCAATCTAATCACTTCTGTTTCTTGTACTGCTTCATCAACTAATTTTTAAGCATAATTGTTGAGTTTGTTTTTTATTTGGCTGATTGTCTACATTAGTGTAGATATAATGAGTTTAAAAGCATTTATTTAACCGATGGATTTTGGATTTAATTTGTCTTAATGACACAGAGTCACAATTTTATCCAATTTTTTTTTGTCGATTTGAGTTTTAACCCTCTTTTTGTGAACAAATATGAAAGATCAGGTAATGGTATCTAATGTGTCGCCAAAACCTTTAGGTGTGTTGCTATTTAAAATTCAAATTAAAATAAAGTCATCCTTATCTCCTATTAGCACTGCTTACCAACTCATCTTTTTCATTTTTTTCTTTTTCCTTTTTTGCTGAATCTGTCATGAGCAGCAGGATGAGAAAAATAATATTCAATTCAAGCTTTCAGCACAGCATTGCGTTGATAAGTGCCAAAATTTCCATTTAAGTAAGTAGATAGATGACAAAAGTATACCAAAAGGAGATAAAAATGGTATTATTGCAATAGGATAGAAAAAGAAAGAGAAAAATCGTTGGGATTTGTCGACCGTCCGTATATGTATAGAAGAGAATTCCCATAAACATTGTCATTTTATATCGGAAACTTTAATATTTGATGATCCATAATATGAATGACTATGATTATGGCGGGTTAACTTTATTCCATTTCTCTCGTACTCATTCTCCCTTGATTGCCTGAAACATTTATGTTGGGACATAGTCTGTAATCCACAACATTTGAAATAGTTTTACCACATTATTCTCACATACATCTATGATGCCAGGGAATATGTGTAATATGTATAAGTTGTATTTTGCCTCTCTGAAATCCCCACAATCAACTCATACTGTGAGAATGGGTCAATTTTATACTTCTGCAATATGTGATGGACATTACTGCACTGAATAAATGTTTTGACCCTTGTTTGTAGCAATTGCTTCATAAAATTATTTGAGAAAAAAAGTTTGTATTGGAATCCGAAAATCATTTGCAATTTTATTTGATCAATATTTTGTATAAATTGAGACATTTATTATGTCATATATCCATCAACACACAGTGGTCATATACCTTTTCACCTTTTTACCACGTTTTTCTTAACTTGCTTTCTTGTTTACCACGTTTTTCTTAACTTGCTTTCTTGTCTGTTTGTTTGTTTGTTTGTTTGATTGTCGAGGTCAAATTTTGTAATCGATTTTTCGACCACTTCCACTGCTCCAATCGAGCTGAAATTTTTCATGCATGCGTATTTTGGATGACAATGCAATCTTTTAACATTTTGGAATCACAAAAATGCTTAATTATAGTATAATTTAATTTATTAATTTTTGTATGAGAAAATAATCCAATATCAATGATGTCATTTTCTCATGGACATTCTTGAAGATAATTTGATTTTTCCGAAATGTCATGGGTTCAAATCTCACCAATGACAAAAAACTTTTTTTTAAACTATTTGATTCTTTTTTACACTTTTTTGATGCCTTATGATGTTTCATGATTTATTTATGCATAATTATATTTTTCTAAGTCATAAAACAGCAAAAAAGTACAAAAAAGAGTGAATTTTGATTTTTTGTATGAAATGTCGATATACTTCACAAGAGCAAAAATCTTTCTTTATACGTATATTTTTGTCACTAAAATCTATAGTCGTACAACTTTTTGGCTCAAAATAGTGTGTAAAAACATGCAACTCGTTTCATAGGTTGATATCGGTAAATATATTTTTGGGGACAAAACAGTGTACGGCTGTGAGAAATGAAATTGCTTTGGTTTGGGTAGAGAGTGTGTGAAAATTTATCTTGGGTTTTTGCATTTCATGATATGTAACAATGAACAATATATAACAAAGCTGTGTGCAAGTGAGATCAACAAGTACGAGTAAAAAAGTCGAGAAAGCAGAATTCATGGATCAGATTAATACTAACTTTGGGCGAAATTTTAAAATAAAAGATAAAACGAAGTTTGGACTAGATTGGAAGTTAGATTGAGCGTAGCTCACAAAATTTTCACGTCCTGAACGAAACGTAACGTTGGCGTGAAAACTTTCATAAATCGTTAGGAGACTGTGGATATGTGAGAAAGTATTGGTGATTTGAGTAATAATAGTTCGAGCGGAGCTCGAATATAAAAGTTCGAACGTAGTTCGAACTAAGTTGAGCTCGAATATAAAAGTTCGAACGTAGTTCGAACTGAGTTGAGCGTAGCTCACAAATTTTTACATCCTGAACGTAGCGTAGCGAGTGAAGGTGTGAAAATTTTCCAAAGTTGTTAGAAGACTGCAGATATGTGAGAAAGTGTTGGTGATTTGAGTAATAATATATCGAGCGGAGCTCGAATATAAAAGTTCGAATGTAGTTCGAACTAAGTTGAGCGTAGCTCACAAATTTTTACGTCCTGAACGTAGCGTAGCGAGTGAAGGTGTGAAAATTTTCCAAAGTTGTTAGAAGACTGCAGATATGTGAGAAAGTGTTGGTGATTTGAGTAATAATAATTCGAGCGGAGCTCGAATATAAAAGTTCGAACGTAGTTCGAACTAAGTTGAGCGTAGCTCACAAATTTTTACGTCCTGAACGTAGCGTAGCGAGTGAAGGCGTGAAAATTTTCCAAAGCCGTTAGAATACTGCGGATATGTGAGAAAGTATTGGTGATTTGAGTAATAATAGTTCGAGCGGAGCTCGAATATAAAAGTTCGAACGTAGTTCGAACTAAGTTGAGCGTAGCTCACAAATTTTTACATCCTGAACGTAGCGTAAAGAGTGAAGGTGTGAAAATTTTCCAAAGTTGTTAGAAGACTGCAGATATATGAAAAAATTTGAGTTAACCCCTGTGATCTATAACAGTTGGACGAACGAAGCGGAGCGAAGTGGAGTCCAACACTACTGTGATCTATAACAGTTGGACGAACGAAGCGAAGCGAAGTGGAGTCCAACACTACTGTGATCTATAACAGTTGGACGAACGAAGCGGAGCGAAGTGGAGTCCAACACTACTGTGATCTATAACAGTTGGACGAACGAAGCGGAGCGAAGTGGAGTCCAACACTACTGTGATCTATGACAGTTGGACGAACGAAGCGGAGCGAAGTGGAGTCCAACACTACTGTGATCTATAACAGTTGGACGAACGAAGCGGAGCGAAGTGGAGTCCAACACTACTGTGATCTATAACAGTTGGACGAACGAAGCGGAGCGAAGTGGAGTCCAAAACTAATCTGATCTATAAACTGTCAACTTATTATCAATCATATGAACAAATTAGTAAAATATTTGATTTTTAGTCTAAAAGTTATATTTATGGTATCTGAAAATGTAGCAATAACAATAACTTTAATAGAATAATCTCTCAATAATTAAAAATTTCATCAATTATTCAACAATAACTTCAAAGAATCTCAATGATTACTTTGATCATAAATAAATCTTCAGAAATGTTTCTTAAGTTACTTCTTATAAAATGCGCCCACGTTTTTAGTAGTCGAACTATACGATAATTTTGAAGTGTACTTATTCGCAATTCATAGATGATCATGAATTCATGGAAGAGGATAAAAATTTTAAAATAAAATCTGAAAATTTAAAATTAATTTCTGACAAATAAAAAATAAAAGTTATTTTCTACTTTTTAGTCCACGGGAAAAACGTGGTTTTTTTTAAAAAAATATTTTTTATATAGTAAATTATTTTGAACTGTGGTGACCAGTGCTGTTGTTATTGCTGAACTTCATATTAGAATTCTAATTTTCTAAAATAAAAATTGAGAAAATAAAAAAATTTCATTTTTTAATTCAGGAGCAATTTTTGAGGTACGCTGACCAGATATTTTGCTGAAATTTGCCCTTGGTGTATCCAGGGGGTGGGAAGTTTCAGGGTTAAAACCAATACTAGTCTAAATAAGGTTATGATTCAAAAAGATAACCAAAAAAGATCATGATTCAAACCCTCCTCCTAAAAAAACCTAGATACCACCTGAAGACAGTCCAATGGAAAACCAAGCAGATGACCAGCCTAGTTAAAAATCGTTCACAAATAAATTTGTTTTAATTATTGTCAAACTTTTACAACAAACATATGAATGTCCCTATCCACATTACTGCACAGTTGTCAATTGAATACTAGATAACGAGCAGATGTAAAAAAAGTTTAATTTCCTGAAACATATGAGAGATTTTAGAAATGATTGGATGATTTTTGAAAGCAAATTCATTTCCTTTACTGTTCAATTTATTTATACGCATAGAGATAAATTGATTTTTGATTATTTTGATGATGACTTCATTTTCTATTTAGAAAATTTGTAGCTTGAAATGTCTAGAGCATCGAATCAGCACTGTGTTTTTTGATCGTCAAAGCACAGTTGTAATATAAGATAATTAGGAATAAATCTTTTAATTTGAATCTTTATTCCAAAGTAGAACCCATTAAGTAGGAACAATACATTAGATGCTTTAATAATCCATCCTTTCTACTGCTTCAAAATTTTATATCATTCTAAACTGAAAGACTCTCACTCTATCAGGTAATGCAGTCTTTAAATTTAATAATCCTTTGTGCAACTCCATTGCGTTTCGATGTGCATGTTAATTTTAAAACAATGCATGCCTGTCTTTTCATGGCAGCAAAGACTTACATTAATCCTGAAGCCATAATTAGATTTGCTTGCATCAAGCGCATTTGAAGGTACCTAATTAACAGGAACATCATCATTATAAAATATATGTTTGCAGACAGCTTATGAACAGGATACACGAGGAAATAACTAAAGGCAATTTAACTCACTCTTGCCAGCAAATAAACTTTTATCTTCATTATCCAGAAAATATTTTCATCTCATCTAGATATCAGTTTTCTTTCTTGTGTAAATTCTGCCTATATAGACATGTGAAGTCTATATCCAATATGTGACGTACGATGCTCATAATGGTAAGTATTTTTTGGAAATGCTAGATATACAGAGAACTAACAGATTCATAATAATTATATTTTATGATTTTGTTCCAAAGAGTGTTACACAGCATCATACCAGTAGTGTAGCAAAGGTTTTCGGAACCTGGAGTAAAATTAAAAATTTACGCCTTCTTTTATTAGAAGTTAGCGCATTATATGTTACTTTGAGCTCCTTATCATATTCACACCAATTTTAATTGTGTGTGAATATATTGTTTTTGGTATTTCAGTGAAACTACTTTTTTGGACTTGCTGCTTCAGGCTTACGGAATCGACCCATAGTGTTCGGTATAGAAAGTTTGTGCTTTAAATTACCAATTTAACAGTGAAAACCGCATCTCGATTGGTGCTTCCAGTGCCGAGAAATCGCAAAAAAACACTTTCTGTCCTTAAGTTAGTTAGTTAGTTAGTTAATTTCCGCGATAACTCGATTCAAACTCAATATTAAGACTTCCGGTTTCTTGCATCTGATAGATATTGTGTATGGCAAGAGCTGTATAGTTTTTGGAGTCATGGGATACATCCAGTAAGGCACACGGAACGAAAAGGTGTGATTTTTGGTCAAATTATAGCCGATTATTGCAAAACACATTTTATTTTTTTCATAGAAAAGGAATGTTTTGACCAAATGAGCTGAAATTTGGTATGTAGGTTCCTTAGCTGTGCTTGAATATGGAAACGACGCCATTTTGAATTTCGAGGGGCTAGAAGCTACGCAAAATTGATTTTTGCTTTAACTTTGACCAAATGAGTTGAAATTTGGTATGTAGGTTCCTTAGCTGTGCCTTAATATGGAACCGACGCCATTTTGGATTTCGAGGGGCTAGAAGCTACGTCAAACTAATTTTTTTATAAGCCAATAGCAGTTCGGTTGCCTTTTTCCTGATACACCACTGGGTCCTCCTCTTACTTTACTAAAATTTATTGAAATTGTTTGGACAAGCAATCCTTAAAAAGTCCAAGAATCCTAAAAAAGGTTCAAGAATTTCAATTGGCACACCATTGATCTATACATATGTATTTATTTATTTATATTATAGAAAACATTAAATCAATTTACTGGAATCATATTAATATCAATAGAGATGGAAGAGATACATGAGCCTGCTTGGGGTTGTAAGAAAAAGGAACACTAGAAATAATAAAATCTTTCTATTAGGAAAAGGAAATAGATATAGATAGACATTTTGGGGGAGATGATTTTGCGTAATACTAGTGCAGTCATGTGTACATTTTATATCATTTTTCAAGGCTCTTTAAGCAAAATTATTATCATGAACATTATTTCTGCGAAAATGCTTAATGGCTTTATGTGAATCATCCCCTCGATTTTGGATAAATTTTATGTATTTATATTCAGCGCAAATGGATCCATTTCCAATAGCTTTTATGAAGCACACAGGAAATTTCACTAAAGCTACTAACAAAATTCAATCAATTCCGTTATGACCGTACTTGCTAATGAGATTTTACGTGATATACCATTGCTGATGTTAATGATTTCGCAGTCGAATAGGGATTATTATACGCCATCATGACTGCAATCGATAATAAATCTCATTATCGTTGTGTTATCCATTCAAATTAATTCCCTCTCTCATACTTAACACAAAATTTCCTATTTTTTCTCAATTTTTTTTATTTTTTATTTCATGTTTTTTTATTTCGTTCAAAAAAGTTTCACTTTTGGGGCGGTGGTTCATTTGATGAAATTGAATTGAAATGAAGAGAAAATGAAAATAAATTTGAAATCAAATCCAATAAGTGAAAGGAGGAATAAAGTTGATACAATACGTTATTGAAGTTGCTTCGAAGTAGCGCATATTGATAACTTTGTAGTAGACTGATCAGAAGGGTATGAAATTAGTGTTGAAATATTTTTTTAAAAAATTTTATTAATAAGTTGCTGAACTAAGTTTCGTTATAAACAGTGGGTTTAAAATGACAGTTTTTAGCGTTAATTTGTTTTTGAATGACTCTTAAAACTCAAAAAAAAAAAATTTAAAATTTTTGGTAAAAACCCTAGCGAATTAAAGAAATTTTCCCCAAAATTTCGAGTTTAAGCTTCAAATTGATATAATTTCGAACAGTTTTTTTAATTTTTTAGAATCATTTTTTATTTAGAAAATTCTTGAGTTCATAGTA
Organism: Chironomus tentans; assembly: GCA_963573255.1. Lineage (NCBI taxonomy): Eukaryota > Metazoa > Arthropoda > Insecta > Diptera > Chironomidae > Chironomus > Chironomus tentans. The sequence goes on along the minus strand of OY754303.1, from coordinate 28,733,634 downwards.
AAATAAACTGTAGAAAATTGGCAAGTCTAGACAAGTGTCAGCAAAAGAAACTCACAAGGGTAAATAATTAAATTGAAAATTGCAACTAATAGAAAATCATACTTTATCTCACAAATTTTGAGTGATTACTTTATGGTCAATGAATGGAAAAGTTAAAAAATATAAATAAAAGATCCTTCAAAGTTTTCGTCTTTAACAGTATAAATATAAATTTTGACAAATAAAGTCAAAAATGACCAGTTTTATAAAAATGTTCCACTAATTGAGTAATTTTGAGTTAAAATTAAGACAAAATGTTACCGTAAAAAATCGACTCAAAATTCTATTGCACAACCAAACAAGTTTGAAAGACACTGGTCTGTAGAATGAAAATTTATTTGATGACGGTCCAAATGGTCAGTCATTCACCGAACACAAAATATCGAATACAACAACTCATTTTTGACAAATTTGTTGAAAACCGTAAAAGTTGAAATAAAACTTTTGATTTTATGCTCCTTTCTTTATTTTTTCGGTAACCGCACAAACATAAAGGAAATAGCTTCCCGCCTTTGAAATTTCTCGTGAAATGAAAACTTTTCCAATTTTTTTTTCTTGCTCCTTTGCTCATTTTTTAGTTACCGCTATTCACAAAGCAGAGAATGAAAGAACTCTAGGTCCTTCATAAAAAAAATAATAAGAAGAATTGAGGAAAATGAAAATTTCACTTATTTTTAATCAAAATTGTAGAAGATGGAAATTTTTTTTTGCTCTTTTCCTTTCTTCTATATCATTATTATTGAAAGAAGTAATGAAAGTAATGATGAAGATGAAGATAATGATGATGAAAATTTCTGTGTCAATAACATGAAAGGAAGGAAAAGAATAATATTTCCTTTTTCATCGAGCTAGGAAACTGATAATGAGTTTTTAAGTAATTGTAAATCTGCTCATTTTTCATTCTTGTTAATAAGACTTGGCGTGTAAGTCCAGCAGACTTGAAGATGTTTTGATAGTTCTCATGATTTGAAATTTATGGATTTAAAAAAAATTCGTGCATTTAATAATTTTGTATGTACTAAATCACGATTTTAACCGATAGCAGCCTAATTAGTCATTAAAAACAGCCAATCCTTTAAAAAGCTCAACTATCTCTAAGTAAGTAACCATCTCTAAGAATCGACCTGTTAACAAACAAATTTTATTTAAAGACAGTTGTCTATGGCCTATACTGAAATTGCCAGGTTCATACTGGGAACTCAGTCATTTTCAACTCTTAGCTCAAGTTCAGTGCCAAAGTTAGTCGAGCCTTAAATTACAAACCTTACTAATTTTCCTAAAAAATGGTTTATTTTCAAAAATTAACCAATCACAAGTATTGCCTGAAAAAGAATCTGTCATCTGTGTCTGTAGCAGTCATCTGATGTCCAGTGGCGTAGCAAATGGGATAGAGTGGTGTAAATATTAAACTTGATCCCAGGTGACAAAAACCCATGTGCTAATACTCTTTTATATAATATTTTATTAAAAAATTAAAAAAAAACAGCATATATTTTAACACAACATTCAGTCTATCAAAATTAACATAAATTAACATCAAGCCAAAAAAAGTCCCTTAAAATGTCAAAAATTTAATTAAATCGGAAACATATCCTCGTTGTTCACAGGAAACAGCAAAAAATAATGAAATTGATTTTCAAGTATAAGCACAAGTGTGTGTGCATAATGATAATCACAAAATTTGTACAAACACACACTAAATATGTTTTCCGAAAATTGCTTCATTAGCATTTTAGCTTGAAAATTGAAAAACGCCTTTTCAATGCTGCAAAATCATTTATATGTCTCATGATATTGTCTGAATATTTGTTGAATAAATAAACATAAACATGCAATCAGAAATTGATGTATTTATAGCTATTGAATGAAGCAACGAATCAAGCTGTTTATTGTAATTTGTATATTCATCCTACGATGGAAATTGAGAATGAAAATATGAATGAATGAATGTGAGCTTTTAGGGATTGCTATTCTATCGACTAAAAAAATTGATACAAAATAAGTAATTTTTTTGAAAGAATTTTAAGGAACAAAAGTAACAAACATTTAAAAATTCTAAAAATAGTCCGTAAAATAATTTTTTTCCCACAACTCAAATATTTTTTTGTCAAAAAACAAAACTCCAAACAAATCCATCTAGATACCGTAAAGAAAACAAGAATCTGAGATCCCCAAAATGCAGCACAACAAACAAAAATAAATATTAATCGAGTTTTGTGCTTAATTGCACAACAAACTGCAAAATTTTAATTAAAATTTTCTTGTTTTCTCTTCTCTCACATTTCTCTCAATCCTGAAAATTGTCTTGAAATAGTCTCCCTGAAGAGCTGATGTGAGGCAGTTGCCTGTGTGTTATTCTCCACATTTTTTATTGTAGTTATTTAATAAAGTTTGTTATTCATGAAAACATTGTGCAATGCATAGATAGGCTGACCATCTGCTTGGTTTTTCAGAGGACAGTCCTCTATTTTTTTCATTTTTTAAAAATAAAAAAGATTTGTAATGTTCTAATTTGTCCAGAAAACGAATAAAACTAGTCGACATGGGATGTCCTCTATTTTTCTTGAAAATGTCTGGTAACCCTATGCATAGAACATTTTGTAAACTGTGAACTTGCAGATGTAATTTGCATAATCATACAGAAAGTATTACAGCCACTAGCCTCGTCATCATTGAATTTATATGCATTGGTAATTTTCAGAAAACTTTATGTTTAAGCAACATCCTCAAGCAAGAAATCCGTTTTACAAGAATATTAAACATGCACAAGTTTTTAAGGGTCACGATCATAAAAACAATAGCAATTATGACGCATTTATGGTTCTTTTTTATGTAATCATTTGCGATATGAAATTGAAATTATTATGACCAAATTATTAAATATCATTTTACTTTACGGCAAACAATAAAAGACGGCAATATTAATAATTGAAATGAGTTTAAAGTGTTCATTGAAATTATGGTAAGTAGATCAGAAGACGGGTGACTAATGTGCAATTAAAATATTTTTATTTCAGTTTTTAAGGTTTAAAAAAGTCACTATCACAGTGGCTATCAGAAATATAACCTAGTAACTCCTAGTGTTCCCTAATAAGTATATATTTAAAGGCAGCTCATAAATGACGTCATGCAAAAAACTAGATTAGACCCCTCTGTATACAGAAAGCTGTAATCAAATTTTCGTACAAAAGTTTTTCTTTTGTATGGAAATGTCACACAGCGTCAGACACCCTCCCTTCCTAAAAACTCTTTCTCAAAAACTAAAAACATTTATGAACGATCCATTAAAAAACTCTCTCTCTGAGGCATTTATTGCTCTTTCAGCGTTAAGTACATGTACTCATTATGTTGCATTTTAAGGGAAAGGGGAAAGTTCGAGGATGAGTGACTCAGGGATCCAAGGAGGATTTTAAGGGGCCACCCTTCGAAATTAAAATTTATATGATAAAAATTCCTAGAACCCTCTTAAAAATTTGTAAAAAAATATATCCCCCATTTGGTAGGTTGCGACCCCCCTTCGAAAACTTGCTGCCTAAGACCCTGGTGTGACTAAAGACTCTGCTACCTTTATTTTTTGATTAAAATCTTGAAATTCTATTTTTGACGTTATTTAAGAAAGACTCCTTATTTGAAGAGTAAGGATTTCGAAACAGGAATTTCAGAAAATCCCATCCTTAAAAGAACACATAAATTTTATAGACTAAAAACAGATAAAACAGAAAACTCCTCTCAAAAAAATTAGGCACCCTAGCTGACAAGCTATAAAATGTAAATAAACTATAGACAAACTGACATAAATCTTTTAATGCTGTCCTCAAATCAAAATTAAGGTCCAAAAGTTATAAAATGCTTCCTCCTTTTCTCAAATTGAGATGGAAATTTCCCAATGCAAATCTTAGAAGAACTTTTGTGCTCATTAAAAGCAATTTAATGTAAAAGTTTTTCTATGTCAATTTATTATAAAATTTCCTTCCTTACTTCTCTTTTTCCATTTCTGTGTCGTTTTTATTGCATTTCCTTTTGCGACTATAAAGTTTACAAGTTTTCAGTTTATCACGACAAAAGCAGAGGAATTTAAATCAAGTATTTTTCTTCTGTAAAACTACAAATAAAAAAGTTTTATCAAATTGTCAGGAGCCATGAGTATCAGAGCAAAAATTTTACTCTTTGATTCTTTTATCCAAATGGCACAAATAGTGCGATTGAAGTTTTATAAATTTTGTAAAATAAATTTGTTATTCAAAAGAAATTTTTATCAACATTGTAAACTTTTTCAAAAGTTTTCCTTCCTTGATTTTTTTCAAGGAATTTATAAACATTTTAAATATTTTTATTCGTAAGAATTATCTTGTGACTTTTATTTAAATTTTAAAATTCTTAGAAAATTCTCTAGGCACGCGAAATTGATATTTAATGGTGTTTAATTGTATATTGTTGTTATTATCTATTAAATCAATAGTTGATTTCTGTGAAATAATTTCATGTTGCCAAAGAAATAGTCTCTTTGGATATGACGTAAAAAGTCTATACTTTAATGTTTGCAGAGAATGGTGAAAATCAGATCATTACAGGTAAAATCTACAGTTATTATTAAAGAACAAAAAAATAATTAAGAATATAAAATAAAATGTTAAAATGTGATCTATTTTACACGCTTTATATTGACTCACTCTGTTTGTCTGTCTGTTTTTTAGATTGTATCCCAATCAGCACACATTGAAATATTGATCGTACGGCTACCAAGCGGACGGTATACTTAAAACGAAGTGGCTGCTACCATATAAATTATAGATGACAGCGACTAAGGTAATTAAAAAAGAGAGCAATGATAATTCGACAGTCGATAATGTTATAGTTCATTATATACCATTCACATTTTCTTCAACACGAGCAGACGAGAAATTTTAGATTCTAGAATATTCGTATAAATAATAGAAACGTGTTTATACACGCAAAAAAGAAGAAAATATGAATCATTCTTTGTTAGATGTACTTTGACCACACAAAATGTTTGATTATATTGGACATGAGAGGGCACAATTTTTATAATATATAAAAGAGATATTATAATAAATATTTTTTAGTGTGTTGTCAAACTTCGTGAATATCACATCAAAAATTAAAAATCACTAGTTTTTAAAAATGTTAAAAATAATATTTTTATTATTGAGCGTAAGCTTGATATCTGCTCAACAATTTTTCAACAATCCATGTCCAGACAGACCAGTACAACAGGATTTTGATCTTCAAAAGGTAAGTTGATTCTTCTTACTGCTTCTTACATTCGTCACACTTGACTTTTCTGTCTGTTATTCGAGTTTGTAAATTAATAGTTGAATACAGGCGCATAGCTAGGGGAGGGGGGGATTGGAGGATGGATTTGTCTCCCTTCCCTCACCGAAAAATTCTTCAATTTGTTAGGGATTTTGAAATTTTTTTTATAAAATCCCTCCTCATAAATTTTCTTTACTCAATTTTTATGTTTTCTAGTACATCTCTCAAAAATGGTACGAAATCCTTCGATACAATGAAATGCACCAAAAAGGATGTGAATGTTCACAAGCTATTTATACTCTAAATGATGATAACACTGTTAAAATAAACAATTGTTGCAAAAAGCCCAAAGGCAATGAATGTGCTATCGGTAAGGGTATTGTAAGTTACCCTGACCATAAACCACTGGAAGGAAAACTGAACGTCGGTTTTGGAGATCAACGTAAGTTATTTTATATGAATAGTTTTGAAAGTTCTTAAATTTTTAAAATCTCGTTCTTGAATTAGCATTAACAAAATCAAACTATTGGGTTCTTTCTACGGACTATGAAAAGTATTCAATCGTCTACGCTTGCGGTAATTTGCCTGAAAACAAATCTATACAATTTGCATGGGTTCTCTCCACCAAACATCAACTGGACGATTCTATTTCGGATTATGTAAACGAATTAGTTGACAAGTATTTTGATCGAAGTGTCATGATTGTGGTCAATCAAAGTGATTCATTTTGTGAACCAAGAAATTAAATTGTCTTTGTGTTTATGGAATAAAAGATTAAATTTCTGAAATATTTCGGTTTTGGTTAAAAATTCCTGAAGTTTAATTATTTTTAAAAAATACAGTTATTTATATGAAAAACTAACACATTTCAACAGAACTATTTGAAGCTCCTTTGTCTCCGTATTTAATTTTTCAAAAGTGAAAATTTGAGAACTAACATTTGTGACCTAAATATATTCTATAACATGTCTTAATGAAAATGTTGAAAGCAAGTCAAAAGCAGACTTCAAGCTTAAAAAGAGATAATTTAAAATTCTGCATAAAAAGCTCAATGCAAGGCCACATATAATTAAAAATTAAAGCTTGGAAATGAGTAAAAAAATTAATATAAAGATTAAAGAAGCTTTTCTCGTATGCAAAATTTTTCATATTCATATTTTTAATCCCCTCTTCTTTAACCCAAGTGTATTTATGAAGGAAATTTTCCGGAAATTATTTTCATGCGAAAGCTTTTTATCAACTTTTGATGCTTCATTTTTCATTAATTCTTTAGAAATACTTTAAGGTTATCAATTATGTCGGATACGAAATGTAAATTATTTTGAACTTCTTATTTACATGAAATTTGAATTTATACCAGATCAAAAGATAAAATACACACACTGAATTTGAATTTTAAATCAGATTTGTTTGTTCCGAAGATTTTAAATGATAGAAAAAAGTTTTTCTAGCTTACATCCCAGCTGATAAAAGGCTGCGTCAATATATTATCTTCATGAGAAAAATTCTAAAACTTGTTTGGGATCGTTCGAAAATTAGGAGTTGAAAAATTTGTGATAGTTCAAACAGACAAGGTTTTTCTTATGCTCATATTTTTGTACTTTTCGTTAATTCTAAATTAGAGCTTTGAAAGCACAAGATTTTTTTGTATGGAAAATTTGTAACAGAAGGGAACGAGTAGAAAAAAGTCATTTTATAGTGTGACGTATTTTTCAAACAACCCCTTTGCCCTTCGAAAAATTTTGCAGATGATTCTAGGCATGACTGTATGCAGAAGTGGCTTAAAAAGATTATAACCAAACTCAGAATTAATTCCGAAATATCCCAAAGATAGAAACACAATCTCTAACATCATACCGTGCTGTACTAGAGTGTTTTTGTTACGGAATACTATCTTCAAAGAAAGCAATTAAAAATACTACATCAAGCTAGCCAAGTATTTACTTCTAATCTTGATGAAGAATCGTTCACTTATTAGATAGTGCTTTGAATTTCTATGGCACTCCATATTTTTTTATCGAAAATTATTTTATTTTAATATTTACTCTTGGTTTCTAGTAAGACGCCTCCAAAATGGACTTTGCCAACATAATATGAATATTTCTTCAATATTTCTTTAATATACAACTTACGGAAGTCTATATTTCCTTATCTATTAAAATTCACGTCACATTCAATAAACTTTATAAGAAAATTTGCTAATCTTCATCCAAACTTTCTACAATAGTAGCCCCAAAAAAATCAAAACTAAAGTTTATCATCTGGGATAGAGTCAGAGAAGGAAGTAACAAAGAGCAAATGCGATAAGTAAATCGCAAAGTTTGAAAAAGGACAGAAAATATAAAACAGTATAAAAGTGATATTCTAATTTATTGAAATGCTAATAATCGACCACTGAATTTGAATTCTTTTGTGTAACCATAAAACCTTTTGTGTCCAATTTTTTGGTCATTATGTTCAGATTTGGACTTTTACAACAATTTTGTTGATTCGAGTAAGAATGTGTAAATAGAAAGTGAGTAAGAGAGATGGAAAAAGAAAGCCAAAAAGGGCACAAAGAGGCAGTTGCAAAAGGCTTGACTTTATTTCTCTGCTGAAAAGCTTACTTTTCTTTCTTTTTTTATTATGGTTTTGTATGCATAAGAAGCAGTCAAATAAAAGAAAAGAATGAAAATAAAAAGGGTTACCCGTCTCAGCAAAATGCTCTTAGATGAGGAGAAAAGTCCTTTGACATATTCTATATACAAACAGCTCAAACTTAAAAACTGTGTGTGAATCTAATAAAGGAACATGAAGAATGAAAAAAGAAGGAAAATTTATTTCACTTTATTTTATTTTATATTTTTTTGGGGGAAGGAGGATGCGGAAGTAAGACAAAGAGAACGAGGCAAAAAAAAATCCTGAAAAGGACCCTTTTTCTGTCACTTTGTGTCAGTTTAGAATTAACTTTGTTAATTTTTCATAACAACTTTTGGACTTACTAAAGCCAACTGTAGTAACAGCAGTGCCAGCTTTTCCTTGTAAGCTTACAGAATATTCCATATGAAAAAAGGATCTTTCTTTATTCTTTTTACTTCTGCCTTCGATGTGTTTATATATATGAGTCTGAATAAATGTTGTTCCTGTATAATTTCATTTGGTTTTGTTTTTCTTTTTCCTCAATCTCTTTCTCTCTCTCTCACTTGCTCTGTTCCTCATTCCCAACCGAGAATGAAAAGCTCATAAAATTAGCATATTTCATGATTGCTGTAAGCTGGTTTTAAAGGCAAATTAAGAAGAAGAAGAAAATGCAAAGCAACTTTTTACTCTCTTTCAATTTCTTTTACATTCTGTTCATATATACATGCAGACTAAGCTTTTAAGTTCTATACAGGAAATATTTTGCTTTTGAAGTGAATGAAAAGAATTGAAAAGTTATTTAGCTTAATGTAAATTTTTCTATGAATAGATTGAAATTGTTTCTTTTAATTTTCTCGAAATTTCGAATGGCTTAACTTTGTGTTTGAATACTCAATTAAAGATTAAAATTAGGAAAATTACGATCCAAAGTAATAAATGTAGAAAGATTTAAAAGGTTACAAATAATTTATATTATTGCTAATTGTATCATTCATTTATAATACAGCAAAATTAACATTATTAATGCACCCTAAAATTGCTTATTGGCTGGGAAGTCTCCACGAATCCCTGAGATTTTTGACGAATAATTTTTAGATTTGAAGCTATTTCTCAATTATCTTGCTTCCTTCCTCAGGAATTTTTTTTAGAATTTTTGGGATCCTTCTAGATTAACCCTAAGTTTACCCGTCTTGTCTTATACTGATTAATTAATTAATTTATTTAATATAAATGCTGACAAAAACTTTTGTTAATAAATTAAATATCAATATTTGTATGACGTCAAAAGCATCAATCAAACAAATATTTCGGACAATGAAATGCAATACTGTAAACATTTCATATCCATCAATGCGATTAATTACAGGAGCAATCCCAATATTCTCATAGTTATAAACAATTTGAGCTTCTTTCCAAAACCACAATACAAAAGTTGCTAAAGATGTCTGTGACATGAATTTCTATGCTTTTCAAAAACATTTGTCAGTAGTCACAAAATTTGACAAGTAAAATTTGTTAGACAATAAGCAGAAAACTATCAACTTCTTCTATTGATATTTTCAATTTTACAAATAAATTTTCCCGATAGACAATTCAAAATGTCTATCTTCATATGAACCGAAAACATGCTCTGATTATGACAAATTTTCTTCCACTCACACCACATAGTTTAATAAAATTTCTGTCTCGACATTTTTAAATTAGATTTCATGACTCACATGACAACCATATCGATTCTCATAATGAAAATTTTCTATCAAATTTATTCCAGTTCTTTACATTAAAGAAATTAGAAATTGATAAAATTTTTGAAGGAAAAATTTTTTGTGGTTGTGGCTGTGCTTTGCAGAGTTTTAGAGCTGAGAATTTGTGCGACAATTCTGTAACATAATTCTAATGATTCTTGTTGATTGAACTTTTTATTTATTTTAATCTCATCAACAATCATACTAAATTCAATTTGATGAGTGAAATAAATTGAAATAATCCATCCAGATAGGATTATTGATACTCAATCATGAATTTGACAAATTAAATTATTATATGCAATAAAATTCGAGCGGCATTAAATTAAATCGAATGGAAAAACAATTTAATTTGATTACAAAGTGGAAAAATTGTGAATTGTTTTATTATTTTCATTATCATACTCAGGGGCATGTTTGAGGTGGAGATTTTGATGTAAATGAATGATTTAATGACTAGTACTTTGTTACCTTAACACTGTAATGCCGACACAGTGATCATTTGTTCATGATTTGTCAGGGAAATTTGATATTTTTTAAGTCAGGTTTCTTAGGAACAATGCACAGTTGTTTTTAGAGCGATATACTGTGCATAACGAAAAATTTCTAGTTTTGCACATTTCATTGAAATACAGACATAAAACAGTAGAAATTGATTTTTACCAAGGGCAAGACCTGGATACTATCGCAAAAATCGTTTTTTTTACGATTTTTACAATAATGTCCAGGCCTTAAGTTTTACTGTTGATAAAAAATAAGTACACTGTGTATAAAATTGCATCAGAAAACAAGCGTTCATGGATCTTTGGGATCTTAATCTTCCATCAATAGATGTAAAATTATGTTCAACAAATTTCCAAATATATCACTTCATGAAAGATGAAGACAAAAGAGAGTTAACACATAAAATAATTTCCAAAACAAAAAAAAATCTCATCAAAATAATTTTACATCAAATGTATTAAAATTCATAATCAGAAGAGTACATAAAATATCCAAAGACAATCTCTGGATCAAGGTATCTAAATATTTTCAATGTCACCCTCAGAACATCCCAAACACAAACAATGGTAACCTCAAAAATCCATAGACACATTATCACATCAAAAAGAAAAGAAATACACAAAGAAATTCCATAAAGGTATTACGATCAAAAAATGTCTAAAAGTTTAATGCTGAACCCTTTCAATTACAAAACAAAAGGTGACCAAAAAGGGAGCATCATATACTTTACCTTTATCATTCCAAAAGCATCCGTTATATGTTTATTAATAATATTAGCAGCAATAAAAGCGACATCAAAAGCCATAAAAAGGGTTTCATGTAGAAACAGTAAAATACTTTCAAGGTAGTTTATTGTTTAATAAAACAAAATTTTGTTGACCGATAAGAAGATTTTTTATGACGAGAACAAAAAATATATATTTTTTTAATTTTTATATTTAATTATTTTTCTCGGTTCACCTTCAGGTGAGAATGACAGAGAATGGAAAAAGGTAAATAAATTTAACAATTTCGATATTAATGCTAGGTAATAATTTATTTCATTGTATCATAACCGCATCGTTAAAAATTACTTCGTCTATCTGATTTTGCTTTCATGGAGCTTCGTAATTTTAATACTCGGATACGTTTTGTATAATTGGCAGCAGGTAAACATTAATGTAACAAAAAAGGCAAAGCATTAATGAAAGGAAGTTATTAGTGATAAAAAAGCATTTTGATAGATAAATACGCCAGTGCACTGGAAAATTTATGAAAATCAGAGAACAGAACACAAGTTGCAAAAATAGAGGACAGTCCTCTGAAAATCCAAGTAGATGGTCAGTCTACTTATGTTTAGATTTAGTTGATTTTTTTGCTAAATCTTCAGCACACCAGCATTAAAAATATTGACAAAACGAGTATCTCAACAGCACATGCCACACAAAACACAGTTCTAAATCTTTTTGTCTCATAATATGAGGGATTATTCACTTATGACGTCAATCATTGAGGGTCTGAGATTTTGTGACAAAAAAACTTTTTTGAATTAAAATTTTTACAGTGCCGTAGACAGGGGGGTAAATGGTTGGTCCAAACAAAAAAATTATTTAAAATTGTTAAGGTTTTTGAACTGAAAAAAATACTTTCCACCCCCTCCAAAAATTTTGGCTACGTCACTGCCCCTTATAAGAAAATTTTAATGAACATTAATTTAAAATCTAGAACATAGCCTAACAAAATTGTTATGGTAACTGGCACACACAGTCGTAAAATGGTTGCTCAAAAATAATTTACATTTTTTTTTTCAAAATAAAGATTTAAATTAAAGGAGCATTAAACTGTTTCAGAAAAAATCTTTTTGGGTCACAATTTTTCATCCATTCACGTTCATTTAATGTTGAAATTAACGCTGTTGAAAAAAAGCTGCAAAAGCTTAAACATGGATAAATGTTTATAATATTTAAAATACAGTTGAGAATGAAAAATGGAAGGAGAAAGAGACAGTAAAAAAAGGGTTAAAACATAAAAATGAGAGTGTAAAGATCGTGCAGTCAAAAATTAAGCCATTAAACTTTTCTTTATTCTTCTTTTTTTGCTCTCATCCCGTTCGAAAGGGAACAGCAAAAAATGAAAATGAGGGAAATAAAAATTAGTATCATAAAAGTTCCGCATCTCATTTTTATTTTTATTTAGGATAAGCAGACAGTAGCTTGACTCTTTGTAAGTTAGTTTTGGAATAGGGATTCTTAATGAGTGAAATTATCTTTTACGGAGAGAGTATAGCAGTTAATGGATGAAACTAATAGTGCAAAAGTGACATATTTGTTTAGAACCACCCATTTGTGGCCACATGATTTCGATAGATCACTTTCAATGCCACAAACTATATACTACAGTACTTTCTAGTCTGGCATTAAAGTCAGACATTTCCATACAAAGGATGAATCAGTTTCAAGTTCTGTCGGCAACTGATACCATTTCACTGATTAAAAAATATGTTATCAGCAACATGTTATAAATAAATATATTTTAGAGAAACTTGAATTTTCATCACATCTATAAAGAGAGTTAGAAAATTCCAAAAACTCAAATTAAATTTAAGTTAGATCCCCAAAGAAATGTTTTCTCTTCCATGATTCATTGATATTCTCTGTCTGAATCCATTCATCTGAAACCCCTATTAAGGAAAGAGGTTTATTTCACTTGAAACGAGAAAGAATGACGGCAGCAATTGCTCATGATGCAAAAAAAAGAGAGAGAAAAAAGAACAAAATTGCGATTATGATTATTCATTCAGAAAGTTATAAAAATTTATAAACACGTAAAAATCATTATTGCGTGAGAGAAACAGTTGCTCATATTTCTTTCCTTTTTTGCTGCTGCATTAAAAAAGAACTTTCCTGTGTATTGAAACATGAACATACTTCCTTTTAGGGGGGACAAAAAAAATTTGTTTTCTCGGTACACATGCCGCAATGTTCACTTAAAAAATTATTCGCAAACACACGAAAAAAAAATTGTATTATGTTCATGTACATTTTTTGCGTTTAAAGGAAAAGTTTCTGTGCTTCAAAAAGCTTTGCCTCAAAGAATTTTTTTTATGTTCATGACATGTGGGTCAAATTTTTTCATCCTCTTTTTGGTACAATAAATTTTTATGATTCGCATTTTTCTCTTCTCTTTTTCTTTGGATGCTTAGTGCTTCAGAAACTTTCGTCTTTCCTTTATTTATGGTGATTACACCAACCTAATTCATTTTCAATTAAGTGCTCTCCTTTCATGCTTGTTCATGAAACTATAAAATAAAAATAAAACTTCCGCCATAAAATGATGAGAAAGTACACAAAACTTTGACTAACAATCGTGCTGCTTTATGCTACGTGTGCAATATTCCATCCCCGTAATACGGAAAGTGTCTTTTTATTTCAATTTCGCTTTCATTGTGCATAAAGTATCGGATTTTCATGAAAAATATTTTACTAGTTTTGTTACTCATCGAGTCTTACGTCCTTATAAATTTATGGTTAATAAAAGTTTGTGATTGATTCATAGAGTTGATTAAATGGTGACATAAAGAAGATAAATTTACGATGTTTTGTTCTTTATTGGCGTTACCTTTGGGGCTGTTATCTAAACTTTGTAGTATAAATGCAAAATAGATTGGGTGACCAGATTATTTCAGAGACAGATAGAGGACCAAAAAAATTAATTCCCAAACAAACCTTTCAGAGGATTCAAAAAATACAGTCCTCTGAAAAACCAAGCAGATGGTCAGCCTAAAAATAGATGGAATTTTTAAACTCTGAATCCATACAGAAGAACTCGTTAAAATTGCAATGATTAAAGCCCGCAAAATTGATTCATAGTTGAATTTAAATAATTGAAAACTTTTCTATTTATCTTGACGATTTGTCTTTAAAATGTTCTTAAATCATCGATTACATAACCTATATAGCATTGAGATATGAGAAGCTTCAAAAAGACAAGCATAAAAATTTAAGTAGATTCACAAAACTGCACAGTTTGAAAGTTCTTTATTTGAAAATCTTCAGAGAGAATTTTTATATGTTCTTAAGAATCGACATAAATCTAAGACTTTAACTGAATCGTTTTCGTAAGCTTCTTATTACTTATGACTGGAAGTATCATTAAAATGTTTAAACAATTCATGCATTGAATGAAGTTTTTCAAACCAAAAACTATAATAATAACATTTTTCATCATTACCAAAATTGATGGAAGCACTAAAAAGTTGTTAAAATGTTCACAATTTTGTTTCATAGAGATGAATGTACAAAATATGTTGTTATGAGCACTGTTGACTCAATTGAGCTTTACAGCTTGAAAAACTTTCTCGTTTAATTATGGCTTAATTTTAATGATGAAAATTGTTTTTGATAAATAAAACTATTATTGTAATTTAAAAGGCTTATGGACTCTGCTAATGAAGAAGATGTCCAAAAGAAGAAGGACCACCAATCCTTGTAATTTTTTTCTTAAAAAATAATTAGCGTTAGAAAGCATTAATGAGATTTTTACAGAATTTTCGAGTGTTTACAACCTGTTAATTTTAAAATATGATGAACAAAAAAAATATAAATAATGTGGATCATGAGGGAGGTGTTGAAAAATTTTCATGAAATTTATTTGGCATTCAGTGAGAACTTCCCACAAAATAAACTTTTATATCGAGTAAGTTGAATAATTAGTTAAATAAAAAATGTATAGAATTAAAAATGTTGTTGTGATATTTAATTGATATTTTGGTGTTATAAAAATATTTCAAACTTGCAGCAATATTTTTGGGTTTCTTCAGAAAAAAATAAGCCAAATTACTTGATAGTTAACAGTAAATTATTTATCACTGGTTTGTTTTTAGGGTCTGAAATTTTAATATGACGTCACAGATGGAGG
This sequence comes from Chironomus tentans, assembly GCA_963573255.1. NCBI lineage: Eukaryota > Metazoa > Arthropoda > Insecta > Diptera > Chironomidae > Chironomus > Chironomus tentans. The sequence goes on along the minus strand of OY754303.1, from coordinate 28,718,557 downwards.
CTGAGAAGCTTTGGCTCGTTTAAAACAGAGCAGGGAGGGGATGATAGGCTTTCTTTGTGAGCAGCATCCTACAGAGGTTTCTAATTTTTAAAAAAGTACTTCGAAATCTGAGTTTACAAAATAAATACAAAATAAAAAAACATAACAAAATTACGTAGAATTCAATGAATAAATATATTAAATGAGAATTAAATGAACCAAGAGACCACCTCAGAAATATCTTCTGATCATCAATTTCAAAGCAAAGAGAAAAATTCTCCACAAATTCATTTTCCATAAATAATCTCAAAATGACACTTAAGCAAACCCCAAGCTCCTCACAAAAAGTCATGAGAAATTGGCCTCGTGTCGTTTACATTTTTACGCAGACAGAACCAAAAAGTAAAATTTATTTTCCACAAAAAGGACATAAAATATTATTAATATCGCATTACGATAAAGTTTACAGCATTTATTTATTTCGTGCATTTCTCTTCATTTCTCGTTTTCTTCGTCTTTTATATCTACTCTCAAAGTAAATTGAATTTTGAGTACAATTTCGTTTTATTCGCTTTACGACACACGGAAGAGAAAAAATACTGTAAGATACATCTTTCTATTTCACTTAATATTTACGCGATAAAATCGCATTAAACGTTTTTTTAAATTGAAAGATTTTTCACATCTAAGCTGAAAGCTTGTGCTTGTCTCTCTGCTTTGCTTTCACCATAGTAAATGCCTTCAAGGAACTTTCTCTCCTCTCTCTCTCTTTTCAATTTATTTAGTTAAATGTAAAGCCATGTAAAGAAAGTACTAACAAAATAGCTTATAGGAGAGGAAGCATTTCATTCAACAAAAGTTCAATTAGCATTACTTATAAGCTTTGAAATCAAGGCAGATGCTTTGAAGTTTCTGTTGTTGTTATTGTCATCAATTGTGCCCTTACGACCCGTTTGATGAAAGGATGAGGAAGCATTTTATTTCATAAAAGTGATATTTATTCAAAGAATTTCCACTTTTAAATTCCATTAATTTATACTCAATAGATGATGTCAAACGATAACATGACAACTCAGTTCCCCCCGTTTTCAATTTCCTTCATTACAATAGTATGAAAGCTTTTGAATTGTTATTACATATTTTTACAGTATTATATGTGCTTGCCTATTACATAGAAACAACAAGTTATTTAAAAAAGACTGTAAAAATAAAATTTTATTGCTAGAACATGTAAGCAGGAACAATTTTATTGGAAATTATGTCGGAAAATTCAGTTGAATTCCTGATTCTTTTGTTGCTATTGAATTTGTGTAAAGTTAACTAACAATTCTGATGAAATTTTCTGTAAAATTGTTATTTAGCTTGACTCAATCTACCTATATTTTAAAAATCGTTCACTAAATTGGGGTCTGGATTTCAGTATGAAAATAAGTGGGGGAGGGGTAAAAAATCCATTTTTCAATGGGCTTCGAACGATTCTTTACGAAATTTTCAATTTACTATAGGGTATTCACTTATGACTTCCATCAAAAAATGGGAGTTTTAGACCCCCCTTCCCCCCTTCCCCCCTTGTCACAAAATTTTAATTCAAAAAAATCACAAGTGTCACAAAATCTCAGACCCCCCCTCCCTCCTAATGGACGTCATAAGTGAATGACCCCATATGAACGTTTTTATTCTGAGAACAATATAGTGAACTAAAAATTTCAAGAATTTTTGAACTTTCATTTGTAAAGCCAGAATAGTTTCTGAAATGCAATAAAATTCCATCTCCAAACATCCCACATAAAATATTTTTCAGTACACAGAAAAAAGCCCTCAACTTAATAACGAGAAAATGAAACCAAAAAAGGAAGTCGAAAGTTAAGTAGACCTGACAAGTTGCTCTTGTTAGTAGACATGAGGAAGAGAGGAAAAAATGAAAGGGCGGAAGCAATTTCATAATTCTATGTGAACAAGGAGGAAAAAATGAAATTGTTTTGAATTTTAAAGCGGAATGGAAGAGGAAAAAGAGGGAATCTTATCGAAGCACAGCAATCTATCCACTGTTCTTCCACTGTAATTTGTGGCAATGCTTTTCCTTTATTTTCTGCTCTGTATACAGCAGCAATGAGGTTTCCTCACAAATGTGGTTTTTCACTGCACATTGCAGACAAAAAAAAACTGTTTGGACTTTGTTCGGAATCAAACAGAATTAAATAATGAAAATGAGTGAAAAAATGTAAAGAACGTGCTTAGTTCATTCTATTAGTTCTATTGCTTCTGCTATCTATGAATGATGAAACTTTGAACTTTTGATATGTACATGCACACACATGATTCAGTTTAGAACTTTTTTTCTTATTTTTCTTTGTTTGATAAAATTTTCATGTTTGAATTTATTATTTTTGCTGTTTTTGAATAGAATTTTTTTCATAGTGCAGTTCTAGTATTTTCCAGAATATTTTCATATGGATAGGAGTTCTCTCTTATCTATTTATTCAAAATAGAGGAAACACAATTTTATTCGTTTTGTCCATTTGTAAAATATATTTCAAAATTCTTAATCCAAATAAATTGCAGAAATAGAAGTTTAAGTCAGATTAAGAATGCATTTCTACCTATCCGGTATATTGTATGGTCCGCATATTATAACTTGACTAGTTTTACTATATTTTTTCGAAATTAAATAAGTATAACTCTCAGAAGACAAAGGAAAAACTTCATAAATAGAAGACAGTCCTCTGAACCTATGAAACCATGCAAATGATACTCTCGACTCGGCTGACATTTTTTTTTACCGAAAAGAACATTAATTTTAATTTCTCAATTTTTTTTAAACCATGCTAAAAAGGGTCAGACACTATTGTCGTTTTTAAAAGTTACGTGTTTTTTTTAAAAGAACTTTTTTCTCAACTCTGCATAATTTAATGACCCAGATCAGTGTAATGTGCATAGCTACAATTTATGTATTCAATCTCACACAAACCAAGTTGGTATGGCTATAACAGTGAAAAATCACCCAAATCCGACTCAACATTTTCTGGAATCAAACCCGTGTCGTTAGAGCCGAAGGCTGACTTTCTAACCACACCTGCTTTTTCTACCTTCAAAAGTTTTATGACTCTAATGCATTTATGCCTTAAAAACGTAAAAAAACAATAAAATACCAAACAATGGCATCAAAAAATTTGCAATTCCCAAAATACCAGCACCAAATTAGTAAAAACTATTGTTAGTTTTTTGTTTATATTCACTTGAAATACTACTATGCTAGAGAATAGAAGAGCTGCACTATTGTTCATCCACAAATGAAACTCCTATTTGTGGTCATTGAAAAATGTTTTTTCCCCAAAATAAATTTTTTGATGGTTTGGAAAAAGTCGAGCATTTCACTTCTACGATATCTTCTATTGTGGTTAAATGGCCAACAATGAAATAGTGGTAGATGAATTGATGAATAACTTTAGTGATTGTAAATGGATTTCGAAGAAGAATAGGTTAAAATTTTCAGTAAAATGCTATGATAAAATTGAAAATTTATGTGGCTTTAATCACAATAAAATCAATCGAAATGTACATAAATTTGTAGAGAAGATATTTAAGCTTTGGGCTGTATGCAGTTTATGGTCATTTTGATGTGTGAATGGTACATATGGAGATTGCAGAATATTAAAGCTTTAACTTCAAACGCATTTTATGGTTTTGGATTTTAAATTTATTATTAAATTGTCAAAAAAACCCAAAATAGTTAAATTTGAATTTATAAATTCGAACATTTTCATTTTTTTTAAATTTTTTTGTGATATTTAATACAAATTTTATATATTCTTGACTGATTTTAAACTGATACTGATAAAATAACAACCCCAAAATCACTAAAGCAATGATTAAACGATGTTTATAAAATAATCATAAAAACCATAAATTGTAAATTTTTGAAATATATTTTTGTATTAATCAAGAAAATTATAATTTGTGCAGCATAAAAATTGGTTAAAAAATATAAAAAATTGTAATTATATTATTGTACCAAATAATTCTATTGAAAAATATTGAAATATTTTACGCTCAATAATTCTGCATTATTTGCCTGCATTAATCCTCAAATTTCTTTTCAAAAAATATGCTCCATTTAAAATCAAATTAAAACTAAAAACCATTTTTCTGTGGCTGTATCTCGATTACTATGCAGTACAACATCATCAATTAAATATTAAAGTTTGTTCTTTTTTTAATTATTTTTCTTGCCTTCCTGTAAACTTTTACGTACAAAATCAATAAAATCTTTATACATAATCTTTGGTAATTGCATAGAAGCAAAATGCCCACCATCCTCAAAATAGTTTGACTGCAAGAGATTTGGAAACTTTTCTGGAAGCGTCCATTCAATTTGATGCATTAATTCATATTTAAAATGAGCACATGCTGACGGTACAACAACTGGAACTCGATTAATTGTTGAGTCACCAAACTCAGACGCAAATACTTCCTTATAAATGCGCTGCGATGTCGTGATTGAATTAGTAAGATAATAAATCATGACATTATCAAGCAATGCGTCCATTGTAAAGTACTTTTCTAATCCGCCGTCGGGTAAGTTACGATACTCGAGATTAGTCCATGTTGAGAACTTTTCCAAAATGTAAGCTGCAAGACCGACTGGATTACCAATGAGAGCTGCTCCAATTGTATCAGGTTTTGTGCTTTGAATGTGCATATATCCACTCTCTTGTAGCAGAGTTAGGAACTTTGGAATAAATGGATACACCCAACTGACGTATTTCTCATCCATAAAAAGTGATGGATAAAATGATGCAATGAATGTTTTGATATTTGCCATTGGCGTATTTACTCCACACATGTTTGTGTGAAAACCTGTTGGTTAGGTAATAAAAAATTGATAACAGTAGATTGATGTAGTGAATTTGTACAATGGATTTTGGGTAAAGGGGATAATTGCTTTGTGAGAAATGGTTTTCATGAAGCTTTGTGCTTATATGTAGCTTAAACAGAAATTTTTTAAGGGGGGATTTCAAAAAAATTTATATGAAAAAAATTTGAGAGGAGGGGGAATTTCAAGACTTTTTCTTAAAACCCCTAGAAAATTAGAAAAAATTTCGTCGAAGGGGGGATTAGTCCCTCAGTTCACCCCCTAGATATGCTACTGTGTAGCTTGTTAGATCAGATTAAATGCTACAAATTTGTTACGCTTCAATTCAGGATACTGAAAAAAATTTAAGTATAAGTCATAACATGACCTGACCTGATTACGACAGTGATTATTGCTCTTCTTAAATAATCATTACCACATCTATCGAATTGTAGCTCATCAAAACGAATTTTCCCCCATTCAACAATGAAAAAACATTCAATTTTACCTAAAACATTCTCGGGAAAGAATGCAGCCATATTTGTTCCAATTAAAGCACCCCAATCGCCACCTTTTAATAAAAAATTAATAAATCAATTATTTTGTTCCCGTTTAAAAAATATTCATACAAAATTTACCTTGAACATAATATTTATTAAAACCAATTCTCTTCATCAAGTTTTGGAAAACGACAGCAATTTTAGCAGATCCCAATCCCGTTTTTGATGCACCCTCACTCCACCCATATCCAGGCAATGATGGCGCAATAACCTCAAATGCAATGTTATCTTTCGATGGTGTAGTGAGGAGCGGTATGATGTCATAAAATTCTCTCACAGTTCCAGGCCATCCGTGCAACAAAATCAGAGGATAAACTTTTGTGTTTGCGGTAGTCTTTGGCTTGACGTGAATGTAATGAATATTTAAACTGTGTGGGATGGAGAAAGTTTTGAAAAATTTCACGTAATTACATATTTTTTACATAACCATATTTCATATCCTTACCCTTGAATTTGTGTGGTGAACTGTGGAAACTGATTTAAAAATTGTTCACGTTCATTCCATTTCGGTAAATATTGGCCCTTCCAATAATTCAATATCTTTTGCAAATGCTTTGTGTTAAATCCATATTCAAATGCCGTATCTTCGAGTGGCTCAGTAAAGGTTGGAGCATCATCAAGTTTATCCGTTAAACGTTTTATTACCTATATAAACGGCATAAGTGGATAGATTGGAATTTTTTTCTTTCGTGAGTTTATGTAAGTGAAGAAGATCAAGAAAGAAATAAAATTAGCGAAGCAATATTTCTAATGATTTACGCATTTTTGTGAATCTAGACTATTGAGATCCATATCTTATATATGTGTTTCGAGTGATTCTACGGGGAGCTTTTGAGGATCAAAACCATAAAAATTCCCTTTCCTGTGTAGAGTTTTCTAAATTTTAATTCAGAAAAGAGCTCTAGAATCAAGAAGTATGCAAAACGGGTCAAATTTCTAGTCACATAGTCAAAATAAAGCCCATCTACTCATTCCACATCGACAATATTTGAAGCCCCTTAAAACACACTAAAAAGGGATGGCATTGGAATGTTTTAATAATAAATATTCATAAATATCTTTCACCTTCTTATATCTCCTTAGTATTACATTATTACTGCGTTATTCATTGAAATATGAATGAGAAAGATGAGAACAAAAAATGGGGATGAAATCAAGTTTAAAGACGCTTCAAAAACAATAAAGACAGCGAATTTTCAAAAGAATTATTCAAGCGAAAAATTATTTGAAGCTTTTTTTTTTGAAGTACCCCTTTGAAGTACTAAAATTGAATCACTTTTATATTTTAATTTGTTTGGAAAGGGTTTTGACTCTGATGTTAACTTTTGAGATAGATTTAAAGTGAAAATTTAATAGTTTTTTTTAAAGAAATTAATATAATTTTTGTGATGGAATATTTTGTGTTTAGTAGTGTTAATGTTTTTTACGTAGTCTAATGCAGACTGAAAATAGGTATTTTTTTTAAAAAAATTGATGGATAGAAATTTTAGCAACTTAAAATATAAATTACAAAAATTTAGAACTAAAGCTGCGAAAATTGTAAATAAAAGTCTATAAAATTTTTCATAATTTAATATGTAGATGTTGATTTTGTAAAAAAATATATATCAAGTATCAACATCACCTTCTAGCTTTGGAATCTATCAATCGAAACTAAATTGTGGGGTGAAACGTAAGATCACCCCAAAGGCTATGATTAAAAAGGATATGATTACCGCCATTCTAAATAAAAAAAATATAGCTAACAAAGAGATAAACCAGTATCATTCAATAACTTGTCTATCTCATATCCTGCATTATATAGCAAAAGATAATATCTCTAATCTCAAAAAATTTCTAAACGAAATATACAGAAGACAGTCAACATCCATACATGGCTCAATGAGCACACAGAATCTCAACTCATGTGAAAAATAAGCTTATAAATTTTTTTGCTTGTGCTTACCTCAGCTGAATATGAAATTTTGAATGGTTTAATCGCTGTATCTTCCTTATAGTTTTTCACATCTCCACGGCCCCAATATTCATTTAAATCTGAAAGGTATACGTGCATTATGTTTACTTAAATATGATATTGGCAAATAGGCTGGCAAAAGATTTCGTTCGTTCCTAGTATTTTTTTTAAACGAAATATTTTCTCATAGCCCTGTTCATAGCTTAATATTAGCGTTAGGGTTAACTTAAAAACAGATTTAGAGTTAGACAGAAAAGGATATGATAAGGGGAGAGAATTTTATGGTAAACGAGATATTTTATAACACACATATACTATTTACCTAATTCCGGTATTGGATATGGTTTAGATATATCTCGATAAGTCTGATAACTAAAAGCTATCGCTAGTGCCAGTGCGCTGTAGAAAATATTTTGTACAACTCCCATATTTGGAATTTCTTTTTCTTATCTTAAGCCAACTGTAAAAAAAGGAATAACAAAGATATAAATGTATAAAACGAAATGGTCATTACTCATGTTTGTAAGTATGAAAAGAAGGGCAGAATTTGTCGTTTTACTGTAAATTCTGTCAACAAAATATGAAATACTGTTTTTCAAAAATCCAGTTAAATGAGTATAAATAAAAAGCTTTTAATATGAAGTTAATTACATATTTTTGCTTACGGCCCTGATAAGTTACAAATTAGTAAGAGTCTGAATTCTTACTGAATTTAATAATTGCATTTTATGATTGAGTTCTTGAATACATTTTCACTGTAAACACAATAATTAAAAAAAATTATTTGAATACATGTTATTAACAAGTCTAAATTTTGTGTCAAAAAATCAAGTATTTGTTAACTAACTTTTATCAAATGCACAATTTATATTTCATAGATATTTCATCAGAAAAAAATATGATTTTTAATTAAGAAAAACTCAAATGGCTCATTAAGGGCTATTTACAAATGACGTTCATCTAAATCAAAATTTTATATCCCATCTGTTTTAAACTATTTTCTTTTGTATCGTGTCATAATGCTCCACAACCCTTCTCACCTAAAACTTGCATATCATTTGCTAACGACCTCTAAAGCAAATATGAAATTCATTTGAAATCTAATGATATTCAACCTCATGATATTTGAGTATTTTAACATATACAAAATATCTCGATTTAGAGAAAAATAAAGAATAATTGCCATCCAGATAAAAAAGTATTTATGCATAGTTGTTATTCAAAGATTGTTAAGGCAGAGGTGTTGCCAGAATTTTTGAGAAAATAATGTAACAATAATGTTTTGTAAGAAAACGGATTTATACTAGAATTCTAGAAGCTGAAATATGCAATAATTATAACCAGCACTTAAAGTACGTGTCGAGTATTTAGCAAATAATTTTAAAACATTCTTGACCATAATGACTGTAGGATAACGCAATCTCGACAGTTTATTATTATATAAGTGAGAACCCTCGTTCCATACAATGAGAAAATCAATGTTCTCTAATAACCATTCCCATGCTAAGCGGTAACAAATTCAATCTTAATTGAATGAATCAGATCAGTGTCTTATTACGTTGGAACCAATTTAATTTAATTGGTCATTCATAGTTCTTCGGACTGTATGAAAATAGCAAATTCAGCACACAAAAAAACTTAGAATTGTTAAATAATAATTATCTTTAATTGAATCAAAAATAAATATTGCAAAAATAAGTTTCTGAACTTTGATCTGAAAAAATATGTGTGTGTTGTCAAAACAACTCTATTGATGCATTAATCATTATACATCTGATCCATTTAAGGTAAAAAGCTATTAATGTATAGAGATAACAACATTCTACAATCACAAAACACGAGTAGTCGTACTTAAAGCACATGTACATTGTAAGTGTAAGTGAACAACCGTTAGCCGCTTTACTAACACAATTCACCCGGTTATACAATGATTTTTCAATGTCAATTATCCGGCTCTTTAGAATTTTATTAACTTATCCTCCGTCTTCTTCACTGACACCCTCACTTTACTATAGCAATCCCTTTTCCCCATTGAAATATGCACGGAAAAAAATCTACAAGGCCCTTCAAACTCATTATAGTAATTAACACAATAAAATATCTTGAAGGCATTGCCTGTAGCTGAATGAGGAAGAAGAGGTAGCCGAGAATGGAAAAAAAATGTAAATCACTTCGAACCTTTTTTTCCTTACCTTAAACTTGAGGTAATTGAATGTCTTCAATTATTAATGCAATGCCCTAACGCTTACAGCTTACAGTCTAACGCGTACGAGCAGCAACTGATGATAAAATGCAGGATTGATTAAGTTTATATTTTTTTCACTTACTGTGTATGCACGAAAACAATATAATCAAAATAAAGTAAGAATTTTCTATTTGAGTATTTGTGTGTAAACATAAAATATATTTTTTAATGATGAGGAAGCAATGGAAAAACATTGATGATGATTTTTTCAAGCAGCATTTGAAAAATATCTCCTTGAGCGTAGGCAAGTTGTACAGCATGGGTGTTTAAAAATGTCAAGAGAATCATAGAATGTCAATAAAGATCAGCCACTTTATAGAAGTATCATTGACTTTCAGTACAAAAATGGATGAAAATAAATATTTTGAAAATGATGAAACCATAGGAATGAAATACGAACCAACAAAATTTAACATGATCATTTGTAACCAGAAAAACTGACGCAAAATGAAGATATTTGAACATTTGTCAAAGAATATTTAATTCCAAAGCGTCGCTAGTGAGTCATTTGGCTCGCTCCTCCATTCTGAAAATTACCCCTTCTAAAAAAATTCCTGACCTGGAATATGGTCCTGGATACGCCCCTGATCAAATTTTTGTTAAATTGTTAAATTATTAAATTTTTGTAGTATTTAAAAACTATTTACTTGCTAAGTAAAAATTTTCAGCATTTCTGTTGCTTAGGCATCACAAAATACAAAATCATGTATAATTCAAAACATTTTTATTAGCTTGCCCTGATTTTATTTAAATAAAAAGGATTTTTTGATATTTAATATTGAATCTATCTATCTCTAAAAAGTAAATTTTAATTGAATTTCTATAAAACTGAATTCTACCTCAAAACACAAAAATTCTAAAAAAAATTAATTTTGATAAAATAAAGGCATTTAAACACAATATTCTAATAAAAAAAGTTTTATTTATTTATGATATAGAGACATTGAATAATTGTCATTTTTGCTGCACGAGCAATGTGTGCATACACCTACACATGTGAATCTTGGCAATTATTCATATCTATTCTCATAAATATTTTCTATATTAGAAAATTCTTTGCAAATGAATGGAAATATGACAACAAAGAAGATTCGTTCACAATCATTATTATTATTTTACCTTAGAACTTATTGTATAGCTTCATACATAACTTGATTTACATTTTAGTTGCTCAAATATATTGTTTTATATTTGAATATGATTTAATTAAATTCATAAATATTCATTTTTGGAGAAGAATATTTCTCTATTGTATTCAAGTTTTCAATATATAAAGGAACAAATGAGAAAAGTCATTAAACAAAAAGGAACTTCAATCATTTTATTCAATTAAAAGTATCTAAAATTATTTCGAAGAGATGAAAATTAATTTAATAAAATTTGCTTCTTTATTATTTTTGAAATAATTAAGCACTTACTTAATTTATTGATTTCGAAAGCGTTTTTAAATATCTCAAAATTGGTAATAAAATATTTTAACAAAGGAATAAAGGATATTGAGCCATGTGTAGGCCTATTTACCAGTGCCTTTGGTTAGACAACCGGTAATCTGTAATCCTCTATTTTGTGAAGACATTGGAAAGATTCTAACCAAAGATCAATCTCAATCATTACATCTTTTCATGGGTTTGAATAATGCTATGGATCAGTGGCGCAGCCTACCCCCCGGAGGAAAATTCATCCCCCCCTTTTGGAAAAAATTAACCAATATAAAAAATCTTATTTAAAATTGCTACGGTTTTCAATTACCCCCCCCCCCCTCTTAAAAGAAAATGAAAAAAACTTTAAAAAATTATAATGGCTCGACTCTCATCCCCAGTTAAATGTTTCCTTAAAATAAGTTGCTAGCAGTCTGTGTGTTACTAGGGCAATATTTATGCAAAAATATAATTAGTAATAGTCTCTAAGCAATTTTAGTCACCCAAGAAACATCTAAACTAATGAATTCTTAACGATTAATTCGTCAAAACAATTTACGTGCAAATAAGAAAACAGTTAGTTCCGTTGCCAACTTCCTAACGACAACCAATATTTTATTTTTATTCAAAATCATCTTATAACCAAACGTGAATAATAATATCACGTGGAATTGTCAGAAGGAATTGAAGATAAATAAAAGAATTTGCATAACGTTACGATTTCAAATGGCTTTTTGGGTTCTGTATTTTTAAAGAACCCAAAAATTGAAAACTTTTCTCTGTCCTTAAACTTCAAAATTACTTTTTCTAGATAAAATGTATTTCTACCTCAATTAAACATTCAAGAGTTATGATCATCAGTTAAAAGAGAAATTCACCCACAGACGAGACTTTTTCCCGTAACAAAGTCTCAATGAAGACCATCAAGGCAAACAAATTCAATTCCACTTGGTTCCAATAACACCTGTGAGACTGTCCATAAAAAAGGAGATCTCAACATCTATTAATAAAAATGTTGTCAAACTCCCAGTCATGTCTCAATGGAATAATGAGCCGAGGGGATGTGATTAATGAGAAGATATAAGTGTGTTTAGTCTGATGACATTTTCCTAAATAATATTGTATGAGGGTTAGACTTCTGTCTATTGACGTAACAGAAAATGTGATTGTAGAAATTTCCACGGTGAAAATTGGACACAGACTGGATTACAGTCAATCAATCTTGACATATACTTCAAATTTTCAATCTCACATAAATCAGACAAAATAAAATATTTGACCTTAGAAATACGTAAAAGGAGAAACCAGATTAAATGTGATAAAATATTAAAAAATATTGACGTGATTTTAAATTCGAATGAGACACGCTTTTAACGGTTTCGATGAAAAGAAGAAAATAAATGAAAATTTACTTCTCACTATGCGAACTGACATTAATCTTGAATTACTTCTACTTTATTCCTTTCCTTATTTTTAGACTTATTTTGATCGATTATTGTAAACAATATTGTGCCAATTACATGCAATTGACACTTTGTATCTACTAGAAAATACATTTTTTCACTATTTTCTAGACTAAATAGATTTTAGACGCATAAATGCATAGACATTAAAGACCAATTTAAATATTATTGACATTCTCACATTTCTAATGCAAATTAAGAGCGCGAGACAAACAGAGAAGAATAGAGTATAAAAAATAGAAAAGTTTCCGCATACATAAAGTGATTTTAATGCATCTGGAGTGATTTGGAGTAGTTTCTAGAAAAAAAGTTGAGCTACTTTTTGAATTTTAATGGTTTTGAGTGAATTATTTTAAGTTGTGACTTTTCTAGCTATGTCATGCAAAGCAAATTTTGCCAAAAAAAAAGACAAAAAGCTAAGCTCGAAAATTCACGAAATTCTCAGCCATGATTTGTATTATTTGTAATCTAATAGGTTCCTGATCAGACCTAAGTAATTAAATAATCGATTCCAGAAAAGACTCTAATGTAGTGTTTCTCAAACTTTTTTGGTTCGCGGCACACTAACTACCATTTTGAAGATTTGACGGTATACTAGAGTTCCAAAAAGGTTATATTCAATTTAAATTTGTAAAGTAGCCCAGTTGCGTCAAGTAAAATTTCGCATCTTGATCAATTTCAAGAAAACTGTTCAATTTCGTAAAAAATCGAAGAAAGTTTCTAATTCATAAAAAGTTCGCGGCACACCTCAGAACCACAAATCAACTGTTCGCCTAGATTCAAAAGCAAATTTTTGGTTTGAACCCTGTTGTCAAAACTCTTGTAACATCACAAAAATTATTACAAGCTGAAACGGGTAGTGATAAAATTAGGATCAAGTGCATTATACATCATTATACTCAGTTAACAATTCTGAACAAATGACTAAAAGAAAAGGAGTGGGGGAGGGGGGGGGTGTGTTTCAAAAATAATCTCGCTGGTTTAAAATACCCCAAAAAAATGGTATTCTGTTTCAGTTTGGTAGGAAATGACTTCTCCTTCTGACTGAGCACCTGCAAGACAGATTAATATTTATTTTTAAATCTAAAACCTATGTGAACAGGGATTTAAATAAGAACAATAAGAAAATGCATTAAAAAAGTAAAGTATAAATATATTAAATTTGTCTTGTTCTTCTTATCAAATTCCGTTGTTCTACCGAATTTCCTCTAACAACAGCTTTTCTCCCTAACATTTATTTGAATACGCAAAATGCTATCAAGCGAAAAAGTTTAATTTAAAACACCCTCGTACGCACTGCTAGCTGTAAATATTAATAAGCTTTTTATTTACTGTTATACACCTTCAATAATATCGTAAATAAAACCTCTACGAATTATTATTGTGTTACGAGAAGTATTGGGGCATGAGAATTTTACTACTTTATGCTGTTTCAGGATTTAAGTACTTTTCATTGAATTTATTGTATGGCTTTTCATGCGGAAGAAAAGAAACGAATAGAAAATGAGGAAGAAGAAAATTTATGGAAAAACAAAAGATTGAAATTAATTTGAAAATAAACTTCATTATTGTTTGTAATTAGAAATGAAATTGAGTTATTCATCAAAAAAGATGCTCATTAATTTTGAAAATTCTCCGGAAAGGAAATCATTGGGAATAAATGCTCTGGTAAATATTTGAATTAATAATGTTATTAAATCAACAGTACTTTGTAGAAGTACGATGCGAATAAATTTTTTGAATATATTTTGATGAAATGGGAATCGTTTTGATTTCATCGGGGATTTCATAATTTAATGAACCATTTGAGGAGGTAAGTAATGAGAGGACGGATTGCTATCTGAGAACTTTATCAATCATGAGTTCAAAACTCTGAAGTGCAAATCAACAATGCCAGAATATTACTGGAATAAAGACAGTTTTCAGTTACAAATAAATTCTAACAATCATTGATTATTTTGGGGGTCGTTCATTTATTACGCAACACTAATAACAACGTTTTCAACAAATTACTGGTAACAAAAAATAGAATGGACCATTTAGAATTTTTTTATTAAGAGTTACTTAATATATATTCTTAAATCAGATATATTAACTTCTTTAAATAATGAACTTCGAAAATTCAAGTAATTAACATTTTTTTAAACATTTCATTTTTGTAGAATAAAGGCTCAGACACTCATTAGAAAAAAAAATTATCACTGAAAAAATTGTATAATTTTTGATGATTGCCTGAGCGTTGAAATTCAACAACAAAATATTTATCAATACTGGTGAAAAATTTTACCAAAAAAATTAAAAAGGGGTCTATCTTTAATAGTTATATTGAAATAAATATGTAAGTAGACCCTAAATAAATATATATAGTATTTCATAATTACTAAATTGTATATAAATATTTTATCAAACTAAGTACCTAAATAATCAAACACTGCAAATATAAATTGTAGAAATTTGAATGAACCCAAGATGTTTACACTCGAGATTAATACTAAAAATTCTAGAAAAAATCCTAAAATTAAAATGATATATGAGCAATTTTTTAACAAACCATTAAAGCCACAGGAAAGAGAGGGCTTTTGAGATTTTGTGACAGTTTAAACAAAATTTTTTTTCTGTATGGAAAATTTGTGCTAAGGGAGGTTCAAAAAAACTCGTTTCTTTGTGTTACGTAATAAGTGAACGGCCCGAAATTATTTCATGAGTAGCTTAAGAATTTCTCAGAATTCCTAGTGTTAACGCTTGATTAAAACAAATTTCTGTATTGAAATTAAACACTACACCAAGAGCTATGGATAGAGTAGTCGAACGTTAAACGCATATTTTTTTGAAATTTCCTGCATTTCTTTTCGAAGTCATTTACGAATTTTTCGAATATTGAAATTTTGAAAATTCTTTAAATTGACATTTTACAGACATTTTTGCTCCTACTTAGGGGTCGTTCACTTATTACGTTACGCAAAAAAACGAAATATTAGACCCCCCCTCCCCCCTTGTTACAAATTTTCCAAGAAATTTTTTTTTCATTGTTTGACCTGTTACAAAATCTTAGACCCCCCTCCCCCCTAAAAAGCGAACGTAATAAGTGAACGACCCCTTAAACATTCAACTAGCTTTGCAACAATTCTGATTTACAATAGGTATGCTTGAAATAAGCGAAAAATTTACAAATAAAAATCGATTTCGAATTTTCACGTACTATCCATAGCTCTTGGACACTACAGTAAGTTTCATTGACGAATTATTATTATCACGAATTATTATTACCATGAACTAAAATTAAAATAATTAACCTAAATTAACCTAATTTTATCATATTTAAATTTTATGAAATCGAAATTTCTGAATTCCTACAATTTTGTATGCCATAAAATCACAAAAAATCATTATACACAATATGTAGGATTGTTCACAAATGACGTCTAGTATTTAATGGAGGTATGGAAATGAGCAATCCATTTAATTTTTATTTTCACATGATAATCGGTGATAATCTTATGGCATGTGAGTGTAAAGGTGTATAAAATAATCAAAAATTTATGGATATCATTTACGAATGACTTCTAATCCAATTAATTAAAAACACTGGAAAACACGCACATTTTTTATGACTAAAAAAGGTTAATTAATTTGAGGTTTTATTATGTTTCATCAAATATTTGCTATGACAACAGTATCAATATCCTAAAAATATCAATTGTTTATCAGAACAAGGCAATCAATATTTGTACAGAAATAATGGAGGAAAAATTGTCTTTCGAAATAATCAAAACCAATTTGTCTACATCAGAGTTGGTGATAAAGTTGGATGACATCAGGGGCGGGGCGTAACGATAGTTCATGTCGCACCGGGAAAAATGTTGAAAATGTCTATCTTTTTAGTTAGGATTTATTGAATTTTGCGCCCCCTAAAGGCTCTCCGGGTAAAAGCTTCACTTTCCCCACCCCTGGATGATATCAATGATTCGGCTGACCAAATATTTTATATCGACCGTTTTTGGGGAAAATGTACCTCAAAAATTCTAATGAGATGGAGAAAATAGAGGATAGTCCTTTAAAAAATCAAGCAGATTGTCAGCGTATCATTGAAACCAATGTTGTAATTATTCGATACTAAGTACAATAATGACAAGATCCTTTGAAACAAAGAATCTCATTGACATTCAAATTACCAACTCTACTTTTTCTGCAATCTTTCTATCTTATTATTCTCTATTTGATTATGAAAATGATGTCTGCTTTCTCCTATCTGACAATCGATTTAAACTGTTGAATCTAATTTGAGTTTGAATAAGCAATCAAATAGAAAAATCGATGCTAGTCTTCTCTTGTTGCTAATATAATTCAAATGGAAAACATTTCATGATTTGTTCGAGTAAATTCTTTAAACCTGTGGAAAATTAAATCTAATGTATTACATAAGGCACATTTGTGCAAATGAATCTTGAAAATATTTTAATTCTGATGTGTGAAAATGAGGACAATTTTGCATATAATTAATCTACATTTGACATTCATATTGAAATTGATTATGAAAATTTATTCAGTTTTGAACTTTTAAACTTAAGCTTCAAATGCTGATGAAATAGTCGAAAATAGTCTCGTATGTCATGGATGAAAATGAGATCAATCTTATACATTTCTTATTAAATTGAAAAATAAATGGAAGAATTCGACGAATTGTTTACGGATATCGCACTTAAACCGTTTTCTTATTTTTTTTCTCGGAGAATCTTCTCGTGTATGCAAATGTTAGTTCCAAGAATTTCATTCAGATAGAATTGAAATAAATTTTAGGATGTTACGAAATTTCACAAGAAATATACAATAAATTGAATTTATTTTATATAAATTTGCATCATTCCAATTGCTAACAAATTTTCATATTATTTTATCAATTAAAAAAATAAAAATTCTCAGAAAAGTTAAAAAAATTACGTCATTGTCTGCTTGCTAACGAGTTCTTGGTTTTCGTAATTTTGACATTTCACATTTAGATGATTCATGTTTTATTCTTTGATTAGCGTCGACCTTTAAAAGTAGGCTGACCCTAAAGCATCTCAAAAACTGATTCATAAAGTCTTCGATTTCTAATAAATCAAAAATAATTTAACCAAAAAAAATGTACATAATAATTTACTTAAATTTCAGTGCATTTCTTTTCAATGTTTATTCCATTTCAAAGTAAATTTTCACTATCAATTGAATGAAATGTATTTTTATTTTTTTTAACATGACAGGATACATTCGCATGCAAATTATTAGAGTTTCTCTTCACAATTTATATAAAATAAAAAATTTGAATGAATTTGCAATGAGAAAAAAATTGAATTGATAAATTTTTTTTTACAAACCTTCGTGTCGTATGGATACGAGTCATCAACAATATCGACAATAATGTGTTATAATATGATGCACATCTCAATCACTCACAATCTTGCTCTCTTTCCGTTATTTATCTCGAACAAATTTCATTTTCAATTCAATTTTTAAAGAAAAAAACAATGAAATGAAAAATAATAACAAAGTGAAGTGAGATGAGAAATAACAAATAACTTTCATTCGCTTTGCACGTAATTCAGTACAATAAAAGATTCTTAAAATGCAATCATGTTTAAGTGGATAAAGCGCAGTTCTACCAAAAAAAATTAGGAGGGGAGCAAATTGAAGAATTTATTCCATCAAGGAGGATTTTTCCCCTAATTCCTCCCAATGGCTAAGCGCCTGGTCTAGGTATTTAATTTTAGATGTAGTTTAAAACATTTATTTACGAAAATATCACACTTGATGTCTAGGTGCACAAGACAAGTGCCTAGCCTAGAACCTAGATTTTGATCATAAAAACTGTACACAAGATTAGTTTCATTTCTATGGCTTAGAATATTTACTATAGCTAGCATGGGTTTTCATCGCCCGAGGCCAAATCAGAAATTTTCACCCTGTTAATAAAATTGAGCGCCCTTTAATAAAATTTGGCGTCCCTTTATATAGGACTTTTTACTTTTTCAGAATCCCCGGTCGCCTCTCCCTTACTATGCCACTGACTATATGACAGTTTATAGTGGGATCATTAACCACATGAATCCTCTAATAAATAATTTGCTCTGTCAATCATTATTACACTTTTGTTTGAGGCTAGTCACATTTGAGTTGAAGGAGAAACAGGTAAAGATGAAAACATCTTTAACTCGACTTATTTGAAATTTCTATTATGATAATAGTATTAAAATATTGAGATGATAAAAGGAAGAGAAAACTTTCAACTTTAGTCAACAGAAATTTAGTAACGGAAGAAAATGAGGACAGAAAAGTTATTCTTATCATTCTGAATGTATAAGATAAAATTTTAGATGATCTCAATTTTATTCAGATGAATGAAAACACAAGAGATTTTATGTCCTTGAGTTTTGAGAAATTCATGATAAAGAAAAAGTGAACTAAGTTTTGATATTCGAGATATTAAAGTTCACGAAAACAAATTATATGTGCAAGAGCTTGGAATAACTCAAAATATTAGGAAACACGTTTAAATATTAATTTTCTACATTTGTCTTGAAAAACTAATTTTAGTTAATTAAGTTGATTAAAATATTTATCAAATATCAACCAAACCAGAACACTTACACATATTCTTCCATATAAAATACATAATATTTTCCATCATCATCACAGAGCTACCAAATACTCACCACAAACCACTCATCCATAAGAAGTACGCCACATCCCCTCTACTTCATAATATTCAATAAGTTCTTAATCAAAAGCATAATGACATCGACAATGATAAAGTTATAAAAGTTATTCGTACACAACAAACATGCTATATAGCTTTAAATGAGGAGTATGGGAGGAGAAGTTAAGGGCAAAACCATTGCACCATTATATTAACACAGTCATAATGAAGACAATGTTGTTTTCATTATTATTATTTATTTATTTTTATTCCTTTTGTTTCATGCTCATTCAAGTGAAGACATAAAAAATTCTTTTCACTTCCTTCTGTACATGCTGTGTGCTATGCTTGTGGCATAATCATAAAGGCAAAAAAAATATGAAAAAAAAAAATTATGTTTGTATTTTAAATAGTTAAAAAAACGTTGTTTAAACATTCAGTGAACATTGAGATTGAAGTGGAAAACAAGCCTCATTAATAATTTGACTGTGAAAGATATCAGTTGTA
This sequence comes from Chironomus tentans, assembly GCA_963573255.1. Taxonomy (NCBI): domain Eukaryota; kingdom Metazoa; phylum Arthropoda; class Insecta; order Diptera; family Chironomidae; genus Chironomus; species Chironomus tentans. The sequence goes on along the minus strand of OY754303.1, from coordinate 28,698,906 downwards.
GTTATTACAAATTAAACTGTAAATTAATATTAAAAAGTTAAGAAACACATCGATTTCTTATCAATTAGATTAAAGTTCATTGTGCTGCATAATCGTTTTCAAAAAATGGGAAAGAACCAAAAAGAGGAACAAGGTGAGCTGGAACAATTTTATTAACCTTGATTATTCCCCAAAAAAGTTGAAACTCATCGTCATCTCCATATTTTTTCTTCTTCTTATTTCTTCTACCACACATTCTTAACTCTTAATAGTCTGTCTTAATAACTTTCTTAAATCGTTGCAGCAAAATCAAAATCCGGTCAGTGCGAGAAACTTAAAATGTCAACAAAAATTTTGAGTGGTTTGGTGCAACTGGCTTTGACAGGTATAGCGGTTTTAATTGTCTTTAAGACAATTCAAGATGCCGGAATTATTTTGTATACATTCCATCCATCACTTATGGCAATTGGTGTGAGTAGTTTTGCTATAAATTTTGGATCAGGGCAGGGAGCCGGTTTGAATAGTTTTAATAATGAGAAATAATTTCAATGTTTACAAATGAGGAACGTGTCTTGATGAACATTCGCGATGTTTGCAAACAAAATTTTATCTTGTATTGCTTTTATAATCTCTGATATGCATCAATCGTGGGAAGTGTAATGAAAAAAGTTTAAGAGATTGTTAAAATGTAATTTTAGTCCAGAGTCGCCGTAACTAAAAATTTAAGTTTAAAAAGTAAAGGTATCCCACGGTTAATGTCATGTCCTAAACTTCATTGATACTAAACACTAAAACTTATTTCTATTTCCAGTATTTAATCCTTATGGCTCAAGGAATTCTCGGAATGTCGAACAGAAGCATTTTGACTGAATCAATCAGCCATGACAGACGAGTAAAACTCCACTGGATTTCACAAACATTTGCTGTCATTCTCATAACAATCGCACAGACCAGCATTTTTGTAAATAAGAATATTAATGGATATCCACATTATCAGTCCATTCATAGCATCTGTGGACTTGTTACTTACATCATGACCCTATGCGGAACTGTTGGTGGCATCTGCAACAATTACAGTGCATCCTTGAGAAAATTCATGAAACCCATCCAACTAAAAGTCGGACATGGATTCGCTGGAAGTTTAGTTTATGTCCTCGCGTCGGCAACAATTTGCGTTGGCATAAATCAAGTATGGGGAGATGAAGAAGATGCTCAAATTAAATTAGCATCTATTGTTGTTATCTTGATTAGCGCACTTTATGTTGTATCAGCAAGTATTAAAACAGCATTAGCACGTGCTGCCTCAATGTCGAAGAAATAAGTGAAGGAATTTGTATGATTTACTCATGCATAAATAAAATAGAAATAAATTTCCATTCCTCTCTCAACTCTGTGTGTTGTCTTTGTCACTTTTTAGACAAATAAAGAAAGAAAAGTGCGCCAACGGATTTTTAGATATTTATTTCAGGTTTATTTAGGGCTTTGGCTGTGGACTTCATTTAGTCGAAATCAAAATTTAGAAAATCAACTCAAAGTTTCCTGTTGGAGACAGAAAAGATGATCTTTACTAAAAAGCTCAAAATAATTATGTAAAAATTTCCAAACAGAAACTAGCAAAATTAAAAGTCTCACTAGCCTCAATCCAATATTTTTCTAAATTTTTATTTAATTTCAAATCAAATCAGGACCAGGAAATAATAAATTAAATCAACCTTACCCATTAGCACACACTAAATGATCTTATAAACTTTTCGCCTTCTTTCTTTTTTTGGTATTCAATTCCACTCATGCTTAAAACTAAGTACTGTTGCTCTGGTAGCATTAAATTAAAATGACATGAGAACGAGCAGAGAAAAAGGGAAAGGAGGAAGAGCATAATAAGAGCCAGAAATTTTTCAAGTATCAGAGCAGGACGAGAAAAAAATTCAGAACTCAATCATGTGGAAAAACGAGCTAGTATGGGATCACAAAATGATACAGTCAGTTGAAAGAGAGAATTATTTTAATACGCTTCAAGGACTAAACGCCATTCAAGGACTATGCTCAATTTCATTTTCAATTCTTCTTTTTTTGCCTTGTGAAGTCTTTCTCATCATCTCTGAATTTTCTCGAATTGCCATTTTTTGTTCTTCCTGTTAGAAGATATTTCCTTTCCTTTTTGTGTGTATTTTTTCTTCTTGTAGTAATTTTTGATGATAATAATCTGCTTATAGCATAGAAAGAAAACTTTGACTTCATCCTTGTACATGAAGAGGAAATGGATTTCGTTATTTTTTATGTTGAAGGATATTTTGTAAATATATCAAAGTATGAACGGTATTAAAGGGAGTTTTCATTTAAGCACTAAATAAATTCCATTGTATGTTCTCTAAGCTTTTTGTTTCTCCTCAATTCTTTAGTACTAGATTAAAATAAATCATATACATGTGCCGGATTATTGGTACTTGTAGTGATATGTCGCGGAATCTGTCATAGTAAACTACTCACACAAATGCTAAGCAACTAAACTCTTAGGATTTGATGAAGCTTTAATTTCAGAGAATTATGTTAGGGCCGTTCATAAATGACGTCAGGCAAAAAACGAGATTTTATACAAACTATTTTCTTTTGTATGGATGTGTCACACACCATCAGACCCCTCCCTTCTAAAAATTGGACGTAATTTATGAACGACCCCTTATTATATAAATAAGAGATAAATAAGAGATCTCAATTGTATAAACTCAGGCAATATCCAAATCAATATCTCAAAACATTTCCTTAATCATCAATAAGTTCTGCTTTCACTTAAAAAATTGCATTAAATTTCCAAAATTCACTGAACAAATTGTTATAATTGGAATATCGCAAATTAATTGGCGAATCAATCAATCTCAAATTTGTATATAAAATGAAAAATCTTTCAATGTCATGAAATATTAGAATTATGTAAAAAAATTCCATTGAGATTTGTTACAAGGCAACTCAGATGTTTTCAATAAAACTCTCTGAAATAAAGCACATTTCAATTTTTCTTCATTTAATTTGCTGTTAAGGGCTTTTAAATCGTCAAAATGTTTGGAATATCTAATAACTCAGGAGCAAGAATTTCAAGTATAACAATGTTATGGACAAGTAACATTGTTTATCAATTAATTTTCAAGACTGCCTCAAGGATACTGAATATCAAATACCACACTGACATGCAAGCGATGGCAAATAAGCGTAAAAAAATTCCTTTGGCAATAAATATAAGCATTTAGAATAATTTTCATTCGAATCAATATCTCAATATCTCGTCATAAAGTTTGCTTGAAAATTGGATTGAATCATATTGTACATAAACTAAATGTACTAGCCCGAGGATACTCCTGCTCAAGTGACATAAATTTACTTCAACAGAAGTCTTAGTTATGTGAGGTTTTCGGTTCCAAACTCTTCGGTTGTTATTTTCTCTTTCAAGAGTTATGGATAAATTTTACCAGGCTTAACAAAGAACAAGCCAACAACTCATTTCGAAGCTAATAATAATAATAATAATAATGCGTGAAGGGCCCAGCTTAAAGCTGGAGGCACTGCGATTATAGAAATCTATTGTACCACACCCTTTAGACCTACAGTTTATAGTGGAATCCGAACCACTTACAAGCTCTGCACATTGCAAGGACACGAAGCTAAAATAACGTTTATTTAAATCAGCTAGGTCGTAATGTATTCTGCAACCTATTTGTTCCAATAAACTGGACTACTTTCAGCAACATTGTTTAATTCAAAACAGACTGATTAAACTAGGCACTGTACAACAAGACGTTAAAATTACTATCTATGTTGTGCAAATAATTTTAAAATTTATTCTTATTCAAATTGGTTAGTGGAATTATTGAGAAAATCAGTAAGCTAACTTCTTGTCTCAATTTAGTCTCATGAAAGTTTAATTTTTTCGCCTTTTGTCCCAAAAAGGCATTTCGAGTAAAAATTCAAATATTCATTTATTCATTTTTGATTGAAATCATCTGTCATTTTGAATTAATTGATAAAAATATTTAAATCAAAGAATCCATTGTATCTAGTAAACTAAAAATTAGTATTCACTTGTTAAAAATTAATTATTGATAAGTCTTGAAAATTTGTTAATTCAATGTCGACATAAATATTTCATAGCACAATCGGCAAATTCCTCTACATTAACTTAAAGTTTTTCCATCAAAAGTAGAAATGAAATATCTTGTAAAACTTCATTCATCTTGAAAGACTTTAATACAGTTCAGTTGTTTGCGGAAAAAGAAGGAATGAAATAAAAACGATAAAATGATTTTCATCCTGCATTAAAAGTAGCGCATTTATTTAGTTAAAAAACTACATTTTATAGTCACAAGGTTGTTAACTAGATGTCTGTGACTGTGGCTGTGACAAATCTGGCACTCCTTTTGTCATGAACTAGCGTTATCTGCTGCACTTGATTCAACAAAAAAAAATTCCAAACTCAAAAAAATTCCTAAGCTTAAGCAAAATTCTTCAAAATAGGTCAAAGTGATTTAATTGTTCTCATTTATAAATAAATGAGCTGCAAAATTAGAATTAGAACATAAAAGTTCTCTCCGTCTTATGTTATGATTTATTTTATAGGAACATACTCAAGTGTCATCACAAGTTTTTCATTCTTCTTTCCCTTCAACCTCACAATACGAAAAATATACAATAACAATGAAACGAAAGAAGAGAGAAGAAAAATAGTAACAGCAATGTCAAGTTTCAAGACATTTTCATTGAATAAGAAATGAAAACAAAAAAGAAAAGAAAATAAAGGAAAAAATATATATAAAAAAATGAAAATCACGAGAAAGGGAGAAGAAATGATGATAAAAACATTAACGCTAAATGAAATTGAAATTTATTTTGGATAATACAGAACACCGAGGAAGGAGAGAGAAAAAAACAGTTTCTATATCCATTTCCAAGTCATTCGATTTGAGATGACGATTATCATAATATAAAAACGTCTCTTTTGTCATTCAGTTGACTCTGACTGTGTCTTTTATCATCTTTTTATTACATCTCTTATTTTTTTCATGCACACAATTTTTAACTGTATATATCTTTCCATCTTCTATCCCATCCCGTTTGTGTACAGAAATTACCATTCGATTTACATTAATGTGTAATTCTCTTCAAAATGTAAATGTCAGAACCAATTTGCGACAAAAGAACTGGATTCTTCATCTTTTTTTTTATGTGTGTCTCTTTAAAAACTCTCCCTTAATTTAATGATCCAGGTGACGACTTTAATAATCACAGAATGATGCGCTCGTAATATACTTCCATGCGGAGCATTTTATTAGAAATTCTCTTCACATTATATTTTTGAATGGTAAGAAGAAATGGAAATAAAATTCGAAATCATAAAAATATTCTCCTGATTTCAATTTTGACAGTCGTTATTCAATTCTACGCACAATATTGTTGGCATATAAAATAAATGAATATTTCTTATTTTCAAACATTTTGAGGTAGACTAAGTTATAAGGATTCTATTACCATCAACTTTGGACTTACGCCGTAATAATAATTTTTAGTGGCATATTCTAAATCTATCTAAAGTGGGTAAAAAATTTTCTTTTGGAAAATCGTAATCTATTTTAGAGTCCTAATAAATTAATATCCTTCCGTGTGTGTGAAGTACGGCAGAGACATATCGCGACAAAATTCGAAAGGTATATCTAATTTATGTCGGAATTATGTCAGTTGCAAAACCACTTAGTTTGAATTTTGTCACCCTCAGGAACATAGTGAACCTATATATGTGATTTTGAGCCAAATCTCTGCCGTACTTCACACTTACTCTTTCTGAATTTTCTCTTAAACATTTTAATATTATGAAAAAGTAACTCTACCTGAATTTTGTCGCTATTATGTCAAGTATTTTGAGCTATAGAAGAAATTTTTTCATTTGCACAGTGGTCAGTATGAGCAAAAATTTAGTTGGGTAATCGAAAATTTAGCTTTGACCACTTTTTCGAATTTTTTATCCTCTGCATGATAAAAAATAGTAGTTATGCGTAAATTATGTCAGAATTATGTCAACTTAAATAAAACATCAAAAAAATTTTTTTGACCAAAGTGCAATATAAAAAAATAATTTTTAGTTTTGGAGGGTCGACCCTAGTCAAAATCAAATTTTTCGAATTACTTTTCGAGACTTTATCCAATTGATTTGAAACTTGGCCTGAATTTTTTCATAGTTATGCCAAATATTTCTAGATACAAAAAAAAATTTAGATGCACTGTGGATAGGCGTAAAAAAATTTTGTTTTTTTGAATTTTTCACGGGCTACACATCAAAAGTCACTATTTTTTTACGAATATCCACAGTGTATCCAAAATTTTTTTTGTATCTAGAAATGTTTGGCATAACTATGAAAAAATTCAGGCCAAGTTTCAAATCAATTGGATAAAGTCTCGAAAAGTAATTCGAAAAATTTGATTTTGACTAGGGTCGACCCTCCAAAACTAAAAATTATTTTTTTATATTGCACTTTGGTCAAAAAAATTTTTTTGATGTTTTATTTAAGTTGACATAATTCTGACATAATTTACGCATAACTACTATTTTTTATCATGCAGAGGATAAAAAATTCGAAAAAGTGGTCAAAGCTAAATTTTCGATTACCCAACTAAATTTTTGCTCATACTGACCACTGTGCAAATGAAAAAATTTCTTCTATAGCTCAAAATACTTGACATAATAGCGACAAAATTCAGGTAGAGTTACTTTTTCATAATATTAAAATGTTTAAGAGAAAATTCAGAAAGAGTAAGTGTGAAGTACGGCAGAGATTTGGCTCAAAATCACATATATAGGTTCACTATGTTCCTGAGGGTGACAAAATTCAAACTAAGTGGTTTTGCAACTGACATAATTCCGACATAAATTAGATATACCTTTCGAATTTTGTCGCGATATGTCTCTGCCGTACTTCACACACACTATCCTTCCTATTTTAGCTGAAGTTTATCTACCAGCGTAGCCAGAATTTTTTGAGAAGGGTCAAGTCAACTTTCTTATTTTTTTCAGTAGAAGACCCCCCTCTCCCTGGCTATGCCACTGTTAGCTACTTCAAAGAAAATTTAACAATAATACTTTCCTACCCAAGTTCAAACTGAAAAATTTGTCAACCTTTCACTAATTTATTAATTTTAACATAAAGTTATATTTCTCAGACATTTTAAGCTAGTAGTATAGAATAGATTTGACAGTATATTTTAGGCTAAAACTATTTTTAAAACGTTTAATTATTCAAATTCCGAAATGAGGATTCACAAAGCCACCGCACTCAAAATTACAGTATATAGTAAGCACTAAACCACAAGTTACCTGATAAGTCTCAAATTCATGTTCTCTGCGTCGCAGTAAGTAATTACTGCAGTACTAAAGCATTAAAAGTAGAAATAGGATTTGAGAGAAAATAAATTTTGAAATAAATTTTGACGTCACATTCAGTTCGAGAATAACACCTCTAAAATAAAAAGAACCATTAATGAAAAGCAATTTTCAGACTATTTTAGAATATTCAGGCTAAGTTTGTTAAGCGTGGAAATTCTTAACCTTCTCTCGTCACAACATTTTTCAAATTTGAAATTGAAACTTTACATAAGAAAACTGAATAACAACGAAGAGTAAAATTTTGCTCTTGAAATTAATTTTTTAAGACCAAAAAAGGTGTGAATTTTTGATTTCTTATTCATCATTGTATATACCTTTTTACGAAACGTGTTCAATGGTTGTAAGTCAAACAGAGAATGCAAATCAGAAGAATTCCATTAACCAGAATTAATTCACACATCACGAATAAATGCGAATATAAAAAATTAAATTTATTTTTCGTTGAAAGTTTTCATTATGAAAATATAAGAACAAAAAAAATTGAAATCCAAATTGGAACAACTGGATAATTGAATACATCTTCATTTGTTTCTCCCTTCTCAATCCAATTTCAATTTTAATTTTTTAAGGCGATATCAGAGCAACTAAGGAATATGAAGAAGATTCCCTTCTGTGATATTCATTATTGAATAGAATAACAATGAAATGTATTCACAATGTAAAGTACACATATATGCATAAATATCGAGCTATAACAGAAACACAGCTGATGGTAAATAATGTTATGAGAAAAAAGAAATTCTGATATAATATGTAAAATAATAAGAGCAGCAACAAGACACACCAAAAAACGGAGAGAAGAAAAATTATTAAAATAAAAAGACACAAATGGGATTTTCATTCGTTCGGTTCGGATATAAAACAATACAATACAAATCAATAAAACAAACTTTGACAATATTTATAACATTGATATGGTAAAGATGGAATAAAAAATATTTATTTGTATTTTTTTCTTTCCATATCAATTCTCTCTTCACTTCCTTCTCTTCATGACATTTTTCTTTCCTCATACATGTTCTCCATCAAATTTCAATCGATTTCGTATTGTTGCATGTATTGTTTCTGTTTGCTCAAGTTGAGTAAAAAAAATTAACATTTCCATCAAAATGATAAGTTTCAAGTGACACAGATCGGAGAATTCAAGTCAAAATTCATTCACGATTTTTTTTTCTGGAATGACATCAGCTTTTCTGTATATTTTATATGCAGTTAAATTTAAGATCAAGAATCATTTCAACTATTTGTCATTCAAGATTGTGAGAGAACCGGAATTAGAATTTTAAAAAATTACTAAACAATTGAATGAAATTTTCTGCATTTTAAAGCGAGAAATTCCTTTAAAATTCAAAACAGATTAAATGACAGATTGGCAAATGGCTCTGTATTATAATAATCTTGTAAATGGCGTAGTAAGTGGTGGGGTTGCTTGAATGAAAAATCCCATTAAAATAGTCTAAAAGAAATTCAAATACTTTTTATTTTCTAAAAACTGAATTGGAAAAATATTAAGAACGAATTAAATAAGGTGTTAGAACTAGAAATTTGCTTTTAGATTTACTGTTGGAAGTTAACGATTCTGATAACACCAATTAATTTTTTTGCTCCAGAATACTAAAAATTGTAATACCGACTCAAAAATCCTGAGTTAGAGAAGAGACTTAATTAAGCATCATTAGGAATTTCTGCATAAGATCTCTATTTTCATAAACTACTTTTACTAACTTTGATTTGGGTCCAAATGAACAAAACTACCTCATCGTTACTAGATGCTCAGGAATCCAAACAAAGGCGTAGTCAGAGGATTGGACTTAATTCCTTGATGAAAATTTTCTTAAATTTTCTAAGGTTTTTTGAGAAAAAAAAAATTCCAAAACACCCCTTTAAAAACTTCTGGCTACGCCCTTGGATCCATGTAGAAAGGAGCCGTATAGAAAAATATCAACTTAAATCTTTGACTCACTTCATTAATTTACCAATAAGTAGACAGATTACAAAATGATTTAATAATATGTCACATCACTAAGTTTGAGAACATTTGAATTGTTTACGAATCTCTAAAATTTACATAAAGTAATTTACCATAATTGGTAAAAATATATCTATACGAAAATACCTGTATTTATTAATTTTAATTTATAAACTAAAGTCATAATTTTTCTAAAATTTGATAATAATGTAAAATGCATTTTAATGTGATTATTTGAAATGCCAATAAATTTTAGCAATTGAAATCATTCAATTTAAATTCCAATTTGTAACATGGATGCGCACATTTCCATCTGCATCCATTTATTTAAAAAGAAAGCTTTCCCAAAACAAAATTTTATCTTCATCAACCCAAATAAAATAATGTTTACAGTCAAATATTTTCAACAGCATAATAAACAAAAATTCACGAAGCCCATCACATCCACCGGACCTGATAAATTTTGCTATAAAAAATGAATTATTTTCATTTCAACAGTGGAACGCAAAAGAGAAAAATATGAGCTGCATAAATGAAATTGCGATGAAAATTGTCAGTCACGTTTTGTAAAGTTACTTACATTTTTCTTGTTATAAATAAATGCCTTAATGCGTTTTATAAGAGCTGCTTAACCATCTTTTACAGTGGATTTTTATGAGGCAACGAAAACCTTTATTGCTCCCGCTTGCGTCGTAAAGGATAAAAAAGTATTATTAATAATTTTAATTCTAAAAGTTCAAGGCGCTTGCAGAGAGCTTCACAATTGCTTCTTGTTTTTTTTTCTTCGTTTCTATTGTAACTATATGAAATGAGAATTGAACTTTCTTATAATGTCCCTGAGACGTGTCATTATCCACGTAAATATCGTTGTTAAAGCAATATTCTCTTATGTACATACTTATTATATTTTCTAAAAGCTATGAATTTCAAATATTGGCATCTTCACAAAGATTGTAACTTGATCGATGTAGCATATGATGCTATGACAACTCTCTCATATGGAATTCGATATGTAATGAGCTTTTCGAAATTTAATGTGAAAAGATCTCTTTAATGCTATTGAACTAATTAAGGAGGTAATGACGTTGAAGGAATTAGAGCTTGTTTTTCAGCAATATATCTTGAAAGATGAGAATTGATATAATATCAATTACGGATAATTAAATTGCTAACTGATTGAATAAAATTCGGTATAAATGAAATAATTAATTGTAATAATGTCGTCTTTATTTTCATATTCACACCAATTTTAATTGTGTGTGAATATATTGTTTTTGGTATTTCAGTGAAATTACTTTTTTGGACTTGCTTCTTCAGGCTTACGGGATCGACCCATAGTCTTCAGTATGGAAAGTCTGTGCCTAAAATTACCAATTTAAAAGTGAAAACCGTATTTCGATTGGTGCTTCCAGCGCCGAGAAATCTCAGAAAAAAAAATTAATAGTTGTGACATTTAATTGGTCCAATAAGTTTTAAGAAGAAACTTAGACCACTAAAAAAATCTAGGTATCTACGAACCAATATTTATATATTGACCAATACATTTAAAAACCATTAAAATAAAAAAAAATACTTTAAATATAGGCTTGAACCTTAATTATCATTTTTGCAAACTTCTAAATTTATTATATTTGGGCAAGTAATGCTCGAATTTTCAAAAAAAAACATATTTCTTTACATGAAAAACTTGACTTTAAGTATTTTTACGCATGGGCTCATCGTGGGCTTGGTACACATATTTCAGGGAGCTTAGACTCACAGATTTATATATATACTGGTCTAGATTCTGTATTGGTGTCTGGACATACATTCGATAGAGGTAGGTTTCGACTTTTTTTGCTCCATACTTGATCTTGAAAAGATTTTTTTGCCATTTTAACTAGTTTAGGTATTAGTTAATATGGATTTTCCTTTGAAAGAAAATAAATAAATAATAATAATCTTAATGTAGTGTAAAGCAGCTAATTTTGAGGAATAGAGGACAGTCCTCTGAAAAATCAAGCAGACGGACTTTTCTTTTATATTTCTTTTGTTTAAATTGTAACATACGTATTAAGTGAATGAACCCTACCTGGTATAAATAAACACATCATTAATAGCTGAGTTTATCCCTAAATTAACAGAACTTATACTGTTACTTGAAATATTTAACTATCATTTGGGCACAGTTAGCATACAGTTGTCATGCAGATAATTAAGTTTAATAAATTTTGGATTAAAATCTTCAATAAAATTTATTCAAAAAAATTAGTTAAACATTTCCAACACCGAGAGATTATTTTAATAACATTTCTGAGTTGATAGATCCTAAAAAATTCCAAAGCAAACGTGATTGCAGCAATTGCACATCCAAACATCCACAAAATGAACAGAAATTTTAGATCATTGAATGATAAAATTTCCAATTTTCTTTCTTCGATTATTTTGTTTATTCCATACAATATCGAGGAATGGTAAGTCAGCAAATATTGAGGAATTCCAGCTGGAATCAGTTTTTGCAGAACTTCTCTCAACATTCCATGGGCAATGCTGTCTTGATTCATCTTCAAAACTGTCATTTTAATATCAATTTTTATCTTTTTTGAGGTTATGAAATGGTCATCACAAGTTCCATGATAGAAAGGAAATTTCTCTTTAGAAATTAGGAATCCAACTTTAGGGTCTGAATTTCTCATCGTGTCACAAAAGAAATTAATCGAATCTTCACATTTGTTAATGATCCGAACATTTTCACTAAAAAATATTAAAATTGTTTAAAATATTTCGTTAAAATAATAAAAATTTCACTCAATTCTTACAGTTGAAGTTTGCTTCTCTCAAATCTTGAATAACATGAATATATCGTGTAGTTCCCATCGACCAGATCTTCAACAGTTCTTGGATCCATTTTCTTCAACACAGAGGTCCAGAACTTAACCAATTGACTCCAATAACAAATCCGCAGCACAAAACAAAACAAAATGAACAAGATGAGAAGAAATCGTGCAAAATTAGCACGCGGAAGTTTCTTTTGCTGACATCCAAAGACAATTTGAAGGAAATTAAGTGCCGGTCTTGTAAGTTCCTTCCGTGGACAAATACGAACTGTTCCTAACCTTAAATTTATGTAGAAAAACACAAAAAATGCAACACCATGCGACATTAATACAGCAATCCAGGTTAGGAGTTCAAATGGTCGTAGAAATAAATAGTTCACTTTATGATTAACACTTTTAATGACAAGAGTCATGGAATTATCAGTCAGGTGACTTGCTAAATAAAATAAAGAATCCACGGACACAGGAATTTCCATTATTGTCTCAAAGTGTTGTTCGTAGAGTGAGTTAAGCTCAGTTTCAAAAAAAATAAACTGTGGCTTAAAGTTCATAATTTTTGATAGAATTTCAGCCATGTCTACAACGAATCCTTGGAATCTAGAAGTTAACGGCAGATTTTTGAGTAAATCAGTTTTCGTTTTTGAAGAAGCCGTATAATTTAGAAGTAACTGCTTGTTCAAGCTATCAACATATAGAAATTTACTGTATAATTGAGCAAATATTAATGGACATCCGAGCATGTTTTGAAATTTTCGTTCTCCTTTAAATTTTACTACCCAGTTTAGTCCACTTTTTTTGAAGAAATTAACATGTTTGAAAGCTGAATGCTTGCAGCTTATAGAGGTAAATAGGACGGGAACTTCAAGTCTTAAAGTTGTTTCCATATTATGGAGATAATAAAAGTTGGCTTTGATAACATTATCCGCAGATGTACTCGAAGTAATAGTACTAATAGTCGTCTTTTGGTCTATGTAGATCAAAAATGTTAGTTCTTCATTTTTATCACTACGTAACTGAATATTTCCATTAAATTGATCAAGATCAGTAAGGCCTCTCAATAAAACCACACTTGATTTAGTTATTAAATAATTCCAATTACTGAAGAACGGTATCCTTATAGATTCTACTGGATATTTTTGAACAACTTTGGCCATGATACTATTCGTGACGTCACTTGGATAACCGAATAAAATGACGTCAAAACTTATTGATTTTTTTATGAAAATTTCTTCACAAAATGAGGAAATTGCTGCGAATGCTGTTTCAATGTCATAATTTTCGAGATTATAAATATTTATTAATCCACAGACTGACGTTAGATACAAAAATTTAACGAAAACGTTCATTAATATCATTTTTTAAATAAAAAAATTTGTAAAAAATGTCAAACACGAAAAGAAACTCTTTTTGAGAATCTTTTTCTTTGGAACTTTCCTCATTTTTTGAATATTCCAATTAAAATCTCTTGGTATTTTCCATTGAATCAAACTAATACAATTTAATTTATCCCTGAAATAACTAAAGTTTAGTTATAATTCAAAAAATAGAGGACAGCCCTCTGAAAAACCAAGTAGATGGTCAGCCTATACACAGGTTGCTTACCACTAGTGTAAGTTATTTTTATTCACAAAAATTAAATCCAAAAATATTAAAGTTTTATGAAAATGAGCCTCAAAAAATTACACAATCTGCTCAAGGTTTGACATGTACATCACCATGCTTTAAGAATCTTATATTCGCAAGATTATCGGATATAAGTTACAGCAATGTGAGAGGATCTCGTTATGATAATTTTCACTCCGATGCAATTTCCAATTTAAGGAATATTAATCAAAATAAAAATGCTTCGCAATTTAAATAAAAAAATCGTAACAGAAATTTTTTATTCATAAGTCCCTTTAATTCAATTCGGATCAAGAACAATCGAATGCGTGTGGTAAGATGCAATTTATAATGTACAGAAAAAACTAGTAACACCGACATACTTGGATAATATGAATCACAATATGTATCGATGACATCCACTCATCCCAATAATAATGATAATGGATGCTTTACATATATTCCAATTTTTTTTCATCATCACATATTTTCAAGGATAATATATTTATATGGCAGTTAATACTTACTTACATACTCACTTACTGTACATACATAATATTGAAAGCTTTTACCTACTTATAGTGATCTTAAAAATGAGAACAAGCACTCGACGTTCTACTTACTGTATCATCAATGCATAATGCCATATTGGAACTACATCTTACATACATAATGTTATTAGATGTGAAGTGGATTAACATTCGTAGGGTGTTATGCTCCTAAAAACATAAGGAAGGAGTCATGTACAAATCGAGAGATGTGCTTTAGATGAAGATGAAATTGAATGATAGATTTTGCATCTATTCAACTATCTTACATGCATTAAAGCTTCTTCTTATTAACTATCAAGTTTCACTTCAATTTACTGCTTAAATGGAATTTTCCCTCTGACTAGATTTTGTTGAGCATGTTTTATCGGAACAAAATTTATTATGTTAATTTATGTGAACTTTGTTATCATAATCCATATTGAACGTGTTTATTATTTTCAAATCTATGTAAATTTCATCCTAATAATATTTTACAGGTCCTCTCGACCTTAATAAATGTATTATTTTTATTTTCAATTACTGAAAATGAAAATTTATTATAAAATAATTTTATTTACTTTTTTAAAAATTATAAAGCATGATTTATCAACAATTTTCGATGCTACAATAAAAGTTATTCATATGTTTTGACTGATCTGGACTGAGTTTCTCGGTATAATCCTACCTCTACCCTACCCTGGGGTAGGTATACACCTTGGTATAGGCGTATGGATTATATACACGGTAATATACACTTTTTCGACTGGTTCTTCTTTTCCTTATTTGTTCTCCTTCCTCTAAAATCCCACTAAGATGAAAAAATCCAAATTTTAAAAGCAATTAACGAACTTAGTTTAAATTAATTGTCAATGATGACCAATACGATTCATTAAGAATTTTCACCTAATTTTCTAGCCTTAAATATAAAGTTTAATTGATATTTATCACCAAAATTAAAAAAAATTTGATATAAATAGTCATGAACGTCACTTGTACCTCTAAATGATTTTTTTTATGAAATATACAATCATGTTTTAAATTGATGACCGAAAAGCTGATGATTTATTGGAAATGAAATTTAATTATTCATGATTTATTAGATTTTAATTAACATAAATTTTAGATATTGACATGCAAATAAATAAATGTTTTGCATAATTTTTGGGACTATTTTATGCTATCGATTCATTATGTATTATTTATTTCTAAAAATATTTGAACAAAATTAAATTAAATTTTAAAGTACATTGTATTATTGATAGAAAAATCGGTCAAGTTTAGGAATATTTTAACATAGTTTTGTGACCGAAGGAAATGATCCAAAAAAAATTTCAAGAATTTTCAAAAAAAACACATAAAAAAATCTCGGTTCTATTAAAAATGTCTTTTATTTTTTCAAAAATATAATAAACCATGCGTTTCCAAGTGCAAAAATTCTCACTTTTTGCAAATATTCTGACTAATTCCACTTTGGATAACAACTCCAAACAGCATATGAATAAAATATGAAGAGAACTTTCTAAACTTGATAAATTGATTCGATATGCATTAAACAACCTCAATAATTCCTCCTAACAGATGAGCAATGAGAAAAAAAGCATTTTAAGTTCAAAAGAATAAAATTAATTTTCTTTTCTTCTCCTTGTGTACATCTCCTTGTGTATCATCTGTAAACTAAATAAGAAAAAAACAGGAATAAACAAAAAGCAAGAAAAACAAACCAGCAATTTGTGTCACTCTTAATTAGAATTCAATTTTTCATCTTCACTAGAAAGCGACAAAGAATTTCATATTGGAATAATGGACGAAGTAAAATTTCAAATTTGAAATTCTATTTTTATTTGCATCATGTATTCTTTACTGTCCCGTTTGATTAACTAAACAACTGTTTCTCCACGAATAAATACTTTCATCTCACTCACTTCACTCATTGCATGTCTCCCCATATCATTTACAAACAAATTTAATTTTGTCGAACACAACAAAAGAAGAAAAAAAATGAAAGAAGAAGGCGATCGGGTAAGATATAGCGGCTGTGTACTTGATTATATTGTAAAATATTTTAATCAAATTCATCAGATTTATATAAAATGATCATGCTCTGGTCAACAAAAAGTCAGATTATCTTCAGCTTTTAATCGAACAACAAGTCAGTAAAAGTTTTTTAGTGACTTTAAAAAATAATAAAAAAAAACTTAGAAACAGAAAAAATATTTTAAAAAATATTATTTAAAAAAATTAAGTGAAAAAAATAATCTTTTAGTGCCAAAAAAAATCAGAAAAAAGAAATCTCGAAAAAATGTATAATTCAATGTTTTTATTGTTCAGTTCCAACACAATCTATATAATGCTGACATGCATTATCTTAACACTCGTTTTGATCGCCAATGATTTAAATGTGAAGCAATTGAAAAAGAAATTATCGTTGAAGAGTCAATTGCAATCGAAATTGAGTCAATTGAATTTTTTCAATGGCAACAACGGTACCAATGAGAATAATAATGAAATAATTTACGAACGACAGGCGCCAGGACCAAAACCTAAATTTATTATTGGCAATCTTGATGTACTCGACGGCTATGATATTCCATATCAAGCATTCAGTGTTTTAGCTGAGAAATATGGCAATATTATAAAACTACAAATGGGAAATGTACCCAGTTTAGTGATAAATGGGTTGGAAAATATTAAGGAAGTTCTGATTTATAAGGGCCACCATTTTGATTCACGTCCCAATTTCAAGCGCTTCCAGATGTTATTCGATGGAAATAAGGAGAATTGTAAGTTTTCACGTACAATAATTCATTTTTTTACTACCATTACCGTTTCCCTGCTGCTGTTGCAATTTGTTTATTAAATTAAAAAATTACTCTTTTCTACGCTTCGGATCGTTTAGCATTGGCATTCTGTGACTGGTCGGATATGCAGAAAGTAAGACGTGACATGCTATCAACACACACATTTCCACGAAAATTCTCCATGAGCTTCAATCGCCTCAACGATGTAACAATTGAAAATTATCATCAGCTCTCGGCCGAAATACGACGAGATATTGCAAATGAAAAAAGCATTTCCATCAAGCCAATTGTTATGGAGGCATGCGGAAATATTTTCACTGAATATTTTACAACACGCAGTTTTGACCGTAATGATAAAACCTTTCAAACATTGATCAGGAATTTCGATAAAATTTTCTGGTGAGTTAAAAAATTTCTTTATCTTTATTCTTTAAATTAATAATTTATTAATTCAATAGGGAAGTAAATCAAGGATCTGCAGCAGACTTTCTTCCATTCTTATTACCATTTCAATACAAAAACATGAAGAAAATGGAACAATGGTCACACGAAATTCGCCAATTCATATTAAACAACATCATAGCAGATCGATATGCAACATGGAATGTTGGCAATGAGCCAAATGATTATATTGAGTCACTTATTGATCACGTGAAGCAGAAACTTGAACCACGTATAGAATGGGATACGGTAAGTCAATTTTTGTCTGGTCTTGAATTTTTTTTTGGAATTTCTACTTTCATTTTTGACGAAATTCCGCTCTATTAAAACAAATAAATAAATTTCCAATTTTTCACAGGCATTATTCGCATTGGAAGATATTATTGGCGGACACTCAGCGGTCGCAAATTTTGTATGCAAAACGCTCGCATTAATCGCAAAAGATAAGGAAATCCAGAAGAATATACAATCGGAAGTAGATAATTTGTTGAATGAGCGTAGTGAAAAGTCAGTTTTGATAGGAGATCGCAATAAATTAATTTACACAGAGGCTACTATAATGGAATCATTGAGAATCATCACATCGCCGATAGTACCACACGTTGCGTCACAAGACAGTTCCATTGATGGTGAGTTTGATTTATTGCGGAATGCTTTTAATGGATTTTTAATGTGAACATTTTTCTTTTCTTTCTTTTTTCCTCATGCCCATAATGAAATGCTTCAGGTTATACAGTTAAAGCCGGCACATTAATTTTCCTCAACAATTACGATTTAAATATGTCAGAGACGCTATGGGAAGCCCCGAAAAAATTTGAGCCAAAACGATTCCTTTCGAACGGTAGACTTATTAAGCCAGATCACTTCATACCGTTCGGTGTTGGAAGACGATCATGTATGGGATACAAATTGGTACAGTTTGTTGCCTTCGCAATAGTTAGTAATTTATTGAAGGAGTTCGACATTAGCACTGTAAACGGTGAGGACATTAAAGTGACACTTGGCTCACTTGCAGTACCAGAAAATCCATATCAACTTGTATTCACCCCAAGACATTAAGTACATATCGATCTTATTGAATGTACTCTTAATTTAGAGAAAAAATTGAGTTGAAATCAATAGATGGATACTCTTCTAGACAAATAAGTAATCTAAATGAAGTGTTGGTAGTAGCATAAAAAGAAAAAGTCGAAGAAGGATGAAACCGAAAGATTAATGGTCTATTAGTAGATACACTAGAAACATCCTCATTGCCTTTAAGAAAATTGAAATTAATTGAATGTTCATCAGAATCAACGGAAGATATGTGTCGATTCTCGTGCTTTGGAAAGAATGAAAGCAGCATACATATTGAAAGAAAATTTATTGTTGCTTTCGACAAACAAAAAGACTCTTCTTTTCTCTGAACTTCTTTTTTCATTCTTTCCTCCTCATTTCCAATCAATAGACGATAAGGAAAAAGATGGTTATTTATGGTATTAATCGAGAAAATAATGGAGAAACTTTTGGTATTCATTATAATTAAAGAGATGCTTGTCGCTCTGTGGCGAGGATGTTCAATCAAACTTATTGATTTTTTAAGGAGATTTTTTTGTTAAATTGAGTGGTTTATTGAATTTTCTGATGGCTAGACTAGAGTTTGTTGAAAAATTGTTTTGATTCTATTTTCGATGACTCAAATGGGGGTTTTTTGTGCGGTCACCTCCCTCCTTTTAAAATGGGTTTTGATTTTGAGCTCAATAATTAAAATTTTAGACTTAGTTCTTATAAAATTTACATCAAACTGGATAAAAAAAATCTCAATCAAAAATTACCATAAATTTCCATCCAAACCTACGAAATAAATTTAAATTCAAATCCACAAGCTCAAGCTCCTCAACACATATTTTCTCACAGATAATCCTTTAGTATATCAATAATTCTAAATTTAATCTCTTTTAATTACATCTAAATTGTCCCAATTTTTTTTTAAAATTCATGATGAACATTCAATCGAAATTTTAATAACAAAAATGCTTCCACAAAATATTTCTATGTCGCATACTATAATGAAAAATCTACTACCCTGAAACTAAATATCTAAAAATTTCATTCTAGACAAATTTATTTTTTCCTATAAAGATATCGTATATTTTTATTATATAAAACAAGATATCTGGTATGTGGAAGCATAAAAATGAAACTATTTGTTAATTGAAGCATGAAAATTCATGACAATGAAGCATAAAACTTCAATATATACACACATTTATATCCGCATACATAAATTGCATCATTCTAAAAAAAGATGTATTGACTGATAATTTAATCTCGTTTTATATTCATACGTATATAAATATAAAGTTTTTTATGAAAAAAAATACATATATCCTCAGACAGAATGAAAAAAAAAGCTTTTATTAATTGAAAAAAGCTGAGTGAATGGGAGCAAGAGGGAATTTTTTATGTCAATAAGAGCATTAATTCTGTCATATTTTTTTATTATTATTACGTTTTTAACTATTGTTTGTTTATTTAGTGCCAAAGACCATTCCATGGTTAATAATTAATTTATAAGTTTGAGAGCTACATACCCCCATCAATGTGTTATAAATAATAATTATTAATTTACATAATACACATATACATACATTTACACATATATGCCATACATCTTTTTTACTTTTATTTTATTTGCTTCATAAAATTTATTATTATTATTATTATTATTGCTTCTATATCTCATTGTAAAGTATATTATTAACATTATTATATCACGCAAAAAGTATAATGAAATAAAAATTTTCAATTGTTCAAAAAACCGAAATTAAAAATTACCTCTTTTTAACTTCCACGCTATAGCGTGTAAGTTATTGGTTTCTACAATGGCCCGATTTTCACGTTTTTTCAATTTTTTGAGAAAACTAAGCATTATTAGCCCCAACAACCAAGATAATAAATGTTGGTATTGGAATTATCTATCAACTGGTATATTCACTTTTTTTGTCAGTTCCGCTGTGCCTGCTCTAGGTCCAAAAAACACGTGTCAAAATGTACTACAAATTTTGTCCATTGGGTTACCGGGTCAGGAACCATATATTTTGATGCGGTTTTTGATGCCAATCTATCAGGCAAATAGTGAACCCTTGGGGAAAGCTATGCGCTTTGCGTGATTTTGAGGATAAGTGAGGCTTTAGCCTCAAAACCTGAAAGTGTCCGAAAACCACGTGGTTTTTTCAATTTTTTGGGAACAGTAAGCATTATTAGCCCAATCATTGTAGTTTTTATTATTGGTATTGGAATTATCTATCGACTGGTATATATACTTTTTCGGTCAGTTCCGCTGTGCCTGCTCTAGGTCCAAAACCACGAGTCATTTTTCACGTTTTTCATTTTTTTGAGAAAATTAAGCATTATTAGCCCCAATAACCAAGGTAATAAATGTAGGTATTAAAATTATCTATCGATTGGTATATATACTTTTTTGGTCAGTTCCGCTGTGCCTGCTCTAGGTCCAAAACCACGTGTCATTTTTCACGTTTTTCATTTTTTTGAGAAAACTAAGCATTATTAGCCCCAATAATCAAGGTAATAAATGTAGGTATTAAAATTATCTATCGACTGGTATATATACTTTTTTGGTCAGTTCCGCTGTGCCTGTTCTAGGTCCAAAACCACGTGTCATTTTTCACGTTTTTCATTTTTTTGAGAAAACTAAGCATTATTAGCACCAACAATCAGCATATCAAATGTAGGTATGGAAATTATCTATCGACTGGTATATATACTTTTTTGGTCAGTTCCGCTGTGCCTGCTCTAGGTCCAAAACCACGTGTCATTTTTCACGTTTTTCATTTTTTTGAGAAAACTAAGCATTATTAGCCCCAACAACCAAGGTAATAAATGTAGGTATTAAAATTTCCTATTGACTGGTATATATACTTTTTTGGTCAGTTCCGCTGTGTCTGCTTTAGGTCCAAAACACGAGTCATTTTATATGGTTTTCAATTTTTTGAGAAAACTAAGCATTATTAGCCCCAACAACCAAGGTAATAAATGTAGGTATTAAAATTTCCTATTGACTGGAATATATACTTTTTTGGTCAGTTCCGCTGTGCCAGCTTGGGTCCAAAACACGTGCCATTTTAACTTCCTTCTTTTTTGAGTCAACGAAAGCATTAATCAATACGTTTTTGCTCTCATATGACAGATACTGAAAATGGCTATTACCTGAGATATGTTTGGTTCCAGCCAGTTCCGTTGCGTTGGAACTAGACACAAAAAACCGTTAAAAACCAAAAATTTGTATGAAAAATTTCTATGCGATGACTTTTATACAGTTTCTTCTATTTGATACGATAAATCATACCCAATCGTACCTAAAAACTAAAAGTTGCTACATAACATACGAACTTTACGTTCGTTTAGTGACCGAAAAATGCAAAAAAATATGATTTTTTATGACAGTTACGTCATTTTTGATTACTCACTGTAATTAACATTTCAATCATTAGAATAGGATTTTAATGAAAGATCAACATCTACATTTAATATCCGTTATGTTGGTCCTTTTAGAGCCTTCTGTAAATAGTTACAGCATGAAGAATGAAGGAAATATGAATGAAAGCATGAAGGAAATAGAGGCTCTAAAAGATTGCTGGATCTTATTTTTATTAGGCATAGAGGATTTAGAATTTCTTGATAGTTACTGGATCTCATTTTTATTGGAGACAGGATCTGGATCTAATTTTTATTGGACACGCAGACTGTAGATGTTTACTGGATCTCATTTTTACTGGACATAGAGACTGTAGATGACTAACTGGATCTCATTTTATTAGAGATAGAGGATCTGGATCTTATTTTTATTGGGCATAGAGGCTGTAGATGTTTACTGGATCTTGTTTAATTAGACATAGAAGCTATGGACATTTAATTCACACACCTTTTGGAGGGAAAATTTCAAACATATATTGACCGTTATAAGGTTTGAATTCTAAAGAGAGCGAGCATAGCTCAAGCTCGACTCTACTGTGATCCATGTAAAAACTGTAATTCTAAACAAGTCGAGCGAGCGTAGCTCAAGCTCGACTCTACTGTGATCCATGTAAAAACTGTAATTCTAAACAAGTCGAGCGAGCGTAGCTCAAGCTCGACTCTACTCTGATCCATGTAAAAACTGTGATTCTAAACAAGTCGAGCGAGCGTAGCTCAAGCTCGACTCTACTGTGATCTATGTACAAACTGTGATTTTAAACAAGTCGAGCGAGCGTAGCTCAAGCTCGACTCTACTGTGATCCATGTAAAAACTGTGATTCTAAGCAAGTCGAGCGAGCGTAGCTCAAGCTCGACTCTACTGTGATCCATGTAAAAACTGTAATTCTAAACAAGTCGAGCGAGCGTAGCTCAAGCTCGACTCTACTCTGATCCATGTAAAAACTGTGATTCTAAACAAGTCGAGCGAGCGTAGCTCAAGCTCGACTCTACTGTGATCTATGTAAAAACTGTGATTCTAAACAAGTCGAGCGAGCGTAGCTCAAGCTCGACTCTACTGTGATCCATGTAAAACTGTGATTCTAAACAAGTCGAGCGAGCGTAGCTCAAGCTCGACTCTACTGTGATCCATGTAAGTAATAAATCGGACGTAGTCCGAACTAGGTTGAGCGAAGCTCACAAATTTTTACGTCCTGAACGTAGCGAAGCGGAGTGAAGGCGTGAAAATTTTCCCAAGCCGTACGTACTGTATGGATATACGAGAAAAAACACGCTGTACATAGAAAGCCACGAACTTCCATGTTTTTTACACGCTTTATATTGACTCACTCTGTCTATTTGTTAGTTGGTTTGTCATGATCAAATCTTGCAATTGATTTTTTGACCACTTCTACTGCTCCAATCGATTAATTTTTTGATTCTTTTTTACACTTTTTTGATATTTTATGATGTTTCATGATTTAAATATGCTTAATTATATTTTTTTATGTCATAAAACAGCAAAAAAGAGTATATTCTGATTTTTTTGAGTTTTTGTATGAAATATTGATATACTTCACAAGAGCAATAATCTTTCACTATACATATATATACGAATATTTGTCACTAATAGATGTAGTTGTAAAACTGTTTGGATAAAATTGGTGTATAAATACAGCTATTGTGACTCGTTATATAGGTTTATATTGGTGAATGTATTTTTGGGGAGAAAAATCTTTACGACTCTGAGTAATGAAAATACTTATCTTGGAAAAAGGAGTTAAATTGTGAAAGTAAATAGCCAATTTTTTTAGTCCTTGTAAAAAAATAAAGTTTGTATTCCAGTTGTGATGAGAGTATGAATTTTTTTGGTATTTTACATTTCATGAACATTAATATCAAATATTGTAACAATGAACAATATATAACAAAGCTATGTAAATGATATAATTGTTGTTGATCACCAAGTACAAGTAAAAGGTTGAAAAAGCATGACTCATGGAATTGTCATGGTGGTGGGATAATCAGGTTATAAGATTAAGATATCAGGATATATGAAAAAGTGTTGGTAATCTGAGTTATAAAAATAGTTCGAGCGGAGCTCGAATGTAAAAGTTCGAACGTAGTTCGAACTAAGTTGAGCGTAGCTCACAAATTTTTACATCCTGAACGTAGCGTAGCGAGTGAAGGTGTGAAAATTTTTCCAAAGTTGTTAGAAGACTGTGGATATGTGAGAAAGGGTTGGTGATTTGAGTAACTGTTGAACGCAATTTCTACAATTTTAGCAACACAAATATTCAATCGTAGTAGTCAAAGTTTTCTTAAAATAATTTAGTACAAATTCATATCTTAAACAATTAACACGTATTCATTCTTTTGTCGTCAATAAAATACAGTCCACTCTAAACCAAAACCATCGCATTTATTATTGTTGTACGTAACAAATTGGTCCTTCGGGCCGGATTTATATTTAAGTGGATATAACCTGATCATCAAGTCAAGAAAAATCACGTTAAGAAATTTTCAATGATTGATTAAAAAATTTGTATTGAAGTGAAGCTGAAGAGAAGAACAAGCAATTATCAAGTCAAGATGTCGATGAAAGGAATTGAAGACAAAAAGGCATTATAGAAGATTTTTAAAACATCAGAAGTACATAGAAAACATTGAAAGAAGAAAACGTTGACTACTACGATTGAATATTTGTGTTGCTCAAACTGTAGAAATTACGTTCAATAGTAATAATAGTTCGAGCGGAGCTCGAATAAAAAAGTTTGAACGTAGTTCAAACTAGGTTGAGCGTAGCTCACAAATTTTTACGTCCTGAACGTAGCGTAGCGAGTGAAGGCGTGAAAATTTTCCGAAGTTGTTAGAAGACTGTGGATATGTGAGAAAAATTTGAGTTAACCCTTGTGACATAAACAGTCGAACGAGCGGAGCGAGATTCGACAACCCCTGTAATCTATAAACAGTCGAACGAGCGGAGCGAGATTCGACAACCCCTGTAATCTATAAACAGTCGAACGAGCGGAGCGAGATTCGACAACCCCTGTGATCTATAAACAGTCGAACGAGCGGAGCGAGATTCGACAACCCCTGTGATCTATAAACAGTCGAACGAGCGGAGCGAGATTCGACAACCCCTGTGATCTATAAACAGTCGAACGAGCGGAGCGAGATTCGACAACCCCTGTGATCTATAAACAGTCGAACGAGCGGAGCGAGATTCGACAACCCCTGTGATCTATAAACAGTCGAACGAGCGGAGCGAGATTCGACAACCCCTGTGATCTATAAACAGTCGAACGAGCGGAGCGAGATTCGACAACCCCTGTGATCTATAAACAGTCGAACGAGCGGAGCGAGATTCGACAACCCCTGTAATCTATAAACAGTCGAACGAGCGGAGCGAGATTCGACAACCCCTGTGATCTATAAACAGTCGAACGAGCGGAGCGAGATTCGACAACCCCTGTAATCTATAAACTGTCTGTTAAAATCTTAGAGGTTCGAGCGCAGCTCGAACAAAAATAGTTCGAACGTAGTTCGAACTAGGTTGAGCGAAGCTCACAAATTTTTACGTCCTGAATGTAGCGAAGCGGAGTGAAGGCGTGAAAATTTTCCAAACCCTATGTACTAAATGGATATACGAGAAAAAACACGCTGTACATAGAAAGCCACGAACTTCCACGTTTTACTTATGTTAGATTTCAGAATTTTCTAATATCAGACTACCGATTACAAAAAATGAACATTAAAGAAAATTTCAATTTTTTTAAATTTTTTGGTCGCTAATACCAAAATCTTATTTTATATTTTTTAGCTTGCTTCAAAATCAGAAATGTAAAAAAAATTTTTTTCAAGAAATACAGAGATCGAAAAATTAATGACTATAAATGCGTGGAGCGTAAGTAAAATTTAATTTCGAATTGCTTTCGAACGCTCCACGCATTTATAGTCATTAATTTTTCGATCTCTGTATTTCTTGAAAAAAATTTTTTTTACATTTCTGATTTTGAAGCAAGCTAAAAAATATAAAATAAGATTTTGGTATTAGCGACCAAAAAATTTAAAAAAATTGAAATTTTCTTTAATGTTCATTTTTTGTAATCGGTAGTCTGATATTAGAAAATTCTGAAATCTAACATAAGAAAAACATGGAAGTTCGAGGCTTTCTATGTACAGCGTGTTTAAGTAAGTTCTGTAATCTAACATAAGTAAAACGTGGAAGTTCGTGGCTTTCTATGTACAGCGTGTTTTTATAATTAATTTTATGCCATTTTAATGTTTCACACATGCAAGGTGGATAGAGCACATGAGCAGTGAGATCAGTCTGTTCTCATTTTGACTGATTAACGGGTCTAGTTATCCTTCAGTGTTGAAAATGCATCTAGTTCTACTAACACAAGTTTTTGAAAGCTATTAAATATATTTGTTTAAAAATTAATATTCTTATTAAATTTTTTGGAATTTATAGAAATCTGATTTGAAATTTCATTAAGTAGAAAAATTTAATTCTCAGAATAATTAAAAGTGCACAATATTATGTTATCAAAATAATTAATAATTTTGAACAAAAAAATCTTCAAATATTTTGCAGGGGGAAGACTACTTGGTGGAAAATTTTTCCGCCACGTCTGGCGGAAAATTTTCAGAGAGCACTAAGAATCAAATTTTTGGTGCTAACATGTGTAAAACCTTAATATAAGAACTACTGACCCTTTTTCCGCCAGGAAATATGTGTAAATTCGAAGTTATAGCTCAAAAAGTGCGTGGCGGAAAAATTTTTTTTGGCGGAAAATGATTTTTTCCACCAAGTAGTCTTCCCCCTGATATTTTGCAAAAAATTCTTTAATTTATAAAAATGCGTCAAAACCCCTGCTTTAATACTCATTCATTGAGCCATACTCCATACATTAAGACACCATTCAATGACAGCAAGGCAAAATTTATTCATCGATACATTTAATTGTATTCTGATTTAAATTAAACAGTGAAAAGCATTTTCGTGACAGGAGACTTGAAAATTAATTAATTCATAATAAATTTTCATATAGATATATTGTTGAAATAATTTATATCAACAGCACTAATATTTAGTCATAATGAAAATGAATTTGTAGATTCCCAAAATTTAGTAAAAGTTTATTTTGTTTTATTTTTTTCATCCTCACTATGCAGAAATTAAATGCTAGTAGTTTTTCTATTTTTCTGTCAGAAAATTTTTATTTTGTGCAAACAAAACAAAACACAATGAAAAATTGGAATGAAATTTACTTTCATAACTCAGCATATATCCACAATTTTTTCTCTGCTTCCTCAAAGGAATAGAATTTTTTAAATAAAAAAGAAAGCTGAATAAAGTTAGCGAGTAAGTAGGAAATTTAATTTGAAAGTTTTAAATTTTAGCGCAATTTTAGAATTCTTTAAGTCAGATGAATTGAGATCCATGACCATACTTAATTATCGCCTGTAGCAGTGGTGTTTAAATTGTGTGTCGTAGGAATTTGAATTAGAAATTTTACTTAATTTTTCACGAAATTTCTTCCAGATTCTCAGTCATGTTAATTCCTTAGAATTTTTAAAACTCCAAAATATTACTAAACACACTTGAGCTATTGTACTAACTAAAATCAAGTCCAAACATAACTTTTTTGGACCCTAGTGTGCCACCAGAAACACTGGCCTATAGTTAACTCTAGCACTGGCTACTATCTGTCGGTTTCCAGTACAAATCCCACGCTTCTTTAGCCGCCCACGCGATTTCTTAACAAATCAGATTTTTCATGAAAATCTTTAAATTACTCTTAAAAACCAAAATTAATCACAATTTAAAGTAAAATAAATTTTGCAGCTAGCCAGAGTTTTAGCAACCGATAAAACAACAGCATCTTCCCCGGATATTTTGAAATAAAAGCTAAAAAAAACAGCATTTGCATACACATTTATCAAATATTAAAATTCATAAACGTGAAAATAAATTGTATATATAAGGCAAACACATGAAGCGAGCAGAAAAAAAATTAATAAAAAATTATTCATCCTGAAATTCAGTACATATGTATCATCATGTATGTGAAAGTCATGTGCATTGTAGTTCACAAAACAACATATTCAAAATAAAATACTCACTTTGTTTTTTATCGCGGATTTTTTTTGTGAAGTGATAAGAACAATTGTTTGTAGTGTCAACATTGTCTGCTTTTCATGCAAATAAAAAAATTTACTGAACAATTTTTGGGTATTGCAATGAATGATTGATCAATAGATATTGATTGTTTAATGTATAGTTTTAGCCATTTTAGATTAGTATAGCGTTTTAGTAAGAAAAGTTTGTCCAAGTGACTGAGCCACATGACTGCAATGCGACTGCCATGAAGAAACATAACTGCACTATAATAATAAAATTCACTAAATTGTATTTTCTAACTTTTCCTCGCCCTCCTGATAAATACCTTTTTATGCTCTCATTCAGTCATTCGTTTTCAAAGCTTGTAGTTTTTCTACACATTTCAGCCATACTATTGCCTTATATTTTCAGTTGAAAATGAAAAATGAAATCTCATGAGGTTTTATTGACATTGTGTCTGAATTTTGAATACTATTGTATTTACCTTTACTTGTTCTCTTTCAATTGCAGTGCACAATTGATAATTTATGTTTATTCTTATTGAATGAATTGTATTTATTGTTTTTAGTGAGCTTCCTTTATTCATAAAGTATGAGCAGCAGAAATCCTTTAATATCCAATTAATTGTCATATCAATAAATGCGGAGCTTCAAGGGACTTATCCAAAACTACTTTAAATGTTACGTAAACATTATGTTAACATAAAGCATTTGATGCTCAATTAATTGCATAAATGTACACTTATTACGATATCTCATTAAAGGATAATTACCATGACATTATAACTGCAAAACGGCTATAGGAAGCTTCTCATAATTACAGCCAATTAATTCTATTTAAGTACAATCCGATTATGACGAGTTTTTTGTAGTTTATGAGGAAAAAATGAATCGAATTTTCGTTCAGTTTGTCGGTTTGATTATAAATTTAATTAAAATTAAAAAATATGATTTTTTTTCAAACCTCATGCCCGCTTTTAATCAATTGCAAATTTTCATACAAAAACATTTTTTACATGGAGGTGTCACGCAGCTTCAGACCATCACTCTCCCTCTAAATAATGGACGTCATAAGGAAATGACCTCAAGTTAAAGCTAGAGAGAGTAAAGAGCCCTTTCAGGCTACATTGGGGCAAATTTTTTTTAACCTCTTCAAACTACGCAACTGCCAAGTCATCAATATAAGTTATTCAGAAAACTCATTATCGAGCACCACTCATCCTTTATATAAAAATGCTTTGCTATATATCTTAAATCAAAGCCATTCCTTACTCTTTTTAATTTGGTTTAATTTCATTAATAACTGCATCACCTAAGGCATCAAAACGTCAAGTCTTTTTCCTATTTTTATATAACATTCGAAATTGTTGTTTTAAAATTTTCCATTTGCAAAATAATTAAGTTTGTAATAAATGTCAATGCGGTAAAATGTCAAAAAATTTATCCTTAAGCACATTTACATGCTAATGATTTTACGTATCAGTGAAAAATAAATGAAAACATTAATGAATTATGCAGCCACAATTTTATCTACTGCATTAGAGGGGTGTGTAGGAAATATGGGAGCAAAAGCAGTATTTTTTTCTCTCTGTCCGTGTTGAGGTCAACGAAAAGCTTATTGTCGCTGTTGTTATTTTAATAATATTATAGATTTTATCGTACACATTGGAAATTATGTCTTCCTGAACAGAGGCAACTGCAATGTTCATTATTGTTATTATCGCACCTTTACCTACAGTTTTTCCTATTCGAATATTATATACAGCGTGCAAAATTTATTTGAATTGTATGATGAGACACAATCAAAATTAATTTTTTATGCTACTCACTCCGCCAATTTTGTTTCCTATAATTTTCATTATAGCTCCTTTTATTTTGCGCTGCAAAAGCAATAAAGATTGATTCACACTAATAAAACACTCTATTAAATCGAGAAGCGGGTTCGAGTGCACCATTAAAATTGTCAGAGACAGATCAGGGGAATTGAGATTGAACTGAATTGATAATATTCAAAATACAAGGGTTGAATAATTTGAAAATGTTAAAGAGGAGGCGAGTTCCTTTTATTGTTCAACTTTTTTCGCCTGATTTTTGAATGTGAAATAATTTTCAAGTCAATTGAATTAATGAAGTATAAATTTCATTTATTTTTTGAATAATGAAAATAAAATTTTAACGCATTTGGTACTAAAAAGTGGGAAGAACAGTCAAACAAGGATTTCATTTCACATAGAGAAATTCTCTTTTTGATGTTTAATAAAATGAATAAATTGATCCTGTTCAATTGAACTTTTCGACGATATCAAATATCTGTATATGAGTAAATAATGAATCTTTTTTTGAAAAAATATCGAACTGTTATGTGAACTTTTGTGTAGAACAAGAATCGTTAGTTTAATTTAATATCGGTCTGTGAAATTCAACATAGCAATAATCAATGCGCTGGTACTTCTACTATGCTGAAACTAAACATGTGAACCGCAACTGATGCAAATTTTGTGTTATTTCACGATTAGAAATCTGTTGAAACATGATTCATCTGAATCATTAATGTATAACAACACTTGAATGTCTACAAGCTAAATTTTTGTTTTTCTCAATTCGTCTTCAACCGTCGTCATAATTGCTGAATAATCTACCTTTAAAAATGGATTTAATATTGAAACAAAGAAATTAAAAAACAGGAATAGGCCGTGGTAGGTGTCGGACTCTTTTCCAGATGACCAGATAATAGCAAGGCCATGTCTGAAAAAAAACCTGGAGTTTTAGAAAGTTGAAAATTGGAACAGCATCTGACACAGATATTAAAACTTCTATCCAAAAATACATAGAATCGTAATCAACTGCTAACAAAACTAATAGGGGTATAACCTTCCACTTTAACATGAATTTTACAATATTACAGACCAAACTATTTGTATGAAAAAAAAATCTCAAAAACTTTCGTCCTTCATTTCTTATTGAGTTCATTTTTATTTTAAAAAAATATTTTACAGTCTAGCAATGTCATAACATAGTTCAAAACTAAAATGAACCTTTTGGGATTCTCAAAAATGGTAAAATGAAAAATAGACGCTTCCAAATATCAATGTACGCAATGCGACAATGAGATAGAAATGGAAAAGTTAGAAGAAGGGTTAATTAAATTTTCGCTACAAAGTTAATATAATTATAAAAAATGTTCAAATTGGTCCACTGTTTTTAATTTTTTATTTCTGATGCTCTTTTGTAAATTGAAAATTGAAGTGAGTTGAAAATAAATTGATATTACTATAAAGGTATATAGAATGGATGATGAATGGAATCGATGGAATTTTATTGAAATATAATCACCACAAAAGGGAATTAGATGGCAATATGAGCCTTTTGGTGTCCAGCATCTTCGGCAAGAAGAGATCGACCAGAACTATTTTGACATTCCGGAACTTGTGGAGAAGGGAAGAAATGATTGAAATGAGTGAATTAGAAGAACCTATATATAGACTCACAAGGGAATTGTTGTCAAAAGACATAATTACAAGAAGTTTTATTTTCAATAACATTATTCAATAAAACCATATTGAATTATTGAAAAAAAAAGATAAAAAATTTTTTTCTATACCGAAGTGTATACCCTAGAATATATCAAGCAACCGGACCCTGGAAATTTGACTTGATTTAACTGATTTCATAACAAAGTAACTCGTTGCTGTTTATTTCTTTTATCACGTTTTTTAAAGAGTATTAAAGTTCCTTAAAGCCATAACAAATTTTTGATTAAAGCAAATAAAAATAAATAAATCTTAAGAAGAAAAATAATGGATATTTTCGAGAAAGCTCACCCAACAAGGACTAAGTGAGGGACTAAAAAATTCGTAATTCATAAAAAATAATTTTTATTAAATTTCATCGTTCTTTGACTTGTTTGTTTGTAGATTATAATTTCATTTTATGTGTAATAAAAGCTAAAACATAAATATTTTATAGCATTCCTTGTTTTTCCTATTTTTAACAATGCCGTTGGCAATTTATTATTTAAAAAGAAATTTTCATTACGCTCCCCCCTTGATATCCCCATCATCATCAATGTTGTACATTTCACAACATCATAATTCATAATCAAAATCACTTTCCATTGTGAATCTACTTCTTTAATTTCTTCATTTTTATTTATTATCTTAAGTACCAAATAAAATAAAATGAAATGAAGCAGCAACGGTCGTTTTCATATTTTGAGAACATTTGTGGGTGAAAAATAGGAAAAGAAGAACTTTAGAGTGTTAGGGTTGCCCATTTACTTTTGGAAGGTTACCATCATTGCACCCAGTCGAGCTTTAAATATCGAATACCCTAGACTATGAATAAAAGCTTTTTGTTGCTCCATCATACTTGAAATATTAATATTTCATAATTATCTTATTTATCTCTGTATCTTAATTGATACAAATGATGTCGGTGTATACTTAAAATTTTTATTTTTATCAATACTGGCACGAAGACATAAAGTCTTCATAAAAATCAATTAATCATTAAAAAAGCTTTTATGTGGGAGATTTTGGGTGAATATTCATTTTATCCATTAAATAAGATTGCAAGTTTAAAGTATGTATTACGGAACTAGTTCATAGTTCCCACAAAACTGCGTCACTGTGCGAGACATCTCGTTCTCTATAAGCATTAAAAAATATCCTGACTTTTACGAATTATATATCTATATCCATACCGAATTGTCATATAAAGTTTCATGCAAGCTTCTTAATAAAATAAAGAAACCATGACAATTTTAATCTTGTCTTCAAATAAAATATTGTTTATTTTTATTTTCCTAGAGTCGAAAATCTACAAATAATTTTGTTTTTAAACAAGTATTAACATTTCACTTGGACATACGTCCTTGAAATGGGATAAAGTGTTCCTTTTTCAAACAACAACATCTTCATGACAACTTAACTAAATTCAAATTAATATTCTTTCTCTTTTGGATACTGGCATGACAAAAGGTCTTTTTAGGAAATGAAAATCATATTTTTGCTTGACATTTTTAAAAACATTGATGAATGGTAATAAAAATTTTCGTGCTTTATTTTTAGACAGCTATAGACAATGAACAAGTGAATTTTTAATAAATTCCGAGTAGATGGGCTCAAAAATTGAATAAAATTAAAAACCTTTTTATAATTTGAAGGCGTTTTCTGAGTAAACATAAATTATCTAAATTGTTTAGGTTGAAAACTGTGAAAAGGTGAACGATCAATCATTTATTACGTCCAATATTTCAGGATATTAAATATTGTTGCTCTTCAGGTGAGTATTTAAGATTGTTTAGGGGCCATACCCTCCCGCTCGTCTCAAGTTTTTCTGAGAAAAAAATCCAAAATCCATAAATTTGCATCTTTGAAAACTGGCTATGCCCCATAGCTAATAATGTTTGAATTATTTACAGCTTAGTAACAAGACAATTGATATGGTACTAAATTTAACAGTTCTGTCAGTTTTGCAGATTGTTGCTTATATTAATATTCATAATTTTATTTTTAAATGCAGAAAAGCTACGATTTTTTTTTAAAAAAAAAATTATACTTTTTTATTAAATTATGTGCCATATAAGAAATAAATTTTATATTCATGCCCATAAAATGTCACCTAAAATCAGAGTTCGTGGGAATTTTCTTTTTTATTTTTAATTAAAACACCAAATTAATTTACACGTTCATCATTTAATTGCTTTTTTATGTGGAAAATTGTAATTTTACACGTGTGACATTTTTGTAACATAAAAATTTGGTTGTTAAAAAATTATTAAAAAAAGTAAAACCTTTATCACATTTGCATATGTGGGAGAATTTTCTTTATAAAATACCGGGTTTGCAAAAAAAAAAGACAGATGACACTAGGGCTTGCATAAATTGATTGTTTTATTCAATTCCCCAAAAAATTAGTATAATTTATTCCGTCTGTTTGCTGTTTGAATATATTTGACTTTTTTGGGTGTTGAGTGGCTATCGTTCTTTCCATCTTCATTAATTCGGTTCATGTTGCGAACGAAATTGTCTGAGATTTTAGCTGCTTAGGTTTTAAAATAGTTTTTAAGTTAGTAAATTTAATTTAGACAACTCATCATTTAAATATAGAAACAGAGATTTTAACAGGGTAGTTCCATAAAAGATGAACAAAAATCTGATCAATTCCAGCCAGGGTGTCCTCTTTTATCAAAACTTGTTGTCTGGGATAAAGTGGATCGATGGTGCAGTAATATATTACATCGACACCTGAAAAATGACTCAGCGAACATAGGTTCGACACTAGACAACATAAATTGGAACTTTTTGAATCAAATGTACTGGAAATGATGTCGTATGAGGAGCAATTCGAATTCATCTATAAACTGTACCCAGTAACCAAAACCGTTAAAAGTTAGTTAAAAACTATCTGAAAGTTAGTCGCAGCTAGTTATTAACTATCTTTTTAACGGTTTTTGTTACTGGGGTGTAAGTATAGGTTTGAATTCGGAGATGTGGTAAACCTGTAAATGCTCAATAGAAATTGACTATGAAATGAAATGAATTTGCATAATATTTTGATATAATCGATTAAAGGTTTTTTTAACTTGATACAACCGGCCTATAAGTTATTACATCTAGTCCAGTGGTTTTCAACTGCAATAACCTAGACTTGAGGTAGTAAATACCTAAACTTCAATCATAATAAAAATAATTCAATTTTACACTTTACTAATTATTTATAGAAAATGCGCTCCAACCACAGTTCCCAAAATAAAAACAATTCATACAAATTTACTTGACAATGAAGATTTTTCAATGTGACGCTATTCAAATTTATTTATTTCCTTTCATTCCACGCCAATTGGAATTTTACTTCTTCTTCTTCCACTGAATAGCTTCGACTGATTGTACGGGTATATTGTTTAATGATTGACGACTTTGTAATTTCGGAGCTAGTAACAGATTGAATGAATTCCTATTATACTACTTTAAGAGTATCCTCCATGGCGATGAAGAAGAAGCTTAAAGACAAATAAATAACATAAGCTGGCTTTTTTCATTGACGCAGCACAAAAAAAAACTCCTGATAAAAAAATTGAATTTTATTCAATTCGTGGCTTGCAAATTAAAGCAGAGAGACAAAAATAAATATTTTGCGAGCTGCTGACGTAAATAAAAATTTTTTTTCTTTATTTTTCACAGATACTAGACAAGAACTAGCTACACAAAAATATTTAAATTTTTATCCTAGATTTTATTCATTCACAATATGTTTTCCTCCGTATGCAATATTTATGTTTGTACAGCATGTAAGACACACAAAAAGTGGATATAAAATCTATGGATATAGCAAGAAAATACAGCAACATCAATTTTTTGAATGGTAATAAAAGCTTTCTAATATCTCCATTTCACTTGTTTGTTATTTTAGTTGAAATTCACATGAACAGGCACTAAAACCATGAGAAAATGAGAATGTAAAAAACATTGAAGCACCATAACAAGAGATTGAATTTGTTCTGAAATTATAACTGCATTGGTTCACTTTTTTCAAGGATCAATGCAAAATCAGCTTCAAATCAAAGCTTGTATGCCATGCGTTGCATTTTAAAGCAAACAAGTTACTTAATATTTTTTGAAAAATTTCTCGATACTCAATACTAGAGTGACCAAAAAACTTATACTCAATACTTAAGGATCTTTCACAAATTACGTCATGGAAAAAAAGACTTTTTTGAACTTCCCTCCCCCTTATCACAAAATTTCCAAAGAACAAATAATATTGTACTTGGACCTCCCCTTTAAGCGTGACGTAATTTGCGAACGGCCCATTAATTAAGCAACGCTTTGAATCAACTCACTTTGAAGGTGGTCGACTGAAAATAATTAAAAACCCAACATTCTCTAAAGTCATCAACAATAACATTTTAGCTCTTTAGGAAAGGAAACAATGAAGCTTGAGTACCTTTGAAATTGTTCTGCACTCATTTCTATTACACATGCTTAACTTCATTTAAAATCCTCTTAAATATCCATCTACTTAAGAAAAGTTTGCTTACAGCAGCAATTTGAGTTTTTTAATTCAAACAATCATAAATTGCGTACAGAAAAATTCGAGAGAGTTTCAGGGGTTGAGAAGCTTTGAGCATCGAGAATCTCTCACATTTCCCATCAAAACATTGCGCATGCGAACTAATGACTCAATTTTCCTTCAAAACAGTGTGAAATATGCTTAAACAATTTGTTAACAAAACATTTCTTTTTTATTTAAAAAAATCTTTTTGAATAAAGTTCTTTGTTCATTGTTTCACGTATCATTCATTATATTTCTATTTCCCTCTCCCAATTCTCTATTTTTTTTTATTTTCTTCTTTTTGTTTTTTATAATGTTAATGCGGTATTTTGAGATTTATTTTATTACCCTTAGAGCGACAACAACTTAAAGTTATTGTATAAAGAAATAAGAAGAATGAAAAATTTGAAAACAATAAAAAATGATTTACTTCCGTGAAAAATATGAGTTGAAAAAGAGGAATTGAAATGTTTGAAATTGTTGAAAATTTGTTTCAAATTTGATTGATTGGGGCGCATTCAAATCTGAGATTATATTTTGGAGAACTTTATTTAAAATAAAGACGATGTAAACAAAATGTTTATCGAATAATGTTTTTTAGACCCCACATCCTCCTCCTTGTCACAAAATTTTTAATAATTTTTTTTCTGTGGAGCTCAAGGATATAGTAAATATCGTTCAAGGAGGATATTAATTTTGAGAAAATATAATTTTTGTCAACAAATTTTAAAGCACTACAGTAAATAAGGAGGATGATTTTCTACCTTATTACTTCACACCCTGCCTCACATTGTCTACACACAGGTGAAATGTCTTACAGGTCATCTCAATCCCTTCATGCCTAATCATGTCTAAATGATTAGATTAAATTGAACATCATTCGAAAATGACCATTTGTAGAAATGTGAAACGACAGTTGAGGTGGCTTAAGATTCAGTGATTTATTGATGCTTATTAACTTCCACGCTATAGCGTGTAATTAACTTCCACGCTATAGCGTGTAAGTTATTGGTTTCTACAATGGCCCGATTTTCACGTTTTTTCAATTTTTTGAGAAAACTAAGCATTATTAGCCCCAACAACCAAGATAATAAATGTTGGTATTGGAATTATCTATCAACTGGTATATTCACTTTTTTTGTCAGTTCCGCTGTGCCTGCTCTAGGTCCAAAAAACACGTGTCAAAATGTACTACAAATTTTGTCCATTGGGTTACCGGGTCAGGAACCATATATTTTGATGCGGTTTTTGATGCCAATCTATCAGGCAAATAGTGAACCCTTGGGGAAAGCTATGCGCTTTGCGTGATTTTGAGGATAAGTGAGGCTTTAGCCTCAAAACCTGAAAGTGTCCGAAAACCACGTGGTTTTTTCAATTTTTTGGGAACAGTAAGCATTATTAGCCCAATCATTGTAGTTTTTATTATTGGTATTGGAATTATCTATCGACTGGTATATATACTTTTTCGGTCAGTTCCGCTGTGCCTGCTCTAGGTCCAAAACCACGAGTCATTTTTCACGTTTTTCATTTTTTTGAGAAAATTAAGCATTATTAGCCCCAATAACCAAGGTAATAAATGTAGGTATTAAAATTATCTATCGATTGGTATATATACTTTTTTGGTCAGTTCCGCTGTGCCTGCTCTAGGTCCAAAACCACGTGTCATTTTTCACGTTTTTCATTTTTTTGAGAAAACTAAGCATTATTAGCCCCAATAATCAAGGTAATAAATGTAGGTATTAAAATTATCTATCGACTGGTATATATACTTTTTTGGTCAGTTCCGCTGTGCCTGTTCTAGGTCCAAAACCACGTGTCATTTTTCACGTTTTTCATTTTTTTGAGAAAACTAAGCATTATTAGCACCAACAATCAGCATATCAAATGTAGGTATGGAAATTATCTATCGACTGGTATATATACTTTTTTGGTCAGTTCCGCTGTGCCTGCTCTAGGTCCAAAACCACGTGTCATTTTTCACGTTTTTCATTTTTTTGAGAAAACTAAGCATTATTAGCCCCAACAACCAAGGTAATAAATGTAGGTATTAAAATTTCCTATTGACTGGTATATATACTTTTTTGGTCAGTTCCGCTGTGTCTGCTTTAGGTCCAAAACACGAGTCATTTTATATGGTTTTCAATTTTTTGAGAAAACTAAGCATTATTAGCCCCAACAACCAAGGTAATAAATGTAGGTATTAAAATTTCCTATTGACTGGAATATATACTTTTTTGGTCAGTTCCGCTGTGCCAGCTTGGGTCCAAAACACGTGCCATTTTAACTTCCTTCTTTTTTGAGTCAACGAAAGCATTAATCAATACGTTTTTGCTCTCATATGACAGATACTGAAAATGGCTATTACCTGAGATATGTTTGGTTCCAGCCAGTTCCGTTGCGTTGGAACTAGACACAAAAAACCGTTAAAAACCAAAAATTTGTATGAAAAATTTCTATGCGATGACTTTTATACAGTTTCTTCTATTTGATACGATAAATCATACCCAATCGTACCTAAAAACTAAAAGTTGCTACATAACATACGAACTTTACGTTCGTTTAGTGACCGAAAAATGCAAAAAAATATGATTTTTTATGACAGTTACGTCATTTTTGATTACTCACTGTAATTAACATTTCAATCATTAGAATAGGATTTTAATGAAAGATCAACATCTACATTTAATATCCGTTATGTTGGTCCTTTTAGAGCCTTCTGTAAATAGTTACAGCATGAAGAATGAAGGAAATATGAATGAAAGCATGAAGGAAATAGAGGCTCTAAAAGATTGCTGGATCTTATTTTTATTAGGCATAGAGGATTTAGAATTTCTTGATAGTTACTGGATCTCATTTTTATTGGAGACAGGATCTGGATCTAATTTTTATTGGACACGCAGACTGTAGATGTTTACTGGATCTCATTTTTACTGGACATAGAGACTGTAGATGACTAACTGGATCTCATTTTATTAGAGATAGAGGATCTGGATCTTATTTTTATTGGGCATAGAGGCTGTAGATGTTTACTGGATCTTGTTTAATTAGACATAGAAGCTATGGACATTTAATTCACACACCTTTTGGAGGGAAAATTTCAAACATATATTGACCGTTATAAGGTTTGAATTCTAAAGAGAGCGAGCATAGCTCAAGCTCGACTCTACTGTGATCCATGTAAAAACTGTAATTCTAAACAAGTCGAGCGAGCGTAGCTCAAGCTCGACTCTACTGTGATCCATGTAAAAACTGTAATTCTAAACAAGTCGAGCGAGCGTAGCTCAAGCTCGACTCTACTCTGATCCATGTAAAAACTGTGATTCTAAACAAGTCGAGCGAGCGTAGCTCAAGCTCGACTCTACTGTGATCTATGTACAAACTGTGATTTTAAACAAGTCGAGCGAGCGTAGCTCAAGCTCGACTCTACTGTGATCCATGTAAAAACTGTGATTCTAAGCAAGTCGAGCGAGCGTAGCTCAAGCTCGACTCTACTGTGATCCATGTAAAAACTGTAATTCTAAACAAGTCGAGCGAGCGTAGCTCAAGCTCGACTCTACTCTGATCCATGTAAAAACTGTGATTCTAAACAAGTCGAGCGAGCGTAGCTCAAGCTCGACTCTACTGTGATCTATGTAAAAACTGTGATTCTAAACAAGTCGAGCGAGCGTAGCTCAAGCTCGACTCTACTGTGATCCATGTAAAACTGTGATTCTAAACAAGTCGAGCGAGCGTAGCTCAAGCTCGACTCTACTGTGATCCATGTAAGTAATAAATCGGACGTAGTCCGAACTAGGTTGAGCGAAGCTCACAAATTTTTACGTCCTGAACGTAGCGAAGCGGAGTGAAGGCGTGAAAATTTTCCCAAGCCGTACGTACTGTATGGATATACGAGAAAAAACACGCTGTACATAGAAAGCCACGAACTTCCATGTTTTTTACACGCTTTATATTGACTCACTCTGTCTATTTGTTAGTTGGTTTGTCATGATCAAATCTTGCAATTGATTTTTTGACCACTTCTACTGCTCCAATCGATTAATTTTTTGATTCTTTTTTACACTTTTTTGATATTTTATGATGTTTCATGATTTAAATATGCTTAATTATATTTTTTTATGTCATAAAACAGCAAAAAAGAGTATATTCTGATTTTTTTGAGTTTTTGTATGAAATATTGATATACTTCACAAGAGCAATAATCTTTCACTATACATATATATACGAATATTTGTCACTAATAGATGTAGTTGTAAAACTGTTTGGATAAAATTGGTGTATAAATACAGCTATTGTGACTCGTTATATAGGTTTATATTGGTGAATGTATTTTTGGGGAGAAAAATCTTTACGACTCTGAGTAATGAAAATACTTATCTTGGAAAAAGGAGTTAAATTGTGAAAGTAAATAGCCAATTTTTTTAGTCCTTGTAAAAAAATAAAGTTTGTATTCCAGTTGTGATGAGAGTATGAATTTTTTTGGTATTTTACATTTCATGAACATTAATATCAAATATTGTAACAATGAACAATATATAACAAAGCTATGTAAATGATATAATTGTTGTTGATCACCAAGTACAAGTAAAAGGTTGAAAAAGCATGACTCATGGAATTGTCATGGTGGTGGGATAATCAGGTTATAAGATTAAGATATCAGGATATATGAAAAAGTGTTGGTAATCTGAGTTATAAAAATAGTTCGAGCGGAGCTCGAATGTAAAAGTTCGAACGTAGTTCGAACTAAGTTGAGCGTAGCTCACAAATTTTTACATCCTGAACGTAGCGTAGCGAGTGAAGGTGTGAAAATTTTTCCAAAGTTGTTAGAAGACTGTGGATATGTGAGAAAGGGTTGGTGATTTGAGTAACTGTTGAACGCAATTTCTACAATTTTAGCAACACAAATATTCAATCGTAGTAGTCAAAGTTTTCTTAAAATAATTTAGTACAAATTCATATCTTAAACAATTAACACGTATTCATTCTTTTGTCGTCAATAAAATACAGTCCACTCTAAACCAAAACCATCGCATTTATTATTGTTGTACGTAACAAATTGGTCCTTCGGGCCGGATTTATATTTAAGTGGATATAACCTGATCATCAAGTCAAGAAAAATCACGTTAAGAAATTTTCAATGATTGATTAAAAAATTTGTATTGAAGTGAAGCTGAAGAGAAGAACAAGCAATTATCAAGTCAAGATGTCGATGAAAGGAATTGAAGACAAAAAGGCATTATAGAAGATTTTTAAAACATCAGAAGTACATAGAAAACATTGAAAGAAGAAAACGTTGACTACTACGATTGAATATTTGTGTTGCTCAAACTGTAGAAATTACGTTCAATAGTAATAATAGTTCGAGCGGAGCTCGAATAAAAAAGTTTGAACGTAGTTCAAACTAGGTTGAGCGTAGCTCACAAATTTTTACGTCCTGAACGTAGCGTAGCGAGTGAAGGCGTGAAAATTTTCCGAAGTTGTTAGAAGACTGTGGATATGTGAGAAAAATTTGAGTTAACCCTTGTGACATAAACAGTCGAACGAGCGGAGCGAGATTCGACAACCCCTGTAATCTATAAACAGTCGAACGAGCGGAGCGAGATTCGACAACCCCTGTAATCTATAAACAGTCGAACGAGCGGAGCGAGATTCGACAACCCCTGTGATCTATAAACAGTCGAACGAGCGGAGCGAGATTCGACAACCCCTGTGATCTATAAACAGTCGAACGAGCGGAGCGAGATTCGACAACCCCTGTGATCTATAAACAGTCGAACGAGCGGAGCGAGATTCGACAACCCCTGTGATCTATAAACAGTCGAACGAGCGGAGCGAGATTCGACAACCCCTGTGATCTATAAACAGTCGAACGAGCGGAGCGAGATTCGACAACCCCTGTGATCTATAAACAGTCGAACGAGCGGAGCGAGATTCGACAACCCCTGTGATCTATAAACAGTCGAACGAGCGGAGCGAGATTCGACAACCCCTGTAATCTATAAACAGTCGAACGAGCGGAGCGAGATTCGACAACCCCTGTGATCTATAAACAGTCGAACGAGCGGAGCGAGATTCGACAACCCCTGTAATCTATAAACTGTCTGTTAAAATCTTAGAGGTTCGAGCGCAGCTCGAACAAAAATAGTTCGAACGTAGTTCGAACTAGGTTGAGCGAAGCTCACAAATTTTTACGTCCTGAATGTAGCGAAGCGGAGTGAAGGCGTGAAAATTTTCCAAACCCTATGTACTAAATGGATATACGAGAAAAAACACGCTGTACATAGAAAGCCACGAACTTCCACGTTTTACTTATGTTAGATTTCAGAATTTTCTAATATCAGACTACCGATTACAAAAAATGAACATTAAAGAAAATTTCAATTTTTTTAAATTTTTTGGTCGCTAATACCAAAATCTTATTTTATATTTTTTAGCTTGCTTCAAAATCAGAAATGTAAAAAAAATTTTTTTCAAGAAATACAGAGATCGAAAAATTAATGACTATAAATGCGTGGAGCGTAAGTAAAATTTAATTTCGAATTGCTTTCGAACGCTCCACGCATTTATAGTCATTAATTTTTCGATCTCTGTATTTCTTGAAAAAAATTTTTTTTACATTTCTGATTTTGAAGCAAGCTAAAAAATATAAAATAAGATTTTGGT
The DNA here is from genome assembly GCA_963573255.1 of Chironomus tentans. NCBI lineage: Eukaryota > Metazoa > Arthropoda > Insecta > Diptera > Chironomidae > Chironomus > Chironomus tentans. Next base: position 28,656,055 of record OY754303.1, on the reverse strand, counting down.
ATTAGCGACCAAAAAATTTAAAAAAATTGAAATTTTCTTTAATGTTCATTTTTTGTAATCGGTAGTCTGATATTAGAAAATTCTGAAATCTAACATAAGAAAAACATGGAAGTTCGAGGCTTTCTATGTACAGCGTGTTTAAGTAAGTTCTGTAATCTAACATAAGTAAAACGTGGAAGTTCGTGGCTTTCTATGTACAGCGTGTTTTTTTTATTGTCGATACCGAGGTTCTGGGATTAAACAATTTTCTATTTTCAAATCAAAGTGAATAAAAATTATAATGTATTAATGCTGGTCAAAGGATAAAGTATACACAATTACCACTATTGCTTTCCAAAAATCAGTTTCAAAAATAGCTTTATTACCTCATCTAGTTTCTTCAAAAAAAAAGCACAGAATGAATGCGAGAGAAGGAAAAAGAGATCTTCTTATCTAAATGTAAATTGCTTTAAGAGGATAACATAAAGATAGGAAGTGATGGATTATTGCTTTAAGAAAAATGGCAGTTAACTTAAATGGATATTGTTGAAAATGTTTTAATGATGGGATATGAATCCACAATGGTCCTTGAAATCGTAAATAAATTTAAATTTCCTTTTTGCTGTGGATTTGGAGACGTGATTGTTGAGTCATGCTGTGGTTTTTGTAAAAAGATTTTTTAAAGTAATTTTCACGTCTTTAATCCATTGTTTCCGAGTGAAGTCATTTTATATGATACAATTGAATTGCAAATTTTGGAGGATGTTGGTTTTCTGAGAACGGAAGTGTATGTTTATCAAATAAATATATTTTAATAAAAGAAATTTGGTGTTTGGTGTTTTGTCAAGTAGATCTTAAATTACTAAAATTATTTGTTCATAGAGATTAAAAGGGAGTCGTTTACAGACTCAAAAGTCCGGACATAAAAAAAAGTGTAGTCCGGGCTTTTGTGAAGGTGTCTCCAAAGGTGAGCCAACTCTCTCTCTGAAAATTTAAAAAAAAAAAACACGATGTATAGATCACACCACAAACTTCCACGTGGCGAGCTACGCTCGCCAACGGCAATAACCTATCCAAAGGCGAGCTACGCTCGCCGGTTGATATCGATCCAAAGGCGAGGTACGCTCGCCAGTTGATACCGATCCAAAGGCGAGCTACGCTCGCCAGTTGATATAAATCCCAAGGCGAGCCGTAGTTTATGACACAAAGTATTCTATAAATTTTTTATCACTTCACCGTAAATTATTCCCGTACTGTACATACGGCTTGGGAAAATTTTCACGCCTTCACTCCGCTTCGCTACGTTCAGGACGTAAAAATTTGTGAGCTTCGCTCAACCTAGTCCGAACTGCGTTCGAACTATTTATATTCGAGCTTCGCTCGAATTTTTGTGATTAAACTCTAAAGTTTTTTTGTATATTCGAAGTCTCGTTCGAACTCCGCTAGTATGATTGTTTATAGATCACAGGGGTTGTCGGATCTCGCTTCGCTCGTCCGACTGTTTATAGATTACAGTATAAAAAAATAAAATTTTCTCACATATCCTCAGTCTTTTAAGGGCTTGGGAAAAATTTTTTTTTCGGACTTTGTCCGAACTATTACATTCGAGCTCCGTTCGAATTTTTTATTCGTCCGACTGTTTATAGATCACAGGGGTTGTCGAATCTCGCTCCGCTCGTTCGACTGTTTATAGATCACAGGGGTTGTCGAATCTCGCTCCGCTCGTTCGACTGTTTATAGATCACAGGGGTTGTCGAATCTCGCTCCGCTCGTTCGACTGTTTATAGATCACAGGGGTTGTCGAATCTCGCTCCGCTCGTTCGACTGTTTATAGATCACAGGGGTTGTCGAATCTCGCTCCGCTCGTTCGACTGTTTATAGATCACAGGGGTTGTCGAATCTCGCTCCGCTCGTTCGACTGTTTATAGATCACAGGGGTTGTCGAATCTCGCTCCGCTCGTTCGACTGTTTATAGATCACAGGGGTTGTCGAATCTCGCTCCGCTCGTTCGACTGTTTATAGATCATAGGGGTTGTCGAATCTCGCTCCGCTCGTTCGACTGTTTATAGATCACAGGGGTTGTCGAATCTCGCTCCGCTCGTTCGACTGTTTATATATCACAGGGGTTGTCGAATCTCGCTCCGCTCGTTCGACTGTTTATAGATCACAGGGGTTGTCGAATATCGCTCTGCTCGTTCGACTGTTTATAGATCACAGGGGTTGTCGAATCTCGCTCCGCTTGTTCGACTGTTTATAGATCACAGGGGTTGTCGAATCTCGCATAATTTTCATATACCAGGGGGGGGGGGGATTTTCCAATTTTTTGAATTTTTTTCAGTCGAAATTTTCAAAAATCATAGCAACCTTTGAATTTCACATTTTGTATGGAAAAGAAGGTTTTTTGCTTTTTCAGAAGCAACGGCTATGTAGGGCGGCACGGATCGATTGCAAAAAAACTAGAAGTTTCAACGATGTCTCGTTTTGGCTATTTCTTGCTGATTAACTTGTTTGCTTGTTTGCTTGCTTACAGAAAGTGTATTTTGCGATTTTCTCGACAATGCCTCAACTAATTTCAATTCCGTTTTTTGAACATGATGTAGAATTTCAGGCACAAACTTTTCTGCATAGAACATTTTTGGCTGTTTTACCTCTCTTTCTCACAAAATACGAAAAACTGATTTCTTAATCTGAGCAAAATTATTAATTATTAATTTACGTGGGAGCTTAAAATAAAGATCTTATTATGATAGATTTTATGTCAAAAACTTAATTTAACTTGATTAAATCCTTATATGGAAATTTAATTTTGAAATTAGCTCAAAAATGACATTTTTTTCGAATTTTCAACTTTGGGACCCCCATAGACCCCCTTCAAGTCAACTAAAAAATTCCAGCCAATTCCAGATTTTCCAAATCTCAAAGTGTAATGTCGCATTTTTTCTCATTTTAAATCATAGTAGCATACAGTGTATACGGCTTGGGAAAATTTTCACGCCTTCACTCCGCTTCGCTACGTTCAGGACGTAAAAATTTGTGAGCTTCGCTCAACCTAGTTCGGACTACGTCCGAACTATTTCTTACTGACATGGATCATTAGAATTACAGTTTTTAAATAGATCACAGTAGAGTCGAGCTTGAGCTACGCTCGCTCGACTTGTTAAGAATTACAGTTTTTATACGGATCACAGTAGAGTCGAGATTGAGCTAGGCTCGCTCGACTTGTTTAGAATCACAGTTTTACATGGATCACAGTAGAGTCGAGCTTGAGCTACGCTCGCTCGACTTGTTTAGAATTACAGTTTTTAAATAGATCACAGTAGAGTCGAGCTTGAGCTACGCTCGCTCGACTTGTTAAGAATTACAGTTTTTATACGGATCACAGTAGAGTCGAGATTGAGCTAGGCTCGCTCGACTTGTTTAGAATCACAGTTTTACATGGATCACAGTAGAGTCGAGCTTGAGCTACGCTCGCTCGACTTGTTAAGAATTACAGTTTTTACATGGATCAGAGTAGAGTCGAGCTTGAGCTACGCTCGCTCGACTTGTTAAGAATTACAGTTTTTACATGGATCACAGTAGAGTCGAGCTTGAGCTACGCTCGCTTTTAAAATTCAAATTTTCTAACGGTCAAAATATATTTGAAAATTTTCCGTGTTTTTAATGCACTTGAAAATCATTAGTTATAGAATTATTAACAATTTTTGCGGTGAATTTTCATACATTAAAATGGTTTGTCATTTAACGGTTTTTAAAAATTCAAAATTTCTAACGGCCAAAATATATTTGAACATTTCCCGCATTTCTAATGAACTTAATGAATGTACTTAATGAACTATTATTATTATTATAATTAACAATTTTTGAGGTAAATTTTCATATAATAAAATGGTTTGCCATTTAACGATTTTTCAAAATTCAAATTTTTTAACGGTCAAAATATTTGAAAATTTTCCCACCAAAATATGTTTCAATCATCTACAGCCTCTAAGTCCAATAAAAACGAGATTCAGTAATGATCTATAGCCTCTATGTCCAGAAAAACAAGATCCAGTAAACATCTACAGCCTTTATGTCTAATTAAACAAGATCCAGTAAACATTTACAGCCTCTATGACCAATAAAATATGATCCAGTAAACATCTACAGCCTCTATGTCCAGTAAAAATATGATCCAGTAAACATCTAAAGCCTCTATGTCCAGTAAAAATATGATCCAGTAAACATCTACAGCCTCTAAGTCCAATAAAAATATGATCCAGTAAACATCTACAGCCTTTATTTCTAATAAAAATAAGATCCAATAATGATCTACAGCCTCTATGTCCAGTAAAACGAGATCCAGTAAACATCTACAGCCTCTATGTCCAATAAAATATGATCCAGTAAACATCTACAGTCTTTATGTCCAATAAAAATAAGATCCAGTGATGATCTACAGCCTCTATGTCCAGTAAAACGAGATCCAGTAAACATCTACAGCCTTTATGTCTAATTAAACAAGATCCAGTAAACATTTACAGCCTCTATGACCAATAAAATATGATCCAGTAATGATCTACAGCCTCTATGTCCAGTAAAACGAGATCCAGTAAACATCTACAGCTTCTATGTCCAGTAAAAATATGATCCAGTAAACATCTACAGCCTCAATGTCCAGTAAAAATATGATCCAGTAAACATCTACAGCCTCTATGTTCAATAAAATAAGATCCAGTAATGATTTACAGCCTCTATGTCCAATAAAAATAAGATCCAGTAATGATCTACAGCCTCTATGTCCAATTAAACAAGATCCAGTAAACATCTACAGCCTCTATATTCATTCAAATATTTTTAAGTGAAATTCACGTTACGTAATTTTACGTAACGTAAGGATTTTACGTAACGTAAACAAAAGTGTTATAATTTTTATAACAATCTTTTTCATGCTGTAACTTTTTACAGGAACCTCTAAAGTACCAACATAGCGGATATTAAATGTAGATCCTGAGTTGATCTTTCATTTTATACCTATTTCAAGGCTTGAAATGTTAATTCCAGTGCGGAATCAAAAATGGCGCAACTGTCATAAAAAATCATGTTTTTTGCATTTTTCGGTCACTAAATGGACATAAAGTTCAGATGTTAAGTAGCGCTTTTTGGTTTTAAGGTACGGCCTATCGTATCAGATACAAGAAATTGTATGAAAGTCACCGCATAAAAAATTTTCCATACAAATTTTTGGTTTTTAACGGTTTTTTGCGTCTAGTTCCAACGCAACGGAACTGACTGGAACCAAACATACCTCAGGTAATAGATATTTTCAATACCTGTCATATGAGACCAAAAACGTAAAGATTCATGCTTCCGTTGACTCAAAAAATCAAAATTAGTGAAAATCTCAAAAAAAGTGAATACAATAACTTGCACGCAATGCGTGGAAGTTAATAATAAAATATTTTTATGTCATTTATAAAGAAATTATAAAAGATTCATGAACAATAAAGCGCAATTTCTGAAGAACTCGATAATAAGTCTATTAAATTTTATTTAATGATTTTTAAAAATTATTTTCTGAAATTAAATTTATTGCATTCAGTAAAATTCTCGATAACATCCTGTGAATCCTATTTTATTGCGACAATTTTATATTTTTCAATGACAATAAAATCATTTTCATCTTTTAATAATGTTGATAAAGAAAATCATCACAAAATACAGAGTAAGTAAGTAAATGAGTAGATAACAAAGTAAATTTTTATGAAATTGTACTATTGAGAGATGCGTACATAAGTAACAAGGCAAATAAGTAACTGAATATTTGACAATTTCTATGATAATAATTTATAAATTTGCATAAATTTTGCATTTTATGCTCATCCAAGTTTATGTCTACAAACCTAAACGTAAAATTTTCGATTATGCTAAATCTCATTGAGTAAGTTTGAGTACCATATTAGATCTGTATATAAATAAAATATATTTTCGGTAGTGAAGTACAAATAGGAAATAAAATTGAAATAGACAAAAAATTTCCATAATAATACGTAAGTCACAAAACATTTTCATCTACACGCAAATGGTATAGATAAGGTTTAAGGCCACCACTTAAAATGTGCTGAATATAAATTAAAATTGAATGTCAAAATCAAAAAGAAAGTTATTATTTTTTCAATAGAAAGAAAACCTGCGAATATTTTTATGTGGGAGCAAATGGACAACAATGGAATGAATGAATGTTTTCTTGCTGACTGTCCATGATAATTCAAATCGTTGTGCTCTTTTCCACATAGTTTAGGGATTGAAGACCGAGATTTTAAAGTTTAAAAATATTACTAGAATAAAATTAGATAATTAGGGATAGAAGCTAGAGCGTATAGCTAGGATAAGTAAGAAGACTGAGAGTGGTGGAACTAAAATGACCCAAAAATAAAAAAATATTGAAAAAATATATCATGTATCAACTTATCATCTGAAATTGAAGTCCATGTTAATTTCCTTAATTTTCAAGGCTTAAACTAATTTTTTTTATTAATTTCCTAAAAATTTATATTTTTTTATTATTATTTATGTTGAGAAATTTAGAAATATCTACAAATATTCAATTAATCACTATTAAGTAAACTTAACTATCATTTCCTAAATATAATAATAATTGTTTCGAAAATTTCAGATAATCTGCAACCCCAAGGACGTGCATATTTTATCTCTATACTTTTGCCGCTGAATTTGAAGGTTGTCGCTTGAATAAGTTTTCGATTTCCTGCAGTGTCTTTCCCTTCGTTTCGGGCAGAATGAAATAAACGAATATCGTACCAAACAACGATACAATTGAATAAAGAAGAAATACTCCATTATTTCCCATAAAATCAAGCATAGATGGATATGACTTAATAGCGATAAATGACATAAAGTATGCTACACAAACAGTCATGCCTGCTGTTACGCCGCGTACACGTTGTGGAAAAAGCTCCGGTAACATTGCAAATGGGATCGTTAAGAAGCCAAAAGTGCTCGTCGTAATGTAAGCGAGGAGACAAAATGTTGAAATCCAATTGCCGTATGGCAGGTTCTGGGAGAACGATGACGAATAGATGGCCAATATTAGCATAGAAATTGTCATTCCTGTTGAATAGAGAGAAGAAAAAAAATTTCCATAAATTTCAAATTGAATTTTCTCATCACCTTATGCGCACGATTATGTAAATTTATTTCTCTCAATCTACATCTATGCTTTTTCAGAAGTACCTAAAGTACTTTTTCTGCTTTTGAGGCAAAATTTTTTCAATACATCGACATTTTTTGCATAAAATGACATTTCTTCAATGGAACATAACCAATTCAATCAATCATTAAGGGATAAAATTGAATTTGAAATTTTGATAGCAAGAAAAAGTTTTGCTGCAAAGTCATTTTCAATTTACTCTTTCGCCTTGAGGAACAGCAAAAAATTTATTTAGTTTTGTTTATTTGATAAAAAAAATTTGCATTCATTTTCCAAAAAGTTTCTCAGCGCATTTTCTGATTTTTTTGTGCTCGACAGGAAATGTTTTTGTTGCTAACTCTGTCTCACTGTATGTCAATTTGACTCGACAAAAAAGAAACTCGAATTCAGCAGTTTAGAAATACAAGGGATATCGACATACTGCTTTAAAAATTCACACATGCATGTGAGTCTAAAACTCGAAATTTTACTAACTAAGCAATTAAATTTCTTTAAAAAAATGCGCAATCAATCCTGATTTATGTAAAAATTGTCAATACTTTCCCGATTGAGAAACTTTTCTTGCATATTAATCGCAGCATAAAAATTTCAATCAATGACTTTTTTGTTCTCATTCTCAAAAATATTTTTAAAGACCGTTGTAGAAAAGTTTTTTTTATATTTTCCTCAATTTAACATTATAAAATTCAATAAAAACGTATTATTTTCCAATAATACTACAAAATTTATGCTTACCTATGCCAGAGAAAATTGATGGTGGCTTTCTACCATATCTATCTAATATAAAGTATGCTAAAATGATTGTAGCAATAACTCGTGCAATTCCAATAAGTACGGTACATAAAAATTTATCAATTCCAGAACCAGCCTCTTCTGCAAATTGCGATGCATATACGACAATCACAAATGTACCGGAAAATTGCTGGAAGGCGAAAAATGCATTGATAATGGCAAGTGGTTTATAAATTTCCGGGCGCTTCAAAATGCTCCATAAGCTATCATTTCCACAGCTATTTCGTGAATTGATTTGATCATAAAACCGCTGCATTTCCTCATTTAATAACTCGCTTGTGTGTAATTCTATATGATAGAAATGAGAATAAAAGAAGGAAAGTGTAGAAAAATTAAATTGCGTATGTCCGTATTAATTTATTATGGAAACTCTCGATCGTACCATCATGCTTAATGGCGCGAATATAAGCAAGTGCTTTACGTGCTTCATCCGTGCGTCCTTTGCTGATGAGCCACGATGGTGATTCTGGCACAAAATAGATGAGCCCCAATGTAAATATGCTAAATATTGCTGAAATTCCACTAACTTTTCGCCAATCGTCCTGTTGAGGAAAATTAAATTTTAGCATTCATTGTTCTTTAGAACAATTGACGTAATACACTGTGTGCATGTTCACAAAATTGTTGTCATATATTTTTACAATTTTCCTTCCACAAACGTGAAACATACCGGAAAAATGAAGCCCAAAGTGTAAATCATCAAAATTCCAACCGCAATAGCCAAACTAGTAAACGTTGTGAGTCGACCACGTAATTTTGGTGTTGCTATTTCTGCTGAATAGACTGCCGCGGGAGAGCTAGATAGGCCAATCGTAACACCTTTCATAAAAAATACGATAAATAAAAAATAATGGAATAAAAATGTAGTGTTGAAAATTGATGAAATTTCATGATACCAAAAAGGTTCTTTTAAAGCTGCAGCTAGCGGAGAAAAAAAAACTTCCATTTGTGACATCAAATTTTAAGTACTTTTAAGTAGATACTTTAAAATAATTTTCTTAAAGCTATCATCATTTTAGGGTAATATATTTTCTCAACAAATAATAAGAAATGTCGCTGAAAGTTCATGGTGTAGATGTTGAGAGATATTAGCGCATTTTGGAACATATTTTGAAAAAGTCAATTTCAATTTTGTGATTTGTAAAGAAACTAAGTGAAATAAAATCATAAAATTAATAAAAATTTTGGGAAGTTACACAACTTTTAATCTCTCCCTAATGACCTCCTGGCCAGGGGCGTATCCAGAAATTTTTCGAGGGAGAGGTTTTGAGATTTTTTTCTTAAAAAACCCCTAGCAAATCGATAAAAATTTGAAATTTCCCAAAAAGGGTTGGGGTTTGACCCCCAAAACACCTCCCTGAATACGCCTGGCACATAATATCATCAGCAGGGTCGTTAGTAAATAACGACGACCCCTAAAATTGAAAAAAGTAAATAAAACTGTCTAAAGTAAGCTAAAGAAAAAATGCAGATGCAAAAGTCCCTCATTCATAAAAATATGGTTAAAAATCTACATTAAGCTTCTTATAAAGAAAAATAAGCTATCATGAACTCTCATGTGAACACATTCTCTTCTAAAACACATTTTTTTAAGAAAAAATAACAAGAATGCAATATATTGGAAGCTCATACTTTGATAGCTTATAAATATAGATTTATTTTAGTTACTTTGAGCATGACAACCCGAACGAACTAGACACAATGTTTAGGTTGGGAAAAATATCATCGAATCTCTGCTGATTTTGACAAAATTGCTATTCTTGAACGTAAATGACCATAGTGAGTAGCTGAATCAAGTATTATCAAGTCCCATTTTCAACAGCATAGAATCAATATTTTGATCGGAACTACTCCCATTCTTTTCAATCAATCTCTCATGGCAGCAATTATATTTGACCATAAAAAGTATTTAATAATGCAAAAAGGTTACACAACCAACTGTCCCTTACCTATCAAAAATCGACTCAGAAGAATTTGCCAGAACATTTGATCAAAGTCAGTTCGTGATGAGAAATACATAAGGCCCCATGAAGTTATTGCTAGTATATTGATAAGAACAACTATATGGAATAAAATAAAATGAATGTATAAATCTATTTTTGTAACAAAAACTAGACAAATCCACTCACGCGTAAATCGCCGTCCGATTCGATCAAGAATAGTTGCTGATAAGATTCCCCCAAGTGGGCATATGAGCGTGTTCACGGAAGCTATACAAAAATAATTTATCGCAATTATAAGCAATATCATTATAATTTCCAAACACAAAGTCAATTACCAAACCAGCTAGCTTGCTCGTCATTTAATCTCATTGGATTATCTTCCCTTCTGAGCTCTTCGAGTGTAATTGCTGGAAATCCTATAAAAAACATATAAATGAATTCATTTAAAATCATTCATTAAAATTCTCACTCATTTAACTCACCAAGCCCCATGCCTGATGATAATACTGTCGCATTTGCCATTAAACTGCAAGCAAGCTAAGAAAGAATGAAAAAAGGAAGAGTTAGTTGATGAGATGAATAGTTTTTGGCGCATTTTTGCTTAAGTGTTACATCCTAGAAAATATATAAGAGGTCCTTGATTTGTATGACACTACAACGGTCTCAAACAATTATTCAAATCGAAGACCTACTATTCTCAATAGATGGTTCCGTTGCAAAACCATAAACTATAAAAATCCTTATAAAAATTTAAAACTAATTGGACAGAAGAAAGTTAAAAATCCAGCACACCTCTTTCTCAAAATGCATAAAAAAAGACGAAATGAAAATGAGACAGAATTTCCATAAAGCTTTATTATAGTAATTTAGAAATTTAATTTAATTAGCGTTAATTATAAAATCGCACAAAGAATAGCTACTAACCTGAATCCATTCGGATTTTCTTGCTTGCTCTTTTGAATTTTCCGAAAGACTGTCCTTCGCCATATCTTGCTTTAGAGATGTAAACTCGTTGGGTTGATCTGCATTACTGTCGCGCATCTTAGCTGACTAAAGATGAAAAATAAATGAAAATTGACGTAATTAATTTTAAATGAAGCTCAACGATATTAAGATGAGAACGAAGAATGATGATTTATGATACTAGTAAAAAAACTAAATTTAATGTCATTAACATTGCAGACAATATTAATTATCGTGAACACATTATATGTCTATTGACGCTGGAAAAAAGAGTTTTTCAGCGTCATATTAAATTTTATGTGAGATACTGCTGCGTGTCATAAATTCTTGCCAACAACAATTGTATGACAGTAAATAAAATGTTGAGATAGGTCCTGTACTTTTTCCACATTCATTATCAGCTTTTGTTCAGGTTCAAGCTCAAAAATGTGTCAGAATAACAAAAGCTGTTATAATAACCTTATTGGAGATATAAAATATGATTTTATTCACAGCCGATGCCATAAAAGTTTTCTCTTTTTTTCATTTTTCATTTTATTAGCGATAGATTGAAATGTTGATGGAGTTTTTCTCACTGAAACCCCAGCAAAGTCCTATTAAAATTGATTGAAAACTCTGATTTACGTCCCATCACTTGAGTACCAATATTTTATGTGAATTTCAATGGAAAAGTTTTGTTCAGGAATTTGATTTGTTTGACGTAATTTTTGAATCATATTACATAGAAGCTCGCTCTTATTGAGAAGATTGATTAAGTTATAATAATCGTGAGAATTGTGTTAAATTATCTTATGATTAATTTGTTTGATTGATTATTTCTTACAAAGATTGATAGGATTATTGGTTTGTAACTTTGCGTGAACTTTCCCAATCGACTAAATTAATTCAAGATTCTTCTTATTTAACACGCTTTTCTACAGAATAAAGTGCAACAAATGTGTAAACCAAGTCGGTTATTTTTAATAAAATTGAAATTTTTATTCAACATTTTGATCTAGAAACGTTTTGTGCGGAGCACTTGAAGATTGCGATGTAAATAATGAGCTTTCTTGGTCTAATATCTGATTAAGAATAGTACGTTCTACAGGAATGATTAACTGTTCCCTGATGTTGATTTGACCAGAATTAGTCAATAATTTTATTTTATCCAATTATTCACAAAATAAGCACTTTCTAAAATAAACCCACACTAAATCAATCAAATTTATATTATTTTTCGTTTCTGAAATTTCAAATCTGAATGCTATTAAGCTTACTACAATCACTGGCCATAATCAAAACATCACAATCCACCACTAATTGACATTTGCGAGCAGTTGCAAATTTTTCAATTAGAATCTCATCAAAATAAAATAATCAATTTATCGTTAAAATTTTAATGATCATTATTTTATCACATCACATGTCTCAATCATTAACATTTTAATCAATATTCCAAACTCATTCATTATGAATATAAAAAGTCATCCACAATTGATAAGTGATGCATGATGAGGTTGCAAATACACAGCTGAGTTTTAATCAACAGAATAAAGAGGTCAAAGCATGAGGAATAGAACTAAATATGAAACATTATCACGTTCTACGCGTTCTACGCGTTCTATTAACACGGTTCTACGTGTGCTTTGATTTTATGCTTTGAACTTAACAATCAGAAAAATAATTTTGTGTTTTAAGTGTAAATTATTTTTTAATGCATTTTTAGATGATTGATTTTTGATTTTACACCCCTAAATGTTGGACGTCTTATAAGTTGTCGGTGTGAGAAACTTCCAAAATGCTTGGATCTAATTAAAGCTTTTCAGCATCCCAAATACAACAAAATAAATTAAAGAAAATAAACATTTTCACACAAAATGTCCATTTCTACAGAATGACACAATGGAAAGAGAATCCTGCACATAAATTATATATATAATCATAATGATCATTAATATTTATTGAAAATTATCTGTTATGACATTTTGGAACTATTAAATTAAGCATGTGCAAAGATTTAAACTCATTTATGATTGTTAATGATGTTTGAGTTGTCAAACAGATAATTGCATTTCCATTTTCATGTTGATAATTGTTTTGGCCTGTAATCAGTTCGGCCTTTTGTTTGGTAAATGCTTACATCATTAATATCACAATCATTGTCCATAAATCAATTTCTGATGCAGATAGAAATACTTCTTTTCTCATTTCATTCAATTCTAAACGATAAACGAGTTGTGATGTCAATTCCAAAATATAAACATGAAATTAAATTCAAACCTAACTGACCGAAAGACTTTCTTTTCAATAGCATGAAAACGATGAATCATTTAACAGGCAATTTCCTGTGCCGCACGTGACTAATTTCTTACAATGATTGATTGGAGAATTTGAAAGTCAATATCAAGACCTATGTTATAATGCTCGTATGGATACATAAGTAATCTGTGAAAGCCAAAAAGGCAGAGAAAAAAATATTTCATTTTCAAATTCATTCAACAGGATCCATATTTGAAGAAGAAAAAAAAATTGTTGTAGCTGATTTTAGGAAAGAAAGTTATCAGATTGTCTTTGAATTATTGAATTTTGAAGCTATTTTTTGGGATTGCATTACAATTTATTAATATCAAGATTACCTCGGGTAGCTTTTATCGCTAAAACTTTAGGAAAAGGGGTTCTAAAGCTGCATGACATTTTATAGGAAAATAAAAACTATTTGAAAATTATGTGAACAGCTCACATAGTAAAACTTAAAGAGAATTCTCTAACACAGTGTATTTTATAAAGGCATGCATTAAAAAATTCTAGGTTTCAGCGATTTTCAGTTGTAATAAACTGCACTAAATAATAACCAAAAATTGAGAGGACTAGTTTTTTATTTTAGTTACGGCTGTATTCTGCAGTTAAGGAAAAAGTCGAAGTAATAGAATTTAATTATCGACTCAACTCTTATTCGTATCGAAAAAGCACCCACATGGACCAGCACAATATAATAAGAACTGGAAATAACTGTTATCATATATATGTATAAACCAAGAATCTAGTTTTAGAAGAAAAAAATCAGTTCTTAGATTAATTTTAATTCACTGATATCAAAGCAAATTTCAATCACAATCTATTCTTCTTCCTATCCAGCCACAAAGGTGAGAAATTAAGGTCGCATGCTTAAAAAGACAGAGAAAAAGATTCAAGACACACGAACAAAAAATTCAATGTCAATGCTAAGTGAACAGTACAGGCAACAAGAGTAGGAATAAATTTACAAAATTTTGTTACTCCAAAACCAAAGAAGCAAAAGTAAGTCACGTATATGTTTATTCTACCTTTTTTCTGCCTTATTTCACTTACGTGTTTTCTATCTTGTCTCTCCAACTTTCCAAAGAAATACGAAAATCAATGAATGAATGTGTGATGAAAGAATAAGTAAATTCAGCCAAAGAGCCAATTATCGTCACGAAATATTTTATTCTCAATTTTTTTTTTGTTTTGATAATCTAAAATACTTTATAAATTCAAAATTGATTTTAATTAAATCACGGTTTAAATTAGAATTTTTGATTTCACTTTTTCTTCATCCGATCACAGACTAAAGTATTAAATAATTTAGTTATTCACGATTCACTTCACAACAGACTGGATACAACAAACACATTTAAAATTGCGTTCTTATAGCGGAAAGAAAATATGAGAGCGATGTTTATTTCTTTTTCATTAATCAGCTGAGATGTACGTTGACTCTTTTTATTACTATTATGTGATATTTACTTCTCTTTGGGCTCAAATATGAGAGACACTTAAAAATACCGAAAAAAATATTCTGCAAAAAATATCAAAAGCAAAGTTATTGCTGAGAGAATTTACTCAAAATTAAATTTTTGAGAAAGCTTATTAATGTTTGTAAATAAGATGAATTTTTGATTCGGTTCTGAAGAATTTTAAATAAAACCAGTTTCTTAACTATTATTAAATTGTCTATAAGGTCATTGGTATTTTAATATGCGCTAGAAATAATCCATATGAATTTGGAACGTGCTCATCAATATCAATTTATTATTGAAACTGAGCATCAATTTAAGACTTACTGATAGTTGTTATCAATTTATTTTGCTTTCTGTCCTTGAATTATTTTTAGTGGATGCTAATCAAGAAATCAAAGGAAACATAAAGTGACGAAAACAAATTGAGAATTAAATATTTTTCAATGAAGTCGATAGCAATTTAACATTCAATTGTCACAGCAAAAACTCTATGACTGTGTATGGCTAACTTTATGGCTGTCTTTTCCTCTTTGTGTTGCTCGAGTAACTAACAACTGTAATTACTCAGGTTGGATTAAAATTAATTGCCAGTAGCAAAACCAAGATAAGTTAAGCAGTAAAGTCTAAATCAAATACAAAGACTAATATAAACCCATCACTAAATCCCGAAAACAAGCATGTCCATAAATGTAATTTAATCAACACACTCCAATTTAAACAATAGAAACAAACATGTTTTTCATAAACCAACTGCTTCCTAAATAATTTTACAACATCTCAAACATTCAGGATTGAAAAATAAAATTATGCAATTTATCGTAAAAATAAAATCTACATGTGTCACTTTTTGATATAGTCGCAAGCTCCACACTAGCAACTGTGGTCTGAATTTTGTTAAATTACATTTTATCTGCAAACACTGCAGCGGTGTGCATTCATCAAAATATTCATAAATTGCTGTTTACTCGCGCTTACTATTTATGTTAGAGAACTAGCGAACTCACTTTATAAAATGTGTGAATACATTCATTCATCACTGCAAACAAGAGTCCAATTAACGTCTATTTACCATAATTATGCTGTATGGCGAATAAACAAGAGCTTACTTTAAAGTGGAGTGAAATGCTTAGAAAGAAATTAGTTAGAGCTGCTGCACGCAAAAAATAGTTTGCATGCAACAGTTTTTCTTTATTTAAAATTTCAATTTTCGAATCTCTACATTGCTAAAAGTTCTTGATTTGACAATGTAGGGGGGTTGATCTCTTCAAATGATCACACCAATTTGAGGCAGAGCTCGAATTCAACTTGGATTTTTATATGGAAAAGTTGACTCGAGCCGATCCATCTGAATGACGATATAATCTAAAAGTAAGAGTATAATTAAAAAAGTTGAAGGGATAAGCAGGAGAATCCAATGCCTCTTATTGGCAATAAAACTTGGTATAAATGCAAATCGAATCAAGCGCAATTTCCGTAAATGCATTTTTTTCCATTCAAAATCAGATCAATTCTTGAATGAATTGCTTCCTTATAGTGCATCATTCTAATGTCGGTAGTATTTCTAAGGCGCTGCACAACAAAAGAATTTCCAATTTACAATCTCATTGATAATATCAAATGTTGGAGATGAATTGAAAAATTCGAAAATTGAAATTGTAAATTGAACAAAATAAGATAAGAAAAGAATTCACAGCTATGTGTATGTCATATAAATTGAATTTGAAATTCAATGTGAAGGTTATATGGTACACGGAAAACACTCACTCGATATACATTTTTTATTTTTTTTTCTTCTTAAATTTGAATCACTGAATAAAGAATGAAGGAGCAGAGGAATCAGCAGTTTTTGTTATCATTAAAAAATACACGTACGTAAGCTGACCATATGTTCAACACATTTGCTTGTGCTGCTTTAAAATCATTTTTTTTATCTCTACAGATTTCCTCTTTTTTTCTTTTGTATTTCCTTTCCATGTCATATGATGAACAGAAGAAAAAATATCAAAGATTTTGTTTTACAAATTTTATTATAAAATATTCATCATCTTATTCCTCTTTTATTCTTATTCTCTGTATGGATTGTATAACCGGATTGTTATTGATTGTGTTGACGTACACACCTTCAGGATATGAAACATACATTTATGATGTTTGTACAAATTGCATCATTTATTGTGCAGAAGTAAACAAATAGTCATAAATGCTTGCAAGCTTTTTCCTCTGTTTTCATGCATCGCATTGGAATAAGCAGTGTGAATTGTCAAGATAACAAGGTTGATAGATGTGAAAATGGAAATGTTTACTTTCTTTATAAAGCCATATTTTACATGTAATAGCCAGACGATTGTTTGTTCTTTAATGGTAACATGAACAACAATGTGCAATGAAATTCAAATTATGGCAGAGTATCAAGAAATTCAAAAAAAACTGTGTTTGAATATTTTTGGTAAGAGATAAATAATATTAATGCTGTATTTAGATTAATTTAAAAATTTTTATAAATATATTTTATAAGTTTCTAATGAAATAAGTATTGTTTTAGCTCAATTAAAAACAGATTCTCTTGACATCCTTAGTATATACAAAGATCATTACTAGTTTCGAAGCAACTAGATTAAATAAATATTAAGATTAATTCTATAATGGATTCAGATTAGTAGCATGAGCAATAAATTAATTTTCAAGATAAAAAAGACTAGTCATTAAGCACAATCGATGATTAAAGTCATTCTCTTATGACGTCTAATATTAAGGGGTGAATGAGCTTTTAGGAGTGCACAGGTATCTCTAAATTGTTGCAAACCCTTTTTACTATTTAAAGTAAGTTCATCATATAGCATAACTGTAGTAAGAACTTGAGTAAGAAGGTATGAATTCGTTTTAGCGTATTGTGTTGCCTACAGAGTCGTCTGCTTACAAACTTGAAAACCACTGATCTAATAGATCCCATTTTTGTTGATGATTTTAAAATTATTTTTCGTAACCCAGAACATAAACTAACTCTGTTAGATTTGTTTATGAAAAATTTAGAAAATTTTGCATGACTCTTATTTACTATTTTAAAAAAAGCTTGTAGTTCAACATAGCAACAAGACAACTTTAAGGCAATTCTAACCAGTAGCGTAGCCAGGATTTTTCAAGGGGGGGTGGGGTTCCCAATTTTTTATTTCTGAAGGAATCGTTGAAATATAGCCTTTTTATTAAGTTTTTATACTTTTTTAGTGTCATTAAGTTTGATTCTATGAGCAATTTTTTTATGGTAAAAAATTAATTTTTTGGTTTAAAAATAAAAAAATTAAAAGTTTGTATGAAATTTTGATCTCGAGGGGGGGGGGTGTCCGGGCACCTAAGGACTAACCCCTTGCTACGCCCCTGATTCTAAATCAGCAAGAAAAAAAGTAGAATAAATTCAAAAAGAACTAGACAAAGAATTGTCAAAACAAAAAATCGTTCTTAAATTATTTTCAACACGACTGTTGTAATTACTGTGCAGATGTTGTGTGTCATGTATGATAATTTAGAAATTTCACTTTCATGCATTAACTATGTATAAATTTGGTGATAAGAAAAACATTGCAGACGCACAGATGAACATGTGTTATGTAAAATTGTAACTCATGCCAAATAAAATAATCATCCACATCCGAAAGCAATAGATATTAAGAATCTGAAGTCGAATAAGAATTTATGAAAATTTTTTGTTCAAGTTTATTTTTTTGAAATTTAAATTTTTGAGGAATAAAATATGCAAAATATTTTGTATGCAAATTTTTGATTCCCGCTTTTCTTCATGTGTTGACTTTTGTGACTAAAGTGTGTATACCGACATCACTAAGGAAATATATAGGTCATGAATTAATGATTTTCGATCCATATAAAATCAATCGGCACTTAGCAGCCAATACTTGTAGCCCCACTCGCAACTCTCACTCTAAGCAAAATAACAGAATGAATAAATCAAGATGAATTGAAAATTCATGAAATGTCAATCGAATTGAATGATGTGAAGATAACATTTGTTGAAATAAAGATAGTTACTAAAACAATGAATGAAATTCAGTTTGAGAATGCATTTACAAACAATCCCGTTAGTTCTTTGTAAATTTTAAAAAAAATAGGAATTGTTTTTTTCTGACCCTGCATATAGAAATAGAAGTTCTCATTTATAAATCTAGATGAAAATTTCGACAAGAATTTTTTCACAAAATGACCTTAGTTTTAAATTTATACTCAGAGTATGTAAATACCCATCTATACAATGCACCTAGCAATTAATTTGTATGCATGAAGCTGCATTGGAGGCCAGAACCAAAGACAAATTTCCAAGCAGATTTAGAGATTTTTAACCTCAGATAAATTGATAACCGAATTCAAAGTATAGCTCAAACCACCAAATCAATTGTCATGTAATTGGAATAAAAGATTCTTCATTAACAATATACCCCCAATATACCGTGTGCCATGGTATATAAAAAAGCGAAAAATGTGGCACTCGGTCGACATGGATCATTTTTCTTCTATTTTACACCGTGTGCTATTCTGGATAAATCTGATAACATATCTAATGAGATTGAACATACGCATAGTATGATTATCTACTTTGTGCACATATTAGGTAATTGATTATACACAAAGCTTTTCACGAGAGTTTACAATACATACTTTATAGAGTAAACGGCAAACTTTTTCAGCTAATTATTTTCACTACTGATTTCCCACAGATTTTCCACTTCTTTTAATGAGATTACTGTTGATTGATTGATTCGTGTGCAGTTAATTAATTTATTGTGTATGCATAAAACTTTTCTTTTTCACCACAAACGAAATTTTTAACGCGTCAATGAGTAAGGATCAATAGTGCAATAACGATGGATTCGATTTAATTATTCACTGTTTATGTTGATTCAATAGATTTTCAGCCTGATCGTGCAATAATAAAATGCAAACGTGATTTGTCGACGAGGAAACTGAAAAACTATGAAAAATAGAAATTATTTTTCCTTTCGACGAGATTAAGACGCGATGTAATATGAAATCAAACTGAAGGGAATGCATCTCTCACAAACTTCATTTATATTATTTGATTCTATACTCATTTAATGTTTATTTTGAGCGGCAAATTAATTATTATCAATTTTCATACATAGAAATTAATCCACTTTATATGATGACAGATGTGTGAGGCAATTACGATAATTGAGAGAGAAATTTTTCTTCTAAACTCACTTTTATTTATTTTTAAACGAGAAATAAATTTTAATGGAAATTAATTGCTCTTTTTTCGCTTCACTGCTCCAAATACTAATAAATTTATCAACTTGGAAATATGTCTGTAGCTAAATACTTTTATCTTATCACTTTTTCGTAACTTTATCGAAATTATGTATAATAAAAATTATCAACGTTCAAAGAAGTGTGGCTACTTTTATTAATTATTGTGGATAACAAGAGTAAAATAATCATTTAATTTTATAAATGCTATTAAAAGCTGCTCAAAAGATAATTTTTGGTTTAAGAAGAAATAATCGATTGTCAATAAGTATTAAAATAAAAGAAGCATTAAATTATAGCTTTGAACCCCTGGATTGGTGAAAATATATTGCTCTTTTCGAGAAAATCGGGCTAAACCCCCAAAAACAAATTGGCTAATAAAGTGCAGAATGAAATTCTACTTTTATTATAAACTACAATTTCTCTTATTTGGTTCTTGCTCGCAACACAGACTCAGCGATCTTGGGTTAGAGAATCAGCAGGATCTACTACCCTTGCGCCAAAATGGCCAGATTTCTGGCAGATTTTTTTCTTCTGCCAGATTTTGCCAGAAATTTGAACGACATTGGACGATTTTTTTATCACACAAAAATCATCATCCGATTATGTAAGATTTATGGACGATTTTGCCAGATAAATTTTCTTGCATTTTCTGGCATTTTCTTTCATAAATTTTTTTGTCCGACTTTGCTAGAATTTGCCAGACATATTTTTTTAAAACACGTACGACAAATCGTTCATTTTCGATCAAATTTATGCAAGATTAATCGAGCAAATTCTAACGCAAAAAATCTTCAAAATATAAGAACGATTTTTGCAAGATTTTGTCCGATTTTGCACGATTTTTTTTGAATGAAAATCAGAAACTAAAATCCGTGCTTTTTTGATAATACGTAAATCATTACGTAGAAAAATATGACATTTTGTGTGAAAAATGTTTTCACTAAAAAACGTGAAAAAAAATTTTACTTAAAATTATTACGTAGTGATTTTTGAAAAGTCTTATAATTTAGGACGAAAAACTGGTGAAAAATTACGAGAAAAAAAGTTGAAGTTTTTTGATAATATATTTTAAGGTTTTTTTCAAATATTTATTTATGAAAAAAAATTATATTTGATTTTGCTTTAAACAATTAATTCTTTTCAAATGAATAATTTTTTAAAAATCATATTATATCTTTGTAGTCATTACACATGGCTTTGAATTACTACTAGAATATTTTAAATTTATTAGTTGAAATTTAACTAATTATCTCTTTTAATTATTTTTTTTAATATAATTAATTTTATATTAATTAAATTTCACTTATTTAATATCTAAAAATGATTATTTTAAATATTAATCATGCAATAAATGCATTTGCAACTTAAATATGTCTTTTCGCCACACATAAAATATATAATTTCAGATAGCGGTGGCTCAACGGTAAAGTACAAGACTTCAAAAATTTTCACAACTTAGCGGTCCTCGGTTCGAATCCCAAGACAAATCTGGCATAATCTGGCAAAAATCGGACGAGTATATAAGAGTTAAAAAGAATAAGGCGCTTGTGAAGTATATGAGAACAAGAAAAAAAGATGGGAAAAATAAATTTTTTAAAAAAATTTCAAAAAAGTCTGGCAATATCTGGCATAATCGTCCAGAAATCGACCGAAAATTGCATGCAAGTTGGAAACTTGCATACGATTTGTCTGGCAAAATCTGTCAAAAATCGGTCAGATAAAAAAAATCGGTCCGAAAAAGTATCAAAATCTGTCTTTGTCGTGCAGTTAAGGATTTTCAATGTATGGAAAATCTGGGAAAGTCGTCCAAAAATCGTTCTCGGACGAAAATCGTCCATACGGATTCTGGCAAAATCGTCCAAAAGTCTGGCCATTTTGGCGCAAGGGTAGGGTTTTTGAGAAAAAAACCTGAAAATCTCCCTCCTAAAATTTTTCCATACGCATATTCACAAAATAATACCTCAAATTTGAAATAAGTAATATGTTGAAACGTTGGATGCAACGCCCAACACACTTATTAAAGGACCAAAAGGATCAACAATCTTTTAATTTTTCACATTATATTTACATCACAATTGTCGCAATCAAAGCTGTGTAGAATACTTTATTATTGACTAATAAAAAATTTATAGAAAGAACTCTTTTAATTTACTTTAACAAAACTTATATTAGGGTACTGAATTTTTTTTAAATAAATTAGTTTCTGCTAGATCTTTGCTTCAAAATGAGTCCATGCATACACGAACTTTTTCTATTAATTTTTAAAATAAATTCAAATTTAAACTCACCATATGACTCCATTTTAAAAGGAGTATCAATGAAACAATAACTTCGCAAATAAAATTTTCACTGTTTTTATATGCATTTCTGTTAATCTCAATCAATTGACTACCTAAACAAATTCATTGACACTTGATATAAATAAAGATAAATAAAACAATAATTAAAGCAGATAATTTTACACACTTAATTTTTTTCTCCTTTATAACTTTATTATTCTTCCTTATCTTGTTTCATTTTTTTATTGTCATCATCCTTATCTACATGCCAGTGGCGTAGCCAGGGGAAGGGGGTGGATGGGTAGATTTCCAAAAAATTATTTAAAATTGCTTGGATTTTTGAACTAAAAAAAGTTTTTTCCACCCCCTGCCCCCTCCAAAATTTCTGACTACGCCGCTGGTACATGCTATTGTATTTTTTATGGTTGCAGTAATTTTAATTAGTGACTACAAAATTATAGAAGTGGATGTATAAAGATTAATTATCATTTCACTTGAAATTTTACCAAAAAGAAAATAATTTAAGCCAATTTAAGTAAAAAATTATTGGAATATTTTTCGAAGAAAATTAACAATACTAAGTGAGAACAAAACCTTTTGATTATTTTCAAAAACAACTAAGCTTAAACAAAGAACTTAGAACGGTGGTTGTATACGTGTTATTAATTTTAGCAGTATGTGAATAAGCGGTAGCTAATAAATTAGAGCCATGGAAAAAAATTAAAGAGGTTTCCATTTAAATTTTTTTTAAAGAGGTCTGAACCCCCTCCGTCACTTGCAGCATTACACTCGGGTAGCAAAAAATCAAATAAAGTTTTAAGGTATGGCATAAGCAGGGGCGTATTCAGGAGGTGTTATGGTCTAAGTAATTATCTTGACATCCCCATCAATCGACCTTCTAAGGAATCATTTATTCTTTTATTAAACAAAGTTTTTTATTTTCAAAAAAGTCGTAAAAGTTCAAAATAGAGATAAAATTTGTTTCAGTGCATTGGCTTTTGTAATCTTCTTTTCGTGGTTTTGCAAAAAAAAATCACATTTTTAAAAATGCATGAATTTAACGCATAAAAATTTAATGATAAAAATAATTTAAATCACGATAAAAAAATCCAAAAGTCATAAATTAACATCCAGAAAGGACTTTTTTGTATGTGTAAAATCTCGTTATTATATAAATGCTGTAAAAAGTGCACTATAAAAAGCCATAAAAAGCCAAAATTTTGTTCCCTGCATAATATATGAGCAAAAATGTTCAGCTGGGAGTAAACCTGTTGGTGCATTCAGAAAATTCGTTTTTCCACAAAACTGAATAATTCATTGCATAACATTTACATGATGAAGACATAAAGACATGCAATTGATCAATTTAAATTTTACACTTTACTGTTCTCTGAATTATTTATTTGCAATTGATGTTCACATGCACTTCAATTAATCTAACTTCTCTTCAATATATACACAATCTAGAATTAAAATACATTAGAGTCATCACCACATGTCAAAATAAATCCCATATATCAACTCTTGTAACTACTGTTGCACAGTGGATTTAAAGTTATTGAAATTTCAAGGTTTCGTGACATTGAATCGAGGAAGAAAAACAAGATCAAGTCAGTTGACTGATGAAGTAATAAAGTGATAAGACGATTATTCTGAAAACATCTCATGAGTAATCAGTCGCATTCGTTGGAGATGTTTACAATTTAATATTTTTAATCTGCGCTTGTAATATCTTTTTTTGTCAAAATAAATATGCTTAATGAACGAATCTAAAATTCCTCGATAATATTGCGTATTGAAGTGTCACATCTGAACCATAAGACTAGCTCCATTAATACTAATACAGCTTCCAGCAATATTACAATATTGTATCGTTAAATCCTTAAATTATCTAGAACACTTTCTCAATAGTTGTAAAATAAACCTTCGCTTCTTTAACATCAATATTATCTTGGCATTGCCTGTCATAATATTTGCACTCTCAATCAAGGAGCACTTATTACTATTACACGTATATTTGTCTTACAAAGCTCTAGACACATGCAAACATTTATAGATTTTCTCTTACTATTGCTTGGGGCGATACAGAATGAAGTATTTGGAAAATATATTGAATTAATGGTACTTTGTTGATTTACTAGTCAGTTTTTTCACAACAGTTGAATTCATTCAATTGAATGACATTGCTGACATTTAAAATTGTTTAACTTGTTAGGGGTCGTTCACTTATTACGTTACGCAAAAAAACGAAAATTTAGACCCCCCCTCCCCCCCTTGTTACAAATTTTCCAAGAAAAAAAATTTTCTTTGTTTGACCTGTTACAAAATCCCAGACCCCCCCTCCCCCCTAAAAAGCGAACGTAATAAGTGAACGACCCCTTACTGATTTCCAGCTGCTTGCTAGATCTTTTGATTTTTGCTTTGTTTTCAAGTTCTTAAAATTCTAATTTAATTTTTTTGAATAATTTGGGCTTAAATCTTGGGATTTCACTTTTATTACCTTTTTTATCACTCACCAATTTTATTAATCACTTATTTTAACTATAATAACAATAAGCCGCACTTCTTTCTACAATTTTTACCAAAACAATAAAGTTCTTTCAAAGTCATGTAATTTTGCATCACTATTTTAAATTTTCAAAATACGTTACTTGTGACACTGACAAATGAACTTTATTTTAAATGAATTAATGAAGCTTGGAATTGAGAATTTCAACTTCACAGTAATTTATTCTATTTGAAACTTAATATGTGCCTACTAAAAACAAATACAGATATTGAAGTAATCTTAAATTTCCTATTTTGCTTCATTCCGCTCACCACAAAAATGGGAAATGACAATTTATTTAATGGCATTATCTTTCCATAAATGTGAGTGTGTGTGTGCTTGAGGAAGCACGAATCTAGAAATAAATGTAGACGCATCACATAGTTGATCCTACTTAATCCATTCGGAATGCTAAGGTTCATTATCGCAGTCATATAGGCACATTATCAAATGTCATCAAATGTGTTGATTCCGAAAAATGCTTTCAACCGAGAAATGTTTTCTATATGCAAATACCAAGAGCTAATGCTTCCAACTTAATAGACTATCATGTTGTACGTATGTGCTTAATCCTTTGATATCATCTCATTATTTTTCTAGAAAACCCCCAAAGTACTCTCACTCATCAACATTATCATTTTCTATCTCGACTAACAATCACATTTGCACCTTTACGTGTATCATTATTGTGTTATTGTTTGTGATGTGCTTGTTGCCTATGTTTTGGGAACGTAAAATTTGCTTTCATACAATTTTGTTGAATTCACGTGAAACTTGAGAAGATTTTTATTTAGAAAAGTAGTTCTCAAACTATGTACCTCGGCACATCAGTATACCATGAGAGCTTCGGAGGTGTACCATAAAAATTTACAAAATAACAAGTTTCCACTGTCTTCCATCAGATTTTCATTGGTTTTTCAAGATAATCATTTAATTGATAAATTATACTAGACATACCTAAGCTACTTTCTAAAGGAGCTAATTTCTTGGAAAATTCAAAGTGCTTTGAAAACGTGTCTAATTCATTTTGATGAATTTGTTGATTAAATTCTCAAGTTGAATCATCAGAAATAATCAAATAATTTCATGAGAATATGAAGACACTTTTGAAAAAGGATATCCTTTTCTAATTTTTTGTAATACAGAAGGGTAAAATTCCAAGTAAAATCAATTAAATGATTTTTTTAATTTAATTTGATTCTGTTTCCAATTTCAGCTGTAAGAGTATTTCAATTAAAAACAATTTAATTCATTTTATACCCTTTAAAAGACCAAAACCAACATTAATTGAGATTCACACATTGATTGTAGAA
The DNA here is from genome assembly GCA_963573255.1 of Chironomus tentans. Classification (NCBI taxonomy): domain Eukaryota; kingdom Metazoa; phylum Arthropoda; class Insecta; order Diptera; family Chironomidae; genus Chironomus; species Chironomus tentans. The sequence goes on along the minus strand of OY754303.1, from coordinate 28,630,023 downwards.
AGGTAAAGACAACTCGATTAGTGGCATCGTTAGAGTTCCCATCGCCTGAGGTCAATTCAGAAATTTGCTCCCGTGTTAATTGAATTGGATTCTGCTAAAATCTCTATTACAATGTCCGTCAAACATATCTCACAATACTTAATCAAATTTTTGTTTTGCAAATTTAAAATCAAAAATTGTTTATGGCACATGAATTCTTTTTTTAATTTAGAGAACTAACCCAAGGCTATTAGATCTCACAATCAATACTCATTTTTAATGTTTTTTCGCGACTCATCTGGAATGTTCTCGACGAAATTTTAGTGCGTAGCTTGAGTATCATAAAAACTCTGTTTTAATAGAAAATTAAAGATACGCAGTATCTAATTAAATTAAAAAGTCTAAAAGTACTTAAAAACTAATTACAAAGAATTATAAGCCTAACAGCTTTAGTAAAATTTTTTGTTGAAAAATTTAGAAACTGATTTTTAATCATCAGAAAGTAATGAGAGAAATTATTCACAGAATAAACAACTACACAAGAAATAATTGTCAATTATCACTTGACTATACATAAAATCTATTGTGAGCAATAAACAATCTTTTATTTCTGTTATGTATTTTAATGTTTTGTGCGAGGCTGTTTATTTATTATTCTTTAACAATACATTGTACATGCTTGATTTTTGTCTTGGGTGTCATAAAAAATCGCTTGAAGAGAACAAGAAGATGAAACTCATATCGCAAGCACATGTGTGTAAAGTTTTTCCTAAAATTCGTGGGAATCAATTGGGAATTTTATGTATAGTGGGTTGATGACTTACACCTTTATACTACAAAGTCAGTCTAAATATTAATTGAAAGAACTTTCGACTCAATTATAATTAATTTTAATTTCTACCACCCTCAACAACAGCTTTAATAATAATTTCCAACAAATTTTTCTCCAGCAGCAATGAAAATTGAAAATTAAATTTAATAAAAACATAAAGCACGAAAATAAAATTCAAATTTTTAATGGCAGCAAAATGAAAGCAAGCGAGGAAAAGAGATAATATCGACGGCATAAGTACCTCACACCAAACAATATTTTCATCATCATTTTAATGAACAATGACTCTCTCGCTTAGAGTGCTAAAATGTTTGTTTGTTATCGCCATCGACGAAATTCATTTGACGAGAACACGTTCGTGGAAAAATTTAATTAGAGAAACAAAGAGACTAGTAGAAATGCTCTTTTCGTTTTATTTCAACAGCTATAGTCACGGAGGATCGTTAATCAACAATGAAAAAAGAAGTATTAAATTTAATGATTGAATAAAGTTGGGGAGAGCAAAAATATTTCTGAAATTTTGCGAGGATTATTGAAATTCTTAAAGGATCACAGTTGTATCTTTGGAGTCCTTATACGATTACTACTTACCAGGCGCGTAGCCAGAGGGGAGGATTGGGGGGCCAAAAGGGTTGGTTTTTGAGCAAAAAACCTATAAATCCCACCCATACCCTCGAAAAGTTTTTGGTTTTAAAATTCTTGACTAAAATTCTCAAGTTCTTAGTTATATTTTTATTTAGTAGATATTTTCATGTTTTGGACATCAGCATCTTATATTGACCACAAGGGCATATCCAGAAATTTATATTTTTGAGGGTCTATTTTTATGTAAACGGAAATATTGGGGGTGTTAAAATTTTTTTCCATCAAAACAAAATCTTTCATCCACAAAAATCCCCCTAGTTGAGCAAAGGCTACACAATACCAATATGATCATTAACAAATTCTACACACAATTAAATATTTAAACCCTAATAAGACTTAAAGTCAATCTAAAACCAGCAGAAAGTCATCCCCAAAATCATGCTCAACTTTTTTATGTTTAAAGGCCTCTTCAATCTAAAGTAATTTGCAATGGACGAGTGTTTCTTTATTGTGTTATTAATTCCTTCCATGTTCATGCAGCAAAAGAGATTAAAATAAATGCACTCGGATAAATAAAAACAGGAATAATTTGTGAATATAAAAAGTGATTTTTATTGTTTCATCAACAGCAGACATCTTGAAAATGAGTGAGATGCGTGCTCAACAGCACATAAAATAAAATTGCATGAAAATTAAGGATACAAAAAACGAATATTCAGCAATAATTTTTCGCTTGAAAGTTTTTCATCATCATATTCTCAAAAATCATAATACTCTTCGTGTTGTTGTCCGTAAATTTTGCACATACAATTAACACAAAATTTTAATTAGTTTAAATTTGATTGGCACTTTATTCATTTCATTAGACTATTTTAAACATTCGAAACTAATTAAAAAAACTTCTCATTAATATAATATACCTAGATTGTGATTGAGTTGGCAAAAATTATTTTTTTAAATTAATTAGCACCTAAAATCAAACTGTACGCTTGTCTACAATATGAAAAATATATTGAAATTTTAACGTGATGTTGTTCCAAGAAAAATATAAATTCAGAAAATGGTCAGTCTGCATCCGGTGTTCCACATATCAGTTCTGTCTTGCTTTGTCAAAGCTATTGCACTACTTACTTCAAGGCGTAGCCAGGGGGTTCTGACTTGATTTCCATGGAAAATATTTTTCTCTTAAAAATTCTTCCGACCTTTTTGAAAAGCTCTAACAAGAAGTACAAAAACTTGAGTAAAACAAAAAAATTTGGAATCCTTTAAAAAAAATCTAACTATACACCTGATTTTTTTCTCTAAAAATAATTTTTTTTATCGTTAACTATCTTAAATTATACTTTTTATTAATAACTACAGTTAAATTTTTTAACCAAAATTTTCAAAAAAATTTTCGACGTGTCCCCAAAAAACCCCCTTAATAAAAAAGGACCTTAATATTTGAATGACTGTTTGGTCAAAGTTTTATAAGATGTTATGATGAAATCAACAATGAGGCTGCAAATACCAGTCATATTTCTGAGATTCTGATGAAAATATTCAGCAATTAATCAGATCCAGCTGTGTATATTACAAGCAACTTGAATACAAACTATCTATTGCTTTTAACATTAATATTTTTTATAAAATTGATAATAAAAGCTTAAAATAAAGTTAAAGTGCCTAATGAATTTCTAACTCTAACTGGTTATGGATGTATGGGGATGTATTTTATTTCGGATAATATTTTTCATTCTTTTGAGCTACTTTAAAAATTCTTATGAAGCTTTTTTGAAGAAGATTAACCCCCATTAGGTGTCTACAATTGGATTTAATCAAATATCCTAAAATAAACTCTAGTAAAAGTGACACAAAATCACAAGTTAAGTTTATTTTTAAAAAAAATTCAACATCCATAAAAAAATAAATTTGTATTATTTTTATTTCAATAAACACATTTACCATCACCGCTATTTCTACACATGTTTTCAACATTATTTGTGATAATGCCTTTTATTTGACAACTCAATTCACAAGTTTTGCTTGTCACATCCAATACATCTATGTCAATAAAACGAAATTACATAATAGTATTAGCTTAAACAATACTTTTAAGATAACAAACATTTCATATTGTAAAGTTTTTTTTCCTCCAATTTCCGTTTGTCAGCATTCAAAAAAATCCGATTACAACACAAAAAGTTCCATAAACAGCCCTGAACTTCATAAAAAGCACAATTTTCAGAAGAGGAAGAAGAAAGAAAAAGTGAGAGAGCAACTGAGCATGCATGTCGGGCGAGCGAAGTTTATTGAACTTGAACTGCCGCTTTCTGTTGTAGAAAATGTAAACATTCTGTTAGAGGTAGCATGCTGTAAGCCATGAGGAAATAAACAAATGTATGAAAAATTATGTCTATGTGTTAATGTTGTGTGCGTGTGTATGTGAATTATCCCTCTCAAAAAAATCCTTGTTTCCTTTATGCTTCATACACAAAACAGATGAAAAAGAATTCGAATCATGCGTACATGAAGCCTATTGTGCTTTTTATTCTCTCAGATGTGACATAAACGAACCAATACAACGATAAAAAAGCACATTTTTGTATGGAAAATTTATTACATTCACATTTGAGATTCTCAATTTTTCAGTCTAATACTGACTCTCTGAAAACGTGGAAGTAAAATCGAGAAAAAAAATTTTTATTGTGTACGGAAAAGAAATAAATTCTTTTAAATTTAAGATTTCTTAGTGAATGAGTGAAAATTTGTGGTAAATAACATGTGATTCTTAAAAGTCATTCCTCAAATTGCATAACTTTTGCCATTATTCATGAAAATTTTGTGCGTTTCATTGAAAACTTGATGATTTTTGCATCACAATGAAGCATATTGTGAGGCGTTTCCCCCTTACATTATGTATTTGTCATTTTTCATTCATTTGTTTCATTCAATTCACGTTGTTGTTACAGAAGTCAATAGTAATAACAACTGTGAATGTCATGAAGCATAAACTGCTGCATTGAAATTTGATATCACGATAATCACATCAAAATTTCACTTTTGTGTGCACCCTGCCAAGTCGATTCGGTTATTAATGATTTTTCCTGATTTTTCCACCCAAAAAAGACGTGTATACATGTGGGCGACAATGAAACAAATGTAAGGGATCAGAACAAAAGAATACAGGGAGGATGAGGTGATATGGGCTCATGGGAAGTTTGTAGTGTGTCGACAAATGCTTAAAAATTCCATGTAAACGTGTAACATTCCCGTTCTCCAGGACAGATTGTTATACCAACACAAAAATGACGTGGAAAATAAACAAAACAAATTTATTAAAAGAACTTCCGATGCGATAAAAATGGTGGGAAAATTATGAAAAACGGAAGCATGAAACGGCAACATTTGCTTTTATATTTAGTAGAGCAAATAACCGAAAGCATGAGATGAAGCCATTGTGTCGCCATTGATGTCGCCAAAATGTATGTAATTTGTTATTTCTTTTGTATTATTTACAACAAATTACCACATTATGATGCTTGTAATTTTCTATTAACTGATAGTTAAAATTTTAGGTTTCGACATGCATACTTCCAGTATTCACAAGGTTTTGTTAACATCGTGACTTATTCATTTGTATTCATGAGAATTATAATCAGGGGGAAGACTACTTGGTGGAAAATTTTTCCGCCACGTCTGGCGGAAAATTTTCAGGGTTGTCTAGGAACCAAATTTTTGATGCTAAAGTATGTAAAACCTTAATATAAGAACTTTAGACCTTTTTTCCGCCAGGAAATATGTAAAAATTTGGAGTTATAGCTCATAAAGTGCGTGGCGGAAAAAAATTTTTTGACGGAAAATGATTTTTTCCACCAAGTAGTCTTCCCCCTGATTATAATCTTACGATGGGCAATGTGAATCGACTTAACATTTTCTTGCGTGTGTTATTTTAAGAAGCCAACTCGTTGTAGCGCAATACCCTCTGTCTCATTCCCCTGTCATATTGATATTATTATTTTTTGTTCCTAAAAACAGGCAGAATATCGATTTCGGATTATTTTCATAGGATTACAAAATATTATTTTTCGGTGTTGTTCTTCTTATTTTCATGACACAGCAATCGCAATCGTGCAAATGATAATATTCAATCTGAACAAAAAATTATCAGCCCAAAGAGAATTGCTTCCGCATTTATAGAGAAAAGTTTTAATTGTTCCATCAGTTACTTTCATAAATGTTTAAATATTTCATTGATGGGTTTCTCTCGTTTCTCAATCAATTGAGTTCGTTGTCAATGTCAAACTTTTTACTCATTGCTGTCATTGAACTTGCTCATACTACGATAAAAATGAGAAAATTATCAAAATTACATATTTTTATTTATAACCGGCAGCTGTCATCGTTTTTCATTCTTTTTTGTGATAGGCGGTAATGTGTATTCAGTCAAGTTGGAAAACCAACTTAATTGAGTTTTTTTGTCTGAAATTTAAAGCTTTCAAGTTTGATGCGTGGAGTGTTGAAGCAAGGTTGACGCTGGGGTATTGACTCATATGTAGGCAATTTGCAACATTGATAGCTGATTTGATTTTACAGAGATAGTTATAAAATTTTAGTACATTTCTAAAATTCACATTAATGCAGGAAATTTCTCTCCCAAGCTCTATAAAATACATTATGTATAGTGTAAATCACTCCGTGGCGGAGCCTTGACGAATCTATGTTTGACCTTTTGTCATTTTTGTTACATGATCTAGCCCGGTCTAGCTAGATAAATAATCAAAAGATCTCTTGGTGAATAGAAATTTTGAGTCTATAAAGATTCATATCCAAAAAGTGTATTTTATACTTACTATAAAAGTAAGGCCTTGACAAAGTTCCAATTCTGTAGGACAAACTGTAAGTAAAGCCTAGAAAGACAACTCAACACAAACACAAAATAAAGCAAAAAACTATAATTGAGATTGTAATAATTTACTGCTATCGGAAAAAATATATTCACTGTATCTCAATTAAATTACAATATTGTTAGTACTTAGAGGAAAAATTGCCTCAATTGAAATGCCTTTGTCCTTTATTGCTCCATAGGTCGGTGAACTTTTTTCCCACACATTTACCATAGCTGTTTTTATAAGGTTATTTAATTTTCTACGCCGCTTGTGGGGATTTTCATATGCTTTTTATAGACAAGGCATATACACAAAGGTATTGTGCATGCATTGATTCGTTTACATAAATATCTTCAATATGCCTGAATAGTTTGAGCAAATAACTTGCACGGCATCTGTTGATCCTATTTAAATATTTAGCCATATGAGCAAAAAATCTTATTTTCTAGTCTACTGACAAAATTATCCCAATTGACTTGTTTCTATTGTGAGTTTTCTAAAAATCAGGTCACTCTCTCACACCACAAGATGATTATCCTTAAACACAATTCATAACCCATTTTATTATATTTTATGATTGCATAAAATGCTAACTATATGCTCATTTTAGTCTTCTTCATAGATATAGTAAAGTTTTTCTCTTCTCCCCTATTATGTAAGTTAGCACAATCACCCCAACATAAATGTTCGTATGAGAGTATTTTTCATCCTTTTATGACGTTGAAATAAAATAATAATAAAAAGAATGAGGTCAATGGCGGAACGTCGGGAATGGAGGGATTTTTTTTCTTTCTTCTATTCTGAACTATTTTCGTGATTTCGCATTTACTATTCTCATACAATAACACGATAAATTCGAAATACATGACAAAAACCCATAAATTTTCCTTGCTGTTTGCATACGCTACATCTGCTAATGACGACAATATATATTCGATATTTTATATTTTCGAATAAAGAACTATGATGTTTTTATTAAAAAGCGAGCAAAGGATAGTAAAAATAGTACGAAAGCAAAAATCGAAAAGTAAATAAAGAGAGGATTTTCTTGCATGTTATGTCAGCGGGAATTAAGGGATATTATGGAGGATGATAGTTTAATTTTGAATTTTTATAGAACTTTTTTATTCATGTCAAATAAAATGACATATTTTAATGGGATACTTGGAACTGGATGGCGACGTTGAGCTTGTTATGGCATTGTGAATTTCATTAAATTCCTTTTCTTTTTGCTTAATATTATATATGGAAATATGATGTTGTTCTTTAGTAATCAGGTCGTAAAAAATTCAGTTTACATTTAGTTTTTTAAATTTAGCTTAGAACATAGGTTACAGCATTAGTGGCATATCAGGGGGGGGGGCATGTCAGGGGCGTAGCTCAGGGCAATGTGGACCAAGAAGAACATTGGTTCATTAATCAAGTCCATGGTTAAAAATTACGTGGCCAGCCAGAGGTCCAAGGGGGTGCAGAACCCCCAGCCTCAAAAAAAATTTGGAAGTGATTTATGTTTAGGCTTCTCATCTGCTTAGTTTTTCAGAGGATATTCTCTATTTTTTCTCTAAATGGACTGAACCAACTGGAGTGCTGAACCAAGAGTGAACATTTTAGTTGTAAATTTTTTATTCTCTATCTTTCCAAAAAAAATATCTAGACGTACATCTCAATGTAATATATCCCTCACTTTTCTCAATCATAAATATCACTTCCCCCTCTTTCATACACAGAAAGAAAACTTTTCATGATTTTCTCCAAGTACTATTTCATATCACAAACATCGATAAGTGTCAACTGTGAAAAGAACAAAACTTTCTTTCATTCCCATTCATATTATATGCATGTATGATCGATGAGGCGAGAAAGCTCTTCCTTTTCATCAAATTGAATGGAAATGTATACATGAATAATTGTAATAATAAAAGTATCATTTTCATCCCTTTCTTGCAATGGAAAGCTGTATATCTTTCCTAAATAAACAAGTAAACTTTCACTTTCATTTCGCCCACATACAAATACACGCACATATTTACGATTCGGTTCGTCGGAAGAATGGAGTCTTATGGGTGGAAAAATGAGAATCTAACGACAAGAAACAGAAAGTAAAAATAATATGTCCATAAAAATATCAAATTACAGATATCAATATTTACCTCAAACTAAGTAATAACAACAAAGGAAGGACTTTAAAGAGAAATAAAGAAACAGCAAAATAAAATTGTAGAAAAAGCAAAAACAAATCAAAGTCAGCAATGGAAAATAAGAAGCCGAGTGATTTTTTATAAAGGACAAATTCAAGTTGACGATAAGATTAGTGTTTTGTATAGGACGTGCAAGAAGAATGTTTCTGCCAGTTAAACCAAGCACGTAAGTGTCAAATTCATTACTTAATTTACTGCATGTTAGATGATAAAAAAGGTCGAGTAAATAGAATGAAAAAGTTCATGATTGAGTTCAAAAACTAGTCATAAATGGAATCAACAATTGTGAAGTGTTAAATGTTACAATTAGGATAAAAAAAAACTTCAATTACCATTCATAGAAAATGAACTCAATTACCTTTCAATCAACATGACATTTTCATGATAGAATGAAATCAAGTAAAGTGTTTAAAGATTAGTTTAACATGACTTTCCTGAAAATATTTAGACGTTAGAAAATTTGGTTTTCAGTTTAATATTTTAAGTAGTAATGTTGTTTATTCAAGTATGATTAAAATTTAAGTAAATATGAAACTTTCATCATATTTTGGTGATTTGGATCTAAAAATCATAAACGAAGTAAAAGTTCTTAAAAATCCAATCAAAAAATCTTATGAAACATTCAACTAGGCCTTCAATTTCCCCTTAAACAGACATCATACTTGAATAACCCTTTAACTACAACTCCATTAAAAACATTGCATGCCTTAAAGTTTAGAATAGCATCATATTTCACTTTAAACCTTTAAAACACAACAAAAAAAAATTTAGCTCGCCGGTTGTAGAAGAGGGCGAAAAAATACAGCACAACTCAACGCAAACACCGAGTGATCTGAGTCCGCCAGCAGCTACAGACGATTTTCTGCCGCAAGCACATCATCAAAATCCAGGGCACTGCATAGCATCATTTAATTTAATAAATCGCATGCGAAATCATACACAATTATGTGATGTTAAACTAGAAGTTGGCGGAGAAATTATGAACGCCCATAAGGTTATTTTAGCAGCATCATCGCCATATTTTTATGCAATGTTTAATGGTAATTATTCATAGTCTAGTGATTTTTTGAAACGGGGTGGAAATTTTTTCGATTTTAAATACAATTTTTGTTTTCAATTTTTTATCAGTAACTTGAAACTACACATCAATTACTGTTTATGCTGCATATAAAAAAATCATAGTTTTTCACTTTAAAATCGACAAATTATTCCCACAATAAATTTCACTCATATCAATATTTTATATCAATGTTCAAAAAATTTATTTTTCCCATTTATCTATCATGATTCATGAACGTAGATGATATGCTAGAGCGAAACAAGGATATTGTAGAATTACATGATATTGATGCGCAATCATTGAAGCAATTAATTGATTTTGCATACACTGGAGAAATTGACATAACAGAAGAGAACGTGCAAGTGTTACTTCCCGCATCCAGTTTATTACAAATTCAATCAGTACGAGAAGCATGCTGCAAATTTCTATTGAGGCAATTACATCCGAGCAATTGTTTGGGAATACGGAGTTTTGCAGGTAATTTACTTAAAATCTCTTGATTGAAAAGCTTTTTGTTTGATTTGTTTCTTGATTAAACTAAATCAGATATACCTCTGGATGATTAAATGTGAAAGAATATTTTTATTTTAAACTGCATTTAATTCATTTATTCAGATAAATTGGTCGGTAAACAAAGATTGGGAAATTGAAAAGTAAATCCAATATGTATTTATCTACCAATATGTGCTCAGCGTGGGAGTTACGTACACGTATTGGTAGACGTTTAAATATTAAGTAAATCATTCAAAGTACATAAGTTCAAGGATAATTTCTATAAGTTCAATTTTATCCCAATTTATTGGTCAAAGTCAATAAAATAAAAATAATTTAACACAATTGAGAGTTGGATCTATCAACCCTCTCTCTCATTTAGTTTTAGAGGTCGTTCATTAATGACGTCACGTAAAAACGAGATTTTAAGACCCCTCCCCCCTCTGTTACAAAATTTTCATACAAAATTGTTTCTTTTGTATGGAAGTGTCAAGCAGCGAAAGAACCCCATCCCCCCTAAAAATTGGACGTACGATCTTAGATTGTCTTACTTTTAAATATCCTATTTAATGAAAAAAATCACTTCATATTTATTTTCCCCTCAAACAAAACAATTCATGTACAATATTTATTAAATTGTCCAATAATTTTCAATTTACTCCTTGTGCTCCCTCAATTTAAAAATTTTCGCTCATTAAATTTAATAGCAAGTGAGCAGGAAAATATTTTCAAGTTGTTCATACAACTTTCTTTTTTATTGCCAATTTCACAATAATTTCCCATTAAGAAACTTAAATTAATTGAGCCACTTGTTGGTACAAATAAAATTCTACCAATTCGACTGTCTCTAATTCATAAAAGAATTAAATATCATTTTTTCACCCTCACTGCGTACGAGCGCAAAAAAATAACAGTTGTAATATTTTTTGACACAACTCGAACGGAATAAATGGAGTCAGTTCTATTATAGATCCAAAGATGAAGTTTATTAAGTAAAGAAGCAACTCAATTACACTTGATGAGGAAAATTGTTTAGATAGAAGTTATTGTACACAGCAAAACGTGCCTTCTCAATTATTGTCTCTAAGTAATTTACTGAATGAAATATTAAAATCAGATGAGAATTTTTTATATGCCATTCATTATGTGGTTTAGTTTTAGTTCCATTGTTCAACACTTTAATGTACAAATTAAATTTTGCAGTAAACTTTTTGTTTTTCGTTACTGCAAAATTAAACTCGATGTTCCATTAAACTCTGTTTAGCGTCTGTTAAAAGAGAAAACCATTATTAAATATTCAGTTTGTATCAATATAGCGAGTGTGATGGTTCAATTAAAATCTCTATCGTAGAACTTCAACCTACATCACATAAATGTCCATAAAGAATCAGCATAGATTTTGCAAAATTAATTTTCATTTGAAAACAAATTTTAATTCCAAAATGAAAATCACTTACTTCCCATAAAATGCGTCAAAAACATGCAAGCTTATGAAAAGACTCTTACAATGTTGCATCTGTAATACTGATTTTCATCTCGTGGGAAATTCCATTCCAAAACCACAGCAAAAAATTTTTTTTTATTTGTCAACTATTTTCATCTGGGTTGTGCATTCTTTCCTCCCAATGTGCTTAATATTCACAGGTGAAAATATTTTTCATTCATTCACTTTCCTATTTATGCATATTTGTGCTTGCGGATTTAAACTTTGTCCTTTAAAATTGTTGTGTGCGGACAGAAATGCATCACATCAACATTCTACCAGCATTGTGCTTCGTTCCATTATGAAAGTTTTAAATAACAGTGGGGAGTTTATGTACAGTCGACAGATTACAGATTACTGCTGTAGTTTATACATATTTCATGTGTATCCTCTGCCCTGATAATTTGCCAGAAAAAAATTCTCACCCCGTCAACAAATGGAAACAAATTTATGTAACGCGAGCGTTGACATTTAATAGAGGAAAAACTTTATTCATTCGTTCTGTCTAGTCGAAATTCTAGGCTGAATGTAAATCACGAAATAAGGAAGTCTTCTTCTTTTAGTCTCTCTTTCAATGAAGACATAAAAATGAATGTAAATTATTATATCAACACATAGCACACCTTTCATTAATTTTTCACCAAACCATATTTTTCATGTCTCCTTTTTGAGCTCATTTCATTCATTTATTCATTCATTCGTCGTGCAATTATAAACCATGAATGTTTTATAACGAAAATAAAAATCGTCTACTTAAGACGTCTGACAGCTTGTCTAGTGCAACGAATTCAGACATGCCTTGTATATAAATAAAACTTGTAAGTTTGAATGAAACTTTAATAAAAAATTCTGTGCACATACAGCAATGTAATATGGAAACAGATCATGAATATTTAAATATGTATGTTTTGATGAGAGAGATGAAAGGATATTTTGTTGTGAAATTACGAAATGAAACAGAATATAATATCATTACATGATTTGCTTGTAAATGAGAAGATTTCCACTTTAATCACAGGGTCTATGGACAAATTAAATGAGGAGAACATCCAACTTGTAGAATAAAAAATTATTTACAAAAAAAAATATTTTGATTTGTTCTCATGCTGAGCAGGATCTTTAGGGATAGACGGTTACCAAGAATCACTTGATTTACCAGAATTTCGACTATCGACTCTAGAACACAGCTTTTAGCTTCATGACTAGGACTTGATAACGTTTTTATAGACTTCTCATGGGGTTCTCATTACAACAAAGAAATATTTTATAAGCATCATTAAGTTATTAACTTCAAAGCAAATCCTACATCCTTTGATAATTTGCTTTTAATTTAACATTTGCTTTTTTCATACATAATTCCACCAAATCAGTTTAATTCATTAAATGATTATTAAATTTACCTCATCAATTTATGATTGCAATCATATTTAGATTAGATGATTAGATTAGATTAGAATTAGATTAAATTTAAATATTCTTCAATCAACAATAAAATCTTTAAAATTGTTAACAAAAAAACACAAAAATTTCGTGACAATAGGCACTAAAACAGAACAAGAAACTTGAACAATATTTTCATATAAAGTTATAAAAGCGATTATTCATAATACTTAACACAATCTTCTAAGTCACGCAAGCAGGTGACAAAAGTTTTAACCATTTCCATTCAGGATGCAAATTTGCAAAGCATTCAAGTTAGAATTTAATAAGCATTGTTAAAAGTTTCCTTTCCACAAACTTCTACATGTCGGAAATTATACCCTTGTTCTCAGCCACAGACCAAAAAGAAGCAAAAATTTTTTAATCCTAAACTAGTTTTTTTCTTGTTCATGCAGTGGCGATAAAAAAGAAGAAGAAAATGTAAATGAAAATTAAAAAGGCACGAATTGCCATTTCCCATTTAAGTATTAATGAAATAATTTTCATATCATATCGTAAAACATGTGTTTCTCGTTCGCTTACATAAATTCTCGCTCATAAATTATTTCTATCCATTCAAGAATGTGATGGTAACTAATCGAAACCAGCGCGAAAATTTAATGTACTTTGTGGCTTATGTGGTATTTTGTTTTATTATGCGATGGCTCTAACAAGGAAAATTAATTAACTGTCATTTGTGTGTACGCTTGTTGAAAAATTTTCGTTCTATCTAAAATCTAAATCATTATACATTGATATTTAATTAAGCTTGTAATACCTAAATCAGATCATTATCCGAAAATTCAATAACCGCATCGAACATAACTTTATTCAGAGTATTATTAGGTTTCATGGATAGAGAATTTTGCAGGTACATAAACTCATATATTGTGTGAATATTTAATCAAATTAAAGCAATGCTGTCGCATCATTGTTGTGTAACAAAAAAAAGCAATAATAAACTTTTTTATATTCCTCATAAACGTGCGTTGAGTACACAATACATATAGATAGATAATGTTGATGATGACGATAAGATTAGAGAGACAAAGAAGAGTTAAACTGATTTATTTTGACTATCGAAAGGCAATTTGTTCCAAATGATTAAACATCTCCATCCACACTCTTCTATTCTTTGTGTAGATATTGGAAAAAATCAATGTGATTAATTCTCCTTGTTTCCACTCTTTATTTTGGTCTTCATTTTATGATTGCATGATGATGACCACAAACAGCACAGATTTATATTCAACAGGTTCATGCTCATAAAGACAATACAAATGAAACAGAGATATAAAAAAAGAGCTCACAACAAGCCATCACGAAAATTCAATTAGTGGAAAAAAAATTGTTGTCGTTAACTTGGGGAAATAAAGTTGGTGGTGGCTTTTTGGGTTGATGATATGAAAGCATTTTATGCTGAAATAAAATTATGAATCAATTATGAATCATGCTGTGGATTTATGATTTTCATTGCATCTTGATCTGGGTCATTATACCCAAATTCATTATATAGACACAGAGTAATTTAAACTAGGCCTTATCTGGTTAACTGACAGATAGCGTAACATGGGTGGGTAAAAAGGAGCATTTTCCTGGAGCACAAAATTCAAGAAATCTTAATCAAAAAGATAGAAAATAGTACAGAAGGTCACATTTTTGGTCCAAAATCTAAAAGGACCTGATGTTTAAACCGAATATTACAAACCTACTTTTATTAGAGTCTAGGTTAGATAAGGAAACGTTTGGAAACAGATAATTAATTTTACATTCAGAACTAGACGAATTGGTATCATCGACAGTTTGCTGCAATTAGGGGTCGTTCCCAAATTACGTCACGCTAAAAACGACTTTTTCGACCCCCCTCGTCACAAATTTTCCAAAGAAAAAAAATCTTTTGTATGGACTGTCACAAATTCTTTGACCCCCCCTCCCCCCTAAAAGCGTGACGTAATTTGCGAACGACCCCTTACCAAAATATATTATGAGCACTTAGAAATAAATGAAACAGAAAAATTCATTTACGTCACACCTAATATGTGACAATTGCTAATAAATTAATTTATGTAATAATAATTTATGTTCTGCGTAGGATAAATGTGATTCTGTACAAATATGGAATTTTAATGAGACATTAATTACTATAAAGTCTCTTATTTTATTCATTATAGCCACTACCTATTTGTGAGTAGGACAAAATAGGCATAAAATATAATTTTAGCCAAAATGAGAGCAACAAAATTTCATTTCGTGTTCGCTTTTGTATTCATCCTCGCGTACGTCCTTCTCAATCTCATGTTTTGTATACATTTAAAAATAAATCTGATGCTTCATTTATTCCCACTGTGTTGTTAAGCGATAATGATTTACTTTTCCATTTCTGAATGAAAATCCCTAATGATTAGTCGAGATAAAATATATTTTATGGTTTTGGTGTCAAAATGTTGTGGAGGGGGCTGAGAAAAATGAAGATTGACGATGATGTTCTGTGAATATTAATTTTCTATGTCCTACTTTTTTGTTTCTCAACAGGCATTCATTCATGCAAGGAATTACACACAAGATCACACCGATTTGCATTGCAAAATTTCCAACAAGTCATTTCAACAGAAGAGTTTTTGCTGTTGGGATTTAATGAGGTAATTAATTGTTGATTGTGAGAATAAAATGCCATTTTCCTTAAGTGAGTAAATATTTTCTTTCCTTCTTCCCATTCACTCAATTAATTTAAAAAAAAATAAAAATTTCTCTCCCTCACAAGTCAGTCGTAATACCATTAAGCATCAATTAATGGCCGTTTGCTTGCTTTTTCCAATTAAATGGAGTATTTATTTCATTTGTGAGGAAGAAGTTGAGGGTGAATCATTTTTGTAAAATTGGAGAAACAATCTTAAATTGATTGAGAAGCTTTGAATCTTTCATGCACTTTCATGATGATTTTTCAGAAAGGAACCGTGTGTTCTAAATACCAGAAAACTCGGAATACTTTACAAAACTAATTATAAATATGATGAGTGCCACAGCAAACTAATTCAGTTATTTTGCAATTTTTAAACAACTTTTAGAAAATATTAAGCAATCCTTAGCTGCACACTAGTAAAGCTCATTAGAATGGTTCCAATCATGACCTTTTTCTTCCAAAGTCGTAGAAGTTTTCAAAAAACTAGGGGGGTTGACCCTGAAAACCCCCCTGGATACGCCTTTGGTGCTATATGTTTGAGAACTTGTTGAACAGCCTGATTAATTCTCCATTTTCTAAAAGCTTCACCCCCTCATAACTCATTCAGATTGTCATTTTATCCGAGGCAGTTTATTAAATGTTTTTAGTCTTCATTTTCTTAACTGTCGCTATTTTCAGAAATTATCTACTGTAGCCTTCCTATCTCGCCTCTAGCAAAACATTTGGAAGAAAAAGAATTTAAGATTTATGAGTTCAATAATTTCACTCAATAGATGTAGCAAAGCATTGTAATTTTACCCTTTTTTCGATAGAGTTTAGTAATAGCATGTATGGAAAATTTATAGAATACCGTAATAGCCATTTTTTAATGCTTTGATAATAGCTCAAATGAAAGTAATGTGTATGTTCAGGAATATAACCCCGCCATAATTTTCATCATTTTCTCCATCAGGTACAAGATTTAATATCAAATTCACAGCTAAATATTTCGAGTGAGGAGCGAGTTTTTACAGCAGTATTAAATTGGATAAAACATGACCTGACGGAGCGTAAAAAGTATATTGCAGAGCTCATTTCTAATGTACGCTTGCCACTTCTGAACCGTGAATTTTTAATGGAAAATGTTGAAACAGAGCCACTCGTCAGAGAAGATCCAATGTGCAAAGAGCTTCTCCTCGAAGCAATGGTATGAAAGTTGAATGTTCTTTCACACATGTGATGTCTATTTATCATGTATTCATGTATTTCATTTTCGACCATTAGAAATATCACTTGTTGCCAGAACAGAGGAGTTCACTTGTGTCTCAGCGTACTCTCGAGCGAAAACCGGAAGGGATGAAGCCATACATCTTCGCGGTGGGAGGAGGGTCCCTCTTTGCTATCCATAATGAATGTGAAGTCTACAATCCCAAGACAAATCAATGGGCACAAATTTCACCGATGATATCTAGACGCTCAAGGGCTGGCGTTGCTGCTTTAACAAAAATGTTATACGTTTGTGGTGGTTATGATGGTATGGTCTTTAGAAAATTTAATGCACAACAATTGTCATTGCTTCTTTCATCCACTCAGGTGAAAATGATCTCTCGACAGCTGAATGCTATAATCCACTCATTAATGAATGGAAACAAATAACACCAATGGGAACAAAAAGGAGCTGGTAAGTCAAATAATTTGATTGCTAATGATGCGATATAATAAATTTATTCAAATTATTTTCAATTTTAATTAACTTTTTCACTCATTCGCCTTTTAGCCTTGGCGTTTGTGCTTTTGATAATTTACTTTACGCTTGCGGAGGTAATAATATCCTTTGAGTTTAAAATTATGCAAAAATATTCTGACAATTTTATCATTATTCATATCATGCAGGATACGACGGAGCAAGTTGCCTTTCATCAGGTGAGTTATTTCTCTCATCATTTTGAATTTAAATTCAACCTGAGAATATTTAATTTTTTATTCATCTCTTAAATAAAAAAAAGTTGAACGTTATGATCCGCTTACTGGAGTTTGGAGTTCATGCCCAGCTATGAGCACTAGGCGTCGATATTGTCGAGTTGCTGTTTTAGGAAATTGCATTTATGCACTTGGTGGCTTTGACTCGTCAAATTATCAATCAAGTGTCGAAAGATTTGATCCTAGAATTGGACATTGGTTGGCTATGCCTCCAATGACATCCAGGTATGTTGACCAAAACTTAATTGTGTTTATGTCTAATAAATTTCTAATCATTACAGACGGTCATCATGTGGTGTTGCTGCTCAAGAATATCTTTACTGTATTGGCGGATCAGATGGGACTATGTGTATGAGTTCCGGTGAAAGATTTAATCTGAGAACAAACTCATGGGAGCCAATCAGTTCCATGAACTCTAGACGCTCTACCCATGAAGTGGTCGAAGCTGGCATGTTCCTGTATGCTCTCGGTAAGTTTTCAATTACAACAGTACAGAACTCAATTAACAATTGTCAAATATTCAATTTAACATGATAGGTGGGAACGATGGAAGTAGTTCATTGAATTCAGTTGAAAGATATGACGTAGCACTCAACAAATGGACAATTGTAACAAGCATGTTTACGAGACGTAGTAGCATCGGTGCAGCTGTCTTAGAATGCTTTCATTTGGAACGTGGCTTATTGCAAACATCCATTTGACCAACACTTTCAACGTCATTATCACTCGAAAAGGAATGTGCTTCGTCTGGATGCAGCAATGCTTAGTAATTTTAACCATTCAGTGATAATGAAGACGCTACACTTGCTGGGTAGTACTTTTTGTTTAAAAATTCATAAATGTCAAGGGAATTTTCTCAACAAACAAAGCTAAAAGAAAAAGGAAATTGAAAATGAAAATTCCATTTTCACACTGAACAAAAAGGGATAAAAAGAAATGCAGAAATGAAATTTTCTACGTGAAAATATTTTTATTTTTTTTTTGTTCAAAATGAAAAAGTTTTAAATTAAATGTTATTAGAGGGGGAAATATAAGAAGAAATTGGTGTGTGCTTGTGTGTCTGTTCTTACCATCAGTAGAAGTTGATTAGATTTTTAAGTTTTTCATTTTTACATTATTGGCTGCATTTTAAGCTTCTTGCTAGGCTAACGCTACAAATTTGAAGAAGGAAAAGTTTTTCCTTTCTATTAATTTTGCTACATCTCAGTTCACACTTTACATTTGCTTCTGTTCAGTAATGTCTAAACTTTTTCATTGCGTGGGGCTCCTTTTGGATGAAAATGCAATTTTGTTGGTTTAATCTGGTTGAAATTTGGAGCAGTTTTACAATTTTAAACTTCTAAGATGCCCTTAGATGTAAACCAGAGCTAACGCGAAGAGCATGAAGGGGCAAACCGTACTTTTTGCTGTCACGGTAGATAAAAACCACCGTCATGACGCCGTCAAGGCAACCCCAAGTCTTTTTGGCATTTCGCTATTATAACATCGACGAAGTGGTACTCCAACGTCTCTAACGACCCTCAAAATTAATAAAATACATGAAAGTTGAATATAAAATAAATCACTGATCATTGACATGTTGAACGCATATTGCGTTAAATACAAAAGGATACAAACGAACAAAGGAACCTAATTTAAAATCATAACACCAAGTTTGAACAAACCTGCATAAGCTAAATATTTTAGCTCTTAGCACTGAGCTAGAAGATTAAAGTAATTTTCAGCATCTATTGTTTTAATTTTAATCTTTTCCTTTCCAAAAAAGCACACATTGTAAGACATAAGTTGCTGTAAAAGTCGAAAGAAAATTTCCTTTCAATTTTTCATTTAAAAAAACTTTTTCGCAATAAATTTCCATTACATTGCATGTGTACATAAGAACTACAGCATAAAATGATTAAAACAAATGAGCTTTTAATATAAAAGTAGAAAGTGAGTGAGAAAGATTTTTTTTTTGTTTAACTTTTGTGCTTTGTCAGGAACGAATGATTTTCTTTTCTGCTTTTTATGCGATAATACAAAACTTAAGGAAGCTAAAATAGCTCATGATGCAAGGATAAAGTTTTTCCTTTTATAGAATTCCAGTGGGGAAAATGTTTTAATTGAAAATTATTTTGATAAGGGAATTCTTTTTGTCTTTTGTGGAAGTTTTAAGCGATACACTTTCTATGCTTGAGTTTATAGTTTTTCTTTATTATATTGGCTGCAGTCTCAAAGATAATTTTTCAAGTTATGCTGTGGCACTAAAATATATTACGTGCAATTTTATGGCACCGCAAAATTTTTATCTCTCATTCCTTGAGGTTGATGGCTTAGGATAATAATAATGAGAAAGGTTATCAGCAGCGCTCCGTTTTCAGCTAAAAGCATTACGACTCCAATTGATCCGGCAAACATTCTACCATGATGGTTAGGATAGCTAAGCAAGGTTTTGTGAACTGGATGACTGTTTTTTATTAACTTAAGCTGAATTTGGTATTATTGACACTTCAAAATTGAAATTTATAATATCAAAGGCAGGCGCGTAGCCATGGAGGGATCTGGGGGAAAAACAACCCCCTCTGAAAAAAATTTCTGATCTAAATCCCCCCCTCAAAAAATTTCTGGCTAGAGGACATCAGCTCTAGAAGTCCTGCCTCAATTTCTAATTCTAATGCATGCTTCTTAAATTTTTACTTAATCAATTGTAGTTTTGTTGTCCTTAATTAATTGTTGTGTCTGAGTAAAGTGGAATCTGGTGTATCGAACCCCAAGAGCTATGGATAGTATGCGAAAATTCGAAATTGAATGCTTAAATAGGAGCTAAAATGTCTGAAAAATTGTCAATTTAAAGAATTTACAAAATATCAATTTTCGAATAATTCGTAAATGACTTCGAATGAAATTGCGGGAAATTTCAAAAAAAAATTGTGATTAAGTTCGACTACTCTATCCATAGCTCTTGGATCGAACCATATGTAGGGGAATCTACCTATGTAAGAATAAGGTTTTTGTGAGCAATCTAAATATGTGTAACCCTCTTATGTGAGGTCGGGGGTTCGATTCTCACTAGAAGCCGATCTCTTTCAATCATTGCATAGAGTGTTTGTCGATATGACAAGGACTCGAACAATGCTCATGACATTACAACAATCAATCAAATATGTAAGCGTAATTAAGTGTAAATTAAGTTCAAATAGGTTTTTCGATAACTTTTCTTTAATTATGTGATTATTAATTTTTTTACGATAGTAGAATTTCTAAAATTCATAAATTTATTACTAAACGAAATTCAATCTTATTTTGTTAAATTTTGAACTTTTGAAGTTTTTTGTTGAAAATTAAAAGAAATTTACTAAGTTAGTCTTTATTAATTTCAGTAATGAATATTCCACAAATTTGCTGCAAATTATAATTTCAAAATTTTTAATATTAAAATCTGAAAATCAAGATCTGATTAATTGCTAAATCCCTGACCAAAACAAAAATTCGAGAAAAATATTAAAGTGATCAATTTAATCGATATAAGTTATAAGGACCATGCTTGTGCTCGCTTTAGCTTTTCTTTATGCTCCAATTTTTCATTTATGTCTAAGCTTATTGAAAGTTAGAAGCAGAACCAAAAAAAAAACAAAATTAAAGTAAAAGGTAACAACAGAAAAATTGCTGTAAATTAATTTTAAGACTGTGATAGAGATTTCTTCTATTCGAGAGTGGACGGACCGGTGTGCAGGTGAAAAGAAAATTTACGAGACAAAGAATTATGTACCTTGCAGTTTCTTACTGAAATGCATTTAGTTAACACACACATCATCTGATTTGGCAATTGTTTCATTCCTTCTCATGCTTTTCATTTTTAAAATACCTAAAAATTGTCATTATGTTTTGTTTCAACATTTAACTCTATTGAGTTCAACCGATAAATCACTCGACAAAACTGATTAAGTTTTCGCCACATTAATTTTAATGATGGGAAATTTATCACTGATAAAAAATGGATGTTTGGAAGAAGCGGTAAAATGAAACTTTTGGCAACTATTAACTTACATTTTTAAAACGAATGACATAGCAATGAGATAAAACAAGTATTCAGGTTAATTAAAGGAACCAATCAAGCAAATAAAAATAGAAAAACAAATTTTACAATTTATGCATTTAAAAAATTAATAATAAATTAAATTAATAATCGCAGATAGATATGAGACATTAAAAAATTTTCACTGCCACAAGCGTTTGAAAATCATAAAACATAAATTTTTAAAATTATCAGCATAGATATTCCAAAAACAAGTAAAAATTAATTAATAAATTCCATCTACTTTACTCGCTTTTCATGAAACATGAAATGATAACAATTTTCTCATTTTGCATAGAGTTTTAATACAAAAAAAAATAGAAAACGAATGAAATAAAAAATAAACTTGATGTTGAAAATTTAATTGATGGTATATCAGGAATATATCATGATAGAAAATATGAAGTGAATAAAAAAATAAAAAAAATCTGCATAAATGTGATGAATTTTTAATTACTTTTTCTTCTCTTTTATCCATAAATTACAGTTATAACTGCTTGCTGTTGGATTTTTTTTTACATTTTATTATTATGCAAGGCAAGTACGCTGGATGAACTTTTAAAATATACATAGGAAATCAGCTAATTAAGTCATTTAAAATTGCAATCATGTTATTATTCTCAGTGGTATAAAAACTTTTTATGATGATTACATCAATAAAAAGTTATCTCATGTGGCAGTAGCTCAAATAAAAAATAAATTGTAAGTTAAGTTTAAATTGGAAATTAATTTCTGAATTGGAACCCTGTAAGTCAAGGAGGAATTTAAGGGGGGTCCAAACTCCTTCGAGATTGAAATTTGTTTATTTTATCTCTCCTAAAATTTAAAATTCTAAAAAGTATGATTTTAAAAAGTCCAGACCCCTTTGTAGTTCATTTATGACGTCACGAGATATTTAAACCCCTTCCCCCCCTCTGTCACATAAATTTCATACAAGAAATTTTCTTTTATATAAAAGTGTCAAACAGCATCAGATCCCCTTCCCCACTAAAAATTAGACATCATTTATGAACCACCCCTAGATCAAATTTCTGGCTACGCTCCTGCATTAATATTTTATAAATTATAAGTTTGAATTTTAAGGGGATAAGGGATCTAAAAACTCTGCTTTTTGCATAACGTAATAAGTGAATGATCCCCAGAAATACGGAAAGTATTTGACAGATAAGAGTAGTCAACAAGTCATCGACTTGTAACCAATTCAGCTAGGGGTCGTTTGTAAATTACGTTACACAAAAAACGAATTTTTCACCCCCCTCCCCCTTGTCAAAAATTTTCCATACAAAAGATTTTTTGTATTTGGACTGTCACAAATTCTTCAAACAACCTCCCCCCCCTTCAAACCATTTCAAACCGAATTTTACTTTTCAGCTATTATATCTATTAAAATTTAGAACTTAATCACACATGAAACATAACATATTGCACTGTAAAAAACGGAAAAATCTCCTGATTAATTCTGTAATTAATAACTAAAAATTTTCTAAGAGTAATTGCCTTGCTAACAATGAAATACGTTTACAAATTCTCCCTTATCCATCTTAAGTGATTTGAAGTTCTGATGAAAACAGATGGATATGTACCACAAGGACGAATCGTCCATGAAGCTACACCGATGACTGTGTTTCGAAAAACTAATGGTCCTCCACTGTAAAAAATTTTAGAATTAATATTCAAGTTTCAAATTCGAAATTTTTGGAAGCCTCCAGAAGGTCGTTCACAAATTACGTCCAATTTTTATAGAAGGAAGAGTGGTTTGGTTCTGTGTGGCACTTCATTTTGACAGTTAGGAGATGCAAAAATCCCATTTTTTGATGGATGTCATTTGTGATCATTTATTACCAAATCTCAGACCCCCTCCCCCCTTAATAAGCGAACGTAATAAGTGAACGACCCCTTGAGTGATGGACGTAATAAGTGAGTGATTCTTAAAAAATTGTTTGGAATTCCAGAAATTTCTCAAGTATATACGTCTCAATTTTACGTATCATGATTTATACTTACGAATCGCCTGCACAAATTCCAGAATTCCTTTGCTGATTATTTTGAATTCCAACAGTACAAATTTTTTCGCTCGTTATCCATCCTCGGGCCATCGTATTTTGATGAAGTGAGGCACAGAGATTATTTGAAATTGTTGACATTTCGAGAGATTGTAAGCCTTGGGCCAATTCACTATCTTCATGCGTTCCAGTTAAGCCCCATCCTTATGTTTTGTGTGTAATTAATCATTTTATGACACATTCCATTAAAAAAATGTGGAAGTAAGCTTACCTGTTATTGTAACCCTTTCATTCGCACTCACAGGAATGCTACTGCCAAGTGAAATTGGTCGGACGCGTGTTGTGAATGTGATTGGAAAAAGGGTACGAATGACTGCAATATCCGCAACAATGGCATTATGTATTCCTCTATAATCAGGATGCATGAACGTGTGCGAAACTCGTAGCTGCGATCCATCTTGTCCATTCAAACGACTTCCGCCTACACTCACCGTAATGTCTTGTGGATGTGATAATATACAATGTGCTGCCTACATTATTTTGAACTGATTAATTACTCAATTAATTGGATTCAGTCATGTATCTTACGGTTAAAATACTCCGAAAATTAATGATGGCTCCACCGCACGTAAAGACAGAATTTGTTAAAATTCCAGCCATATACGGAAAGCCATTAATTGGTGCGTCCAATCCATTTATTAACTGTCTATTCGCCTGTGAAAAAGCCGTGCCAAAGACACAAAAAATCAAAATTAGCTGCTTCATCTTTGGTGGTCTAAAAGAGACTAGACAAGGTGTCCAAACATTTATCACAATTCCTTTACACATCAAAAATTTCTTATCATAATTAACTTGATTTTTATTTCTGCATTATCGAAATTCTTGTGAAATTTTTTTCACAGTGTGGAACTGATAAGGAACGAATATTGAGTCTGGCATATCCGGAATGACGCTGTTGTTTTATGAATGAAAGTTATGTGTGAGTTTGTTTTTTGGTTTATCAAATGCGTCTATCAATGTTACGCATCGGGTACTGTAATAAAGCTTGCTGATTTTTTATTAAAATAAGTATTTTTTGATTTAATTAAAAAAATTTTAATTTAAAATAATAACTGTCGTTTAAAATTCAAATTTCTGTTCTTAAACAAATTGAAATTTTAAATTTAAATTTTCCAGTAAAATGTGACGCAGGATGTGACGATTTCTTTTGGAAAGTCCCAATTCTTGAGAAACTATTAAATGACTAGTAAAATGTCAATAAACGTTTGCCAAAAGCAACAATAAAACACAGTTGTGAACAAAATAAAAATGTACACAGAAGAAAACATTTTGCAAAATGTTAGGAACAAGCTTGTTTCCTCTAAAATTGTAGCACGAAATTGAAAGCTTTCTGATAAGATATAGAGCGTGTGTTCTACTTGACAAGGAAACAAGTGATTGTGTTGTCAAGTTGCATGTGTTATTGATGCTACTGAAATAAAAACATTTTTTGGTGCATTTTAAACTTAACAATTATTTATTTAGAAGGAACGAGAAAAAAGAATTAAACATAGCATAGAATGAAGAGATGAGTAATACTTATGGACTAAAAAATGTGCATTAATGCATTTACAATATAAATTTTATCTTATCGCTTCCATCGAATTTTTGATTGTGAAATTTTCGTTTTGGCTTCCAAGGTTTTTGTACGAAAACTTCACGATGAAGATTCTAGGAGGATATACTTAAAATTAATCCATGAGATGCATATCTTTAATGTTAATCTACAGACATGAATGTAATTACTTTCGACAATAAATAACTTTAATCTTAGTGGTTATTTCACAGCAGAATTAAGGAAGATTGAATTAAATGAGCTCATTGAAAATTTATGGCCATAAATTCTCATGAAATATTAAAAGTCATTTCTCTTAAAAGACGACACAAAGGGGATTACTTAAATATAATGATGCGAGACATTCCCTGTAGCAACTAAAGCCATTCCGAGGTTTTTCATTAGCATATCATAAACTCTATCACGACCATCCTTTGACCATAGAACAAGCATTTTGTTAAATCCGCTGACATATCGCGGAACTTCTAAGAAAAAGTATGGAAGGAAATCTTCAGAGTTGTCGTGTTTAAAGCATCGATTGATGTCTATTGATGGAATTCCAAATGGATTATTAGTGATGTACGTATTATATCCTTTCAATGTATCCTTTCGGTTTCCAAGCAAATAATTTGGTAGTGCAGCAAGTGTGCACAAGATTGGCTTGATATTTTTCTCAGCACAAACTTTCATTAATTGCGTCAAGTCTTGCATCATTTCAATCAATTCCCGACCAGCGGCAATATCAATAGACCCAACATAAATAATGGCTGTTTTATGGCGATCATCATCAATTTCTTTTACTTTATACATTGCATCCTTTATCGTCATTCCTGACATGCAAAATCCTGACTGAAATCTTCCTCGTAATTTTGAAGCGCCAAAGCCTAACTTGTAAATCGCAACTCCCAGTAAGAAATCGTCACCGATCAATAAACTGCCATACAAATTTGGTGCGCTCTGAAGAAAATTCATTACTTACTAGATCTTTTTCTATAATTACTTAAAACTTTCTTACCAGAATTTTTTGTGGACGATGTTCACTCCTGCTTCTTGATTTAGTCTGTTTATTTGGTTGATCCTTGAATCTAACAGATCTTGCCTGACGAGGCTGTGTTGAATTTGGCGTTGAAAGTTCCTCATTTTCAGGTGCAGAACGAGAACGTTTTACTGTTTGTGATACCAAAGGCGACGATGTTTTCCGCTTACTATCTTTTGTGGATGTAACTTCATCAAATGGTTTCCGTATGAAATAAAAAAGTTGGTTGTTTCTTGTTGCTGTTCCGACTGAGTCGATTTCTGACAACCATTCATGTACTGCGCCATCATTTACATCAGAAAATGGAATATCTGTTGCATGCCTTTCCCTATATTCCTCTGTAAATTAAGTAAATTTAATAAATAAATCGATTTACAACCTTTTAGGTTTAGTGCTTACTTTTTAATTCTTTAAGAGTTACTGGATTAGCATGCGATTCCAAAATATCTAGCACAAGATTTCGTCGCGTTTGATAATAATGGCAATTATTGAATTGCTCCATAATAATTAATAAATTTACTGTACAATAAAAGCACGTAAAGTTTAAAAAAACTATTAAAACAGCTACAAGATGATCACTGCAATGATTAATAAAAAATTCACAAAACACGTTGAAAATAATGACATGTGCTGAAAGATCCAGAGGAGAAATTCTGTCCATCAAATATGACAT
Organism: Chironomus tentans; assembly: GCA_963573255.1. Lineage (NCBI taxonomy): Eukaryota > Metazoa > Arthropoda > Insecta > Diptera > Chironomidae > Chironomus > Chironomus tentans. The sequence goes on along the minus strand of OY754303.1, from coordinate 28,603,108 downwards.
TTTTAAGCAGCTCTGTGATTACGGAATTATTCACATACAACTGGGATGATAAATCAATAATTTAGAAACTACTAGACTAGCTAGTATCAATCAATCTCACTGTAACTAACGAAAATTAAAATATTTTTATTGAAATTCCTGGAAAAAATTGGGACATTACTGATGTTGGATTAAATTTGAATTTTAAATGTCTGTTAAAAATTTAAAAACTAGTTTTTTTACAAAAAGTCCAAATTTATTTATTTACAAAACAAAAATACAAATTGTACTAACAAAAAAATGAAATTCTCAAAACAATTTTCCTCGCTTTACTATAAAAATGTCTCTTCCTTTATCCCTTTTTGTTCATTTTCATAATTTTTAGTGGAAATTTTTTTACATTATTTGCTACATCATTGGTAATTGAATAGTTCCTCTAGTTATGTGTTAAATACGAAAGAATATTGAATTTCTCGAGAATTTGCCATCAATAATCATACGAACCAAAGAAATAATGAATAAAAAGAAATACAGAACAGATTAAAATCTTATGGATGAATTGTGAAATCTTTAACAGCATGAACTCTTCGCGGGCTCTGCCATTGCTAAGTTGTTGAAATCTAATGAACTTGATCGTGGAAAACCTGAAAATATATGTTTTTCTCTAATAATTGTAATTAAACTATAAACAAACTTTTACCTGTTTTTATTCCATCCCAACCATTCTCAACCTTATATTCACCGCTTTTAATGCGATTGTAAATCTCCTGAGTGACTAAAGCGAAGCTTTCTCTTACATTAATCCCAGTTCTGGCTGATGTCTCAACGAAAATCAATCCATGCTGTTCAGAAAATCTTTTGGCTTCTTCAACGCTTACTTCACGATTCTCACCGTTTGTTACTAAATCTAATTTAGTCCCTACTAATGCAAAAACTGGTCTATACGGTTCTATATGACGTTTTGCTTCTAACAGCCACAATGGAATATGTTCAAAACTAGCATGATTGCAGATATCGTAAACCAATAATACACCGACTAAAATTAAATTGTCATTAATTAATATTGAGGCATCAAAACAAATATTGAAGGCTGTACCTGAATTTCTATAATATGATTTGGTAATAGATCTGAAACGCTCCTGTCCCGCTGTATCCCACAGTTGTAATTTAATTCTGGTTCCGTCCTTGACTTCCATCATGTGAGCAAAAAAGTCGACTCCAATTGTTGGATCGCTGATCTGTGGATACTTTAATTAATTAGAAAAGCACTTTAAATCCAGGGCTTTCGAGAATAAATAATACGCCCATAGAAATGCGTAGTATAGTAAAAATATTAGAATCATCACAAAGGAAAAGCTAAATAATTAACTAGCAATGACAAAATTCACGCTTATCGTAAGTGATTTAAATAGAGTATGAGATTATTGACAAAAATCACTTTTATACACAAATTACTCATCATGAGACTATTGCATAAAACAGTGCAGAGATAAGTCAATCAAATTGTACATACATTAGCATGCAATGGAAAGTTTTATGCTGTTGTTTTCTCATAATTATGCTGGTATTAAAATAAAACTTACTTCTGCGAATCTTCCATCAGTGAAATATTTTAATAAACTACTTTTCATCTTTTACTACAGGGCAATTCCATGAGTAAACGGAACTGAAAAATTTTAGTACAATTTTTTTTTTAGCTTTTTCTGCTTAAATATGCATGTTTAAACACTTTTTTCAACGTAATAGGTCTTATTATTCATCGTTCAATGTGTTATCAACACTTAATCATCATTAAACTAGCTAAATTTTGTAAAAAAAAAATTTTTTTTTGAAAAAAATCAGTTGATTTCCACCGATTAACATATTTTTTTGCGATTTTCTCTTTAATTAAACAATTTAGGTGTATGAAATATTTTGAAAACACTAGGAATCAAGAAAATGTATGGAAATAATTAGCTTTTCCTGAATCAAAGTGTGTTATTTATGCGATTTTTCTCAAAATCAAAAATATTTTTTCCACCGATTAACATTTAGAAACTTAAATAACTTAACAACTAAGCATTTTTCCGATCGAGTATGGTTCAAAATGGATAGAATTTGTGCTTTTATATCAGGTTTGAATAAGAAATCAAAGTTTTGTTGGTTAAATAAGGAGAAAATTAAGAAAAATTAAATCGAGAAAAAAATTTCACTCGTGGAATTGCCCTACAGTCCTCTTTTAGATCAGTATTTACGTGTTAGATCAGTATTTACGTGTTAGATCAGTATTTATGGACATTTTGTCTAAGGGATCATTACAGTCCTCTTTTAGATCAGTATTTATGTTTTAGATCAGTATCTACGAACTTTTTGTCTAAGGGATCATTACAGTCCTCTTTTAGATCAGTATTTATGTTTTAGATCAGTATTTACGGACTTTTTGTCTAAGGGATCACCACAGTCCTGTTTTAGATCAGTATTTACGTGTTAGATCAGTATTTACGGACTTTTTGTCAAAGGGATCATTACAGTCCTCTTTTAGATCAGTATTTACAGACTTTTTGTCTAAGAGATTATAACAGTCCTGATCTAAAGCAGCTTTTTAACATTATTAACATTCAAAGACTTAAAAAATAAAAATTTTGCAAAAAAATTTTTTGGCTAAAATTCACTCAAAATCACTCAAATTTACTATTTTAACTATAAATTTTCTATTTTCTGTTCATTTATAACATTTTTAGTTGAAAAAAATAATATTAAAAATTTCATATATTGGCCCCCCCTAAAGTAGACTTCAGCCAAAAACTTTTGTTATGGTTGCTTAAAAACTTTAATTTTCTAATTATTTCAAACTTTATCGATTACTCAATTGCACTATTACACTTTACGGTCGTTCACAGACATTTTAATTATGTTAATTAACGCAATGAATCACTAGAACACTTTGAAATTTAATTTTTTTTTTAAATCTAAAAAATTTGTATTTAATTTTGCAATTTTTTTCTTAGTTTGGTGCCTTCACATTTGTTTTGCAGGGATTTTGACTGTTTTGTCTGTCCGTCTATATTAGAAAAATGCTTAACTACTAAGGGGTCGTTCACTTATTACGTTACGCAAAAAAACGAAATTTTAGACCCCCCCTCCCCCCTTGTTACAAATTTTCCAAGAAAATTTTTTTTCTTTGTTTGACCTGTTACAAAATCTCAGACCCCCCCCTCCCCCCTAAAAAGCGAACGTAATAAGTGAACGACCCCTAATTAATTATTTTAGAATTCTTTTAAAGAAAATACAGTGAATCGTTACTAGATCTATTAAAACATCCAGAAAAGCAGTTTATAAGGTATTTGGAATATGCTAACTTGCGCTAAACATAAACAAAGCATGCATTTGCTCCAAGGACGGTTTTTTTGCTAAAAGGAGCTTAAAAATTTAAAATAATAAATTTTTAGATAATTACGTTTATTTACAGTTTAGTGCACTCAATTTTATCGTTCGTTTTATATTTTAACTAGGAAAGGTTCTAAATACTTAAGTGAAGTGTAAGGAAAAAGTGTTAATTAAGCTAAAATTGTGCAAAATTCATGGAAGTAATTTTTTTTGGGGTGATTCATTACTTTATATAAAGATTCCATGATATTTTCAAGTTCATTTGGATTATTTTAGCATGATCCAATATATCACATAAGAACCAGTTCTGTTTATCACATCACTTAATTATATTACTTTCACATCAGAAATTGCAGATTATTGGAGGAAAAAAATCAATAATTAATAATGGCTGCTGGAACAACTTTTGAAAAAGCAATTGACATCTTAACAAAGGCCACGGAAGAAGATCGAAATAAGAATTACGAAGAAGCATTGAGATTGTATGAGCATGGTATTGAATATTTTCTACATGCCATCAAGTGTATGTACATACTAAAAGAATACGGAACTAACTTGGACCAGTAATTACGTTGTTTTCTTTTTAGACGAAGCACAAGGCGATGAAGCTAAGGAATTTTTAAGAGCGAAGTGCTTACAATACCTCGATCGTGCAGAAAAGTTGAAACAATACCTGGAAAAAGGAAATAAAAAGAAGCCTGTTAAGTATGATTTAATTCCTTTGTCCATAAATAACTATCTTGACATTATTTTACCATTTGATTTGCAGAGATAAGAATGTTTGATAGTGAAATTTTCGTTTTGGCTTCCAAGGTTTTCTTGTACGAAAACTTCACGATGAAAAATCTAGGAGGATATACTTAAAATTAATCCATGAGATGCATTTCTTTAATGTTAATCTACAGACATGAATATAATTACTTTCGACAATAAATAACTTTAATCTTAGTGGTTATTTCGCAGCAGAATTAAGGAAGATTGAATTAAATGAGCTCATTGAAAATTTATGGCCATAAATTCTCATGAAATATTAAAAGTCATTTCTCTTAAAAGACGACACAAAGGGGATTACTTAAATATAATGATGCGAGACATTCCCTGTAGCAACTAAAGCCATTCCGAGGTTTTTCATTAGCATTTCATAAACTCTATCACGACCATCCTTTGACCATAGAACAAGCATTTTGTTAAATCCGCTGACATATCGCGGAACTTCTAAGAAAAAGTATGGAAGGAAATCTTCAGAGTTGTCGTGTTTAAAGCATCGATTGATGTCTATTGATGGAATTCCAAATGGATTATTAGTGATGTACGTATTATATCCTTTCAATGTATCCTTTCGGTTTCCAAGCAAATAATTTGGTAGTGCAGCAAGTGTGCACAAGATTGGCTTGATATTTTTCTCAGCACAAACTTTCATTAATTGCGTCAAGTCTTGCATCATTTCAATCAATTCCCGACCAGCGGCAATATCAATAGACCCAACATAAATAATGGCTGTTTTATGGCGATCATCATCAATTTCTTTTACTTTATACATTGCATCCTTTATCGTCATTCCTGACATGCAAAATCCTGACTGAAATCTTCCTCGTAATTTTGAAGCGCCAAAGCCTAACTTGTAAATCGCAACTCCCAGTAAGAAATCGTCACCGATCAATAAACTGCCATACAAATTTGGTGCGCTCTGAAGAAAATTCATTACTTACTGGATCTTTTTCTATAATTACTTAAAACTCTTCTTACCAAAATTTTTTGTGGACGATGTTCACTCCTGCTTCTTGATTTAGTTTGTTTATTTGGTTGATCCTTGAATCGAACAGATCTTGCCTGACGAGACTGTGTTGAATTTGGCGTTGAAGGTTCTTCATTTTCAGGCGCAGATCGAGAACGTTTTACTGTTTGTGATACCAAAGGCGACGATGTTTTCCGCTTACTATCTTTCGAGGATGTAACTTCATCCAATGGTTTGCGTATGAAATAAAAAAGTTGGTTGTTCCTTGTTGTGGTTCCGACTGAATCGATTTCAGACAACCATTCATGTACTGCGCCATCATTTACATCAGAAAATGGAATATCTGTTGCATGCCTTTCTCTTTCTCTTTTTTCTTCTGTAAATTAAGTAAATTTAATAAATAAATCGATTTACAATCTTTTAGGTTTAGTACTTACTTTTTAATTCTTTAAGAGTTACTGGATTAGCATGCGATTCCAAAATATCTAGCACAAGATTTCGTCGCGTTTGATAATAATGGCAATTATTGAATTGCTCCATAATAATTAATAAATTTACTGTACAATAAAAGCACGTAAAGATTAAAAAAACAATTAAAACAGCTACAACACGATCACTGCAGTGATTAATAAAGAATTCACAAAACGCGTTGAAAATAATGACATGTGCTGAAAGATCCAGAAAAGAAATTTTATGCATCAAATATGACATTTTTAAGCAGCTCTGTGATAACAGAATTATTCACATACAACTGGGATGTTAAATCAATAATTTAGAAACTACTAGACTAGCTAGTTTCAATCAATCTCACTGTAACTAACGAAAATTAAAATATTTTTATTGAAATACCTGGAAAAAATTGGGGCATTACTGATGTTGGATTAAATTTGAATTTTAAATGTCTGTTAAAAATTTAAAAACTAGTTTTTTACAAAAAGTCCAAATTTATTTATTTACAAAACAAAAATACAAATTGTACTAACAAAAAAATGAAATTCTCAAAACAATTTTCCTCGCTTTACTATAAAAATGTCTCTTCCTTTATCCCTTTTTGTTCATTTTCATAATTTTTAGTGGAATTTTTTTTACATTATTTGCTACATCATTGGTAATTGAATAGTTCCTCTAGTTATGTGTTAAATACGAAAGAATATTGAATTTTGTGAGAATTTGCCATCAATGATCATAAGAACCAAAGTAATAATGAATAAAAAGAAATACAGAACAGATTAAAATCTTATGGATGAATTGTGAAATCTTTAACAGCATGAACTCTTCGCGGGCTCTGCCATTGCTAAGTTGTTGAAGTCTAATGAACTTGATCGTGGAAAACCTGAAAATATATATATTTTCTCTAATAACTGTAATTAAACTATAACTGGAAAACGTTTACCTGTTTTTATTCCATCCCAACCATTCTCAACCTTATATTCACCGCTTTTAATGCGATTGTAAATCTCCTGAGTGACTAAAGCGAAGCTTTCTCTAACATTAATCCCAGTTCTGGCTGATGTCTCAACGAAAATCAATCCATGCTGTTCAGAAAATCTTTTGGCTTCTTCAACGCTTACTTCACGATTCTCACCGTTTGTTACTAAATCTAATTTAGTTCCTACTAATGCAAAGACTGGTCTATACGGTTCTATATGACGTTTTGCTTCTAACAGCCACAATGGAATATGTTCAAAACTAGCATGATTGCAGATATCGTAAACCAATAATACACCGACTAAAATTAAATTGTCATTAATTAATATTGAGGCATCAAAACAAATATTGAAGGCTGTACCTGAATTTCTATAATATGATTTGGTAATAGATCTGAAACGCTCCTGTCCCGCTGTATCCCACAGTTGTAATTTAATTCTGGTTCCGTCCTTGACTTCCATCATGTGAGCAAAAAAGTCGACTCCAATTGTTGGATCGCTGATCTGTGGATACTTTAATTAATTAGAAAAGCACTTTAAATCCAGGGCTTTCGAGAATAAATAATACGCCCATAGAAATGCGTAGTATAGTAAAAATATTAGAATCATCACAAAGGAAAAGCTAAATAATTAACTAGCAATGACAAAATTCACGCTTATCGTAAGTGATTTAAATAGAGTATGAGATTATTGACAAAAATCACTTTTATACACAAATTACTCATAATGAGACTATTGCATAAAACAGGCAGAGATAAGTCAATCAAATTGTACAGACATTAGCATGCAATGGAAAGTTTTTATGCTGTTTGTTTTCTCATAATTATGCTGGTATTAAAATAAAACTTACTTCTGCGAATCTTCCATCAGTGAAATATTTTAATAAGCTACTTTTCCCAACCGTACTATCCCCAATTAAAATAAGCCTAAACTGGTAGTCAAATGCTACATCCATGACTTTTAATTTAAGTTCTTCCTTTACACAAAAAAAAAACTTTTGTTATGGTTGCTTAAAAACTTTAATTTTCTAATTATTTCAAACTTTATCGATTATTCAATTGCACTTTTACACTTTACAGTCGTTCACAGACATTTTAATTATGTTAATTAACGCAATGAATTAATGGAACACTTTGTAATTTAATTTTCTTTTTAAATCTAAAAGATTTGAATTTAATTTTGCAATTTTTTTTTCTTAGTTTGGTGCCTTCACATTTGTTTTGCAGGGATTTTGACTGTTTTGTCTGTCCATCTACATTAGAAAAATGCGCTTTCGCAATTTTAATCTAATTTTGTGACTTTTTAACTACTAATTAATTACTTTAGAATTTTTTAAAAGAAAATACAGTGAGTCGTTACCAGATCTATTAAAACATCCAGAAAAAGCAGTTTAAAAGGTATTTTGAAAATGTTAACTTGCGCTAAACATAAACAAAGCATGCATTTGCTCCAAGGACGGTCTTTTTGCTAAAAGGAGCTTAAAAATTTAAAATAATAGATTTTTAGATAATTACGTTTATTTACAGTTTAGTGCACTCAATTTTATCGTTCGTTTTATAGTTTAACTAGGAAAGGTTCTAAATACTTAAGTGAAATGTAAGGAAAAAGTATTAATTAAGCTAAAATTGTGCAAAATTCATGGAAGTAATTTTTTTTCGGGTGATTCATTACTTTATATAAAGATTCCATGATATTTTCAAGTTCATTTGGATTATTTTAGCATGATCCAATATATCACATAAGAACCAGTTCTGTTTATCACAACAATTAATTATATTACTTTCACATCAGAAATTGCAGATTATTGGAGGAAAAAAATCAATAATTAATCATGGCTGCTGGAACAACTTTGCAAAAAGCAATTGACATCGTAACAAAGGCCACGGAAGAAGATCGAAATAAGAATTACGAAGAAGCATTGAGATTGTATGAACATGGTGTTGAATATTTCCTACATGCCATCAAGTGTAAGTACATTGGACGAAAAAAATACAGAACTAACTTGGACATTGAAATTACGTTGTTTTCTTTTTAGACGAAGCACAAGGCGATAAAGCTAAGGAATCAATTAGAGCAAAGTGCTTACAATACCTCGATCGTGCAGAAAAGTTGAAACAATACCTGAAAAAAGGAAATAAAAAGAAGCCAGTTAAGGATGGTGATAGCTCGTCCAAGTATGATTTAATTCCTTTGTCCATAAATAACTGGCTTGACATGATTTTACCATTTGATTTGCAGAGATAATAAAGATAAGAAAAGTGATAGCGACTCAGATTCCGATGATCCAGAAAAGAAAAAACTCCAAGGCAAATTGGAAGGAGCTATTGTCGTTGAGAAACCTCATGTTAAATGGTCCGATGTAGCTGGTCTGGAAGGTGCAAAAGAAGCTCTCAAGGAAGCTGTCATTCTGCCCATTAAATTTCCTCATTTATTTACTGGCAAAAGAGTCCCATGGAAAGGAATTCTGTTATTCGGAGTAAGTAAAGTCATTTGAAATATTACGGTAATATGACCAATAACTTGTTATTGTAGCCTCCTGGAACTGGTAAATCATACCTCGCAAAAGCAGTTGCGACAGAAGCAAACAACTCAACTTTCTTCTCCGTCTCGAGTGCTGATTTGGTTTCAAAATGGCTAGGAGAATCAGAAAAATTGGTCCGAAATCTCTTCGAATTGGCTCGATCACATAAGCCTAGCATTATTTTCATTGATGAGGTCGACTCGCTATGTTCATCACGTTCTGAGAACGAAAGTGAAAGTGCCCGACGAATAAAAACAGAATTTTTGGTTCAGATGCAAGGCGTTGGAAACGATAGTGAAGGTATTCTTGTCTTGGGTGCTACAAATATTCCGTGGGTTCTTGATTCAGCTATTCGTAGACGTTTTGAAAAACGAATCTATATACCGTTGCCTGAAGAGCAAGCCAGAATGGTCATGTTTAAGATTCACTTGGGTAATACAGCACACATCTTAACAGAGGAAAATTTGAAACAATTAGCGAAAAATACAGAAGGTTATTCCGGTGCTGATATATCTATTATCGTCCGTGATGCTCTCATGCAGCCTGTCAGGAAAGTGCAGACTGCGACGCACTTTAAGGTGAGAATTTAGCTCTAATTTTTCAAAATTTCAATGAAATTGTAACGGGTTTGAAGATTTTGAATTTTCAGTTCAAAAATTGAACAAATTTAACGTTTTCTAAGATTTTAAATTTCGTGTTCAAAATTTGAACATAAATTATAACGGAATTGTAGATTTTAAATTTCGAGTTCAAAATTTGAACAAATTGCTTTTAAACTCAAATTTAACGTTTTTGGCAGTTTTTGGAAGTAATTTTAATTTACAAAATTTACGTTTATAGCATATTCGAGGGCCTTCGCCACTCGACAAGAATCAAATTGTGGATGATCTTTTGACGCCCTGCTCACCTGGTGAACGCGGTGCGATTGAAATGACATGGATGGAAGTGGATGGTGAAAAACTTTATGAACCTCCAGTAACTATGGTAAAGAAATTGATAAAATATGCTAATTGTCAAAATGTTTATTTAATTAACATTAAATTTTACAGGGAGATATGTTGAACTCTCTAGCGAGAACAAAGCCAACAGTAAACGAAGATGATATGAAGAAGCTTCAGAAATTCACAGATGACTTCGGGCAGGAAGGATAAGAAGGATAAACACATCGAAGCTTTATTTATTGAAAAACATGAACCTTCTAATTTTATATTTTTATTACTAAAAAATTTCAATATTCTTAATATTCTTGTGAAATAAGAAATGATGAAGAAAAATTACACGTTGCCTATATTATCAAGGCTGGAACACTCAGGAATAATCCTCAATATATGATCCCGGATTGCTCGTGAGTGTCTCAATCTTGAGATATTATTATGATATTCATTCACATACGAAAGAAGAAAAAATTATATATATATATACATACATTGTCTAGCGATGAAATATGCTAATCTGTCAAATTTTTTAAAACCGGATTTTTCTCAGCCTCAGCAATTGATTTCATTATTAACTTAACAAAAAGAAAATGTTTCGTTCTTAACACCTGAAAAATCAACGTATGATAATCGGAAGGACAACAGAACTTATGTACATGATGATTTTTTGCCTATTTTATAACAAATTGATAAAGTTTTTTCCTGTTTTACATTTATCCATTGATGTTGCGTTTCAAATAAAAGAAAATATATTTTTAAAAACTTAATCAGTCATGAGATCAGGTTTAATTAACTTTCAGGTGTCTACTTCGCGCATCTACTTCTGAATTAATTAAAGCTTAACAGATTTTTCTTAAAAATGAATAAAATTGCTTTTTATTGCATAAAAAATTCGATGATTAGTCAGGTATATAAAATTACATAATAAAAATTTACAAATTGTGGTGTAATGTTAGTTTTAAAATATCAATAATGAGTATTGTTAAATTTATGGACTTTTCATTCACATTTTGCTTTATAATACACATTTTGATCCATAAATACGTCAATAATAATAATAATAAGACTAAAGAAAGCTTCATCCTTTAAGTATTACTTAAGTAATAATGACTTATCGTATCGTAATTTAAGGCACAACAAATGTCACATGGCAAGGTCACAATAATCGTATTTTTAAATGTCTTAAATTGCTTTCATATCCTCTCCGTACTCAAGATCTTCGTCTTCATTGGGCGGTGAATCGAGATGATTGTTGCTTCCATCACCAACTTTAGATTCTGGACATTCACTACAACGAGATTCTTCGATTCCATGATGCGGACACGTTGATCCCACACATTCACAGCAACCGTCAAGGAACCATCTATAAGCGTTGGCTCCCATTGAATTGCACGTCTCTTTACTGTAGAATAAATTTTAATACTGATCACATTATCTCATCAAAAATAGCTGCCTTCCTTACCATTTTCTCATTGACATACAACCTGACATATAAGCAACACTACAATTAACAGTAATTGTCTTTAAATCTCCAATATTTTGAAGATCATGATCAGCAGACTCTGTGAATTAATTAGACAATTTTAGTTTTAATGAAATTTGACATTATCAGCATAAATGACTTACGAAGGAAATTTTTTTGACTATGTGACATTGTTTGAACGTCGAAATCTACAGGGAATGTAAAGACTGTCCACTTCTCCTCGTCAGAATCTTCTATTAATGCTGAAAAAAGCCCAGGAATGTGATCTTCGAGAGTCTCTGAATGTGATTGTTTGGATAGTGGATTTGTGCGTGTCTCATTTGATTTCTCACAAAGGTCCACACAAGAACAACATTCTTTCCAAAGCCATGAAAGACAATTCACACAGTCATCACAGCATGAGCATGTTTTAATATCACATTTACATTGTTGAGTTAACATACATTTGGAGACTGCTGATGCACACAGCATTTGATTACATGAGGAAGTGAGCTGTATTTCAAGTAGCAGCGTGACTGATGCTAAGAGTAGCACAGAAAATATCCTTTCATTCATGCTGTTGACAATTTCCTGGAAGGATGAGAAATTGGAAATTCAAGATAACACGGTATTGTTATTTGTGGGTATTAAACTATGGTTTGGAATTGAAAAAAGCGACACTCACTGATGGAATGTTGTGCGAGATCGATATTCAGATCAAATTAATTTTTGGATATAGAACACTTATAAATCAACCAAAAAATCTGAAATTTGGCATACTTGTTGGATTTTACATCCAACACATATTTTCCAAATTCCAAAGTGAATGCCACATTTTTTCAATTTCAAATCACAGGACATTAGCTAGTGATTATTGTTAAACCAACATAAACAGAAACGGGTCATACAGGTATAAAAAATACTTTTGTACGCAGTGAAGGAATTTAGCACAAATTTTCTCTTAATTAAATAATAGAGCAAATATCAAGTTCTGATCAATAATTTCACTGATAGCTGATTATAGTGTATTTCAAATCATTTAATGATGAGATCATTCACAATCAATCAGTGCTGTCTTTTAAGGTCAACAAGGAAATAAGGGGTCGTTCGCAAATTACGTCACACTTTTAGGGGGGAGGGGGGGTCAAAGAATTTGTGACAGTCCATACAAAAGATTTTTTTTTTCTTTGAGAAATTTGTGACAAGGGGGGGAGGGGGGGTCGAAAAAGTCGTTTTTTAGCGTGACGTAATTTACGAACGACCCCTAACTCAAATAAACAAAATATTTCATTTCAAAAAAAACAATTTTCACGATTTTTGTCATTTAAAGCAAATTATTGTGCATAACTTAATTTTCACTGGATAAACACTTGTTAAGTTAATTAATCTCACCACTTTGTTGGACGATTTAAGTACTCTGCATACACAAATTAAATATTTTTTGATCTTGCTGAAATTTCTTTTAAATATTAAAAGTTAAAAAATTTGTCGAATAAATTTGAATTTTTTGCAACCGTTATTTTTCGTTACAGACATGACATAAATATAGCAAGATTCATAGCAGACAAGTGTTTCGGAAATAATTCTTATACTCACATCATTCAAATGGCTCGAATAGGAAAACATATAAAATGTTGTGGGTGGATGATTGCAATGGACAAATAATAAATTAAGTCTGAATTTTCGACACATGACTGCTTGTTAAATTTATGAATTCTTGCTATTTATAGAACTAACTGTCAAGTCTTATTGGATTTTTATGGCAGAAAAATCTTATTTGAAATTTGAAAATTATCGATTTGCAACGACTTTTGAAAATTTAAATCACAGTTGAAGTTCAAAATTTGAACTTTAAATTTTTAAATCCTGAAAATGCGTTAAAATTTAAATTCTGAAAATACGTTGAAGATGCCTGCAAAAAAATGAATTAAATTAACAGCGAGTAATCTATTTACTTTTAAGCATTATTTTCCCATTTTTATTTATATTTTATTTAGTCAAAACTCATTTTGAATTCTCTAATCCATAACATGCAGTTTTAACATTATTTTGCAGAGAGCATAAACTCATCGCTTATTTTTTTCATGACTTTTTTATCACTGCACATTACGATGTTGGAAAAATTCAAAAATTTTCTATTCAGGAAAGAAATTAAGTTGATGTCATCGTAATTAGTAATTACTGTAGATTTGCGTAATATTCATTTTTAAATGTAAAGGAAAATGTTAACAAAAATGCATTTTTTTTCAATTTACCATCCCATAAAATTTAATTTTTTACTGCTTTCATTTTTTTTATTTATTTTCATCAATTTTTCCCAGAATTTCCATTTTCATTTCCTTTTTTTGGATTCATAATAATTATTTTTTTTACTTTAACATGCTTTTGTATCATAATTTTTTTTAATGATGATGTACGGATTATATATTAACGTAGTGATGCTTTGAAGATCATTAGTGATGCTTTCTAACTTAATCATTTGGTCATGCACTAGGGAATTGCAAAATTGATAAATGAAGCTGACAAAAACCTGTATTTTCTTTTTTTGTAAAATTAATAGAAATTTAATTTTGAGTTTAACTGAATTTTGAAATTCAAATTTTTCGTGACCGTTATTTTTTGAAATTCAGAAGTTCGTTAAAAGTCAAAAATGATTTTTATGAGTAACGTTGGGAAATTGAATAAACAGGTTGTTGATATATGCAAGCCCTAGTTCATCAACATTTTTTTAAATGATAGAAAAGAACCAACCAAGCAATCTCCAAAAACACAACACTGGATTAACATGAAACGGAAATTTTCATCTAGGTATGAAAGTCAAGTCGTATATGACCACTGGAAATAGTAAGGAAACGATAAGATATACGTAATAAGCACAACGAAAAAGAGAGTTGAGAAAAATAATATAAAGGAACAAATAATAGAAAAATATGCGTTTCTTAATCTTTGATATTGAAAACGATAGATTTAAAAATATATTCATAACATTAATTGATTAAATTAATAATGGACACATGTCATCATATCATCTTTTTAATAAGTTTTTGACTTTTTCTCTTCTCACTTGTAGTTTTTTTTAATAATTGATTTTAACCCAGTAAATATGTAGAATTTGATGATAAAAAGAAATCATCGATGTTGACAAACAAAAGTTGAGGATTTTCATGTTCTTAATATTAAATTATTTCATAAATGTTGGTATCGTATTTATTCAACAAATGTCCCCCCGCGACTAAGAAAAAGAGCAGAAAAAAACCAGAAACAGAAATAATAATAAAAAATCGTTTGAAAAATTATTTAAATCACCCTAATTAGTTCCCATCATCATTTTTTTATGGATGTTCTTCATTACAAATGAACAAATTAAATTGTCACCTTCGACACATTGGCTGGAAAAATTAAATGATGAGCTGCTTTTTCAGAAAACAGAGACAATAATCGTTCTTAATGCATTCAGAGGACAAACTTTCCGAGTATCAAGCCAAATATAGCCATAGCAACAGCTGCAATCACCCAAATTATAGGCATTTGTTGTTGTCCCAGTTGTGGTGGTGAATAAGGATTTGAAATTATTTTGGCTGATGGCGATGTTGAGCTTATGTCCTTTTGATTTTCTAGCATGGCTTTCAAACGAATTAATTGCTCCTATTTCCAATGCAAAAAAATGAGAAAGAAAAGAATTATTATTTTAATGTGTGATAATTAGATTCCAGACATGCCCACCTTTAATTCCAAATTTTCTTGATGCATTTTGCTGTTCTCCTCACGTAAATCTCGAACCTCAGCAGTCGCTCTTACGAAATCAACGTCAATAGATTTGCTGACCTGATCATTTGCTGACGATCCAACAGCTGTTTGTATTTGCGATTCTGTAGTTCCCGTTTCACTCTTAAGCATTTGCGTTGTTAATTGACTAACGTTGCTCTTCTCATTGACCTTCTCATTTGGTGTCTCAAATGTGCAACGTAATTTTGCGTCCATTAATTGCTCTGGACTCACGTCCTTCCATAACTGCTCAACATTGATGTCTCCTTCAGGAACAACCATCGATTGTACCATAAACTTATGCTTATTTTTCTCATTCGGATCGAATACAAATGGTTGCAGGCAAACTGGAATTAGTGAATTATGTAGAAGCAAAAATCCATGTCTTAATATGCTTATCATTAAGATAACAATCGATACTAATTTTGGTCAGTAGCCGATAGATAAATTCCCAAGCGACACATAAATGTTGAAACTTGAATACTTACTTGCAATCTCCACAGAGCTTTTGGGTTCGACCACTCCACAATTGGGACGTACACAGTATTTTTTTGGGGCTGTTGTTTTAATCTTGAACGCAATCTTTTTGTCAGTTGGATTTCTCAGACTCATGTGTGATGTAACGGGTTGTGTGAATGGACCTAAAAATAATGGGTAATGGATATACGATAAATAATAGTAATTTATAAATAGTTCAATGAGTCAAGTGCGAATTTGTAGTATGACACACAGTCAGTGGGAGAGAACATATGTTGAGAAGTTTAATTTTACATGACATCGAGTGAAAAGTTAAAATACGCACACACGTAGACACTATTTTTCAGCATGAGAACGGAAAAATTACGGAAGGTCATGGCACTTTTCTATACATGCTGTTATTTTATATTGTGGCTATTTTTTTTAATTCTATAAATGTTTTGCAATTTTAATCAAATAAATTTCCTTACAGACATATTTATTACATTTAAAAATTTACTTCGCATATTATATGCTTTTGTTGGTTCCGGCGCAGGAGGTCATCGTCTTTTCAGCTGGCTGACTGGCTAATGAATATGATTGCATAATCATATCCAAATGTCTATTTACTTTGTGTTATTGTAATGAAATTATCCTCGTATGAATGTCAATCAACAAGTCTTGTCTTGTGTATACTAATGAACATTCTTATTCCTTTATTTCTCTCCAATTCCAATTCCACTTTCCTTTTCTCAGAAAAACGTGATTGAAATTACCGACAATGTATTATTTTTCTTGAATTTTTCCAAAAAGGAAACTATTGATTGCATTTTGTCTCTCCAGAAAAAAAGACATGTCTTTTTGATTAATCAATAGTTGTTCTGGAACTTGTTGAAAAAATACTTCCAGAAGCTTTCTACGGACAGCTATTGTAAGTCACGTCCAAAAAAAATCCGTTATTTTTTAAAAAAATGTTTTTAAAAATTTCAAAAAAAAATTGACCGTTATTTTTTCAAATTTTTTCCGACGGTTATTATTTCAAATTGAATATTTTTCTATTAAACTCGAGAGTTGCGCTGACTACACATTTGATCCAAAAAGAGCTTCCTTCCTCTATCATTTAAGGAACAATATCATATAATGATGATGATGTCATAAAAAGTAATACACAGAAAAGAAAATTGACTTCTTCTACTGATAAATGGTATCTTGATAAGGCCGGCATTACAAAGTAATAATAAGTGTGGAAAACCGCGGAGAAACAAAAGTAAAGCTTGATATCAGAAAATTTTGTTGTGTACACAATGAGATATCCTCTACGATATATTTTTTCGCTTATATACAATTTTTATCGATTTTTTATTCCTCGACTCTTTTTCTTCATTCAGAAAAAAAAATTCCATTCACATATTTTCCTGCCACTTCCGACGTAATTCGATGAAAAATTAAAAATTTATTATTTATCCCTGATTTGTCTTTCTTTCTCACTCCTAGTCTATCTAATTTCGTAATTTTTTTCATTATCTGTCAAACTTGACAGAATGCCGTGTGATGATAAGCAGTTTTGGGTATTCAATGGAAGTGACACGAAAAGAATTTTAAAAATTGATTTGAGAAATTTTTCTTCACTTTTCTTAAATAATTGCAAGCAAATGATGTTGGTTCAGCGCATATATGTGTTAGCCAGCTCACCCGAGAGATATACATTTTTTTCATGTGTTGTTTTTTGGGCCACCACTCACATAATAATAAGCAGCATTTTATCAGGAAAATAAAAATAGAGATGAAGTTTGCGGCCTCAAAATTAGTTTGCTTATTATTTTATTTTTTTCTTCTTTCAGGAGCAAATGAGTGAACCGTCACAGCTCTTTCTCTCGCTTAATTTTCTTTACGTCATAATATCAGAAATCCGCACAGATCGATTAGAAACGAGAATAATAAATAATAATATAATTTAGAGAGACCACGTATGATTAGTGAGATTTAGTTTGCATGATATCGATCGATAATTGTAACGACTCTTTTGTTATTTTTGTTGTTATTCTTGCCAGCCTGCCTTTTTACAACAATAAAATCACTTCACCGAGCATTTACTGTATCTTGGTTTTTTCATCATACTTTTTTTTTATACTGACTGACTACTGATGATTAATACAATTTTTTCGAGAACTTTAAAACGACCTTTTTCACCACTAATTATGGATGTTGCCATGTGAAATGCATTATTTAGATCATGTCTATGCAAATAATGCATAAGTTGCACATTTTTGACTGCTTTTTGTGGGGTTTTTTTGCACAAGAGACTCTCTTTTTTCACAAATGCTTTTTCGTCACAAAACTTACCCTTAAACTTCAATTCTTGAGCCGGATCTATTATTAAAACATTTTCTGGTTTCGACATTGCTGTTATTAGTACTTTATTACACACAAAAACAAAGAAATTAATCAAGTATCCTCAATATCTCAAAAAAATCTTATTTCTTTCCGTTTTTCGTTTTTTCTGCTCAGTCGTTGCCCCGTTTGACTACTCACTCAGTTATTCAAAACTAAAACAACCGTTGAATCAAGACTCAACATTTTTCCAATGATTTCTTAAATTTAATTGTTTTTACTATGACTACTATGATTCGAAGTAATTCTGTGTGCTTAAGAATTTTTTAGTTTAATTATTTAAGCTGATGTAAGTTTTAGAAAAAAATACTAACAAATCATAGCTTTTTTCCTTTAATTTCAAATTTTTCGTTACCGTTGGGATTTTTGTTTTGTTTACAACAACAAAAAAGTTTCAAATTCTTCAGATTTTAATATTAAATTAAATAACTCAGCTCAAAATGAGAACTTGCAGGATATGTCTGAAAACTGACATTCTTAACGACATGATTAACTGCTTTGAAGACACTGATGTAATACAGGATCTCTATTTCCTATCAAATGTAGCGGTAAGAACAAAAATTTTATATTATTAAATAAGCATCATAATAAATTCTTCTAGAATTGCCAAAGGCACTACCTACAATAGACACGACTTTTCCTATCAAAGCTTTGTAGATTTAAGTAGGTACGTGATTTCTCGCTTATTTCTACTTAATACGTTAGGTACCTACTCAAATCTAGGTTTGTCTATACAAAGGCGTGTCTATTGTAGGCAGTTCCTAGGCAAAGGCAAAAACTACCATGATACCTATCTAATAACTCTTATTAAATTTATTTAGATTGTAGAAATCGAAGGAGATCTAGCAAATATATGTAGACGATGTGTTAAGAATATTAAGCAAGCAGCAGAATTTAAAAGACTGTGCCTTAAATCAGATACAGAACGGAAGAAAACCAGTAATGAACGGTTTTTGTGGTTTTCTGCACTCCAGACTCTCAAAAAGACGGAATCAATTGACGTGATAGAAGCTGTAGCTGTAAATGGATTAAATGAGCAGAATAATGAGGACAACAAAGATCCAGAGCTCGAAGACCTACTGTTGGAAGGAAATGATATTTTAGCTGAAATAGAGAATTACGAAAAGAATCTGGACACATCTCAAGTGCTAAATTATCGTACACACACAATTACTGAATTAAATAATACAAATGTAAATGACTTTATTGAATTCCTAACTTACGAACAATTGACTGAAGTGTCGAATGACATTTTAGAACTCTTAAATATCAATTACTTTGAAAATGGAAAGAAACTTAATAATACTATAAAAGCCAGAGATCAAAATACTGTGATAAGTACTTGAAAATTAACAAATTTTTCTTAAAATAAAAACTTTCTTAATAATAGTGTACTGAACTCTCCAAAGCATGTCCATCTAAAACCATTTATTATCAAACCATTGACAAACCTTTTTCTCGCTATAATTCATTTTGAAGTCAACACATCGACCTTTCACTTTTGAAGTGCATGACATGACTGGATACTCTTCTTTAAAGCATTGATGACCCAAAATATTGAAATAAAATATTCCAATTTGTGTTGAAACTAGTGTATTAACACGTTTAAGACATTTATAGAATTTTTCATCACAATCACAATGAAGTCGAGTGAATTTTCCTGGATTTTTTAGTCCAAATCTTTCACCGTTTGGTTCTATTACATCCTCACATAAATCATGCTCTCGACAGCAATGATCTGTTAAATAAAAATACCCAATGTCGTTCACGTCCTTTGCATTATCACCACTTCCACACCATTTTGTTCCTGAAAAATTTAATGATTTAATAATAATGTCTCGTTGATAGTCCACAATTTACAGCACATACCCAAAAATATAAACTTCAAATCCTGTTTATTCCCAAGTGATGGAATCATGTGTGTGTTACTGTCCAGAGCTATATCAATTCCTTTATTTGTTTCATTTTTGCTATGACGATGCTTAACATTCTTGCTATGCTGCTGACTTCCGATTACATTCTTAATTGTTCCGAGAAATAAATCAAGCACGTTTGGGGATAAATGTCTATTTTGATTATCAAACATTCCAAAATGCTCATCATGATGACTGTGTTTCTGTGTGGGAAAATATTTTGGTGATTTATTAGGCAGAGCATATTTAAAATGGTATTTGATTGGTCTACTTTGACAGTGATTTTGAACACAAGTTATATTTATATCATTTTTAAAGACTAATTTCATGATTTTGCGCAATTTAAAAGGAATTCCCATAAATTTCTGCCTTAATTGATACAGCGTGGTCATTAATTATTTACTAAAATGCCGATAAAACTTCATAACATTAATCTGAAGGGATGGTAAACGAAAGCAACTTCCCATCCATAAAAGAAAAAAATCATACCTTTTTCGACTGCTTTAAGCTAGACTTTTGATCAAAAAGTTCAAAATCTATATTGTTGCTAAAGCTTTTTAAGTTATCCTTAATTTCTTCAGTTACGTCTCTTGATTCCTTATAATCAAAGAAATTATCCTTCTGTCTTTTATCCGTCCATGCTCGCTCATCGAAAAACTCAAAACCGACACTAAGGTCCAATAAAATCATAAAGACGCAAATATTTTGTATCACACAATGCATTACTTCCTTTATAAAATGCACAGAACTTTCTAACTCAATTGCACAATCACAAATGATGCTCGAGTAGCAGTAATGACAGGTTGCAAGTTATCAGATTAATTATTGAATCGAATATGACACATTAAGCAGCTGCTTCTTATTATTAGGTAGTGACGAGGTGAGATCAGGAATCGCACATCTAAACTTGTTTTTCCGCAATTCAATGTGACAAATCTAATCGATTTGAATTCTGTGAATGAATTTAGCAGCAATGAGTAGCACAAATGAATATCTTTCTGTCTAGCACAAATGAATAAAAATAATTTCATTTATATTTTATTTTGTTGACAGCAGTGTTGTGACTTGACTAATTTGATTAGTAAGGGATGGTCGCGTATTCTATAAAGATAATGGCGGGTAGCTAACTAGAGTAGGGGATTTGTGTGATGGAGTGGGGAATTGGGGGTTATTTGTTCTCTCTGTTACAAAATATTCAATAGGGTACAGAGGCGTACCCAGATATATTAGGGAGTCCAAATTTTTTTTCTTATTCTCATGGTTTTGTACTTCTTATTAATTCTACAGGCACGTGAATGATTAACTGTAAACTAGAGGATCGGGAAAAAAATTTAAGAAAAAATTATTTTTAACAAAAAAAATTTCCATGTAACCCCCCCCCCCCTTTGGGTACGCCCATTTTATGGTGGATTCGTTTGGAAATTACACCTCAATAAAAGGTGAAAGATTTTGGTTAGTCTCTTGCTCTCTCCTATTCTTCTGAATGTTGGACGTCAAGTACGTAATCAAGATGGTGTTAAGGTAATAGTCCCTTACGACGGAAAGTGAATGACCCCTATGACAATATATCTTACCCTAGGATTTAAAAAAAATCCACAACCCTCCTAAAAATTCCTCTTAATCCATTTTGATTCACCCATAAAACAACTCTGCTGTCAACAATATTATGTACATCACAATCCATCCACAGTAAGCACACACAAAGAATAAGATAGAAAAAATCAGAATCAAGTTCACTTTCAATTGATTTATTATAAAAATAATTATGTGAACATTTTTGCTAACATACGCGACTAACTGATGATGATGATTATTGCTATAAAACTTTGATTGCGATATTATAACCGATTACAGAAAAAATTTCCGCTAGTTCTAACGACAATAATAAAATATATGGTGTTATGACAAAGGTCAGTTTGTTATTAAAATCTGATAAATATTTTTTTTTTCTGATGTTTCGTCGATGAGGTATGAATTGCGACTGATCATTCAGTATGCAGTTAAATTTTCATACTCAACCTACCCCAAAATATGAAAATGTAATGGCAAATAATTTTGCATGATAAACGTGAAGAGAATTTTAGTAAACATTTTAAAACTGTTGATTCTGCTTCTGTTCTATATTTTGTAATTAAGCTATAAGTTCTATAAAAAGCTGGATACCATTTTTAGTGGATTTTTTGATAGACTTTCTTCGCCCACTTACACCTCTTTTCGTGAAAAAATACTAAAACATCAACATACGCAGAAATAAGCACAGCTTCGTCCAAAATATTTTTCATATACTTTGAATTCATTGATGCGGCTAATTATGAACGTGTTGATTGCAAGTTTCATGCATTTTTGGTAGTGTGAATTTTATGAAACGAACCAAAACATTCGAGTGAGAGGATCTGAATATGACACTCAATTATTTTTGGTGCTTATTCTGTAATTTGTGGATGAATTTATTTTAATGAATGTAAATGTTCACTGTAATGTCGTGTGAATCCTTGTATTATCGTAATGATTGAGAGAGATCGACTTCTGGTAGTAATCGAACCCAAGTACTCACAAAAAGAGTGATACAGATTCCTGATCTGTTGCCTAACCACTCGACCACACAGGCTTTACTCTCGTACTGGCAGATTCGCCTACATATCGTTCGACATCCCCAGATATGATTCCACTCTGCTCAGATATCACATCCACTCATAATCGCAAAATAGACCAGAAAAACAGAATGAATTCACAAAATTATTGCTATTTTTTAGAAACAAAGAAAGAAAGTATCAACAAAATTTAACTACAGTAGTTAAAATTGCATGCATCATACAACACGTGCGTGATTATTTTCGCAAAGCACTCGTCTTCAAAAAAGAATAAGAATGACAAGTGAAAATACGTAATTGCTTAAATGAGCTACTAGTATTTTAATTACCTTCTACAAATTGCAATATAAATATTTATTCACTAATTGTTGAAAAATCGTGCGTGTCATTATTTTATCAATACCATAGCATGCTGCATTTCTTGAAGTAAAAGTCAAAGAAACGAATTTTATAAATTTAAAAATTTTCTGCTCAAAAAGCTTCAGAAAGCTTAATACAGAAGCTTTTGAAAATTACCAGTTGATTCTCGCAATAAAATGTGGTATTTTCTCAGTAAATTAATCCAGACATGAGAAATATAAACTACTGACAAAATCGTTAACATAATTACGGCAATTTGGTATTATTCTAAAAATTTCCATAAACACAACAATTTTGGTGAAAATAAAAAAGTAAACAATTTTTTTTCACAAAATTCTTAAAGTGATATAAAGCTAGGCCATGCTTTACATGGAAATAAAAAATAATTTAAATTGTGAATAAAAATTATATGAGCAATAAATTTAAGTCTACAATTTTCACAGTTGTCGGTCACATAAATAACGAGCATCAATTAATATATTAAATTGTCATGTTTACTCTTTTTTATTGGATACGATTGTTTAAATATGCATATACACACAAACTGTGTACAGCAGATGAAATAAAATAAAGCACTAAAAAAATTTTAATACAAAATCAATAAATATTGTAAGCGTATTAAAGAGCATTAAGTGCTAAAAAGTTGATCAAAAAACATTTGATCCGTCGAACTCAATTTACATATCCACCTTTTGTATTTTACGACATGTGTATGAAGAAAATTGAAATAAATGTAATAAGATTCTGTAGTGGGATTTATGGAAATTTAGGGGTTCTGTATGTTGAGTTTTATTTTTGTTTCCACTAAACCGAATTCTAATGCTTTTATTTAATGTAAAGTTATCAATTTTTCTTAAAATCTGGCATAAGCCTGTCCAACAGGGACGCACTTAGAGGAGGAAGGGGCTATTATTAAGGAGCTGTCTCAAAACTCTAGCCAACCCTCCACCCTAAATGTTGGACGTCATAAACGAATGACCCCTACAATCATTACAGTCAATGTATATTAAAACAATTTGAACGGTAAAAATTAATTTTTTGACCACTTTTCCCAGTTTCAATTATGATGTCCAATTGAAATAGAGAGATCAAAGCTGTATGTCATGTTTCTGTATTTTTTTGGCATCTAGCTTGCATGTTCAATGCAAATATGTAACCAATAATGCAATAATAAAGTCACAAATGGTCACCAACCATGCCTGCTTCAAGAAACCGATAAAAAGTCACTCGATTTATGTGAAAGTTCAACAATGCCAACACATATGCAACACGATGTTCAAACTTATTTTTAGCAATCTCGGGTAGAATCGAGGATAATCCCAGATCCGTTTTCAATAAATCGATATACAAGTTATTCATTTCAAATCGATCGAATAACATGGTTCTTAAGTATGTAAATGTCAAATTTTCCTACCTTTCTCTAAACGACTTATTCTTCTCCCGTCCCATCATGCAACATACTTTGTATGAGAATAAAAAAATTGAAGCGAAAAATTCTTTCCATTTCAAATGTTTCTTCATGGATGAGCATGTATGTGTATATCTTCATATTTTCTCTCTTTATTATGTGCATGTACAATATTAAGTTTATCAGTAATGCATGTAGAAATATGAAAAGCTTTTTTCTTCTTCACTCTGCTTTTTAAAAGAAAATTATACAGCATACATTTTATCTTCTTCTTCTTTCATTTCCAGAGGATAAGACGGATGAGAAGTACTCTCATGTGAATGAATGCATGAATGTAAAAGTTAATATATGAGTACGGAACTTTGTTATGCTTTTATTTACTTCCTGCATTAATACCTTCTTTGTACCTTATCTTGAATTCTCAAACGTGTAATCCATCGCTTGATGTGCCTATTAATAGGTTGTAAGTATGCGCATTAAAAGGTTCAATATCCCAAATGAAATGTCGAAGGATTCCAATTAATTATTTAGTTGTTTGCATTCATAAAAAATTTAGACCAGGTAGATGAATTAATTGTGTGTAATAACAATAAAAATCAATCAATTCGCTATAATAGACGTTTCATAGAAAGGACAAACACATGTGGCTCATATCATAAGGAAGAAGAAAAATCATATATTATACTCAAATCAACGGACAGTCATTAATTCTTTTGGGGAAAATAAGTATTCAATTTCCATAAGTTCCCAACATAATAATTGAAAATCGATTGGTAAAAAATGCTAAATGGAAGGAAGAAATGAAATGAAAATGATATAAAATACTACAGCATTCATCTATAGTTTTATGTCATTTCTTTTGACATTGAAATGTCAAAAGCAGTCCTATCGGTAGTTGGACATTTCAGAGAGAGAAATATATGTTCTATTTTGCTTTGTCCACACAACAGTGCAGCGACAAAAAATAGCAGTACACTGAAAAAATTGACATTCAGCATGATCGTAAATTAACCCACGTTCATATACAGTTGGAATGGCTGGAAGGAGAAAAAAAAATAATTTAAAAGTTTTCGCTATGAAATAAAATTTTTCATGAGTAAATGAAGCGCACAGAATAATGTGAAAAGTACATGAAAACTGTTGAGCTGTTTAACAACTACAATGCAATGCTGCTGTTGCTAATTTTCATGAACTTTTAAAGTTTTTAAAGAATAGCTTGAATCACGTCGGAGGTAATGGCTTTCGGGGTCAAACTACCCACTTTGACAGAAATTTTCTTTTAAGTTTTGAAAAATACTAGACCGTCCGATGAAAAGCCACGCAGATGGTCATCCTACCGTTGTAATTTTATGCAACGCTCATGATCCTTTAACAATTCACTGACTCTTATCAAATTTAAGCCGATTATTTATTTGTTTTGGAACAAAGAGATGAATACTATGACATATTCTTTTTGGGTAATCTTGAAAATGGAATCAAAAAGACTAATACATAAAAGTATCTTAGCTTTAAAATCAGGTATCGGTATTAAAATTTGGAATCTTGGGTATTGTAAAGCTTCTGACAAGATGCTAAACTATAAGTAATATGACTCAAACGGATGCTGAGTCAAACCAATTAAGAGATTAACTTTGAATACCAAAATGATATAGCAATTAAACATGCTGTCAGCAGCACGATCCTTCTTAATATTGTTTTTCACTTGAGTGTACTCAAGCAATTAGATGTTATAAATTTTCAGCTAATTTGTAATGGGACTAAAATTTGAACTCAATGTCTGAAAATATTTCAACAAATTATGAATAGATGAATGAAATCCAGGGTTGAAAAATTACTTTTTTGACATTGATCTTTTATTAAATTTGAGCGTATGGAAGGTTTTCTGAAATGCGTCATTACTTGAGACATGTAATCCAAAAATATAACATTTTCGTATGTTGAAATACTCTTCCAAATCTAATGTAACCTTTTCGGTAGTTTAATAATAACTGTTTCGTGTCTCCAGTGTAAGGTTTCACGATTTAATCAAAATTTATGATTAGTTCGGTCAAAAGTTCATCTGTTTAAAATAAAAATAAGTTTCGACGCGTGTTCCTCGTACATCCTAAAATTTATTACGTTTCTTTGGATTTTAAGGACCACAGGCGTAAGCATAAATTTTTTGATGAGGATTTAAATTGGATATCTCAAAATCCCCTCTCTTCTGATTATGCCTCTTCTAGGTAAACAGCTTTAAAATCACTATATCGATAGATTGATTTTATTAGCCTCAGAGGATTCTTGGGTCGCTACTCAATTTACACTTCTAATACAAACTTTTAGTCATTGTTACAAAATTGTTTTTCATGTCCTTAAGACTTGCTCTCTTCGTGTTGATATGCTTTACACCTACATCTAAGTCTTCTTTCCACAAAACAATAAGAAAATTACTCCATAGATTCTCATGTCAGCCAACCAAAAAGTTTGATGTAGGACATCTGTGGGTTGAAAATTGTATAGCGTAGAAAAATGTGGGTGCAGCGCAGAGAATGGAATCGTAGGAATTTCATCATATCCATATCCTGCGGAAGGAGAAGCCCAACAATCTACAATGTTTTGTAGTCGGTTGTATGTATACAAAATACAGCAAGAAAGGAAAGTGAATGAAGGAAGAAAAAAAAAACTGGGTACGGTATAAATTGAATGAATATTCTATGATGTTGTTTTAGAAAATCACGCTATAAACAATGTTAAGAGCCATTTATAATGTGTGTATATATGCTTATATCTAAATTTAACCACAACTGACTTATGCTCATTAAATCAATTTACTCATTTATCTGTCTTTATCTATCTTGATGCATTGTATAGTGACGGAGCGGAAAGGACTAGGCTAATAAAAGACTGAAAGCAAATATTAACATGCAAAATATCTATTTACTATTTAGATGTGTTTGAATAGATTATATATAGGTGAAGGTTACATTCAGCTGCTAATTGGCAACTGTTGACAAAAATATAAGCAAAAGACTTAACAGACTATATCACACAGTGGAAATCATGTGCTTTCCAATGATAAGCTCTTTCCAGTTCCCCCGTTCTTCTCTTCATTCGGTTCATTTTTCCTTATACAGCACAAAATTTCAGTCTCGCTTTAGCTTTTGGTCGTTAAATGTGCTAACTCAGTGATAAATTTATATTATTTGTGTGACTATATACCAATGTTATTTTTAGTTTCATGATGATAATGATAATAACAGATTTCTGCAATTTTTCTTATTTTAATAGTTAAGCTCAAGTCTGGATTCGAAGGATATAAAAAAATTGTTTTTGTATTTTCTGTAAAACTTGAAACAAGAAATGGAAAAGAAGGAACATATTTTCTGAAGAAAAAACATGTATCTAGACGTTGAAATCTGTCGCCAATTACAACTTGAAAATGTTTTTAGTGAAAGCATAAAAAATACAAAATTGCTTTTATATCTGATAAAGTGTAACTGAATAGATAAAACGAAAAACTGAGAACATAAAATAAAATTGAGAGATATTAGATAATAATATAGTTGGTATTATAAAAAAGAAAGATGATAATGGATAGTGCTTGTGTGAATAGAAAGATGAGAAAGTTATAAAGTGGAACATCATCATGTTCAATGATAATAACAATAAATAAAGCTTCAGCTCAAGAATCAATGCTTTATTTTTCGTCCATTAATATTTGGTTCCTCGGTAAGGAAAAATGAATTATCTGACTAAAACTATTGTTCCGTTTTGTGTTTTGCCTCGCACAAAATGAAAATCATTCCTTTATCTTATGCTCAAGCACATACACAATAGCATGAGAGAGAATCGGGAGACAAAGTTGCATGAACAATACGATACAAAGCATAAATCATTAGGAATTATTCATTGTTAAGTTCATGAGTCGAAGCACGTTTGATTGCTTTTCATTATATCTTATTATCTTAATTTTTACTTCTGTAAACCCTTTAAATTACTTAATTATGAACGTTAAAGAACTTGAATTGGATGCACACGAAAGATTTTTCTGAAAAGTAAATGAATGTATTTGAACTATTGAAAGGATTCAACTTTCAATTTTCTAAGATTCCGAACAGCACACGTTTAAATGATGCCCACACATCCACACATACACTTGGCTGCCATTTACCGCAATATGGTCAACATTCCAACGTGTGCCGATCTAAATTAAATTTATTGTTACTTCTTCTAAACTTAATTTTAGAATGCAACATGAATAGCAAAAGGACTTGATAAGGAATTCATAGTGGAGCCACTTTGTGTCTCGGAAAAACAGTATATCAAACGTCCATAGTAGCTTAAATATACTACATTTCATCCATACTGACTTTTTAAAATATTCCAAATTGAGGATTGTTTGATTTAACTTTTTTCATTTTAAAATCAAGTTTTTTCATGTGAAGTACTGATATGGATAATGTATTTTTGTTTGTATGACTAAAACAAACTCTAGAATGACAATATTATTTAGGACAAGAAGTGAATTTTGAAAAGTTAAAATTGTTGAAAGAATCAATTTATGGTACGAAAAATCTCAACTTTATAAAATTTATGCTGTGTAAGTCGAATCTTCTTGGAATTTTATTAGTATTTCCAATAGCATTTCTATAAAATATGCTAGAGTCATCACTTCAAAGCCAATCGTTTCCGACCTTTAAAATTTCTATTCTATGGGGAGCTGTTCGATTTCCTCATTTTAAAAGTTTGAACAAAATGAGGGTTTTAAAAGGTTTCTTCGCTTCCTTTGAGAAGAAAATGTTCTAAACTCTTGGAAAGTAAAAGCTAATAAGCTTTTAATGCTTCAATAAACATAGCAAACAATTGAATGCGCACATAATTCTCAATTTCTGTATGTTGCATTAAGAGACTTGATGGTTGAAAAGGAAGAAGACTGAGAATATGATTAAAATTAAATTTAAAATAAACGGAGGAAATGAGAATGAATAAATCAACAAAAACACTCGAATAAAAAGTCTAAAAGTAATGTAGGAAGAAAAATATGAATTTGAAAAAGGCGTTCTTAAGAATTTTTGTAGGCTTATTATTTACATAAGATCTCTTTTTTGTTATTCTTGACTACTTCTTATCGTAGAAAATCGTATACTAAATACGTAAATTCCCATACTAATTATTTATGGCGCCTTTTAAATAATTTAAATTTTATAGTGGCTGACATTGAAGAATGAACAAGCGATTTTTTTAATTCAAGGCTTTTCAATGACACCCATAAAAGTAATGTACAAATTATATTATGCCGTGCTTTGTTCAATTACAATCACATATAATGAACCCTTAAAGGTAATAAAAAGGATTTTCGCTCATATCCTTTATGCTGAATTTGCCAGCTTCTTCATGTTGGAACTGGGATTTCGGTAAAGTCACCTGAATAGCAATAAATCATTGTAGAGAAACAGAAAAGGGTGTAATTTACAAGGTTTAGAATT
Source organism: Chironomus tentans (assembly GCA_963573255.1). Lineage (NCBI taxonomy): Eukaryota > Metazoa > Arthropoda > Insecta > Diptera > Chironomidae > Chironomus > Chironomus tentans. Next base: position 28,573,334 of record OY754303.1, on the reverse strand, counting down.
TGGTCAAATAACTCCCGATAGCTCAGTGGTAGGAGCTTGCGATCAGAAATCATAGGGCGTAGGTAAAGTTCTACTCAAAATTTATTATTCAGAATTATTCTTGAAAATTTTAACTAAAAGATGTGCTAAGGATGGCTAAGAATGTTATAGGCTATAGCAAGGAGTTAACATAAATGAACGACCCTGGCACGACCTGCAATATCCTGCAAAATTTAATTAAATTATAAATTGTATTGAAAGATTATCTCATGTGTGTCTCCAGCCTGTACTAAAATTTAAAGGGATTTTGAGTGCAAAATGTCAGCATTAAAACCCAAACTGATCTTTATCAGTATGTAAAATATTTAATATACCCGCAAGGATATTAAAAAATTTTTAATCATCTCATAACACATGAAGGTAAACGGCAAACAACAAAAGTCAAGGTTTAGTAGCAAAATCTGATGAACTTTTTCTAAGAAATGAATGTAAGCGAAAAGCATTTCACATAAAGCATTTCACATTACATGTATTTATCTCATTGCAAAGATCAGCAGTGAAGTGAAAGTTATGTGTATGTATGAAAATGTTAAGGGTGAGAAAATTTATTTTCTTTTCTGATTTTTCATTCCTATTAAAATTTATAATTCATCCATCCAAAAAGCGTAAAAAAATATTTCATTATTTTTTTTAATTTTTTTTTTCATGTCAAAGCTTCATAACTTATGTTGATTTTGCGTGCTCCAATAAAAATGATTACGTAAAGGGTGGAAGCTAAAAAGAAAATTTAATTACCGCTACTACCCACAAGTTCATTTAATATACATTCTATTTCTTACGAGTACACTGTCTTGTTGATATGCTGATGCCCACACACGATATTATTATTATAGAGAATTTCTATACAATTGTATTTTTATCACTTCATTGATATTCTTACTCCTACTCAACCACCTTACATTTAATTTTTATTAGCATTTCGTTGACTTAAAATAAAAAGGTTGATTTTTGTGTGGAAAGAAAAGATGGATATTTTCGGATGAATGAGTGCGAAAATTATGGGTTAATTACTACTATTCATGTATATCCATAGATGTGGAAGCTTATGCTCATTATATATTATTTTGCCTTATTTTTTCATAACGAGTGGCATTAAGTTAATTACACTTTTATGAAATACTATCGCCACAAAAGCTTGTATGGTAAGCTTAATGACACATAAGAAAAATTACTGCAATTAAAGGCAGCATAGCAAAAAACAAATGTTAACGGTAAATAAAAAAACCAAATGCAAGCCTTCATGTATAAACAACCAATATAACCAAATATCCTCTCTCGCTTGAACATTTAATCGACCAAGCAAATTTAATATTAAACGATATAGAGCTCTACAAATTGGATATTAATGTTTGCATGATGTGCCATTGGTAAATTGCACAATTTAATTCCCTTTGTATTCTTGAACAGTAATTTTTTATCGCTTCAATTTATACCGTCGTGCTTGCATGCAAAGGTCATTTTTGCGCGCTCTGTCTCTCCTTCCATTTCTTCCTTCTCGCTTCTATCCTAAATTTGTATTTAATGTTTCATAAGCAAAAAGGAATGAAGTTTTTTTTGCTCTTTCTCCTTTCAATTTAAAGTACCATCTCATTCACACAGTACTTCCTCGTAGAGTGAACTTTCTATGTTTGCATTCAGCTCAACCGTCCGTCTATGTATGGTGAAATTTTCTTATAAATTATTTAAAAATCTTTTTTTAATCTTCGTCTTCTTCTCTTATCTTGCTTAAAAAAGAAATGGAGATGAAAAAATAAAACTATAAAAATGTGAAAAATAAAACTGTGTATCAGCAAATATCATCTTCTAAGTAGAATGAAGAGAATTTTAAGATTTTTCATTTGTTTTGATGAAATTTATTCTTTTAAAACAAGACTTCTCCGATCGACATATAGGTGCCTTAGAAAAAAAATCTAAAAATTCGTATATAAATTGCAGCTGTATATCTTTTAACTAAGAAGACTAAATAAAATTCGGTCACCACTGTCTTCTAGTATGTACTCGACTCAACCAAAAACAGTTATAAAAAATAAAATGCAACATAGATCTATGCTTGAAAAATGGGGAGGAAAAATGTATGTTTCTGACCAACTTTGAGGCACACCATTAAGGCACAGTCACTTTTTAAAAAAAATTCTTAATGTTCTGACAAGCCACAAATAAGACCTTTCTAATGATACTAAACATCATATACAAAACTTTAAAAAATCATAAATATTATTAAAAATGTCAAAATTGCTGTTTTCCTATTTCTAAATGGAAAAGTCAATTCTTCTACCCCCTCCCCCTAAAGCGTGACGAATCCGTAATGACCCTTTTCAAGGACTTGTTATTAAGAATAAATTAGTTGCCACTAGTTGAATTAAAAATTTGAAAACTTTATACTTTACATACAATTGACGAGTGTGAATGTATCCGGACAGTTGTAAAATTTTAGAGAATCTCTGGCTACCCCCAAAACCCCATTCTTGAATACGCCTCTGCTACTACGCACGTACATTTACATAATATGAGCAAAAATTATATTTAAATATCATGTTAAGTTTGCTATTTCAACATATTTCATGCAGATTGAATTTCCAGATTTTGAAACATATGACGCGTTTACTCTAGCAGAAATTAATTCAAACATCGTATTTGATCATTCTAAGAAATATCTGTCAAACATCAGAAGCAAGCTAAAAATAATATTTATATTCTGAGAATACGTACACGCAAGAACGTACATACTGTTTGGTACAGAAATAAAGAACTAATTTAATTTTAATAAATCTGCAAGAAAAGAAGGTTGAATTAGAATTTTGGATATAAAAAATACCACAAAAGAAAATGTGATAATGTAAATTCATACTAAAAGTAGCTTCAGCTCTGCATTCCATTAGCACTATTTACTGTCAGAATTCTACTGCAGAGTTTTCAGATGGCTTTGATGCATGCAAAACCATAACCATTAAGCTAACAAAAGCAAGATGATGAATAAAGAAAGCGAGATGGATAAAATGCTTCACCTGAGTACCTGTTCATGCGCTTTATTCACAAAGAATAAATGCATTTAGAGATTCATTCGAGTGATTTATTTTCAATTCAAAAGCAATCGTTTTTTTTATTCGCATCTGGATTAAAAAGTCTATTTCCTTTATTTCGATTTTATCAACATACGAATGTATAATTGCATAACAGCATAAAATGCCAACAGTTTATGAGAAAAGCTCTCTCCCCTTACCCCAGCAACACTTGGCATGAAAACAAGTGAAAATAAAGGTAGAAAATTTTATTTCTTCTAGCAATTTCAGCATGAAACACAGGCTGCATGACCATACACAATCATTGCGGAAAAGTAAGGGAATGGAACTGTTCATGCGCTCCGCTTTTTGTACATTGCATGTTGCTTATGACTACTGCTATCTGTAAACATCAAATCTGCTTTTGATTCTTTTTTCGTAAATATTTGCTTACGGGACTTATTTCTATGGCTGGATTATAAAAACTCGAAAGAGGAAGAAAGATACGGTAAAAAGGTTTTTTTTTTTTCATTTTTAAGGAAATTACTTATCTGATGAGATTTGGAACATGAAACGCAAAAAATTCTCAATTTCAATTCGATTCGCACAACTTTTCTAATTTAACAAGTTATTCGATATGACTTGTTTTCCTTAAAAGCAAGCATGAAAAATAAATGAGAATTTTTTTCCTTACTGACTTAATTAAAATTATTTCCGTTTCGATTGATCGAACTTTTTTTTAGAGTGACTTAAAACTGCTGAAAAACCCTAAACAAATGATTGTAAAAGTTTCTCACGAATGAAAGCACAAACCCTCTGGGATTTGAGGTAAAGCTTAATAACTGTAATAAACAAATGATAAAGCGAATGTGCTGTATAGTGTCAAGTTGGTATTAAACGTGTAGTTCACATAATAAAATGTTGTGGAATATGTAAATGCATGATATTCATGTTCATTTAACAATGAGAATTAAAACAAAAATGAGACAATAGCTGAGGATATTTTTATGGATGCTCTTACCGTAATTAAACTCAGATGAACAATAAGTAAAGAAAATAATTTTTAAGGGAAGATTATAAGTTACTTAAAATTCTCTTACCGTGTCCCAATTTTGCTTTTCTCGTCTTTATTCTCTCTTTTATTTCTGTCATAAGTAAGTATGTGCGTACAATTGTATATTTACGTGCTGCTTCGTAAAACGAAAATAACGTGTAAAAATAAGAAAGGAGCATTCCTTTTTTGGAACAAAATGGAACGAGTGTAGGTATAAATGGGTCGAAAGCTCTACAGGTGGATTCTCCCTCACACCAATAACTGCTTTTTTTGTTATGAACACTTCCGAAAGTATTGTGAATTTGTCACGTTTTTACTTGTTGGAATATACTATACCTTGCCATTTTGTCTATTGGAATGAGTGTAAATTTCATGATGTGAATATAATTTGTCCCACAAACGATAGGAATCTCTCTTACTTTGCTCTTTTTAACTTAACTAGGAAAGGAGAAATTCAATTAATAAAAGCAGACAGTCTAAATAAATTTCTGGTATACATATACGTTCTTTCCACAACTCACCTTCCCACCCTCAAATGTGCTTCAACAATCTCGTTTTTTTACGTTTCCATGTGCAGCTTGAGGAACAAAACAGAAAATTTCAAAACTGGAATATTTCCAGAATGAAAAAAAGAAGCGAACATTTTCCAATCGAAAAGGCTTCTCGTAATGGGATTATTCATGGAATGTTTTCAGTTTGTTGCTTGTCGTGTTCACTTTGAGATCCGTGAGGATTTTATTTCGTAAAAAAATAGAAGAGAAAATTCAAAGAATTTATTTGTTGGCATTCAAAACTGAAAGAAAAGTTAATTTTGAAAGACATAGTGAGTTAGAAGAAGGAAAGAATAAACCCCAAGAGAATAAAGGAAGAAAAATAATTCGAAGTGCTTTAAAATACAACTGTATATATCGTTAAATGCCTCAATGAATAATCACATTCATTTTTATGTAAATTTAATCTCATAAAATATTTAATGTGTGGCAATTAAAGTGTTTTTATGGATCAAAGTTTCAACGGAAAGGATGAAGTCGAAAAAAACGTTGAAAAGTTATGGCTTTAAATGGTGCAAGGAGGGATACGTTTGCGTATTATTGAATTTGATGCCATAAATTGATTATTAAAACAACGAATTTAAAAATTAATGTGAGTTTATTTTTTCTTTATTCATGGAATGGCTATAAGGAGGGAAGAGGGAACCATATTCATGCACATATTATCGCGAACGATAACAGTTAACTTTTATGATTCTTTATACAAAAAAAAATGTTATGCTGATGAAACATGAAAGAGATGAGCTTTTTTTAGTACACGGACGAGGATTTTGATGCAAAAGACTATGTATGCAGAACAATAAATTTCCCAGAGGGTAGTTGGACGAAAGATAGAGAGTGAATGACAAAAAATCACATTTAATGTTTCAAAGTGTTGAAAAAGATCTAACAAGCAGACGGAATGACTATCAAAAAACCAAAAAAAAATGTTAAAGGCATAGCAAATTAGAAATTCTATGCAAACATTTGCCGCATAAGAAGGATTTATATTAATGTAGTTCTTTTCTTTCCGTCTCACTTACTCATTCTGTGCTGTTTGTGCACTTTCTCATATTTTGGTCACATACACATAACCGTTTTATTTTAATTCATTATTGTAGTTAGTACACATAAACTTGCAGTTTTTCATTTTCATTTCTCTCTTATTTATTGTTTTCTCCACCATTTATGATGAAATATGATAGTTTTCTATTAGTTTTATATGCTTCCAGCACTTGTAAAAAGTTAACAAACTATTAAAATTTAAAGTTCATTTTATAATACACAACCCGAGAAAATATCATTTTATGTTACGTTACTGACCAGTGTTGATTCTTATGGGTTTAGACAAATTGACTCTTAGTGTAATTTGACTTTTTAACCACAGGGGTTTTGATTAATATATAATGTGACTCGCTGTTAATCTTTTAATTCATAATTAGTTTTGTTGAAAATAAATCTTGTTGGCTCAGTGGGAGATCACTTTGGGGAAAGTTTCCTCCATTGAGGATTAGCTGTTGAATTTGTAAATCAAAATTAATCTCGTGGTGTCATGGAAGTATGGAACTTTTCACAAATAAAAGGAAGTGCTTGCTTTCCAAAATATTTTTCTGATACAAACAATTATGCATAGCGAGGATCCTTTGCATGTAAATTATTTTTTTTAAAAAATCAAATATCTAAGGTTCAAGGGTGTATCTAGAGGTTTTTGGGAGGGTTTTTTCAATTCATGACCTTTTTTTGGAGATCTCTTCCACTCATGACCTTTTAGTTTTAAACTAGTAGTGAGTTTTCAAAAAATAGGGGAGGTTGACACAAACACACATCCCACCCTCTCTTCCTCCGCCTCTGCCAAGGTTCCTTCAAACAAAGTTTTCATCATTTACAATTCAAGAGCTCCTATCATTATTACAACCCTGGATGTAATCAATAGTTATATCTATAAAGAACATGTACCCAAATTAAATGCTCTCAAATGAAACTTTAAATCAGTGTTTCTCAAACTTTTTTGAGCCACGGCACACTTTGACTGTAGAAATTTTTCGCGGCACACCATTTCTAGGTAGAAAAACTTTTACGGCACACCAAATAAGTAAATATGCTCAAAATTATATTATATTAGAATAAAATCCTAGCACTAGTCCAAAATTCTAAAAACAAAGCTCTAGTTTTTAGTTTAGAATGCTTTAGTTCAGGTTTTTTTTGTAAAAATCTATAATTTTCTGAAAAAACACATATTATTAGAATTTTTAAAATATTTTCACGGCACACCTGAGCATCTTCTACGGCACACAGTTTGAGAACCACTGCTTTAAATGTTACATATCAATAACAGTAAGTTACAGAAGCATTGAGATGAAACCTCCTTTACGTGTAGATTTCTTAGAAAAGATGTTTTGATCATCATATTTCAGCCTTAGTTTAGTGATAATTAATTCATGAAAATCTTCTCATTCAATCATTTCTATTTAAGAGTAATACAAGAAATAGAAAAGAACAAGTTTTTAGCTTTAATAATAAACATAATACGAATCCGGATAAGCTTCTAAAATTATACTCTCTTATGCGGTTTAACAAAAGTGGAAGAACATATATGAATGAACGAGAAAATGATATTTTTTGTTCTTAAAAGCAATGGAATGTGTGATGTATGCTAAAAACACGACAATGTGAAGTTTTTGTTATAAAATGTTTCATATTTTCATTCTTTTTGCCTGTTCCTGCATTTCAATACCATTTGCCGTTTCCATTCTCTTTTTTTGTAATGTTTCAGTCATTTTTTGTTGTTCAATATTGCTTAATGTATGCATTTGAATGTTGAAAATTTTCAAGGGAATGTGACTTAATTCCTCCTGATTTTCATAATTTAATAAGAATTTATTTTTAAATACATTTGATCAGCAACAATTTTACCTTAAAAAATATCAAGAAGTTTCCGTCCCTTGTAAAAACTTCCGTCTAAATTTCAACTGCTTATATATCGTATTTATAAGAAACCGTGCCTCGAATGAAACTAAGACAGCATCAATATCTACTGTTGTTTATATTTTATGTATGATGCCGATGGCTGTATAGAATGGCATTATTTCTGCGAAGGCTTAAAGATAAAGAATCGGATGATGAAAATTTCAAGAAGAATGAAAATTGCCTCATCTCAATATTACTTTTCCATTGTGTTTTAACATAGCATTTATAGTATATGAGAATATTCTTAGTATAAAAACCGTATTAAAGGAAAGACCACAACAAAAAAATTATGAATTCAATACCTCCAGGCAATTACATTAGTCTGTAAAACAGTACGAAAAAATAATGTCAAAAATTCTCCTTTGGTCGTTAAAGAATAAAATTCTGCGGAAGTCATTCGCAACTTTGATGTCCATTCCAATTCTTTTCTCATTTTAAAGTTTATATTCGCAATAAATTTCCCTTGATACTCGTTACTTCCCTTAATTAAGCCCCAAAAGTAACAAAACGCGAGTAACTTGAAGCCCATCACCATGAATTTTTGAAATCTGAACAATCTGAAGTTGAAATTTTTCCATCTTCTCTTGTTGTCTTGAAGTCTACTATGACCAACAATTTAATTTTTCGTCTTGTTTTCTAAAAGCAGAACATGGAAATAAAAAGATCTGTTTTTTTGTTACTTGATGGAAGAATGCACATAAAATCCACAACAATTTGATCATTAAATTTTTTATGATTCTCATTTTTCTGACGTCAAAGGACATTCGAAATTCTACAATGTAATTTTTTTGTTTTCTTAAGTAAAAGTGCTGACTTGCCATAGACTTCATCATCTCTTGTACAGGAATATTATGTGTTTGTGGATTGTTGTTAAAAATATTGTGTATTAAAGACTCTGGGGTCAATTTGCCGTAGGAATAAAAGAAATATTTAACTAGATACGAATAAATTATGCTTATTTAGGAAATCTGACCTTTTTTTGCATAAATTGAAAAATATTTCATTACCCCTTGTTTATCAAATCTCACCTCAAAATTGACACAATACCCATAAATTTTGTGACCCCGTGTAAATATTACTTGGTATATGAGATGCCATTCATTTTCTGCTTACTCTCGTAGTACGGTCAGATAATTTAGGATTAAAGCGATAAATTTCTTTAATGCATCCACAGAAGCCACAACAGTTTTCACTCCAAAATCTCCAACCACGTGAAAATTTATGCAAATTTAATAACAAAAAACTTCTCATTTGCCGTCTCGCTCAAATCGACCCATCAAAAAGCGAAGCGTACGTTCAGTTTTTTTTCCATATTGTTGTGCATCTGTGAAACCTAACAACATATGAATACACAACAAAAGGCAATGTTGTATCAGACTACAAATATGATTAGCATGAAATCAAATCTTTTTTTTCTATGCTGTTTTCATATTTTTTCCCTGAACTCAAAAAAAAATTGAAATATATGAGAAGCATGTACGTGCAACAGATGATTCCCATATTTTACAATTTTATTTTATTTATTAAAAAATATGAAGTTAGAGGAAAAAGCACTTCCGATGATATTTTATGCTTTTTAAAAATATATAAAATTTAATCAAAAATATATTTTTGTTATTGAATCAATGCTTAATGCCGTAGGCATGGTTGGTTTATAAAAGGAAAGTATCAAAATAATATTTCTAAGCATTTTATATACAAAGAGATGGGTTGAAGGAACGATATCAAATAATAATATTATGAGACTTTATAAACACACATCCGAATCCTTTCTACTTTCACTTTGTACGTGAATGTATGCATAAATCTTTAGAAAAAATTCCACTGACATATGCTGTGGTATGAAAAGTATTTACTCACATGTAGGCACACAGGAACATCAATATTTTGAATTTTTCTCCTTTCTTTGGCTTCCCCCGTATAAGCTCTAACGAACATTTAAGCAACAAGAAAATGGTTAAGAATAACAAGCATGTGAAAATGATATATTGTCTAGGCAGAAGTGCGTAATAATATGTATTATGTGGGACTTGATAGATGGGTATGATTACTGTTTCACATGAAGTTCATTTTAAAATTATCTTATCACCACATCTTTGAAATTAGCTAGTAAATTAATCAAAAAAAATTGATTACAATTAAACCCCATAAATGGGCGTATGGTTGAGAAAGCAGTCACTGTAAAAAATCAAAAAGTAAAATGATAGTGGATTTAAATAAAACAACATCGTCCTTGAAACAAGAGACATTAATCCATTGATATGAATAATTCATCAGTCATTAAATGGGTAGAAACGAAATAAGAATTGTGTTTTAAAAAGAAAATGGAAAGCAGATCATTAATTTAAAGATTTTTTCTCATTTTAATTTTAAGCATATAATGGAACATTTTGAATATATTTGTAATTTCATTGTGTCTGACATAGCTTTTAAGTATTTGACTGTTTCTTGATTTTCTAAAAAGAAATTTGATATGATTCAGCTTTTAAATGGCTTTTTTTGAAGAGTTGTAATTGAATTTCTAAAAATATTTCATTTGTGAACATCATTCCTATCTGGATTTAAGAATGAAAAGTAAATTGATTTTTTAATGTATCATCTTATTGAGCATAAGGTTTGAAATCTTCGCAATTGTTATCCTCAAATTGAACACCATTTCAGTTAATGGGATATTAAACTTTCAAACAGCAAACAGATTTGTTATTCCAAAAATATTTAATTAAGCTCCAATTAGAGCTAAAAGTGTGAAGTTTTGTTATATTTCAATAATTAAATCGAAGATCCTTTGAACTCTGGTTTTAGTCAATTAATAAAAGAATTAATAGAATCATTCATTGATTTTATGCGCAAGCATTCATTCCAAATCTTAAAACATATTAGCATTATTCATGATTTCCGACAAGAAAAATAAACACAATTTGGTTTTGTTAACTGACTAGATGTAGTAAGGGGTCAAAAAATGATAGGTCCTAGTAACAAAAACTGTAAAGAAGTTAGTTAAAAACTAGATGTGTCTAATTTTCGAATAGTTTTTAACGTATTTTCTTTGTACTTTATGAACTATTCAAGCTGTAGCGTAGGAGAATTTTTTTTTCGAAAGAGAGGTGGGAATGGAAATCCACCAACGCCCACCCCCCGCTCCACACTGGTCTAAAATTGAAAAAAAAAGTGCAATTCAACTTTTTAGGAAAAGGTTCACCAAAATTCTTCGAAGATGTCTCATTTGAAAGCTGTTATAAGTAGAAACAAATTCCCAAAGTTTCAGACTTTTTGGTCCATCTGGTGATGTATGGCAGTTCCTTAAAGTTGAAAGTATGGAAATATACGGAAATTTTTTCAACTCACTTGAACTAAATTTTCTCAAAAACTACTCAATCAATTGAAAAAAGGTTTTCGGTTTCCTAAAGGACATGTAAATACCTTTAATTTAAGGTATTGATATAAGAAATTTGTTGAGCCTGTCTAGAGTTATGATGGAATATGTACGAAAATTTGGCGAAAAATCGTACTTTTAGCCTTTGCCATTACCTCAGAACAACAAAATCAAAAAGTTTGGGCACTCTTTTAGCATTTTCTAATAGCTAAAAGTTTCAACTTTCCAAAATGAGGTCAACCTTGACAATCGGACTGCGGAATGGGAAGTTATTGTCAGTCAAAGTTTGGTAAAATTTCAAAAACTTCAAATATTTAATTCAAAAATTTTAATCAAATTTCTCACTTTTTTCGAAAAACATGTCCAAATTCAATATTTTAAGTCATTTTGGCAATAACAATTCAATTCTAATTAATTTTTGAAGAAATTTTTCAAAATAGACTTATTTTCGACACCCTATGCTGGTTATCGAACAACCCCTTTTTTGACTCACTTAAACTACTATAACTTTTTACAAAACAAATATTTTACAATTCTGTTTTCTTCAATTGATAGTTTATTGTAATACCTTTAAAATAATATATAATACTTGATGGTTGAATAAGATTTTGGTCATTTAATCGGCCTTGGTTTGTGACCTACCCCTTTTTGAAAAAATCCTAAAAAGACCATTTTAAGATATGGCATTTAAAAGCAAAAATATTCATTATTTTTGTATTTATTATGCTCAATTATGATAAATATTAGTGTTAAAACTCAGATTTTGTGCTTTTGAAACTTTTGGCTGTTTCATAGTTTGTTACTAAACTATGACTAGGTGCTACTTCCAATCGGGCTACCTGTGAGTAGACAAAAGTTTCCAAAGCACAAAATCTGAGTTTTAACACTAATATTTATCATAATTGAGCATAATAAATACAAAAATAATGAATATTTTTGCTTTTAAATGCCATATCTTAAAATGGTCTTTTTAGGATTTTTTCAAAAAGGGGTAGGTCACAAACCAAGGCCGATTAAATGACCAAAATCTTATTCAACCATCAAGTATTATATATTATTTTAAAGGTATTACAATAAACTATCAATTGAAGAAAACAGAATTGTAAAATATTTGTTTTGTAAAAAGTTATAGTAGTTTAAGTGAGTCAAAAAAGGGGTTGTTCGATAACCAGCATAGGGTGTCGAAAATAAGTCTATTTTGAAAAATTTCTTCAAAAATTAATTAGAATTGAATTGTTATTGCCAAAATGACTTAAAATATTGAATTTGGACATGTTTTTCGAAAAAAGTGAGAAATTTGATTAAAATTTTTGAATTAAATATTTGAAGTTTTTGAAATTTTACCAAACTTTGACTGACAATAACTTCCCATTCCGCAGTCCGATTGTCAAGGTTGACCTCATTTTGGAAAGTTGAAACTTTTAGCTATTAGAAAATGCTAAAAGAGTGCCCAAACTTTTTGATTTTGTTGTTCTGAGGTAATGGCAAAGGCTAAAAGTACGATTTTTCGCCAAATTTTCGTACATATTCCATCATAACTCTAGACAGGCTCAACAAATTTCTTATATCAATACCTTAAATTAAAGGTATTTACATGTCCTTTAGGAAACCGAAAACCTTTTTTCAATTGATTGAGTAGTTTTTGAGAAAATTTAGTTCAAGTGAGTTGAAAAAATTTCCGTATATTTCCATACTTTCAACTTTAAGGAACTGCCATACATCACCAGATGGACCAAAAAGTCTGAAACTTTGGGAATTTGTTTCTACTTATAACAGCTTTCAAATGAGACATCTTCGAAGAATTTTGGTGAATCTTTTCCTAAAAAGTTGAATTGCACTTTTTTTTCAATTTTAGACCAGTGTGCGCTCGGCTACGCAATTTACATGGTACAGTTACATTGTATTTACAGGAAATATTGAGATATTTTGGGAATCAAATTATCTGCACACAGCAAATTTTGTGAGTATTTTTAGAGAAACCAAACCATTCTTCCTCCCTAAAAAGTTTCTTTTTAAAGAAAAAATTAAAAAAAGCCTCCAGCAAAAAATAAATAAACTCGATTTGCAATCATCTTATGCAGTGTTTTAAAAATTAGATTTTTTAAACTTTACCTTAATATATTTTACCTGAACTCTCAGGCATTGAAAAAGCTAATTTCCCTTAGCTTAATGTTAATATAAGTACAACAATTTTAAAAACCTCAAAAGAATTTAATTAATGATGAAAATTTCCAGATATCCATAAATCTTCGAATACTTCAAGATTACGAATAAATGATTTTTTTTTGCTCCATTTTCCTTCGACGTTCTCAAATTCATTCTTAATTCATGTTTCCAACAATATCTTAATCTTGAGTATCTCGTGAACTTGTTTACGAACTCTCGAGAGCTTTTGGATGTGACCCATTCTGTACATCTAAAGAAATACAAAATTCATTTCTTATTACTCGTTCTTAAGAATGCTTGATGTAAGAATACGTTCTGTACAGAGCTATAGAGATGATTTCAAATGAAGCAGAAGAATATTTATTAATTGCAGATGGTAATAAGAAAAGATATAATAATAAGAAAGAACGTCAGGCACAATTAACAATAAATCAGAAGAGAACAGTGAAGTAGATTCGTAGAATAACAAGCAAACAGCTATAAAACTCAACAGAGCTTTCATTGTTCTATTATTTGTTCTGCCTTTTTTCCTATTTGCAACACTCAAAGCTATTCTCTCATACTTTCTTTTTATTAAACTATTCTTCGCTCACTTTTTGTGTTATATTATTATTACTGCTGACATTGTGTTTGTTATTATTTCATGGTTGTTGCTGCTTTTGGCCTTTCCTCGTCTCCTCCACACACACTCTCTCTCTCTATGTCATATATTCATGATCAAATAAAATTGATGATGGATTGTGGCTGAATATGGGGTTATATTATATTATTTAGTCTGAGTAGAGTACTTAAGTGCACTCATGAATAATAAATGTACGAAAAGTGAATGTAAAAAATTACATCATTGGATGTAATTTGGATATTTTTTATATGTTTATTCACAAAATATCCCTAGTTTTTTTAACCATTTACCAAATCATCCTAAACCATTCAAGGATCTATGGATGTAGTATGGAAGCAGCTTAATAACTTGATATGAAAGACAAAATATTGATATCCCCACCATACACACCAGATATACATTAAATTTTCATGAGTGTTAGAAAGGAAAATTTATGCGATTGCTTTTCTGATACAGAAGGAAGAAGATATTTATCGATTGAAGCAAAGAAAGAGAAATTTAAACGAGAAATGAAAACAAAAATAAAAAGTTTATACAGCCAACTTCATAAGAAACACGAGATGAGACGTGATGAAGCAAACCTGCTGGGTACCAAGTTGTTTTAATAAACAAGCAATGTGAAAAAGAATAAACAAACTAAACTTAGCTGAGACATTTTTTGTGTGTGCATTATGATAGGTGAAATAATCAAACAAAACTTTAAAGCTCATCTCATTGTTTGTGAAGCTTTTATTTAAAGCTTTTAATTCATCTGGCTGTACGAGACAATCTTTAACAACATGAAAACATTCATCAGAACAAGAAATTCTGTTTAAAATGCTAAACTTCTAGACTATTTAAGGATAATAAATTTTAAGCACTTTTCTTGGAGGTTTTCCGTAAATGAAATTTCTTTTTCTCCACAATTGTGGGTGCAATTTATGTTCCATTTATTTTCGTGGGAGCAGTTCGGAAAGTATAAGTACTGGAGATTTTATAAGTGATTAAAAGTACTTTGTGTTTTTTATTCCCAACACCGAGCTTTTACCGTAATCAGAGTCTTTAGAAATCAGGACGTCCATTTGGTGAAGCTTTTTAAAAACTTTTATGGAAAACATAAAAATTTAGATAATGAACATCAGATTAATGTCTAGCTGCTTGGTCTATTGGGATTAATGAGAATATAATTTTAACTTTTATGTGCAATTTGGATTTTCATATGCACCGCTAGACATTAAATTAATGGATGTGTGAATCAGTCTGAATGTAAAAAATGTTTAAAAGTTCCCAAAGCAGAAAAATCACTGAAATTTTTTGAGCTTCTGGCATTCGTGCTTATGTGATATGTATGTAGCAGAATAATGTTTTTTTATTTACATTCTTTTGATGTTCTTTACAATTTTTCAAAGCTACAATTTTAAGCCGCAAATTTGTTACATTATGGATATGAATTTTAAAATGCTTCAAATATACTTTATGGATATGCCTCTGAACTGTTGACACATTTTTGAAACTGAGATGATAAAAAGCATGCCAACTTCCAAGAAATCTGAGAAGCTCTGAAAAAAGGTTTAAAGCAGTTTAAAGTATATTCTTAACTGAAGAATCTTGAGAACAATTTATTGGGGTCGTTTGAATATTTCATAACGCAAAGAGGAAGCAAGATCAAACTTTGTTGTTTAGCATTGCATATTATATTCGACTAAATCCTTTATGGTCTATAATAAATGATGTCCATTTTTTAGAGGGGAAGAGAGTCTCAAGCTGAGTGATACCTTCACACAAAATAATTTTTTATAAAAAAAATCCATTTTTTGATGGACGTCATTTGTCAACGACTCCTATATCAAATAGTAAATTTAAAATTTACCTAGTAACTACAGTGGTTCTCAAACTCTCTGCCGTGAGAGTTTCTCAGGTGTCTCAGCAGAAAAAGTTTGAGAAACACTGTCCTAGTATTACCTAGTTTCGAGTCATTCAACTGTAAATAGTATTTCTAAGTTTTCGTTAAAATTACATCCACAAGAAGCCATCTGTTCAAACTATCTATGGCATATTGAGAAATTTCATGCAGAATAATTGTTGAACAAATTGTTAGAAAAATAAACGTCTAGATCTCATATAGCAAGAAACCCTGTAGCTGAACCCTATGCCAATATATCATGCCAAAACATATGAAAGGTTTGCAGAATGTTTTACAAAAAAATGTTACAAACAATCCCACATAATTTACTGCCAAAGTAAATTTTTCCAAGTCAAACGTTAAATGTAATTATTTACTGGTTTTTGAGGTTTCTGCAAAAAAAAGAGAATCATAAAAGACTCTCCTACTATCCCTATGACATAAACAACATGGATATATTACACACCTTAAACAATTTAAAGAATACGAAAAAAACTAACATAAATTTCTACTTAAATATGGAAATATGGGAAGAGAAAATGTATGACGAAGGAAAAGATGATTTATGGTGAGACTGACAACAAAATGTTTAAGAAAGAAATTGCATCATAAACTGTAACGTTTAAATTATAATGTGGTAAAAGTTGTGTGCGTCCTAAACTAAACTAAATTAATTTGTGACAATATGCTACACTCATAAACTTTTATAACACCCCCTTTTACTTTATGCTTCTATTGTTCTTATTTTTTATTCACAGATAAGCGAACAAAAGAAGACAAAAGTCAAGTGAAAAGTGAGCAGCATAGAAACGTATAATAATAGTACTAAAAATAAAAAAGACATATAGTTAATGCTGAATCTAAGACATCTGAGATACTTTGTATAACCATCTAATATTATTTGGGATGCTTGCTTCTTGTCACATTCAACCAAATGCAGGTATGAGATTTTTCCCTATATACTTAATAGAGATGCGGAGTGTTTTGATATAAATTTTATATGAACTTACTCATAACATCACTCATCGTCTTTGCTGGTAATTCTATGATGAGATTTTTTTCTATTACTTTTATTTTCTTCCATACGTTTATGGTCTGATTGTTACATCACGTTCAGAAGCCCGACAAACGACGCGATTCATCATCTTCGCGTCTGAAGAAAATATGGCGCTCACCAAAACAATCAGCATCGAGCGCAACAAGCGATTCTGGTGGAGAAAACTCAAATTCATTAAGACGAGAATCAAAGAATTCAATTCAATTGGCACCAAGTGGTGCCAATAATAGTAAAAGTCAAAAAGTAGCCTGTTCATTGCCTTTATTGCAAATATGGCCTAGTCAAGATAGTCCGAGAGGTGAAGCGGACGGATCATCATTTGTTTTTTCTGTTATGTCAGATGACACTGTGAGTATCTCATAATAATCCCTTGGGTACCTTGGAAAAGGTCAATTAGTCACAGTATATAAACTTATCTCATGTTGCCTTTTTGTAGATAAAGCAGCATAATGATGATACAACATTTATAGAATCGCCATCAACGTCATTGGCCGTAAACATATGTCGTCGAGCATCATTGACTGTTGAGCATGGTCAAGATTCAGGAATTGAATCCGTTCAAGCATCACCGTCGCCTATAAATGCACAATCAAATCAGCCAATTATTATAACTAGTTCTAGTAGTTTAAAACAACAACAACAACCGTCTAATAGTAGTCCTACACCATCTGATAAGCAGCTACAGCAAAAACAGAGAAAGCTTTTACATCCAGATCATGCACGCATTATACAACGCCCGCCTACCTCGCCTGATAATGTAATTTTCTCCTCTTGTTCCCTTTGCATTTTATAAAACATAATATTATTTTATATACGTGTACGTTTGCGATTGCGATTCTTATATCGTATGCTCACGTATTATCACTACTATATCGTAGTATCGTATTAAATTATTTATGAAATTTCCTTCATTTCATCCATTGCCAAATTTAATTTAGTTCTATTTGTTCTTTATTTTAGACATCCATTGAGGATATGAATGAATTTGGTAATGGGAATCTGTGTACGGCAAGCTCAAGTACAACATCATCGCAAACGTCCATTGCAGCAATTGGTCCAAATCATTTTAAACGATTATCTGATCCATGGCTGCATCGGCAATCAACATCTTCGAATCACGGCGGTGCACAGGATGATGATCAAATGGAATCACAACGAAGACGCTCAACAGGACGGTATTCATTGTTGGATGCATTGGATTTAGAATATGCATTACTTAGAGCTGCTGCTCGTGGGAGTGTCGGTCCATATTCACTTTCTGAATCAATTCACAAATTAACCTTTACACAATCACTTGCTTTTCCTGCACTAGCGAGAAGCATAACAAGCAAACGAAGACGTTCCATTGAACAAACACGACAACGACCATTAGATCCGAATGAGTCTGGATTAAATTTATTAGCGAAATTTATAACCGCTTGCGTTTTAGTATTGGTTAGCTTTTTAGTGTTTTTCATTGTATATAAATTTTCAACTACATGAGGTTTGCTCCTTCTGAACCCTACTGACACTGTGCTCGATGATGTGGATAATGATAATGAAACCGAATTGAGTAGTACTATTGTGAATGTGCAATCAAATTATAATAATCATAACAATATAAATCAATCCACATTCCTTTACAATGCTTCATCGACGCACTTTGACTTTCAATTATATCAGCGAGCTTTGTTGAAACGTAATCAGACACTTGCTGAGGGGTTCAGAAGGATACACAATATGACATATAAGCCCTAATCAAATAAGCTGTGATTATACCATTTCGGCGATTAAAAAAATGATAAATGAATGTAAAATTAATGAAATTTGCATTCACTGAAATTTTCTTGTATCGAGAACCACAACCACGATGAAATTATAAATGAGATATTAATGAATTATATATACATCATATTATTATATTATAGATATGAAAAATTATACTGTAACTGGATAAACGATACAAAACAAACGAAAAAAAAAAACAATTAAGTGTATAATGACAAAAAAAAGTTGGTTGTAATGTAAATTAATGAGTCGTCATTTAAAGTTACACGTTCAATCTTTACTATCTTTTTCCCCCCTTAAAGAATACCACATAACATATTCAATTATATACCTAACAAAATGAATAATTAAGAATTATAAAGTGACATTATTTTTAACTTTTTTGTCCTTTTCTTCCACTACATATCAGATTATATCCTCTAATTTTTTTGTCTATCTCATTTTTAATAAAGCAAAGTCATTAAAATTGTGTAATTTATAAAGCTTGTGAATCAAAAAGAAGAATCTCTCTTGCCTAAACATTTGTTACACTTTAAGATTATTCTTAATCCCATAAAGAAAAATGTGTAAAGGAATAAAGTGGAGGTACACTTTCTCATTTCTAATTACAATTTATATCCTTTGAATCGTGACTTGGTAGGATATATGTTAGACTTTTATCTATGATATCACATTACATGCCAAGATTTCTTGAGAAATACGAGATGAGTTTTATTTTTTCGGTCAGTAAACGTCATTCAAGACATTCCATATTGATGTCTGCTTAGCTTTTTTGCTGTCAATAAACTTTTTAGAAAATTGCATTAGTAGTTTGAAGATGGGACCACTAAACTTTTTCAAATGTTAAATTGATGAAACTCAATTAAAAAGTTAGAAATTTAATTGGGGACCATTCACTTCTTGCGTTACGAGAGAAAATGATTTTTTAAAACCCCTCTCACCCGTTACAGACCCCTAAAAAGGGAATAAGAGGTCGTTCATAAATAACATCCAATGTTTATTGGGGAGGGGGAGGGTTGCCTGACGACGTGTGCTCCTACCATAAAAAGGAAAAAAATTTGAGACAGAGAGGGGGAGGGGGAGGGGGTCTAGAAATCTCGTTTTGCGTGATGTCATTTATGAATAGCCCCTAAGTGAATGAACTCTTAAAAAATTATTTGATTGTCAGTTGCGTAACTGTAGTAATTTTTGAAATGACTTGTCTGAAATGTTCTTTCTTTAAGATCTCGAAATAAATTTATTAACGTTTTGAAATTCCACTATAGAGTCGCCTGCTCCCAGTTGGAAATCATAATTTCATTGAACTTCTTAGTCTAATACTTTTTTACCATGTAAAATTTATGATCGATATTAACTTTCCTGCAAGAACCGTAGGCCTAACTAACTCTAACTAAGCTATTTAGCATATAGAAAAAAATGTAAAAAGTACCTACACTTTATGTAAAATCGTACTATCATAATTAAGGTGTCAATACTTTCAATCTCGAAATATTTAAAAATCTGGAAGAAAAATATCTAGGAAATCCGAAAGAACTATCATATCTTTCATCATCATCTAGAGATTGATCCTGAGTGTTGTCACTTTGCCTTTGAACATACTAAAATTAATAATTCTTTGAATTATAAGCAAAGTATTGGAGATTTGACGTTAGAAGCAAAATTTGGGTCTTTTCCTTAAAATACTTGTCAGAAAGACAATTAATGGCTAAAATTAGATGAATTTCAATTTATTTAATAGAAATTTCGGAACTTAAAGAACAAAAATTTAATTTTAATTAAAGTTTAGGTATTTTAAATTTTTGAGAAAATTAGATTGAATCCTTGGTTTTGGAATTTTTTTCTTAAAAAATCCTAGCAAATTGGATTTATTCTATTCTACGTAAATCAATGCTCATCTGACTTTATCGATTTTTGTAGTATTTGCAAATTGATCCGACAACTAACATGAATCTTAATGTGTGCTTATCAAAGTGCCAAAGATACGGGAGTAAAATATATCAAGAGAAGCTGTTATTTATACTTCTAATATTTGATCCTTTTTTCCAAATAAAAAGGTATTCAAAACTGAATAAATAATTTATGTATACACATTTTTAATTTTGTTTCCATTTACCACGAAGAAACCCAAAGTTTTGCTTCAATCGTCTACTGAATCCTCCCCATCTCTATAATAAAAAAATAACTAAATATGGGTAAAAATAAGAAGATTACAAATATAAACCTGTTGACTTTTCTAATGCGCCTTCTATAAATTCATTCATATATGACAAAAAAATATGGGAAATCTTTTTATAATGTTAGATCTATCTTATGGAAAAAATCAAGCGTTCTTTCCTTTATTGGCCACAAATCTCTAAAACAAAGAAGACAAGAAATGAAAATATTTATTAAATGTATATAAAATAGTATTTCTATTTCACTCACTCATATAACGATGAATATATAATCGAAAAATAATAAATTGACGATAAAAAAATGTTCATATGGTTTTGTGTCTGAATTTATGTAGAAAATTTTAGGTTTTCAGTTTATTAAAAGCTTATTTTGGAAAATGTTTATTAGATGATGTCTTTTTACTCCAAATTGAATTCTAAATAGGGTGTCAACGAAACTTGAGAATCTTGTGCGATATCTTGCAAATGCTGTAAGCTCATTGATTTGATATTGCCATCTGGTTTACAAACATCCAGTGGTAAATAAAGCTTCTCCAGCTAGGCCTTTGTCTTCAGAGTATTTTTTGAACGTGCGACCAATATCCAGCTCCATTTGAATTTGCTGATTTGAACAGTGCTGACTAAAATGGATGAAAATAAAGGATCTCGTTCGCAAATTATGTCACGCTAATAAAAGACTTTTTCGACCCCCCTCCCCCCGTTGTCACAAATTTTCCATAGATAGAATTTTTGGTATTTAGACTGTCACAAATTCTTCAACTCTACTCCCCCCTAAAGGCGTGACGTAATTTGGAACGACCCCTTACTTGCCTTTACTTTCGTAAAATCAATTTCCTGTAAAATATTTTAGAGTTACGAAAAATAGACATACAAGATCAATAGTATACATGATAACATTAACTGATGTAAGTGAAAATTTCCACAATCGTTCTGCAATTTCAGTTTACTGCTAAATTATTTGTGCAGCAATGTAAACATCCAGTATTTACAACATCAATGAATTATTATTATTTATTTTCTCATTCAACAATGTTTACACTTACAAATCTAAATACATAATATTACAAGCACTTATTGCTCCACAAAACGCCAGAAAGGCAGCAGTGGAGCATACAGCAGTTGTGGTTTCATAGAAAGAGACTATTTGACCCATGAAGCATGATAGTAGGAATTGAGCAAGGAACACCATTGATGAGACTATTGAAAATGACAAAAAATAGTTCTTGAAAATTAATTCAAATGGATTACACATTTTTTTACCTATTGCAACATCCGTACCGATGCCTCTGCTTTCTGCCGAATATTTAGATTCTCCTGTTTCAGAAATTTCAAACTGAGGTTGAATGCCATGATAAATCGAGTGTACATGAAAATTTTAGAAAAAGGAAACGAGAAAATGGTTTTATGGTAGCATCATAAATCATCATTCCATTGGGTGCTTCAAAAAAAATGGGAGACTCTTCATATTTTTGGACTAAAAAGACTGTAAATGATAGATATGAGTTATTGCCTTTTTACAGTGGACCGTATTGAAAATGAAATCTATTCTCATATTATGATGTTTACATAAAGCACAAGCCTTCCATTCAGATGTATTTAATGATAACATATCACCATATGCCTTTCAGCACATATCTTAAAGACATCAGAAATTTATGATTCTCCTCGAGCTTATTAGAGAAGGCTATCGCATAAGAATCATGAAAATTTATGCAAGTGATATCATTTATTTCAGAGTTATGCACTTTATGTTTAACATCCCTAAATATTTTGTTGTATTTTATGTCTTCCGGTATATTTACTAAGTAAATGATGTTACTAGGGGGACAACAGACTACACAAAAATTTACTTCCTTCTTTTAACATTCCAAAAAATATGACCTTATGGAAGTTGAGTCTAACATTTTCCCTAAAGCTTCTGCCTCCCTGTAAAATGCATAAATGAAGGGTTAAAGTACAAATAAATTATAAACTCACAATCCCTTGTGCATGATAATGGGCAACAAGTAAGTATGGCATCGTAAATAATGTGGAATACATAACACCCGCACCCCAACTGAAAATCAAAACTCCTAATTTGTGTTTCGTTAGTGCCATTAGTGTCATCGATAAACTATAAAACAATAAACCACCAATATAAACTCTCTTTGCACGATATCTCCAAATGAGTTTCTCAATGATGAGGGAATAGCAGGCACATGAAAGTGAATACATGGCCATTCCGAAACATCCAAATCGTACGCCTTCCTCATAAGCGTTATATTTTGTTGAACCATATGCAGCCTAAAGATACATTTTTGGAGATAGAGGAGAAAATTTAATTAAAAAACTGTCAAGTGCAATAAAGATTAAATGGATTATAGCAACAACAAAAAAAGAAACTTTCCTTTGGATCTCCTTCAAATACACTTTCGCCGACGAAATCCGTGAAATATAGACTGTAGCATACATGCGCTGACCAGCAAAAGAAATTTGTAATACAGACATTTTGGAGTGATCGTGGCATATGAATAATGGACATGAGATAATGTGATAATGATGGAACAGGCTCCTCATGATGAATTACTTTGGGTTGTGATGAGTTATTTGACGTAAATGAAGTCTCAGCCATATTTTCACCAGGCAATGATGAATATCCTTCATTAACTTTACCCAAATTCAATGTTAAACTCTTCTTTCTATCATCTACACTGACCGTATTCTCATCTTTTTCATTCTGCTCATTATTCTCCATTGTTCCGTACGTGGATGTTGGGACTTTTTTATCGTCATCTCCATTGATTATTGAAAATGATTCGAGCATTGCCAGTGGAATTTCACGAAAACTAGTTATTGTCACTGCGACACAGATTATGAAAATGAATGTAATTAATGTAAATACAGCCCGTACATGTCCACCCAACATTATACCAATTTTTGTTACATCCCAATTAATGCCACCCAGAGAATATCCCATTGCTCCACCAAGTCCAGCCATTATCGTAAATGTTGATAAACCTCGTGCATGATCGTCAGACTGTGTTACATCAAGTAAATAAGCTCGAGCTGGTGATTGACATGCATCAGCATCAAAATCCAACAAAACTGTTCCCAAGATCGTAAAGAAAATTCCCCATGAGTGGGACGAGCTTTCAGTTGTCAACATTTCCGTAAATTCCTCATCAGAATCAATTGCTGTTGTCCGATGAGGAAGAATTTTATTTGTTGCCGTTGTATTTAATGTCAATGTCTCATTAATGAAGTCAGTCGAATAGAAATCTCCCATGTAATAGCCAAGATATTCTCCATTCGGTACAAGTATAAGACCCAATAGAACACCAATCGATAATAAAATAATGAAAGGACGTCGTCTTCCCATGGGATGGTTGCATCTATCACTGAGTGATCCTAAGAATGGCGTGAGAAAAAATCCAATGAGGGGTGAAAGTGCCCATACCAGTGTCATATGTTGATGCTGAACGCCAATTTTCAATAATGTCGGTGATACAAAAGCTGTTTCAGAAGCATATGCAAATTCTATGCCCATAACACTGGCACTTAATCTTGTCAATTCTCTCCTCGTTTTACGCCTACGCACATGTCCATATATAAATGTATTATTTTTTATATTTTTTTCATTTTGTTGCACACATGAATCGAAAGACAGCAAACATAAAAAGAAAATGAAAACATCATAAAAAATCAAGGGATCAAAAATGCTAAATGAAAACAATAATCGTAAAGTCACAGGGAAAATTTAAATTTATTGTGATTGTGTCCGGGAGATTATTTTGAATCATCAATAAAAGTAAATTCAATATATGCCACGTCCCTAGCATCAGCAAGCCGTTAAACTTATTGAATTCATTTAAATAATTCAATCCTATGAAAATGAATGCGTTAAATGAATGGAAATTTATGAGCCATTTAAGGACTGGCAAGGAATCATTTGTAGAGAATGGGAAAAGGCGTATTTCTTGCAGGATGTGTTAGGAACATTGCATAAAATTAAGGCATTTATTTTAAAGCATTAGAAGGCAGGGTAGATAATGTTTGGATTTTTTTCTTAATAAATATAAAAATATTAGTTCCATTTTATTAGTAAAACATCGCAAAATGACGATTTTAGTTTTACACAATGTTATTTCCCCCCTGAAATGAAAACCCTAGCTCAATGAAGAAAATTTTATGTCTAGGGAGGATTTGTCCCCCAATCCCCATGAGTACGAGTCTAATACTGTTATATACTATTCAAATGACTTTGGTCACATAGGGTCGTTCACAAATTACGTCATGCTCTAGGGGTCAAAGAATTTGAGACAGTCCAAATACAAGAAAAAAAAATCTGTGGAAAATTTGAGATAATGGGGGGAAGAGAAGGGGTTTGAAAAAGTCTTTTTTCTGCGTGACGTAATCTGCAAACGACCCCTATTCAAAAAAATTTTTAGATTCAATCACAGAAGTTTAAAATTGTACAAATTAAACTCAGACAAAGTGAATCAATAACGCCCATTATGCCAAGAAATAAATGCGCTAAATTAAAATGCGATGTTGGAAAAGAGGTGGATAAGCTTAAAAAAATGTGGAATTAATTTAAATGTAAGAAAAAAGTATATTCGTAGAAGTACCTCCTTGATAAATTAGCACAAGGCCATTAGTGATAATTAATTTATTGTAAGTGGGTAATTCACAGTAATTTGACTAACCTGTAGATGTGGGAAAAGTCATTATCCTTTCCGCTCTCACAACGACTTGCATAATTTTTCGTTAAATCAACAATATTATCACCGTCGTGAGTTTCACGCCAAGATGAGAGTTTTGACCGTAGATCGTCGCGTATTTCATGTAATCGGCCTGAGAAACCTTGATATTCGTGAAGCTTCTCCATAATTCTTCCTTTTTATAATATCGACAAAATTATTATTCCAGGTAATTGCTTTTAAACTGCTATTTTAAATTGAGTAATGGATGAGACTTATAGTGAAAGGCCTTCGATTTTTTTTACTATTTTTTCCTTTCATTCACACTTCAAAGGTTTCATAATTTTTTTTATATTTTTAAATAGATATATGTAATAACTTTTGCGTCATATGGTCTCCACAAATGATAATTTATATCAAATATTCTATGGATGCTCTAAATATTATCCTAAGGATCGTGATATCTTGTATTTTATAACTATCCGATGATAAATTAAAACAATTTTAACTTTTAAAGAAAACTAAAATATTTTCCTATCTAGTTTTAGAGATCTACACGCTACCAGCTACAATCGAAGACTAACAAGAATCGGAATAAAAAGGAATGGAATTGAAAAAGAATGCAGAAATAAATAGAAAGAAATAAATACATTTAGGGTAATTTAAGTAATGTCACATGTCGCATTGTACATTTTATGCTAGCTCATATAAAACAAACAACTTAACAGTTTCTTTTTTCTGCTACATTATTTTTATTTGATGCCATACCATTACATAAATGAAGCCTGTAAACTTTAGGGACTCTCCGCTTTCTCACTGCCTGTCTCATTACTTCGGTCGTAATTTCTGTTCGCAATATATACAAAAAAAGAACTTTATTTATAAATCGCTTGTAATAATCTACCTGAAAAGCATATTACAAGATACTTTAGATTGATGACGTACAATTAAATGTCACAGCTGAAAAGATATTTCACTTGAATATTGTCACAATATAAAGACATAAGACTTTTTGACAAATACTTCTTAATAATAATAATAAAAATAATAGTATGAAAATGCTGCAGTATGTATACGTTGTAGAAGAGAAATGATGGAGAAGACCATTTAAATTCCCTCAAGATTTTTTTTTTGTTTTAACGGTCATTTTTCAAATTTAAATTTTTGAAACCATACAACAGCAGAATTCTTTTAATGTAGACTTTGCATATTTCTAGTATTTCTAGCATTCTAAGTATTAAGTAAGACAAACTGAGTACAAGATGTGAACTTTCTTTAATAATTCAAGCTAAAAAAGCTTCTTTGAAAAAGCTTTGTTCTTTAAAAAGAAAATTAGACTTCGTCAAAATAATGACTTTTGTAAGTAGCTCCCACATTTTAAATGCACAAAACCAGTGTCGTCATACAAAAATAAATCGCCCCAAAAACGACCCACGAAACTAAACTTATCCCAAAATTTCTTTGTAAATTTGTGGGATAGTGTCAGTAATTTTTGAAAATTTAACGGTCATTTTCTTACATGACGACTTTATATAGTGCACAAAACATTTAAGGAAGGGGGGACTTTAGATGTGTGACAAGTGAATTGAAAATTTGACAATTATATCCATTATATTAAAATTCATAGCTAATGTATTTTCTCAAACTAAACAGTATTTTGATGCACAGTCCTTTTGCCTTGATATAAAATTTAGTGCACGTCTGCACGTCTATTACCGTGCATGAACGTTTCCAATATTTTCCGTTTGTGACAATTTTCATTTCGAAATATTAAATCAATTGCCAATAATGCACATTATTCGTCTAATCATCTCCGAAATAACTAGTTAGTTCCTTATTAACTTCCACGCTATAGCGTGTAAGTTATTGGTTTCTACAATGGCCCGATTTTCACGTTTTTTCAATTTTTTGAGAAAACTAAGCATTATTAGCCCCAACAACCAAGATAATAAATGTTGGTATTGGAATTATCTATCAACTGGTATATTCACTTTTTTTGTCAGTTCCGCTGTGCCTGCTCTAGGTCCAAAAAACACGTGTCAAAATGTACTACAAATTTTGTCCATTGGGTTACCGGGTCAGGAACCATATATTTTGATGCGGTTTTTGATGCCAATCTATCAGGCAAATAGTGAACCCTTGGGGAAAGCTATGCGCTTTGCGTGATTTTGAGGATAAGTGAGGCTTTAGCCTCAAAACCTGAAAGTGTCCGAAAACCACGTGGTTTTTTCAATTTTTTGGGAACAGTAAGCATTATTAGCCCAATCATTGTAGTTTTTATTATTGGTATTGGAATTATCTATCGACTGGTATATATACTTTTTCGGTCAGTTCCGCTGTGCCTGCTCTAGGTCCAAAACCACGAGTCATTTTTCACGTTTTTCATTTTTTTGAGAAAATTAAGCATTATTAGCCCCAATAACCAAGGTAATAAATGTAGGTATTAAAATTATCTATCGATTGGTATATATACTTTTTTGGTCAGTTCCGCTGTGCCTGCTCTAGGTCCAAAACCACGTGTCATTTTTCACGTTTTTCATTTTTTTGAGAAAACTAAGCATTATTAGCCCCAATAATCAAGGTAATAAATGTAGGTATTAAAATTATCTATCGACTGGTATATATACTTTTTTGGTCAGTTCCGCTGTGCCTGTTCTAGGTCCAAAACCACGTGTCATTTTTCACGTTTTTCATTTTTTTGAGAAAACTAAGCATTATTAGCACCAACAATCAGCATATCAAATGTAGGTATGGAAATTATCTATCGACTGGTATATATACTTTTTTGGTCAGTTCCGCTGTGCCTGCTCTAGGTCCAAAACCACGTGTCATTTTTCACGTTTTTCATTTTTTTGAGAAAACTAAGCATTATTAGCCCCAACAACCAAGGTAATAAATGTAGGTATTAAAATTTCCTATTGACTGGTATATATACTTTTTTGGTCAGTTCCGCTGTGTCTGCTTTAGGTCCAAAACACGAGTCATTTTATATGGTTTTCAATTTTTTGAGAAAACTAAGCATTATTAGCCCCAACAACCAAGGTAATAAATGTAGGTATTAAAATTTCCTATTGACTGGAATATATACTTTTTTGGTCAGTTCCGCTGTGCCAGCTTGGGTCCAAAACACGTGCCATTTTAACTTCCTTCTTTTTTGAGTCAACGAAAGCATTAATCAATACGTTTTTGCTCTCATATGACAGATACTGAAAATGGCTATTACCTGAGATATGTTTGGTTCCAGCCAGTTCCGTTGCGTTGGAACTAGACACAAAAAACCGTTAAAAACCAAAAATTTGTATGAAAAATTTCTATGCGATGACTTTTATACAGTTTCTTCTATTTGATACGATAAATCATACCCAATCGTACCTAAAAACTAAAAGTTGCTACATAACATACGAACTTTACGTTCGTTTAGTGACCGAAAAATGCAAAAAAATATGATTTTTTATGACAGTTACGTCATTTTTGATTACTCACTGTAATTAACATTTCAATCATTAGAATAGGATTTTAATGAAAGATCAACATCTACATTTAATATCCGTTATGTTGGTCCTTTTAGAGCCTTCTGTAAATAGTTACAGCATGAAGAATGAAGGAAATATGAATGAAAGCATGAAGGAAATAGAGGCTCTAAAAGATTGCTGGATCTTATTTTTATTAGGCATAGAGGATTTAGAATTTCTTGATAGTTACTGGATCTCATTTTTATTGGAGACAGGATCTGGATCTAATTTTTATTGGACACGCAGACTGTAGATGTTTACTGGATCTCATTTTTACTGGACATAGAGACTGTAGATGACTAACTGGATCTCATTTTATTAGAGATAGAGGATCTGGATCTTATTTTTATTGGGCATAGAGGCTGTAGATGTTTACTGGATCTTGTTTAATTAGACATAGAAGCTATGGACATTTAATTCACACACCTTTTGGAGGGAAAATTTCAAACATATATTGACCGTTATAAGGTTTGAATTCTAAAGAGAGCGAGCATAGCTCAAGCTCGACTCTACTGTGATCCATGTAAAAACTGTAATTCTAAACAAGTCGAGCGAGCGTAGCTCAAGCTCGACTCTACTGTGATCCATGTAAAAACTGTAATTCTAAACAAGTCGAGCGAGCGTAGCTCAAGCTCGACTCTACTCTGATCCATGTAAAAACTGTGATTCTAAACAAGTCGAGCGAGCGTAGCTCAAGCTCGACTCTACTGTGATCTATGTACAAACTGTGATTTTAAACAAGTCGAGCGAGCGTAGCTCAAGCTCGACTCTACTGTGATCCATGTAAAAACTGTGATTCTAAGCAAGTCGAGCGAGCGTAGCTCAAGCTCGACTCTACTGTGATCCATGTAAAAACTGTAATTCTAAACAAGTCGAGCGAGCGTAGCTCAAGCTCGACTCTACTCTGATCCATGTAAAAACTGTGATTCTAAACAAGTCGAGCGAGCGTAGCTCAAGCTCGACTCTACTGTGATCTATGTAAAAACTGTGATTCTAAACAAGTCGAGCGAGCGTAGCTCAAGCTCGACTCTACTGTGATCCATGTAAAACTGTGATTCTAAACAAGTCGAGCGAGCGTAGCTCAAGCTCGACTCTACTGTGATCCATGTAAGTAATAAATCGGACGTAGTCCGAACTAGGTTGAGCGAAGCTCACAAATTTTTACGTCCTGAACGTAGCGAAGCGGAGTGAAGGCGTGAAAATTTTCCCAAGCCGTACGTACTGTATGGATATACGAGAAAAAACACGCTGTACATAGAAAGCCACGAACTTCCATGTTTTTTACACGCTTTATATTGACTCACTCTGTCTATTTGTTAGTTGGTTTGTCATGATCAAATCTTGCAATTGATTTTTTGACCACTTCTACTGCTCCAATCGATTAATTTTTTGATTCTTTTTTACACTTTTTTGATATTTTATGATGTTTCATGATTTAAATATGCTTAATTATATTTTTTTATGTCATAAAACAGCAAAAAAGAGTATATTCTGATTTTTTTGAGTTTTTGTATGAAATATTGATATACTTCACAAGAGCAATAATCTTTCACTATACATATATATACGAATATTTGTCACTAATAGATGTAGTTGTAAAACTGTTTGGATAAAATTGGTGTATAAATACAGCTATTGTGACTCGTTATATAGGTTTATATTGGTGAATGTATTTTTGGGGAGAAAAATCTTTACGACTCTGAGTAATGAAAATACTTATCTTGGAAAAAGGAGTTAAATTGTGAAAGTAAATAGCCAATTTTTTTAGTCCTTGTAAAAAAATAAAGTTTGTATTCCAGTTGTGATGAGAGTATGAATTTTTTTGGTATTTTACATTTCATGAACATTAATATCAAATATTGTAACAATGAACAATATATAACAAAGCTATGTAAATGATATAATTGTTGTTGATCACCAAGTACAAGTAAAAGGTTGAAAAAGCATGACTCATGGAATTGTCATGGTGGTGGGATAATCAGGTTATAAGATTAAGATATCAGGATATATGAAAAAGTGTTGGTAATCTGAGTTATAAAAATAGTTCGAGCGGAGCTCGAATGTAAAAGTTCGAACGTAGTTCGAACTAAGTTGAGCGTAGCTCACAAATTTTTACATCCTGAACGTAGCGTAGCGAGTGAAGGTGTGAAAATTTTTCCAAAGTTGTTAGAAGACTGTGGATATGTGAGAAAGGGTTGGTGATTTGAGTAACTGTTGAACGCAATTTCTACAATTTTAGCAACACAAATATTCAATCGTAGTAGTCAAAGTTTTCTTAAAATAATTTAGTACAAATTCATATCTTAAACAATTAACACGTATTCATTCTTTTGTCGTCAATAAAATACAGTCCACTCTAAACCAAAACCATCGCATTTATTATTGTTGTACGTAACAAATTGGTCCTTCGGGCCGGATTTATATTTAAGTGGATATAACCTGATCATCAAGTCAAGAAAAATCACGTTAAGAAATTTTCAATGATTGATTAAAAAATTTGTATTGAAGTGAAGCTGAAGAGAAGAACAAGCAATTATCAAGTCAAGATGTCGATGAAAGGAATTGAAGACAAAAAGGCATTATAGAAGATTTTTAAAACATCAGAAGTACATAGAAAACATTGAAAGAAGAAAACGTTGACTACTACGATTGAATATTTGTGTTGCTCAAACTGTAGAAATTACGTTCAATAGTAATAATAGTTCGAGCGGAGCTCGAATAAAAAAGTTTGAACGTAGTTCAAACTAGGTTGAGCGTAGCTCACAAATTTTTACGTCCTGAACGTAGCGTAGCGAGTGAAGGCGTGAAAATTTTCCGAAGTTGTTAGAAGACTGTGGATATGTGAGAAAAATTTGAGTTAACCCTTGTGACATAAACAGTCGAACGAGCGGAGCGAGATTCGACAACCCCTGTAATCTATAAACAGTCGAACGAGCGGAGCGAGATTCGACAACCCCTGTAATCTATAAACAGTCGAACGAGCGGAGCGAGATTCGACAACCCCTGTGATCTATAAACAGTCGAACGAGCGGAGCGAGATTCGACAACCCCTGTGATCTATAAACAGTCGAACGAGCGGAGCGAGATTCGACAACCCCTGTGATCTATAAACAGTCGAACGAGCGGAGCGAGATTCGACAACCCCTGTGATCTATAAACAGTCGAACGAGCGGAGCGAGATTCGACAACCCCTGTGATCTATAAACAGTCGAACGAGCGGAGCGAGATTCGACAACCCCTGTGATCTATAAACAGTCGAACGAGCGGAGCGAGATTCGACAACCCCTGTGATCTATAAACAGTCGAACGAGCGGAGCGAGATTCGACAACCCCTGTAATCTATAAACAGTCGAACGAGCGGAGCGAGATTCGACAACCCCTGTGATCTATAAACAGTCGAACGAGCGGAGCGAGATTCGACAACCCCTGTAATCTATAAACTGTCTGTTAAAATCTTAGAGGTTCGAGCGCAGCTCGAACAAAAATAGTTCGAACGTAGTTCGAACTAGGTTGAGCGAAGCTCACAAATTTTTACGTCCTGAATGTAGCGAAGCGGAGTGAAGGCGTGAAAATTTTCCAAACCCTATGTACTAAATGGATATACGAGAAAAAACACGCTGTACATAGAAAGCCACGAACTTCCACGTTTTACTTATGTTAGATTTCAGAATTTTCTAATATCAGACTACCGATTACAAAAAATGAACATTAAAGAAAATTTCAATTTTTTTAAATTTTTTGGTCGCTAATACCAAAATCTTATTTTATATTTTTTAGCTTGCTTCAAAATCAGAAATGTAAAAAAAATTTTTTTCAAGAAATACAGAGATCGAAAAATTAATGACTATAAATGCGTGGAGCGTAAGTAAAATTTAATTTCGAATTGCTTTCGAACGCTCCACGCATTTATAGTCATTAATTTTTCGATCTCTGTATTTCTTGAAAAAAATTTTTTTTACATTTCTGATTTTGAAGCAAGCTAAAAAATATAAAATAAGATTTTGGTATTAGCGACCAAAAAATTTAAAAAAATTGAAATTTTCTTTAATGTTCATTTTTTGTAATCGGTAGTCTGATATTAGAAAATTCTGAAATCTAACATAAGAAAAACATGGAAGTTCGAGGCTTTCTATGTACAGCGTGTTTAAGTAAGTTCTGTAATCTAACATAAGTAAAACGTGGAAGTTCGTGGCTTTCTATGTACAGCGTGTTTTTATTTTTCTCATTGATTGAGAAAATTTGGTTTAGTGAAATTTGTGGATTAATTTATTTTAGTGAT
The DNA here is from genome assembly GCA_963573255.1 of Chironomus tentans. Lineage (NCBI taxonomy): Eukaryota > Metazoa > Arthropoda > Insecta > Diptera > Chironomidae > Chironomus > Chironomus tentans. The sequence goes on along the minus strand of OY754303.1, from coordinate 28,540,234 downwards.
AATTAAATATTTATCGACTATTAATTATAGTAAACATTGATCAGAAGTTCTTTAAATTAATGAATTAAAGTGTGAAATTGTGAAATAAATCAAATTATCATTGCGAAAAGTGCAAATTTTAAAGTGACAATTTAATTAATTTTTCTAAATTTGTTTCATCGTGATTCTATAAATAATTTATTGAAAATAGTACTATTTTGTTTATTCGTAATCAATTGAAAACGCGAGTTTCGTGTGCGGACCAACCAAGTTCAATGTATATGACATCATCACAAAATCAAAACTTCCGGATTCTTTGAGTTTTTTTTTTCGATCGCTGTCTATCGAAATTCTCATGTGCGTGCTATTCATGACTCAATTAAATAGAAAAGGCAATCAAGTAACAGCTGATTTGATCAACTAGTGACTTATTTATGTCCTTCGTTAGTGAATTTTTTGTTTACTGTATCTTTTCCGTTAATAGTTTGTTGCAAGCAAAATTTGCATCGAGTTATAAGAAAAAATAGAAGAATAAGAAGAACAAGTATTTCCTCAAAATCAAGATACAGACAGTAGATTAAGTGCAAGCAAAAGTTCAAGAAATTTAATTAAATTATCTCGGTATAATAAGTCATTTTATTACTTCGCTTAGTTCTAGTCTACATTTAATCCTTTTTACATACATAAAAAACTATAAACTTTTATCAAACTGGATCCATCGGAAATTATTCGTGCCGCTGGTAAAATAGATCAAAGGAAGAAAGAAAAGGAAGAAATGACATTAGATTTTCTAGATGATACACAAGTCGAGTATGAACAGGCAGTGTCACAGACTAAATTTGGGAAATTCCATTTCTTCTTGCTTGCCGTTTGTGGACTAATCTATTTAAATACTGCTGTAGGCATAACGATAATATCATTTGTACTTCCTTCTGCAACATGTGGTGAGCAATTTTTATTGATATTTGCAATTGAATTTTATATCCCCAATGAATCTATGTATGAACTCTTCTTCTTTTTTTAGACTTCCGGATGACATCTGCTGATAAAGGTTCGTTGAGTTTATAATATGCTTTCTCTCAGGCCATGCCAATAGATCTTAACAGAATAATCGTTTGGAGATTATTCAACAGAAGACAAGGAGGGAAATTTCCGTCTATTGGCACACCCTAACTTCCTCATCCATTTATGGAATTGAATTAGATGAAATAACAAAAAAAATTCTCACATCAATTTAATAGGATGGTTAACAGCCACCCCGATGTTGGGGATGGTTCTCGGCTCATATTTCTGGGGATGTCTTGCAGATACTAAAGGCAGAAAGTACGTGCTGATCACATCATTGCTGCTTGATGGAATTTGTGGCATTCTCTCATCAATCTCACAAATTTATGGATTATTTATATTTTTTCGATTCTTTAACGGTTTTGGGTAAAAGCACGTCTATCGATTTAACAATTTTTATTTAATATTTATTAATCTTGATTAATTTAATATTCACGAGTTTCATATTTCTCATCCTCCCATAGCATTACCGGAGCAATGGCCATTTGTTTTCCTTATCTCGGCGAATTTCAATCCACAAAATATCGTGAGAAAATTCTTTGTTGGATGGAAGTGTTTTGGACAATTGGAATTATTTTATTACCATTAATCGCATGGCTTATTATTCCATTAAACATTAATTTCAAACTCTTTGGCATCATCAATTTTCATAGCTGGAATCTTTTCGTCGCAATATGTGCTATTCCGAGTATTTTAATTGCAATTTGGCTCTTCTTCTTTCCTGAAAGCCCAAAATTTCTTATCGAGGTTGGTGATGCAGACGAAGCTCTTGAGATATTAAAAGACATTTATCACATGAACACGGGACGACCAAAAAGTGACTATCCAATCAAATCCTTGAAAGAGAAAGAACGTGAAAAGGTTAATCAAAGTCAGTCACTTCCGTCGTTAAGGTCATTGAGTCTGAGAAAGCCAAAGCATCTTAATATCCTGCTTAAAGAAATTTGGGAGCAGACTAAAGCACTGTGTAAAGCACCTCATTTCAAAAATACATCACTTACATGTGCCATACAGTTTGGCTTAACAGCTTCATATTATACATTGATGATATGGTTTCCTGAACTTTTTTATCGATTTGAAGAGTATGAGGCGGAAAATGGTGATGCGGAAGCATCTGTTTGTATAGTCAGCAGTATTGTCTTAAAGGAACAAAATGACGACTTCTGTGGGAATCCAATCAAGAATGATGTTTATTGGCATACTGTGATCATCGGTCTATCATGTATACCTACGAGTCTTCTCCTGCCAGCTTGCATTCATCGTGTCGGTGCCAAGCTTTTCATATGTACGTATACACGCTTCTCATAAATATTAAAGTTCATTTCAATCTCAATTAATTGACGCATTTTCTTAAAAAGAAATGTCACTATTGTCCATCCATCTTCGTGTTCATGTTTCAATTCTCTGTAAGGAAAATGCGCTTCTGTTTGACACTAGTATTCACCCCTGTAACAATTTATAAATGTGCATATAGCACATCATAAATGAATACATAAATAATTGATTGAAATTATTTCGTTTTATAGTTTTTAGTCTTGTGCTTGCTGGAGCTGCCACAATTGGATTATATTTCGTTAAAAATGCAGCAGAAAATCTTGTACTCTCATGTATATTTGAAGCATTAACATCGCTTGGAATCAGCACTGTTTATTGTGTTATGGTCGATTTATTTCCAACAAATTTACGAGTTATGGCAGCAGCATTAAGCTTAACATTTGGTAGAGGTAAATACAATTTATTGTGCATGTATTAAGTTCTAATTTAATATAATGAAAGCAAACAGGATGAATGCGTGTACTGAATTTGAATTACAAATCGATTCGATGTGCAAATTTAAATACCTAAATACTTATACATAATTTTATTATTTTCTAGGAGGTGCATTAATAGGAAATCTACTATTTGGATTTCTCATCGATTTAAATTGCATTGTTCCAATCATCATCTTTTCTGCATTGCTTTTTAGTAAGTTCAATCCTCATTTCGTGCATTTTTGCTGGCAATCAATAATTTAAGGATACTCAAATAATCTTTAAATTCGTGTATAATGAGCTGTTTAGTTAAATTGATATGTTTATTTTTTCATTGACCGTTAAAGTTCAAAATTTGAGATTCAAAGTTCTTTTAAGCCGTTAAAATTCAAATTTCAAAAATCCGTTAATATTTTTTCAAATGTTTTGAAACGCCTTTGAGCACTTTGTTTTATTGCGAGCAAAAATGCATTTGCATGGATCTTTGACACTTTTTTCACCACGCTACTATTTTTATTATCATGTTAATTTTCTCTTTATTCACCTCACTATTTTATTTTCTAATTCTTTTCTTTTCATCTTTACTTAGTTAGCGGTATTCTTTGTCTCTTTTTGCCGTCGACGGGAAGAGAAGCTTTAAATTAATATGCAAATTACTCACAATCTTTTATGCTAATGATTTTTTGTTAATATTATCACAATTGGATTATGTTTCTGTTTGCTTCTTTAGAAAATTGCTATCCTCATACTCATTAACATCATAAATTTTATAAATATGTATGCACAAATTATTTCTAGTATTTTTTTCGCTATGTTATATCCTCATTAAAGACTTTTGTAACATTATCATAGTCTTTATGCTCACTCATAAATTAATTATTTATTTTATGCATCACAATATTATAAGGAAAAATGAGAAATACATTTTTGAATGAATAAAATGCAATTTTGGATTAAGTTTAAAGTTATTATTATGCTTATTGTTCTACGATAAATAATGTTGTTGCTGCTGTTGCTGTATCAGTTGTGAATTTAAATAATATATTGTTGATGGGGGAAGAACGGGATGCTGCGGTTCTTGATTTATTGTATAATTTTGATAAAATGTATTCCGATGTGCAATTTTAAGCTTTGATGACATTTGTTTTTTGTATTTTGTTCGGCGATTTTGAAACCTGTGATATAGAGGATCATTCATGACAATAAATTTTATGTTAACATTTATTATTCACGCTGTTTTTATGGCGCGTCATTTTGCAGATGGATGACTAAAGCGTTTTTTAATTGATTTTATTGATATAAATCCTGTGTAGTCTCAACGAATATTTATAATTTAAATTATAACGGTCAAAAAATATTTAAATTTTTTTTTTCCAAATTTAAATCTTCAAAAGTCGTTAATATTCAAAATCAATTACAGCATAAAAACTTTAGTTATCCAGCCAGAGATATTTATAATAGCTTACCATGTTTTTATTTGTACTTCAGTTAGATTTAGAATTTTAGATAATTCGAGCCTTTTGCTGACTGACAAATATTTATCATTTTTAAATTCATTCTCCAATTTTTCCAATTGACATTGAGAATAAGCTTGACGTGGTTTTCTATCGATTCCCGTCTTTCTCAACCTCATTTTCCCCATTATTAGCCGCTGTTGTGCTGCTATTAAGCATATTTAACAAGAGAAGAAAAAAAGAAGGGAATATTTAACACATTTAAAACTTGTATTTAACTTTATATCAGTTAAAGTGATAATTAATTCATAATAAATAATCACTTTTCGTATACTCGATGAATGTTTACATAAAATTTTAGCACCTATTTAATATTCATTCACTCACTCGAGACTAAAAAGCCGTAAAGTAACAACTTCATTTTCCACTGTTGAGGACTTGATTGATTGATTTGTTTAGCATTTATAATATTTTCAAGGCATTAATTAAGCTGTGGATTATGGACTTTGCTGATTTGTGTATTTTTGCCATTTTTATTAATTTCATTAATGGGCGATTCCACGGATGTGATTTTTCGAAAATTTCGTCTTTAAATAAATTTTTCTCATAATTCAGCTATCTAGACGTTCCAATGACTTCATATACTTATGTAAAACGCTGAAATCTATCTTTCTGAACTTATTTCTTCCTTCTATATGCATTAATTAATGAAATATTTGGATTTTTGTAAGCGTCACTCAATTTCAAAATGTTGAATTCTGATTTTTTACACAAGAATTTACCACTTTATAAATATCTAGACAACTTTTTAGGGTTGATTTACTGTACATTCTATGTTGTTTTATCCAGAGTTGGCAAAAGCCCGGTTTTGCCGTTTACCCGGCCACCTGCGGCAGGCGTCCCTTCCTGCAGGTGGCCACCTGCGGCAGATGGCCCTTCCTGCAGGTGGCCACCTTCCGCAGGTGACCCTTCCTGCAGGTGGCCACCTTCCGCAGGTGTCCCTTCCTGCAGGTGGCCACCTTCCGCAGGTGTCCCTTCCTGCAGGTGGCCACAGGCCGCCGAGGGCCCTTCCTGCAGGTGGCCACAGGCCGCCGATGGCCCTTCCCGCAGGTGGCCATCGGCGGAAGGCGGAAGGTGGTCATCGGCGAAAGATGGTCCCTGAAAAATTGTTTAACTTCAACATTTAAAAATATAGAAAAATAAATAATACTTATTTAAAAAGTGTTTTAGAGCCTTTGGGAATTTCACTTACTATTTTTTCTGCACAATGCATGAGGTAAAAAGTGAAAAATTCTGACTTTAACAATTATTACACAGCAATTATTAGTGCTGATTTCTTTCCTTTGACTTTAGAAAAGTCAAATCTTTTAGAGGCAATGTAAAACCTTAAAAAAATTTGTCGAAGGCACTGCAAAGACAAAAATTTAAGATTGTGTCTTTGGAAAGACAAATTTCTAACTCTTTTTGGAAAAATTAAGAATTTTGAAAACGTTAACTCAATTTTTTCTTTTAAAATTTCATTTCTAATTACGGCACAAAAATAATGATTTTTTTAAACAAAATCTGGCTTAGCAAAGATCTGTCTTTGCCTTTAAATCTGCCTTCGCCAAGGCAGAAAAAAATGTCTTTACCTTTATAAGCCTTTATATTGCTTTTTAAAAAGTTAAACTTTCCAAAGTCAATGATAATGCCTCATTGGCAAATGACTAATTACGAAAATTTGCTGCTTTTGCCTTTTACAGTGTAGTTCAGGGAAGTAAAGAAATCACTTTTTTGGTAGTTTTTTCACACTGTATTATGAATTTTTGAATTTTGAGTACAGTGTATTAAGGAATATAATTTTCATTATGTGTATGCAGCACAATAAAAATAATTTCAGTTTTTCCCTGATTCACTGTCGAAAACAAATAAATTCAAAAATTCAGGGCTCCAAACACAAGGATCCAGAAGGATACAGGTCAACTTCTGGCCTTAGTTACAAGATCCTTTAGGATAAAACTTTCGTCTGGTCTAATAAGTCACTTTCAATATAAACTCCAGTAGGATACAAGTCATGTTTAAGCTCAAATTTCAAAGATCCAGTAAAGTCTAAATCACTAATAGACCCACAATATAAGATCCAGTAAAATCAAAATAAATCACAGACCCAGAATGTAAGATCCAGTAGGATACAAGTCACGTTTAGGCTCAAATTACTAAGATCCAGCAAGGTCTAAGTCACTAACAGACCTACAAAAAGATCCAGTAGAATCAAAGTCATTTCTAGACCTAATATTCAAGATCCAGTAGGATCTAAGTTACTTTCGGACCTTAAAATTTTCAATAAGTATGCCGAAATCGGCGAAAGCCCGCCGCTGACCACCTTCCGCAGGGACCATCTTCCGCCGATGGCCACCTTCTGCCGGTGACCACCTGCAGGAAGGGCCACCTGCAGGAAGGGACACCTGCGGAAGGTGACCACCTGCAGGAAGGGCCACCTGCGGAAGGTGGCCACCTGCAGGAAGGGCCACCTGCGGAAGGTCGCCACCTGCAGGAAGGGACACCTGCGGAAGGTGGTATTCGGCGGGCTTTCGCCGATGAAAGCCACCTGCATGCCAACTCTGGTTTTATCATTCTGCATACCTAAATGTATTCATAAACCTTTAATTAAGCAGAAAAATGAATATTTTTTAACGAATTAATGAAATTGAGTAACACTTTTTCCTAATCCATGAGAAAATGTTTTTTGGAAACAGTTTTCCAATTTAACTAACAAGAATTCTATTGATTAGAATGTTGGTAATGAAATTATTAAGGTAAAAGAAGATTTTGATTTAGTAGTCGTAAAGTGTTAGCTTAGTTAAATAACATTTTTTGATAATCAAATTTATGAATAACATGGATTAAAAAAGCGCTTTTTTCTGAATTCCACTTATCCGTGGAATCGCCCTAATTGGCTTGTAGTTTTTACAAAAAGCCGTTACGAAAAATTTTTTAAAAAAACTTTTAACAGCCTGAAGTTGGATTCATTTTTTTAAATTTTTAAAATTCGTTAAAAATTAAAAATGCTTTATTTCTAAAGAAACTTAAAAGTTCGTTTTACCTAAAGATAATGTGACCAAAAATGCATTTTCTAAAATTACTGCTCAAGTTATAATGAGCAATTCCACGGAAAATCTCAAGGGAGGCCTGAATCATCATTGTTCGTGCTGTAAAGCAGCAAAACAAAACAGAATAAAAAGAGTTGAAAATATTTTATGGATATGAGAAATGTCCACAGTAGGAATAAACATTTAAATGTTTCATCATTCAATTTACAAATGAAATGAGGCACAAGATCGTAATTTTCACTCAACAGTGCACATACACAATTTTCTACAAATCTCGTTATTGTGATTTGTGGACACAATAGTTTATCACATTTATGAATGGAATGTACAGTCAATAATCTCTTCTATTAATTATCCGATTCTCATTAGTGGATGTGTGATGAGGCCTTAACAATATTATTATCATCATCATTTTATGGAACGTGAAATTGGCAGAATTCTGTTATTACCTTGAAAATTAAAATTTGTATCTAACCAGTTGCGATAAAATACATTCGGTTCATGTTGGTGATAAAATGCTGCTGTATCGGGTGATAAAATGACATCTACAATTACAGAAAAGAGCAATAATAAATGTTAATGATTCATCATTATTTGATTAAATTTTATTGTGGACCACAGAATTATGGATGTTATAAAACGGATCTCATTCCGGATACTATGGATCAGATGTAATTTTGAGTGCTTGTGACATATTTAATGAAGGAATTGGATTTAAATATTAAACAAGATATTGCTTGGTACCTTGCTTTGTACTTGGTTTGGAAAATACTTGAGTCTTGGTCAAATATGAAGTTGTAGGCGTACCCATAGGGGATCAATGGGGTCCCTCCTGAAATCATGAGCATGGGAACATTTTATGACCTCTTAAAAAATTCTGAGTAAGTAAATTTAGCACTGAATTTCCAGCAAGAAAATCTGTTCTCTTGACAAATTTCAATATTTATAAGGAGTCTTTCACAAATTACGTCACGCTTTGGGGGGGGGGGGTTGAAGACGCAGACCAAATACAAAAAAAAATGTTTTATATGAAAAATTTGTGGCAAGGGAGGGGGGACGGTTGGTTCGAAAAAGTCGTTTTTTTGCGTGACGTATTTACGAATTCAATTTAAATTGGTTCGTTTTTATGACATTCTAATGTTATTCGAAATTTTTCCTGTAGGAATCCTTAGTATCCTGAATGTTATCACCTTAAAATTAATACAAACAATTGTAATCAACTTCAATAAAACTTATAAGAATTATCATTGAAGAAATAATTCCATTAATAATTTGCAATCATCAACTCCGGCGGTAAGTTTAATAATTCTGTTGAGCTTGCTTATTGAGATTCATTCTTCTGTCCAATTTTACAACAATAAACTCAAACACAACTTCACTGTCCATCACTGATCATCCAATAATTAGCACTAATCCACGTAATCTAGTTCACCAACTCATACTCACCTTTTCGACTACAAAAGTCAATCAAATCCAATCGTTTGGATTTCGCTATGTCATGTGAATTGAGTCCTAAAATTGATTCTATTGAAAATTTATTACACATTTTTGTCGACATTTTATTGTCATCGACTTTTTCTGATTGCTCAATTTTCACACACTTTTGTTCGATTTCATTGTTGTTTGCCATAATGCTATCAATCTCCATTATACCCGCTAATAAAGCAATAATAATGCTCAACACAAACAATACAGAATGAAGAGGAATCAAGAACAAGAACAAAAAAAAAATCACCACTCGACGCCTCTAATCTAGTCGACAACGATTTATGAAATGTTTTATGGTTTATCAGAGATTTCTTACTGATGATGCTGCTTACTTCTACCGCTGTTAAGTATAAATGTATGATAAAAATGATGGTGATGATGATGCACGCCCTCGAATAACAAGGTGTTAAAAAGAAAGGAAAGCAAAGCAAGCAAGTACAATGGATATATCTATCTTTTTTCAACTGTAGCCGGTAAATCGCTGAGAAAACGACATGTGGTTATGGTAGCATGATGTATTTTCGTGTTACTTAAAAGGTTTTAATGCTATAAAAAATTATGAATGAATCTTCACTTGGCATCTAACAATGAAATGCTTGCTTATTACTTGATTTTTACTCTCGATGCAGCCATTCTTGTACATCTATTTAACAATCGTGTAGATATCTACGTACTACAACGGGGAAGTATGAATGTATTCAGTCAGTGTTGTTCAGACAATATTAGTCGAGAGCGTTTTTATTTTCTCGGAGGATTAGGGGCTGGCTGATCATGTTGGATTGAATTTTTTGGAGGGTTTTTCAGTAATAAAATTTATCCCGAGCGACACAAATGACAAAATTGTCGCCACGAATTTTATTTGGGTTTTATTAATAAATCACTCCGTGGTGGAGCCTTGACGGAATCGTGACGACTAATTTCTTTTTTAAAAGTTTGAAAATATTTGCCAGAAGCACTCAAGAATCAGATTTTGTTACTCTTTTTATTTAGACAAAAATTTGTATATTCATCTGAAAATTTCAAAGTATGTTTTGTGTTCGTGGTTAACTTTTTGTCATAATTTTGGGGTAATTTTCCACCTAATCACTCTCATAGCTACGCACACTGCCACTAGTGTTATAAAAATGACGTTTCTAGCCTTATGTATGACTCAGTATTGAGGATCATCCCTATTTACAATTTCCATAGAAATGAAGCGCGAGTAATAAAATTCAAATCCACGAAATCAGCTGTTAACATCGTTAAATACCCTTAGTTATTAGACCAGATTAAAATAAATCTGCAGGATAATCTACAATCAGAATGTCAACTTGGAAATATTTTATCCTTCAAGCTTAACTTAAAATCCAGAAAGTCATAATTACAGCAGACTTATCTACAGACTTTTATTTCACAATTTTCTTTATTTTATGCAGAATCACAGCATTTATAAGAAGAGAGACAAAGTGTAACATAATCTCAGAAAGTCCTTCCAAGAAATTGTATTAAGAGGAAGAAGAGCAATGATGTGATAATAAAATAAACCACTTAAACGCAACCATTAAAAGGATTCACCGGAAAAAAAACATGACAGGTTTATTTTTCTTCTACCTTAGCATACTTTCCCCTCCTGAACATTTACTAATATTACATTCGCAATATAATAAATAAAAATAACATATAAATAGTATGTCTGTTTGTTGGGGTGCTGCTGTTATTGTATACAATATTTTCATCTCTTTATGCTTCTTCAACCTCCATTCACACGACGATTGAGTGTGGGTGTTTAAGGAAGGGATGAGAGATACACAGAGTGAATGTAATTAAGTTACATCCTGATGATTAATTGATTGGTTTTGATTTCAACTTAATAAATCAAATGGAACAGAAAAATATTTTACTGGATTACAATTTACACATTTACTCACTCAATCTGACAGTAATCGATTGATCGGCAATATACATTTATTGAGTATGTATTTATTCACTTAAGCACCCTCTTACTCATACTAATTGTTATATCTCCGATAAAAAATGAACTCTATAAAAACAATTAGCTGAAAATGAAAATGTCTGTGATAATTATTTTTAATTCTTTTGGCACGCGATACAGGCTTGATAAATGTACGGAAAATAGTGGAGATGATGATTTTTCACATAATTTTTCTTCTGTGTGAGCCAATGGACTTTATTTCTTTATAAAATAGCATTTTTGAGACACACATATTCATCAATTGATGATTGATTTAATTAAATTTGCAAAAAAATACCATAGATCTTCAAAGAATGTCACAAAGCATGCAGCTAATCATGAAAGTCTGAAATAGAAGAACTTTTTGACACATGTGCAAATTCGTTAGTTGAGAATAAGGGAGGAAATGGCAAAATATAGTCATCAATCAATTTTAAAGGAATGGATAGCTTGGTTAATAACCCCAATGTTTTTTCTACATTTTTTCAGGATAAAGAAGAAGCAAAATTTCACAATTAGATCCACTTTTAAAAACAGATAGTTGCTGGATTACTAGTTGTTGCGTCATCACAAAGCCCACAACAGATTTAATAAAATACTGGAACTGATATCCGTGAAACGTTTGATTTATTTAATCTGAATTGGAATGTTGTTCATTTATTTAAGTACCTTAATGCTTCCAGTAACATCTCATATCCACAGCACTTTTCAGCTAACGTGGACAAAATTAATTAAAGGTTGAAGCTTCGTTAGAATTGTCAATTGAGTTGATTGATATCAATTAACTGCATATCATTTACTACAATGTGCTGAATACTGAGCTTTTATAGCTAAATCGAACTACAAAAAAACAAAACAGAGACAACGGGAATTTACTTGAATTTTCCTTGAATCTGCCAACATTATGGATGTGATGTAATAATAAATATTGTAATTCATTATTGTAATAAGCTGTAGGAACGGGTAGGAAACTGTCAAAGAGTTACGTCCTCGCTTAGTGTTTACTCCTTATGCAGCTCAGTTCTTGTTTTTTTAGCTTTTTGTTCCCACGAAATGATCCAGTCAATGAAATAAAAGATTTTATCCATAAATTGAAAAAACAACAGACAATTTCCTTTAACACGACACATTAGTTCAGATATTTCGATGATTCAGGTTCTTTTGGATCAATTCCTTTTAGTCTTATTTGAATAAGGCAGATAATTAGCACAATCAATTTCATTTTCAGTGATCATGTTCAGTAATTGTGTTGCGACACAAAAGGTCCAAAAATTATGTTGGGAATCTCATCGAAAATAAATGCTTATCTTAATTCAGAGGTATCACCAACATAATCAAGTCAATAAAGCGGCAGACAGCTTAAATTCTCTTGAAATACAATTTTCAATTCTAAACAGTAGAAAAATAAAAAACCCAGTAACCTTTGAAAAAAATTTTCATTCAATGTTTAATTAAAAACGCAAGTGGTCAGTGAAAATATTCAACAATTAAAATAAAGGATTACAAGCAGCTTATAAGGATCAAGAATCAACGAAAATGAAGTTTACAGCATCGGAGTCTAATTTTATCGACATGAGAGATTCAGATTCAGAAAGAAGTCAGGATTTATCAACTGGAATTGAGGTAAAATTGGGAAAAATTGTGAAAAAATTTTTCAATGAAAATTTTTTGATGGAACCTGGAAGGAATTGTGGGTAAAATCAAAAAGAGAAAAATTTTTGCCTGGAAGAACTGTTTTGTGGGAACTCCTTGCTTTTTTACGATTTTTTCGGAAAAAAATTTGAGGACTTAAAATTTTCATCACAGTTAGCATGTTGAAAAAAAAAATTCCGTTACATTTTGCGAGAGGGCAACATAAATTTGATGCATTGTGCAATCATCCTCTAATTTTTGAATTTGTCCTCTGGTTCTGAAAGGTTTCATTTGATCTCTATTTATATTAAAATGTCCTTGATTTCTGAAAAGGAGACCTGCTTCACATTAGATAAGATAAACAGATAGCATCTGTTTGATTTTCAGAGGTCTTTCCTTTATTTTTTGTATTTGTCCTGTGGTTCTGAAAGGTTCCATTTGTGTTAAAATGTCCTCCATCTCTGAAAAAGAGCTGTCTTATTAGAGTCAGAGCAAAGTTAAATATACTTTAATTACATTTTAATAATTTTATAGATCTTTGACACTCTCAATTAAAATCTTACACGCAGCTTTATCTCATGTTCTTGTTTAATCGGTTCCGTTGCCAATACACTCGACAATGACATTTGATCATCGACAAATTCCTTTTGCTATTAGCTCATCTTCCTTCAATAAAATATCACTTGCACCGGAATCAACTTTTACTCTTTTGATCTGTTCCTTAATAAGTTTGTTTTTATGAATCTCCTATTGATTTTAAAACTAACACGCGTTTGAAATGGACACGGTATGCTATTTATTGTACTTTCATTAGTTGACGGTGTAATATTTTCTGCGTCATTTACCTATCCGTCCTCAACATCATACCTTTCTCAGACTTAAGTTTTCGACACTTTAAATCTATCGGCACAATCATTTCTGTTGTTACAATCATAATTTCTTTTTTGTTATCGCTTCTGCCAATGAATATCATTTTTATATATAATTATCCATAATTAACAAATGTCTTCTTAGTTCTATCTTGCTATCATTAATCACGTATCCGTTCAAAATTTTATTTGATAATCTAGAGTTCCTTACTCTTATAATAATCTCCTTTTGTCCTTTATGTATAGGCAAACTGAATTTAATCAGCCTCACTCAATTGCTGTCCATACATGACTATTGCGTATTACTGCGTTGATTCAAAATTCTTAATAACAACATCCCAGACAACACTTAATTGTTGCCAAAAATCAATCCATGTCTTTGACAACTTAGCAATGACTGACTCGACAGCTTTGATTATACAGAATACTTCAATGACCCTCTCGCAATACTTTTTTCATTCATAATTCTGGAGCAAACTGATGTCTCCTTACATTCCAATAATTTCACAGCATTTATGATATTTGACCTTTCCATGTCATGCTTGCCTTTATCTTTTCTCAACTTTCTAATGCAACACGTATCCCTGATATATACTCAGTTTTATTTCATTCTATTTGATTAATGTCTCACTTATGATTCATTCTTTTCATCCCAACGTTAATCACTAATGTTTCTACTTTTCTGGATCTTGTAATGCATTGCTAAGAATTCTATTATCTCTTTTTCGTCTTGTCCTTGGATTATTTCTGAGTCACTTCCAGTGAATAATAAATGAATTCCAGTAAAATCATCAGACGTTGAAACTTCCAAAATTTCCAACTTTTTATATCCTTTTGATTCTTTGATGTACGTAATACAATACAGTGAGGAACTAACTTCCTGAATACTTTTGTATAATTTTTTGCCAATTGTCTGAATATGTTCTGAATTGCCTCAATATTTTTCACTGCCAATGTCCAATTCTTCCTTTCGCTTATAAGAGCTTCTCTTCGTTATAATCTAAGTTCAACTCATTACAGTCTTGTGCTTCCTTTTATCACCTTTTAATAGATTAATTTCGGGTTTTCTTCAATTAGTTCCAAAGATTCCTTTTGTTAAAGTTGGTCAGCCTTCTCCTCCTCTAAACTTACTATTTATGATGGTCTTCGATTGTCTTTAGATGGTATCATTGTTATTCTGGATGTGACTTTATTACGATACTGTAATCTATCATTTCTATTGGTTCATCATTCATTCGTGCCAATTTCATTTCAATATCATTAATAAAGGATATATTTTCAATTTCGTCATTTTTAAATACAAACAGTTGTTTGTCTTCTAGTTAAGCAGCAAAAAAATCATCTATCTTTCCATACGTTATCTTGTGCTCTGATGATGGCAAAATTGAAAAACCTTTTTGTACTATTTTCTTCTCAAGATCAACTTTATCCAGCTCACTGTTATCTTCTTTATTGTCACTTTGTGCCTGATTTGTCTCGTTATCTGTTAATTCCTTTTGTTGTGTCCATTACATGCATCTTCAATTTTTTAACATTATATATTTTTTCACTATTCTGTTGCTCTTTCTTAATTTCCTCCATTTGCTTCACGTTCTTATCTCGGTTCTGATAATCGCAGCGCCAAATTTATAGTCAGGACACTGTTAAATATGAGTTGACACATTGGCTGGACTTGTTGTATAACATCCCAAAAAGTATAAATCACTAAACACTTGCTTATCTGGAAAAAATAGAATTTATTAGAAGAAACTATTAATTTCACAAGAGATGTCACTTACATTGCTCTTCCTTAACATTGTAATAATCTCGATTGATCTAAAAACCATCATCAATTGTCTCATACTTCAATTCAAATGAATTAAAAATTTCAATTTTTCGTCCATCCTGTTTTCCAATTAAAGCACCAAAAACGACTTGAATGCGTTGAGATATTACTAATGCTCTGAGATATTCATTAAAACTAGCGGATGTAATAATATAACTACGGATGGCTGTATTGATTTCGCGAGAATTTGCTTTTTTGATGAACTTTCGACGATCTCATAAATTTCCATATTTTCAATCGGTTTATCAACTTCTATTTTATAAAGTAGTCTCTCTATGAACTAGCACAACACTTCAAAACTTAATTAAGCTTCCATAAACGTGAGAAAACTAATTAATTTGTGAATTTTAATTTAAATTCTTTGTTTGAAATTCGCATGAGCAAATTCAACAATATGAAATTCAAATCCGAAACGACCGTTCTCCCAAACTTCCAATCCATTCAGAACTTGGAAATATGAAAATGTTATCGTAAAAGCTTTTGTATAAGAACAACTAATCAGGTTAATTATAGGATGACTAATTAAGCCGTGTTTGCTCAAATTTTCTGAACTTCTAACGGATATTCCAGTTTTCTCAAATATATATTCAAAAAATGACCGTTATTTATCTCCTCATCAAAATTCTTTCTCTCTTAATAAGAACTCGACTGATCTCGTTTGAGTTCAAAATAAAGGTTTACTTTCGTGATTTCTTTGAGAAACCTTCCAGACATTCCAGATTTTACCAATAAAAATTTTTACAGCTAAAACATCTTTGCCCAATTAATACATTAAATTTTTTTCTTCATCAGATGGTTTATACTCACGGCGATCTGGATAAATTGTATCATAAGTTTTCGCCTTGGCTTGATGGTTTGCCGAAGATTTATGATGAATTCTTGGAATACATGAAGATTATGGACGGATTCTACGAGCATGTGGATAGAGAGAAAATTATTGCAGCCTACTTAGCTCAGCATACGGAATTTAATGATGTCTTTATGGATTATTGTACTTGGCAGGATATAATGAAGTTATCGGTAAGTTTCTCGGGAGCAAAAGAACACAAGAGCCTTTTTTTGTGAGCTGTAATTAAATAAAATTTGGCTTTTCGCATAGAAAAGCCCGTGGAATTTTGATGTCATTTTGTATACAATATTTAGTGTGGGAAAATTTCTTTGGATTTTCATGGCTCACAAAAAATGGCTCGTAAGATTTTCAAAAATAAAATACAAATAGCTTCCTTATCACTCTTCTCATTTTACAATCATAGTTTAATGTTTCGTTTTTGTATTTTAGCGAACAATTCCGGCTATGCATGACTTTTTCCAAAACATTCTGATGTTCTTTAATGATGCTCCATTAATTGTTAAGCAAGGTCTTTTGGAACATTGTAAAGTTTGGGTAGAGCATTTTGGCGATGTTAATTTTGAACGGAAAATCGATGCTGTACTAAGCAAACATCCATCTTTTGCTACTGAATTGGGATTTATGAACTTTAAGGATAATTATATAAATACGGAGCAAGATCAAGAAGATCTGAATGAAATGATAAGGACATTGGACGTTTACCAAGAGATTATGATGTTATCGGTAAGAATATTTTTCTAAATATCTCACGAAAAAACATGAAGTTTGTCAGGAGCAAAAAATACACAACTTTTTTTGTGAGCTGGAATCACGGGATTAAAATCTCGCGAGCATTCGAACTCGCGATTTATTGCAAAATTTGTTCTTTCCATAAGAAAGCTCGTGACCCAATTGTGATGTCATTTCGTATAGTCGTTTGAGTGGGGAAATTTCTTTTGGCTTTTTCTTGTTTTATTCATTAATTTTTTTGAAAGCATGATCAAAATAATGTCCAAACGTTTGGTTCTAAAATATATAAGGGGATGTAAGGCAAATCATCCTGAACGTGCTGCTTACGTTTTTCAAACTTTGATCATAATTAAGCTACTTCCAGACCAGATTTTAGGTGTTTACTATGTCAAGGAGGTTTGCATAGGTTGGCATAGTTAGCACCCAGAATTCAGTCTGGAAGCAGCAAAAATTCACCAAAAAAATTATTATGACAAATTTCGCAAAATTTTTAACTTTTAAAAAAGTTCATAAACTTAGCTTCCTTATCTTTGTTCTCATATTACAATCATATTTTATTAATTTATCGTTTTTTATATTTCAGCGTTTAGTTCCAGAACTGCATGGCTTGTTTGAAAATATGATGATGTATTTCATCGATGCGCCATTACTTAAGCATGGGCTATTGGAATATTGTGATGTTTGGATCGAGCATCGTGCTGACGATAATTTCAGACAAAAAATCGCTGACATTAGGAATCAGTATCCGCTATTTGCAACTGGCTATGAGGAGTTCAATGTATGCAACAGGATTTATTTAAATACGGTAAGAAACTGTTTTTAATTTAATATCTGATCCCTTTCATCTCCCATTAAAGACATTTCCTTACATTTAAACTTTGTGAAGTCTCATTAATTATTTTAGTCCATATACTGTTAATTCATCTTGCTTTGGACCGCGTTTTTGATAGCCAACAATACTGATTCTAAGAAAATTTGTTTTTTTTGGCTAGTTTCGACCTGTCACTTAACTTTTCCTTTATGAAATATGAATTTCGTCTGCGTTCTCATTTCGTAATAATGTTTATGAAAATCCAATCACTATGATTTTCATTTTGAGATATATGAATCTTATTAATAATTATTATGATCCGTAAATGACCTTTTCAATTACTAAGTATTCACAATTTAATTACATGTCAAGTTTGTTACTTGTTAATACAAGTCTTGTCCTACTCATTCAGGTGGTCAATCTTTTTGTAGTTATATTTTTTACCTGTTGGTTTTGACTATGAATGGTCAACAGTTAGCAGTTCATTGATCTTCTAATGGCTTAAATAGTATGGAACAACGAGTTTTCAGAAATAATTATTGTTTCATCTAATACACGTTTGTAAAAGAAACAATCATTAATACTTTCATTTCATCAGTTTGTTTCACGATAAAGCAAACAGGAAATTGAATCATTTTGGTATTATTTCCGTATTAGATTGGCCACATTTGTCATCCTTAGATAAATTTATAATTAATAACTTTTAAAACGATACATTATTTCTATCATATAAAACTTACGGTTATGTATTGTATTTTATTTCAGTATGCCACCGATACATCATTCGGTAATTGCCCATATTTGCCTATCGCTGAACTCAACTGGAATGCGATGAATCGCGTAGAAGAGGATGTACCCGAAATGGAGGACTCAGAGTATTGGGAATGGTTTGAAAAAGATCCAAATTGGCCGACTGGATCAGTAAGTTTTAGTTATTAATTTCTAAATGTCTAAATATGGAAACTCAGGGAAATTGGGAAATATTTCATATGAATCACACTGACTTTAAGCAAAAGATTCACTCAAAATTGTTTCTTTTAGACCATCCTGTTTTTGACTCATATTTATCCTCAAGTCTAATAAGCTCTTTCTTACCTCCCATTTTATTTAAACAGACCGTTGTGTCATCGAAAGATGAGTTGCAGACTAAAGAGGATGAAATTGCTGAGTGGATTGAGCAGATGATGATTGGCGGCACTAGTGGAGAGGAATTTGTAGATTGCTCAAATGAAGATCATTTTTCATCGAAACATCAACCATCGATTGAGCTTCAGACTTATGAGTCCAATAAATCTGAAAGTCTTCTTGGTGAATCTGAAGGATCGGTAAGTTTTAGTTTTTTATTTCAGAATTCTTCAGAAATTCTTTAGATTTTTATTTACACAACCTTTTGGAAACGACCAAGGAATGCTTCGAAAGAGCATTAGTTGGGGCTGAGGAAATTTTTCGTCTTGTCCTTGGTTTATTTCTATTATTATTACTGAGTCACTTCCAGTGAATGATACTCAAATTCTAGTCAGACATTGAAATTTCCAAATTACTTTTTATATTGTTATGATTCTTTGATGGACGTAATATTAAATTTCCACTGCAGTGGAAGACTTTCTTAAATATTATTAAATAGATTATTAATTCCTACCCTCCCAACCCTTGAAACTCAAGGAAATTGTGATATTTCGTATGAATTACATTGACTTGAAGCAAAAGATTCAATCAACCTGTTTCTTTTAAACCATCCTGTTTTTAAATCATATTTATCCTCAAGTCTAATAAGCTCTTACATTTTATTTTAGTTCTTTCCGGTCCAGTTGGAGTCTACTATTGAAATGCAGCCCAAAGACGATGAAATTGCGGAGTCGAATGAGGAGTTGGAAGAATCGGTAAGTTTTAGTTAATTATTTCATTATTGCGTATGTGCACACAACTTTCTATCGGATAGAATCGTGATCTTTAATTCAGTGCAGTGAAATTCTAGATTTTTATTTACACAACCTCTTAAATAATGATAAATCGATTGATAGTGACTCAACCCAAACCTGAAAACTTAGGGAAATTGGGATATTTCGTATGAATTACACTGAATTGAAGCAAAAGATTCACTCAAAACTTGTATCTTTCAGACCATTCTTTTTTTGACTAATATTTATCCTCAAGTCTAATAATTTTTTTGCATTTTATTTTAGTCTGCTGTCAAGTCAAACTACAAGTCATTGGAGGCATCGGTTCAGGCTAAAGTTGAAGCAAAAGAAGACTTAGGAAAAGCAGTCTTAAAGAAGCCGTCCATCATTACTAGGATCAAAATAGCTGCTGCATCGATGTTTTGTGGTTGCTTAGGCCATTTAGAAGACTTCAAGGATGTGAAGGATGTGAAAGTCTCTAGTGCAGTCTTCTATGTTTGAGCGTGTATAATTATTTGGACAAATCAGCATTCATCGTGTGAGTATCTTCCCATGTCTTTTCTTCTTTTCTCTTTTTTTCTTTTTTCTTTCATCTTTTCTCTTTTCTTTTTTGTTTTCAGGTAGTAGGTGCTTGTAAGGGTAGTACATTTTTTGTGTTTTCAGTGTTAGTGATGTGCATCAGTTGTTTCATTTTTTCTTTTTCAGTATTTTAGTTTTCAGGTCACAACTTTCAGTTTGGTAAGACACATCAGGGTAGTTTTCAGAGTTTCATTGAGCTATTAGATTATCATCCCTCGTTAAAAAGATTCATCTTAATAAAATTATTTCTTAGTTTCAGCAAGTTTGGTTAAATAAAGATCTCTAGAAAATCCGGCAGAACCCGTAGGAAAAAAATTACAACGGTTTTGAAAAATTTAAATATCTGCGACTGAATTTGAACTTTGATTTGAATTTTGAATTTCCGTTATATTTTCATGTTTTCGAATAATTAAAATACGTTAAATTCTCATAATTCTGTTTAAGGATTCATTGAATCATTGAGAATTATTAATTAAAATATGATTGTTATAAACTGCATGTACAATTATTTAGTAAATAATACAATAAAAATAATAGCGAGGGCTTTTGGAAGGTCGGAGATGAGTAAGGTAAGGGTAATTTTTTTACCGTTGGATTATTAGGGAGAGTTGAATAAGGGAGTTATAAAAATTGGATTAATTTTTGATTTTTTTTATGCGTTGTGAGGTCTCAATTAAATTTTTACCACGTGTATTGTAGTTTTAGTCATATCTAACTTTATCGGCCTGTTTCACTAAAGTGGATTATCCTCATTTTCGGATTAACTCTTTTTGCAGTGCAAGAAAGATTCAAATTAAGTTTTTCTGACGTAGAATTTCATAATTAGTCCTAATCCGATGAAATTAAAAAAATATTTTTTTCTCGAAAAAAAGATATAGCAAAAAATTAGTTTTAGTAAAAAGATTATCCGAAGATTATCCTGGGATTATCCTGTAGATAATCCTAAAATTCAATCCTGGTAAACCTCAGTTTTAAAATTTTAGGATAATCTACAGGATAGACAGTAGATTATGAATTCATAAGTCATTTTTGGAAAAAGTAATGCAGCTTTGAAAAATAGGGTTAAAACTCCTATTTTGGACTAACATTTTTGAACCGCCATTTTGAAGAAAATTCATCATGTAATATTAAAGTTAATGATTTCTAAAATTCATAGAATGTCCATTTTATCTAATTAATAACATAAACTGGTTCAAATCGATGATTAAAACCAAAAAAATCTGCATACCAAAAGTGGCCAATTACTTTTGTTCCATTGAAATACCTCCCTTGCTACAAAACTGTACAAAATTTTTCAAATTTAAACTGAATGCTTAGATTAGTCTAAAGATAATTAAAAAAGCAACAACTGGTGAAAATTTCAATAATTTTGAAGCTTCCTTTGTCAAAATAGAGCAAAAAATGTGAGCGGCCAATTACTTTTGTTCGCTACTGCACTCTGGGTCTGAAGTAGTTGTTTCAAAAAGCAAAACAAACTCTATTCTTTACGAATAAAAAATTACATATATTGTAAATTAATACATAAAATAAGTTGTAATAGCTACGGCTAGATCTCTTAAATTAAAAAAAAGTAAAATCGATGTATACATCAAAAATAAAAACATAAGTAAAGTCAACCGACATTTTTTTAAAGAAAAAAGTTGATCCCGAGATATCAATGGAAGACTCGATAAAAAACCCCGAAGAGGAACTGATATGTTGATGTTTGATGGAATGACCGGAGAGGAATTTATAGAATATCTTCTATCGACAAATGATCCGGTGTCATCGGAAAATGAATCATCGATTAAGCTTCAGTTTTATGAGTCGATTGAATCTGGAGGTCTTCTTGAAGAGCCTAAAGAATCAGATAATTTTAGATAATTCTTTCACTATTGCCACATACGCACACAACTTTCTATCGGCTAGAATCGTGATCTTTAATTCAGTCCAGTAAATATAAATAAATCGATTGTTAGTGACTCAACCCAAACCTTGAAACTCAGGGTAATTAGGATATTTCATATGAATCACACTGACTTTAAGAAAAAGATTCACTCAAAATTGTTTCTTTTAGACCATTCTGTTTTCGACTCATATATATCCTCAAGCCTAATAAAGCTCTTTCTTACCTCCCACAGTTAATGTGGAAAATCTTGCTAATTCTCACGAAATTTTTTTCATATTATTTATCTAATCAAAAAGTTCATTGACCTCAATAATAAGAAGTTTGTTTTGCATTTTAATTAAACAGACAATTGTGTCATCGAAAGATGAGGTTGATTCTGAACTTCAGCCAAAAGTGGATGGAACTACTGAATCGATTGAGGCTATAGTGTTTGACGGCATGACTGAGGAGCAATTTTTGGATGTTGGAACTGATGTTGAATCAATTTGATCTGGAAGTCTTTTTGAGGAGTTGGAAGAAGTGGTAAGTTTAAGTTAATTATTTCATTATTGTCTCATATGCGCATAAATTTAATTCGTCGCTTTAATTTTTTCTTTAAGGTGATGGAATATCCTAAGTACTCTCGAGAGCAAAATCTTCCGTTAATTACTCTCCAATTGTCCAATATAAGACGAGAGAAAAAAACGTTATTTTTTCATAAATTTGAATTTTCCCGCACTTTTTCTCATGTTTGTTTACAAAAAAATTTGTGCTCGATAAATATTCGAAATAAAAAAATGGAAATTTTAAACTATTCAATGCGTTAAGATATTGCAAAACAATATTAAAAGAATTAATTGGCATCTATCAATGTACTAAAACCATTAAAAGAGTTCAATTACATAAAATAAAGCAAAAAATAATGGAATGTAATTTACCTTCAAAAATGTAAACAAATGACTTTCGAACATAATTTTCCCACTTTCGAAAAATAAGGTACCAAATATCGAAAAATAAAGTACCGTTGTCTTATAATGTATGTAGTTTAATTAATGATATTTGGGTAGTGGCTTAATAGTAAGAACAAAATTTTTTTGAAGCCAACTTTTTTACTAAGCTACTGGCTTAGTAACGGGCCAAGAGCTATGGATAGTACGTGAAAATTCGATTTCGAATTTTCACGTACTTTTTGAGTTAGAAAATTTTTGCGGGAAAAAGTTTGAATTTTTTATATACGTTACAAAAGTTTGTAAATTCCCACATTTAATATTTTAAATACATTTTAAATGATCAATTACAGTCTAATTTAACTAAATTTAACCTTTTCATATTGATTAATAATGATAGAAAGTGGATTTTTGACGGATTCTTTTTCATGAATTTATTTTCTGCAATGATTGTAAACAACAACAAATTTGTTTACATTTTTGATAGAAAATTTTTGTTTGCAAATTTTTCGCTTATTTAAAGGGTAATTTTAATCAGAATAGTTGCAAATTGAGTATTTTAATTTAATTAAGCTAATTGCATGCTTAGAGTGGAGCAAAAATGCTTGTAAAATGATAAATTAAAGAATTTTCAAAATATCAATATTCGAAAAATTCGTAAATGACTTCGAAAAAATTTGCGGGAAATTTCAAAAAAATATGCGTTTAACGTTCGACTACTCTATCCATAGCTCTTGGGTAACGGGTAGTGGCTTATAACGTAAAAACAGGGTACGAAAAATTTACACACAATATAATTCAAAAAAATTTTATACGTTGAGATTAAACCAATTTTCATCTTTTTTGAAATAATTACGAGTGAAAATTTAAAGATTAGTTGTTATATAAAGCTATACTATGATTTTAATGACATTTTGATTGAATATGGGCACAATATTTAATGAAACTTTCATCGTTCTATTTTGTAAATATTAGAAGATGAAATTTTGTTTTATTGAATTATATTTATCTATAAGCTAGATAGTTTTAATTAACTTATTTACTTAAAAAATCATATCCTTTGTGTGTTCATCTACTTTATATGTTGATATATTTAACAGAAATTGAGTTTTCATAAGATTTCATCATAAAAATTTAACGGAACTAATGTACTAAAATAAGGAGTACTAAAAATTCCTTATTTCAAATTTTGTACTAAAATAAGGAAAACCGTTACGCCTCGAGAGTACTCGAAATATATCTATAAAATTATTCTACCTTTTAATAGTCTGATGGACGAAGGATCAATTAAATAATTCAACAAGTCTGTTACCAAGTTACATTAGATTCGAAAGGAGCGGCAGAAATAGTCCAGGTCTAGTTTTCATAAGATCATGAAGCAAAGTACAGGTTCTTGACTGTGATAATCTTTCTCAAAATTCCACAATAAGCCATCATTGCTACTAGAACACAAGGAAGAATTGCCGGCCGCATCCGATCAGTGTTAATGCAAAAAGAGGTTTCAGATTCAAATTATGAAGTATTCAAGAGACATTTTTCATTTTGGTACGAGGCTTTCATTAATAAAGTACTTTTGAACCAATCTGATCTAATGTTGCTTATGTTCATTTGGAATTGATAAAAGCCCAAATACTCACAAGGCGTAACGGTTTTCCTTATTTTAGTACAAAATTCGAAATAAGGAATTTTTAGAATTCCTTATTTTAGTACATTCGTTCCGTTAAATTTTTATGATAAAATTCCGATGTATGTAATTCAAGTTCGACAGACTGTTCGAAAGTCTAGGGGTATTAAAATACACAACACAAAAATTTTGAATATCAAAAAGCCGTTGAATTTTTTTTACTAATTTTCTTTGAAATTTCGTATAAAAACTGCTCTTTTCAATTTTTTAGGTTTTTCGAAACTGGGGTATTTAAGGTCGATTTTTGTATGGCAGACAGACAAATAAGCAATTTTTACAAGTTTATTAGGAAGCTTTAACGGTCACTTTTCTTGAATTACACACATCGGATAAAATCTTATTAAAACTCAATTTCTGTTAAATAAATCAACATATAAAGTAGATGAACACACAAAGAATATGATTTTTTATGTAAATAAGTTAATTAAAACTATCTAGCTTATAGATAAATATAATTAAATTCAATAAAACAAAATTTCATCTTCTAATATTTACAAAATAGAACGATGAAAGTTTTATTAAATATTCTGCCATATTCAATTAAAATGTCATTAAAATCAAAGCATAGCTTTAAATATCAATTAATCTTTAAATTTTCACTCATAATTATTTCAAAAAAGATAAAAATTTGTTTAATCTCAACGTATAAAATTTTTTTGAATTATATTGTGTGTAAATTTACGTCCTGGTAAAAAAGTTGAAATTCAAATTGTTCCGAAACTACCTTCGGATTGTAGAAATACAGTGAACTATTTGGGCGATTCCACGGAAGTAATTTTTCAAAAATATCTTCTTTAAATCAATTTTTCTCATAATTAAGCTGTCTAGACGTTCCAGTGTCTACAGATACTTATAAAGGACGCTGAAATCTAGCTTTCTGAACTTATTTCTTCCTCCTATATGCTTTAATTAATGAAATATTTGGATTTTAAGAAGCGTTGGTATATTACAAAATATGGAATTCTGATATTTAACACCAAAAATTTTCACTTTAAAGACATCTAGACAACTCTTTATGATTGATTTACTGTACATTCTATCTTATTTTATGATTCTGTATTCTTAATTTAACTTATAAAACACTTATTAAGCAGAAAAATGAAGTTTTTTAATTCAACTAATGAAATGTACCAACGAGAAAGCTTTTCTTATTCCTAATCCGCAATAACATACCGAATTTCAGTTATAATTTTTGCTTATTTACGATTGATGTAATTAATTTTGCAATCGATTTATTAAAAAAACTGCTAAAGAAACATAATCACAATGTTTCTTACATCATTTGATTAGTTAAAATGATAAAATGTACGAAAAAATTTAAAGAAAGTCCTCGTGTTATAGATCGAGGGACTTCAGCGCATTTTTGTGTTAGCGATCAGTATTTGATTAGCAAAGTACTGCGTATTAAATAAGTCAATCATGAATATTTTGTGACTTAAATAAATTCGACAGCTCAATAACGGTTTTTTGGCATTCAAATTTTCTAACGGTCAAAATATATTTGAAAATTATAGTATAATTAACAATTTTGCGGAGAATTTTCATATAATAAAATGGTTTGTCATTTAACGGTTTTTTGAAATTCAAATTTTCTAACGGTCAAAAAATATTTGAAATTATCCCACTTGAAGTTGGCTCTATTGTATTGAAAACAAAAAATCATTAATTATAGTATTTAGCGATGGTTTTGAGATTTTTAATTATCCGGGGGGCCAATAACTCGATAGCACGGAGCTAATGCAAAAAACTAGAGCTCTCTACGATGTCTGGTTAAAAAGTTTTTCGTGTGTTCCGAACAGCCGAACAGCCGACCAGCCGAACAAAGTGCATTATTAAGCTACCTTTTTAAAACAAGTTTCAAAAATGCGCTAAAAAATTGATAAGTTGAAGAAGAATTACAACTGAATTTTTCAGAATTCCATTCATCCGTGGAATCCCCCATTTTTAAATTAATTAACAACATGAAGTTGGCTGCATTGTTAATAAGAATTTTGAATTAAAAATTTAAAGAAAGTCCTCGTGTTATAGATCGAGGGACTTCAGCGCATTTTTGTGTTAGCGATCAGTATTTGATTAGCAAAGTACTGCGTATTAAATAAGTCAATCATGAATATTTTGTGACTTAAATAAATTTGACGGCTCGATAACGGTTTTTTGATATTCAAATTTTCTAACGATCAAAATATATTTGAAAATTTCCCGCGTAAATACACTTGAAAATCATTAATTATAGTATAATTAACAATTTGCGCGGTAAATTTTCATATAATAAAATGGTTTGTCATTTAACGGTTTTTTGAAATTCAAATTTTCTAACGGTCAAAATATATTTGAAATTATAGAGGTAAAATAAAATTTTGACAGGTTACATCGTATTAAAAACAAAAAATCATTAATTATAGTATTTAGAGATGGTTTTGAGCTTTCAAACTAATCGATACGCCAAAAACTCGATGGCACTGAGCTAATGCAAAAAACCAGAGCTCTCTACGATGTCTGGTTGCTTCTATCTCGATTCACAGCCGACCGACCGAACAAAGTGCATTATTAAGCTACCTTTTTAAAACAAGTTTCAAAAATGCGCTAAAAAGACGGTTGAGAAGGAGAAGAGGAAAAACGTGGAATGGAGGTTTGATTTAATTAAAGAGACATTCTAAAGTACTAAAAGAACCCTAGTGAGTTTAATTTAAATAGTTGGGGAATAGTTTAAACTATTTCATCATTTCAGCAAAGATAAATTTCAGTGTGACAGCCATCATATAAAATTCCCACGTGAGTGCATAATAATTCATTTAAGTGAATTAGTGCTCATAAACGGAAACACAAATTTTTATACGATTTAACGGAAGATTTTGCTCTCGAGACTACTTAGATAATAACTTTTGATTAGTAAAGTTCTGTGTATTGTCATTGAATATAATGACAGTTATATAAGGAATTAATTGAATAAATTAGAACTCCTATTAATATTTGTTAATTCATTGACTCGCATTTGAATCACGGCAAGTACTGCAATATTGCCTTAAGGAAAGTATCCTCAAAAGCAATAAGTTAAGCTTTAAAGTGCCCATCCCCTTTTCCCTGGATTATTCTTTCTTTTTGTTCTGAACATTTAAAGTGTTCACCTCGTGACATAAATTTCTATTCATTTCTATTGTTAGTTAAAAATTTTCATCTCACAATAAAGTGGAATTAAAACAACAGTGTATGAAATTAGACAATCATGAATATTTTGTACCTTAGAGGAATTCAACAAAGATTATTAGCAAAAACAGATGTGAATTGGTTAAAATCGTTCAAATGAAGATGATAAAGTCATAGCTCCAACCGGATGCAAAAACGTTTAGTTATAGAAAATAAGAAAAAAATTGTTGCCATTAAGCTATTGCTTTGTTAGGCAACTAAACAAAAAATTCTAATAAATACTATGATGTTTCCTCAATTAATTAAAAAACGTCAATGAAAATATATCCAGATGAGAAGTAAGTAAGAAAAATTTGAATTAATATGATTTAGAGAAACTTTGAAGTTCAGTAAAAAAGAAAATAAAATTTTACGAAATAAATTAAACATTTTGGAGAAAGGAAAAGCTGGTCGGAAGTTCATTTTTCTGAACAAACACAATAAAACACTGGGGCGATTCCACAGATGTGACTTTTTCAAAAAATTCGTCTTTAAACTAATTTTTCTCGAAACTCAACTATCAAGACGTTCCAATGACTGTATATGCATAAGTAGGACACTGAAATCTACCTTTATAAACTTATTTTGTTCTTCTATATGCTTTAATTAATGAAATATTTGGATTTTTAGAAGCGTTGCACTTGTACAAAAAGTGGAGTTCTAAATTTTTACACAAAATTTTTCAACTTTTTAGACATCTAGACAACTGTTTATGGTTCATATACTGTACATTCTATGTTGTTTTATCATTGTGCATACTTAAATTCACTCATGAATCTTTAATTAAGCAGAAAAATGAAGATTTTTTAACCAATTATTGTACAAGTGCAACGTAAAAGCTTTTTTATTCCTAATCCGCAATAACATACAGAATATCAGTCATGATTTTTGCTTAATTAGTATTTAGTATTTAATTAGTATTTAAGTTTTATTGACCCTCTCGGGTAGATGATCATAAGAATTTGACATAAATTTTTGTTGCATACATGATAGTGGATTTGTTATAAAATATAAATAGTGAAATAATTGAAGTAACATATAGCAGATTTACACTTGATAGTGCTGATAAGATAATTTAAAAATTGTATGTGCACGCACAAATTAGGTAAGTAAATAATTCCATTCAATCAATATCAAAAAGGAATAAGATAAGTGAAAAAAAAGAAAGAATAAATAAAAACGTTCAATTGAAATTTGAATTTTTGCATCTCGTCGATTATGTTGATTTAAATAAGTTGTTTACATCAAGTTGATTGCCCATCAGAAAAATTAATTAATTTTTTAAAAGATAAGTCTTTAGATTGTGTTTAAATTGATTAATTTCTCTTATTTCCAGAGGCAGCTGGTTGTAGACTTTTGGCCCAAGGCATAAGAGATCATTGGCAAGGACTTTCTTCCTGTATCTTAAAAATTTTAACTGACCTTTTCGACGACCATCATTAACAACTTCAATATCCGGAAGATTGGATAGGACATATTTTTTGGTAAGTAAGAGCAAGTTAAAATATGCTATTCCTTTAACTGGCAGAACATTAATTAATTTAATTAAAATTGATTAAGCACATAAACATCTATAGAAACATAATCACAATGTTTCTTACATCATTTGATTAGTTAAAATGATAAAATTTGCGGAAAAAAAATTGACAAGTTGAAGAAGAATTACAACTGAATTTTTCAGAATTCCCTCCATCCGTGGAATCGCCCACTGACGCAAAAAATTAGTCAAAAACATTTAAGCAATATTTAAAAAATGTTTGAAAAATAACGGCCAAAGATTATTTGTAAAATAAATATTAAAAAATACGAGAAAAAATTTACCCCCTCTCCTTACCATCCATGAGACCCTTCGTTCAACTTCCCTTCGTCTCCCTTCAATTTACACCAAGCAAGGCGTCCAAGAAATCTCTTTTCATACCAGATTATGATCTATAAATTATGACAATTTAAGGAAAAAACTGCATCGAAAAAGCTTAAACTGGAGAATGAGCTACACGGCAGACTACAGACACACGTACAATAGTCTTTTTGCTTTGAGAAGATGCATTAAAAACGGGATTGTCTGAACCAGTTTCAGCCACTTATGTGAAGCATCCAGAATAAAAATGAAATCTTAAAAGTTTATACTCACCAATCGTTGTCTTAGTAGGCGTTGAATTTTTGAAGAATGTCAGCCAAAGAGATCTGCACAATCGTCACCAGTCAACAACAACACAAAAGATATTTCAGTCGATTATTTATGCTGCATCATATCCAATAAAACGTAAAGGACTGAGTGATGAAATCTTTCTTGAATGAGCGGAAGTTTTAATAACTGGAAAAAAAATCATTAATTGTGCTATCCTAGAACTCATTCCTTGTTCAGGAAGTCTTCTTAATTTGTAAAATAACTTACTGCTCAGTAAATAATCTCAAAATTTCTTTCAATTCTTAAAATGCGTCCGATCCCAATGAATGTTGATTGTAAAATGAAATCTGAAACGAAAATATATGAAATGATTGCTACGATTCGAAAAATATTTATGCTAAAAATCATGAAACGATCAGCTTTTTATAAATTAACGACCATTCAATGCATGATTATGCATTAATAAACGGAGCAAAGATCCAGTGAAAATACGAAACCATCCATCCGAAATTCTCAACTTCAGATTTTAAAATATTTTTCAAAAAAATCTTTAATTTCCTCATTTGACTGCTTTTTACATTAAAATTGATAGTCCATATTGCTGTTCACGTACGAAAGGGTCTGCTGAATTGATTCCTAGTTGAAATAAAATAGAATTTATGCCATGTTCTAAAAAGCGAAGAATTTTTGTCAAGAAAATAAATTTTCAGAAATTTTCAATTTTGTACTCACTTAAATATTCTTTAATGATAGCTGCTGTTCATTCCTATAATGTGATTGACTTTTTTATCCTTTCCTGTCCTGTTTTGACATTTCTAACTTAGTTAAATAGAACTTTTAAATAAATATTTGATATTTATATTTCAAATATTTGTGAACGTAATTTTTCAAATATTTTTTGACCGTTATTTTTCAAATATTTTTTTACCGCTATTCTTCACTAGTTAAGCTGTAACTTTAATTACCCTGTTTTAACGTTATAAGCCAGTGGCTTATGGGATGAAAAAAGTTTTTAAATTCCCGAAAAAAGACTTAATAACGAGCTTGTTAAAAAAATATAAACAAACAAGAAAAATTCTTAGGGGTCGTTTGCAAATTACGTCACGCTTTTAGGGGGGAGGGGGGGTCAAAGAATTTGTGACAGTCCAAACAAAAGATTTTTTTTACTTTGGAAAATTTGTGACAAGGGGGGGGTCGAAAAAGTCGTTTTTTAGCGTGACGTAATTTGCGAACGACCCCTTAATTCTCAATGAAATCTCGAATCTTTCTTGCCTTATTAATCTTTAAACTACTTCTGCTATTAAATCACATCATTAAACAGTAATTAAATTATTCTATGTAGTTTAATTAATGAAATTTGAGTAGTGGCTTAATAGTAGGAACAAAAATTTTTTTGAAGCAAATTTTTTTTACTAAGCTACTGGCTTAGTAACGGGTAGTGGTTTATACCGTAAAAATAGGGTATTTATATTTTCTTAAAGAAATTCCATGAGAAAATGACATCAAAAAACACACGTATAAAAATTTTCAGCTCAATTAGAGCAGTAGAAGTGGTCGAAAAATCGATTGCAAAATTTGACCTCGACAGACAAGAAAGCAAGTTAAGAACGTAGTAACGTGGTAAAAAAACTTCCAACTCCAAAAAATTGAAATCAAAAATTTCTAACTCCAAAAAATTGAAATCAATTTGAACAATCTGGAGCTGGATCTCATCCTCTTAGAAATTAGATTTAAAAGAGATTTTTTTGATCGGTCTCTTCCTCTGCTGGAACCAGCCAAAACACTTCCAAAAGTGACTTACGTTACGTAAAAATATGTACGTTACATGTAACTTTCTATTACGTGCGCCTTATTCGGTGTAAATTGAAGGAGGGTGAAGGGATTTTAACAAGCAAGTAATACTAAAGGGTCATACGTAAATTACGTTACACTAACTAAACTTATGTATTAACTGTAATGTAATGTACAGAGCCCTCTCCCCCAAATCTCTGAATCATTAACCTGACTATGAACCTAGTACGCTCTAGTAAAGAATTCTATCCATAGAACCCATGGGTTAAATTTCAAGTGTTAGGCAACAAAAAAACCCTAACACCTCTGTCTGAGACATACTCAAAGAGAGATTAGTCAAATACCCTAAATCCCCTTCTTAAAATTGCTGCCATCAATTACAAAAAAAAAATAGAACGCCTGCACTCTGAAAATTTCATTAACATTAAGTCTTTTGGCACACTCATGACCTCCCTTCCTGAACAAAATTATCCGGATGCCATGCTTTCAGCAACCTTTTCTATCTACTTTAATTTCCGCTGCCTATTTTTCATGTGATAAATTGCGTGATAACTCTTTGTTCACGTGCTTTTTTTGGTTCAAAGTATTCAAGGAGATAGAAAGGAATTTTTACCATCCATCCCACACTGGTTTCTCTCTTTTAATTGTTATCATTAACTTTGATAGGACCAAATCTCTGTATTGTTTATTTGTATGTGTGCAGAGTACTTTAATGATAACGAAATAGATTTATATTGATTAATTACTTACCCTGAACAATCGACCTGTAATAGCTGAAAATTAAATTTTATATTGATTAACAGATATTCATTTTCAGGAATTCAATCCAGTTGATTAAAATAATTATAATTATTTTTTGATCGCCAGGTTACTAAAATGATAAGCATGATGGATTTAAATTCTAATTGAACAGCTCATAACGGTTTAATTTATTTATCTGTAGATATGTTTTAAAAAAACTCAAAATCTGTTCATCCTTTCTGACTTTTGCGGTGTAGCCATAAATTTTTCAGGATGTGGGCAGTACAAAATTTTTTTTTAATTAAAAATGGGGGATTTCTTCTTAAAAACCAATATAATTTTTTTTTTGTCAAATGACTACACGCCTTACCTGAGATTTATCTACTGTAATTGATTTCTATTTGATTCAACGTTCGTTTTTTAGAGGGGAAAGGGGGGGGGGGTCTGTGATTTTGTAACAGGTTAAACAAAAATAATTTTTTTCGTTCAAAATTTGTAACAAGGGGGGGGGGGGGGGGGAGGGGTGGGGTCTAACAAACCCTTATTACCAAAATTTTAATCCAGACATCCTGAGTCAAATCTACAGTTTTTTTTCGATTTTCTCACAAAATTTGTTACGGGGAAGGATGAGGTGTCAATAATGTCCATTTTTAGCGTTACATAATATCTGAACGACTCCTTAAGACGCTAATTTTTTAAAACATTGAGAAAATAAATTCAATTGCCCCTAAACCGTTTAATCCTAAAAAAAGAGCTGTAAAGCCTTCATTCCGAGAAGAATCTCTTTGTGAAATTCTTCGTCTTCTTCTTAACAAGACTGGTAATTTATGAAGATTTAAAGCTTTAGCTCAAAACAGATTGTTTTTTTCAATGTCAAATCAGTGAATTTAATGTGACATGAAAAAGATTTAATATTCTGTCCTAAAATTTTATGATAATTTAATTTAGGATCAATTTCTGAAGGATGTAGTGTATTATTTATAAAATTACGAATTCTGGGTCCACTTAAGTTATTGACTTATAAACTTTCAAACTGTTCCGTCAGTATTCCGATTTGGACCATTTTGACACTCAAAGGAACGCTTTCAAGAAGATTAAGTACATTAAGAAAATTTATAGGAGAAGCAGCAAATGGAATCATATTTTAGCGGTTGTCCACCTTTGAATTGCAGGTTTATTGAAGGATTCACAAAGTCCAGCATGTCTGAGCCCGTCAGAGCCTTATTACTTTGATTTGTATCTCAACATCAGCTAGATTCCGAGTCCTGCGTTGATTTTCCTCTGCCGGCGATTATGCATTTTTGTTATGAGAAGCTATTCCATTTAGCAGTCAGCGACTGTATAAAACTGTAAAATAAGCCTGAAATTCAAATAAATCAAGTACAAAACACAACATTTTAATCCTGAATTATTTTAATCTATTACTTTATGTCATTTTATAATGTAAAAAGGTTTAGCTAAAATTATATGCTAAAAAATTGGTTTTGTCAGCTATAGCTTTACAAAGGGTACCCTATCGTCTCGTCAACAAACTTCCAACATTCAAACTCAAAGAAAAGTAGCTAATAATAATTAATTATCGTATTATAAGTAAGTTAAATATTACAAATTAAGTATAATCGAACTACAAAAAGTGTTGACTGCCGCGCAAATAACGCTCAAGCCAAAATTTATATTTTTTTAAAACCAAAACTTGTATGCTAAATTGTCTTGAATGAAACTTCATTTCATACATTTTGTGACAGTGATAAGATCCAAACGGAAGGAAAAACAGTCTGTGTAGCTAGATAATAAAACAAAATATTCCCGCGTAATTATGGTTTTGAGCGCTTATCATAATATCAATGACAAAAATGCCCGACTTAAAGCTAACGATATTCTTAAAAATGATTTCTTTTCCTTATTTTCAATCATGTTGTATAAATATTATTTTGTTACTTCAAAAGTAGCTGATAATGTAGAAAACAAAAGGTTCCTAAGTAAGTAAAATCGTTCCCAAGCATCCAAAGTAGCCTATAAATAAAACAAAAAAAAAATAAAAGTTGATAAGAATTTTAATTTAAAGAACTTAATCCTATATTATTTATCGATTTAGATATGAGAAGTCATTGGACGTCAATGAGTGTTTTACGAAGAGGCTGATTTTGATAAAAATACAATGTTGCCAATCTTTTTGTGTAGTTATTAAGTAACTTGAATTTACAATCTTTATTGAACTTTGTAAATATTCTACCAATTTTTATGAAATTCAAAATTCATGTTAATTTTTTCAAATTTGAAACTTATTAAAAATGCCGTAAAACTAACTGAGCTCAGTTCCTAAATTCTCGAAACTACAAAAATTAATTCAATTTAAAAGAGTCGACGGTGGAACATCACATGCCAATCAAAGTTGAACAAAAAACTAATTTACGTCCAAAAACTGCACAAAAAATTAATCAAATTACCTTCGTGTTCTAAAAATAGAGCCTTCAGCGTATGATCTGACCAATAGTCCATTGCAAATGCAAGGAGCTTCATACTGATTGGATTTACACGCAAAAAGTTGCCGACAAAGACGACCTAAAAAGACAGGAGTACAGGAATTGAAATTTCAATAGTTCAATATTATTCATAACTGAGCATCGTACCTTATCAATTTTTTCATTCACTGCGCACATACGAGCTATCA
Organism: Chironomus tentans; assembly: GCA_963573255.1. Classification (NCBI taxonomy): domain Eukaryota; kingdom Metazoa; phylum Arthropoda; class Insecta; order Diptera; family Chironomidae; genus Chironomus; species Chironomus tentans. The sequence continues at coordinate 28,505,252 of OY754303.1, read as the reverse complement.
GGCCAATATTGTTCGTGATTGTTACTAAAGTGGCATTTGCTATTATAATCATAAAATCAATAAACAGATTCACATGAAAAAAGAGAGAGGAAGAAGAATGGAAAGATTAGATATACACATAATTTGGAGATAATTAATTAATTTACCTAAATCTTCTCGTGTGATACTCACTCGACGCTCTTTCGAGTTCATTTGTCCAAAACTTGAGGCCACTAGACTTCCTGGGAGACCAAACCTCTCATAATCACCCCCATAAATATCTCTAACTAATTTATCAACTTTTGTGTGATCACCTTTTGTCGCAAGTTGGATTGCTGTAAAGAAACATACAAATTTTAATTAAGATTTATTGGATAAAGTAACATTTATGTACTGTTGTGCTGATATAATGGAATTTTTGGGATTAATTGAATAAGCTTGTAAATTTTTGGAAGGGAATAGCCATTTATAAAATTGACTCTTGTAAGTTCTTCTGTCTATGGATGTGTAATTTGAGCAAATATTTCTCTTATCTGCTGTTTTAAGAAATTCAAACTATTTAAAGCATTATGGATTATAGTATTATAGTCTCTGACAAATATCTTGAAGTTTTGAATGAAATTCGAGAAAATTCATACTCTGATTAATTTTCTCGTCATATTTCAGACTTTGATTATCAAAGAGTCTTGTTGCTGTGCACGATATGCACTTAAGATTATTCTGAATAATTGAAATTTCATATGGTTTGATCAAAGGAGACTTAGGCATCCAGTATACTCGAATGTCAAGGGAGACTAAAGAAATACCTCCTTTGTAAAAATGAGTTATTTTCATTTGAAAGGGTGCTGGTGAGGTGTCAGGTTATTTTTATTGAAAAGCCAAAAATAAAATATCACCAAGTAAGATTCTTTTCTCTATAAATTATCAATATACCAAAAGTTATACATTTAGCACAATCTATACTAACAAAAGTTTTTCAGACATTAGCTTAGCAACTATTAAAAAGTTCACAATAACCCAGTGTAAAGCTTCAAGTAATATCTTAGTATTCAAGGACATTTGAAATCTTAATCACAATCTCTTACCTTCTTCAAATGTTGTACATCCAGTTAGTAGACTACAAAGTCCAAGGAATGTTCCGCCGCCAAGACTTGTACCAGAAATTCTCTTATAATCATTTGCACCGCGTACAGCTAATATACTCACACCACTTCCAATATTGACTAATATAAATGGATACGGTTGTGAGAAATCAAATCGTGCCTTTTGACTTAAACTGATATCAGAAATGATTAGAAAAAGAAGAAGATGACGGGAGAAAAACAAAATTGATTAATTCTGTAAATCCATTTTTATCAATAAATTAAAAGCTCATAATCTCACTGGGAGATTGATAAGGAACCCACCTAATATCACTTGCATTTTCGTAATAATAACATTCGGTTTTACATTGAGTATCTGCATATAGAATGCCCTTGATGAGTGCGTCGAGTTCATCAAATTTCTTTAGTCGGATATTCACTTCCTATTTTGAAAATTTATAAGTGGAAATAAGCATTTTAAATTAGTTTTTTTTTTGTTTTTCATTTTCACCCCACAACTGTCAACTTACTCGCTTAAATTCCTCTTCGAACTTAAATGCACCGCCGCCTGTGGCACAAACTGTTGTTAAAAGTTTTGCCACTGAAAATAAATATAAAAGTGAAGAAGTTCATTAAATAAAGCTGTCAATATTCATATCCTTCTGTGTTTATATCTCAATCTATGTACTTTCTACATCTGTCGATTACTAAAACTTTGTGTATTTAAAATAATGTTCATGTCAACTCACTTCCTTTTGACTTTGCTAATTGCAAAAACGAACCCATTTCTGCTGTCGGAAATCTAATGAAGTGCAATGTTCCTTTCTTGTTATGTATTTCCACATTGTCCATCTGTAAATGACATGTAGACATATTAAACATGCTTGTTTTTTGTATGTAAAAGGAAAGAAAAATTCAATTATAATGTGAGTGATGCTAATAAATGCTATACAGTATAAATGTCACTGCAGATTGATCGTCGTTGAAGCGTACTTTCAGCATAATATATTAGATTTCGTCGAGTCTCTAGGTCAAGAATTAGAAGACAATGCCTAATTCAGAATTATTGTGGCACATTTGTGGTAATGAATAAAATTGATTAAGTTAGTTGAAAGCTTCCGATTTGGAATTTAATTTTGAATGGTTACATTTTTACTGATTTCTGATTAGTTTAGTTACCTGTTTTAATTATTATTCAATGCAAAGCATTTTAATTTAATTTAACTATCTGTGCATATTTTTTCCCCATACTGCTATGTATATTGCCACTCGTGAACTAATTACAACTTAATTACAAATGCAACGAACAGCTGAAACATCAAAGTCAGAGGATTCAACATGTTTTATATTCAGGAAAGTCATTACTTCTGTTACAAAGCTTGTTGAAATTCATTTAGAGCTTGTTGACCTAAAGATCATAACTTACAGCTAAGCAGATCAGATGTTTTTCATTAAATCTATTTGTAAATTAATTGTTTATTGAGAACACTCGACATGACATCATGCATCTTCCTTAGTTATAAGATTTAAGCTTACGGCAAAAAGCTCAAGGTTTTTTCAATTATCAAAACATTATTTGAATCTATTGTCACTTTCAAACTCAAATAGCCTCTCGTGACGTAAATAAAAACAGGAAAAAATTAATTTTTCAAAAAAAGCAGGTGAAAGGTTAATAAAGTCACATCCGGAAATGAAACCACGTAACAGCCACGCAGAGGACAAAGAAAAATTTAATAAAATTCTAATTAATGCCAAACAGAATGACATATTCAGTCATCACACGGTCAGTCTGTAAAAGTGAATAAATTAAGAGCTGCACATTATTGTACCACAGAAGATGAGCAAAAAAGTTCATCAGTAAACTCTGTAAAAGAGGGAGAGAAATGTGAATGAGCTTTTTTTTATGCAACGTTATGTGCTTTTTCAATTCTTGTAAATAATTCATACAAACAACAAGCAACATCTGCGTCAACAAGTCTCTTTTCAAGAATGAAGGCAGTAAAATGAAAGGAGATGAAGAAAAAAAAGTTTGAGTCTACAATTCTCTCAGCGTTCTATGGACGTGCCATTCTATTGGATAAATATTTTTTCAATATTATTTTATGTCATCATCGTGAAGTTTACTTTATATTACGTTAGATCTATTTAGTAAGCATAAGATAAATCCAACCGCAAATAATTGAGCTGAATATAGCATCAAAGAATATAAAAATAAAGAAAAATTGGGTATGTTAGCACTGTTTTTGCGTCATCGACCAGCAAGCGGTGATTTCAGAGTTAAAGTTCAAATGATGTGAATAATCTTTAGGCTATTATTGTTGAGATAATGCTTTCTATTTTGGCACAAGAGGGCTCGTTTCCAGTTCTTTTGTAGAATGATTATTGTTATTATTCAAATTAGTTTGAATTATTTCTGTTGTAAGAGAGAGAGAGAGTCAATGAATGTTTCATTGCTAAAGTCAAAGAAGTTGCTTTAAGCAATTGACAAGTAAAAATACAGCAGGCAGAGCACTTAAGAAGACTATTGATATGAAGTTATTTCACAATAAACTATAAAGTACTTAACTTGCGATTTAAATTTAAACTCTAAAATTTAGAGATCCTGTACACATTTAACAAAAGGAGGGAAGCACCATGAAACACACCAGGCACATAGTCGGGAACAGAACAATTTCTGGCTACGCCCTTGAGCTAATACCTTACAATATGGGTTCAAATTCTATACCAGCGAACTAGACTCGAAGTGTAGTCGAACTTTAACAAACATCCTATTGGCTCACCCTGAATTCTTCGAACATTTCAATATAACTTAAAGCCTCTCCATTAAACCTCAACAAGACATTATTTTCAACAGTTAGTAAGAACATCCAAATTATACGGCATCACATAATACAAACAAAGATTTTAAAGAGAATCACAATCCTATGACGCAAATCAGAAATGAATCATTTCAAAGTCTTGTCGAGAAGTAATTCTCATTATTTTTTTTTATAATTTTCCTTATCAGCGACTCGAAATATTGATTAAATGTGTATGTATAATACACACCGAAAAGAAATTGAAAGGAAAAAACACGATGTATAGATCACACCACAAACTTCCACGTGGCGAGCTACGCTCGCCAACGGCAATAACCTATCCAAAGGCGAGCTACGCTCGCCGGTTGATATCGATCCAAAGGCGAGCTACGTTCGCCGGTTGATATCGATCCAAAGGCGAGCTACGCTCGCCAGTTGATACCGATCCAAAGGCGAGCTACGCTCGCCAGTTGATACCGATCCAAAGGCGAGCTACGCTCGCCAGTTGATATAGATCCCAAGGCGAGCCGTAGTTTATGACACAAAGTATTCTATAAATTTTTTATCACTTCACCGTAAATTATTCCCGTACTGTACATACGGCTTGGGAAAATTTTCACGCCTTCACTTCGCTTCGCTACGTTCAGGACGTAAAAATTTGTGAGCTTCGCTCAACCTAGTCCGAACTGCGTTCGAACTATTTATATTCGAGCTTCGCTCGAATTTTTGTGATTAAACTCTAAAGTTTTTTTGTATATTCGAAGTCTCGTTCGAACTCCGCTAGTATGATTGTTTATAGATCACAGGGGTTGTCGGATCTCGCTTCGCTCGTCCGACTGTTTATAGATTACAGTATAAAAAAAATAAAATTTTCTCACATATCCTTAGTCTTCTAAGGGCTTGGGAAAAATTTTTTTTTCGGACTTCGTCCGAACTATTACATTCGAGCTCCGTTCGAATTTTTTATTCGTCCGACTGTTTATAGATCACAGGGGTTGTCGAATCTCGCTCCGCTCGTTCGACTGTTTATAGATCACAGGGGTTGTCGAATCTCGCTCCGCTCGTTCGACTGTTTATAGATCACAGGCGTTGTCGAATCTCGCTCCGCTCGTTCGACTGTTTATAGATCACAGGGGTTGTCGAATCTCGCTCCGCTCGTTCGACTGTTTATAGATCACAGGGGTTGTCGAATCTCGCTCCGCTCGTTCGACTGTTTATAGATCATAGGGGTTGTCGAATCTCGCTCCGCTCGTTCGACTGTTTATATATCACAGGGGTTGTCGAATATCGCTCCGCTCGTTCGACTGTTTATAGATCACAGGGGTTGTCGAATCTCGCTCCGCTCGTTCGACTGTTTATAGATCACAGGGGTTGTCGAATCTCGCATAATTTTCATATACCAGGGGGGGGGGGGGGATTTTCCAATTTTTTGAATTTTTTTCAGTCGAAATTTTCAAAAATCATAGCAACCTTTGAATTTCACATTTTGTATGGAAAAGAAGGTTTTTTGCTTTTTCAGAAGCAACGGCTATTCCTACCATGCCCAAAATCTAATCAGTTCTTCTGTAGGGCGGCACGGATCGATTGCAAAAAAACTAGAAGTTTCAACGATGTCTCGTTTTGGCTATTTCTTGCTGATTAACTTGTTTGCTTGTTTGCTTGCTTACAGAAAGTGTATTTTGCGATTTTCTCGACAATGCCTCAACTAATTTCAATTCCATTTTTTGAACATGATGTAGAATTTCAGGCACAAACTTTTCTGCATAGAACATTTTTGGCTGTTTTACCTCTCTTTCTCACAAAATACGAAAAACTGATTTCTTAATCTGAGCAAAATTATTAATTATTAATTTACGTGGGAGCTTAAAATAAAGATCTTATTATGATAGATTTTATGTCAAAAACTTAATTTAACTTGATTAAATCCTTATATGGAAATTTAATTTTGAAATTAGCTCAAAAATGACATTTTTTTCGAATTTTCAACTTTGGGACCCCCATAGACCCCCTTCAAGTCAACTAAAAAATTCCAGCCAATTCCAGATTTTCCAAATCTCAAAGTGTAATGTCGCATTTTTTCTCATTTTAAATCATAGTAGCATACAGTGTATACGGCTTGGGAAAATTTTCACGCCTTCACTCCGCTTCGCTACGTTCAGGACGTAAAAATTTGTGAGCTTCGCTCAACCTAGTTCGGACTACGTCCGAACTATTTCTTACTTACATGGATCACAGTAGAGTCGAGCTTGAGCTACGCTCGCTCGACTTGTTTAGAATTACAGTTTTTAAATAGATCACAGTAGAGTCGAGCTTGAGCTACGCTCGCTCGACTTGTTTAGAATTACAGTTTTCACATGGATCAGAGTAGAGTCGAGCTTGAGCTACGCTCGCTCGACTTGATAAGAATTACAGTTTTTACATGGATCACAGTAGAGTCGAGCTTGAGCTACGCTCGCTCGACTTGTTAAGAATTACAGTTTTTACATGGATCACAGTAGAGTCGAGCTTGAGCTACGCTCGCTCGACTTGTTAAGAATTACAGTTTTTACATGGATCACAGTAGAGTCGAGCTTGAGCTACGCTCGCTCGACTTGTTAAGAATTACAGTTTTTACACGGATCACAGTAGAGTCGAGCTTGAGCTACGCTAGCTCGACTTGTTTAGAATCACAGTTTTACATGGATCACAGTAGAGTCGAGCTTGAGCTACGCTCGCTCGACTTGTTAAGATTTACAGTTTTTACATGGATCACAGTAGAGTCGAGCTTGAGCTACGCTCGCTCGACTTGTTTAGAATTACAGTTTTCACATGGATCAGAGTAGAGTCGAGCTTGAGCTACGCTCGCTCGACTTGCTAAGAATTACAGTTTTTACATGGATCACAGTAGAGTCGAGCTTGAGCTACGCTCGCTCGACTTGCTAAGAATTACAGTTTTTACATGGATCACAGTAGAGTCGAGCTTGAGCTACGCTCGCTCGACTTGTTAAGAATTACAGTTTTTAAATAGATCACAGTAGAGTCGAGCTTGAGCTACGCTCGCTCGACTTGTTTAGAATCACAGTTTTACATGGATCACAGTAGAGTCGAGCTTGAGCTACGCTCGCTCGACTTGTTAAGAATTACAGTTTTTACACGGATCACAGTAGAGTCGAGCTTGAGCTACGCTCGCTCGACTTGTTAAGGATTACAGTTTTTATACGGATCACAGTAGAGTCGAGCTTGAGCTACGCTCGCTCGACTTGTTAAGGATTACAGTTTTTATACGGATCACAGTAGAGTCGAGCTTGAGCTACGCTCGCTCGACTTGTTTAGAATCACAGTTTTACATGGATCACAGTAGAGTCGAGCTTGAGCTACGCTCGCTCGACTTGTTTAGAATCACAGTTTTACATGGATCACAGTAGAGTCGAGCTTGAGCTACGCTCGCTCGACTTGTTAAGGATTACAGTTTTTATACGGATCACAGTAGAGTCGAGCTTGAGCTACGCTCGCTCGACTTGTTTAGAATCACAGTTTTACATGGATCACAGTAGAGTCGAGCTTGAGCTACGCTCGCTCGACTTGTTAAGGATTACAGTTTTTATACGGATCACAGTAGAGTCGAGCTTGAGCTACGCTCGCTCGACTTGTTAAGAATTACAGTTTTTACACGGATCACAGTAGAGTCGAGCTTGAGCTACGCTCGCTCGACTTGTTAAGGATTACAGTTTTTATACGGATCACAGTAGAGTCGAGCTTGAGCTACGCTCGCTCGACTTGTTTAGAATCACAGTTTTACATGGATCACAGTAGAGTCGAGCTTGAGCTACGCTCGCTCGACTTGTTTAGAATCACAGTTTTACATGGATCACAGTAGAGTCGAGCTTGAGCTACGCTCGCTCGACTTGTTAAGAATTACAGTTTTTACACGGATCACAGTAGAGTCGAGCTTGAGCTACGCTCGCTCGACTTGTTAAGGATTACAGTTTTTATACGGATCACAGTAGAGTCGAGCTTGAGCTACGCTCGCTCGACTTGTTTAGAATCACAGTTTTACATGGATCACAGTAGAGTCGAGCTTGAGCTACGCTCGCTCGACTTGTTAAGGATTACAGTTTTTACATGGATCACAGTAGAGTCGAGCTTGAGCTACGCTCGCTCGACTTGTTAAGAATTACAGTTTTTACATGGATCACAGTAGAGTCGAGCTTGAGCTACGCTCGCTCGACTTGTTAAGAATTACAGTTCTTACATGGATCACAGTAGAGTCGAGCTTGAGCTACGCTCGCTCGACTTGTTAAGAATTACAGTTTTACACGGATCACAGTAGAGTCGAGCTTGAGCTACGCTCGCTCGACTTGTTAAGGATTACAGTTTTTATACGGATCACAGTAGAGTCGAGCTTGAGCTACGCTCGCTCGACTTGTTTAGAATCACAGTTTTACATGGATCACAGTAGAGTCGAGCTTGAGCTACGCTCGCTCGACTTGTTAAGAATTACAGTTTTTACACGGATCACAGTAGAGTCGAGCTTGAGCTACGCTCGCTCGACTTGTTTAGAATCACAGTTTTACATGGATCACAGTAGAGTCGAGCTTGAGCTACGCTCGCTCGACTTGTTAAGAATTACAGTTTTTACACGGATCACAGTAGAGTCGAGCTTGAGCTACGCTCGCTCGACTTGTTAAGAATTACAGTTTTTACACGGATCACAGTAGAGTCGACCTTGAGCTACGCTCGCTCGACTTGTTAAGGATTACAGTTTTTATACGGATCACAGTAGAGTCGAGCTTGAGCTACGCTCGCTCGACTTGTTTAGAATCACAGTTTTACATGGATCACAGTAGAGTCGAGCTTGAGCTACGCTCGCTCGACTTGTTTAGAATCACAGTTTTACATGGATCACAGTAGAGTCGAGCTTGAGCTACGCTCGCTCGACTTGTTAAGGATTACAGTTTTTATACGGATCACAGTAGAGTCGAGCTTGAGCTACGCTCGCTCGACTTGTTTAGAATCACAGTTTTACATGGATCACAGTAGAGTCGAGCTTGAGCTACGCTCGCTCGACTTGTTAAGGATTACAGTTTTTATACGGATCACAGTAGAGTCGAGCTTGAGCTACGCTCGCTCGACTTGTTAAGAATTACAGTTCTTACATGGATCACAGTAGAGTCGAGCTTGAGCTACGCTCGCTCGACTTGTTAAGAATTACAGTTTTACACGGATCACAGTAGAGTCGAGCTTGAGCTACGCTCGCTCGACTTGTTAAGGATTACAGTTTTTATACGGATCACAGTAGAGTCGAGCTTGAGCTACGCTCGCTCGACTTGTTTAGAATCACAGTTTTACATGGATCACAGTAGAGTCGAGCTTGAGCTACGCTCGCTCGACTTGTTAAGGATTACAGTTTTTATACGGATTACAGTAGAGTCGAGCTTGAGCTACGCTCGCTCGACTTGTTTAGAATCACAGTTTTACATGGATCACAGTAGAGTCGAGCTTGAGCTACGCTCGCTCGACTTGTTAAGAATTACAGTTTTACACGGATCACAGTAGAGTCGAGCTTGAGCTACGCTCGCTCGACTTGTTAAGGATTACAGTTTTTATACGGATCACAGTAGAGTCGAGCTTGAGCTACGCTCGCTCGACTTGTTTAGAATCACAGTTTTACATGGATCACAGTAGAGTCGAGCTTGAGCTACGCTCGCTCGACTTGTTAAGGATTACAGTTTTTACATGGATCACAGTAGAGTCGAGCTTGAGCTACGCTCGCTCGACTTGTTAAGGATTACAGTTTTTACATGGATCACAGTAGAGTCGAGCTTGAGCTACGCTCGCTCGACTTGTTAAGGATTACAGTTTTTACATGGATCACAGTAGAGTCGAGCTTGAGCTACGCTCGCTCGACTTGTTAAGAATTACAGTTCTTACATGGATCACAGTAGAGTCGAGCTTGAGCTACGCTCGCTCGACTTGTTAAGGATTACAGTTTTTACATGGATCACAGTAGAGTCGAGCTTGAGCTACGCTCGCTCGACTTGTTAAGAATTACAGTTTTTATACGGATCACAGTAGAGTCGAGCTTGAGCTACGCTCGCTCGACTTGTTAAGAATTACAGTTCTTACATGGATCACAGTAGAGTCGAGCTTGAGCTACGCTCGCTCGACTTGTTAAGAATTACAGTTTTACACGGATCACAGTAGAGTCGAGCTTGAGCTACGCTCGCTCGACTTGTTAAGGATTACAGTTTTTATACGGATCACAGTAGAGTCGAGCTTGAGCTACGCTCGCTCGACTTGTTTAGAATCACAGTTTTACATGGATCACAGTAGAGTCGAGCTTGAGCTACGCTCGCTCGACTTGTTAAGAATTACAGTTTTTACACGGATCACAGTAGAGTCGAGCTTGAGCTACGCTCGCTCGACTTGTTTAGAATCACAGTTTTACATGGATCACAGTAGAGTCGAGCTTGAGCTACGCTCGCTCGACTTGTTAAGAATTACAGTTTTTACACGGATCACAGTAGAGTCGAGCTTGAGCTACGCTCGCTCGACTTGTTAAGAATTACAGTTTTTACACGGATCACAGTAGAGTCGACCTTGAGCTACGCTCGCTCGACTTGTTAAGGATTACAGTTTTTATACGGATCACAGTAGAGTCGAGCTTGAGCTACGCTCGCTCGACTTGTTTAGAATCACAGTTTTACATGGATCACAGTAGAGTCGAGCTTGAGCTACGCTCGCTCGACTTGTTAAGGATTACAGTTTTTATACGGATCACAGTAGAGTCGAGCTTGAGCTACGCTCGCTCGACTTGTTTAGAATCACAGTTTTACATGGATCACAGTAGAGTCGAGCTTGAGCTACGCTCGCTCGACTTGTTAAGGATTACAGTTTTTATACGGATCACAGTAGAGTCGAGCTTGAGCTACGCTCGCTCGACTTGTTAAGAATTACAGTTCTTACATGGATCACAGTAGAGTCGAGCTTGAGCTACGCTCGCTCGACTTGTTAAGAATTACAGTTTTACACGGATCACAGTAGAGTCGAGCTTGAGCTACGCTCGCTCGACTTGTTAAGGATTACAGTTTTTATACGGATCACAGTAGAGTCGAGCTTGAGCTACGCTCGCTCGACTTGTTTAGAATCACAGTTTTACATGGATCACAGTAGAGTCGAGCTTGAGCTACGCTCGCTCGACTTGTTAAGGATTACAGTTTTTATACGGATCACAGTAGAGTCGAGCTTGAGCTACGCTCGCTCGACTTGTTTAGAATCACAGTTTTACATGGATCACAGTAGAGTCGAGCTTGAGCTACGCTCGCTCGACTTGTTAAGAATTACAGTTTTACACGGATCACAGTAGAGTCGAGCTTGAGCTACGCTCGCTCGACTTGTTAAGGATTACAGTTTTTATACGGATCACAGTAGAGTCGAGCTTGAGCTACGCTCGCTCGACTTGTTTAGAATCACAGTTTTACATGGATCACAGTAGAGTCGAGCTTGAGCTACGCTCGCTCGACTTGTTAAGGATTACAGTTTTTACATGGATCACAGTAGAGTCGAGCTTGAGCTACGCTCGCTCGACTTGTTAAGGATTACAGTTTTTACATGGATCACAGTAGAGTCGAGCTTGAGCTACGCTCGCTCGACTTGTTAAGGATTACAGTTTTTACATGGATCACAGTAGAGTCGAGCTTGAGCTACGCTCGCTCGACTTGTTAAGAATTACAGTTCTTACATGGATCACAGTAGAGTCGAGCTTGAGCTACGCTCGCTCGACTTGTTAAGGATTACAGTTTTTACATGGATCACAGTAGAGTCGAGCTTGAGCTACGCTCGCTCGACTTGTTAAGAATTACAGTTTTTATACGGATCACAGTAGAGTCGAGCTTGAGCTACGCTCGCTCGACTTGTTAAGAATTACAGTTCTTACATGGATCACAGTAGAGTCGAGCTTGAGCTACGCTCGCTCGACTTGTTAAGAATTACAGTTTTACACGGATCACAGTAGAGTCGAGCTTGAGCTACGCTCGCTCGACTTGTTAAGGATTACAGTTTTTATACGGATCACAGTAGAGTCGAGCTTGAGCTACGCTCGCTCGACTTGTTTAGAATCACAGTTTTACATGGATCACAGTAGAGTCGAGCTTGAGCTACGCTCGCTCGACTTGTTAAGGATTACAGTTTTTACATGGATCACAGTAGAGTCGAGCTTGAGCTACGCTCGCTCGACTTGTTAAGAATTACAGTTCTTACATGGATCACAGTAGAGTCGAGCTTGAGCTACGCTCGCTCGACTTGTTAAGGATTACAGTTTTTATACGGATCACAGTAGAGTCGAGCTTGAGCTACGCTCGCTCGACTTGTTAAGAATTACAGTTTTTACACGGATCACAGTAGAGTCGAGCTTGAGCTACGCTCGCTCGACTTGTTAAGGATTACAGTTTTTATACGGATCACAGTAGAGTCGAGCTTGAGCTACGCTCGCTCGACTTGTTTAGAATCACAGTTTTACATGGATCACAGTAGAGTCGAGATTGAGCTACGCTCGCTCGACTTGTTAAGGATTACAGTTTTTACATGGATCACAGTAGAGTCGAGCTTGAGCTACGCTCGCTCGACTTGTTTAGAATCACAGTTTTACATGGATCACAGTAGAGTCGAGATTGAGCTACGCTCGCTCGACTTGTTAAGAATTACAGTTTTTACACGGATCACAGTAGAGTCGAGCTTGAGCTACGCTCGCTCGACTTGTTAAGGATTACAGTTTTTATACGGATCACAGTAGAGTCGAGCTTGAGCTACGCTCGCTCGACTTGTTTAGAATCACAGTTTTACATGGATCACAGTAGAGTCGAGCTTGAGCTACGCTCGCTCGACTTGTTAAGATTTACAGTTTTTACATGGATCAGAGTAGAGTCGAGCTTGAGCTACGCTCGCTCGACTTGTTAAGAATTACAGTTTTTACATGGATCACAGTAGAGTCGAGCTTGAGCTACGCTCGCTTTTAAAATTCAAATTTTCTAACGGTCAAAATATATTTGAAAATTTTTCGTGTTTTTAATGCACTTGAAAATCATTAGTTATAGAATTATTAACAATTTTTGCGGTGAATTTTCATACATTAAAATGGTTTGTCATTTAACGGTTTTTAAAAATTCAAAATTTCTAACGGTCAAAATATATTTGAACATTTCCCGCATTTTTAATGAACTTAATGAATGTACTTAATGAACTATTATTATTATTATAATTAACAATTTTTGAGGTAAATTTTCATATAATAAAATGGTTTGCCATTTAACGATTTTTCAAAATTCAAATTATTTAACGGTCAAAATATTTGAAAATTTTCCCACCAAAATATGTTTCAATCATCTACAGCCTCTAAGTCCAATAAAAACGAGATGCAGTAATGATCTATAGCCTCTATGTCCAGAAAAACAAGATCCAGTAAACATCTACAGCCTTTATATCTAATTAAACAAGATCCAGTAAACATTTACAGCCTCTATGACCAATAAAATATGATCCAGTAAACATCTACAGCCTCTATGTCCAGTAAAAATATGATCCAGTAAACATCTAAAGCCTCTATGTCCAGTAAAAATATGATCCAGTAAACATCTACAGCCTTTATTTCTAATAAAAATAAGATCCAGTAAACATCTACAGCCTTTATTTCTAATAAAAATAAGATCCAATAATGATCTACAGCCTCTATGTCCAGTAAAACGAGATCCAGTAAACATCTACAGCCTCTATGTCCAATAAAATATGATCCAGTAAACATCTACAGTCTTTATGTCCAATAAAAATAAGATCCAGTGATGATCTACAGCCTCTATGTCCAGTAAAACGAGATCCAGTAAACATCTACAGCCTTTATGTCTAATTAAACAAGATCCAGTAAACATCTACAGTTTTTATGTCCAATAAAAATAAGATCCAGTGATGATCTACAGCCTCTATGTCCAGTAAAACGAGATCCAGTAAACATCTACAGCCTCTATGTCCAGTAAAAATATGATCCAGTAAACATCTACAGCCTCAATGTCCAGTAAAAATATGATCCAGTAAACATCTACAGCCTCTATGTTCAATAAAATAAGATCCAGTAATGATCTACAGCCTCTATGTCCAATAAAAATAAGATCCAGTAATGATCTACAGCCTCTATGTCCAATTAAACAAGATCCAGTAAACATCTACAGCCTATATGTCCAGTAAAACGAGATCCAGTAAACATCTACAGCCTCTATGTCCAATAAAAATAAGATCCAGTAATGATCTACAGCCTCTATGTCCAATTAAACAAGATCCAGTAAACATCTACAGCCTATATGTCCAATTAAATATGATCCAGTAATGATCTACAGCCCCTATGTCCAGTAAAACGAGATCCAGTAATGATCTAAAGCCTCTATGTCTAGTAAAACGAGATCCAGTAAACATCTACAGCCCCTATGTCCAATAAAATTTTTTAAGTGAAATTCACGTTACGTAATTTTACGTAACGTAAGGATTTTACGTAACGTAAACAAAAGTGTTATAATTTTTATAACAATCTTTTTCATGCTGTAACTTTTTACAGGAGCTTCTAAAGTACCAACATAGCGGATATTAAATGTAGATCCTGATTTGATCTTTCATTTTATGCCTATTTCAAGGCTTGAAATGTTAATTCCAGTGCGGAATCAAAAATGGCGCAACTGTCATAAAAAATCATGTTTTTTGCATTTTTCGGTCACTAAATGGACATAAAGTTCAGATGTTAAGTAGCGCTTTTTGGTTTTAAGGTACGGCCTATCGTATCAGATACAAGAAATTGTATGAAAGTCACCGCATAAAAAATTTTCCATACAAATTTTTGGTTTTTAACGGTTTTTTGCGTCTAGTTCCAACGGAACGGAACTGACTGGAACCAAACATACCTCAGGTAATAGATATTTTTAATACCTGTCATATGAGACCAAAAACGTAAAGATTCATGCTTCCGTTGACTCAAAAAATCAAAATTAGTGAAAATCTCAAAAAAAGTGAATACAATAACTTGCACGCAATGCGTGGAAGTTAAAATACTAAATTATTTATTTAGTTAAATCGTGATAAAGACTTTTCAGTGTATATATAGAGCATTAAATTGAAAGATTTAGTATGTTCATATGTGAGTTTAAAGAAATTAAGTATCAAAGTGCAAAGTTTCAAAGTTCATTGACTTCGTCTTAATTTCTTGTATCTGAATTTTTTTTAGATTGGATTTTTCACATGGTAAAGTTTATGAAGGGAGGATGGGGAAGAAAGTAATTGAGTTGCAATCTTATTAAAAGGGAGGAAAACTTTTCAAAAAGAAAAAAAAATTCCTTAAACTTGAGAAGAAAATTCATCATGAAGCTTTTAAGTGCCTTTTCTCGTTGGTAAGAGTCACTTTTGTCTACACTTTTTCCAATCTACTGCCATAGGCTTCAAAAAAGAAACTCGGTCACTTGCTTGCATGAAGTTAGTTCTTTTCTGTTGCTTAAAACTTGGACATAGAGCTTGACTCAGATTTTGTAATGGAAGTCACAATGTGACACTTTTTTGCTCAATTGACATTGATTTTGATGCGCTTTCGAGCCTTATACTCTTCCTTACTCATCTTTTATTTGCATCATCTTCATTCCCTCTTTTTTTTAATTTATAAGATATTGAGTGGTTTCAATGTTGTTATGTATCTTTGGGAAATCTTCTTCTTGAGTTAAATAATTATGCCAGAAGGGAAGTTGATGATGTCGGAAAATATTTGCAAGCATATATCAACCGTAAAATTATCAACAAATTAAAGTCAATGGAAAGAGGGTATTTATGCGAGAATATTTGTTTAGAGCTGGATGTATAGCAATTATCATATCGAGGAATAACACCTTAATAAATATTGACAATACCTGTAAATGTATGTCTCTATGTCCTGTCTTTCCATAAGCAGAATTCTTGGTAAGATATCGTCGAATGTTTTTCAGCACCTTTGCCTCTACTTCGCTCGCAGGCTCATCCTCATCATTTGGTTCAAAATATACTAATTTTGTCAGTGTACCGCCGACATCCACTCCTATTGCTGGTACTAAACGAAGAGAGAGATAGAATTAAATTTTATTGGACAAATTTTCAAATTAGTTGTTTTAGTATGAATCAGATGGAATTTTCAAAGCCAACAAAAATGCTACTACAAAAACAGTTTTAAGAGATGAATATGATAATGAACGAAATGAAGAAGATGATGACATTCGCATTAAAAGTAAATAAAATAACATAAAACAGAATGTTTTAAAGATACTAACAGGCATTGACAAGCAAACAATTAAAATATTTACACACTAAATAAGACGATCTGGCAGAAAAAATTATTACCTGGCAATTGGGCTGGATGATGATGATGATCACATTTTTCATTATTGTTTAAACATTGATCAGATTCATTTTGATGATTAATTTCATTACATTCAAACACTGCAAAATGAGATTGTTTTGCTGTTTATAAAACTTGTTCAAAAGTCATTGTGAATGTCAAAAACAGGGAATTTGAGCTTTTCAAGTTATTATCGATCAGTAAAATTGTTTTGTAAACATTTCTGTTTTCTCATTAATTTGAGAGCTTTTTGCACAATATGATATCAAATTTATTTTGACTGGATTACTTCGTGTTTGAATTTTAAATTTCAAAATATTCAATAGTCACGTTTTGGTTTATAAAATTTATTTTAAAAAACCGTTAAAAAACTTTTTGAATTTCAGTCTCGTCTATTTAAATTATAAAAAAACGTTAATTTTCAAATTTGAAAAATTCGTTAAAATGTTTTACTGATCTAAATGTCATAAATATCTCATAAACATCCATTGAACATTCAATAATTGTCAGCATCACCAATTCATCATCAATCGATAGTTAATTTTATGAACTCTAACAATAAAAAACCGAAAAAAACCACAGAATCAAATGAATTTATAAGCGAATCGTGTTTGCTTTAAAAGGGACATAACTTTTTGCGATGTTGTCAACTCGTACTAATGATAAGCATATGGAGATGCGCACGTGTAGGGTCACAGATGTTTCAATAAAAGAGAAGCCCCCCTAACAAATTAATTGTCAATTAATGCTCTTCTTATTCAAGCTTATTGAATAATTTTAAATATTTAATCAATTTTTTTTATCATCAACATAAGCATTCACATGTTTCATTCATTTACTCATCCGAATAAACGACTTCTTCCTCTGTCGATTCTCGAAGCGAGATGGGAGATACACACTCGCTGTGTGTATCATAAAGGATGAACTTTACCCATTAAAAAAACTTTTTATTTCTTCTTAATCGTTCACACAAAATAAATAAATATGAATTCTTCTTACGTCAAATGGGCTTTAAAGACTTTTTGAATGACAACGTCATCAAGTCAGAATACGATTCTTGCAGTAAACATGTACAAGTTCTAAGTATCAATTTGAAGCAGAAATATGAATCTAAACAGAATTCTTTGACAACAATGTATAAATCATAATAAGGCACATCAACATTCAATGAATTTGTGGATCATGTGTAAATTTGAAGCTGGGAGTGAGAATTTTGGATCAGTTTTCGGTCGTTTTGACTCCAGAAATAAGAGGTTGGGGAGTCCACGGGGTCCTCGATTTGCATAATTACATTAGATTGGAGAAATCTGAGGTCAATCAAATTGATTACTTTGAATACAAAATTTCCGTTACGAAAGAAAATTTGGAAAAAATGAATTATGTAAATCGTGGACCCCCAAATCTAGAAAGTTCTGGAACCCCCTGATAAGAGCTGAATGACCTTCTAATCGACAAAATCCAAGTCCCTGATTTTGAAAGAACAACAACAGCAGGTAGGTAGATGAGAATGAGAGGAATAAGACAATGATGAATAAAATAAATAATAATAAGTTATCGTCTTACATGTTGAGAAAAGAGCATTTCTGTTAATTTCATCCTGAGCATTATTATTGATAAATGACCGGCATTCACTAAATTTATTTGTATCACTATCACTACTGGTTGTTACAGATGATGATGCTGAGGTTTTGGATTTCTTCATTTTTAATTTTCTACGTTTTGGCATTGTCGAAACCTTGTGACTTCTTACGCTGTAATGGTAATGTTGTTTACGTTTTGACGAATTTGTAATTACTAATGTTGACTTAATACCATCGCAACTGTTTGACAATGAACCCGACGATGATGACGACATTGAGGATGAGATCGACGATACAGGTGGTGTCAAATATACGCTTGACTTCTTTGTACGGCAGGCTTTTGGATATTTGACATAAAGTGAAGCCATTATTATTTTATTTAATGTTCTCTTTTTATTTTATTCTTCTCCGAATTGTCTCTTTAACTTCTTTCGGCTTCTACCAATGATTGATATACACATAAAAAAAGTTTTACATGTATTTCTCAACTTGTTCCTTAATATCGGTTTATGTTGTTGACAAATTTTTTTTCGTTTCTTTTAAACTGCTATAAAAATCAGAATTTTCTTTATCACATATCAGGTGATATCTTTATAAATACAAAAGTTATTTATTTCTTCTTTTTTTCATACAGGTGTTTCAAACTCAATTTGCCGGTTCTTCCCAATCATTCTGGATTTCTCTTATTCTTCACAAAAAAAATGCTTGACCTATACTAAGGTTAACTATAAATAAAATTAACATTCACAAAAATCGCCAGTGAATTGAAGTAGGAAACAAGATATACAAAGTACACTTGACCACACTGAAAGCCTTGCTTAACTGGTAACTGTAAACAAAAAGTTTACGTGCTATTTTATACGTTAATCAAAATATGGAAAATTTGTCAAGCGTTGTAGACATTTTCTGAGCTTTCAGCAGGTAGGCTTTAGTCCAATCCCCAACCTGATGGTTTAATAATTTAAGAACAGGATCGTTTTAAGCATGCCGGAACTGGATTTGTCCTGTTATTGTTTAACAAACCTCAAATGACTGTTTTATGGACAGAAAGCCCCAAATTTTTGATATTAATGAGAACTTTACAGCTTTTGAAGGCTAAAAAGAAGTCAGGTAAAATTAAGCAACTGCATTAAAGTCACGAAAATCCGTAAAGAATCAAACGTTATAGCCATTCATTTCATGATTGAGTAAACACATCTGTGTATCTTAATAGGAAGTAGAATGTCGTAAGAATTATCACGTGAATAAGAATGCACGACAGAATTACTACTTAGTATTCAGAATATGCTAATAGACATTCTATCCAGAAGTTCCCACTAGTTTTCAAAACTTTGTTGCTATGTTTACGTATTTAGGCAACAAAGTGTGACTATCTACCGACTTTGTAGGCAGCATAACATATCCATTGACAATCCCTGGACTGAATGAATGAACAAGGCTCTTTATTGAAAGGAAAATGCGCACAAATTTCGTTTCGTGTGTTTCAATAACACATTAACAGATCGTAAAATGATACCACGAGGAAAATAAGCATCTATTTCTTTTATCTGTTTATCGCAAACAATTCAGGCACGAGAGAATCCGGCATTGATGGGTTTTAATGATATCTCTTTTGTAAAAAGGTTGCTCATAAAGATTTAAGGTTATTCTAGTTCTTTATAGATAACGAATTAAAGAATATTGGCAATGCATTCAATAAGGAAATGCGAATGGCTTTAATTGGAATGTTATTAATAAATTGACACATTTATCACACTGACACACAAATTATTAACTTTTGTTTTCTACTTTATGCTTTTTGGAAGTAGTGGAGTTCCTCAATATTTAACATGTTAATTAATTTAAATTCACTCAATTATTTAAATTATATTTTTAAAAATTAAACGTGAACAACAACAGCAGTGACGACAAAAAAATTGAAATGCTTTATACCTGACACTTGATGGCCCTTATTTGCGAGGAGGCACATTTAATTAAAATGTTTTTTTATCGCATTTTACTGCAAAACTATGTAAATTTATCAGTTAATGCTCCCAATGGGCATTAATGTGTAATAATTGAAAAAATTACTGCAAGATGAAAAAATTATTTTTACGTCAATTTATTGTTTTCGGAATGACTACATACATTTCGATGCGCGCAAAAAAATAATAATGCACGCGTGTTTCTGTTGAAAATTTTAAAATTATATAATAACAAAAAGCATATATCGAAAGATGTGTTTTACTTCTTCATGTAATAATGCGAAGCATACACACATGCATGCTCGATATCATTCATAATGTTCATTCAAATATTTGCCATCAATTGGATGGATTTTTTTTCAATTTAGCAACACCATTCTCATTTCCTTTAAGCACACTAATTGCAAACAATTTGAACAAAAAAATTCTTTAAATTCTTGCTGACTTGAAACACCACAGAAAAGTATGGAAGAAAAAATTAAATAACTTGAGCATGAATATAAAATTACTTAACATACATTTCACATTACTGATCATTTTTTTTTTAAAATTAACTTTAAGTCTCTCTTTTTTTATTTAATTTTAAGTATTAAAAGATCCACAAAAACACCTTAATGAAATTATAAATGATCAACCGTCTAGTTCCGTTTTGAAAACTCTACTGAAACCAAATAGTATTCATATAGTGTGAGGTACACATAATAATAAAGAAAGAAAAATATCTTTCGATTGTCCAGCACAAGCAAACGGAGAAACAGAAAAAAACTTCAAATGTGTTAAGCGCTAATACATGCGAGTGTACGATTAACGCTATAGCTGTCATAAGTGATGTGTGTTGCTTTATTAATTGTGTATTAGTTAACTACTATGCTTTTTTGTCTCTATACATCACATTAGTCTGTTCAAAGTCTCCAGGTATATATGCACGTTGTATGTGTGGTCGGGTTATTGATAATAACAATATATTTTCCCTCGTATCAGTTGAACAATGTGCAAGGTTTTAAAATAGATAATATTTCTCATGTTGTGAACACAATTCATGTAAGATTAATTGCTGACAACGACAACTCTCAATTTAAATTACTATTATTGTTTTGACAATGTGTATCATAACGTGACTGTATAGTTGGATTGTATGTCTTTTGACTCAATCGCGTGATGTTGATCTTCAATTTTTTTATTATGAATTAATAACTCTTCAGGATTCGTCAAAACTCCGTATGAATGACGGAAAAAGAAACTTTCGAAAAAAAATCTCTCATACACGAGAGTCTTGATCAACCTTGAAATACTTTTACGATAAGTAATGTATTATGGACTTAAAATTATTTTTCAATGCCTGGGTTTTTGGGTTGCGATATCTACACTTTTCTCTTTTTCTTCTTATTTTCTAACAGCGAAATATTTGTTATATTTAAATAAGCGATGAATGTGTGAATGAATGGCAACGTATGCACCATAATGATAGCTAGCTAGTTATGAATGAATGAAAATTAATGAATGTGAATAGGATTTAATGCTTAATCTGATTTAATGATTCAAGTTCATCAAAAATTCACTTGTGACATACATCTCATTTCTCTTTCATTCGTCATCAGGCATTACTTCTTCTTCTTATGCATGTAAAATCCACTTTTCTCTCTTGATTGAGTAAATTTTTTTTCGAAAAATGAAATTATGAAATACTTATGATATAACATTAAAATTAAATGAAATCATTCCATCTGTGACCCTTAGTACGTTAATTATATCTTGTTTTTATTATGTTTCATTCATAACTTTTATGATTTCTTACCATTTTCACATTTTTCCTCTTCTGTTTTGGAATTTTCACAACTTTTCTTGTCTTCTTTTGATGCATCCATTTTGATTCGCTTTTTTCCTTTTATTAAATAACTAGTAACTTATTCTAATTGAATTAATCGTTCAACAAGCTCAATGAGTGCTTTAATTCAGCAAAAAACACATTTTTAGTAAAATTTTAATTTTTAATGATTTACTGTTTTCTCAAACGTAAACAAAAGACATAAATTTGAATTTTTCTCGACCGTTAATTAAGTTCACATTTAAACATCGCTGTTCATCTTCTCACACAGCTCTAGAATTAATAAGATTGTGAAAAGTGTCTCTACTAACTCATGCCTACTCTAATTAACTGAACTAAGTATTGTTAGATCAGCAAAATGTTTGATAAAATAAACTTCTCCAACGAACTTTTAAATTTTTGAACGCACTCTATTTGAAGAAAAAAATTCAAAAATTATTCGTAACGTATAATTTTCTGTTCTTAGCACATGAATGTTCTATGAGGTAGGTAATGTGAAAAATAAACAAATTTGGTATGACAGAGAACGTGTGGAAGTTTTAAAATATACCAATTTGTTTTAATTATTTTCAATTAACATTCTGAGCATTGCCGTGTAAATTTGCAAATAAAGAAAGAGTAAATTTATGCAAATGAATTAAAATACGTTTTATTAACACCTGAAAAATTTCTCTGGAAGTAATTCTTTGATCTTTTATTCTCTAGGGAAATTTTTCAATTTGTTAACTCAACAATTATCTCGTTAGCAGTATAAATAAGCTAAGTAAATATTCACCACAATATCCACAACTCACCACATCACTCGCGTGATTCAAAATATTTGTCAATTAACAGATTTGAAATTTTTCTTGGAATAAATTTGTTATGTCCTCTAGAGATGTCATTATTGTCAATAATAAATAATATAAAAAGTCTCCTTCTGACTCATAAGCATATATGCATTGTACAAGACGATCTGTTATTCAAACAAGCAAATCATGACTGGAAAAATAAACTGCAAATGATATTTACTGAAAAAGTTGTTAATTAAATAGACACATTTCAATGTTAATTAACATATATTATATCGTATAGTATTTTAAACAATTTGACGAAGTAACTTTCAACTGTTTTTTTTTGATTTAATGGAAAAAAATTATACAAATGATGATGATGATGAGAGATTAAAAATAAATGTCGCATACGTGTGATATTCTCCTTTTTACAGTATTTAGTCAACATTACGTAATTATTATTAATATTATTTTCATTTGTTGAGACGTTAAGTTTTAATTAATTTTTAATGCGATTAAAATATTTGCATCTCCCATCATCCGTCGTGCTCATGAAAATGTGTGTTCTATGGTCATGTTGCTTGCTGTTTATTGAGGTCTCCTCTTAATCTCCTTCTTTCTATACACGAAGAGCGGCCTGTAAAAGACAAAATTAATATATTAGTTTTCATTGACACATTATCCGTATGAATACCGAAATATAAGCATTCGCCTGCCCCGTTTTTCATCTTCATTGTCCCTTATTATTTCATTGACGGCGAGATCGAAGGATATAGGCTCACCATGTATACTTGCCTCACTTACATTAGATAAATCACGCTTTGATTTGCCTGCCTTTTTTTCGTTATCATGTTTGTACAATTCATCTATGAAGTCTGTATACTTTGAATCTACCGTTTCAGGCTTCGTAATAACAAATTCATCGGCAGTATCCTTTACACCTATTGGATTCGTTTCTTTTTTATCATCGGCAGGTCGACAGTCACAGTAGAAAGTTGACAACCAGCAGACGAAAACAATCTATTTTTGGAACGTTACAAAAAGAATTTCATTAAGTAATACAACTTGCTTTTATATACTTTGTTGTACTCGTTTCAGAGTTGCTTTTTGGGTAGTTTTTGGAAGGTTAAGATTACGTAATCTGCAGATGCAGTAAATGTAGGTCATAAAACAAGTTTTATTGTTTGACTCATCACTTGCTGGATGTTTAAAACTCATAATTTTTTTAGTCATATATAAAGTTATACTGCATAAAAAGTGTTTGGCAATATGACAAGAACTATGCAATCTGTTAGAACAGCTGTCAAGTGCTATAGAGTATTTTTTTTATCACTTCCACTTAACATTTAATTTAGATTTAATAGGGGAAGAATGCAGACAAGTTGACATAAATGTGAAAGGTTTTAGGAACCTGAACTTGTCTCGTAATGTTACTGCGATATAATTTATTGTATCAGAATGAACCTATTGACAGAGAATGGTCATGGTATAGGGATTAAGATGCTATGAGTATTAAGCATATTGGTCTCTATTGGAGTCAAACTCAGGTCAGTGGTAGAATTACATTTGAACATTCCAATACGCAAAGAAAAATCAAAATCTTAACAATGTACATTCAGTAATTCAGAATTCCAATTAAAATCTGACCCCATTTGTCAAGACATCAACTCTGACACATAAAACGAAATGTCACAAGAGATTCGAGGAAGGGCACAAACTAAATGTCGGACAACAGAAAAAAAACGACAAAAAAATGCAATTTCTTCTTTTGCAAAGTCGTTGCTCGTTTGGATGGAAATAAAATTAAATAAAAAGTGAAATTTTTTTTCTTCTACCGACAACAAAAATAAAATAAAAAATACCTACAATTGCAATTTTTTTTACTGCCAACATTGCTGCGCTTCTTTTATTTATTTGTTCTCTTGCACTGTTTGATAAATCACCAAACGAAAATTTTATTTCACTTCAAATTTTATGGAATTTTTTTTATATCTTGCAAAAGCACACAGAACGATAGAAAAACTTGGAAAATGAAGGCACACAAAATTTTTTTTATATATGTGAAAATATGACTTGAACGTTGATTTTACGGATTAGTACTGAACTGACTGAGTGTTTATCATATTCTGAAGCTTCGAAAAGTCAAAATACAAAAGATATACAGCACAGCAAAGTGGTGAAAAAAGTGAGACAACACTCTGACATAAGAAGAAACAAAATCGCGAACGAAACAACTACAAACAGAATAAACATTTCATTCGGATGATGTTAATTGCCTTTTTCCCATTTTTTCATCACTATAATGGCAATTGCTTCTCATTGAAAGCTAAAAAAAGCTAAAAGTCTTGTGGGGAATATGCTGTTTATTTTTCCTTGTTCAGCTTTTTCTCACTCACTCGGTCTGTGTTGTGTGTTGTGTGCATTGTCATTTTTTTTTATTTGGCAGTTTAAGCCATTGATGGGTGTTACTGTTTGTTCCAATAAAGTTGAGTTCACTTAATTTTTTATAGCCGCAAAATGTTGATGCTCATATTAATTATTATGGCTATTGCAAGCCCTTGCCTTTTTAATCCATGGACATATCCCATCGTCGTTATGATAAATTTTATAGACCTTTATGTACATATTCATTTCCGGAAGGATTAATGAGGTTTTAATTGAAAAAGTCAATATGGGTAAAATGTGTGGATATGCAGATGCTAGAATCAATTTTATGGATATGAAAAAGAAATGTTATAAAATATTAAATGACTTCATAAATCAAAAACTTCCACGCACATTAACTGACCAAAATGCTCCATATGTGGACCATTAAGTCTTCAGTTGTGCTGTTTAAAACCCCAGAAAATCAAGTCATGACAATCTCAGAAACATAAATAATGATAATGAGACAATTCCAGTACATTTTCACACAAATGAATAATCTCCAAATGAGGGTATCTATTTATCTTTCTGGAAATTATCGCCTTGTGTGCTTCTAAAATCCCATAAAGGATATTACATTATTTGACTTCAATGTGCAGAGCATTGCTAATTATAAAACCAACTTTTAATTATAAAAAAATTTCATCTTTATTTTAAAACCAGTTATGTCATTTCTAAAACTTGCTTCAATTTGCGGGTTGTTCACTTATGACGTCTAATAATTAGGATAGAGTGAAAGAGGTTTGTAGTTTGGTCACTCTTTAAACCACTTCAAATAAAAAATATAAAGATGAAATTTGAAAGCTTTTAGCATTTTAGAAAACAATGATCCATTATTTATCAGGACATTAGACTGTACACAAGCAGAATAAACATGCACAGGCATTCTTTTTTTAAAAAAAAATTAATGCCACACTAAATTTCTTAGTTTTCAATCTCAATTGCATATATTTGTGTAAGCATAGACACAGACAGTGAATAAAAGACAGTAATGTGTTAATTTTAATTTTATTTTATTTTTAATTTTATTTAAAAATATTCAAATAATTGACCCTTTTCAATATCATGTGATGCTATAGGCTCTAATTTCCATCTTAGTCCTTAATATAGAAATTCTGCTAAATATGTCTGTTTCTTTCTGTTCAAATTGTGATTTAAAAAAGTCATTTAAGATTGTTTACAAATTACTTGCATCAGGGGATTGGATACTTTTTTTACAATTCATTTATTTGTATTTTTTTTGAAAGTCCTTCCCAAAAAATATAGTCCGCCCGAGTTATAGGCTTTTTGTGGTTTCCTTGATTTATGTAGCTAAATACGTCTCTAAATACCGAGCAATATGCCATGGAAAGGACGTCAAAGGGTGGATTAAAATTCTATCTACTAAACCTCGCCTGCAGTGTGGCAGCCCACAAAAAAACTAATGATGGCTTGTAACCTATCTTTTCCTATAAACAAATTAAACGAATAAATAAATGTCAATACTTAATGATACAAAATGATGCAAATAATTTCTTTTCGTGATCATTTCTCTCTGAAATAAAACTCCAAAAATAAATTATTCATTATCCACTTGAATTGACAATATTATCATTTCAAATTTCCAATTCGTAATAATTCCTAATTTCATGAAGAAGACCTTCAAGGCAACATGCTGACTTAAGGAAAATACTTACTTAATTTGAGTTTCTTTAAGACTATCAAAAAGCTGTAAATACTGAAATAATAGAAAAAAAAATCACTTGTGCAGATTACACGCGGAAGTAAATGAATAAAACAGGATGTTATAAAATATGAATTTGTTGCATTTTATTTCATCAGAAAATTTCTTTCATTTTTTTGATTATCCTACATTGAATTTTGTTTTATTCACTATATTTCATTCATTACCACTATTTATGGATTAAATTACATTTTACATCTGGATTGAATGCATTTACTTACTTATTCTATACAAATACCACAATTTTTTCGTTTCTTAAAATTTTTTTCTTCTTAAATTTATTTATTCTTTCTTTTCTATTTATTTGTTTCTCATGATTCTTGAAAATAGAAATGGAGAAGAAAGAGTTATAACTAGATTATATCAACATTCGATACTAAAAACATCTTTATTATCTCTGAAACTAATTTTAAAACACTTTCTCATATATCGCCTTTGAATTTCTTAATTTAATTTATTTAATCAATTGGATATATATATTTCTTCTTCTCGCTTCTGTTAGTTTCAAATTGAAAAATAAAATAAATTAGCTCATCTACTTCATCTGTCGACTTTCTTATACAATTCCGTTTTTTTCCCTTCAGATTGAAAATTGTTGCTGTATTATTTTCATTCTTTCATTTCTATGGTAAGATTTTGCAGGGTTGTCATGAACGTTGAGATTTATGAATAACACGATTTTTAGAGATTTGGATATGAATGACAAGAGTCACAAAAAGTTATGATTGACAATTTTACAAAAAAAAAATTGGTAAGTGATTTCCTTTGAAAACGCTAAAATGTTTGTCACTTTGACTTCAGGCAACTGTCATTGTTTGCTTCGGTCGTGATAAAAGCAAATTCACCAAGAGACTGTTGCAAAAAGATAAAAGCTAGCGGCAATAGCGATTTGATGAAAAATGTAAATAAACAGTCAAATGCCAAAATTATTTTCATTAGACACCACTTAACATTTTGCATCATCTGGTGATGTGATGTGCAAATAATTTGTTTTGTTTTAAATGCCACGTATCTAAATTCCTGGAAATTTGGCAAACTATTGGCTTATTCTGGATATTTTCGAGGTTATTTGACAAAAAATAAAAAACTCTATAAGGTGGGATGGAAATTTAATTTTCTACTACAAACTTCCCCTTAGTTAAACTACGAGTAGCTAAAACTGTCATGATATATACTCTTACCAGAGAGGAATTTTCTAAAATCTAGTTTTGCTAATTTGAAAAACTTTTTTTGAATTTCGCTTTAAATTTTGACAAATTTTTAACTTTTAAATTAAAGTAAACGATGAACTGACCATGGGCGTACCCAAGGGGGGTACAATGGGGTCCGGAACCTCCCTCAAACAATCTTTTACATGGAATTTCTTTCTGTTATATAATATTTCTCTTAAGCAATTTTCCGTAGCTATAATTTGATAGCTAATCATTCACGTATTATTAGAACTAACAACAAGTATAAAACCATGAGAATAAGAATGAAAAATTTTTTTGGACACCCCCTAAATTTTTTTCTGGGTACGCTCATTCAAATGACTGCAACTGACCTTCCAAATATAACAATTTATATACTATTGATCCCACTAAACAATTTTAAACACAACAACCTTGTCAATTTAACTTAATTTCGATGAAAATATTATTCATCCAAACTTGTAAACAATATTTTCCCGCCAAATTTTCAAATAAAAGATTTCTGAGAAATTTAATATAATTTCAAAGCACCATCCACACACATCAATCGGGGTCATGGAAAAGCTGCTTTTAAAAATCCCAAGCAAACAAAATGTGTGTAAACAAAAAGCCTAAATTTATCCTCTTGTTGACTGAGTTTCTTTCAATATAAATTTTGCTCTTCCTTTGATGCCAGAACGATTTTTCATTATATAAAAATGTCACATTTTATTTTTTGAAGTCAAAGATTGGATTTTCTAAAGAGCTTAAAATTCTTCTTGGAGAGCTTAGTATTTTCTTTATTGCCCACGCTATAGAATAAAAATTCAAGGTTCTTTAGCTCAATGTAAACTTTTACTGTCCCACCTCAACGACAACTCTGAGAAAAAGGAATTAAGAACGAAAACTTTTTTTTTCAGTTTTCCTTATTGTTATAATTTTAGAAAGAAAGCTTTTTCATTCTCAGTTCTCATTGTATGTGTATGTAAATTATAGGAAATGAAACTTAATATTATAATTAGAAATTCCAGGAGAGAGTGAATGTTCTCATTCAGAAACGAACGAGGTTTTCTTATTCCTTCACAGTTTTTCCTTTTACTTTATTTTTTGATTAATAGTGTTATCTTAATGTTGAGTAGAGGACTTGTGTAGGAAATGAGAGACGGTGGTAGAAATGAAAGGAAAAAGATGAATAAAAAAGATGCTTCCTCATTAAGGCAAATGGTAACACGACGTGAAAGGAAAACTAGCAAGAAATCACTAGAGTTTGGGTGCTTGACGCATTTCTATAATATAGTCTTAAGCAGTAACGTTTTTTCAAAAATTAAAGTTTAACGGTTTTTTAAAATTCAAATTCTTGACTTCATTCAATTTTTTTAAAAGAACTTCTTGATGATACGTTTATTTTCATTTTTAAATTCACAGTATTGATAACACCTGTACCTATTCATGAAAAATCAATCTCACTAAAAGCTTCATTTAGTCTTTGAATTCACCAAAATCTGCTCCATGTCTTCTTCTTCATTTGATGATGAATTCAAAAATTTAAAAAATAAGTTCCTTCTCTTTAACTCGTGAAAGATGTTTTCATTCCAGTTTTTCCTATTATCGTCATCGTCTTTCTTTTCATGGCTTTGTATATACACCGAATTAAAAACATTGGATACTGAGCTTTCATGAGAAAACTTTTTTTCTTTTTCGTTCGGTGTGGAAATTTAATTTTCAAAAATTTCTCATCATCTCAGCCGAAATGAGGGAAGCAGATTTGTATCCTTTCTTTTTCGCTTTTCTTTTCAGCCCTACTTTTACGTTTCTCTTCATCACGATGATTTTTTTATGATGAAAATTTGTTAAAAATCGCGCTTCCATCATAAAATGACTTTAGATTTCATTCTTGGCTCGTCTCTGTTTTTTTTGTCGTCATGATAATCGTGAATGAAGTATCAACTTTCTAAAGATAGAAATGAACTGAAATTTACGGCGTGAAAATGGCAGCAAAAAGGGAAAAAAATTGAGGGAATCACTGAGGGAATTTTTGTCGCTTTGTAACGCATTTTCACGTGCCTTATTTAATTGGTATTCGCATTCAGTCTAAATGACTGAGTATTTGCTCCTCGAATACTAAAAGGTCAAGTAACATCATCTGATTCATAGATAGAATAAGATCTTAGCTGCTTTGACACATTTTCACATTGCTGTTAATTAGATTGGCAAAAATAAAAAGTCATCATGAAAGCCCACATGTATGTGTCTATGCCATAGTATATTTTTAGATCAGATAATTAACAACATTCTAGAACTGATTCCAGTAACTGTCATTGATTTTGCTAATGGATGCTATTGATGCAGTTGAATGGTTATCGATATTGTCATAGGCATTTTCTACTGAAATCAGAAGCATTATTGTTAATGTTTCCGCAATTTTCACTTCCAAGTACGATAAGTAAATGGCATTTTTATAAATGAAAAATTTTTAGGCTTCAATTAAAAAGTCATTACATTTTTTAAACTGAAATTGGTTTTCTTTTGAAGAGTTAATGAACGTAATTTTGAAGCACTTTTTACTGAACACAACCTAATGATGCAAACTTTCTGCATCAATTGAAGCTATGCTTGAAGCAAATTTTTCCGCATCAATTTTTTGCTGAATGACGAGAATTTTTTTGCATCAATTTGGCATGAACCATTTTTAATTGTATTGGATTCCAAAATTTATGTAGGAAGGTAAAGAAATTGAAATTTCAAATTTAATCAATTCTTTGCTTATTATCTATGACATTATTTCTAATTAATTTTAATTTCAACACATCAGCAATTTAATCTTAAACCAGTATGTAAAGATATGTCAAATCCTACTAATTCCAATTGTTCTCATATCTCCACTTTCTCAGGACAAAACACAAATGAAACAAAAACAAAAACCTCAATTCAGAAAGCTACGAGCAAGTCATGCATGTGATTATTTTGTTAAATTTTCACCACAGAAACTTAAAGAGAAATGCGTTAAAATGACTTGCAAATACGAATTCTACTCGGCTTCTTCTTTATTGCATGGAACTGACAAAAGAGACTTCAAGCCATGCCTTTTTCTCCATCCCTTCTTTCATGTTATCAATTTACTTCATTAAAAAGAGTATGAGTAAGTTTCTTTTTACCGCAATCTCAATTCTAAGCATGTTTATCGTAGCAAACTGCATGAATGACTCTTGTTTGTCTAAGATGCGAAAAAGTTTGAATCAAAAGTGTGTTCAGTGAAAAAAAAGATGCAGAAATTTTGAATTAAAAATTTGTTCAGTGAAAAAAGATGCAGAAATTTTGCATCAAATTAATTTGAACTTGAAGCCAATAATTCTTAACTCTTCTAGGTTAGGCAAGAAAAAATGCTCTCAATTCACCTGCACTAAGTGACTTTTTAACTAAAGATATACTACAATGTTATATAACAACATTATTCCTGTTATCATCTCGACATATTTTCGTTGAAGAAATATATATTTATACACACGAATATAATAATGTATAAATATAAATTATGTTTAGGCACTTTGCATAGAGATAGAGAAAAGTATACGTACATAGTTGAGATATAGAGAAAAGAGTTGTGAGTAGTTTATTTTCATGAATTGAAATAAATTAGGTTCAACGAGGTGGATTGAGAAAAACGAAGAGAAATAAAAAAATAATAATGATGATAAAAAAGTGGCAGCAGCAGCAAAAGAATCATGATAGAGAGGAAAAATACAAACTAAAACGATGGAATATAAAATAAGAAGACAAATTGGAGGAAATTGAGTATAACAAAAAATTTTTTTCTAGTTTGTTTTCGTCATCATTGAAGCAAAAGCAAAAGGAAGAGATTGAATAGAAATGCAATCGACCATGCAACTTCTCATTTCATTCGTCAATTGTTCTCTCGTGACTTTTTTTCTTCTTTCTTTCCTCCTCTTACATGCTTTTGCTTCTTGAAAATGAGACATTGGGGGGTTGTCAGATGTTATAAACATCGCAATGTAGCAGTAAATTATTTATTACCATACATTTATGTTATTTTTCTATAACACCGTCGTCAGCACCGGCAACCCTAAGTCGTCTTTTTCCATACGACAAGAAACATAGGAAAGAAAATGAATGTAAAAAAATCTTGTTGATGTGTGCTAAATTGTAAGTGAACTGGCGTGAATGAAAAGGAAAAAAATAAATAGATTTATGTTAAAATGACATGCCATTGGAAATCTTTCATCAGATTTGGAGCGTGCAGAAAATTTTATTCACGTTTGTTTTTCAATACAGAAGTTGTTAAGTGTCAGAGGTTAAGGTACTATTTGAAAGAAATTGAGGTTAGATTAGTTAATAAATTATAAACCGTCTGCTGTGCTAATCAGGGGTGTATCAGGATTTATTTTTTTTGGGGAGGGGGGTTCATGACTTTTTTGGATATCGTTTAAACATATTTTTTTAACCAAACCTCCCTTGGCTACACCCCTTGTGCTAATTGAAGCAGGAGCGATGCTAAAATTTTCTGAATGAGATTTCAAATTATTTGTATGAAATTATAATATAAATATGGATTTTTGTTGTTTTGGACATTGAGAAGAAGTTAACTAGGATCTATCCTTCCGGAAAAGAATGCAACTGACCGGAACGAATAACCATATTGTAGTATTTCCACAAATGTGAGTTACTAGATTTAACAAAACTGAAGGAAGATTTAACCTCAATTACCTAAGGAAAATCACAATGATTTGTGTCGTACGTAACCTAATAATCACAACACGGTTAAATCTGCAAAAATTATCTCCAAGGGCATGTCATATTGAGTAAGAAGTAGTAGAGAAATCTATGAATGTAAGTAGTAAAATTGTTAACGATATAATAAAATATTTGTATGTAGAGAGTGAAAATCGTCTTAACGGAATGATGTAATCAGGTTACTTCTTGTTTTCTTTTTCCTTCCTTTGTTCTTTACCCCATTCAAAATGTCTGTGTATTGAATGTGGGAAAAAGAGACGAGAAAGAGAGTGGGAGTGAATGATTCGCAATATTAGACTATTATTATTACTGTTATTACTTAGTTAAGGTTTATCTTAGTTTTTATGTATTTATATAATTCCTCGTCCACTTTTGTTTTATTTTTTTCTATTTTTGATGAAGTCAGCACCATTTTTATAACTATTTTTTTTTAAAAAAAATTCTTGAATCTATTCACATTATTTATATTTATTTATTTACGTAATTTTTTATGATACACGTTTTTATTATATTAATTGATTGAAACGAATGTATTTATCTTACATGAAACGTTCATAATAAAAATATATAAAAAAAAATTCTTAAGAAGTTGAAATCAGAATAACAAGCTAAAGATTTGTGATGTAAGAAAATTGTAGACATCAGCTCCGATGCGGGGAGTCATCTGGATTTTATTGTTATACGCTTCATATTCAGGAAAGGATGAATGTGATAGAATGGGTAAAAGATACACAATCATATGCACAACAAACGTTCATCCTGATAATTTATCGCTACGATAAGCGTCTAAGCACATTTTCCATCTTTTTGCGGTGCTGCTAATGTTATTGTCTGCCTATTCTTAGTTTTATTTTCAGATGATTTCTGTGAGATGGTGCATTTATGTGATTGATTGAATGACTGGAGATATGTTTGTGCCATTTATTTCTAAGGGATTCGAATGGTGTGATGTTGATGAACTTGGAAAATTTATCGTTGGTTTGTCACTTAAGTAAATAACCACATAAATGCTGAGATGAAAAAAAGATCGTTAAAAGCTCATTTGAGAATGGCATTTGCTATGTGCATGTACATTATTTACAGTTTTGAATGAAAAATGCTCTGGATTTAACAACTATTCTCATACGAACATATATAGAACAATAACTAATGCAGCAAATCCATATATGATTCCCCCACTTCATGCTGATATTGCTTGCTACTTCTAGCTGCCTACAATTTATTTTTTTTATACTCTCAGTCTCGTGTGTTTGAGAGGAATCCAAACAAAACATAAATACAATAAAAACGGATATATGAAATGAAAAAAAATCCATTCTCTTAAAAAATAGATGCCATTTTAGCTGATTTAAAAAAAATGCTGATGAATGATTTTTTTTCTTCCTTTTCATATTTTTTTTCTACATGATGATCATATCATTTATAAATTCATCTTATCCATTCATGCACATTCGATTCTATTCCGGGAGTTTATGGAATGAATGAATGGAAATTTTTTATATATATTTCATTTTCAATGCAGTTTCCATTACAAAAGAGAGAAGGAAATGAATTTAAATTAAATTTGTGTAAAATCCATGCTTGGATATGCATTTTCTTTACTACACGAACGATATGATTCCGAGAGCTTAACCTGATTATTATTTTATCTATGCTTATAAATGCATTCATCGGTACTGAAGTTTTTAATACAATTTTTCATATCTCTATTATCAGTTATTATTTTTTTATTCTTATTATTTTTTTATTATTTTAATTCCTCCACTTAATTTCTATCTAACCAATAAAAAAGATTTTTTTTTAAATTCTCTCAGTTTTGAGCGCTCTTTTGTTCAAGACATTTTCCAATTCTATTCACAATGTCTGTGTCTGTTTGTAATGGTTTCTCAGAATTTTCTGAGTTATTGATTAAGTTTTCCCATACAAGCAGTTCAGTTCATTTAAAAAAGTCGTTATGAACTTTAAATTTGAAAAAGTTTGATTAAAAGGGAATGAAACTATGCGTAAAAATTCGAAAATTTCCGTTAAAATTTGATCAAACTTTTCCAATCTTAATGGCTTAATTTACTGACAATCCTGAACAAAAGGTAAGCCCTACTCAATTTGATTTTAATAGCTAACATGTCTTATTTGATTTAGTGGTTCCCTTAATCGGGTGGTCTGATATAAATGTGGAGAAATAGAATGTAAAATGAGAAAAAAATGACTCGTGTGTTAATTTAGGGTTAAATGGAATTTACATAAAAAAATAAAATGAAGAAAAGTTTTTCCTTCTCTTATAATAAATTCATTAGGAAATTGTCACAAATTGTTTGATTAAAAGTTTCTTTTATCGTTTTCTTGTCACTCCACCTACATAACAATGTAACTGGGTACAAGAAACAAGAAAAAGAGTTAACATAAAAAGTGTATAAAGCTTTTCATTAATTTACTCATTAATATTTGATGATGTTTG
The DNA here is from genome assembly GCA_963573255.1 of Chironomus tentans. NCBI lineage: Eukaryota > Metazoa > Arthropoda > Insecta > Diptera > Chironomidae > Chironomus > Chironomus tentans. The sequence continues at coordinate 28,470,364 of OY754303.1, read as the reverse complement.
ATTATATCGTTACGTTTTACATTGAGTAATTTTTTTATATTCGTGAAAATATTTTCGATTCGATTTCGTATTTTTAAACGTCGGTGTGTGTGCTTGTTTTGGTCCAATTACCCTTATTGGTATTTAATGATTTCACGTAGTTATTGCTGTTGTTCAATTCGTCCGTTTCACTATCCTCAATTTCGCAGAGTTTCACTGATAAATCACTCTGTGATTGATCACCATGCATGTGCAAAAGACTAGTGTGACCAAGAAGCGAACTGCTTTCACCTGCCATAGCCATGAATAAAAATAAGAACGTTTGCGATAAACGAAAAAAAGAAAAAAATAAATAAAGAAAAATTAGAGGAAAGAATGCGAAAATGTCAGCAATAAATCATTTTGTGAGTATGAAAATGTAGACATTAACGACACAAATACATCCATATATTCACAAAATAAAGAAAGAAAAGAAAGCTTTCATCAATTGATTAAGCGTCACTTTGAAATCAAAACTTACCGCCTTTGTTTAGTCCAAAATCACTATGTTCAACGCGATTACGTCGCTTTTGACTTGGAAATCCGTATGCAGGAACGTCGTCCTCGTCAGATTGAACGATTTGGTGTGGTCCGATGTCAACGCCATTTTTCATTAAAATTCTTTGTCCTATTCGATTACTGCCAACACCACTGTTAAGTCCATTGCCAAGGATCACATCATTTGATTGAGTCAATGGTATGCTTTCGCCGTCAGTTTCACTTTGTATGTTGTATTTTGGCAAATAACTATTAGGATGTCGCAAGTATGATTCAGCTATAGGCATAAGGAGGAAAAAAAGAGAAGAACAAATGTTGTTGTTATTATTATTATTGTTTTGATGTTATAGGAAGTGCAGAACAAACAGAATCAACATGAAGAAGGATGGATATTGACGTGTATCACAACAAGAGCTACAACACAACAAACAGAAATGAACAATGAATGGAAGGGATGAAAAGGATGAGAAAATTTTCAGGTTTTTAATTAATTGTTTCATCAAATAGCTTCAAGCTTATTCAGCGAAATGAATGACTGAATTGAGAGAGATGAAATACAAGCAAGAGTGGAAATCATTCCGCAAACTGCATAATGAAATGCAATTTCCAATTGATTTTGAAATTTATTTGAATATGGATTCTAATTTTGTGAGCGTGTGATAGATTTTATGTGCGGCATCGATGGTGGTTTTATTTGAAAGTGTGTCTACATTCAGGATATGAAACATACATCTAATTTAAAAACATTTTCATGATCATACATACGTGAATGGTTTACTTTTAAAGGCACTGCATATAGTCAGTGCAGAATTCGTCATGAATGCGTTAGGCAATAAATGATACAAAGAGAAATGAAATTATCAATATTAAATCTATTTTCGAGAATTTAATACATCAATAACCCACATTGTATGTACTAATGGATTTAAATTTTCAAGTGCCAATGGCAACCGATGTTTAAATCAATTTTTCAAAAAGTCAGTTAGTTTAAAATCTATTTTATATGCACATTTTAAATTAAGTTTTTTGTTGGTAGAGCTTCCAACGTCTCGTAACTTTATAACCACAAAACAATATTTAATGGACTTTAAATTCTCTTATATAGAAAATTAAGTGTCTTTGTGGAAAGTCGCGTGCTTATCTGGGTGGAATATTTGTTTTTCCAATGTAAATTACATACTATAGCCCCAGTGTTTCTCAAACTTTTTAGAGTTCAACACACTTATCTACTGAAAAAAAATTAATGTGCCGTGACACATCTGAAGATTTTGGTGACAAACATACTAATGTATCGCGGAGCATAGTTTGAGAAGCACTGCATAGTATACTAGAAGCTAGCATAATAGAAATTAAATAATCTTTATTAGAAAAGTTTTTAAAATTCATTTTGAAAACTAAGTTTTGATAAATTTGAAAATTTTAATTTGCAGGATCAACCCCAAGGCACCGAAAACATTCTCATGGATTACATGCCAGGACAGTTTTCGTGATAATCACCCAGACTCTTGAGTAAACTAAACAATTTTAAATTTCACTTGAATTTATCGTGTGAAAATTATGTATGTACTTTAAAGCGACCATAATAATACTTATTGCATTGCATTATTATACAGCAGAACTTTTATTTGAAAAGTTCGTGTCGGAAAACTTCTTTTGGAAAGCTCTACATCTCGTCCAATTATTTATTTTGTTATGTGAAGAGAGAAAGTTTTTTATGGACGAAACCTTAATCAAGCTTTATACTGTACATAAAATTTATATTCTTTCCTCCCATTCATCCATAGATGAATGTCAATCCATATCCAATGAGAAATTCGGTCAGTAGATATAAATATAGAATCAGTCGATATTGAGGACAGAAAACAAGGACAAGAAAGAAGAAAAAAATGTCATCATACCTGTATTAAATCTATAATCCTCACTGCCACTGTCTAACGGATTTAGATAGGTCATCGAATTGTCAAAGTTTATTGATAAAGGCTGCTCGCTTCGATCGTCTGAGAGGTCGGGAAAATCTAATTCGATATTTTCATTTAAAGTTTCAATATCACGTGAAGGATCCATTATCGGTAAGCTTTCCATCATGATGCTCGGTATATTGTTTCCATTATTTTTATTGGCATTCGATTCATTGCTCTCGTTACTATGAAAGCTTGAAGAATCAATCACTTGTTCATTATTGCATGGTACTTCAGTTATATTTGATAGAACGTTCAAAGAGCGTGGCTTCCAATCTGAAACGTCCCACTCGTACGCACCCGCAGTTTCTGTTCCACCAGCATAAGTTGCGGCAGGCGATGGAAGCAAACGACCCTGTAATATTCCGCCTTGTCGATATTGACTGGTCGTTTGATGATGATGATGTGGACTTAATCGTTTATCATTATTTATTTTCGTCTTATCGCTAAAAGTCTGCAAATGAATCTGATCCCATTTTTTATTTGGCTTATGCGACGATGTGTCTGTATCACTCGAGTTGCCTGTGGTATTGTTAATGTTTACTATTTGTTGGTTCATTGGATTTCGATTAAGCTTGCCGTACTCAGGTAGAAAGTTTTCCAACTCATCACCTGCCGAGCCATAGTTTCTCAACGTGTCTAGGTTATTGTACTGCATCACTTGATTATAAATGACATTATGATGATCTGTTGTCGCATAAGATGCTGGTCGTTGTTGATTTTGTACTTGTTGTTGTTGCTGCTGCTGCTGCTGTTGTTGTTGCTGTTCTAAATTACTCATTTTTGAGACACGCTTATAATCTGAATTTAAAATTGGGGATGCGGCGACAACATTGTTCTTTACACCGATTCGCTCCTCCCTTGATTTTCGTCGTCGCCTGCAGCAGCAACATAAACAGCAGAATATTAATAGAACTAAGAACACAATGACAGCGGATATGATTATAATTTTGAGCTGGAGACTTGTATTATGTATGAGGTTTGAGATATTGAATTCCGAATACAATGGATTTCCACAGCTAGCGCCAGTCATGTGAGGTGGGCAAATACATCTAAATGAGCCAGCTTCGTTCAAACATGTTGCACCATTGCCACAAGGCTGATTTTCACATTCGTCTACATCAATTTCACACGTTTTACCCATGTATCCTCGACATAAGCATATTGGATTATCGTCACCTTCCTCACAAAAGCCTCCATTTCGACATGGATTAGGCAAGCAAAAACGACCAAAGTCACATCGCTTTCCTGACATCTTTGCTGGACAATCACATGTATAGTTTCCATAACCTTCATTTCGACACTTGCCACCATACAAACATGGATTAGATGAGCACGGATCTAAATCTTCATGACAGTTCTTGCCCGTAAATCTTTGATGGCAAGCACATTCATATTCTATGCCATTATTGAATTCCTTACATGTTCCACCATTCAAACAAGGCTGATTACCACATACACCGAGTGGAATTAAAGCATTTGCAGCATCACAATTAAAGTCTACATTTGCGAATCGTTTTAATACTGCAACGGAGCTGCTAGCAGCAGCATTCATCTGTAATGGTAAGTGTGCACGCAATAGCTTTAAATCATCCATACATCCGATAAACCCTCGTTGTATATCTTCGATGCCAATAATAGTTGGATGGGAGCGCACTTCAGCACCGAAATATAAATCATGTGATTGTAAATTCAATATTCCATTTACGCCTGGTGCTATGCCCGAGCGCGTATGTTTTCCATCAACAATTAAACGCGCACTGTTTCCTTGCCTTTCAAGTTGAATTTCATGCCACAGTCCATCTGAGACATAAATACTGCTAACACTCACTAATCCCTCACCACTGCCCAAATCAAAGCGATACTGTACAATGCCGTTCTGTATTTCAAGTATATTATAGTCGATTTTTCCTGCTGCGTACAGCAAATTTCCTGTTGGTTGAACTGTACGTATTCGCAATTGTAATTGGATTTGATCCTCAATTGCCTTCTTGGCTAGATTTTTATCGATTTTATAATGAGCATAGCTTTTTCCACTGAACGTAACTGGGTTCTTTGGATTATAACAGTTCTCTTCGTTACATTTGCTTGTTTCTTTATCACAATTTGCTCCGAAAAAGCCTTCCTCACACACACAACGGAAGGCATTTGGCTTCAATGTCTCGTCGGGAATACACTTTTTGGGTGGCTTGCATGGATCCTTTGCGCATTCGTTTATCATGAACTGACATGAATCGCCACCATAACCATTTTTGCATAAGCACTCTGCCTTATGTTCATATTGTGCAGATACAAAACTGAAAACATCAGTTATTATGGGAAAAGATTGCTTTCCATCCAATATAACCTTGTCTTCACACTCTCCGTTAACACAATAATGTTGCAAGCATTTTGCTTTTACTACTTCCTCAATTTTGAGATTTGCTACGTCTTCTATTTCCTCTAAATTCTCGTCAATGAATTTGCGAAGCTCATTTGGAGCATAAAAATTGTTTGTATAAGTCGTACCGTGATTTGTATTTGACTTTCTAACAGCAAATAATACATCCAAATTTCGAATCTGATGTGCTTCACGTACTTGACGTTGCTGCTGCTGCTGCTTATTTTTCAACGCGTCACTTGACTTTTGTACGTTTATTAAAATAATGTCCTTCTGACGACAGTGAATCACTTCCTTAAGTGCCCGAATAAATAGCTTTCGTTTACTCAAAATGAATTCTTCGGGACCGATGTTTTTCACTCTAATTGAAATGGCATTCTGTAATGTCTCTTCTGTAACCATTTCGACTGACACTTTAATTATAGTTGATGATATATATTTATTATCATCCACTGTTACGTTTATACGATAATCGCCAACATCAAGACGTGGAAAGGCATACAATAATCCATCTTCTTTAGAGATATTAAATAAGGCAGTGGGTTGATAAGAAACACCATTAACTGGCGCCAATCCAAATGTAAGTGTATCATATCTATCTTGATCTGTTGCGAAAATTTTTCCAATTTGTCCGCCAGGAAATTCATCATTAAATGAATTTATGAATATTTCTAATGGCGTTATGTATGGTGGATATTGACTTTCTTCTATGACTTTCACCAATACATCTGCATCACTGTATAGAACGGGCGAGCCATTGTCGAAAACTCGTATTTTTAAATTATATGTATCCTTAATTTTGTGATTGAAGCGTGTTGCCGTTTTTAATACACCATCTTGCTCGTCAATTCGAAAGGCACCATTTTCATTGCCCGCAATGAATTCAAACGTAAATGGATCTGAATTTGGGGGTGCATCATTATCAATTACTTCAAACTTGATTAAATGGTGACCAATAGGACGATTCTCTTGTACATACACGGTATAATTTCTCTGTGAGAATGTCGGATAGTTATCATTCGCATCACTAATTTCCAAATTAACAAGTACGACTGTCGATAGTTCAGGAAAGCCGCTGTCTTTGGCAACTATCTCGAGCACATAATTTGATATACTCTCACGATCTAGTTCATTAGCTACGGATATGTAACCCGTCTCCGTTTCAATATTGAATTGGTTCATGCGGTCACCCCGTTCAATGTAGTATCTTATTTTTCCATTTTCATTTGAATCCATATCGTTAGCACGTACTTGTAGAATTTTATCCCCAATTTCGGCATCCTCTCGAATTCTTGCTTGATATGAATTCTGTGTAAACATTGGAGCATTATCATTAAAATCAGTTATTGAAATGTTCAAGGATGCTAATGTCGAAAGGGGTGGTTCACCATGATCTTGTGCCTGAATGGTAAGGAAATAGTCCTTAGATTTCTCATAATCCACTGTATCCGCAAGTGATACTAAGCCACTCTCTTTATCAATAACGAATTTCTTATGGTCATTTCCACCAATAATTGTATATGATATTTCAGCATTTACGCCTATATCCTTAGATGTAGCATGTAATTTTATGATTGATGTACCAATTTCAGATGACTCACAGATGGTGGCTGAATAGTGATTTGATGTAAAAACAGGTGGGGAGTCGTTAATATCCTGAACATTTACAATCAGATTTATTGTTGAATGTAGTGGTGGTGCACCCATGTCTGTTGCTTTTAATGTTAAATTATAATGTGCCTGTTGCTCTCTATCCAACGGTTTCATTAATGTCACAATTCCACTCTCGGGCTCAATTTTAAAGTGGTCTTTATGGGAATCGATAAAAGAATATCTGATTTTACGATTTATTCCCTTATCGTTGTCAGTTGCCAAAACCTTCGTCACAAGTGTTCCAACTTCAGCATCCTCAGGGATAAAAACACTGTAAGAATCCATTGTGAAATTTGGACGTTCATCGTTCACATCAGTAATTGAAATCTCAATGAGACTGTTACACTCCCATCCAGAATGATCTCTATCTTGAACAAAAGCTGTCAATTGATATTTAGATTGACTTTCTCTATCCAAACGTCGAGCTGTTCTTAAAATGCCTGAGTTCTCATCCAAATGGAAATCATCTGCTCCATTTCCGGTGAGATAGAAACGGAGGCGAGTATTTGTTGGCTCATCGGCATCGCTGTATAAAATCTGTAACACATGTGTATTTATTTCGACGCTTTCACTTAATGTCTCACGATAACGATATTTAAGACAAATCATTGGATTATCATTCGAATCTTGAACTGTTATAGAGATATTCGTTTTGTCAATAAACTTGCCATCTGTTACAAGAACTGTAAGATGGTATTTATCGATTGACTCTCGATCTAAAGGCTTTGCAATGTACAACTCTCCACTTTGTCGAATTCTAAATTGCGAATATAAATCTCCACCAATTATATAATAGTCGACATTCGGTTCCTTTTCATCCTCATCGTTGTCCGTAATCTCTAGCTGTAAAAGTACGGTGCCAGGGAGAGAATCCTCACTTATTGTTGTCTCGTATTTATGTTGTTTAAACACCATGGGATTATCATTATATCCCTTGACTTTTATTACTACCGTTGCCTTTGTTGAATGCTTAATATCGTGTCCATTGTCAGTTGCAATCACGTTAAATTTATATTCATCTTGTTGTTCTCTATCTAACGCCACCAATGTCGTTATCCATCCCGTATACGAATCAATATCAAAAATATTCAAAATATCACCAGCATTTTTATCCAGTGAGTATCTGATATTTCCATTTACTCCACTATCTGCTCAGAGAAAAAGACAAAAAGAAAAAGAATTTTCAGATTATACACAGAATAAATGAAAAGCAAAGAAAAGAAGAAGAAAATTGTTTGAGAAAAAAAAACTTTCTCTTGCCAGCTAAATTGTGTCGTGTTGGGGATATTTTGATGTTCATTCGTTTTTTTTTTCGCTCGTTCTTATCATCCATTCTTTCGATTCTTCTCTTTTCACTCTTATTGTATTATTTGAAAGCAAAAGAGTTGAAAAATCTTTCTTTCATGCTACTTGCTAAGGATTTTTTACTGTGCATTGTTAAAATGTGCATGAACTCTGTCTGTCTTTCATACAAACTAGTTGCATAAAGGATAGAGCAGTCTTCAAAGAAGAAACAGCGTAAATTGCATCAAATGAATGACAAAATCACAAGTGGCAAGTGACAGGATGTCAATCTACAGACATTTCTTAATTTTCAAAGAATTTAATCAAAAGTTAGAGCTGGAGCGTCTCTATGTTGAAATCATGCTACCAATTTGCAACCAGACACATCCCGACACTCAATAGACAATAAACTGCGCTTCATTTCCGATTTTCATCAAGAAATATCCAAACTTTAACTAGTTTCATCTTCTTCTACTTCCTTCAAGCAAAATCCACTTGTCGATTTTTTCTTCTTCGCTTTTATATCTGTTTTTCAATTACTTAAGGAAGAAGGAAGATAAATCTTTAGATATTTCAACTAAATTTTTCTTCCTCCTTTCTCAATATATTGAATGATTTTGTGTTTTGTTGCTATTAGATTCCAATCCAAACTAATTGAGGTAAGGAAATTGACAATCTATAGAAATAATAATAATAAAAGTATAAATAGAAGCAACAGAAATTGATTTCCTCATAAAAACGTTCTTAAAGCTTTTCGGATTTTAAAGAGGATTTTTGTTATTGGAAATTCTGTCATGCATGCAAAATACTCTAAATTACTTCTCAATGTAGTGAATTAATGGCTGAAATTTCATTATCAATTTCCAATTCTAATGTAATAAAAATAAAAATCAATATGAATTAGATTTGGCAAACCGGATGCGACAGTCAATAATGCAGAAATTATCTCTATTTAATTTATGTATATTTCATGTTCCGTGAATAATTTTGTGAAGCTGTTTAATAATTTCGTCGAAATTTTGAACATCATGAATCATCATTAAAGCTAGTTTAAATTAGTTCTATATGGAAACAGATGCAGTTGGCTTCATTAATTTTTAATTACAATGATGGACATTCAATGGTTTCAAATTTGAATTTTAAGTTCCTATAGATTGAAAGCGTAATTTTGTATTTAGTTTTTCACCTAATACCGAGACTGTTATCTGAATTTTTACAAGAACAGATGTCAAGAGGTAATTGGATTGGTCTTGAAATTCTAGAGAAGCTAGTATGCTAATTTGTCAGATATTCAACACCTCTGGTTACAGCTCCAAAAGAGCAGAAAGAGAAGAGTGACCAATCCTTCGAGTATCCTAATAAAAATGGATCAAAATTTAACCCAGGCGCCAAGAATCTTTTCCACACTAAATTCTTGCATCATAAATACTGAAGCGAAAGTTGAAAATTATTAAATCTCATAGTAGAACAATAGCATCTACAGAACCCCATTACAACTCATTGTAATTTAATCCTCACATAACCTCCTTTTTTGTCCGAAAATCCAACAATATCTGATTTCCCTTCGATGAGTCTTAATTATCTAAACAATGAACTAATTGCTTGTTATATTCAATATCCACATTACGTTATCATGGCTGTGCATTGTTATTGTTTATTCTCATTGTAATGTTCAATGACAATTAATTAACTTTCATAATTAGATAAAAATCAATACAATCATCAGACTATCCAAATCCTGACTAGAAGAATCAACACGCATCAAGAATTTTTACACATTACGTTGACATCATGTCACGCATTTGACTTGAATAAAAAGTCTTTTCAAAGTTCAATGAGTAAGGTCTAAGGATTCTCGTCGTCATGCGAATGAATAAATATCTCGAAACATATTGAATGTGAATTTTTGTTATGAATATTATCAATATCAATTCAATCTTAATTCAACTGACATCTTTTGATGCATTGATATCATTAATATACGAAGCTGTATCGATAAATCATTCATGAATCTTCGCTCATTCCTCCGTTTTATCGCAGTAGCCTAACTTTGAGTTGTACATACAAAAAAATCTTCTTTGCTGTTTTACTAAGAAACAAGCGTGGGCTTACTGAGACTTTATGAAATTCTTGTTAAATCTATTTGTAGATTTTTTAAATTTTGTCATTTTTCTGAGCTTAATTTGAAATTTATGCCAAACTTTGGCTTTCTTAACATTTTTTTTGTTGAAGATTTGAAATTTGATTGATTTTTTAACATCTTAGAAGGGGTCATTCACTTATGATGTCCATGATTTAGGTCTGAAATTTTGTGACACTTTATATTAAAGAAACTTTTTTGAAATTAAAATTTGTGACAAGGGAGGGAGGGGGGTCTAAAAATCCGATTTTTTGATGGACGTCATAAGTTAATGACCCTATAGCTAAAATCTAAGAAAGATGTGATTTTTTGGTAACTTAATTTTCCATCCAATCACACTTGACTACCTTGCTTGAATTTATTTAACGCTCCTAATTTTCGGAACTGAAAAACTGAAGGTGTTCAACCCTTGGAAAAATAAATCGAAAGAAAAAGAGATGAAGAAGAAATGTAAATAAAATCAACAAAATCCAACACGAGGCAATAAAAAGAAAGCGCATTTTATTGTGAATCAGTAACGCGATAAAAAGTTCATCGGAAAGGTAAAACTTTATCTCGTTGCTGATTTCACCGGAAATTTCCCTTTCTGTTTTAAAACAAGAAAAATTGAAGTGTCATCAATTTTACAGAGGAAGACAATCTAAAGTCAATGATTTAATCGCCTAGAGACAATATTTAAGCAAGAACTTTTCCATCTGAGTCAAGCTTTGAATTTCTTATTCAATATTTGAGCATTAAATCAATTCAATTTAGAATTCTTTTTTCTCTCTGATGTGACATGTCACAGATTAACAGACAGACGTTTAGGCTGAAAACGTTATAAAAGTCATTGGGGAGATGCGTCAAAAATGCCACAAAAATAAAATTTTGTAAAATAAGAAGTTAGAAGTTGGACGAGGAAAAGAACAAATTCTAGAACATTTCGTAATATCCCCAAAAGTAAAACTCAAACAACTTACAAAGTGATCAAGAAATTAAATTACAGAAAATTGAGAAAAGGACGTTGCGAAGGAGGGGAGAAAAAGTAGATGAAAAGAATATATTATGAGAATTATTTTTGTGTGTCTGACTTACCAGCATCATGAGCATGAACTTTAAGAATTGAAGTTCCCTTTTCAACATTTTCAGCAACTGCTAATGAGTATGAATTGCTTTCAAAAGTTGGCTTTTCATCATTAACATCTTGCACTCTCAGTTCTATGTCGGCAACAGCTGTAAGTGGTGGAGATGAATCCGTTTCAGAAAGTACACTAATGTAGTACAAATCCCTTCGTTCACGATCCAACGTTTTGCCCAATCTCAACTCTCCATCTCCATTAATTGTAAATTGTGGATCATTGTAGTCGTCATCAACAGATATGATTCTGTAATTAGCAGTAATGTTTCCACTGTTCAGCAATGTAACACGACCTATGAGCGTCCCGGGTTCAGCATTCTCGGATATAGACCAATTTCGATCCTTCTTCTCAAACAATGGTGGAATCTCGCTAGGCGCCATGACATAAACATTAATAGGCACGTCAGAATGTAATTCCGGAACTCCACTATCGTGAGCACGCACGAAGAATTGAAACATTTGATTTTCAAATTTCTCAGCATCAAATTTCAAATAGATGCCTCCGTTGTGTTCATTAATTCCAAACACATCCTTTATTCCTTTATTCTCCGAGTCATACATTGAATATTTCACGGCAGCATTCTGATTTTCATCAATATCAATTGCTTTGATCCGTAAAAACACAATGTTTTTCGTTAGATTACCATGTATGACGGCATTATACTCTGTATTGAGAAATTTAGGTGGAAATTCATTCTCGTCTGTTACTGATACACGTACAGATGTAAAACCTGAACGACCGCCCTCATCTGTTGCCATCAAAAGAATCTCATAACTCTTACGTGTTTCACGATCTAACATTATTTTCGTTGTTATATCACCCGTCACAGAATCAACATTAAATATCTCACGCATTTCATCTGATACAATTTTATAAGTCACACGGCCATATTTTCCAAAATCATTATCTTTTGCCTTTACTGATGCAACGAGACGACCAGCTAACTGATTTTCATTAACTTTTGCCTCATAAAAAAGTTGTTCAAAGAACGGATTATTAAGATTCGCTGGTAATATTGAAATTTTCACACGTGTATAACTCGTATAAAGTCCATCTGTTACGGATACGTTCAACAACGTATAGTGCTGTATGTCGCCAAAGTTTTGCATATTCATCAATGTTATAATTCCCGTGTACGGATCAATGTGATATGTTTGATTTTCATTACCATCGACGATAGCATAAATTAGACGATTCGAATCGATATAATCTGGATCATTGGCTGTAATAACTGTCACAAATTGACCACGAGTTGCTTCTTGTGATACTGCACAATCATACGATAATTGCTCAAAATACGGTGGATTGTCATTGAAATCGCTGACAGTAACGAAGACATGAGCAGCTTTTTTTATTACACAAATGTCATTTGAAGGAACGTTGATAATATGATGATGATGTTTGTAGAACATACGCAGATAAATGTGTGTACGAAGTAGGCGTGTAAAATAGAAAATGATGATGAAAAAGAATGAAAAGAGAAAAAAGAAAAATCACGATGAAAATGTGTACAAAAAAGTTTTAACTTTCATATATGCATGTAAAGACTATGATGATGTCGTCGTATAAAGAAGATGTGTTGTATCCTTGTGGTAAGATCGTTTATGTTCGAGAATTTTGAGAATTTTAAATTCAATAAATTAAAAAACTTTAGGGATCATTCACTTATGACGTCCATTAAAAAATGGGATTTTTTGACCCCCCTCCCCCTTGTCACAAATTTTAAATTCAAAAAAATTTCTTTAATATGAAGTGTCACAAAATCTCCCCCTAAATCATGGACGTCATAAGTGAATGACCCCTTATCGAGAGTGGTATTGGGATGGGAATTTTCTGCAAAAACTCGTAAGCAAAACTATTTTTTGATCAGATTATTCTTAAATTGTTAATTTCAAAAATATTTTGCCTTCCAAAATTCTCAATTTTACAATGCTCTTAAAAAACTCTAAAAAATCTGAAGGTTCCAACACAAGGGACATCATATCTTACACATTTATTATATGAATGACGCTATTACATGTTGATAGCACAAAAGGTATAAACATGTAGATGCGAGCATGAATAGAAATGAAAATACACTTAATATTCACTTACTCGATGAAAGAGCTGGGCTTCCTTTGTCTATAACCTTTATTGTGAAACGATGATGCTGTTGTGTTTCATGATCCAAAGACTTTTTCAAATAAATTGTTCCCTCGTCCTCGTCAATGTGGAAAAACTCCGATGAATTTTTGTTATTATCTGTCTGAATGGTGTAGGTTATCTCGGCATTAATTCCTGAATAAATAAAAAATATATATAATAAATGAGAAAATTTTAATATACTCGTTTTTACACGTACAAGTCGAATGGAAAAATGACGGGAAATGGAAAATGTGATTTTTCATGTATTTTTATGCAGATTAACATTGTCATATCTCTATCCATATTATTTTTCCCTCTTTATAGACTTCACGGAAATTATATTTAAAGACTGATAAAAAATGGACATGTCGTTCACAATAATATCATTTCCAGTATTCAACTGAAATGAGTTACGCAATTACTGCTTTAATCAATTAAAAACCGGACTTGGTTTCAATCAGCTTTTCGATAATGTCGATTTTCAATTTAAATGAAAGTCCTCATTAAATTTTCAAAACGAGAAAATCATCAAAGGAAGCTTTTCTGGTTTATATGAAGCTGTGTATTTTGTGCTTCAAAATAAAGCGCCAATGGAAATTTAAATTATGGATGAAGATTCCATTCATTAGGAAATTACGTTTTTAGCAAATTATTTTCAAACAGGATTGGCAATTTGCTGGATTCAAAGACTGTAGCATGAATTTAAAAAACAAAACTTTTGAGCCTTTTACTAAAAATGGGGTTTTAATACCTTCTTCCTTCCAGATTCTTTCTTGAAATCTGTCAATTTTTCCTGTCCCTAAAGTATTTGACGAGGATGGGACTCGTAGGGATTTCTTAGATATCTTTCTTGCTCAATGATCTTTTTAGGATTTTCTTTATATTTTTTGAGATTAATCTCCGCTTTGGAAGATGCGCTTTAATTTTCACTTCTCTCTACTGAGAATGTTAAGTACTTCATGTTTTCAATCATAAATTTCAAATTGGGTGGATAAATTCCATGGAAATTGAAAATTTATAATTTTTACTTTGAGTACTTGAAAATTTTCATCTCAGTTAACATGTTTCGAAAATTTGACTGTTATATTTTGTGTTGTCCCCTACCCTGTTAAACTGTGATTTTATAAGGTCTTGTTTGAGATTATAAAGTTCAAACAACCAAATTACTAAACATTTTTTTAAACGTGACGCAAAATATGTTGAAATCATCCTCTTAATGCTTCTTGTTTATCTTTTAAAAGAAAGTTCGATAATACAGCACCGTTTCTCAAATTTCACATTGCTTAAAGGGAAATTCTTTTCATGAGTTGTAAAAACAAAACAGTTATAAAAGATTATATATAAAATTAATCATCAAAAATTCATTAAGCTACTAAAAGCTCTCATGTTGAAGTTCAATAAAAAAATACTCAATGAAAAGGAAAATTTCTCAATGAATCGTGACCTTTAATTAGGATGGCTATTAAAATTTCATGAAAATCCGGGACATGAAGCAAAATTAATGGAAATTTTCTTGAAAAATAACGAGCAAATGGCCAGCCTACCTTTAATTATTTATTAAGCAGTATCATATTAAAAATGTAAATTCATTATTGACCTTTTATGTTACTTTAAACCCGAGAAAAAAAATTAAGGATTAAACCCTAATCAGAGGGAAATCTCATTAAATTGTTAAGGTGATCAAAATGTTGGTTGTAGAGGCATTTTATCCTCTTTTTCAATTTATCTCTATTATGTTACAGATTATATAGAGGTAAATAAAATTTATATTAAATTTTCAACATAAAATATTCAAAATAACAACCATAACATCTCTGTAGGCGTAGATTTTTCTCTCATTGTGGGCTACAAATTGTAATGAAAAATTATAAATAATACACAAAATATATTTTTCTGTGGTAAGAGTGAAAATATCTCTCATTGTGTTTGATTAATGTAAAATGTGACCAGAGAAAATGCCTTTTGTCCATTTGTTGGGATTTAGGTTTTTAAAGTTTAATTATGCGGTTAATGCTAAATAATTTAAATAACATTTTCACTAGATGTTTACGAAAATATTGAAAATTATCCCACATTCTATGCTATTATCATTAAAATCAGTATAAAGCACTTTACAAGCTAATATATTTTAAAATTCTATTCAAATGATCTTAATTGTACACCCTTTTGCAATATTTTTGGTAATTTAAAATTCAGCAATCAATAAAATTTACATTAATTTAATTACTAGACTCGCAGCAATGCTGTAGAACTAAAAACATACTAAAGCGCTGAGCATTATTTGTCAGACTCAAAGGAATCCACGGCAATAACAATGATTTGAATATTTTTGAATTCAAATTTAAGCTCATCAAAATTCTCAGTGATTAAGGCAAAAATTCGCTTTAATCTTCTTTGTTGAATTACTTCTGTTGTGGAATTTCAACTGTAATTGTCTATTCAGCAACGTAAAAATAATTCCGTTTTGGATGAAATAAATAAAAATTGTTTCCACAATGTAAATGATGGAATGTTTATTAAATAATACCTAAATAAAAGTTTGAATGTTATTAACACTCTTGTTTGGTACGGAACCATCAGCAGTAATTGTTTCTCGAAAAGCAAACAGACAAGGTTCGAATTGTGAGTGCAAGAGTTCATTTGATTGTGTACTTTTCTATGGAAAGGCAATTAGCAGGAAAACAAAAGTTTCTCTTGCTTAAATTTCCAATTTAAATTGTTATTTTTTGCTAGCACTGCTGATAAAATAACCAACTTTCATTCGGAATGTTTTTTGGAATGGCAAAAATGAGTAATTAAATTTTGAATTATTTTCTCACAAAGGATATGAAAAAAAAAATTTTTTTATTAAAAATATGATTTCAATCTGAATATGACGCATGAATACATGAGAAAATCACGTTGCCATGTTGCTTTAGTAACATAATCATTTTTTTATTTCATATATTTATGTACATTTTATATGGAGGGGGGAATGCGTTGACACAAAAGAAGAAAGAGAGAGAAAAAAAAACTTTTTTCATTTTGCAACAGGCATGTGAGATTAATTTGGTGATGCGTATATAATTTCGTAGATATGATCACGAACATAAAAAAAATTGTATACAAAGTATTTACCTATATCATTGTCCTGAGCTGCAACTTTCAGTATAGGCGAGCCAAATGGAACCGACTCTGAAACAGTGATTTCGTAATTATCCTGAGGTAATGTTGGTGGTGAGTCATTAACATCCGTAACCACAATTGAAACGGGCACTTCAGCTGAGACGCCTGAAACGCTATCTGTTGCTCTCACAATCAAATCGTAATTCTGCTTTGTCTCAAAGTCCAACTCATCAACGACATAAATTGCACCTGCGAGGTAATGGTTATGGTCACACACACGTGCATGTTTTGTTGTATTGTTGTTGCAAATCCATTCATTTTCATCCAACGTGATCGTGATTTTTTCATTTAAAAAAGAGTTTAGCGATGTCGTTTGATATTAAGCATCAGCAGCAATGGCAATTGAATAGACATGGAAAAAAAGAGAAAGAAAAGAAGGAAATAATTAATTTTAAATTACCACCGTAAAGTGTTTGTTAGCAAAGTCTGTGGAGTGGTTTTCCTTTTTTTCTTGCATAATCATTCCAAAGTATTATTACTTTCTGAAGACAGAATAAGAGATAGAGAGGAATGGACACTTTGGATGTGGATTGAGGAAAACGGAAAAGTAAATGATGATGAAACAAAAAAAGAAAAGAAAGGATTTGTGTGCAGTAGAATTAACTTCTGTTGGGACAGATTATATAGACAAGGTAATGAATTTTCTTGCTTGATAAGATTTAAGCAGTGATGTCCAAACTTTATTTTATGACACATAATTACATTTTATCTAAGTTGTGCAACTTTATCGGAATTCTATGTTTTTATAGTTGTTTACTATTGTTTTGTTTGTTAATGTTGGAACTTAGTATTTATAGAAACATTAAATGATTTAATTAAAGTTTGTTTACTTGAGTAATATTGTTGAATTGACTTGTTTTTTTACTATTGTATATTCACCTCAATAAATTAAATTTCAATAAATTTTGCAAAAATTAAATAGCTGAAAACAAAATTCCACAGAATAAGATTAAATTGAAAACTGAAATTTTAAATCTGAAATTCATCAGAATTTGTTTGAAATTCAGCTTCACTGAATTGATCACATTCAAATTAATTTTGAAAGAATTATTTATAATTTAATAAAGTAATTACGGTAATTGATATCTGTTACAATTGACAATTAACATTTAATCAGCTCATAAATATTATAAAGCTAAATTTCACTGAAAGGGTAAAAATCTCATTTTTTGATAGGATTTCTGACGAGCTTTTATTGCTTAATTAGTCGATTGATTTTAATTTCATAGCAGACAAAAAAATAAATTAAATTTAAATACAGAAAGTCCTCAATATTAGTTAAGGATCCCAAAATAAAATATAAAATAAAGTTTGGACAGCTCTGGTCAGAAAAGGAAAGGATTAAGTGTCGATTCCTTGACTAAATTTTTTTTGCATCCTACTCAACAAGCCATAGGAACAACAAGGTAGTAGTAGACACATAACAAGCATAATGCATGTATATAATGGTGCAAAGTATGAGATTGTTATAGCATCATTGAAAAGTATTATAATATCCGTTTCGTGCAAGCACAGCAATTCATACGTTATATGCCAGACACATATACATTCAATTTTGTGCTTGAAGATGAAGCAACAAACATATACATACATGTAAAAATGTTAAGTGTACAGCGATATAAAGTGCAACATAAAAAGTAGAAGAAAATGCAGTGGAAATTTAGTAAAAAAAAAAAAATTTAAAATTTTCTCTCTGTAAATTGATTCCATCATTCTCCTCAGAACTGAAGAACTGGAAAATTTCATCTCAACAGTGGATAATTCTTTTGTTTTACGAGAATACTTTAGAAAAAAAGCTCTTTTCAAATGATGAAACCCGCATAAAAAAATGAAGGGAAAAATATTAATAATTATGATGACTAAGATGATGATGATGATAATAATTATGGTAGAGTGGTGGTAATGTTAAAGGCAGCAAGCAAGATTCACACAAAAAAGCTGAAAGCATTCACGGTCGCCGCCTTTTCCTTTCAAAAGAAACAATTTTTTAATTAAACTTTTGTGAAAGGATTGTTACAAGGAGATGAAGTGAAATGGATTGTCGTCTATAATTTATCCCTTTCTTTTTGTATTTATTCACTATGTATTGTATCTATCTACAGACAACATAAAACCTGTGTTAAGACAGAAGAGAAAAAAGTATACAAGTATTTACTTCTGCCACAAAGAAGGATTAAGCTGTTTACGGGATTTTCAGACCCTCACTCATTCCCATTGAAAATGAAACGGAAGTAAAAATGATTTAGCAAAATTCCTTCCCTTTACTGATATTATACAATACTAAAACTCAATCCATTTTCCCCATCATTTTATTTTATTTTTAGCTACATCTTTCCAAACGTGGGTGGCACTCCTTTTTGCTGTTTATCTGTCTGTTTATAACATGAAATTTTCTCATCGGCAAATTCTGAATAAATTGTATTTTTTTAATGCGGATGTTTCTTGTGCCTACAACGAAACTTTCGAGGGTTATACAGAATATGACAAGTGTGCTCTTAAAAACTTTCTCAACATGTTGCAAAATTCTTTTTTTCTTTTCAAAAAAGGTAATTAAAGATTAAATTTAGAATCTGTTCATTGCTAATGTATTATCCTCATAATTTAATCGAGTGGCTTTAAAATGCTTGTCTAAAGACTTTTGAAGCTTCTTATCTGACAAGAAGAAAGTAGACCTTTTTTGAAAAATGAGTGTCAGGTGATTTTGAGAGCTTTTATTGCTTGAAATACACTTTAAAAGGTGAAGAAATTTATTAAATTAATTATTGTGAATTTTTCAGTTTAACGGCTTTTAAAAATTTAAATTCAAATTTTTTGAAATCACAAAAAACTATGCAAAAACACAGTTCCAAAAATTTAGCAATTAAGCCCACAACACACTTAATACACGAAGCCATAAAGTTACAGTCTGAAAATCAAATAACTGTCACTTTTATTTACTCTCATAAACTCTCTTCTTAATTTCACTCATTTTATTGAAGCTGTATTGTGTTTATTCTGGTAATTAAGCAATTTGCCATGAAAAGCGCTGTCGTAACTCATTTTCAAAGCATTTCATGCCAGCTTCAACTCTATATTTATGTATGTATATATATTTTTATCATCATCATCCGTCTTCGACTGATGAAACTTCCTTAATCCATTTCTGTTGTAAAAAAAGGCAAAGAACGAAAACAAAAACAAAAGAAAAAAAAATCTGAAAAAGAGAAAGAAAAAAAACAATAAAAAGCTGTGCAATGTTAAAAAGCTTTATGAACAAATTTTTTTTCTTCTTACGTATTTTCTGCTACTTTTACTGCTTTTCTCTTATTTATTTTTCACACACAAAAGCAGCAGCAAAACAGAATAAAAATTGTTATATTTCGTTTACTTTTCACATTTCCTTCGTTTTCGAAATGTTGAATGAAAAAAATAAGACCAGCACAAGGAAAGGTTACTAGATTATTAACGGAATTTTTAAATTTGAAAAAAATTTCATGTCCTTAGTTTCATCGAAATTTCGATGAGATCTTGATAAATATTTTTAAAATTCTTGATTGAATTTTCTTGTTAAAGCTTAAATTGTTAAATTGATTGCTCAAGCAATTATACTGAACTTGTTTCGTCAATTAAAAGGAACAACATGAGAAAAAATAATTTTAATTGCAAGCTTCAAAAGAAAATTCATCTTTTGTGTACGGAATGCATACTTAATTTATATTTTGAAAGGTTTCTAAATTCAATTACTCAATTTCTTGCTGTAGTTGATATGAGTCATCAAATTAAACCATGTGTATGCTTGAAGGGATAAAAACAATTTTAAGATCCAGTGCTGGATTTATTGGTATACACCTATCTATGGGTATCCCAGGGTATACACCTTCCCTTACGGTATACACCTTGTAGGGCCTGGGGTAGGTGTAGACCGAGAAACCCAGTCCAGTAACTTAATTGTAATAATCTTTGAAAATTCTGTTTAATTTGACATTTAATTGTCAAAGCTTATTCACAATAAGCATCCCTTGGAGGCGAGTTTGTCAGAATAAAGAACAATTGTTGTGAATTTCATAAATCTCTTCAAACAAAAAAAAATCATTCACGAGTTTTATATTCATTTCAAAAGCAAATACACACACACACACAAAGTAAGAAGTAAAATATAGCAAGCGGCCCTTGAACAAAGCAATAATAAAATCAGTGGATGAAAATACAATTTTCCTTGTTTTTAAGTGTTATAACAACAAACATTTAATGTTAATCACATTTTTCAAATATTATAATAACACCAACAATAATAAACTCAATGAATGAAAAATTTATGTGAGCTTGAGCTATAAAATAATAATCACTTTATGAATTTTAGATTTAAAACATATACACACTCAAAATATATATTCATGGAAAAGGGAAAAGTCATTTTACGCGAGGTTGAGCGCATTTTCTAAGCTATTGAATTTTACGCGGAAAACATTTTGAGGTTCTTTAAACAGGTGGTGGAGGGTTGGAAAATAAACCGACAATTTTTGTTGTGATAAAATTGCTGAAAATTGCCACACATGCCTTAAAATGATGATGGATTTAATTCAGGGGAAAACAATTTGTGGAATTTTGTGACTTTTGATGTTGAGAATTTCATTTTATAAACATTAAGTGCCATTCTTGATTTCTCGTTTAATTTAATTGCTAGGAATGTTGAATGTCAAGGTAGCGCATTTTATATTTTAATTAAATAAATCACAGACCGAACATTTCTTGAAAAATTATAAACATTCATAAATGTACACAGACAAAACGTTGTGGAAAAACGCGAATTTATAAGCGGACGAGCGAGCAAGTGGTCGAAACAAAATGCCACAATAATCGTGATGTCGAAAATTCCGTGGCGCTGAGCGTAAATTCATATAGATAGCAAGCCAACTGTGCAGCATGGTGGCTAACTTATAAATTTATGAATATTATTCAGATATTCATCAATTTTGACTCAACCACAATTTACATATTTAATGAAGTTGTTGTTTTTTCCAACTCAACAATTACTCTTTCATACTCATGTTATTCATTAATCCTCACTCCATGGCTCCTTTATCGTCTTATGATTGCTTTTCATTCCCTCATTTTTCAATGTTTTATGCTTCCTTATTCATTCTTTTTTTCGTTATTTGGTTAAATGAGAAGAATGTTTAAACTAAATACACTAATTTGGATGTAATTTGCATAAGTAAGTCAGAAAAAAGTCATGGAAGTAAGATGAAGAGAGGAAAAAAGTTTATTTTTCTCAACCCACTCAATCTTTATACAATTCGGGATGTGAGAAGATGGCTTATGCATACATTTTGTGTTTTAAATAAAATAACATGAAACATCCATTTCCACCAGTACATATTAATACATAAAATTTTTACTTTCCTGCTTTTTTAATTCGCTTTTAAGCCATTTTGTATTACAAATTTGCTTTTGAGTTTATTCTTGCTGGTTGGCAGGATGTTAAGGGTTCTCCATGAAAATCGTAAAATTTTGAGGATTTAAAATGTTTGAGAAGATCGTAAAATTTTTTGTGTTATACTTTAGAGCCATGACAGGAACGCCTTATGAACCGAGAAATTGCTTAATTAAAGTCAAATTTGGGTATTGAAAATTTTTTATTGGTTTTGTAGGAAGATTTATTGGTTTAAATTTTTAGGCCTGTTCACAAATACATCCTTTACAAAAGGCACAATGGAAGTCGAAAGTTAATCACACATTCTTAGTGCTTAACTTGCTCAGGTTCAAATTTAAATTATAAAAATCAAATTTTAAGCTCAAATTTTTTAAAAACCAAAAAAAATCTTCTAAAAGTTCACAACTTCAGCCTTCTTCCAGGTACGAAGCAAGGGGGAGATTTGTTCCCCCTCAAGCACTACCCAGCTGTCCCTTTCGAACAAAAATGCGCTTTCTGGATCAAAGCTACAAAACATTTTCCTACTTTATTATGCATATTAAATTTTTTAATTTTTTTAATCTCCCAAAAGCTTCTCAAATTCAAAACAAGACATGAAAAAAGAGGGGGAAAAGAGGAAAAGGCAAAAAAATTGAAAAGTTCAGAACTTCATCTTTTAAGAAGTGGCTTTAAAATATACGAAATTAAATATATGTGCATACACACATATATCTGTGCGCGGTTGTATTCAAAGTTAATGAATAATAAACATTTTTGTGGTGCGCTGTATTTCGCTCTTTCGTCTTCCTCAAAGCCCTTCTTCTTTTTTTATCATAAACGAAACCATCACATCATAACATAACATGAAACATCTTTTAATTATATTTTAGAATGGCATGGAATAAAAGGCGAGAAAGGAAGAGGAGGAAAAAATTGCTTTCTAATATTTTTACGGATGGGAAGATAGAGTTGAAGAAATAAAAAATGTAGGAAGATGGGTGGTTAACGACGACGATGGTTACGATTATTGCAGAAGGAGGTAAATTAAGAAAGCAAGTGAGCATAAAAAGCACTCATCTTAACATCGTTTCCGTTGTCGTTTTCATCTCACGCGTGTCTTTTTGTACCTCCATTCAACTTTATTCTTCTTACTCTGAGGACTTTCTTTCCTACTTTTTTGGCTCCTTTTTTACGGCTTTAGAATGAAATTTTCTTTTTTTTCAATCACTCCTTTATTTTTAACATTTAGCGTGTCGACAACTCCTCTAAAGCTACTCATACATTATGTCTATGCATATACAGGAACACATTCACATCTTCCACTCCATGGTAACATCATTGTACGTGAATAATTTCTTTCTGATTTTGTGCTGATTACAAAGAGTAAAATAAGAATGAAGAGTCTAAGCGATGCTGTAAATGCTTAGATGATTTAGGCATTAAAGATGCATGATGTGTGTCTGTCGTTGTGTGTATTATGATTCTCATGAGACACTCATTTCTCTTCCCTTTATTAAATGTCGCCTCCCATGCAGAGTTTTGCTTTAGCGAATTTTCACCTTAGGCAATCCGATTTATTATATACTTTGACTTGTTGACTAAAGGCGGGCAAAAATGATTAGACTTTTTAATTTTCTTCTTCAACTCATCATATGCTTTACTTCCCATCGTGCACGTCTTGAATTTTTCTATTATAAAATTGCGGAAAATTTTCCATTTGAGACTTTATGTTAAATGCAAAAAAATTCATCCTCACGTGTTGTCGCCCATAAGTCTTTACATGAATAATTTTTCTACGTTTTTTCCATGCCACTTCAAAACAATTTTGCTGAGTTGTGCTCTTTTGAGCTATCACATATGAAATAAATCACATTTCTCATGGAAATGTCCCATTTCTTCTTTTTTAAAAATGTGTTGAGGCGTTCCTGTCATAATTATTTTCCAGGTGTTTGTTGTGGACATTTGATGATACAGCAAATTGTTTAGGGAATATTTGTCAGACACTAGACACAGCATTCATGGAAAATTAGCCATAATGGGGTTCTGGGACTTTAATGGCTCATGAAAATACGAAATAAAAACTTATGCCTTAAAAATTCATGATTGAAAAACTTTTTAACACGGAATTTTCATTTACAAGATTTTTCATGTTGAATTTGCAAAAAAAAATAATTTTTGAAAACATTTCATGACTAACTTAACATCTTAAAATTTCCAGCACTTGGAAAAGAAATTTCATTTTATGAGATGAACAGATTCGTTTCCTATCGCTACAGTTTTTTTATTATTATTTTATTAAATACGGACTAAAACTTGCTCATAAAACCCTAACGGCTTCGAAAGCTATATGTTGAAAATTCAAGGTGGAGTAACTTTATGTTTGATAACATGAGCATTAACTTTCCTCAAACAGCAAACATCAAAGTAACATTATACTTAATTCTTATACAAATATCATTAACAAGAGCAGAATTTATGGTTGGATAATATGAAAATCAAACATCAAATATACTTAAAATTAATGCATTTCACATACTGAAAGTGGTTTATAAACAAACTGCATATTTAACTGAAAATTAAAAGCCAATCAGTAAGAGTATGAAGCCAAAAGTGGTTGATATCTGAATTATTTTGAGGAATAAATCAGTTTCATTACTTTTTAATTGCTCTGTAAATAGTACATTAGTAAACCTTAGTACTATAAACAGAGCAATTAAAA
Organism: Chironomus tentans; assembly: GCA_963573255.1. NCBI lineage: Eukaryota > Metazoa > Arthropoda > Insecta > Diptera > Chironomidae > Chironomus > Chironomus tentans. Next base: position 28,445,915 of record OY754303.1, on the reverse strand, counting down.
TTAATTTGTAATTTTCAATTTTAGTTTTCAAATCTTAGCGTACAAAAATTATTCAGAGGTAGGCTGACCATCTGCTTGGTTTTTCAGAGGACTGTCCTCTATTTTTGAAATTTGTCCTCTGTCCTCTGAAAGGTTTAATTTTGTTGCTTTAAGTGTAAAGAAGATGGAAGTTTAGATAAGATGGACTCAAGTTCAAGTTCAAATTGTGCTCAAAAAGTGAAAATTTGGTGAAAAATTTTTTTAGTCTCTCTATGTTTTCAAAAAATATCTGGTCACCCTAATCAGAGGTTATTCACTTATAATGCCCATTAAAAGTAGGATTTGCAGATTCCATAAATGAAAAATAAATTATAGGCAGCTATAGCTCCAACCCATTTCATCCTCCTAAATGCTGAAGTGAAAGTGAGATTTTTGTAAGTGATTTTTTTTTTAAAAAAATAGAAGTTATAAATTTTATAGATCCAAGGATGATAAAAATAACAAAATTGGTGAAATTCAAGAAAAATTCGATTGAAGCCTCAAAAATGCTTTTTCTGAAATATTTTAAAATTTCTAAAACTTCCAACCCTTGCTGTATAGTTAAGTAAATATTTTCATCACCAAAGAGTTTTTTACGACCGTTCCAAATTTACAATTTCATATGATAAATTTTCGTATGTTCCCGTAGAAAAAAAAATCAAAGTTCAATCAAAAGAAAATGCGTTTCATTCACTCAATTTAATTTAAGAATGGTTTTTATGTTTACTCACGTTAACAATAAATTCCCATTCCTCATTTTTCCCACCATTTCACTTTATATTTTATTTTTTTATATCACAGTGACAAGATTGAGTAAAGAGACATGGAAAGGTAAGGAAATATAATGGTACAGGTGGTAATGGTATAATGATGAAGGCTGTTCTATTGTTGAAAAAAAGTTACAAGAAATTCAAAAAAAATTCTCTTTTGAAAAAGAAAAAGAAAAAAATCATCAAAAGATTTTTTCATAAAAATTTTATCATTAAAGATTGATGTTAACCAAATTTGCATACGACCCGAAATTATAGGGATGAAGAACCTTTTTCTCGTAATGTAATATATATAAAATGTGCTTTTTTATAGAATGCTCTATATCGTACATACACACACTCATCACTCATAAAACAAATTTCCTTTTGCTTCATTCTTCTCACTTTTCCTTCACGGGTTTATACTTGTTAAAATTTTTTCTTCTTTTTACCAACGCCTAAAATCAAAAATGAATAAAAAAAGAATTTTGTTGAGCGTAAAATGTGAAAAATTCATGCGAGATGATGACGAAGGTGGTTGAGGAAAAAAGTCGCTCTTACTTTATGAAAAGCTCATCGCAACCTCTCGTTATTATTGACGGCAGGGTTGGGGAAAATTATTTGAATTTTTTGATGATAAATATAAAGTCTAAATCATTTTAGGAAGGGTTGTTAACCAGGCACTTTATTTTGAGTATTTGTGACATATAGACCATCATAGATGCTGTTTGGCCTTAAGCAGAATCACAGGCACAAGCAGCTTTTACTGCCTGTGACTCAAGAAAATCTGGCTCAGAATCTGGAGTTATGTGGTGAATATGTCAAGATCTGTGTAAAATAGGAAATGTAAATTTCCAAAGGGTCACTTATTTACGATGTCCAATAATTTCAGGAGACTAAAGGTATTTGACACCCCATAATTAATTTTTAATTGGACGTCATTTATGCACTTCGAAACAAATTTATTTACTATTGAGCATCACTTAGATCCTGACTCCCCAATATTCCCTTCCTAAACTATTGGACGTCATAAGTGAATGACTCTTGAGCTATAATAACATTCAAGATACACCAACTCTGTCATGCAGTGCACAGGATAAAGGAGGTATTACAGGCACGACTTTCTTATTTCTTTCTCCTCTTTTCCTTCATCGCGAGTGTCTATAAAGCTTATATGTGCGCAATTTATGTATAAAATTGTTCTCATAAAAATTGTGTAATGTGTAAAGCAGCTTTTTAAATGACAAACAACCCATGACATTCAGTGAGAAACAATAAAAATGAAATTTGGTAAGGAAAGGAAAAAAATGTATAAAATAAAATTATATTTCTGGGTGAGTCACAGACAATAAATCATAAATAATAAAAAATATATGCAATATAAAATTTGCGGAAAGAGACACAACAAAAAAAAACATGTATGTACCAAAAAGACACATAGATTTAAACACACCAATGGAATTTATATAAAGTGTACACACAGGAATATTATAAAACAGCAACAATGCAAGCATGCATCATAAAAATGCAATAAAAATACACTCTATGTGTGCAATATCAAACACTGAAAATCGCATTATATGCACATCATAAAACGATATTTTTTTTATCACATATACATATTCGTGCTCTTTTCCAATATTTGATCTCTCTTGCTCACCATTCAACCCCATAAAGGAAATAGAGATTCCAAATGTTCGCGAGTTTTATTTATTTTTTATGAGTTTTTTGATGAAGTTTTTAAATAAATTTATGAAACTTCAATAAAAGGTAGACTTTTTCTCCATACATGCTGTGAATTATGAATGCTGTGAGCATAGAACGATTTTGAATAATTTATTAGAAATGCTTTTCAAAGGTGTACATGCTTAATGTTTAAAGTTTTATGTCGATTTGCAATTTTGTTGTGAAAATTGAAATTTTTCTGGGATATTTGATCTTAGAGGTCTGCCTTTTATAGGTCTCTTAAAATACCAGAACTCATTATGACCAAATATATCCTAAATACTTGAATTTATCACCAAAATACCCTCAAGTCTTCAAAAGTTTACTCAATTGTTCTTATTAAATTCTAACGCAAAAGCTCATCGTTTTATTTTTATTCCTACTCATAGCTTTCCATAAAAGTCAATTTATCAAATAAGCTTATTTAAAAATTAACTTTCGAATTGTTTAGAAAAGTTTTACTGAGTTTTACTCAATTTGTCTATTCTCGAAATTAAGCTTGAGCTTTTTCATGGCCATTAAAAAAAGTTTTAATAGTTTTTTCAACAAATTTTCAAATATAAATTGGAGTTATGCAGCATGTGCATCGTTGTTTCTAAACATTTCTAATTGAAATTTGCGAAAATTGTTTTTATTAAAAAATTCTGCTTCATACATGAATATTTGTCATTCCTATCATACGTTCTATTTGAAGATACCAAAGTACAAAAAAATTTCATTTTATTTCATTGATAAAGAATGTATTGAAAATTCTTTAAGCATGCATATTTATAAGGGACATAAGCTGTCTTCGGTCGAATTTTGAATATCTACCTTCATTCATTAAAACAACAACTGGAGTGGGATTCTCGAGCTTACATTGAGTACTGTACTCAGGGTACATATCTGGTCATGAGTCAGGGGTGTAGAAAAAAACTAACTGGGGTCAACTCTCTGTTGATTCTTGGAGTCCCTCAATTATTCTGCATTAAATATAAACTTCAAGATGCTTTGCAAGAAAAAGTTGAATTAAACATTTTTTCACCCCTAAAAAGAGTTCTTTGCAAAAAAGTATATTCTATTGGAATACCCTAAGTTGGATTTTTTTTATAAATTGTGGATTCTATGACCTTTCTCTACAAGTATTTACCCTTAGGTATACCTGACCATACCGTGAGCATACTCGAAAAACCCACCCCTAGAACGTATTCAATATGAAAACATTTTAAATAAATTAATATCGATGGAGTAACGTTTGGAATCTCTACCCACAGCAGAGCAATGTGTGCAATCACATTTATTCAATATATAGTCTATGGACATTTTTGGTTTGCATCATCACAGTACTTACATTGAGTATTGGTATGTAAAGCTGAAAACATACACAAAATACAGAAATATTGGTTTTTTTTTCATCATGAATATTGGGGGATTGCAAGTAATATATTGTGAATAAAAAGAATAAAATGAGTCAATGAAAAAAAAAAAATAAGAAAAAAAATGTTTTGCTCCATTTACGAATTTATGGGACAAAGAAGCATAATAATAAAATGAATTTTCAATATAGTCGAAAAAAAGATTCAGATATAAACGAAGCCTTGGGGGTCAGTTGAAAATTTATTTTTCTCTTCTTTTTCCCTTTTTTTTTAACAAGAAACAAAATGAACAAACCAAGATGATGGAAGAGAAGAAAAATTGGAAGAAAGATTTGTACCGAAAGGAGATAACAGACAAAGAAGGGATGACAGCAGAAAAATTTTCTTCATTTTTACCCAAATGAAAAAAACACGAATACAGCTTTTTGTTAGAGAATATGCTTGTGCCGGCAGGTGCTTTGTGCCTAACTGGTATTTACAAAATAAACTTCATTTCATTGAGAATGCGAAATTCATATTCTTCTTCCTTCAGTCTCCGTTGTGAGAATTTCGACAGATTGGTAAGTGATTATTGTTGAGGGTTTTATATACTTGATGTGTGCTAATAGAAATTGTAAATTTGATAGTCAATTGAGCTGAGATGTTGGAGGTTGGGGATTAATTGCGTATATTGCGAAGGAATCATAGACTTGTGCTTGTGTTTCTCGAAAACTTTAATACAGCAATAACTTGCAGGTCTTGAGAATAAAGCTTACAACATCCTAATTAAGACTATAAGCATTAAAGTTGTTGTAGAACTGTAAGTTCAGCACAAGGGGATCCAGCTTATCTACATTTTGTCACTTGTCTTGAACTTTACTTAGATATATCTACAAAGACTATTAGCACACTCAAATAAGATCCGTACCTTCATCATATGACCTTGGACCTTTTACGACCTAAAGGAATTATTCCATTTTTAGATCAAATGAATTCTGTCGGTGAAAATCTCAGTGATTTCTATAGAATCTCCAAGAAAACCCAATAAAGTTTATGAAAAAACTTTATGTAAATCTACCGAAATATTTAGAAGGTATCAAAAGGTAAAAAAAGACGAAGTCCATCACAAGCCTCGCAAATTGCTGAACGACGCAAAAAAAGAAGCTCCAGCAACAGCAGAAGCATTTATGTAACCAATAGAATTACAGTGTGTAAATTATGGCAATTGGGGTGAGCGCTAGCTTTATGAATTGGAAAATTAAATCGCATTAAATTTATTATCGACGCTCTTTGACCTCTCAACGCAACGATGGTACCGATGAAAATAATTTTTATATTTTTTCCAAACCACTAAAAGCACATACACATTTACGCATAAAGATTTATTGCCTTTGTTACCGATAGAGTTGAGGAAGTGGCAACAGTTCTTTTTTTCATTCCAATAGACAAATGAACCTATTTTTAAATATGTTGAATGGTGTAAAAAGAGGGAAGTAAAATTTTCGTTAAATTTATTGCGGATTGAACAAAATATTTTTCGCACAAATTTTCATTTTTTTAAACTTCTTGTTCTCTTTTCTCCATTTCCTCTTCTCATACAGCCATTTTTGTCATCTCTTTCACTAGACTTGATTCCACTTGATCCCATCATTTTACGCTACCGCACACTAATTTTGATATTGCTACGAATCACTGACAATTTAAATCCCATTCACTCATGCCAGAGAGAGGGAAGGAGAGAACATAGGAGAGGAAGAAAAAAATTGTGAAAACGACGGCAAAATGGCAATTTGTTATACGACAAATCATCATTGTGCTATACGATAGAACTTTTTGACTTCTAGAGACTACCTAGGCGGGAAGGAATATTTTTTGTATCTAGATCACTCATCAAGGAGAGAAAGTTAGTCATTGTCAGGGGTGTAGCTAAAAAATTCAAGTTCCTCTCTTAGTCAACTTTTAGATCAATATTTTGGATCTTTTAGGTCAAATTGAAGAAAATTTTCCATCAAAAGGGAGAAGGAAAAAGGTTTAATTCCCTCTGGTTATGTTCCTAGTCATTATGGTATTAGTGGATGAAGAATGTAAATATAAAATGAGAGAACCAACACGTGATATCCATTCCTAATCCTTTGGAATTAATATAGGTCAGGATTTTTCCCTCTTCTAACTAAAACTTTCATTTACTTTATGTTGTTCTTTCTCATGTGAATTAAACAATCACCTTGATGAGGAAAAATTGAATTGAATGTCAGAGAAATTTTTTTGTGTTCGTTTTTATTTAATTTCAATATTTACACAGGAAAAACCACTTCCACAATTTCATTTTATATCTATATAGGAAAAGCTGGTAAGAGTATTGCTGATTTTGTGTTTTTCGACAGTGGCTTGATTATTTTTTAAAGTCTAGGGTTTAGAGTAATACCAAGGGTGTCGTGGTTTAAGGGATGCAAAACTAAACATAAGTAAGTCATTCTGGTCCAAAACTCAAATGGCTGGTCTCGCTTTGCTGTGCGTAGTAACGTACGTTTTGAAGGCGATATTTACTTTCTACGAAATTTGACCTCACAACCACTTCCAAATTTTTTTGTCCTATCCCTGTCGTGATTCCTTTGTCTTCCTTTGTTTCTATAAATATTCTATTCGACCTTGTTCCGCATTTACTCCTCCTTTATGTCGACAACACCAATTTCCATGGCAATCATTTTTATTTCATTCTACCTTTTGTGCAAAAGTTTTTTCGATATTTCACTTTCACTTTCTTTTCTATCGCCTCCTCGTCTTTCACAATTTTTCATTCGGGCAACGTCAAGGAACCAAGAAGCATTTCTTCATAATTTTGTTGTTTTTCGCATATACATCTTATTATTATTTCTCATTTTTTACCCCAACACACAAATAACACCGAGAAATTCCTTTCTCGAAGCTTTATTTTTGCCATTAAAAATTATACAGAAAACAAGACGAAGAAGAAGAAGAAGTAAAGAAGAATATTTTTTCGGTGTGCTTCACTTTCAATATCCATTCGCATTCAGGCAGAGTTTCGTGAAACATCCGTAGTGTATATTTTATAAGTAAAGCTAAAGACGAGAAAAAAAGAAGGAAAAAGTTCCACTCTTCCTCCTCCATCAGCTTCCTGACTAAAAGGAGAGCTTTACAGTGAATAAAGTCAGTTACTTAACATTTAGAAGGAAAAGTTCACACTTTTTTTCACATAAAACATCGTCGCTGAAGTCACACAAAAAAAAATACAAATTTCCCATCAACTAACGGCAGGAGGAAGAATAAAAAAATAAATAAAAATAAAAAGTAGAGGGAGAGGAGCATAAAGTGAGTGAACGAGAGTCGGTGGTTATTGAAGGAAATAAATAATATTAGGTAAAGAAGAAAATATTTTCTTTTACTGCTTGTATGTACATGGAGGTAAAGGTAAAGGTCGAATCCGGTGGCAGAATAAAAATGAGTTCCAATATAAGCAAGTGGTTTCCGAAAGTATCCCAACAACAGACAAATGACAAAGTATTTGGAGAGACGAGGAATATAGAACGTGAGCTTAAAATGCTTGGAAACAAATTTACAACAAATATTAATTTCAATCTCCTTGATTATTATGTAAGTAATATGCTTAAGTCATCATAGCGTTAAACAATTTTTATGCTTCTTCATCTTCTTTCCTACTCGTTTTGCTCAATTTCCCATGAGAAATTTTATCTTTCCCATTTTAGAAGTTGTTGTCTTGTCTGATGGTTGGTTTGTCTGAAGCTATAACAACTATTATCTTGGTTGCCTGTATTCATTTTAGGATGATAATATTTCTGCTCATCTAAATATAGTGAAAAATTGTACAACTGGTGCAAATGAAGAAGAATATATCTGAGAATGCATTTGACAGCATTGTATACTTGATGTCTTTTGTAGGACATCTGTCTAAAGAGACTCTGCAGAATTTCTATTTGAAAACTACAGACATAAATGACCAGGTTTGAGTGCTGTGGTCTGGCGAGTCCTCACTCGTTAAACTACCTCTATTCAGCCTAGAAACGAATAATAAATACACAGCTATGAATCTTTAAAGTTAAATTTTTTCAATAAGAAAAAGCTTGAAATTTGATGATTTTGGCTTCACAATTTGGGCCCCAAATTGAGAATTGCTTTACTTTTGGGGGCAATTCACAAATGATGTCTGTCAAAAATAATAATTTTCCATTCCCTCTCCCTTTGTAACAAAATTACATCACCTTTCACTTTACATGATTAATGTCATTTATGAACGACTTCCTTGATTTGGTCTTATAACTGAAATTGCCCCTGATCAAGTCTTAAGTAGGCGTTTATATCAAAACATAATCCATTAATATTCAAACAAATTATTAGTACCTAAAACAACATAGCTAACATAAACATTAAGAGTTTAAAATATGAAATTTATTAATTAGGAGTAATTAATTCCACTTCAAAACTTTAATGCGGTTTTATCGAATTTTACTAACTAAATTATAGCATAACCTTAATTTTGTGTGGGAAACCTTGTTTATAAACAATCAGAGAATTCAAATTTAATTTTTTTTAAAAAATCCTTCGAATGTTTCTGCATAAATTTCATTGTAATTAGCATTTGGGTTTGTTAAAACAGTCGAAATAAATTTCATGTTTATTATTTATCGGCAATGTTTATGACATTTACGCAAAAGTAAAAAAAATTGGAAATAAATGTCAAGGTTTGGTTTGGTCAGAAGGGTTTGGCATTTCAGTTACATGAAAAATGAAAAACGGCATTGAACTTAATTTAATGCAATACCCATAATTATTTTCTGTATCAAAAATAATTACAGAGAACAGACTTTTTTGGATCCTTTTGGAAGCTTCCACAAATTTCTAAAGTTTGCAACCTTTTGTGACACTAGAAACTTTCCAAATATATTTTTCATATTTGTCTTATCAATTTTTAAATCATAAGCATAATAATATTTTATTTGGGTTAATAAAAAAGAACACCCATACTTCTGTTTTCCCATTTGATCATCAACAAAGATTTCTTTCTCATTTAATTATCTTTTTTTGCTCTATGTCTCTGCAACATTTTGTCGTTTTTTTGTGTCCTCATATGAAAAGCTTTTTTGTGGAGTTATCTTTAATTAATTCAATTAAAACTCTAGGGTGGGGGAAATCATTTAAAAATGAGGCAAAAATCAGTGACGTGGGATAATTAAGTTATGATTTTACGGGTTTTTAAAATAGTTTTTAGCGCCTTCTTGTTTTGGGGAAGTGAGTTTTATTGCTAGATTGAAAAAGCATCAAAAGCTCTTCTGTAATCCGTGAATTGCTCAATAATTATTAAAATCTGAGAAGTGCTGATTAATTATGTTAATATTCTCAAAAATTTATCAGGTTCCAACAAGTATGTTGTTATGCAATAAATCTACTTCAATTCATTAAATCATCCGCTTCAAGCCATCAATTAAGTCTTCAATTTTTCATAAAAATTTTCTCATGTTCTTAAATTTTTTCCCATTTCTCTAATTCGAAAATTCTTTACCTGCTCCCAAAATACTTCATCATTCATTTTCTCTCTTTTTTAATTAGTTCGTATAATTCCTTTGACCTTTTTCTTCAACATTTCCTTACTTACACTTCTCTGTCTCTCTAATGTCCTTCATCTTAAGGCAACACCCTCCCTTCACATTGCCATTTAAATGAAATGAAAGAAGGAAAACAAGAGTGTATAAAAGTAACCTTTTTACACTCATAAACGTCAATGTAAAGGACATGCATGTTAAGCGAAAAAGGAACAGTAAAAGTTTTTCTTTTAACTCCTTTTAACCATCACAACTAACACATTTCACTTCCTACCTCATCACATAATGTACACATATAGTTGTACATATTTTAATACATTTTTTTTGTTTTTCCTTCTTTTTTGCCTCTTCAAAACTCGTTTAGTTCGGAAATGAAATAACTACACGTACATGAATCTTTTTGCATTGACGTTTCTGATGATAGTTAGTTAGTTCGTTCGTTTCTTCGTTTTGCTGGTATAGATAATAGAAAATGTGGATATAGAAAAGGAGAGGAAAGAATAATCGCTCTTGTGATAAAATTTTCAGAATTACTTTTTAAGGAGTTATTTATGAGTGATGTCTATCAGAAAATCAGGATTTTTGCACCCTTCCCCATCTGTCACATGAATTTCTCAGACAAAATATATTTTTTAAATGAAGTTTATTGATTTTCTGAACAAGCCAGGCTCGGACTTGAAACTAGGTCATTTTGGTCATAAGTTTGAGCTCAGAGTTCAGGGGCTAGTTTCTGGGCCTTCCCCAGGGTACCCTACCCTATCTTACCCCGGGTATGTAGGGTATACCTTATGGTACCCTAAGAGGGAGGGTAAGGGTTTTTAGTTTTAAACAATTTTGAATATTCATTAACAAAACTATGGTTTTTCAGGAAAAAAATCCCAAGCTACCCCTAAATGTACCCCTAACCTCCAATCATTTTTGGCTACACCCCTACATAGTTGGACGTAATAAATGAACAAATCCGAGTGATTCAAATTCCCAGACTTGAATTAAATTATCACTAATGCTGATTGAATTTTAAAGCGCGTATGATTATCTCAAAAATCTTAGTTAGAAGCTACCCAAAAGCTATAGACATCAATGATTACATTCTATGTCAAATTCTGAGAATTCTTCATCAAGTTAATCAAAACTGACCCTCCTAAAAATCATGATACCTGCCAAAAACAATAAACTTTTCCTTCAAGGGAAGACCTGTATATGTGAGGCATGAACATGAAAATAAAGGCAAGGCTTTTTCACTTCATAATCATTTATTTGATGATGGGCTCAAAAGGAAATTATTTTCATGATTAAATTTTGTGAGATAATTTCCATTTGACTAGTATATAATGAAATATTATAGCTTTCTGTGTATTATCAACCTTAAAAAATTTTATTAATCAGTGTAGAAACCTTATAATAAAGAAAGAAAAGAATGTCGACTGAATAGAGGGTAGAGTGGAGGAATGGGGACTAAAATATTTAGCAGAGGTAGTAACAGCACAAAAAAGTATGAAGAAGAGATCTGAAATATGTGAAAGAGTAAGCCCAATGGGTGGGAAAGTAAATGAATGTATAGAGAGATAGAAGGAGCAAGAAAAAAGGATCTATAGAATAAACTCTGTGCTAATGAGTTCATTCCTTGCAGGCATTTCAGACTCTTTTGGAGAAGGGCAACATTTACTGCCAAGACAGTTGTATGAGTCAATACAAATTATTTCGCATAGGATCATCGTCATCGGATAAAAATGTGGAGAGATCATCCTATAAAGGGTTATTGAAACGTAAATCAATGCTGATTCGAACAAACTTGAGGCGACGTCATTTTCAATTACTTTTTATCATCTCGAAAACAATCAAGAGATTACTCTTTAATGGAATATTTGAGGCTGCATTTCATCTGTGTTCACTATACAATAACATTATTATACTGACAAATCAGCATATGAAAAGTTCAAGTGGATCTATGATCATATCAAATACATACACTGCAATTGTATCAAATCCAAAGCGTATGGATGTTTGTAGTATTTTACAATTGGTTACGAAATATCGCACAGAAAGTTGTTGTAGCAAATTGATATCATGTCTGTTAGCAAATAGCCGTGCCGATTTACAATACGATGATGATGAATCAGATACATCAAGTTTATTAGTTTTTCATGCATTAACAAAGGAGTTGAGTCAACTGGAAGAATTCAATATGCAGCAGCAACAACTACAAATGATGCATCAACAGCAAAAACGACATCAACAGCAACAGTGGCAAGAGAAAACAGAAAAGGAAATAAGATTATGTTCAATTGCACAAAAGCCTGCTACTATGCCAGCATCGACGAATGATGATCCGGCAATAGATTTTTTTGACAATCTGACGGGAGGAAATGGGAAAAATGTCAATGGCAACATAAATGATACGGAGACACATGTGGATGAAAAGAACATTATAGATGGCGAGGATGGTGAATTGTTGATTGAATTAATTCGTGCAGAAGAAATTTTTATAGCTCACATAATCGTCAAGTGCCTAAAGTTTTGTCCAAGTGCCTTTGAAGGAGATATAACAAAGAATGAAATTATGAAGCTGATAGAAAAGTCATCACGATTCTTATGGACACATATAACAGGCACGCTTGAGAATTTTGTATTATGGTGGAATCATACATTGCCATTAGCATGTCGCTCCATTGGATGTGCAAAACATTTACGAGAATGGTTATTGGCACATGCTGAGGCACCTGAGCCCATACAAACAACCTTGAAAAGTCTCGGTGAGATTCTTACCATACATGTTGTCGGATGCTTGTGGGACAAGCAATTTAGGAGATGTCTTATTCTGGCAAATTTACATCCTGAACAAAAGTTTGAACGGAATTCCGAATTTTACTGCCATGACGATAAAGTGAGTGTTGTTCTCTCCTTTTTCACATTTATTCTGTATTCATTTCCCAGTGTACAGATTTTAAGTTTTAATCCTTTTTTGCTCAGCTATGCTATTTGTGGATGAAACGAGCACCAACAAAAAAAACTTTTATTTTTCTCTCTGTAACTTTTTCATCTTTTTGCTATATTATTGCTGGGATTATAAATTTTTCATCAGCCATTCTATGCTCTACTCTTTTTATATGAATGTTTGACCATTTCCTAGTTCCAGAAAACTTCCACAACTCATCACATCACATTTTGTATAATAGTTTTCTCCGTTACGCTTTTATAGCTTAAGTTTGGTGAAAAATTGGAATTATTTTTGCTTTTTGTTTGGCTTTATGTGTAGATTTGTTTTCAACACAAATCTATTGCTGATGAAGCATAGCAAGTAGTTTTTCGAAGGAGAGGTCCAAATTGGACCTATCAAAGGACCCCCTCCTTCTGATTTCTGGATTTCTTTTCTCATGAATTATTAATTTTTAGAAGGGTCCAGAAAAAATTATCTTATAAATTTCAATCTCGAATGAGGTCTGGATTCTCTTCTATCCCTCCCAGTCGAAGATTTTGATTATTGGGAGCTTTGGCGTGAAAACTATGTTAAATAATAATTTATAGAATTTTAGTACAAAATTTAGCGTTTTGTATCTTTTTCTTGAAGATTAGAAACAACAAGTCACAGCAATAAAGTAATCTAATCTTGGAACTAAGAAACTCAAACCTTAATGTAACATAATATGCTTTAATTAAACAAAGCCAAAGACATTCTTGAAAAGTCGATAATGTTCATCCACATATGGTTGATTTCACAGTAGTAACATCAAAGCAAACAAAAGCAATGACAAAAGAAATATTTGCTTTTTAAAACATGAAAATAATTAAATTTTTCTACCATTTAAATGCGCTCAGAGCTAACCACTGAAAAAAATTTCCCACAGTTTTCTCTTTTTTCATGTGGATAATAAATTTTTGTGTCCCATTTTCATATATTTTTTAAGTATACTGGTACAACATGTGGATACTTTTGGATTGAACTTTTTCGATCCCTTGTGAGTGTAACAAATTCATGTGATCGTGCTGGGACAATAGCAAGCGAATTACCAATAACCGAGCAAATTCCAGTGAGTTCATTTTTCTCTGTTCCTTCCTCACTCTCTTTTCTTTCTGTCTTTATCAATAGTGTAGATAAGTGTTTGGTACACGCTATTAAGCTTTAGGAGTTATAATATTCAAGATAGAAAAAAAAAATCCATCTAAAACTTAATACAGATAAGAGAAGTAGTAATAATAATGCAAGAAATTTGTTCCAGTAGTTAGAGATGAATAGATAACACAGAATGAACAGTTGAGAAAGGAAAGGGACAAGGAAAATATTCATTTACAACTAACTGTCATGTTCACAATTTTTTTCTTCTTCGTCTTTTTCTATTTAACTCAGGTCATTCATCGTCTCGATCATTCTATTCATACAATGCGCTTATACGTAGCGACAATAGCAAAAAAATTATGCTCCGATTGGAACATGAAAACATTTTTTAAAGTTGTGCACAATGACATGAATTTATGCTTGGAGCAACTCAATGACCTACGATTGCCAGGTAGGTAAGATGAGAATTGAAAGGAAAAATAAGAGCTGGGTAGATTGTGGTAGATACAAATAGAGGATAAGTCGTCAGACAGAGAAAATATATTATTTCCATTTTATTTTCTATGTTCCTTGTGGTTTTCTACACAAAAATTTATTTTTATTTTTATTGTTTTCTGTGAGGAATGATAAGGGAGGGTAAAGAACAATTGCACACTCTTAATGCTAGTTTTGCACATAAATCTATTTGGCAAGTGGGATTCATTTGCTAATTATGTCGAAGTCGCTAAATTGGGTTAAGGTTTGATCGATTTATTGCCATTTTTGCTCAATTAAGCTGCGAGTTTAGCGATGCAAAAATAATTTTGTTGCATTTTTTTTCGAAATTTTTATTTTTAAAGAGTTGCAATCAATTCAATTTACTCGACAACATAATTGATGAAATAATCCCCAATTGTGCTAGAAAATTGAAAACGATTTTCCCAGCCATTTTCTTCTTTCTCTTCCTTATTCTTGTTTTCTTCTCTCTGAATTCACTTCTTTTCTTTTTCCGGTGTATAAATTTTCATCATCATCATCTATCCACTATGTTCACCACACAAACATGTATGAAACGAATAATGTATATCCTGAAACTCTATTTTTTTTCTTCAAACTATAAACCGCCCATTCCGCAAATCTACGTACAAATATATATATAAAAAAATCTATACCTCGAACAACATTATTGCTTTAGCACTGGTTTCCAGCACAACCGACATTCATATTTCGGTGAATGTAGCATTACGAGAGAAGCTCGTGTCGGAAGTGAAAATTAACAGAGATAAAGCCAAGAAAACGTCGAGCGAGTGCATTAATAATGTTTTTGCTAATGTATGCCATGAAACCTCACTGGCAACATTAAAGCTTTATTTTCCCCCACTCAAAATATGGCGCGTCAATCATTTGAAGCCTACACATAATGAGTATATAGATGTATATTTAGATATAATCTACAAGCCAGTAATTGAGTCAACGAAGGACATAGAAATACTTAATCTTGCACTCAAAATAATTGGTGAGGCACTTCTCGAGCACATTTACGAGCGTCGAATAAAATTCTCGATATGCGGAGCCATCAATTTGATGAAGGATTTCGATGGAATAGCTGCATGGATACTAACGAAAACGTGTAACGAACTTCCGGAAACTTATCGTGATAAATTATCAAGGCATGAAGTTCTGAAAGTGTTAGAAGGGGTCGGAAAGGTAAGGATTGAGAATTAGGCGTGATCCAGTCGAAATGTTTTCCACCTTATTGCTTCTTGTGAGCAAGCTTGCTCACTCACTTTTTTTATTTCATCTACTTTATTTGCTTGCGGTTGATTTTAAGTGAAAAATTATCAACGCCAATCGTTCCTTATCACTTTCAATTTTTCATCATTTTCTCTCAATGTGTTTTTTTTCTCCTCTGCAGATTTTATTGCGCCAACCCGATGAAATTATTTCAATGTTTCCATCGAAGCCAAAAAGCGAAAAGGGTTCAACAGATGATGGTAAAAAATTTATTAAATAGATTTTTTTTTACTTTTATTGATGGCTATAAATGCTCCGGAAAGGAAACGATAATGTTTCTATGTTTGTTCGTTAGCTTATGAGCGTTTATCGACTCATACAGACGAAAGCTGGCAAAAAAGGATTTTGTTTTTTGCTGGCTGTATGGGGACGGGCAATTATGAAAATTAATTCTGTTATTTGTATTTAAATGAGGAAAAATATATTTTTTTATGAATATTTGTTTTTTTCTCCTTTCTCTCTCGCTCCGTCCTTTTTCGCATGAGAGCTTTTCTGTATATAAAATATTTTTTTTAGAAAGTAATTAAAAAGCATTTAAAGTCATAACAACAATAGATATGCATATGATATGGTATATGTGCTTAAAAATAATCCAATTTTCCACCCTTTGCGTTTAGTCTCAATGAATTATATAATAATATTTTCTACTCGTTTATGTATATCTTAACAGTCACAGAATATATTAGTTTCTATGTGTATTTCATAGATGACGAGAGACCCCCACTGCCGCCCGAAATGTACATCAATCAACAGAAATGGCTCGAGTTACGTGCAACACGGAGGTCAGCCCTAATAAGTTGTTTGTGCAATAACATTAACATCGTCTCGTGAATGATTCAATTTTCGTTGGAAAAAATATAAAAGAGAAAAAAAAATTGTTGTATTTTTTTTTGTTATCCCAATGTTATTCTATCCATATTGCGTACATCAACTGACAATTTTTTATATGTTGTTACTGCCAATGTTACAATTCTCATTCCAATAATATTATATTTCTTTCGTTATACTGTGTTATGCTATGTTTATTCACGCCTATACTTTAAGAGATGAACTTTTCCTAAGGCAGGTTTTGTGAACACGAATTCTCTTTTATATTCACTTTATCCTCAGATCAGGATGTTTATAATTCGATTACTCGAGGCAAAAGTGATTTATTTGTGTATTTATAGCATTTGACTACTGTATAATTGAAGATATATCGATAGAAATTGATATTTTTTTTTGTTAATTTATTGAACGACAACAAGAAATTTATATAAAATGTGTTTACAAAATTGAGAATTTTTAGCGTAACTGACATTGAGTTGAACTGTTTTGAAATTTTAGAAATCCGTTAAATTTTTCAACTTTCGACTTAAAACTCTTAAAAATGCTCCTTAATCACCACCTCAGAGACTTTTTCACTAGTTTTATTCTCTCATTCACTTTATGCTGTCTATCTCCTATTCCTAATGTTAAAAAGTATTTTTCCCTCTTGTACTCTAGAAACAATCAAAAATCAATCAATTTCAAAGCAACAAAAACAATCTTCAATAGCACAATAGATAGCATTAGAGAATTGAAGGATTTTTATTGCTTTATCTTACTTATTATATTCCTTATTCTTGATAAAATATATGATTCTGTCTTTCTAGATCCCTCTATCTCATTCATAATGTGTGTATGTATACATATATGAATTTTTATTATAGAGCATTATGCTATGGATTTATCGACACATATACACATGCTCAGCAACAGCATGTGAAATCATTCTAAGTGAATTTATTGAATCATTTAACTTTAAAATTTCACTTTTCTTTTCTAACATCCAGCTTCTTCATAAAATCTAATAGCATTTTCCTATTTCATCTGGATTTATTCTTGAGGAAATATCAAGAGAACTGTATAATATAGTTCTCAGATAACAAGAGATAATCGTATTATTATTAGTATTATTATTGTTGTTGTTAAAAATAATCACATAATAATGTATCATGAACAAGAAGCAGTAGCGCCATACACACATATGTGTGTATCTGCGAGCTGAGAATGTGATGAAATATAAATTTCAAAGAATATAGAAGAATTTTATTTTTTTCTTCTTCTTATTGTTCAACTCATTTTTCTCTTCCCATTCCAATCTTTTTCGCTTATCTTTAAAAGCTGTCAGAAGGCAGAGTTGGTATCTGATTGGAGGGGTTATTTATTATTATATTGTATTGTATGTTTAATGAATGTTAATAAAAAAGTTTTATTCACCTTAATTGTTATATGGATTTTGAATTTTTAAATATGGCTTAAAAATATTTCCTCAACATTGACTGAATCCTGAACAAATTGTGTTAATCCAAAGGTAAGGAAACTCAGGATTATTGCTGAAAAATCCCAAAAATTCTAAAGAATCCTTAAGCAAGGTTTCTGGAAATTCCAATGAATCCCTATCTTGCTTCCATGCTCAGGGATTTTTTTAAGATTTCTGGGATTTTTCGAGATTAATCCTGAGTTTTCCAGGCTTGATTATGATTATGATATTTTTTCTTCAAAAACTTGGAATAAAAAAGGGAATGGATGTGATTAAGTTGAAAACTAGCTCTCATATTGAACTTAACTCGACCAAAATTATTTAATACTAGCTATTATTATTCTAGCTAAGTTCTCAGATAAAGCTGTATCAGCCACAGCACCAAATAAACTATTCACATGGTAAGACAATACGACTGGAAATTTAAAGAGAAAGCGGGTTCGATTCCTGATGATGATAATGTCCTTTTAATCCACTGTGAAGTGTAGGACGTCTACGAAACTTTTGAATCTAACATGATTGCTAGCTAAAGCTGCAAGCTCATTGAGTTGTTTGCCCAACTGAGGTTCAATCAAGGATTTAAAATTTTCTAGATATTTACCTATATTTATATAAAATGAATATAAAAGTTTCTATTTTTCTCCTATATGAAAAATGTAATAACAAACAACTTCAATAGTGGACTTTATTCCAATGACAATTTCTTTAGAAAATCATCTCTCAATAATTAACAATTTCAACCAATTATTCAACAATAACTTCAGAGAATATCAATGATTACTTTGATCATAAATAAATCTTAAGAAATGTTGTGATTTGATTCAACACTATAAACACTTTATCTGAAGCTTCATAAATATTAAATTTTTTAGTCTGGAAAATGAAGTTCTTATATCCACCAGCAGAGTAAATAAAATTTTCCACAAGCACTTCTTTTTCCCACCAAACGATTTCACCGTTGAATATAATTGAATATCCCATTAAGTATTCTGATGGCCTTTTCTTTCGCTCTACAAAATTGTACTTCTTTATAAAAATGGTTCAATTCATTTTTAACTGAAGAGCAAGTCAATTGTTATATCGAAATAATATGCCCATTATGCCCGAAGCTCTTTGGTATTTCTATAGAATTTTTTTTAAATACCACTTGTGATGGATGGATTCAGTTAAACAAAGATCGAATTTTTTATTTAATTCTTCGACATTTTTCACTTAAATATATTAAAGAGAAAATTTTCTAAAGAATTTTTAAGGCAAAAAGAAAAAGTCGAGAAACAAATATAAAAGTCAAGTGATGCCTCGACCATAAAAACATCTTCTTAATGCATTTTAAGAAAGAATAAAAGTCGACCTCTCCGAAACTACAACTCGATCCTAAGATTATAGATAACAAAAAAAACACAATAAACCTATCATTGAAAATGTTTACAATAATCTTGAAAATTCCACACACAGCTATCCACTCTGTTCACATGAAAACTAAATCTTTCTAACTCTTTTATTTTCATCTCCTTGATATATACATTCGTATTCTTGTATTCCTCTTTGTGAAACATAGTAAAAGCGGATAAATAAAAATTTATAGCCATAGTGTGTATTGAAAGGAAGGAGAAAAGAAAAGAAAAGAAAAGCCAGAAGAAGAAAAGTTGCCCATAGTAATAAAATTTTATGAATGCAGTTACGCATTTTGTAATATTATAATATGAAAAGAAACAGCTCTTAATCTCAGGGCCAATTAGTGTTCATTTAAGTAGTTTTAGTTAAAAGCAAATGTTCCGTACGCTATTTTTTTCTTGTTTTTATTTATATTTTTTTTTCAGCAGCACGAGCATTGAGAAAAAACTTTTCTTCCCTACAAAAGATTGTTGGATTGGCATGAAAGGGTATAGTAGTGGAAGGAGGAGGTAAACAAGAAGGAAAGGAGTTTTGAAAGCACGAAGTGAAAAGTTTTATGCTATCTTTCTCTCCTTTTCACTTCTTTTAATGAGTTTTGTTGAAAAAAAAAAATTGTTTAGCATAATTTTTTAGCAAGCTTTTAGCAAATTTAGCATCTTATAAAATTGAATGAGTTTTTGATGTTGGACATTAGTGGCAATGTGGTGTGAGGGACGAGTGAACACGAATAGAAAAATGGGGGGCGTGAGAAGACTTGCCTTTCATAAAAAAATAAATGAAATATCTTGATGGCTGTTTTTATTAATAATTTCGCGTCATGTTTTGCATTTTTAAATATTTTTCTCCCTCATTTATTATGAAAGAGCAATTCATGCCTCAAGTCGTCGTGTTGTTTATTCTTGTACAGAACTTTTTTTCCTCTTTTTCTTTTGTGCTGAGCGAGCAGCCCGCTTTCCTACTGTACCGTGACGAAATACTTTAATAGTTCTCGCTCCCACCGAGAAGAAAGAAGAAAATGTGGGCTTTCCGAGAAAGCCATGACATCGCAATATTATGATTATCCGCAATTTATGGAACTAAAGTGCTCTTGAAATCAATTTTGTTATTGAATTTATTTGAATTTTTTCATACTTTTTATCTCATCATTCTTATCTTACTTTCTCTTTCTTTTTCCCTTGCCGTCTTATTTTGTTGCTATTTAATATAATAAAATTGACTCTTTCTCAGTTACAATACGAGTTTATTTCAGCATAATCAAGAGCTCATGTGAAGAGGAAAAGGTTCATTTGTCTATTTGATGCAGATTATCTTATGGAATCAAATCATTTCTCGCATTTCTTTAATAAAATAAATTTTATATGCATATTTTCATCTCAATCTCTTGTTTTTTGATAAACAATTTTGAATGAGGAAGTGCTATAAGATGTTTGTTTTGACTTGATGGAGCCAAAATTGAAATGTTTTGGTTGAAGAGAACAAGAATTTCGAGAAACATACGCAGATGGTCAATTCCTTATTTTTGGAGTGTCTTTTAGATCTTCTATGTCCATTGTCTTTTCAGTAAGTAGAATTTTATTTTAGAATGGTGCAATTATTTAGTTGGGGGTTGAAAGATTGGTTTTTGGAATATTTAATCAGTGACACAAAAGCAGCATACAGTAATTTAGTTGATTTAACAAAATTCTTCAACTTTCTGACTAGAACTTTAAGGTTCTGAATTAAGGTTGAAACCCAATTCAAAAAAAATTCAAGGGGTTCTCAGGGTTAACCCCCCTTTTTTGAAAAACTAATACCAGTTGAAAACAAAAAAGGCATGATTGGAAACTATATCCTTAAAAAACCCTTAATTTGAAAAACCTCTCCCAAAAAAACTCTTCCTGCCCCTGACTATCCAGAATAAAAAGATATTCATCTGAATTTTCGGTTCTCTTTAAGACCATCTGATTTTGTATCAACAAATGCGCCATAATTTCCAAACTCTTCAAACTATTTCCCACAAATATTGTTTTTCTTATCATTTACATAAAATCATTTCAAGATGAATTTTTTTCCCTTCCTTTTTTTACATTTTTCTTATTTTTGTGTGTAAATTTTTTTGTGTCTTCTTTTTTGTATCACATTCCTTATTTTATATGCATTGGAATTTCCTCAATAGAGATGCTACTTATTCTTTGTTTCATTCATCTCCTTTTCTTTATTTCCTCCCAACAAAGTGCTAGTTTCGAATTATGATTTTTGGTAGCGCATTTCTTTGTTCATGAATCCAAATGGGATTCAAAATTGTCGAGCTTAAAAGTTTTTGTCTTGAAGAAGATCTTAAGAGACAGAATTGAATTTCATAAATATTTAATGAGAGTATTTTTTAACGAGTAAAATTTTTATTGTAGCTTGTATGTTGAAAAATCTCTTACGAGAAGCTCGCATGTAAGCACACAAGAGTTGTAAGGGTTTAAAAGCAATTTTTGGTACTTTTCGCAACCAATATCATTGAGTATGATTTTGAAAAATAAAAATATATTCAAATTTCTTTGCATACATATTATGTTACAGTAATGCTTGAAGGGAATATCAAGTGATCTTTTCGAAACATTTTTATCTTTTTGTTCATTCGTGTACGAGCAACTCTTAATGAACTTTAGTAAGATGTATATGTGGGAGGACAAAGCACCGGCACAAGCACCTTTTCATTAAATAAATTGTGAAAAATAAAAATAAAGCAAAATTTTTTTTCTTCAAATTTCATTTGAGACATAAAAGCACATTGGTAACAACATATCAGGAGAAAAGAGATGAACGAGGTTTGTTTCGATTTTTCTATCTCATCTCCTCTTATCAACGATTGTTTCTTCTTGAAATGAGTGGATTATGGTAAGAGAAGGCAAAAAAAATCTATCGAGTTCGTCATCATGTCAAAATCAAGCAGCGAAGCTTTAAGAAGAGGAAAAATCAATGTAACAAATCACCAGAAGAAGAGCGGCAGAAGAATGGAAAAATCGAAATGAGGCTGTAGATGTATATCGAGTGGGAGGTAAGTATGGCATCTACATTTTAGCTGAATGAACAATAAGGTGGCGGAAGATACCAAAGTAATCGCTGGTAATAGCGAGAAAGATGTTCTTATTTTTACAAAACAACAACAATGGAAGAGAAATCTTGAATCAAAAGAACTTATATCCATCGGCGATGGTGCTCATAGACGAGCAAAAAAAAAAATAAAATAAATAAAAATAAATAAATAAGGTATGAGGATGAAGAACATAGTGAATACTTGCAACATACCTGTATTAAAATCAACAGCAAATTCTTCCAGCTCGTTTCCTTTCACAATACTATAAATCAGTTTACGGCTCATGGGAGAAGTCGCTTGTATCGATACTGAGAGCGGTGAATGTAATTCGATATTTTCGGGCACTGTATCCGAATAGAATTGTTTGTCAAATTGTGGCATGTTTTTATCCACAACCTAGGAGAATAGAAGAAAAGAAGAAAAAATTGACGATAAAATAAAATACTTAAGAATATCCATGGATTATTAATATGTCCTTTAGGATGAGTATTTCTTCATCCATTGTTAGCTGCTTTTCTTTAACGAATAAAATTGTCTATTTACCCTCTGTCTCCACCTACCATCAACTTCTAAATATGTATCTATGTATATCAATACAATCCATAAAATGACTAAGAAAGTATACTATCACGAATAATAAATGACACACGATTTCGATGAATAAAACAGAGATGGAGTGAGTGAGATAGAAATGATGGGAAAAGGTAGAATGCCATAACAAGAGTAAAAATAAGTGAGTGTGTTTAAGGCAACAAGAAGCACTTTATCCGTTCGGCAAAAGTAATCTCACTCACTCCATCTCTTCCCTTTCATTCACTTGTGCTATATTGTCTTTAAATGAAATGAATGACAGTTGTAGTGCAGGAGATTTATTTTTATTATGTATTGTATGTACAGGTTGTGTCAATAGGAAATTGACCGACATTTATTCTATGGTTGACTATTTTCTAAATGTTTTCTGAGATCATTTTCGTGCAATTTTCAGATTCTGTCTGAGTAGATTGAAATTTGAGGAATCAAGCCATATGTAGGCGAATCTGCCACTGTGAGAGTAAGGCCTCTGCAGCCAAGTGGTTAGGCAATAAACTGAATATCTCAGATTATCAGTTTTTGAGGACGTGGGGTCGATTCCCATCAGAAGCTGATCTCTCAAATATTATAATTTTGAGGACATGGCAAGAATTTGCACAATACCCACGACATTACAGTGGGACAGGTACAATTCCAGCCCACATTGCCTCCTACATTAAAGGGCAAATATAGCCTGAGTGTTATTGAAATTCATAATTTTCCGACACCTACAATATAAAATCTACTGTCACCGCCTGAAATATTATTAACTCATATTGTTCAGCTAACGAATGTCGTCTGTCTCTATAGCTGTGGTATAAATGTTCATCTATATATTCTAAGTGTATTTATTCTGATTAAATATTTACCTTAACGTTCACCAGAACATCTGTAGAGCATGGGATAAGACCGCCATCAAATGCTGATATTATAAGTTCGTAATCCTTATTATGACCTTCCAGTGGTTGCTTTAGAATCACCTCGCCAGTTTTTCGATCGACTTTAAAAAGTTCTCCGTGACCCTTCTTCATCTCATAACGAACCTCACCGTTCTCATTTATATCCATATCAATAGCCTAATTGTGTTTGTAATAAAAATGTAAATACATGAGAAAATATGTAGGGAAATTAGGAGAACACGACATAGTACACACAAAAAACATCGTTTATTATTTTCCTTTTTTTCCTCTTCTCAAAAAAATGTAAGAGTACTTACAATGAGGAGAGAGAAAAGAGGGCATGTTTACATAATAAAAAGTTATAATAGAGCATAATAAAAAAAGTAAATGTGAAACTCTGTCGTACTTACCAAAACCTTAATGATTACGGAACCTTTAGGATCGTCAACAGATACGACAGCATAATATGGTAGATTGACGAAAATGGGGCAATTATCGTTTTCATCTGAAATCGTTACATTTACGATGCCATGTGCAATGCGCGGATTTTGATTGTCGGAACTTAAAATTCCCATTTGTGATCTGGCTTCAATTATTAACTCATAATTATCTTTTTCTTCGCGATCAAAACGATTTCCTGTCGTTTCAATAGCTCCGGATGTTAGGCCAATTTTGAACATATCTGTTGGATTAAGTATTCTAAACTCGATATGCTCATTAAGTGCCGTGCCAAGTACATTAACGACACATACAATTTGTATTTTTGTTGAATTTTCTGTCACCGAGCTCTCATAAATCGGCTTTTGGAAGACGAGACCAGAATTTTCTGAATTTTCAACTTTTATGTACACATATGCAATGGTTGAATATTTTCCATCCGAGACACGAACATGAAGCTTATAAAATGATTTAATTTTATCTATATTTTTCGTCGTCACAATTGTGCCATCCTTTGAATTAATACGAAAAACAGAATCGAAATTTCCATCAATTATGTCATATCGCAATATTGAATCATCGAGTGCATCTTTATCCGTAGCATTGACTTGAATTACTGCCACATTTTCATACGTTGGCAACAGCAGAGTTACGTTATAGTCTTTCTGTAGGAATGTTGGAGCACAGTCATTTATATTAATGATTTTAATTTCCACTCGAGCTGTGGTTATGGAAGATAATCGTGGTTTTCCCAAATCACTAACTTTCACATTAAAACTAAAGAATGGAATTTTCTCGTGATCCAATATGAAAATATTTTTAATGGCACCCGATGATGAATCGATGTGGAAATATTTGCGGGGCAAATATTCGACAATGTCATAATGAAGAAGTGAATTTTGGCCTGAGTCTAAGTCTCGAGCTTTAATGACGAGCGGAACTGTTTCATTATATTTCGAATGTAAAGAACTATTCTTCATTTCATCGTGAGTTAATAACGTTACAAGGGATCCAATTGGTGCTGCTTCTGATATTTCTCCACGATAAACGGAGCTCTCGAAGAATGGATTATTGTCATTAACATCAAGCACTTGAATAATGATATTGCAATGAGCTTCCTTTGCTGCCATATTTGTTGCACGAATAGTTAAATTATAGAAGTTATTACGCTCATAATCTACATCATCCTTTGTCGTTATTATACCCGTTGATGGATTAATGAAGAATACATCATTCAAATTACCATTGATTATTTCAAATATCACCGATGATGTACTTCGTACATCCAAGTGCTTTACAAATGATCCGATTGGAATGTTCTCATATATTTCCGTTGCCCTCTCTCGAGCATCAGACGTAAATCGCGGTGGGGCATTATCTGCCATTTGTATCATTATATGCACTGGTATTTGTGACGATAATGGAGGTTTTCCATTGTCAGAAGCTCTTACTTGAAGCATATACTCTGGAAGTGCATTAATATCTAATTCTTTTACGACGCTTATAATTCCCATATTCACATCGATTTGAAAAGCATTTCCAATATTTCCGCTTACTATTGAATAGCTTATTTTTGCATTTTCTCCTGCATCACGATCTATAGCATACACTTGAACTACTTGTGTTCCCTCCGCTGCCGTTTCATAGACTTTTCCTTCTATCAATTTGGATGTAAATTCAGGTATGTGATTATTGAAATCATGAACACGTATAATGACTTTGGCGAAATTTCTCTTCGCTGGTGTGCCTTGGTCTTTAACACTAACGACGAGTAAATGTTCGACAATTAATTCTCGATCCAATTTTTGGGTGAGTGTAATGACACCGCTAACAGAATCCACTCGAAATAAATTGAGTGAGGTGGGATTTTTGGCCGTATGAAGACTGTAGAAAAGCTTCTTATCATCATCAGCATCCGTTGCATGTAATTGCAAAATTTCTGAATCTTTCTCCGTATTTTCAGATATTTCAACACGATATTCGTTCTCTGTAAATTGTGGTCGATGGTCGTTACTGTTTATCACCGAAACATACAAATGAGTTTTCACAATATGAGTACCATCTGTGACAGATATCGTTAAATTATACTCCTTCTTTCTCTCCCAATCTAATCTTTTTGCTAGTAACACATTACCACTTTCTCCAATATAGAATTCATTATTATCATCGCCATCGATTATATCATACCATAATCTATCATTATCGCCATCTTCTGCTTGAAAATATGTAACCAAGTATCCAGGTTGGTCATTCTCTGTTACATCTACAGTCTGGTCAGCGGATATTATTTTTGGTGGCTGCAATGAATCATCTGGAGCGTCCACAATTTCCACATGAACAGCTGTCGTCTTGACCTTTTTCGGATTTCCATTATCTTCAGCTTTAATCACTAAATCATACGAATCTTGATCCAAATTTTTTGCTGCATACACGACACCATTATCAGGATGAATTCTAAATTTTGCCTTTCCTTTTCCTGATTTTATAGAATAAGTGATTTTTCCATTTTCACCGATATCTTTATCAAATGCCAGCACCTAATGGATGTGTTTTATTTTTTTTCAGCATCATCATCGTCGTTGTCGTCGGCATCATTGTTGTTGTTTGTTTGTCGAATGTTGTGATGTAAAAAATGAAAATGAAAAGAGAAAAAAGTAAAGTAAATATGCTATTTTAATAATGAAAGAGGAAAAAAGTTTTTTTTTGCAATTTTCTATAAGTGTAAAGAGAATGAGGAACCAAATGCAGGGTAGGGAGTGAAAACTAAGCACTTTTCTTTCTTATCCATAAGAGCAATATATTTTAAAGTTACTGAATTCTTTTTTAAAAAATATATTTCTTCCTATTTTGTAAGTAAAGTTAAACAAAAAGAAGCTACTCATAGCATCTGAGGATGAATATTTACAGAAGAAGGTATGCTTACTTGAAATAATAAGAAATATTAAAATTGAAAAGGAGAAAATTTTTATACAAACTTTTCTGAACGCATCTTTGCACAGAAAAAGTACTTTCCATTAATTTCGCTTGGCTCGGTAACAATATAGTTATGAGGTTGTTAAGGTAATATTCAGTCTTAACAGTAGTAGAGAGCATTCAAAATTTAACAAAATGGATACAAAATTTAATTGGAGAAATAGTTGTAAAATGTCTGGAATAAATTCGTTCCCATTCAGTTTAATTCAGCACTGTTGATCTCAATTTAGTTTTGTCCAACTTAATTTAGTACTTTTCAGCCAGATTCAGCAGTTTGGAGCCAAATTCAGCACTTTTCAGTCTAATTCAGCACATTTGAGCCAATTTTAAACGTTTAAGCTCTAATCAGCTAAATTCAGCAAAACTGAGCTCAATTCAGCACTTTCTTAACTCAAATTAGAGCTATTCAGCTGAATTATGTCATTTTAAGATTAAATTCAGCGTCTTTAGCTAAAACAGCGTAATTTCCTAAGCTAAATTCAGCTAAATTTAAAGAACAAAAAATTGATTTTTCTCCTTTCATGACTTTTTGTCATTCAAAAAATGCGCCTTACTCAGCAACTCTAAATGAACGTCCAAACACAATTTAATTTTTTTAAAATGTAAGAAAATACATAAAATAAGTAAATAGATATGTAGACTCAGAGTTGTCCCGGAACATGAAGCATGAAATGAAAAACAACGGGAGCAGGAAATAATGAAATGTTTGCAGCACAAACCAAAACGAATAAAGAAAAGTAAAATAAGAGAAAATTTTATACTTTTTTTAAAGCTTTCTTTTTCATTTTAGAAAATTATTTAAGAAATGTATAGAAGAAAATTAAGGTTCCAGTTCCTTTGAGAGAATTTTTTTTGTACCTTTGACATTAAAAAGATCTTTTGAATTGCAAGTTTCGTTTGATTTTCAAGGCATTTGAACTATATTCATGCTTTCTGTGGAAATATTTCATTAAATTTTCATTACAATTGATTGAATCTTTTGCAGAAGAATTCAGACACAAAAGTTAGAAACTTTTCAGATACATATTCTCCAAATAAATGTCATATTGGAAGTTTCCGTAAGAAATTTAATCTTCTGCTTCTAGCAAAACTTGCAAGTTTTAATGAATGTTTATTAAAAGTACAAAATATTACTTTTGCTCAGCAAATTAGTAAAAGTTTATGAAGGAAATAATAATCCAGTGTAAACTTTCTATAAGATATCTCATATATTTTCATAAAATCATAGCAAAAAAATTAAAAAATCTGAGCACATGCTTGTGCAAACAACACGAGTTAATTTCACTATGAAGTCAAAATAATTTGTATAAGAAGTAAACATTTTATCATTATATCCTTCATGTAGCATTTTGTGGATTGAAGCAAATGAAAACATTTTTGGAATGATAGTAATGAAGATTCATTATGTAAATTTTGCAAAATATAAGGAAAACTAACTCAACAATGTAGATTCGTGAAGCGACTGATTTTAGTCATGTAAATAATTGCTCATTTTAGTCAGGAAGATTCATTCGAGGCAAAATAAGTTTGAAATAATATAATGAGATATAACGACATAAAAGCTTGTATTTCTCGTTTTCCCATGAGTCGCATGAAAAATTTCTGAGAACTCCACAGCAATCAATTCTCTTGGAATGACTTTTATCATAGTAAGACAAATTCATAGCTGGTATCATGGTTACTACTATTGATTCAGAAAGCCACAATTTTCTAATGAAAAATCGAGAAAGTTATTTCTTCAGAAATTCTCTTTTTTTGGTGAGCTTCCAATGAGCTTAGCTGTTTCCTTCATGAAAAATTCACAAACTTTCAGAGTGAGTATGGATCAACAGATAATAAGCTTATGTACTTGTATATAATATTGAGTGTACTTACATCATAAGAGGAGGATAAGGGGTCATTTATAAATGATGTTTTACACTTAGGAAGAATCAGATGTGAAAAAGAAGTTTAATAATTTTGAGACAGAGGAGAAAATCCAAAAAGAAATTTTTTGATGTGTACATCATTTGTGAACGACGTCTAATGAAACATTAAAGTCAGTTTCAACAAGATATAAGTTTCAAGTCCACTAAATTTGTTCTATAAATAATGACACTTAAAACTTAATCCAGAATGAATCAGAATTACTTCCACAAACAATATGAAGTAAAAATTCAGAATTGTGCTGATTTAAAATCTTCATTTTATTCATGAATTTAATTGTACGAAAAAAAATCTGTCAAGTGTCAGTGGTTTGTGGGTGACAAGTGCTATTTTCAGGTTCCACAAAAAGCTCTATCTTTTATAATCCTTGAAATGATTTTCAATTAAATTTCAATCTGTTCAAACTAATTGTTTCAAATTAAAATGACTCTATTATTCCAGAATTAAAAAAACATCCCATTTCCTAGTCAGGCATCTCAGCTGTCAAGTAGTCAAAGAGACAAAACTTAATCTACTTCATTCTCGTTTACACTGCAGAGAAATGGAACAATAACAAAATGTCTGCAAAAATGTCATAAAATCTCATCAAAAAACTTTAAAATATTTTCATGAAAGAATTTTTTTCTTCTTTTTTTTTGTTTCCATTGAACTAACATTTTAATTAATGTCTTCGTTTTCTGTTCCTCGGATTATGTTTTCCATCTTTTTTTCCCTCCCATTTTACAAAGAACTAAGTATGAACTTTCATCATGCATGTACATGCATATTATATGAAATAAAGTACTTTAAACATGAAGCTCAACTTTTTCCCCTATTCACGTCAACGTGGATGATGTAAAGTGTGTAAAAAAGATTCTTTTAAGTCATCAGTGTCATCATAACAATAATAATTGTCATTGTCGTTAAGAAAAGAAAATATTTAATGAAATTGAAACTTAGTGATCTTCACGCCCACACCACCCAGAAAAAAATTGTCTTATGGAATTTCAATGAAAATTAGAACATCGTGAAAAAATTTTCATATCTCACGATGAAAGAACAAGGAAGGAAATTCTTTTTTAAAACAAAGAAAAACGGAGCAAAAAAAATATTTGAATTATCACCAAAAAGGAAACTTGAATGAAAGAAAAGCGAAAAAATGATGGGAGATAAGCAGCTAATGTTTGGACTTATAGTCATCATCAGCATCATCATTCTTCCGTTTCTATGACGAAGAAAGAGAAAAGAGGGCAAATGATGAAGAAATTCTTAAAGCGGAAAGAATGAAAATGATGAGATTGGGGTACAAGTGGGTGTAAGAAAAAATTCTTTTTTACATCTCTTGTCAGAAAGTTGGTGGAATGAAGTGGAAGCGGAGAAATTCTTTCGTTCACTTTTTATAGAGTGCTAAAAACTATAAAAATGTCATGTTTGAATGAGCTTTCATTTTATTGTGTGAAGTGAAAAGGACGAAAAAGGCGAGAACGACTTTTAAATGAAGGTACGTTAAAAAGCCAGAATCATAAAAAAGGTAGTCTTGTGTCACCTGAGAAAAATGGAGCGATAATGTTGCAACAATATAGGCCTAACGGATGTGTTGAAGGAATTGAAGTGAAATTTAGAACTTGAGGCGACGTCAAGTCATTAATTTGTTATTTAAGGCTTAACAGAAGCACACTTTCAACTTTTTAAACCATTCAATTAATTCAGCAGCATTCAGCCAATACAGCAAAATTCAGTCAATTCAGCAACACAGCAAAATTCAGTCAATTCAGCAAAATTCAGTCAATTCAGCAAAATTCAGTTAATTCAGCAAAATTCAGCTTTATTCAGCCAATTCAGCTAATTCAGCAGCATTCAGCCAATACAGCAAAAGTCAGTCAATTCAGTAGCATTCAGCCAACTCTAGGAACTACTTAGCAACTATTTGAATAATTCAGCAACATAACACCAATTCAAAAACATTTGACCAATTGAGTGACATTCAGCCAATTCATTGAAAAACTACTGATATACATCAATATACACCCACTCAGAAATTTCCAGAAAATTCAATAAAATTTAGTTTATTCATTTCAAAAAAAATTCAACACTGTTGATTCCAATAGCTTATTTTATGAAAAGTTCATGAACATTCAGTCTTCTCATGAAAAAAGCTTCTGTAAATGTCAATAATGCTTCCAATCAAGCATTGAAACTAAAGAAGCGAGAGAACCTAAACTCAATTCATCGAAATAATCATGACAGCTTGAAAATCAAATAAATTTCTCAACACGAACTCATCAGTCACTCCAGCGAAACCCACAAAAATCTGACAAACATTTTCAAATAATACAAAAACCTCAACATATCTGTGAATATTTTTCCTCTTCTGGTTAAGCCTTATTCTCTCCCATTGTTTCAATTTTTCTATATTATTTCTTCCTGTTGTGTCTACCTACGTGAGTCACAATAGTAGACACATTCGTATGTATGCTCACACAGATCTTTATGCGGTTAAATGAAAACTCATTACAAAGTTTTCGTCATTCAAAACTGAGAAGCAGATGAAAGCTACAAAAGAAAGCTTCAAGTTTTTAAGAAATTAAATTGCTTCATTGAGTTGAATTGAAGAAGAAGAAAAAATAATACAGAAGCACATGCACGAAACAGTAGAAGGAGCAAGTTGAATATAATTGTCACCTAATAAAAATAAATGGCGCATTTTAAGGACGAAAAATTATTAGAATAAATGTGAGTCAAATCATTAACATAAGAAGGAGTCTTAGTGAGGAAGTATTTTTTTTTTGAAATAGGCAAATGTTTTTGTGCACGTGCTTTATTTTAGCTACTAAAATTTTTTTAATTAAAACTAGAAAAGGATGTAGCACAGAGCTGTTGATTTTTCCTTCAATAATTGGTCTTTTGAGTACAGTGAAAGTTTCTCTAGCAACTAGTCATTGTCATCATGTACCATGAATAGATGTATTGTTACATTTTTTGCTCCAGTCAGTTCTGCAAAAAGTATTACATGTAGTAAGAGTTGATGCTTAAGTTTTTATTACAGAGCAGTGCATATTATTGTTTAGATGATGTATTTTTAGTTAGAATCATGAACCCATGAATTTTTGAGTAAATTATTCTAGGTATCGTTCGTAAATGCCGTCTAATTTTTAGAGGGAAGGGGGTCTATTACTATGTGACACTTATACACAAACGAAAAAATTTTGTATGAAAATTTTGTGACAGAGTTAGGAGAAGGAGTCTAAAAAAATCTCGTTTTTATGTAACGTCATTTATGAAGGACCCAGACATAATTTTTGAGGAAAAAAAATCAAAAAATTCTGATTTATTTTTTCCATACAAAAAATTTGAAAATCCCCCTAGAAAATTTCTGGCTAGTACTCTGATGGCTTACTTACATTCTCGAAAAAAATTATTTCCAATGCTTTAACAATCGGATATGAATTCTACATAATTATTTTTATTTCTTAAATTTAGAACTCAACTTTCCAACTAAACTAAATGGCACAAATTTAAATGAGTAAATTTACAGAAGCCAAAGACATCCTAAATGTTAATTTGTAAATGCGACAATCCCTATATTTATTTTTATGACATAAAACCACAACTTTAGAAGGCATTTTCTGAATAATTTACAAAACATTACATCAAAAAAAAATGAAATCACAAAAAGTCAGATAAAGTAACACCAACAGCCCAGCACTCTTCAAAAAAATTGAGGATCAAAAAAGTTTTACAGAGAACAGAAAAAAAGAAGATAAAAAAGTTTTTCTATATGCAAAAGCTGATGCTTTCCATCACTCGGAGAAAGATAATATAAAAGGATGCAAACATAATGAATGAAACAGATTGGAATGAGAAGATCTGACGAATAAGGGGACGTAAAAGTGTCTGTTGTTACAATTCAACTGAAACTATAGAAAATTTATTTGTCCAAAAGAAATATGTACAAAATAATAAAAAAAATGAAACGATAGAATGAGAAAAGAAACAATGGAGGGCGCAAAAGAGTAAAAAAGCTTTTAATGCTGTTGCTATTTGCAGCCCAGCTGACAGATTTTTTTTGTGTCTGTATGGCACTTAAAAAGGAGAAAAGAAGCAGAAAAATGGGGGATTTATATATTTTATATATACATAAATACGGGTTTTGGATAAACATTTGCCACTTTAGCCACTTGCCATCATCTATAAAATAGAATAGATGTATATACATCGCATTTTATGACTACATGATAGTACTGCAAAACACACATAATTTTTTGCTGTTAATGTTACTAAAAAAAAGTTTTTGCCTTTTTTTGCTAGAAGTTTTGTTATAGGGAGGGGCTTACATCTAATAATGATTGTCTGTCTTCTGGATCAGTAAGGGGGCATTTTTTGGAAACGTGCCGCTAAAATCATGTAAGTCTTTTATTTCTGGAATCAGACTGAATTAAAAAAGAAATGTTTCGTAGTTGACTTTTAAATTCTTTGCAAATTTGGATGATAATCACCATGAATTGAACTGGAACTCGAAGCATCTTACAAGAAAGACCTACGATATTCAGCCTTGGATACTTTACGGTATTTTCATTTAAGAATTCCCAAAATTAAGGAAATCCTTGCAGGAATAACTGTTGAGATGTCTGCTTTATTTAAGATTTAATTAAAGGAATTAATAGCACTGATTTAACAAAATCAGCAGGATGTTATG
The DNA here is from genome assembly GCA_963573255.1 of Chironomus tentans. Classification (NCBI taxonomy): domain Eukaryota; kingdom Metazoa; phylum Arthropoda; class Insecta; order Diptera; family Chironomidae; genus Chironomus; species Chironomus tentans. The sequence goes on along the minus strand of OY754303.1, from coordinate 28,412,459 downwards.
AAGATGCCTTCACATACAAATGTATCAAACACAACACGAACACAAATAATTGAATTTAAGTTCGTTACTGCTAATTGATCTCAGGATCAATTGCACTCAATAATAAAAAAGAGTCATGAACTACTTCTGGACAAATAAGCTCAATATTGCTTATTTTGAACTCTGTTCATATATTTTCTAAAGTCTCATCTATTAATCTTATTACGGTGACAGAAAAATACGCTCAGAAAATTCACATATAAAGCACTTTTCAACTTTCTGTACTTTTTTCCTTCTCGGTACATTCATTTTCCCTTTCTCACTCCAGAACAAACATGAGAATGAGAAGGGTGGAAAGTAATAACAAATTGAAAGTTTACTAAAAACAAATTTTTATTATTCATTTACAATTTTATCTATGTGATCTGACTTGTAGAAAAGTTTTGTACTTCACTTTATAGTTTTTGTTCAGTTTTTTGTAAAAAGCACTTTTTCCTCACTTTAGTTTTAGTTTTTTGGGAAGTAGAAATGAGGTTTTGATAATTGGTATGTAAGTATGTACATCCATATAAAATTTACATTTACCTACAAACTACTACTTTGACAGAAGTTTAGGGTAAACGAATGGAAATGTTGTGGGGAGGTGATGATGAGGAGGGAAAATTTGGTGAGTAAATATTTAGCATGCACGTTAATATTTCATAACTTCAAATGTTAGTTCAGATAATAAAATATATATGCACACATAAAACTACTTTTGCTCTTTTTTGGAATGGAAAATAAATTAACGAAATTTTACATGCCGAAATGCATTTCAGGAGAATTTTTACTGTTAAGGAGTCGTTTGCAAATTACGTCACGTTAAAAACGTTTTTTATAACATCCCTCCCCTTTGTTACCCTTATGGACTGCCACAAATTCTTCAACCCCCCTTCTCCAAAGACGTGACGTAATTTGCGAACGACCCCTAGTAAAGAAATATTTTTAGTGTGTAAAATTTTAAATAGTTTTCAGAGAATGAATGTTGAAATATTCATAGGATAATGTGGATGATATAATGGCATTTTAATATTACATTCGTTACACAAATATGGAATTACCATTTTTGATTTGTTTCACTGGGAATTGACGATTTCAGTCAAAAAGTTTCATTTGTGGCAAAAACTCATTTGGGGATGAATGTACATCATCATATTGAGTATCAAATATGTGAATAATTTTAAATGTAAAGTAGTCAACATGTGAAAATCCACATTCCGTCAAAGTTCAACGTTGAAATTTGGATTACGGTATTTCTATGGCTCTTTAAGCTCATAATAAGTGGATAATCCAATATTATACCAACTTGAGCTTAATGCTGAAGTCATTGAAAATGTATTTTAACAAGGTAAACTCACATTCCGAAATGGAATCAAGACATAACAATACATTTCATTCTTGCAAGAATCGATCAAAACATTTTTTTTGGAAATGCCAAAGGTTAGCATCAGTTTTCGATTTGTCGTACCTAATGAACAATTTTTGAATGAAATTCAATAACTTTGTTACATTCAGGACATAGCAAATCAAAAACTCTATTGTATTATTGAAAAAAAATTTTTTGGTATTTTCCTTTAGGAGCAATCGTATACTGAATGGATTTTGGATTCTACAGTTTTAAATGAAACATATTGTGGAATATTTTTAGCTAGCTATGTACACGATTTGAAAGTTATTTATGATTAATTTAGGTATCATCATCGATTCTGTTTCACATTGAATCTTCAAAGAGAATTGAAATTGTTTTGCTTGAAGCCATTTAAAAGCGATTTTTGGAGGAACATTTGAGTATTTCAGTGAAGCCACTTTGATACGACATAAATACTTTATGATACAGTTCAGATTTTGTAAATTTACTGCAAACTTCTGTTGATACATCGTAAAATCTCTTTTTGATTTATGATAGCTTTATATGAGTCATTACTTGAAATTTTATTATGCTTAACGCTTTTTTTCGTTTATTACTTACTGACTGATTGATTGGGGGCCGTTTGCTTATTACGTAACGCAAACAAACGAGTTGTTAGACCCCCACCCCCTTCTTTGTCACAAATTTTCTGTATAGAAATTTTTTTTGTTTGGAACTGTCACAAAATCTCAGACCCCCTCCCCTTGTCTTACTGTAAATTTCAGCTTTTTGATTCAAATTTATTGATTATTAATTACTCTTTAATGAACTGACTAAAAAAAAGTTTAAATATTTCCGTTAAAATTTTATAGAGTAACCAACAAAATCCATAAATTAAATAGCCATTAAAAAAATCCATAAATAAGTGGCCAATCGTTCAGCCATTATTTAGTCATCAATTGACAATTGACTCTTCACAAAGTCAATTTCGTGCCTTGTAGATGCATTGACATTTGTCAAATGGAAATGCTGTACATGTAATTAAAACCATTCAAATATTTTCATAATGCAAAACTATTTCACATAAACTCATTATTAATTTGACATAATAAACAAAAAAAATATTTTTATTTTTTTAAATGATTCGCATAAACCAGCCATAACTCTTGATGTTTAATTTATATGAAAATTACAACATCGACCGAGTAAATTGGAAGCAGATAATGTGAGGAAAATAACACATTAAGCACCCACAGGGATTAGCTAAATAATGTAATGTACATGGATATATTTGTATAACGATACAATATTATAGCTCATAACTATGTATTCATTTTAGCGCATTTTTCTGGATGAAATAGATGATTGGATATTTGTTTTGGAGTTATGGCTGGTAAAAAATATGTGATGTGCTTTTTTACTGGATATTCTACTAAATTGATTAGCAAATTATAATTTTGGTATTTTTAGGGGTAGGTTGTTCATTATACTACTAGGATAGGCCCTACTGTTGGGTATATCCTACAGTATAGTAAGCAACCTGTCCCAAATTAATTCAGCAAAAGTGCGCTCAAGTCTTACACTCCAATACGTTTTAAAACATGTATATTTAGTGAATTAATGTTTCTTGCATTTACCCTAAAAAGACCATGCGATATATCATGTACGCTTGAGAATTCCCACGTTGTGTCTAAGTGAAAATCCAAATTTTGTTTCAATGGGGATCCATGTGGATCAAAATTATTATTATTATTACTATTACTGTTGCCAAATTCGTCCTGCATGCGGATGGAAAATTTTCATAGCGTGTGGAAGAAGAAAGAAAAAGGAAAAAGAGAAGAAAAAAGAGTTGGAAGAAAAGAAAAAGAGTAAAAAAATCTTCGATTTAGTATTTTTTTATGTCATCACTATTAGATTGTCAACTTCATCATCTATTGTGGAACATATTTTCCATGTATGTATATCTCTTGAGTATTTTGGATATTTCTTTTTATTCTTTTCATGTTTTATGGTTTCTGTAAATATTTCTCTTATGATCTGGTCGACCATAGAAAAAAGAGGAACCAGAGGAAAAAAAGATGAGAATAAAAATCTGTATAATAATATCAAATGTAATAAAAATGATGCTGATGATGATGATGACAATAATGATGATTTGATATGAATGAGAGAAGATGGGAAAAATGTGTAATGGAGGTGAGGGTGAATGCCTTAAGTGTGCGTATCAAAAAAGGAAAATTTGTGGTGTTGGGTATAGGGTTCGTTCTTTCTTGTTATGCGGTCAACGATTAATGTCATAAATTATAGATATTTTTCTTATTTCTCTTCGTTCTTTTCATCTACTTTCATTTTTGGCCATTCTTTTTCTTGTTATAACATCCTCTATCTTACACTTCCCTTTTCTCACCCCTCTGCTCCGTACCGACGAACAAAAAAAAACCATTTGATATCAAAAATTATGTGTCATGTCTTCCTATTCAACGCCTTTTTGTCGCTTATGGTCCTTTTACCTAATATTATTGCTATAAATTTTAAACGAAATGCCATGTATAGGGGCCGGGGGGATGAGATGCTATATTTGCACAGAAAACCATACTTGTGCACGAACTTTTTTGCTGTGTTTTACTTCTGCCATTTACCCATAGTCCTCCGCCGTTTAAATAACTTTAAATCAAAAATGTAATGCAAAGATGGGAAAAATGTGTTTTAAGGACATTCTTTAAAGAACATTAAGTAGGCTTGTTTTATCGTTTTGACTGGCATGATGATTATTATGTCCATGGAGCTTTTTCCTTTTCCATGTTTTAGTTAGAGAGATTAAAAAGTGTTCTTTTCTGGATTTATGGAGAATAATGCAGTCAGTTACAGGATTGTTGTAAAAGTTAAGACAAGATGATTCTTTCCAATAGGATTGATGGCTAACGCAAGACAGAACTTGGTTACAAATTCCAATTTAAATTGAGCGTAGCTCGAAGATGACACGAATTTTGTATGAGAGATTAAAAATCTAAAAAGTTACAAATGGGATGACTAATCACTCGGTCACAAATCAACTCGAGCAGCTCGGAAGCAGCTCAAGAGACCCAAAAAATATGCGCTGTAGTCACTACTATGCAAATTTCTTAAATCTCAATTCACAATCCAACACGCTTTGTGATCGAGAGTGAAATTCACCAGCTGTTTTTTGCTGCTTAGTTGCTGCTGATGTTGATGAAATAAATTTTCAATGCCGCCCATATCGAGATCCACTTATGTTCATTTCATTTCCCTTTCAGTTTCACTTATATACATATTATGTTTTTTTTGCTCGCTTACTCACTTTATGTATGAGTGTGAATTCTATGCCCTTTTTAGAGGAAGCAAGAAAATGTATATTTATATAATGTGGATTAAGGATGAAGCACCACGAATGATAATGTTAAAATTCAACCGCTAGAAAAAAGTGGTTACAAGGTTGGAGTTAGGGGATATTATTTTCACAATCGTCATAAAAACCACAGGATGAAGCATTAAATTTTTAAATCGTGCAAAAAAGTGAATCCGTGAAAGAGGCGGAAATGCTAAGGGAAATGAAAATGCCTTTTATTTTATTTTTTTTTCACATTTTTTTGTTTGTTTGTTGGCTTTGTTCACTTTTTTCTCCCCTTCAAAACATTTTTTTAAATCACTCCAACCTGCCTACCTGCTTACTCTTGTTATCATCACCACCATCATCATTCGAAAATATAAAATAATAAAAGTCATACGGTTTCACCGTGAATTCATATTTATGTTTTATGAAATACGTAATTTGAGATTAAGTGAACATGAAACATGCCATCGAATGCTTCATGTAAAATTTACATCCCACACTTTCACTGTTTAGCGCATTACGTATTTGCTGCACACATACTCGCTTTGACTGGTTAATGCTCTGACAGTATCTAGATTGACACAACTTAGTCGTTCTTTAAGCAATTTATTTTATCGTTAGCATGAAGAAGCACTCTATTTGCTGAAAAATGGAAAGATTTTCATCTTATGTTGATTTGGTTTTAAAAGCTTTTACGAATTTAAATCTCTAGAAAATTAAAAACAATCATTGACAAAAAATAAAAACCTAATCTCTTCTTCAATTTCACAGAATTTCTTGCTTTAAGATTCTTGATTTTTTTGCTATATTAGATAGACATTTCAATTTCAAATTAAAATTTATTTTAATTCATGAATTTTAAAGCTAATAGGATTAAAATTGTGACAGGAAATTTGCAATTTATACGGAAAATTACAGAAAGCTATATTTCTAACTAAACTCTTGTTCAACCTATGTATAGATTCAATTGTAGCTAGACGCTATATTTATCTAGGCAACATAAACATTTCCTTGTATATAAATTTCCTTGTATAAAAAGCGTTAAAAGTATGTTTAAAACTAGCTTTTATCTAACTTTTAGCTGCTTTGGTTACTAGCGAATAGCTTCATAGGGAGTCTAAATGTTTTCAAATATATAATTTTTATCTGAGAGGATATAGTCTATCCTTTATTGAAATTGTATATTTTTAATAATTTCATATCACAAATGAATATTCTGTTTATGAGCTTTGATATCTATCCATAGCTTCTCAGTAAATTTAATAACTAACAATTCCACTTTACAGCTATACAAAATTCCTTTAGGCAATTTTTTAATAGACTCTGAGCTTTTTCTTTCTAAATTCTGTAAATCAGGAATTCTTCATACGGAATACAAATTGTTTGTTATTCTATTCCTTTGTAAATCAATCACGATAAAAAAGTACTGAATCGCCCGCGGAGTCTTCTCTACTTGTGTTTTCTTTTCATCCAAAAAAATATATAAAAAGAAATTTCTCTCACCATAAGGAATAAATAACAAAAAGGAAAACATGATGAAATCATACAATGAAGGAGAAAATGGAAAATGTGAAAGACAATATCAAGTCGAAGGTCGTCAAATTCCCCGGAAGGGTGACATTAGAAATAAATATGTGTACATTATAGGAAGATAAAAAAGAAGAAGCTCCGACGGATTTCATTTCTAATTTTATATTTGTGCGTGTCACAAGTCACCGACGAAAATTATGAAACACACAAAAAAAGAAGAATTAGAGAATTTAAGGGAGTGCAAAGGCATACCGCCGCATAAATTATTTTACTGTTAAAACAGGGCTGCATACAGACATTCTATACAGAAATGTTAAAGCTCTAGAAAGTAAAAAAAAGTCATAGAAAAGATGACCATCCTGACTACATCCCTGCATTGGAGACAACAACAAAAAAAGTTTAATAAAATGAAGCAGTTAGAGCAAGTTTGTCACACGAATGGTAGCGCTCATGTACTCAGTCATTTGAAATGAAAAAAAAGAGCACAAACAAAAAAAATGTTCAAAAAAGAGAAAGAATTAATTTGTGAACACACAAAAAAAGGACAGGTCGTACGTCGAAAGTCGTATGTATATTACGATGAGTGGGTGACAAAAACACATGCACAATGGGGTACAGGAGGCAGAAAAAAGTTTACAAACAAAACAATGTTTTCGTGTTTTTCCAATTCCAATTTTTACGTGTGTGCTCTTCATTTTTTGAGAGCTTTTTGTTCTAAATGTGTATGAAGAAAATATTTGGATTCTTGTTTTCTCGTACGGCAGGCATAATAACAGGCATCAGCAAGAGAAAACAAAACAGCACAAAAAGCAGAAAAAAGAATGAGAAAGAGAAAATTGAACAAATGTACGAGTGAGGGGGTTGAAGGAGCCCGGGGGAACTACAAATATGGTATGTGGTTCCATGGCATCGTGTTTAGGTATATGATAGCGTTCCTTAAAGGAAAGGGCTAAATGTGGACATTTTGATTCAAAATATTTTGACCGTTACAAAATATATTGAAAATTGAGATTTGTATGCATTTTAATTAGATGACTGTGTCCTTGAATCTGCGACAAATCTACTTGAATCTTTCCCTAAATCACTGGTTTAGAATCTGCAGATCTATGGTGAATCTGTGACCGGTACTTCCACTGCTACGGTTCTTTCTGAATCAGAATATGTCTGATTACAGTCATATTACATCTATAAACTCAATACTTAAATTACATTTCTAAAATTGATCATGACCGTAGCATGGAAAAGAATAAGCAACGAATGTGAAGCTTTTAATCAAGTTAAACGGAGGATTTTAGTGAATATGAGGTTTCATTGCAGTAAATGTAAGCGCATTTCTAATCCTTAAGGATTATTATTGGATTAAAATAGCACGTGATCGGGGATTATTCGTGAGTCAAATCTAACCTTTCTTGCTTACGTTCTACAAACGAGGTTGAAATAATTTGAATTTTAAAGTTTTCTTGCTCATAAATTGTGTTTAATTTAATTAAAGTTTTAACATAAAGTTCAATCTTCATCTAAACAGAAGACATGTGTAACAGACGTATTAAGGGCAAGTTTAACTCCCTCATTCCCATCCTTACTTAATAATAAATACATATGTAGCATATATTCTTATGCATAATGGAAAAAAATTACACAATAGTTACACATTTACATGAATAAAATTATTTTCGCTTCTTTCACTTCTCTTTCTTCTTATTTTGCATTCAAAACACTCATTTTCTCCGCACTCCTTGCTCATTTTCACGTGTGTGTGTATATGTGAAGCCTTTATACTACAAATGAGTTGAATTCTTTGGTCTAAACTTGACATATACACATCAAAATGATTCTACATATAAGCACGAGTATATACAATAAGAAAAAAGGTTCCTTGCATGACTTATGTAATGAGTTTTTTATACATATGCCTCGCTTTCTCCTCGAAACAAAAAAATAAGTCTCAAACGATATAGGCAGAAGAAAAGAAGAGTTAAGCTTTTGCGTCTATATTTGCAGAGCTTCATGGCAATTTCAGGACTATAAATTAAAAAATTCTTCATATCAGAGTTGGCATGGAGATTGTTCTAAAAATATGTTCTGTTCATGAAAGATTTCTTTGAGGTAACATTTTGAGGTAAATTAAAACAATTAATTATTAAGCTTTTAATACAGCTTTTTGATCAAATTGTTATTTTCTAACGGTAAAATTTTAAATATTATAATTGGAAATTTAAATATGTAGAAACCATTAAATTTAAAAAAATCTATCGAGTATCTATGTTAATTTTTCTATTTCTATGAATATTTAACTAAGCATTTGCTTGAATTTCCAAGAAGTCATTTCTCCATTGCATAAAAGGCAACTTAATTTTGATGACACTCTTTTTCATTAAATTTTCCCTTTTGAGGACGTAAAACGTAAAGTCGTTGCTGAAGGGTTAATAACGAATTCCTTTTAATAAAAAGGACAAAAGAAAATATACAGCGGACTTCTTGGAAGAACCAAGTAACATCGAATGCCTTATTTCCCGAAATGTTTCTTGAAAGATTTTGACTTCCTTTCTCCTTCCTTCAGGAAATTTATGTCTAAAAATAAGGTTGTATCTTTAAAGTATATTTACATAGATTCTACATTAAAGCCTGCCACAATGACAACAGAAATAATGTAATGCAAGAGTCGCATAGCTGACCACATCACAACAGATACATAAATAGCAGCAATGAGTCGTAAAATTCTATTAATATACACAATGATACTTTAATAAATTATGTACGAATTTTGGAATGCTGGCAATCAATAACGGAAACCAAAAATAGCATTTAATTGCTTAATTTATTAGGATTATAAACTACTCATTATGGCTATCAATGTTCATTTCCAAAGCTTTTTGGAATATCCAAAAAAAATTTCCACTAAAAATATTTCAACAGCAAGCAATTTTTTTACACGATATTTTTAAGCTTTATTGGCCGTTGTCAGGATTTATATACAAAAAGTTTTCCGAAGTATAATTTGACCGCTATTTTTAAAGCTTATTTTGTGGTTGTTTGATACTTTTAGAGTGCTGTACAAGCAACACGAATGGTTGATATGGGACACTGCCAAGTGCCACAAAATTTGTCATCACGTTGCTTCAACGTGACAATGGCCACAATCCATAAGGATAATCTAAGAAAATGTGACACCAGAGTCTAGTTTTGACATGAAAATGTTTCTTCAGAATTTTAATTTTCCTTTTTTGTTAAAAAGTTTCGCCGTTCCAATGTATCAAATAATGACTTTATAAGTCAATTGGAACAAAATTCAAATTCCACAATAAACTTGACATTTCAGCCCACAACTTTCATTACAAACAAGTATTTCTGCGAATTCGTGAATCTAGCACACTTGCATAAAGATCATGCTCAATTTTTCTTCGCAACAGATTTATTAAAATATTCTTTAGAAATCCCTTGAGGTAATTTGGAACTAATCGTGCAGAAACATCAAACTTTTTGTTCTTTTTTTCGGTCATCAGAAAATTTTCCACCAAAAATCCGTTAAGATTCTTTCAGAGCTGACTGAAAAATTGCAGTAAATTTGCGATTTTCAGGCCAAATGGGTGCAGTTAAGAAATTTTTTGATCATAACAACTTCCTACAGGAATGGTTCCAAGTAGCCGCTAGGGATAAATATTTTTGAGTATTTAAATACTGCAAACATCTTATCCTTATCAAAAACCAATATTTTTTATTACTTTCTAGTCTAAAACAGTTATTTCAATAATCAATATCTTCGAAAGCCAACCCTGAATCATCTTGAATATAGCACAGTAACTGCTTATTGAAATGTAAAGAAAAAGAATTTTTTTTGCGTATCAAAGAAGAGACACAAAAGATAAAGCCAGTAGCAGCGACAATGTCAAGCAATTTTTAAATCCATCTATTGCTAAGCTGTATATTTTTTTCATGTGATTTAAATGTCGTATGCCCTGACATATGCATATTATATGTACTTTAATTTATTATATATATTTTCTGTATATCCACACATAATACAATAAAAATGTGATATGTATGTAAATATAGGCGTAGGAGATGTCATGAGAGTGAAATTAATTTAAATTTTCCACAAAGTTGAATAATCGACAACATTTAATTTGCGGAATTTGTTGGCGAATAATGGATAGAAAAAGAATGAATGCAAAAGAGAAGGAAAGAGACAGGAAATAAAAATAATATAAAAAAGAATGGAGCGAGAATTTATACTACATGTGAGAGAATTTTATATTATTATTATTATTTCATGGATATATTGTAAAAAATTTGCATAATGTTTGTACACATAGCCAAGAGAAAAGAATCAGAGTGAGCGTAATAGCTGCTTTTGTTTTTTCTGTGCAAATTTCAGCAATAAAAGTGTGGTTTGGCGGACTGGGTGAATTAAACAGTTGAGTATGCCTAAAATTTTATTTTATTTTTGCTAGGAACGTAGCGAGAGTCCATAGCGCCCAAAAAATGTTTAACAAAATTTTACTGAACACTTTTTAGATACGTTTGAGTAAATTAAATTTATCTGATCATGTTGACCATGTTTTACTAAATTGTAATTAAAAAGGATCTGAAATTGCCGAAAGCATTAATCAATGTTAATTTCAATCCTCCCAAAGTCCATTCAACCATTTTTAATTAAAGCATTCAAATCAAATGTTCCTGAAACTTAATGCCCGTAAAAACCAACTCAAAGCTAGCTACATAAAAGGGATTTGTAATGAAATTATCTTTTTGTTTGTCCAATTTTAACTATATTTACATTTCCAACCCAGCAGAAATGCTTTTTTGGTGCACATTTAAAAGCCAATAATCATTTTTCTACCAGCTCGTTTGCTTTTTTTGTGCATTGCACATTCTCAATATGTGTAGGAACGATAGAGGTTTATTGTAAGTAGATAAATAGACGAGGAGAAATAAGAATTGGCATGAAAGTGGAAAGATGCCAGGCCAAAGCATTATTTCCACTCTTACTGTAAATCGAAAAATTTCAACGAATTTTAAATCCCAATGTGTATAGATTTCGTATCATGTTATTATGTACGTTTACATGAATGTAACTACAGACTCCAGATATGTGATACTGAATGTATGGTACGAAAAAAAGGTAAAGTAAGAGTGAGATGGAAGTTAAGTGGCTTGATGTAAGTAGGAAAATATACATGTATAAATATTGTGGTAGTATTTTCAAGTGCAGGTTAAGTGTATGATAATAATCAAATTCACAAGATGACAACATACATCTAAATCGAGCCAAATATGTTACTTGAGTTTTCACTTTTTATCATACAATATGGAAATATATTTATACACACACGTACCTGGAAAAGCTTTTGATTTATTTTCGCATTCGAAGGCACCTCAACGTTGTATGTTTTCTGGTCAAATTCGGGTGAATTATCATTCACATCTTCAACTTTGATTACCACTCGAGTTGTTGACGAGAGTTGTGGCTCACCATCGTCCATTATCATGACCTAGAAAATAAGAGCAAAAAATAAGGTGTATGAGCATTTGAGTGAGAGATGAAAAGTCAATTAAGATGAAAGGTAAGTGTCTTTTCATTCGAGTGATTATATGCATAGCACCACTCATCGTAGGAGTCGATGATGATGATGATCATGACGAGATTGAACTTAATGAGTGTGTAAAAATTTGTAATTTATTAACATGGTATGTCCACACATTATAGGGGTTTCCGAATATGATTTTTTCTCTAGAAATATTTATTACTTCTTATGATCCACCCACATCAATATTTTCGTCACTTTCTCGTGACATCTTCATCATTTGCTTATTGTATAGGAAACTTTGTACACATCCAAATGAAACCCATATTGTCGAGTCAATTTTCTCTTACTTTGTGATACTTTTCAACCTTGACAAAATCTCCTGAGAAATTTTTGCATGATTTTCATATTTGAACCCTTAGTAAGATTTTCATCCTCGTTGTCGCATTGATTTTATTGACATTTTGTATACAAAACCGATAAAATCTACTTAAAATTTCCCTACAATTTTACATAAAATCCGATATGTGTAGAATATATTACCTTGAATTTTATGACTTTACTCCCATGTGACAATTGAAACCCATTGAAACCTGTTACAGCCAGCAACTCAATACTTCTTCCTCAACTTCCTTATTTTGTTTTTATATGTTGCTAACAGGAAAGTTTTTAATCATTTAAAACAAAATATTTTATCAACTTTAATTTAAATTTATATTTTGTCAACTAAACATGTCAATCAAACAGCAGAAACAGAAGGATTAATTTATAAATTTTGATTTTTTGTCAAACTTTTGATTAACTTTCTTATTTCAATCAGAGTTGATGGTACAAGCGACGTAGTCACCTGCGTAAGACAAATTTGCAAAAAATATTCAGAACCTAGTAATTTCCATGTTTTTAAATGGAAGTTTACTTATAGGTACAACAACTGTTCTAGCAAATTGTCTCTATGAAAAATATTTAGATAACGACACTTTGAAGCTCAATTCGGAACATTTGACAAGAATTCAAATAACCAAAAGTACGTATTCCAAAAGTTTCTCAAGGATATACGCCTCGAATATCCAATGCATATGATTATACAAGAATGGAATGGAATACATTCAAACTTTTCGTTTCTCTTTCCTTTTTACATAAAAACAAATATGAAATAACAATATTATTATGTTACGCATAATTTCAGATATCCACTATGACTTTCTTATTCACATTAAGTATCCCTTTTTCAGATTGCGGATGAGCAAGACAAAAAATATCAGTTTTCGTGTTTAGTCTCCGAGATTGCGGAATCTCTAATCAAATGACTAACTACAAATTTCCTATGGTTCCATAAAAAGAGCGAATGAACTCATACTGTTTCTGGACACCTCATGTGGGCTTATTTTGTTACAAATTGAGGTATACATTTTCAGAGCGTAGATTCAATGCGAAAAGTATCCTCAATTTTATCACTCACAAATTTTTTTTCGGTGTAATTAATCTCTTCATCATCATTATTATCATTTTTATGTAAACTTTACTGTTTTTTTTTGTCTTCTTTTTTTGTCGTATCAAATTTCTCACCTCTAGTATATGCTCCGGTTGATTCTCTCGATCTAAACGTCGGGAGGTTGTTGTAATCAGACCTGTTGTAAATTATGATATTAATGTAAAGGTTTTTAGGTCATAAAACAATGCTTTTATAAAATTTTCAAGTAATTTAATGATCAAAGCGCATTTAGTGGTCTAGAACAAGGATGATTTCAGTAAAGATTAAAATCTAATTTAAGAAAAATCGATTAAAAACATTCGTAATATAATTCAAAAAATTAACGGTCATTTAAGATTCAAACTTGTTATGGGTTTCTTAAATTTAAAAAATCAAAAATTATTTAAAAACCAAAAAATTTGTTTCTAAAATAAAAGCATTAATTTTGAGGATTCAAAACTAATAACTCGTTCTCAAAAATAAGGAAATTAAATTTGAAAACCTTAAAATCATGTTCAAAGCACTCAGTTATCTAGTAATTCCTGTGTCAAGGTAATTAATCAAGCAAAGTGAATTTATAACGTTATTCATCATCCAAAAATGCGCTTCAAAGCAAAGGAAAATAAAAATTGAAATAACCAAAAAAAAGTAATGAGAAGGCAAGGAAAGCAGAAACAGGAAAAAAGGTAAAATATTAATAATTCGCGTAGGAATAATTTAATGGTAGGTAGAGCTCACAGTAAGCGAACAAAAAGGGAAAAACATAAATGTATAGATACGGTAGCTAGCGTTGCTAATACGAAAAAAGATGATATAAAAAGAAGAGCTGAGGAGGTCGAGAGAAGCGGCAGTAAAGACTCATCTCGTCTCATTTACCTGTTGTTGTATTAATGGCAAAGAAGCCCTCGGGATTTCCAGATATTAGTTTATATGAAATTTTCTTATCCACATCTACATCGTCATCTGTAGCCTCAAGTTGAATTATTTTCGTACCAGCCGGACTATTTTCTAGCACGGACGGATAGTAAACAGGTTGCTCCGTTAAAGGTACATTGTCGTTCTCATTTTCAATTTTTATATAGACCTGGAAAGAGAAAGAAAACAGAGAAAATGGTGAGAGAAGTGCCAAGAATATTATTTTTCCATCATTATTGTCATTGTTATTTAGATTTTTCATACATGTAAGACAACATGCATACACGAGAGACATGTGACACATGACACACATATTGAATTTATTAAAGAGAAAATAATAATAAAAATATTTTTAAGTGAATAGGAAGAAGAAGTCGAGAAGAAATGCCAACGGCAGCAGAAAATAATTAAAGAGACGGAGGGGAAGGAAGGCAGAGACGAAAAAAAATCGCAAAATGAACATTAATAAACTTTAATTGAATCAATAAATATGATAAATTATGTTAATATTAATTCAATTTAAATATGAATTGGATGGATGACCTCTGTATCAGAAATTGAACTCTACTTGCTCTAATATCGCTTTATGTTGTTATTTATGGCGCTCTTTCTCTTTCGTATTCATATTTATTATTTTATTTGTCGTAATATTAAGGCAGTTTATTCATTAATAACAGCATATACTGTTTGTAGAATAAAAGAAACTCTCTGTAGAATCTGGGTGTGTTTTTCGACGACTTTATGGAAAAAATGCACTTTGTGAACGGTAAAAATAATACAAATTTTTTTTATATTCAGTTGTATACATTACTCATGTTATTGTTGTAAAATTCTTTGGTTATGACATAATGTGCTACAGTTTTATATTGTGTATAATAAATAATGTTTATTAATTATAACAGCTCTGTCCAAACTGTTGACCACACAATATAATGGTGGTGAGATCTACATTATACAACGCTATCATGGTGTGGATACTTTACAAATATTTCAGGTATTTTTAATTAGAGTTCTCAATTTAATTAATTCGTCACAAACATTTAAGGGAAATTTTAAATTTGAATAAAAAACGTAAACTTTCACAATTTAAAATAATAAAAAGGATTTTTTTCTTTAGGATATCAAGAAGGGATCGTTTATAAATGACGTCAATTAAGATACTAGCTTTTTAGACTCTCTTTCACAAAATGTTCCTACAATTATTTTTAATGGAGTATCAAACAGCTGTGGACGACCCCAAAGAAATTGTACAGCCCAGAAGAAGTAGAAGAATAAAATTAAGCAGCACAATAGAAATGTCAATTAACATTAAAATGAAGCAATTAGGAAAAGTGTAATTAAATTGATCGATAAATTATCGTATCGAAAAATTGTCAAATATAAGAATTAATGAACAGCATGAGATACTTTAACAATTCGCTGACACATTATAAAATTTCTCATCCAATTTGACTCCTTAATGGATCTAACTGGGATTCATTTAGTTAATTTACAGGTCACAAGCAGATTTTAAATCATAGCTTCATGTCACCCAAGAGTCTCGTTTGAAAGAATTTTGCGAACCGTATTTTACGTCATTTCGTATTAAATTCAATTGGAGTTTGTGAATTACTTTTTCTTAAGGTAAACTTTTAAAATTTATTTTCCCACAATATTTGGCAATAAAAAGCATAAATTTGACTGATTAAATTAGCTGACTATGCTAATAATTTTTAAAAAAATTATTTCATTTTTAATTAAAATGCTAAATGTCAATTTTATTCTAAATCAAAATAGACTATATCACAATCCTACACTGATTCTGAACAAATTAAATTTCTAAATTAATTTTTATTATCATTCATCAGCGACTGTCAAAAAAAATATTGAGAAAATAATCCAATCCAGTTATTCATATTCAAAACAGTATTTGCTTATCGACAAAAAATCCAAATTGATTCGATTATCTTGAAAAAAAATTTGATGTGGGCAGAACGAATTTTCCCAAAAGTAAATACGAGAAGAGAAATGTGAAAAATTCAAGGGTCAAAAAGACTGTAAGAATTCGATATATAAAAATAAAAGTTCATAAACAAAAATAATGTAAACGACATTTTTATTTTGTGGTACACAATAAGCAAGTTAAATATGATTCCATTGTGGTTGAATAGAATTCGAGTAAGGCAATGTGATTGCTTTTACTATTATCATGCAAAAGACCAAATAAAAATTTTCTGTATTTATTTTACCGCAAATTTGAAGTCTACATCATGAAAAACTTTATTGTTTGCTTTTGACTCAATCATTCTCATTGAAATTTCAAACTAATTTGTGTAGAAATTTTCTTTTATTGAAGTTAATAATGAAATTCTTTAAAGTCTTGGAAAATTTTTAAACAATACTCAGTTTGGGTATGGTAATAAGAAAACCTAATATTGAGAAATTACTGTAGCTTTTCTAATGTGTGGGTTTAAAAAACAAAAACTTTTGATTTTAAATATTGTTTGACATTTTATTTTAATATTTTAGAAGATTTAATTGTAGTCGTTGTTATATAACGTAATGCTCAAAGGCACATAATCATAAAGAAGTTTTTATAAAGCGGTAAAAGTCCCGGTCACTATTCAGTATACTATACCCCCCAACGTCGTAAATAAATGACCTTTTAGCTAGCTTAACCATCTGCTTGTCACAGATGGTAGACAGTCCTCTATTTTTAAAGCTTGGACTTTAATTTTCAAAAATGTACTCTCTCCAGTGGCGTAGCTAGCCAGGCGGGTGGGAGACCCCCATTGGTGGATTTTCACTCCATTCTTTTGAAGAAAAAAAATTTTTCCTAAAAATAAAGAACTGAAGTTTTTCCCCCTCCCTACCAAAAATCTGGCTACACCACTGACTCCTTCAGAGAAAACCATAATCGATATGATAAGATTCTCTTCAATAAACTACTCAAAAATTTTCTTTTTCAAACATTTAATTAAAAAAGTGCCTAGTCTGTTAGCTCACCCGGTCATATTACCTCAAAGCAATAAAATACCAACAAAATAATTTCAGATGAAATAAATTTTATTGAGCTCAATATCTAACAAAAATGCTCCCCAAAAATGCTTAACTTGTAATACCTAACAAAGCATTAGAATTGATTAATCATCCAATTAAAGAACCTAAACATGTCGGAACAATAAGCCTTCTTTTGTTCTGGTTTAGCATGATACATGATGAATAATGTACTTCCTACATCAAATTTTGTATGTCGCTAAAATTTCATGGAATGTATATGATCATAAATAAGAATTGAGAGAGAGGAAAAAATTAGGAAGTGTTTGAAGATTAATTGCTCATTTATGAGAGCATTGACGTTTAAAAAAATTGTCTAAATTATATTAAAGCGCTCCGCAAGATTGACACAGATTTTATATGCTCATAAAATTCTCTAATTGAAAATATTTTGTTGACTTCTTCAAAATCAAATTAAAAACATTTTTGTGCAATCATTCTTGGAAAGAGCTTCACAGACATAGTCAAGAGAAAAACATATTTGCTCAATAAGAAACAATTCAATGTTCATTTATTGCTGATTGCCCTTTCTATTTGAATTGCTTCTCAATGAACTTTATATTATATTATATTTAAAATTTAAAAAATTTTTTTCTTCTTCTTATTTTTAATATTTTTTCTACTCTTTCTTTTTGTAAAAACTTTACTGGGAGTGACTGTCGATTTAATATGAATGGAAAATAAGTTGTCGACTGAAAAACTAGTTATAAAGTTCAGTATTCGATGAGATGAAGCGTACTTTTTATGATAATTGTAAAATTTATGTTGAACTTTGTTTTGGAAGAATGAAAGTTATTGAAATACTTGGTTCTGTTTTTGAAAGTCATTAAGATTAATTTTCAAGGCTATATTTTCGAAATTTATTTTCAAAGTTTTTCTCTTCTTTCTCTGGAAAAAATTAAAATTTTCGGTTTAGAACAGTATTTCTCAAACTTTTTCCAATCGCGAGAGACTAGTTGCCAATTTGAAGATTTATTAAGAATTTCAAGATCATCAGAAAATTGCTGTTTACCCGCATCAAACATACTTTCGATTTCCATAAATACCCAAGTAAGCAAAGTCTGCAGGAAAAGCAATAAAATCGAAACCAGTAATTTTGTTGATACTTTTTATCTTCAGATCTAGGCAACCTGCCAATCAGAGTCAACAACAAACCGCATCATCCACAATAAAAATGTGCTAAAAATGCAATTTTCGTAAATAATTCAATATGGCAAAAACTTTTACTTCTTTCTTGGTTCTTATTTTTCTTACTCATTCACTATTCCAATTGATTCACTTTCTGTTCTGTTGGCTTGAATGAAATTTTTTTCTCGTTATTTCCACAAAATATTCTTTTTTTTCCTCACGCCTTAACTTTTTAGCCACCAAATGACTTTTTATGACAGGGTCGCGTACAACCAAAAAATTGCTTGTGAAAGAGAAAAACTTTCTTTACTTCCTTTTTTGTCTCAGCACAGAGCGAACATAAATTGAATAAATCATAATTCTTTCAATTTTTGACATAAAAAAATGTTGTTCTTCTACTGCCATTATTTCTTTCTTCTTACATCTCATTTCTTGGGGTTTCCCTTCCGTTTTTAATACAATATTGAATTTAATGATATAAGAAGTAAACAGATAAGAGCAAAGCTTTTGGGTCGATCCAAGAACTGTAAATCTGTCAAAGCAATGCCTGAACATAACACTAAAAAGTCTATAGAGCTCCATCAGTGCTAAAAATATGACTTGAACGGTGAGAGGAATAGAAATCAAGTCAAAAGGTCAATCGATGAACAATATAAGGAATTAGAGCGCAGATTATCGACAGATTTGATTTATCAATTATAAAATTGTTCTGAGTCAGGAATAACCTCACTTTCTTTCTCATATTTATTTACAAACAAAAATACTAGATTGTAAAATGTCAATTCAAGATTTGGACCTGTATTGGTTCTAACTCAGTGAATTTCAAGTACATAGCCAATTATCGACTACCAGTTACTTTAGATTTAATTGTTGAGAATCTAAGAATAGATCTGCCTGGATCCGCAATTCTCATTTGTTGCTATTTCCGACAATTCATCCATCCAGCTAGTAAGCAGCAAATAAGTCATACAAAGCGATTTCAAAAGCTCATTCACAAAACAAAAGGGCACCAAAAAACACAAAGTTTTTCTCTCTGTCGTTTTCATCTTCTATTTTTCATTTTCAGAAGAAAGCAAGCCGGAAAATTGCCGAGAGGAGTTAGTACTGCGGTGGTGGTTTGAAATTCGAATTAGTAGTATAAGGTATGGAGGCATAAGAGACACATTAAATGAAAATATTTTCGTTTTTCGATGTGAACGGGCACAGCAAAAAATAAGGATTCAGAGGGGGATGGAGAAATCCCACAACATAAAATATTTTGAGCATCAAAAGCAAGCATTAGTATATAAAGCATGTACATACCTCACAGCAAGAATGTAATGGAACAATGCCATGATCCTGAGCGCAAACTGTTAACCAATAATGTGATTTAACCTCAGCATCAAACTTCACCATGCTTCGAATATTTCCTGTTTGTATATTTTTAAGGATGGAAAAAAGCACACAAAAAATATGTTTAAAATGTTAATTAAATCAGCATGAATCAATTCGAACGTTAAATAATTTTAATTGCTCATTTATTTCCCTCCTCGTCTCGTCTTTTATTCCTTCCTTCTTCTCCTTCTTTTTTTCGTCTACACACTGTGTACACACAGTAAGGATATAAATTAATAATAAAACGAGTATATAAAAAAGTATCAAAAAATGAGGAGACTCATCAGATGCCAACGAACGAATAAACCAGCGAGATGGAGGAAGGAAATAAGTGAGGAAAAAAGATTTTATGGTTCAATTGGTTTTTTGAAAATTACCTTCATTATCAATAGCGAAAAGCCCGAGACCGTCTCCTTTGATTGTTGAGTACGAGACACGAGAATCAGGTCCCGGAATATCAATGTCTTTTGCAACGACTTTCATGACTTGTGTGCCTGGATTTTGATTCTCTTTTAATGATCCCATTAGTACAAAATCTTCAAATTGCGGAGCAAAACGATTCTCGTTGACATCAATCACTTCCACAATAAGTGATGCTGAAAATAATTTAAATGAAATGAATATATTGCATGGAAGAAAGGTAGGAAATAAAATGAATGTATGGGCAATTTTATGGGTAATTAAACTAATGTAATTTCATATAAACTATACATTACGTGCAATTCTTTTTTCATTCATGGAGTGCTATTAATTAAATTTCACGTCATGTTTGCGTTTGTGTAGGCGGGAGGATAGTTTGCCGCAGGGGGAAAACCACTTGGTGGAAAAAAATTTTTGGTGGAATTTTGGTGGAAAATTTCCACCACTGGTGGAAAAATTCCACCATTTTCCACCAGCGGTGGAAAAATTCCACCAATTTCCACCAGCGATGGAAAAATTCCACCAATTTCCACCAGCGGTGGAAAATTTTCCACCAAATTTCACCGGCGGTGGAAAATTTTCCACCAATTTCTAACATCGTGAAAAAAAAAATTTTTTAAATTTTTTTCAAAAAATAATATTTAATGTATGTGATAACATTATTTTTAGAATAAAAGATGGTGATCTGGGGGAAAATCAAGTTTTTTTAATTTAAATTTAAATACAGTAGCGCTCAAAAGTATGTTGGCTCTCACATTTTTGACCATTACTTTTAAACTACTCAATGAATCTTCATGAAATTTTCACCAAATATAGTACTTTGAATAACAAATAAAATAAGGTAAGTTTAAATAAGTTGCCTTAAGTTAATTAAGCTAACCTTTAAAAAATTGTTTTTCATTCGCTCAAAAGTATGTTGACTTTTAAAAAATAATTTTTTTCGGTCTTAAAGCTTAATAATTCTTATAGTTTATATTTGTTTCTTAAAATATAGACAATATAGACAACTTTTTGCAAAATATTGTCTCATTAAGATGAAACTTTGTATAAATTGTATATAATTTGCAAGATAATAATTTTTTCTTTAATTTTCATTAGCTATATGTTTACATTAAGCTTTAAAAGTTGTGATTTTCATAAAAGAATTGATAAAAATAATGAAATTTTTAAAAGTTGAATTTTTTTGTTAAAAACGTAATTTATTCTACTTCTTTTTTATGTTTTTTTTTTAAATAATAATATTTTATTTCTGTATGTTAAGTATGTACAAAAAAAAAATTTAAAATACATGTTCTTGAGGTTGGTTTTTAAGGAACCAGACTTGAAGTCTTTTCGTCACTTAGTTTTGGTTTTAGATTTGAACTGTTTTTGCTTTATTCAGAATTTTGTGCTGCAAGACGAATGTTGAAATTCGCTTGCAATTTTCTGACGTACTCCTCAATGGAGGGTACTTTTGCTTCTGTGTGTAGATCTTTGATCTTTTCATATCTTGATTTGTATGATTCATAATGAAAATGGCGTAAAAACAGTTACAACATTTTAGGTTTAATAACTCAATATTACA
The DNA here is from genome assembly GCA_963573255.1 of Chironomus tentans. Classification (NCBI taxonomy): domain Eukaryota; kingdom Metazoa; phylum Arthropoda; class Insecta; order Diptera; family Chironomidae; genus Chironomus; species Chironomus tentans. The sequence goes on along the minus strand of OY754303.1, from coordinate 28,390,778 downwards.
TCCACATGTTATATATTGTTGAAAAGGTCCTGGTTTGAACTTTCAAATAAAGTTAGTTAAATTAATTTTGAACCGGTTCTATCGGTTCAATTACCGGTTCAAACTATATAAGAAAATTTAAAATTGTAAATTGGAATAACTTTACCAGTTTTCAACCAATTTCAATAATTCTTTTTTTAGCTGAAAGCCTATATATTTGCAGTTAGCTTTAGCATAACTTCAATTTTTTTCAACGTGTGGAATATCACTTTTAATGGCCCCCAAGTTTTAGACTAAAGTAGCTCTTATTTGGAAACGACAATATATATCGACTTCAAACCTTTTGTAGTTTACTTACTGGTTCAAGCCCTATTAAATAGTATATAAATATTGGGGTTTATTCATAAATTTTGTCCGAATTTCAAAAAATTATTTTCATGGAAATTTCAGTAAATTTAATTTTAATCTTTACTTGCTTTAAGTTTATCTAGAAATATTTTAAGGTTTATTTCTGTGTTTGTCATTCAAAAACCTTTAAAATAATGTATAATATATGGAATTTATGCACAAAAATTGAAAAACCATAAAAAAATTATTTTAAAGTCAAAAACTTTGGAGACCTCCAAAAATGATGTTCCACTTATTGGAAAAAATTGAAGTTATGCTAAAGCTAACTGCAAACATATAGGCTTTCAGCTAAAAAAAGAATTATTGATATTGGTTGAAAACTGGTAAAGTTATTCCAATTTACATTTTTTAATTTTCTCATATAGTTTGAACCGGTAATTGAACCGATAGAACAGGTTCAAAATTAATTTAACTAACTTTATTTGAAAGTTCAAACCAGGACCTTTTCAACGATATATAACATGTGGATGTAATATTAAGGAATTAAAGAGATATTAAACCTAAAATATTGTAACTGCTTTTACGCCATTTTCATTATGAATCATACATTTGTTGAGAACGATTCTCAGGAATTTGTTTTGTAAAACTTGAAGTTTTTGAAGATGAGTTTTTGCCATGCTTTCAAAAGCTGGACAGCCGTACGTGAAGATCGGTCTGATGGCTAGCTAGTTAACTTCTTTTTTATGTATTTTACTTAAAATTGTCTATATTAAAGACCGAAAAAAATTATTTTTTAAAAGTCAACATACTTTTGAACGAATGAAAAACAATTTTTTTAATGGTTAGCTTAATTAACTTGAGAAAACTTATTCAAACTTACCTTATCATATTCACACCAATTTTAATTGTGTGTGAATATATTGTTTTTGGTATTTCAGTGAAACTACTTTTTTGGACTTGCTGCTTCAGGCTTACGGAATCGACCCATAATGTTCAGTATGGAAAGTTTGTGCTTTTTACCAATTTAACAGTGAAAACCGCATCTCGATTGGTGCTTCCAGTGCCGAGAAATCGCAAAAAAACGCTTTCTGTCCTTTAGCAAGTTAGTTAATTAGTTAGTTAGTTAGTTAGTTAGTTACGTTCCGCGATAACTCGATTCAAACTCAATATTAAGACTTCCGGTTTTTTGCATCTGATAGATATTAGGTATCTCAAGAGCTGTATAGTTTTTGGAGTCATGAGATGCTTCCAGTAAGGCACACGGAACGAAAAGGTGCTATTTTTGGTCAAATTATAGCCGATTATTGCAAAACACATTTTTTTTTTTTATAGAAAAGGAATGTTTTGACCAAATGAGCTGAAATTTGGTATGTAGGTTCCTTAGCTGTGCATGAATATGGAACCGACGCCATTTTGGATTTCGAGGGGCTAGAAGCTACGCCAAATTGATTTTTGCTTTAACTTTGACCAAATGAGCTGAAATTTGGTATGTAGGTTCCTTAGCTGTGCCTGTATATGGAACCGATGCCATTTTGGATTTCGAGGGGCTAGAAGCTACGCAAAATTGATTTTTGCTTTAACTTTGACCAAATGAGCTGAAATTTGGTATGTAGGTTCCTTAGCTGTGCCTGAATATGGAACCGACGCCATTTTGGATTTCGAGGGGCTAGAAGCTACGCCAAATTGATTTTTGCTTTAACTTTGACCAAATGAGCTGAAATTTGGTATGTAGGTTCCTTAGCTGTGCCTGTATATGGAACCGACGCCATTTTGGATTTCGAGGGGCTAGAAGCTACGCCAAATTGATTTTTACTTTAACTTTCACCAAATGAGCTGAAACTTGGTATGTATGCTCCTTAGCTGTGCCTGAATGTGGAACTGACGCCATTTTGGATTTCGAGGGGCTAGAAGCTACGTCAAACTCATTTTTTTTCTAATTTTGATATTTTTGACTAAATAAGCTAAAACTTTACGATTTTTCGTAAGTCTTGTTAGCAACATAACACTAAGCTATGAATGAAAAAACTTGAAACGGTGTGAATATGCCCATGAAGCGTGATCGCTTCATTACTAGTTTTATTTGTTATTCAAAGTACTATATTTGGTGAAAATTTCATGAAGATTCATTGAGTTGTTTAAAGGTTATGGTCAAAATTGTGAGTCAACATACTTTTGAGCGCTACTGTATCTGGGTTCTTGGAAGCATGCGTATTTAAATTCTCGGAACTTATGAAAATATTGTCAATATTTGGGCCAACACAAAAATGTTTTGACTAAAAACAATCAATATATATCAGTATACAGCGAAAAAATAGTTTTAGTAAAGAGATTATCCTGCAGATATTCCAAAATTTCAATCTTGGTACCCCTCAATTTTAACATTTCGGATAAAAATGCATGAATGATAAAATGAGGATTCTCCACTTTAGTGAAACTGGCAGTTAGTTTTTATTTTATAAAACCATGAATTCACAACCAAGGTACAACATATTATATATTGTTGAAAAGGTACTGATTTGGGTTATCGAGATGAATTGAAGATGATGAATTTTGTTTATATTCCGCAATGAATTAAAAATCTGTTTATATATCAATAAACTGGACGAAATTCCATATTGCAAAAGTGGTTTAGTTTAATTAGTGCAAAGGAAAAATCTTTCAAAAACTATGCTCGAGTATAATCTGGATGAGCTATATATCTTGGTAAATTGTAAAAAGTCTGTAAAATAATTTTAACTTCAAGAATTGTTTGTCGAAAAGAAATTAGTAGCGCACTTCCTAGGAGACTACCAATAGACTAAACACGGGTAGCAAAACGTATTGAGAATACAAACGTTTTTGAGTTTTGCACTAATCCAGGGGTGGCGAACAGAGCTTTTACCGTTTCATTCGGTAAAATTTGAATTCGTTTTGAAAACTCACTAACATAAAATATTCGAATGTAAACATTGAAAAAATTTCATTGAAATTTCACTTAATTTCAACTAATTTTGTGTACAGTATACAATAAGATCCTGAATACAGTGTTAAGAAAGATAAATGCATGCTTTAGACAAACCTTAAAGCATGAATTAATAGATTAATTGTAAATTTTTTAAAAAAATACAATTTTGTTTATGTAAAATTATCACCTTAATTTTCGAGGTCCAAAATTTGAAATTTAACGGTTAAATAAGGTACCAAGTTCGAAAAATAAGGACCGTTCGCCACCCCTGGGCACTAATTTAGAGTAATTCACAAACAAGGGCAGTAATAGGGTTTGTACAAAACTAGTACTTTTAAAAAACCGTGATTTTCGGTTTTTAGTATTTAAAATAGTGGAGAAAATTAAGGTGGACTATTTAAGACTCAAAATTTAGGACTGTTCATTGGATTCACTTTCAAATATTTGTGTTAAAAACAGTTTATTTTTAGTTTTTAAAACTAATTTTTTTAAAAGAAATCCACCTTTCATATTTTTTGAAAATGTATGATACCGAAAAATAAACCCTAGGCAGTATTGATGACTAAAACCATACTTAACTATCAAATATTATATATTTTTAGAAAGGTATCAATCTAGAATAGGAACCCAGGCCATAAGGCTAACCATTACGCCACAACTGCTTTTCCAGTGCTTCACTTTTTGAAATAATTTTCTCGCAATTTGACTTGAAATATTATTGGACACTAGAAAGCATAAAAACTATATTTATTTTCCGGTTGTAATTCCGTTTGAAACTCTGTTAAATTTTCAATATGGTGGAATCCAAAATACATGGAACATGCAATCTTAAGAGATTAATTCAAGAATGTATCCATTTGCATATTCCATATTCATATCCATATTAAATTGAACATTCCAAATTCAAGAACACCAAATGAGCCTACGCACCAAATTTTAGCTCATTTAAGGAATGTAAAAGTTAAATAAAAAAGTCAAATTTGTATGAAAACTATATGAAAAGTATGGCAATAAGTCGGGAAGGAAGTAAATTTCAAGTCGATTGAGCTACTTCAATTATCAAGAAATTTAAAATTACGTTAGTTTTAACTATTTTTTCATTCAATTTATGTAAATTTTAACAGAATTTAAGGGTTGCGAAATATTTAATATTAGAAAAAATTTTTTTAAAAAACCAACACTTCAAAATTTTCCACCAAATTCCACCAGCGGTGGAAAATTTTCCACCAAATTCCACCAGTGGTGGAAAATTTTCCACCAAATTCCACCGGCGGTGGAAAATTTTCCACCAAATTCCACCAACTGGTGGAAATTTTCCACCGCCGGTGGAATTTGGTGGAATTTTTTTCCACCAAGTGGTTTTCCCCCTGGTTTGCCGTTTTTAATTCAATCATTGCTTTAAACTTTTTATTTAAAATTTATTTTTTCGTGTTTAAAGTTTGTTTAATTTTTTTTCTAATTTGATTTTTGTAACGGAAATTTTAAATTTAAATTAATTTTGATTCTTTGGACAGCTTAAGATCTTAAGAATCTTGAAACTTTAAAGAGCTCGAGACTATTTACGTAATCAACCGATTGCTGTGGGAATAAACAAGATAATGAGAAAATGAAACTTACTTGAACTCGACAGTGATGGTAATCCCTTATCGACTGCGACTATGATCAAACTATGTATTTGTCGTTCCTCGAAGTCTAATTGTTTTGCTGTACGAATTGTGCCCGTAAATTTATCAATCTTAAAGAATCCCTCTCCACTTGCTCCAATTCCCTCGCCAAATGCATATAAAACTTCTCCATTGTTTCCATCATCTAAATCATTTGCCGTGACTGTCGCAACAACTGCGCCTATGGGAACATCTTCTCGTATACGTACATTGTAGTCAGTCAAATGAAATTCTGGTATACAATCATTAAAATCATCAATTTTAATTTGTATTAGTGCCTCAGAGGACAGTGATGGAAAATCGCTATCAGTCGCGCCCTTGTCACCTCCATCCGTCGCTCGTACACGCAATTCATACAAATCTTGTTTTTCACGATCCAATGGTCCAGAAATTGACAGAACACCAGTTTCACGGTCGATTGTAAATTGTGATGTCTCGGTGACAAGACTATATGTAACTTTACCATTTAATCCTTCATCTTTATCGGTTGCATTGAAGCGAAAGATAATTGTACCATTGCGAGCATTCTCTGAAACATGTAAGCTCGCAAGCGATTTCTCAAATATTGGATAACAGTCATTCTCGTCTAATACGGTTATTGGCAGCAAACGCGAAACAGATTTTTGTGGTTTACCCAAATCATAAACTGTCACGTTCAATAGATATTCACTCTCCTTCTCACGATCCAAGAAGCCAATAACTTTCAATTCACCAGTTTCCAAATCAATTCTAAATAAAGAATCATTGTCACCATCCGATATGCCATAGCTATTTGGTTGATATTAGATGAGGAAAGAATGCAGAAAATGAACAGAGAAGACAGAAAGAGAGGAAAAAAATTGAAAATTTCAATTTGCTATAAAAAAAAGATACTGAATTGCTTGAGAAAAAATATTTGCTATTCATCTCATCTCATGTTACGGTTGCTTGGACTTCAAAGAAAATTTGTGGGTGTTTTTTTCTTCTTCCTCGTATTTTTCTTTTGCTGCAGCAATTTTCAGCAAACATCTCTATAAAATGTGAATTCATTCGCCTCTTTTCTACACTAACTCATTCGCTTAGTCGGAAGAAACAGCAAAAAAGCGACGTTAGAGTTAAACCAATAACGAGATTTATACTAGTTTTCTTTTATATGACTGTACACAAATAGTATTTGGTAATGTATTTTATAAAATAAATTGCAATTTTCACACATTCACATGTGTTTACTTTTTTTTGTGCCACTGTTGCTGATGCATCCGCAAAAGTGTTGAGTGGAAAAGCAGAAGAAGAAAAAAATTTAATTTTGATATAAAATTTAACCACAAATTTTCACATCCCCGCTTCACACTACTCACTACTCTATAAATGTGTTTTTCAGTTTTGCAAAAATACCAAATAATCATGATGATGATAATGATGATTATCACCATTAACAGCAACGAACGTATATGCTTTGTGTGTGTGCATACATTCAAGGATACAACAAATAACCGATAGAAGAGATTGTGAGCAAATAAATTTTCCAGAGCTATATTGAAAAATAAAAATAATTTTTTGTATGTGTCGATATTTACACTCTAGCACCATTAAAGCCGAGATCAGCATCTCGTGATTTTATCCATGCAATTGTTGTTCCCAATGGTACCGTTTCATTGACTTTTATCTCGGTGGGAAAATTGACAAATTCAGGAGAGTGTATGTTTTCACCATATCGACTAGGCATCATAACAAAATCTTCATTTCCACTATTACGTTTCGGTGAATTATTCTTCTCTGATAATGCATGTACTTCAGTCCAACGACGTGCAACGTCTGTTGTTCTGCACTCAAAATTACCATGATAATTCTCATTACGTCTACTCGTGCTACTGTATGATGTTTGTAATAAATTAATTTGTATTCTTATTGTGTCAGCAAAGTGTGTGCCATCCGTTGCTGTAACGTTCACCTCTCTCTTGTCAACACCAACATCCTCGAGATCACATCCGAGTGAAATAAGGCCACTAGCAGAATCTAAATTGAAGCATCCATCCTCATTGCCTGACACGATACGATAACTGATTAAATCGCCTGAATCAAAGTCAATTGCTGACAACTTTATCAGCTCTGAGCCGATTGGTAAATGACGTGGTATTTGACCTACGCAATCTATTCGCTCAAATTGCGGCCGATGATCATTAATGTTTCGCAATTTTATGTACAATTTCATTTCTGTTTGCCTATATTCGATAACAAAGCAAAATTAAAAATCAAATCAGAAAATTACGTGCATAATTAATTATAAAATTCAAACGGGGGGAAGCTTTTCGAATCAATGACTTTTCACTTCAAGTATATGATTAGTGTTAAAGGTGAAAAGCTTTATGGTATGCAGGAAAATATCCCAAATTTTTAATAATAAATTGATGACCACATTGTGCTTCAACTGTGAAGAAGCACCCTTTATGTCTCTTATTCAGAAAAGCTTCCCACTTGATTAAATTTTATAAATATTTGAAAATTCAATTAAAAAGTCAAAAATGACATCACACGTACCGTCTATATGGTATACCCCAATCACTCGCTCGAATTTGGAGTACATATTCTCTACGCATTGTCTCATAATCGAGTAATTTTGTCGTGCGGACAGCTCCCGAAAAATGGTCAATGTCGAACGGTAAGTCGCCACTCAAATTTAAATTAGCTGTGAATAGGACAGTCGAGATATCGCATTAGTAAATATCATATATAAATAATATAAATGAGGCGTGCGTGTATGTAGAAAGATTGTTATTAATGGATAATTTATTAATATTGTAATATCATAAACATAATGGAAATTAATGACTATTTACTTACCTATAGAATATGAAATGTATGCATTATCATTACTATCGGCATCCGTGGCCTTCACTTTTGCTACAATTGTACCCGCGGGCTCATTTTCATCAACCCACACTGTCATTGTTGGTGTCTCAAACACAGGATTCTCATCATTCCTATCCTCGATATTGATTTTTACTTTTGCTGACGATTGCTTTCTCGTTCCCGTATTACCTTGATCTATGGCCGATACGGTTAATGTATAAAAAGGCTTTTTTTCGGCATCGAGTATGGCATTTGTGTAGAGCATCCCACTTTCAGGATTTATTTTAAATTCACCATTTTCATTTCCTCCGACTATATAAATAAGAACTTGTCCATTTTTGCCAGCATCACGATCGCTTACTGTAAATTTTCGTATTGGATATTGGCGAGAGAAAAAAAAAATTGGAGCATAGAAAATAAAAATAAATAAAAAATTGTGGGAATAAATTGTAAATGCTGTTACCTTTCAGTCGTATCACTGGTGTATTTATTGGAGCTACTTCAGGCACTGATATCTCATATAATTCTTTATTAAAAATTGGATAATTATCATTATAATCAAGTAATCGTACTGGTACACGCTTATAACTATCTTTTGGTGGCACGCCTTTATCAACGGCACGTAATGTCAAATTATAGCCTGCTGGAGTCGTCTCCCTGTCCAGAAGCTTATGTATTTCGATTACAAATTCACCAGCATTCAGTGATGGCTTTATACGAAAATGTCCATCCGGATCTCCATCAACAATCTCAAGTGATTTTATTTCACCATGAATACCTGAATCTCGATCCTCTACCCGCACAATTCCATAAATATTTGCATTTGAGTTCTCTACAATCTCATTTAATGCTTGCACATAGATTTCTGGTGCATGTAAATTTGTATGTTGTACAAAAATTTCAACTGATGCCTTACTCGCTGTATAATGATTACTCTTAAAATTACTATTTACATTATTCAATAAAAGTGACGCTCTGTCTGTTGCCAAAACTGTCAATTGATAGTATGTGCTCCCGCTTGTTGCAAGAGATCTAGTTAATGTCAACACTCCGCTGCTCGGATGTATCGCAAATTGTTCAGTCTCATTTAATAAACTATAATAGATTTCTGTTGAGTACACAAGAAAATATATTGGATTAGTTTTGTATAGAATTTTATTTCTAAAACTGACAATATGCTTTGTTAAACATAAAAACATGAATTGAAAATCTTTTAAGGCATCTCAGTGTATATTAAAGTATGCAGGATCTTGCTTACAGATGTGAATGAAATACTTGTCATTGAGACTCAGATTACTTATATTATCATTATTTTATTTTTATTTGAAAAATATCTTGAGTTTTATTAAGTAAACGATTGAAACTGAGCGCATTAAAGGATATTATTTTATAAGTTTCTACTATATACTAGCTTCATTCAGAAAAAGAGCACACTCAGTGGTGCCTTATCGTTCCCAGTGAGCACAGAATACGGTACACTGTAATGAGTTAACTGAGCACCCTACAATATAACTGAGTACTGTCGTTGACAGAAACGACAGGTTTTTATTAAAATGATTTGCTTTTAAAGTAACTTAACTAATTCATGCTTTCTATCAATAATTGCTTAATTTCTACATTAAATCTAATATTTACAATAATTGTCAATTGATAAAAGCATCTTAAACCTAATGATTAATTATATTATGTACAATTTATTAGTTATATATCATTTGTAACGGTCACACTCGATTCAAATATCTCGTTACATTCATCTACATTCGCCTGAACATTAAGGCGCAGTAACATGGTTTCTTTCTTTTACTTTAAGTCGTGAACGAGTGTAGCACGTTACAAATTTCTTAAAAACTCGCTTTCTCGATAAATTAAATAAAACATACATTATAAGTTAAATAAATTAAACATTTACATACACTGAAACGATACGAGTTAAATAAAATTTACTAAACTACACTCAATCACATATTTTTAAGAAATTTAAACATTTTTCGTCAGTGTAACCACGAAAAAAAAGGTTAAAGTCACAAATAAAATACAAAAGACGTGAAAAAGTGATAAATACTATAATTAAGTTATCAAAAACACTTACTAACATTGTAAAAGACATAAATACAGTGAGATAAATTAACGAAAATGATATTTAGTGACAAAGCAAAGAATAATTGTGAAAATTGAAAAACACATGGACATTTACAGTGTAAAAGGACAATGCACAGTGAATAAATTAATAAATAACATTTAAATAGTGTCAAAGTGAATAAAAGTAACAATTAAAGTCACTTAAAGTGGTTCCAGTCGAATTAATGAAGATCCAGCTTCATTTGAGAAGATCCAGCTCACTCATCGAAGATACAGTCAAGGTTATGAAGATCCAGCTGACCAGCAGATGGACTTTTAATCACGTTTAATTGACAATACAGTGCCAGCACTTTCAATCCAGTGCATCAACATAATCAGACAAGCTGATTACATTGCTATTGAGCAGATCCAGTGGGAATTCATCGGTAATTGAAATTCTCATAACGTTCTGTTCTTTTCATCTCTTTCCAGTAGTTGTGCTTAATCATTAGCACACATTTAATTACTCATCAGCGTTGTAATCTTGTGCAGAACAAGTTACAACGACACATCAATTCTCAATTCATTGGATATTAGATGCTCCAACATCCAGTAACCAATATAAAGTCTTTGTTAGTCAAGTGACAAAGCATCAAAGTCGTCGAATCAAAGACGCATCAAAGTCTTCGAATCAAAGAAGCATCAAAGTCGTCGAATCAAAGACGCATCAAAGTCTTCGAATCAAAGAAGCATCAAAGTCGTCGAATCAAAGACGCATCAAAGTCTTCGAATCAAAGAAGCATCAAAGTCTTCGAATCAAAGAAGCATCAAGTCGTCTCATCTAAAGGCGCATTCAAGTCGTCTCATCTAAAGGCGCGTTCATCAAGTCGTCTCATCTAAAGGCGCATTCATCAAGTCGTCTAATCAACGGGCGCATTTCGCATTTACATCAAGTCGTCTTGACAAATAAGACGCATCTCTCTTCATCAAGTTGTCTTGACATGCAAGACACATGAAACTAATTATTTTCTTCTATTTATCATAAGGCACTACTGGATCATATTAAGTCATTAGTATATCGCAATTCAGTTCGAGTCATCATGTCGTTTGAATTGGAATCAACTGGACCACAATTAAAGTCGTCGGAAGCAAGTTACGGCGCAAGTTACTATGTATTTAAGTCGTCTCAAATAAGACGGAATTAATTTAAGCAAGTTGAATGAGATGCTTGCATAAAGCACTCAAATCTTATCAACTTATTATTGTGTCACTTGCATAAAGTACACAAGCTTATCATAAGTCAAGTCGTTTGCATATAACGCATTTAATAACATAAGAGTTATTACATCATACAATTAATTGACATCAACTGAACATAACTGGACCTAGGAGAGTGATCGTAAAGTCAACATTACAGTGACATCCTACAGCATCAAATTTATTGGCATATGATACATCGATTTACTTCTCTGCGGCTCCCGAGAATGTCGTTGACAGAAACGACAGGTTTTTATTAAAATGATTTGCTTTTAAAGTAACTTAACTAATTCATGCTTTCTATCAATAATTGCTTAATTTCTACATTAAATCTAATATTTACAATAATTGTCAATTGATAAAAGCATCTTAAACCTAATGATTAATTATATTATGTACAATTTATTAGTTATATATCATTTGTAACGGTCACACTCGATTCAAATATCTCGTTACATTCATCTACATTCGCCTGAACATTAAGGCGCAGTAACATGGTTTCTTTCTTTTACTTTAAGTCGTGAACGAGTGTAGCACGTTACAAATTTCTTAAAAACTCGCTTTCTCGATAAATTAAATAAAACATACATTATAAGTTAAATAAATTAAACATTTACATACACTGAAACGATACGAGTTAAATAAAATTTACTAAACTACACTCAATCACAGAGTACCCTCTCTGAATGTTCAGAAAATTTCTATAAATTTCCGTTTTCTTATCATAAACTCCAAGCAAAGACGATGTCGACATTCTTTAACTAAATTTTCAGAAACCACTTTATAAAATTAAGTTAGATAAAAAAATTAATAAATCTCAAATTCCTTCCTTAAATTCTTTAAAAATGACTTTCATTACAAAGTAATAAATTTTGCGCTTATAATATCTTAGATTGAATTACTTGAGTATCAAGAATGTCATTCAACTTCCATAAATATTTTTCACATTTTTTGCATAAATTCCAAACGAAAATATTTTTTTCTTATTTTGAGAAATATTTGCTTTCATGTCATAACTTCCGGCAACAATCAATTGAAGTTTTTGATTACAAAGTAAAAGTATGACATAGGAGTCATGGTAGCGATCCTTTAAGACATTTTCCTTTGTAACTTTAAATCAATAAAATGTTTAAAAAAATTCTGGTAAATTTCAATCCTATTTAAATAAAGTTCCTTTCTGGAAATATTTCAATAAATATTATTGGACAATTTATTGTGTTTTTGAAGCTATTGTATAAAATTTAGGCCACACTGTGAAGTCTGAAATTGTTCTTCTTTTTAAACTAAAGAAAACCTTTCAATCAACTTAATTACTTAAGCCTTATTCATTTGAAACACATTAAAAGTCTTACTATAGAACAGTATAGCACTAAAACAAAGCTTCGTCTGCAATAAATCAATAAGTAGAAGAACTTAAATTCAATAATGACATCGAAGAACAAATAAGCACTCAATAAGTAAATGAATTATTGATTAATAAATATGTATTGTTAATGGAAATTGATTCAAGAAAATTAATAAGTCTAACACGAAACCTATTGAACCACCAAATATGTAGAGGTGTAATAAAAATAATTCTTTCCTCGTGGATGTGCGGAAGAAAATTTAATTTCGTTGTAACACCAGAATTTTTTGTCACGATTCATTGTTTTAGCTATTTTCCACGTGCTATCATTTTCTTAGAAAATTAAAATTTAGGAAGATAAATATTTGAGGAAAAACTTTACTGTGAAATACAGAAAGTTATTTAAAGAAGGAATTCGTAGAGCCATTACTGCAGTATACTGTCGAAATGAGTCTAAGTGGTTCAGTAACAAAGCGGGTTTCGTTCTTTAAGACTCAATTATTAAACAGTGACACAGTTTCAACTGTAGGTCTTTGTTTAAGTGCAGTGGTCTGACGGACCTTATGTACAAATTTATGTTCTAGATCTAAAAAATCGAAAGTCAATATCAGTTTTCCTTAATATCAAGTCAACTTAAGGGCAATTACATGAAAAGATTTCATTGTTTACATTTTGAATTAATCCTAGTCAATGAGGCAAGAATTATTAAATTTAAAATATTTCTTTTCACTGATCTTTATTTAATGATTTAAATAACTTAAACTAATTTTCTTTTAAAAATGTGTATTTTAAACTAGTTTAACATTGTTTTAAATAAGAATAAATGAAGTAATTAGCATTTTGAAAAATTTCTTTCCGTTTCTTAATAACATTACATTGAGCTTCAGAAGAATTGAAATTGTAGCTTAATTAACTGCTTTTAAATAGTTCTGATGATTGAATATGCTAGCTAGAATATCAATATTTGCGTTTTTTGGTCTTTATTATTCACAATTGGAGGAAGTTCGAGAAAAATTACTTTTGTTTAGTCTACAAATATTTTTTCATTCAATAAAGTTACTAAGAAACAGCAAAAGAATTGAAATATTTCCTTAATAATTAGAATTTAACCAGACATTATTATTCAGTTAGGTAGTAAATGACTAACTTAATGCTTAGTGTTAAGCCCGTTAATAAGTCTAAATGTGTCAAAAATCAATTTGGAGAGAAATTTTTAGAAAAATCTTCTTATGGAATTGCCCTTAAACTAGCTGACTTCGAACTATGGCTTCATTTCTTTACTCATCTTTTTTTACCAAGAATTAAAATAATTAAATAATCAGTCGAATATCCATTAAATAAGCATATTCACGAAAATTACAAGATAAATCTTCAGAAGTGGTTTATCAGACTGGTTCGATCTAGTTGAAAGTAATAATTCACTGGGAAATATCTTGAAAACTTTTAATTACTTGACACCTTATAAAATATATTCATTCAACGCTGTACTAGTTGCGCAAAATGCATAACGTTGCAGAAATGGGATTTTCAATTTCAATTTAAACTTGAATAGATGAATATTGTTATAACGGAAGACTTACCTCCATTAATTCCCACATCAGCATCTTCTGCAGTAACACGGAGAATACTTTGATGAAGTGGCGTATCGTCTGTTATTGTAATGGAATATTTCGTAGGATAAAATAATGGAGAGAGATCATTTTTATCGAGAACTTTAACATCGACAAGCGTTTCAGCTTCCTGTATCGTCCTTTTCTTTGTTCCTATTCTACTGCTACGTGTTATTGTTGCTTTTATTCGCAATCGATAATTATCCCCTTTCTCACGATTTAATACTATATTGTTTGTGCGAGTTCGTATTGTTAAGAATGCAAAATCACCAACAATTCGTTCTTCAGCCTTAAAAATTTTATTTTTATCACCACCAACAATTTGATATTTTACATCGATATGATGCATTGATCTTATCTCATCATCTTTACTATTATTACTATTCTCGTATAATTGAATACCCATTCGTTCCTTATCACTATATGGTTGAATGGCAAATGTTTTTTGTACACTATTTTCGGGTATTGTGACATTATAAATTGGATGTGCAAATTTAAATTGATATGGAATTTCATTGGCTTCACTACTGCTACTATATTGATGACTTTGCTCCGACGATGAGGACAATGATACGGATGATAATGAGGACGATAAAAATGATGGCAGCGCTGATGATGAGAAGGAGGCTGTCGTTGATGATTCCGCTATTGATGTCACATCATCTTCTTCATCATTTGATGCACTAATGCTCCCAAATGATTGAATCTGCGGTATAGGCGATGAAAATTTGATTGATGAATGCGATAACAATGATGTTGTGTGTGCCAATGCAGCTGGTGTTGTTTTTGCTGTCGGAAGCACAATGGCATTGAAATTATTGCCAATCGATGAGGCAAGTGTTGTGGCAGTGCTACTATCTTCATCATCATCAATGTTTATATAATTTGAATAGCTCTCCGCACAGAAATGACTTGTAAAGGTTGTCAATAGTAGTAAAATTGATAAGAGCCCTCGCCATCCGGGGATGTTTGACGAGCATGAGCCCACCTTAAGGGCCATTTGTTTTCTCTCAGATTTGGCTATCTCATATTATTTTATTCACATTCCTCGAATCAATCTATTGGAAGAGAATAAAGAGAAAAAAGGATAAGGGTATGAATATAATATGTATGATGAAAGTGGAATGTAATATCGTCGAATAAGCAAGTGGGAGAGTGGATAGGAAAAAAATATGGAAAAGCAAATAAAGGACTTTGTTGTTGTTATTGCTTCTGGTTAGGTCCAAAGGAGGGAGATTGAAAGAAAGGACAGCATAAGGCTAAAAAATACTGAACGAGATCGAAAGAGTAAAATAACAAAATTTGTTCAATAAATATACATGACAATTGAATGGCAATATTAAATTTCATCGCTGTCAAAAAAACACAAAACGACCACAACTCTCCATCTCCATTTCACTTTTATATATATTTATGTGTTTTGATTTCTCCTTTTTTCACTGTAGCATCTTTCATTCGTTTTTATTATGATGCCAGTGGGAAGTTATTTTATTGTTTTATTGAATTATGTCCAAAAAAAGTCAAGCAAGCCAGTCGGATCGAAAAATCTGTGTTTTCACTTTCGGCAATTGTTCATTTTTAACAAAGCTTAAAAAATACTTTAATAATCAGTTTGTCGTGGTGTAATGCTGAGATTAGGGATTTCATGAGTACAGGTATTAATAACTCAACTTGAGCTAGATGATTTTGTTAAATTTGCTGTATAATTTACAAAACTTAAAATTCATAAATTCTATTGATTATTTTCTGGTTGAAAAGTTGTTCCATGAAAAAAAAGACTCAAGCATAATTGATAATGGATCAAAGTTGAATTTGAATTTCAAATGTTGCTTTTAATATGAATTTTTAAACATTTTTTGCATAATTATTCTGATTTACATTGCGTCAATTTCTCTGCCTACAGAAGAATCCTTAGTAATTTCATTCACAAAGACATAAAAAAAATAAAATAAAATACTTCGATGAGAATGAAATAAACAAAAATGCAAAAAATATCCATTAGAATTTTCCCAAACAATGTTTTATATTTGAGAAAAACACCATTAATGCCTGATTTTCGAGTGAGGATAATATTCATGGCTATCAAATTACCATTTTCAGCATTTATGTGCTGATTTAATTGATATCTGAATCTCTTCAAAATCAAATAGAAAATAAAAAATATATATTTACACTTATCAAATTGAAATAAATTGAATTGAATTAACTTAAAGTCGTGGACTTTAAGAGGCAAATAAAATTTTTTACGAAAATATTGCAAAACGAACATGCTATTAAGTTCAATTTGGTTGGATGGATGGTGGGTGGGTGGATGAATGGATAGTTGAATGTCTGAACAGAAAATGGAGCGTTTCGAATCTTAAAATCAACCGTAATATTTTATTGTTATGATAGACATTTGCATAAGTTAGGTACCTTTTTTCGAATAATTTGAATAATTTGGGTGCAAAATCAGGGTACATAGGAATAAAAGTTTTGATTTGATTTCTTTCATTTTTGAATACTTAAAAGACGTTGAATCAATTTTCAAATTCTAACTGCTGATGTTCCCCTAAAAGCTGTTCTAGATATTTAAAAATAATTTAACTTGGCGCCTTAGTCATTCAGCTCGCAGTGACTTCAAGCAATTTATCTCAATATATTGTCGCAATAAAAATAAACTTTATGAATTTAAAATTAAATTTGGAATCAAACAAAATAGAACGAAAACTAAATAAAACTCGTTAGAGTGGTCAAAAAGTCGCCATAAATGACGATTTGTTATACTTTTCCTGACCGAAAAAAAAACTTTTTCTTTTAATCAAAATGGATTTAATGAAAATTATGACTAATTTCCTACTACACATCGACATAATTTTTCATCATTTCCTACTGTGAAAAACATTTTCATAACGAAGCAAATTAAACGAATGGAAATTAAGTCAGATACACCATATAATCTAAATAATTAGCATTTCAGACTTGAGGGAAGTTTCTCATTTCTAATAATAGAGAGAGAGGAAATTCTTTTTCGTAAAGTTTTTCTCTCTATCGAAAATGTTTAAATAGTTTGCGGTACTTTTGTTGCAATAGAAACTAGAAACTTGCATGATTAACCCTTTTTACATAACAATTTTGAACTTTTAGTTTCTTCTATGGAAAATAAGATAAAAAAATAATTGGAAAAATTAAAAACAAACATTCATAGAAAGATCTATTGCTGGAGGTACAATCTGAAGCTTATTTTATATACAAAAATAGCTCCAGGGTGGGTTAAAGAATACTAATTTTGCAAAAAGAGTAAGTTTTGAGACCTTATTATTTTTAGATGACCTTTTACTAGGATTTGTAAAAATCACAATATGCAAATTTCTTTCGTTCAGGATACAAAATATTAATTGAGGTAAATTAAGGTCTTTTATTAACTTTAAATCAATTTTGTGAAGGTAAATTTAATACTAAACTATTTATTTATCTGACTATGCCACCGGATTTTGAATTTTAATTAACTGAAAAATATAAATTTAAAAAAATTAAATAATCAAGTTAAAATTAAAAAATTAAGAATTTGTTTTTCGTTCATATCAGTTTATAGAAGCTTGTGTAGGCTTACTAATTACAAAATACATCTTTTATAAGCAATTTTCTATTAATAATTTTAAAAAACAAAATTTGCTTACTAAAGGTTATACCTAAATAAATTTTTTATTAAAGCATTTTGCATATTTCAAAGATTATTCTATCTTAAATATAAAATATCATTTAATCCTAATTGGTATGTATTACTAAAAACTTCTTCTTTTGGAAACACTGAAGGAATTTTCTAAACTTTGAAAACTAATAGCATAAAATATTTGATATAAATAAACATTCCTTTTTAACAGCAAGTGAACTAAAACTTTGTTTTGTATACTTTTTTCCAAAAAAAACCTTTTTGATGTCTAATTATTTCAAAGTATCAAATTTCATGAAATTTATGAGAATTTTCTGAAAGACTTTCATAATTAATCATTATTTTAAATCTTATCTATATATATTGAATTTCTCAGAAAGAAGTTTTCAAATTTAAATATATAGGATTCTGGAGTTTTTATGTTTCTCAAGGATACATTGAGATTATAATCATTAAAAATTTGCTAAAAATAATTAAGCTCATTACATGCATGTTAATATTCAATCACACGAAAACCCCCATCAAAGGAATCATATTAAAATTTTCGTGGAAACGATTTAGCTCAAAAATTTCGTTAATTAGGATTCAAATTAATTTTCTAATGCTAATAACAAGTTTTCAAAATGATAATCATTAGCACGGAATATTTTTCAAATTAAGTTCCATAATGGAAATATTTGAGAACTGATATTTGTTAATTAATGACTAAAATATAAATATAATTATGTAATTATTTCCAAGTAGTAATTAAGTTACGTAGTCAGTCTACCAATAAACTGATAAATTACTTTTCTAACTTACGTTAAAGTTTATTCGCTTCCTTTCTCATGCCTTTTTCGAGACTAATTCGATAAAATCATTATTAAACAAAAATTAATCAAACAAGTTTTGAAACTGAATTTTGGAAACAATATTTTTTATGCGTAAGGTTGGTACACGCATCTTATTTTATAAACTTTATTAGTATTTTTTTAAAGCTATAATTTGACAAAAAATCTAAAATGAAGAGAATAAGAACAAAAATTATTTTAGACCCCCAAAAAAAGTTCTGGTTACGCCACTATACATAGTTAATTGATTTCATGGAAAACTCAGTTGTTGGCACAAAACGTGCCTGAATTTCAAGAAAATCTCCAATTTCCATCAATTTAGTCAAGTAGACATCCATTTGGAGTGAAAATTATTCACACCATAGATTGTCATAATGGAATTAAACCAAACAACATAGTTAGTTAACAGCTGTGAGTAATTGACATTTTCAATTTCCTTTGAAATATAAAAATCAATTTCCGCATTTTCACAATAATTTTATTTTATTTCATTATTTTTTTATTGTTATTTCTCTTCTTTTCTCATTTTTTTTATTAATAAAATTTCTTTTTTTCTGGAATAGATGTATGAGTGGCACAGACGAGAATTACTACAACAACAATTGAAGGGAATATGAAAACTAAAACAATCTTTTATTTATTTATTTACTTTTTTTCTTCTTTCTCGTTCATTCTACAGAAATCGTAATTGGTAAACAATATATTGGTAGAATAATTCCATAACTTTTACATTGTGGATGTTTCAGGCCCAAAGGGACAATTGCTTTAATCCCCATTTTGTCTATTTTGTTTATTGATCTGTTTATTTGGTCATTTAGGGAAATATAAGCCGATTTATTTAGAGCTTTTCATCATTATTATTCATTGGAAATGACTGAAATTATAACATTATGTTTGGGTAGAATTAATTCAAGTCGCCAAGAGCTTCAAGTGTCATAAGTGTAAAAGTATCGATCAGACGAGTTCAAGTGATGTAAATGCACTCCAAGTTAATATTTTAGACGCTTTAAAGCTTGTCAGGAAGGAGCCTTGAAATTGTGCATGTTTAAATTGGAGTGCTACTCAAACTATACTCCACGACACACTAGTGCATCACCTAAACTTTCAGGTTTGTTCTACCAATTCTACACTAGATAAGTGGTTTAGTATGTTGCGCTCAAAAAAATCGAGAAAATTTAAAAAGTGAAAGTGATCATAACACTAGCTATATCCCGAAAATGAATGTCCATGACTACTAAATAATATTCAGTAATAAAAATATGACTTTGACTCATTTAAAACATTTTCCAACACTCAAATCAATTTTCAGTAACATTCGATCTCGATAATTCATAAAACACAACATTGCTGCCAAATACCGGTTGGATGCATTATTGCGCCATATGGAGTCATCATTTCGATGAAAATAAAAATCAAAATAAAATCGACTTCATGTTGATTTAATGGAAATTTGGCTTTTAAATAATTGTATCACTGGAATTTGATATTTTCCCTCGACAGAGACTGGCATTTAATATGTCATGTTTAAATTCATCCTTTCAAGAATCGAGACATCTCATCCATATCATCAAGTCCTCTGTCTAAAAAACCCCACACACAAATGCGCCAATTTAGCATAACCACAGTCGTTTTTCTACGCTTTCTTCTCTGTTTTATCCAACCTTTCTCTCTTTTCTCAATCATTTCAGTCCATTTGCCACATGACGTGGGACAGTAATGGAGATAGATAGAGAGAAATTGATTCGTATTATGTCACATGCAATTTCTCGTAAAAGAATCATCTCATATGGTCGTCGACATTTGAATAACGTTGTATTGTTTTCAATTCTGGTTATTTTTTTTATATTGAATATGTGTGCTACATATTTTATAATACGACACACTCAATTAGACGATGAACGGAATGATGATGGCAACTAAAGAGGCTTTCAATTTTTGCATAATTTGAAATTCAATTAAATGGCATCTCATTAATGAAATTAAATACTCTAACGAATACTAAAAGGCCGTGGCAATATGTTTCTCATTTTTTTATATTATATTTCTGCGTTCTAATTTAATTGAACGAGAAAAAAAATATTTTAAGTGCTTTCTGAGTCATTTCAGAATAAAAAAATATAAATATTTTATTTTATTTTTTCACTTCATTACAAATAAAAAAGGAACGCAGAATTTAAAGCAAGAAGAACGTTTACTTAAAGATAATAAAATTGATAAAATAAAGCGTTATATATAATTTTTAACAAATATTTAAAATTCAAATTTCAATTCAAAATGATTTGTTAAAAGTTTTGTATTTTTCCAAAATTCTAAAAAATTTCAATGAATTTTTAATGCAAAACTCATCGACACATAAACAACAGTAAGTTGCAAAACTTTCTCTAGTATCTAAACTTCAAGTTATATCTAAATCAGTGCACAATGCAATAAAATAGTCAAAATGAATAAAGCAGCGCACTTCCGAGTAGAAATATGGAAATGAAATAAGAAAAATAAATTTAATATAAACACGGAGAGTTTTTGTTCATTCTATTAACATTAGAGGCAAAAAGAGAGGTTGCATTTGCACAAGAAGAGTATGGCGGCCGCGAGAAATTGTATATTATACACAAAAGTTATGCATTATATATGAATGAAAATGAATGTGCTCTGTGCCGCTCTTTACGCCACATTCTAGCATGACCAAATAAATAGCTATGCATAATGGCATAGATAGAGCACATTTCAGCTGAATCCATTTACAACTATTTACACTAAAATTCTCTAAAAAGCCATTGGGGCTCTCCTGCCGCTAACAGAACCAAAAATGTACACAATATATGTATGTTTTGTATGTTTATAGTTATGAACATTCATTCAACTTGAGCCAGCGAAAGAAAGAAACAGCAGAGAGAGAAGAAAAAGATGCAAGTAAACCATTCCATTTCACTGCATCTTCTTCGATAATGTATTTTAAGCAATTAAAGTTTGTGCAACACCAGACGTGCTCACTTCCCTTGTTATATTATAGGAAAATTCTTTTTTTTAAAAAAAAAATGATCGTCTATCTTTATTTTGTATCTATCTAAATATTGTAGATGTACAGACTGAATAAAGGAAGAGTAGAGTGAACAAAAATTTGTCTTGCATCATGGAAAATGAACAAATGAATGAATAAATAAATACAACAACTTCATTTCTTAATTTGAAACCAGAAAGTTATTTATAAAGATGTACACATCCACACACATATTTTCATTCAAAAACAAAAAAGATTTCAATTTTTCTCCATCTCATTTTCCTTCAATTCTGTTTTCATTTCAAGAACTGTTGGTAAATTCATGAATTTTCATCCACTTTAGTCCGATGTAGATTTAAATGAAAGATAAACAATTGAGAAGAATGAGAGAGAGAGAGACTTTGTTTTATGGAGAAAAAAGATGAAAGAGAAGTTGTCATTAGTTGTGAAAGATTAAAACGCATTCATTGTGGGAATTATTCAGGAAATCTGTTCTAGAATGTTTTTTCTAAAACGTTTTTTAAGTATTCTATTTTAGGTGCGCCAATGGTCCACAAAATTTTTGTAAACAATGGGGGAGGATGTTAAATGGTTTTCCTGAATTGTTATTTTTTTAAATTTTGTGTATTTTGTCGAGAGATTGGGGAATTTTCAACACAATTTCCCCCTGCTCTTTCACTACACGCTTCAAAATACCAATAAAAATATTCAGTTTAAAATTCAAAATACTCAGTTAAAGTTAAGCTCAAACCAGTGGTGTATCCAGGTGGGTTGCCTTCAATCCCTCATTTTTTGAAAACCAATACATATCATGATGAAAAGATACTCAAAATTAATCGAACATCCTTCCCCCCAAGAAAAAACATACTGGATAAGCCCCTGCTCAAAACTCTAAACAAATTTTCGATGCACCAGAAATATAAATACAATTTGAAGAAAATTTATGCACGATCACAATCAATAATATTTAAATGATTTCAAGTATTTCCATGAATAGAAATCAATCATGAAAGAAATTATTTAAATTGAACAAATTGCATTCTTGGAAAATTTTAAGATCACAAAAGTAGGCTTTTTCTCTGAAAAAATGTATTGATAAAAAAGAATTGAGATTTAAATTTCTTTCGTATTCTTTAATATTTTTTCAAATAAAAAATTTATTGATTTGCAAATTTAGCTCGCTAGAAAACTTCCTTTTCTTTTGTAAATATTTGAGTTCTATAAATTTCGCCATCACACTGTCGAGAGTAAAGGCGTCAGAAAGCACAAACAATTCTTCCGGAATTTCACACCCTTGATTTCTTTTGTGTAGGATTTTAAGTGTTTTCTGCAATCAATCAACAAAAGTCAATGGAGTTGCTTAATACGACCCTTGAGAAAATATGGAAATTGAAATCGCGTTTAAAGTGAATCGCTGTGGGATGAGGTTTTAGTAGAGAGCGCATTCCTTGGTACTCAGAAAGCAATTTCGACAAAAATTCTTCTCCTAACCTCAAAAAATTTTATTGGATATATTTAATCAATTTTTAAAAATATCAATCAAGAAATAGTTTTTTAAGACATGCGGTATTTAATCGTAATAGAAATCAAACAGGTTATAACTGAGGTCGACAGCAAAGTCACTCATCTTGTTAAAGGAAGAAATTAATAGTTATAGCATGTCATGTTCTGTAATAGGATGAGTGAAACTAGCGGGATCGAGAGCAAAGATACATCATCAGCTGCCATGATCCAACGGTGAAAGTCGCCAAGTCTCAGCAGGTATAACATGAATTTGAAAGAATTTATGTACTTAGATTAGATAAGTTTAAATACTTTAGGAATACAAAGTTACATCTTCAAAACTTTTCAAATTAAAATTTTATAAAAATTCCATAAAATCTCAAATTTGATACTCAAATGTCATATCAGAAACATAGCTCCTCCTATCAGAACCCATCGCAAATTTCTTTACTCACTGTCACCGAGTGAGTAAGGTATCGATTTATTTTCATGGTAATCAAATGCACAAAACAGAACCGGTTTTATCCTTCCTGGAAAACTAGTAATAATAGCAGATGGAGATTCCAACAGATAGACAGACAAAGTTTGTTGATGAAAAAGTTCACAGTGTATGCTAAAAATATTTTTTGCATTTGTAATTTAAGTCAATACCGCATATGATTTTTCTCATCGTGATTCATGATCAATAATGAGAAAAATATATTTTGCAATTTATTCTGAAATTTTTCATATAATACCTAACTGAATAATTCTGATCGAAAGGGGTTTTACGAAAGTATTTAAGGGGTCGTTTGCAAATGAAGTTCAGCTTTTAGGAGGGAAGGAAGCTATGTGAGACTCTTCATATTAAAAGAAAGATTTTGTAAGGGTTAATATAAATTCCATTATTTAATGGACGTCATTTGTTAATGGTGCCTAAAGATTTTGTATAATTGAATATAATTTGCATTGATATAGAAATCATGACAACTTTTGCGGCCTCTGTTGCTTAGAAAATTTTATGTTGCTTTAAACTTTATGAAAATTTAAAGCTTCTTTAAAAAGGTTGTTTAAGGTTCTTTAAAAAATATATATATACATTAAATAAGCATTAAATTCAAAGGATTCAATGAAATGAAACTGAAAATTCCAAGGAATCAGCTCAATTAACGTCATTCTAACAACTTTGTATTTCATAAACATTCCTAACAATTTATTCTCAATAACTTTTATATTTGTACATTATTATTGATTGTCCTAGACTTTGATTTTTTTCAACGACAATCTATTTGACATTAGCCGAGAATGCTTTAATGAATCCAGCACAAAACGCACATGAAATATTCAATAATTAACAAAGTCAAAGTGTTTATTGATCAATTATTTCTCATCGAAAGGTGAAATATGTTCAATAGTTAGTTAATTACCATTACAATTTCATTTACAATTTCAATACGTTCGAGTGATTTTTTATAATATCCAACTTAATTTATTATTAGGAAGTTAATTAATTAAATTAAAATTTTAAAGCATGAAAGCCTTTAAATCGAAAAAGTTATTGCTTTGTTTAATGTAGCGTTTTAAATATTTAATTATTTTAAATCCAATATAGGTCACGAAGAAACTTTCCAATCTAAGCAGATACCTTAATGCAATTTTCTTAATATAAAAGTTTTCTTCCTTATTCCGAAAGAATTATGTATACATAAGTTACTAGGTTCTTCATAAGTCTCCTAATATAAAGTTAGAGCCAATGATTTTCAAATTTTCTCAGAACACAATAAATTTTTTGCTTTTGAAAGCTTATAAATTTCAGCTCTAAAGCTTATTAATTCACCTAATATTTTCCACACAAATTCGTTCATGTGAAAGAGCAATGCGGAGGGACCTTTACGGTTGCTGATACTGAAATAACACATAAGAAGACAAAGTGAGAATAAAGTCTTATTAAAATTTCTGAATTAAGCTATAAATTTTTTTCGTAAGGAACGGAGAATTGAGAATTTTGAAGATGATCGTTTTTTTAGGATACTGGAATTTGAGTTTTTAGGGAGAATTTTACACGTTTGAATTTCATTGAGAGATTTTACAATTGGAAATTTACTGTATATTTGTTGATAAACGAAGTGAATCATCAGGCTAGTTAGTGTAGACTAAGCAACAACTGGGCTCTTAAAAACTTTTTTTAAATTTTTAAAAATATTTTTTTAATTTTCAAATTATTTTGAGCCGTTAAAAAAGTAATAATATTTTGAAAAAATTGCTCAGAGTGGGGATCGAACCAGTTACCTCTTGGTTGGTAGCCCATTACTCTAAACACTAAGCCACCGAAGCACGTAAATCTATATGAAAATTTGTCAATATATATTTAAAAAATTTAAAAATCAGCTTTTTAAATTTTAAAAACTAAATTTTAAACTTTAAAAACATTTTTTAAATTTTAAAAATATTTTTTAAAGTAACTTCTAAAAACTTTTTAAAAACGGTTTTTTAAATTTTTTATAAGTGTAGGAGAATAACCAGTAAGGTGTCGAGATCGATTCATCTATCAAATTTTGAACTGAACAAAAGTATAAGATAAAGAGGTTGTTCACTTATTATGTTACGCAAAAAACGAAATTTAGATCCCCTCCCTGTCCTGTTAAAAAATCTCAGACCCCCTCCCTCTCCCCTTAAATCGAACGTAATAAGTGAACGACCCCAAAGAAAGTCCTAGATTTGAATAAATATTTTAGGATGAAAAAGAGCTCTATTTTCAAAAAGCTACATCCAACAGCAATGTCATAATATATGCCTTACAAAAAACCTCTTATGTATTTAAAAAGCTGAAATCCTTTGAAGTTTTTTCATCAAATAATTTACGAAGTTCAAACATTTTTCTTTTCAATTTTGACAACAATAACAATTGAGGCTTCTCATGAATATGGTTTTCCCAAAAATGTCATCATAACAACCGAATTGGATCTGCTTAAAGTCTTTATTTTTAAATGATTCTAAAAAATTTGCTTAAGCCTCGAAGGTAAAATACGCTTTGGGAAGGTTAAAAAATTGTAAATGTATTTATATTTTATTTACTTCGAATTAACATAAATAAACCATTATTTAGAGAGGCAGAAAAAGTAGAAAGTACTTTTATCTCGTGTGATGAAAATCCTACTTGCATGCAACATTTTTGTGCTAATCCATCTCCCAAATCCCATTCAATTTTCCATTTGAGCACCATCTAACTGACACTGTACTTTACTGTTTTTGTCATCCACTTTAAAACAGCTACAGTGTCATGACAAAAAATTTGGAATATGCCATAATTAGTATTCTCAAATTACATTTAATGATATTTTCAATATCTTAATGTCATTGCTGGAGGAAGAAAATTCTTATTCTTTTTATATTCATTCATTGTGTGTCAAACAAAAATATTTTTCAAGATTAACCTTTGAGAAAACAAAAAAATAAAATAAACTTTTTAAAAAAATCCAGAAGAGATGAAATAATTCGTATTTTCTTTCTTTCTTTTAATGTTTTTCTTCTCCTCTTTTGATTTCCCATCGCACATATTTTTCCATCAATACGAGAAAGAAAATAACATAAAAACACAAAAAAATATATGTATTAAGCCAGGCACACTCTTTGTGTACTTCTGTACAGTGTGTACATAAATTTATATTGGTGAGTTTTCCTTCTCCAACTCTCTGTCGATTTATAAGTTAAAAAAAGATTTTTTTTCTTTCATTCTTCTTTTTTACAATTTTTTTATTCATTCTTTTAGAAAATTCCATCGCCTTATTTTTATTCTTCCTTATGAACATGAAAAATGTAGCAAGCAAAAAAATAAGAAAAATGAAGAAGCAAAAGCAAGTTTGGAATAAAATTTGCATGAAAACGCAATTTTGAAGCATTTTCTGGTAAGAAAAATCAAATAAACTAATGAAAGAAATGGCTCTTGAATAAATACAGGAAGTAAATTTCATATTTCCTCATAAAATGTAATTTCCATGAACTTTTATAGATTATTGAATGCTTCTTCCAATCAGTATATTCACTCAAGGGTTTTACAATATGCATTGAGGATTCCTATATGTATAGGATCTTTTAGTAAAAGAGAAATAACTGAAATGACATCACAATTCAACTTAGTATGTTCAAACCATGCTCCAGCAGATTTAAAATGAGCAATTTAAAAAAATAAAAATTTTAATTTGAAAAGTTAAAATTTGGAATTTAATAACTTTATTAAAAGCTAAACAGAATGGATAAAATTCAGGATCCTTATTAAGCATTGTTTTCCTCGAAATATTAAGTATTGCGTTCCTTCTGTTCAAAATTCCCACACAAACAAAGGAATTCCAAGCTTATCAGACAAACTCTTCAAATATCAATACAATTAGGAAGATGACTAATTAAATTGGAATCGGTATCAGGTGCTTTTTGGAAGTGATACCCAATATTTTACCTCTAATAAACACCTGAAGGTTATGACACCCTTTGAAGCAAAAGGGTAAGATGAAAAAAAAACACTCAATTTACATCATAAATCTGCTCATCTTCCTCCTACATTTTAGCGATAAATTAATGTCCTACCTAAAGATCCCTCCTTATAGATTACGGATCAGAGATTTGCCCTTTTTTGATGAGACAAAATTAATTCATTAGAAGGACAAATAGTCATCCATGGGATAAAAACTCATTTCAATTTATTAAATTGTGTAGAAAAGTGTATGATGTAAAAAATATGGAAGAAGTAAGACAGCAACTTTAAGTACATGATGAAGTGTGTACATAATGAAAGAAAAATTATGTATCAATATATATGCAAGTTTTTTTATACTGGATTATTATTGCGATTGAGCAGCAGAGCACAAGTGAAGGGAAAAAAATTCTAAAGCAATGGATGCATGAATGAAAAAAAAATTTTAAGGGAGGCTTGAAAGAATGTAAGTGAGTGAGTGAGTGATATGGAAAGAGGAAGAGAATATAGGAAATGAGAAATGAGAACGGAAAGCTTCAGAGCAATGCACAGAATATCAGGAAAGTTAATACAATTAGTTGTCAATAAAATATTCAAGAACTTTTGACACTTTAATTTCACTTTATTTTATTCTGATGAGGATTTCATCTTTACGACCCAGCCACGTCGATCTGCCAAAAATTTCTATAATATTCATTGAAATGTCATTGATATTGATTTGAAATTATTGCAATTGAATAATCACATTAATAAATTTCAATTAAGTCTTTTTTGAAAGCTTCATTGAGCAGATATTCTCTACTCTTAAAGCTTCAATCGATATAATTATGTCTTTTGAAAAATGGAAACATAAAAGTTGAAAAGAAGAGAAGAAGAAAATTAATTACGTTAAGAATATTAAGCAAAGATTTGGACGAGGAAGCGACAAAAAAGAGTTGAGAAGAACTAATTTAAATATGAGATGATGTTAATGGATTTAACCATAATTTAAGTATAATAAACTCATAATCATGATCACTTTGACTAGCTGCATGTTAAAAGGAAGTAAATTGGAATAGTTATAAAATAAGTGTTGTTTCTATTATTGAGGAATGTTCAGAGAAGCTTTGATTAAAAAAAGCAAACTGTAATGCTATTTTAAGAACACTGGAACATGAATTTAGCTCAGTAGTACTCAAACTATGCTCCACGACACACTACTGTGTCATTTCAGGTATGTTACGAAAAGTTTGGCCAAAAAAATGAAGGATCAAGTAGTATATGAGTGTGTCGCGAAATTGGAGATTCTGTTATTAGTGTATCGCGCTCTGAAAAGTTTGAGAACCACTGATTTAGCGTATAGATGGATGATGTATTCATTTCATATTAGTTTGAAATGGCTCCTATGAGATTAATAAAAAAAATATAGCACAGTCGTAAATTACTTCATTTGTTCCTGCACAGCATGTAGTTCATTCTTGAAAAGATTTTGAATTTATACTGCACTGTGGTCGCCCACCAAAATATAACCTTCAAATTAGCAGCAATTATGAAGTTTAAACTTTAAATCACTTTAAATTTCTCGAAACACAGAAATATTTTTCAAATCCAAAATCCCAAAAGCACCCACACCAGAGGCGTCTGTCAACCAATCCTTTCTCATTTTTATTCAATTTAATATTTTTGAGATAAATTCCTCATTGTCTGCTACAAAAATGCTCACTAACCACAAATGGTTTCTGACAAGTTTTCAATATTCATATTCTTTCAAATATTTTATGGATCAAGCATTAAAAAATAATGAAAATGTCTACAAATGTCTTAAAGAAGGGTTTATTGCTCTATAAGTCGTGCTCAAAACTCATGACACATAAAGTTCCAAAAAATATAAACTTTTATAGATGTTAAGCCTATGTGTAAATTGTTAATTTAAATTTTTTACAGACTTATTGATATATTTTTGGGAATGGAAAAATTTATGCGGGATAAAGTTGCTCATGAATATGTATGGAAATTAACTTGTTAATATTTTTATGAGATTCATTCGATTTTCGATTTTAATTGGAAAATCTTCTCGATACATGCATAAATTAAATAAATTTCGAATTTACATTTGTCGAATATTTTGAAATTCACGATTTTGGTGCTTCTGTGTTACGCATAGAATTAAAATTTGATAATTATGAATTTCAACGAATTATCAAAATTTAAATTTGGTCAATCAATTGCCGTCAGTCTTTCCTCAAACGTCAATCAGTAAATATTAATTAAGTTTATTTGAATTTAAATTGCCAATCATAAGCTTGCGTCATTGCCATTCAAATAGGGAAGAATAATGTTACAAAGTTTATTGATTACTTTACGGAGGACAATAGACGTGAAATCATTAAAATGAAGTGCATATTACCTTTCCATCACATTAAGCATTAAGAGACGTGAAATATTAAATACAAAAGGCCATAAAAGAAGAAAGAATGGTCGCATCAAAATTATAATAACGTTGAGCATATTTTAATATAAAGTTATAAATCATTTATCACCATTATGAAAATTATGTTATTTAAAAGTTATATAATAACACGAGTGGAGATAAAATTTATCTGAAACAACATGAATAATGATGACAAAGTAATAAAAAAATGTTTTTATTATCGAAAAAAAAGTATAAAGGGAATCATCACCTATTGAATAAAATATATTCTTCATAACCCATATAAATCATAATTATGTGTAAAATGTATTAATTTCCATAAACGCTTGTCATCTAACAGTTAATAACAACTAGAAGTAGTAGGATAGGAAGAAGTAGATACATAGAATAAAAAATAAGATTCTCTCCCGTAAAATGGATTATAAATTCCACTTTTAATTACTTTTTTATCATTCCCTAGACATTTCAAGAGTTCCCGATGATGATGATGACGTTCCAATGAGGAAAAATAAATTTCTATCTAACAAAATGTTGAATACATCGACTGAAGGAAATGAGGAAAAACATAAAGTCATAAAGAAACTGAATTATCATGTATATAGGAGAAAAAAAGAGGAAAAAAAGTTATTTCTAAGTTTTCAGTAATCTTTCTTTCTTCTATACTTTTTTTTCTATACCTAACCCTTTAAAAGTATATTAACTTTACCATTTCCACCACAAACTTTCATGACCTCTTTCAATCTTTACTTTACTTTGGCATTACTCAATGTTATCTCTGTCTTCCTCCTCTTCAAACTAATATTATATCATGCTTCTTCTTATTTACACCTTTTTCCGCCTTAACATAAAAATATTATTGATATATTCGCTCAATCAATTTCGATCAGGAAAAAACTCATCAGGAGAGGTTCAAGGCGCATTTTTTTTATCCTATCGATCAATATTGATTGAAAAATGGATGTCACTGTATATGACAGATCAATAATTCATCCCATTTTCTCTTTTCTTTTCAGCTGTTTTTGTACGTTTGTACATTGAGGAAATATTTTGAAATAATAACTTAAAATTGACTTTTATGCTTACATTTTATGACTTTGTGTCATAAGAGACGTTTATGTCTTAACAGGTCATTTGGAAAGGTCCTGGATTTGATACAGTTTGATAAGTATCCTAGACTATGATAAATTTCTTGGTAAATTGAGATCAAGAGGAAACTTGAGCTTTGGGCAAGGATAGATAATAGAATAAATCAAAATATAGACTGATGTGGAGGAAGTAAATTGAGTTGCAAAGTTTTACTACAAAACAGCCATTGATTTTAACAATTCCCATCAAATTTAATAATTTCAAGCATTCAATGCACTTTAAAAATCTTATGACAAAAGAATTGAAGTATAACGATTTTTAAATCAAATTTCTTTATGGAAGTCAAGAAGAGGCTGTTATAAAAAATTCAGTTTGATTGATGGGATATGATTGATAGAAAATCTTGAATATTGAGAGGAATTTTTCTTTTTTAAACTTTCTCTTTTATCAATTTATCATAAATATTTAAATCTGTACTGAGATGAACTTGAATGCATTGAAAAATATCGATTTTCCCTCCCTAAGTTCCGCTGAGTTAAGGTTGGATGTTCTGAACTCTTGTAAATGTCACAAAATTGCTTTTGATAACTTTTGATACAAACCTAGCAGGACATGACAAATCATCTAATACAAGAGCGTAGCCAGGGGGATTATAAGGTTTGAAGGACAAACTCTATCTTCATAAGATTTTGATTACGCTACTCTGATCCAATCTTACAATTTTCCGGTCCATAAATCATAAAAATAATTGACAAATTGACAGTCATGAATATTTCTTATCGATTCACATCTCAAATAAATGAGCAAAAAAAACTTTGATTTTGTTAATCAACTTTTTATTCTCGATCAAATGAAAAAAGAGTCTGCCTAATGGCATAAACTAATCATTAGTGTCATAAGAACGACAACATTTATTAAGCATGTCAAAGTTATTTTAAGAACACATTTCATTCTATAAATGTTGAGAGATAAAAATACATCAAAATAAAAGAGGCAAAAAGGCATTGACAGCATAAAGTCAAGTGTTCACATTGAACATGTTTCTTTCCTCTTAGTAAATGCGAGAAAAATGACATCCTTCATAAGAAAAGAATTTAAAGCCAATTAAATTACAATCGAATTAAGGAATATTGAGGGGGATTTTATGTCACAAAACCCAATTCAATTTCTCTCTTAGGCTCCATCAAAAAAAAGAAAGATACGGAAAATGTATTTTTGAGCCCTTAACGGTATTTAAATGTGGTCTATAGCATTTCTTATGTATTTTTATGCTGGCAAGACGAAAGATAAATATTATTTCCATCCTTTACGTTATCCGTTCACGTGTCTTATATGATTCCTCTCCTGTATTAGTTTCGATGATGGTTTTGAGCCTTTTATGAAAATGAAAGGTATGTAATCCAATTTCTCAGAAGAAGAAAAATCTACATACATACATAAATATGTTCATATAAATATATAATATAAAACATAAACAGATGGGGAAAAGACAAAGCCAAGGTTCTGATGATAGCCAGGTATGATGAAAGGAACAGATGAGAATTGAGAGAAAGGTAAAGATGTAATGTGTGATGATTGCACGAAGAAGAGAGAGAGGATGGAAAGAGAGAAAAGGGATACCCATAAGTTTAGTTGCCTGCCTGCCTGCTGTAGAATCACAATATTGTGTTGTTATTATTATAAATATGTGTTATTACCCACCCATACATGTAAACAATAAGGCAACGAAAGGAGGTAAGCAAGCAATCACAAAAACCATCGAGAGCGAGGCAAAAAAATATTTTTTTTTTATTATTGCTGAGAAGTAAATATGAAATGAATGTAAGTAAGCAAGCAAGTACATGGCATGCAAGCCTTACACATTACATTATAGTGTTGGAATATATCAGCAAGAGCGAAGAGTAAAAATTAATAATCTTGTATAACACACACGTTATATAGGTATAGTCATCGTGAATGAAAAATCTCTTCACCTTCTTTTTTATATAGCTTCATCATACACAGTGAATTATTATTATGATATTCATCCATTACACATTTTCTTTCTCTCAATCTCTCATTCCATACTATGTGTGTTTGCCTTAATATATATTAACAACAACAAGATGTTAACAGTACCGTTGCACACACTGTTTTGGTTGCCTTTTTATTCCTTTAAAATATTTTTTTATTTATCCCACAGATGCATGTACACACATGTATGTAGTCGTAGTAGAGATGATACTGTATCACATCACTGTTTTTTGTAAATGTTATAATCCAACGAGTGCCAATAGATCTGGTTTCAACATAGAAATGTAAATATTTTTTAGATCAAGTTTCAGAGTAATTTGTAACTTAAATTATTAAGGAAGAATCTGTAGGGTTGGTAGTTAAATTTGTCAATGGTATTTTTCTAAGGTTGGCTTTTCAAAAGTGAATGTTTTGGTGATCAACAGTTCTATCTCAGTGATATTATCGACATACAGGCACACCCTGTAGTAAAAAAAACTTTCAGCTAATAACAATAATAATTTCCAAGTAGAGAAAAATAAGAAATCGTCAAGGGTAATCCTAAATCTCTTAAAATCCATTTTACTTTCTCTTCTCAACAGATCCAAACTGCCTTTTATCTTTCGTGAGTATTGCATATTTAACATTTTCTTTTCTTTCATTTAACGATATTATAAGTTGCTATACTTTCAATGTAGAACAACACCAATATATCGCGAATATATATAAAAAAGTACATTTACTTCTCTTAAGCATGTAATTTTGCCGTCTTATTTCTTTTTAGCACGTTTTGTGCAGAAAACAATCGCAAATGTGTGAAGTTCTCTTTTTGTCTGTTCGTGCCTTGAAACATTTATGAGCATCAATTTATTGAGACAATTGCTCTACAGGGGAATTAAGAGATCATATTTTGAGGTTTTACGTAAGCATATAAGCATTCATATTTCAAGATAGTGTAAAGCATAAATTTATGTCGATTTCTTTACAATGTAAATTTTCGAGTTGTAACAAAGCCATACATGTAAATTGTATGTATGAAAAATTTATGCTGAATCCAAAGCCATACTTTGCATAGTTGCTGATATTATCTTTGTTCTTCTTCAATTTATTTTATTTTCAACTTTTATGTTTTCACGAGTTTTACGATATCGCATTAAATATTCATTGTTCCTATAAATATTTCAAGTTCAACGAGTTTTAATGATTTGAATTGTTATCTTATGCGTGCTCTTGTACTGCTCTGCATTTAAATGATTTCTGTCCGTTATTCAATCATTTTGATTTTGATTAGAATTCTTAAATTTATTTAATTTAAAATTGAAAATTTGAGATAAAATGCTAATGCTTTACATTTTAAGTGCTGTTGATAAATTCCTAGTTCTCAAGTAATTACATCCATAAATCAAATGCGTCGTAATCCTTTAAACGATTTGACAACAGATTTTCCCCACTTTGGTTTTTATTTTTGAAACACCGAATGAGGCATTTAGTGATGTTTTAAGACTTTATTTCACACACACACTAATTTGTTTTTATGGCTTACAACACGTACTTTTTTCACTCTCTTACATTTTGTATCTTTCTTTCTTATTACATTAATATAACTGGCATTATTTTGAAGAATTCTATACAGAAAAAAATGCGAAAAGTTATTTTGTTTTATTTTATTTCAGTTTCTTTTCCTTATTATTGTTATTATTATTGCCACTTCATGCATTCATTATATGATTATTATTTCACATATTTTTTTATACTCCCTTCTCTTTTCTCATTCTCACTGTGTTTCAAATCAATTATTTAAAATAAAAATTGTATAAAAAAATATAATATTTTTTTCTC
The DNA here is from genome assembly GCA_963573255.1 of Chironomus tentans. Classification (NCBI taxonomy): domain Eukaryota; kingdom Metazoa; phylum Arthropoda; class Insecta; order Diptera; family Chironomidae; genus Chironomus; species Chironomus tentans. The sequence continues at coordinate 28,355,987 of OY754303.1, read as the reverse complement.
CTTGCTGTTTCGCTTTGCCATCACAGAACATAGCTATTCATTCATTTTGCTTTGCACTATATACAGTCAGATTTATGACACTTTTGAATGAATATTTGAGATATTTTTGCTGTCTATGCCTTCACTCAAATTTTCTTCTTTCCCATGTTTCATTTTTATTTCATCATCACACACAGCACCACAATATTCTTTTATATTCATAATTTTTTCCATTTCTATTGACTAATATCATTTTGGGCTTGACTTTTATTTATAAATGAATCAATCCATATGAAAATGCAATAACTCCATAAGTTACTTTTAATTATTTTTCTCGGGAACTACGTTATGAACTATATCATATTTAGTATCGTTGGAAAGCTTAGATCAAGGGCTAGCTACAAACTCGAAACTTTTTGGATTTGGACTTAAGCGGTTCCTCCCAGAGCACCTCAAAGGTCGAAAAAATGAGGTATTTTCAAATAAAAATTTTGTATGCCCATTATGCACAAACTTTTAATTTCTCTATTTTATTTTCTAGTACTAAGTAGGAACTAAAACCCGCCACCTCAAACAATAAATTTGAATGAGATGTCGTCGAGATATAAATTTTTGAAAATTTCGATTTTTGCAAAAATTTTACTTATATTTTTCATAAAAACAGCTATAATTTTACTAAATCTGGATATTTTCTGAAAATTTAAACGGATAATTAATGATTAGTACAGCAACTATCAATTTCACATCTTTTGAAAATATTTCCAGTACAGACATATGCTATTTTTTATGCAAATATTCAAAAAGTCAGTTTTTTAGTAAAAGTCAAAGAAGAAATTTAGCCTTAATTGACAAAAGTACTGAAACTCCATAATGTCACACAAAATTAATAGATCTGGTGGTAATCTTTCCATATTCGTTTAAATTATCAGAAAATATCCAGTTTTAGTCAAATTATAATTATTTTTGTAAATTTTCATCAAAAAATATTAAAAAATTTGCAAAAATCGAAATTTTCAAAAATTCATATCTCGGCGGCATCTCATTCAAATTTATTGTTTGAGGTGGCGGGTTTTAGTTCTTACTTAGTACTAGATAATACAACAGAGAAATTAAAAATTTGTGCATAGTGGGCATACAAAATTTTTATTTGAAAATACCTCATTTTTTCGACCTTTGAGGTGCTCTGGGAGGAACCGCTTAAGTCCAAATCCAAAAAATTTCAAGTTTGTAGCTAGCCCTTGATCTAAGCTTTCCAACGATACCAAATATGTTATAGTTCATAACGTAGTTCCCGAGAAAAATAATTAAAAGTAACTTATGGAGTTATTGCATTTTCATATGGATTGATTCAAATTTTCATTTCATTTCATTTTCTTCTACTTTTCTCTCTCTTTGCTTTCCATCCGAGGGAATTTCTTCCATTTAAAAGTGCTTCCAGACGACGTGGATTACGTTATTTTTAAACTTAGAATACCTTCATTTCTCCCGTCAGGTTAACCTAAATTTCAGACATATATGAATATGATTTAATTGATATTTCTATTTAACACAATTAAAATCCTCATGCACAGTTTTTTTTGAGAGTTTTGCGCTCATTTGTTTATATTTTATGTAAACAAACTTCAAGGTTCTCATTTTGATTGAATCAGTCAACAAATTAGTGTGCAAAATTGATTAATTTACTCTTTGTAAGTTTATTTCAAGTCTTGTCAGCACAATGGTTAGTCGAGTGAAACTTGAGTAGGAAATTTCGATTTTTAATATCTTATTCTTATTTTTAGAAAGCGTTGATTGAAAATTTCTTAGTATTATCTGAACAAATTTCAAATTAAATTTTTTTAAAAATAATTTTTAGAGTTTAAGCCTTTTTCTCGCGATATTCTTGGTGAGACTTTTGAAAATAAGAATACAGAAGCATGCCAAAGGTCGTTCACTCTTCAACATTTTATAAAAAATTCTGGACAAATATAAATTAAAATAGGATCCAAAAGAAAATTTGAAAATTAACGGAAATTTTCGTAAAACAAAATTCGTGACCCAGAGCAAAACTTCACAATTTATTTTAAATTTTAATTTTTTAATTATTTTAAATTCTAATTATTTTAAATTTTAGTTATTTTAAATTTTAATTATTTTAAATTTTAATTATTTTAAATTTTAATTTTTTAATTATTTTAAATTTTAAATATTTTAAATTTTAAATTTTAATTATTTTAAATTTTAATTTAAGAAATTTAAATTTTTAAGTTTTGTTTTTCAAAAAAGTTAAAATTTAAAAAAAATTAACTTTAATTACATTTTTTACATGTAAGTACAAATTACATGTTCTATTTACATTTTTTAAAATTAATTTAGTTTATCGAATTTTAATTTCGAGGGACCCCCTCCCCTGGGTATTTAAGGAATCCCTGGTTATACTTCTGGTTGGACGACTGGTAAAGAAGAAACCAACTTAAGGTATAATGAATTTTCAATTTGATCGACCTTTACTTAACTTTACTGTTTAAAAAGTCATCTACTTTACATCTAAATCTCATATTTTATATTCAAAAACCACAAAGTGAATGTTCAGAAGACTAAAAATTTAACCCAAAATCAAGATTATCGTTCACAAAAATTTGTAGATGAGATATATAAATTATTGTTAATCATCCTTTCTTTCAAGACACACGAGGCAAATTAAAGTATCTCAATTTACCCCAAACTATAAATTCTTAATTCGAGGAAGAGAAATGGAATCAAACTTTTTAAGTAGGGTTTTCCTTTGAGAACCCCAATAGAACCTTGAAGAAAGCAAATTAATATCCATCCACACGCCTTGGAAGAGAAATGTATTTGTAAATACATATTACGAAAAGAAAATATGGTAAGGAAGTAGTAGGAGGAAATAGAAATGGTCGAACCCAAATTATAATTATTACATCAAGATATATTTTTTATGTTTGAGCCTTTTCTGCATGTAAAATTCATATTTCTAATGTATATTACTTCCACTTATCCAGACATGTCCGTAGACTTTCACGTTTCTGTCTATTGAGGCATTTTTTTTTTGTTTATACATCATCCACACGTCTATATCATATAGACGAAAAATGAATATGAAAAATGATTTGAAAAGCCGAGCAGCCGTAAAGGAAGATTTTTCCTTTTATATGCCTTGGAATATCTCCACAGAAGCCCCGAAAAATCTTTCATGAACTTCTTGCTCCTCTATTTACATTATATTCATAACATATAGGATAAAAATTGAGATATATTCATAATTCTTCTTTATTTTTACAACTGCTGCTCATGCTACGAGCTGTTGGTTGCTACTGTTTCGCCTTTCACATTCTTACTAACCGAGAATTTTTTTTTATTCCGTTCTTGTTTTTTTTCGGGTGGGTATGAAAATGTTTTGTGTATTGCATAAATGATAAAATATCTGAGAAAATTTTCACTTTGCTCCCAGCTATTTAATGAAACTGACATCATAGACCTGACGTTGATGCCTTATGTTACAATCCGTTCTGTCTCTCTCTATCTTTCTCCCACTCTGCTATAAACATGAAAATTATATCATAATGAAATTGACAACATAAAAACTTTAACATTTTCCAAAAATGCCCCCTACCCGCCCCCAATTCGTTTAAGACTATTTCTATTCTACCGTTCAATTTTCAGATAAAGTATTTCAACCCTATTTATTATTCATTTCGTTTGGATCGCAATAAACAGCTTCTTATGGATTACAGGGCTTTTATTTGTCTTTCCTCGCTTTATTTGTTACTTTTCTTTCACGTGAGGATTTAAGAGAAAAATTTGGTAAATCCATTTTTCGTCTGTTTCAAGTGGGTCAAAGGGATTTTTATTTTAGATCATTTTAAAATATTATACACCAGTTGTTTTCTGTGCATGACAAAGTTTTCGCTGGGGTTTTAAGAAAAGAATGCAATGCTTGAAAAAAAATTTCAAAATAGTTGGCAACAAACTAGCTTGATGCATTGTTCTGAAGCTTAACACATTTTGTGGATAATTGTTTTGTGGAAACTTATGCTCTTAGAAATTAGATCTGAATTCAAAATCTGAGCTGTAACTGATGGAAGGCAATCAAATTTCATTTAATTAAAATCAGGACGCTACTCAGCAGGCGCGTAGCCAGGGGAGATTGGGGGACAAATCTAATTTGCTAGGGTTATTTTAAAAAAAATCCTGAAAATCCCCCCTAATTATTTTCCGTACAATAATTTTGAATATCACCCCCTCGAAAAATTTCTCAGAAATGACGAAGTGGATGAACTAAAGGTGTGGTAAAATCAACTACTTAAAATGTTTGTATGACCTTTTGAATCTCTAGAATGCTTTATCTATTGAATTAAAAAATGCTTTGACAATTGATCCGTAAAATAAGCTTAAAGACATTTTCAATTGAATTATAATGAGACTTTAATACAGTTCAAATAATTTTGGATCACACTTACTGAAAGTATTTACTGGTACACATTTACTGTAACCATGTTTCTTGAAACTTAGGGTAAAACTAGTTAAAACAAAAGACAAGCTCAAGTGTAATAGGTCCGGGACCAAATACACCATGGACGTACGCAGAGGGGGGGGGGTGGTCCGAAATGTTCAAACTCTTTTTTCAAGATTAATGTGAAAGATTCATTAGTTTTTCAAATGGGTTCAATTTATATGAAATTTCAATATCTGGACCCCACCCCCTCTCTCCGGGTACGCCCATGTTTGACGCAGTATTCAAAAGTAACACCAGAAGAATAAGTTCATAACCGTAAACTTTCTTTAAATAGATGCTTGGTTTCCATAGATTCCACTCTCCGTGATTGCTTTAATTAATAGAATATCGGAACTAGGTTTGAATAACTTTGAAGGATTTTTGTATTTGTTGGTGAATGGAATGAAAAATGCCTGTAGTGTCGTAATAAATACGATTTACAGATTATGTCCAATGTAAATACCCATTCAATACGAGAAAAATCACTAACAACTTTTCTATCTGTTGAAAAAAGAAGAAAAGCCCTATGAATGAATGAATGAAATCATATTGATAAGTTATTTTTTGAATTGGATGTTCTCTTACAATGTGGAGCATTTGCTAACAGAAGCCATGATGATGTTGGAGTATTAAGAAAATATAGACATTGAACATAAATCACTCTTCCATCTAATCTTTCCATTACAATTTAATTCTGATAGAATTTAATTTATAAACCAATTCCAGCCGAGGGTATTTTTTTTTCACTGGCTCTTCCATGAGAATAATTCAATCTCTTCATCTTCTTGATCGAGCGAGCACAAAATTAAGCGGATTGATGCCTTTTTCGTTACCAATATCCAATTATACACGTTTCTCCCGAAATTGATGTCTCTTTTTTCATTCAACAAATAAAAAACTTTTCCTCTTGTCTTCTTTCGATTCAGTCAGTGCCCCGAACAGTGAAAAAAAAACTCGAACGAAAATGAAAATAAAAAATTTTCAAACAAACTTTTTTTTTCCTTTTAATTCATTTTTTTTTTCACTGAATTGTTTTAATTTGATTTTCAACAAATATATACTTGAGCAACAACATGATTTCTAAAGCAGAAAACAGAAATTTAATTCCCCTTGTATCTGCCTGCTGCTTTGAAATCATGGAGGCTGTGTGTATTAGGTTGCTTGAGAGGATTTTTCATTAGATTAATATAAAAAAAAGTTTTCTCATCCGGCAAAAAGCTTTTTTATATATATCGAGTACGAGGCAGAAAAGGAATTTCCTTGTCTTCTTCTTTTCCTTCTTTTCGCTTTTGGCTCTTGAGTATATTTATACAGAAAATAATTACCGTGGTAAGTTAAAGAATGTATGTATACAGACGAATGAAAAAAAGTTATGCATAGTCCAAACTGATGACATTTTTAGTGAACTACTTGTACACATAACATATTTGCATAAATCGAGAACTCTGTCGCATTAAATGTGCATATAACAATTTTTTTCTGCTTCTCTACATTCATTTCACATTTTTGCAATGGGCTCTTGTAGTTAGTTTTATTTAAACAACAATTTTTTCCTACTATGTGCATAAAATATTCGTTTTAGCGCATATTAGCACAGCAAATGCTCTTTTATGCTCACTTTTTTTTATTGGAAAACTAAATGTTGCATATTTTGCTTCGGTAACTTCAAAAATCAAATGTTTAAACTTTTACTATAGAATTATAGGAAGCTATGATGCACGCTATGATTCTAAAATGAAAGTGGTTTTCCTAAGAACAACTTCTGGATTCGATGTTTTCCACAATGATAAGGGGTTCGTTCACATATGACCTGCACTTAGCTGCTTAACTAAGCATAATTGTATAATTCAGGATATACCAAATAGAATGTACAACTAGTCATAAATTTTACAAAAAAAGCTGAGTTTTAAGGCTAGAATGGTGAAGAAGCACCCGATTTTGGATTGAAATTCTCTAAGATCCAACTTGGGTCCTAAGCCACAATCTCAAGTCCTCTGTCCCATTGCTCAGGGGCGTATCCTAGGGGGGTCAACCCACTCATTTTTTGAAAAACCTAATGTCATGATTGGAAAAGCCTTTTTGGAAAAGGTATGAAAAAATTCGAACCCCTCCCCCAAATTCCCCTTACATTGCTTATATCCAATTTGAAAATTCTGCTTAATTTTTTCTCTCTCAAAAAACAGCGCCTCTTTCAACAGCATGTCCAAGAAAGTTTTTTTGCAATTATTCCACTTTTTCTCTCGCTCTGTTCTTCTCTGCATGCATAAATGTATAATACATATATAACATAATACTAGTGCATACTCATAAAAAAATTGTGAACCAGCATAGAAAAAATTGCTTGTTCCTAGCCAGAGGGTAGTAAGCTCAGAAAATATAGATAAGGAAATTTTTTTCTACACTTTCTATTGCTTAAAAAAGCTGAGGAGATTTTGCAAATATTTAATGAGAATTTTTGGATACTATGCCGCCTACACAATTTTTGACAAATGTTCGAATGACTTAATTCTTATTTATGATGTCTGACAAAAATAGTGCACAATTTACGAAGAATGTTGTCAGGATTATTTCACAACCTTGAACTTAAATTCGCAATAAAAATTCTAGATTAGTCCATAATTCTCGACTCTAACATTATTAATGGTAGTCAAAATTACCATAATCACGTCGTATCACGTAAATCTCCCTTTATCTATGACAAAGTTTGAAAAACATTAAAGCCTCTAGTTCCTCACCCTTCTAATCCACTTTTATATCCAGTTCGTCTGCTTTTTTACTTAACTTTTGTCATGCTTTTCAGCATACAATGTTAGATTATAGACATCCACACACATAATAGAGCAAACATTTGCTAAAAATTAGGAATTTTCAAAAGTAGTAGGAAAAAAAGTTATGTAAAGAAGTTTTAATTCCATTTGAATATGCAGTGAATGTTACTACTTTGATAGAAGTACGGAAAAGTTATGGACTAGTATATTAGTTAAAAAGCAAAAAAGAAATCTCTTCATTATGCTATTTTGAATGCTATAGTGCAATAAAAATAGCAAAATAAATTTCAAAAGTTAATAGTATGCTCAAAGTACGGAAACAGAAGCTTAAAGGAATTTTTCTAAAGAGACTTCATGTTTGGAGAAATTTTAAATACTGAAAAATGATGAAGTATGCGCATAACTTTGAAATTATTTTTTTAAAAAAGTTGAACCCCAATCCTCTTATAAATGACCTTAGTATTGAATTATTTTTAAACGCAAAATGAATTTTTTTTTGTCAAATTTAATGCTATTTTGTATGTCTTTTTAAGTTTTATGCAAAAAATTTCATTTTTCAAAGCTTAAATGATTTTGATCAAAACAACCTTGGATAATTTAACAAATTTTAACTTTGGGAAATACGTTAGTCTAATAAAAAATAATGTCAGAAATATCCGTTATTTTTCAAAGATTTGAAAATCCCCCCCCCCCCCCACTTTTAATAATAATTTTTGCTTTTAAATTGCTTTTGTTAAATGATGCCAATAGCTTTGATCATACTCATTAAAGATTTTTTAATCTATTATCCAGTTGATACACTCATAAAAAATTTAAAAAACTGTTTTCAAAAAGTTTTTAGAAGTCACTTTAAATTTGGTTTTTACAATTTAAGAAATATTTCTAAAGTTTCAAATTTCATTTTATAATTTAAAAAACTGATTTTTATAATTAAAAAAACTGATTTTTATTTTTTTTTCAAAGTATTATTATTTTACGGTTTAATAACGGTTTAAAAAAATTAAAATATATTTTTAAAAATTAAAAAAAAAAACGTTTTTAAGATTCCAGGGTAATTATGAAACAAAATTTTCCACATTCGAAAATAAATGCCAAAATATCAAAAATAAAATACCGTTATCCTGTATTGACTTTGGTCAGTTAAATCCCTCAATTTCTCACTTATTTTACAAAATACTTTGAATTAAGAAGTTAAATTCATAAACCAGTCTGTTTCGACTTTTCCACAGTTTGAACAATAGCTCACAAAAAAAAGTAAAGAGAGGATAAATGACATAATAAACTTTTCTTTAGAACTCATAATAATCAGTTCGTGATGATCTCGGTAAACAAACAGTTTGGTGAATTGAGCAGAAATAAAAAAAGAGCTAAAATTGCACTTGCCATTCACAAAATCATCATCACCATAATCATAATAATAAATGAAAAGTATATTCTTATGCAAATAATAATCAACATAAAATGATGCGATACGAGATGAAGTGGAGCGATGAAAAAATAATTAAGAATGAAAAATAAATTCCCTAAAGGTCGTCTCATTGTTTTCAATTTGAGCATGTAGATAAATTAATTTCATTGAATAATAAGACTCCAGTCGCATGTTTGTGAGCCATTTGAAGTTATAAATTATTTTATTTAGTATGTATTAATATTGTAAAATATAATAAAAAATGGTAATAAATTAAAGCATTTTAAAAACTTTCAATAACAAGACATTCGACCGAAATGAATATACATGTGAATATATGGTTGCGGAGTGTGACTTCATCATCTGGTATTTTAATTCGAAATAATTTATTTTAATCGTTTATCTGGTCGACCATAAAAAAGTCAAACTGAAAAAATGTTTAAAAAAAATCTGTCGCTTTGATTTGTTCGAACGAGAGTTGTGATATTTTGTGCCTATGTTTTTATTGTTCCACTTAAAAAAGAAGAATAAAGGGCAATGCATGTTCAGCATAGGGGGTTACAAAATTCCCTCTGCTGTTAGAATTTTGCAAAATATTTTGCTGATGTGAGGATTAAAATTTGCACAATATTGACATTTAATTTTTTATTACATCAGAACAACTCAAATTCACAAAATGATGTCGATCACAAAAAAAAACATTATCTCCAAAACTGACTAGCTTAGATTTTAGAATTGTCACATATCTTCAAACATTTCCACGAAATTAATAAATGACCCTCAAAAAATTATTTTTTAAAATTGTGAAATCTCAAAAAAAATGAAAATTGTGAAAAAGGCGGGAAGATTGAAATAGCCGAGTCGATTTCCCATTCCTAGAAACACTATTATTTTAGTTGAAAACAATAAAGTTTTGCGCGAACAAGCGTATACAGCCGAACTATACTAATTACTTCCGACTTATTTCCTTCATACAAGGAATATAATTTGACAATTTATCTTGACTGGGTTGCTTGCTTTCGAGTTGTTAATCTTTTGGCAATGATTTTATGGCTATGGAAATTATATCGTTATTATTTATGCTTTATTTATTTCGGTTTACTAGTTGTTTTGTTTTGTTTTTTTCTTTGAAGTGGAGAGATGTATGAAGAGATTGTAAGTGTAATCACTAAAGATTTTATTCAATTACTATGTTAATTTTGCCTCCTTTAATTCCACTCACTTTTTCATTATTTCTTCTGCTTATTTAATTTTTTTCTTTTATTTATTCTTTCACTGTATGCTTTACAACTTTAACACTAACACTTTAATATCCAGAATATGTGAACAACATATATAAACTTCTATTGGATTTATTTGTATGTATATATATATGTGAATATTATTATTTTTATTTTTACTAATTTCTATTTGTTGTATTCCACAATAAATCCACACACTCCAACCGACCTACTGATTTTGTTGATGATTTATTTCCAATTTCAAAAATAAATTCCTTATTAAATCACAGGGATATATTTGGTTGGTTGGATGATGATACACAATAACACAAAATAAACGTAGAAGAAACTATAAAATTGTTGAAACTCTGAATCACTTAATTTGCTTGCTTCCTCTCTTATCTTTTATTTATTTTTCCACTCTTCTTCGCATATGTATATATAGAGATGTGTACATGTATAAATATTCTATTCCACCGCGTTTTCAACTGATAACGATCGATTACGTTATTTTTTTTCCGTGTATGAACAAAATACTTTATTTCACTTTTCTTCCTCTTTTTTTGCTTTTTTAATGAAATATATATTTTTTACATATATGTTATTATTCCTCTTTTCTTATAGTTCCATTCATTCACGTATTATACACATGCATATACGCTCACTAACAATAAACGTCCATTTATGGACTAAATCAAGCACACAATTTCATAAATTTATAATTTCTTTTTCTCTTGTTTTCATCTCCAAAAACTTCCGAGTTTTACTAAAAAGAATTAAAATTTTTTCACTCCCGAATCGTTGTGATGTTTACACATTTATATTTTCAATTCATCTGACAACTTAATGCGAGGAAAAGCCGGAAAATGTATGAAAAATACAAATATTGCGATCGAAATTATTAGCTGCGTACTCTTCCGACGTTAAACTCTCACTGAAACACTCGACAGATCGAGCATAAAACTTTGACTCTTCTCTCTCAATGTTTCTGCTGAACAGATGTTTAATGCTCCAACTGTTATAAAATGGTAGAGGACGACTTGATATTCACGGAAGCGCTTCTTAATGTATTTGTGTGATAGTCAGACAAATAAGCATACACATTTTAACTTTACTTATTATTACAGTTGTTCATGTGATTTTTGTTATTGTGTGGATTCGTGCAAAAAAAATTATTTTTAAAAAATTATTTTAAGATTGCAGCCTTTCCGTTTTCGAAAACTTTGAAAATTATCAAGAACTTAATTTCAAATTTTTCGAAAATCAAAACAATAAAAAAATTTTGCTCATTTTACAAACTTTAACTAAGTTTTTATAATAAAAAACTTTATACTCTTAATGAATGAATAATTTAATCGGATCTAAAACTAATAATTAGCAATTTCCATTGAAATATGACCAAAAATGTTTCATTTTTCAATATTTAATGTTTATGTTTTGATCGCAAATTAAAAACTTACAAACTTTGTAAAACTATTTTGGAATGGTAGTAGTCGGAGAAATTTAATTCAGTCGGAAATTAAATGTTGAAATTATCAGCCAAACTAACTTTGAATACCTTGAACGAATTTTAAATATTTAATGGTTTGCTAAAATTTGAATTGAAAAGTGCTAAAATTTTAAAATAAAATAACCGTTTTTTGGAAAAAAAAAATAAATAACGTTAAAAATCCAAGAACCTGAGTTGATTCGTGAATTTTGCATGAATTCACCATAAGTTGTCTTCTCTTCGAATACACAATATAACAATTTTTTCTCCTTAGTCGAAATACACAGTGGTTGAGAAAAAGTTTAATTTTAGTGTAATATGTGAAGAGTTTTAAGCATAAATTAGAATAATCAAAAGTGAACTGAAAGTACATTAACGATTTCGCAAAATGCACTTTGGATGGCATCTAATTACCCGAGAATTTCATTGTGGAAGAATACTTCGGAATCAAATCATACCAAAATCGCTTCACGACGTAATGACAATTTTCTTTTATATTTTACTATCATTTATTCTATAATTAACATCCTTTTACGTCTTTGTATATTGACCTATATCTTTAATATATCAGAATCAGTAGCCGTGAAATAAGTTTTTTGCACTTTTTAAGAAGAAAAATAAAAGGTCCGAAAATAACTTAAGAATGAAAAATTTCCTTCTGGATCTTTTATCTTCTGTAATATCACACAGTTTTCACGTGAAAGTAACAGAAAAACAGCCGATAAATAGAAGACAAATAAATTAGGGCAATGACAAAATATTTCGCATGGATCTTATATTTCTATATAAAAAGGAATAAATAAAGTTATTTCAAGGAACTGGCCATATACTTTGAGGGCTATTTGATAGATAATAATTATTTTAATCAACATTTCATTCAATAAGATCCAATGGATATTTTCATATGAAAAAAATCAAGTTGACCGTGATTGATCCAAAAAGATGGCGATAAACCTATTATATCTTCTTCTTATCAATTCAAGTGAAAACATTGATTCAGTCACGGCGTTACTACATATTTATTTATTATAAGTTTATTGTATTTATTTTAATATTTATCCGTTTGTTTTATTTAATTCAGGTCAATAGCATCTTAACTGCGAATGAATATTCAAGGGAATTTGAAAGTGAAAATCGTGGTCATGCATGTGTAAGCTACGATTCTAATCAGTTGGGATCAAATTCACCGTGCGAAGATGCTAGAACCGAAGGATCATTGCTGCATGCAGCAGGCCTGCTTGTTGGAATATTTGATGGACATGCTGGTGGTGCTTGCGGTCAAGTCGTAAGTAAAAGACTTCTTCGATATCTTGCAGCGTCTTTAATACCACAGAATGCATTGTATCAAGAAATGATAAATGGCGGAAAGAGCACCTCATTTTTAAAATGCCATAATGACAAGCACGATTTCGTTGAAGAGTTGCGTGACTTGTACGAAAATAGCTTCAAAAAATTCACAAATGAATTGCTCGAAAATTCACGTCCTGAACATGAGGCATATGACTTGACAAAGTTAATGGAAAATGCATTTGTAAGACTGGATAAAGATATATCGGATGAGGCAATGTTTTCAGGTATTAGTCAGACATTATCAGTGGCACTTTCTGGATCCGTTTCAGTCGTCGCACATGTCGCAAAAAATCACTTGCATGTTGCAGCTTGTGGAGACTGTCAAGCTGTACTCGGCTCAATTGATGAGCATGGCCATTGGGTTGCTACAAAACTAAATTCAGAGCACAATGCTGAAAATACAGCAGAAGTAAAGCGCATATTGAGCGAACATCCAGACTCTGAAAGAGATACAATAATAAGAGGCGATCGTTTGTTGAGTCAATTAGCACCGCTCAGGGCTTTTGGCGATTTTCGGTACAAATGGCCACTTGAGAAGCTTCAAAAGTTGATCGTACCCCATTTTGGAGAGCAAGTTTTGCCTCCAAACTATCATACCCCTCCGTATTTGACAGCAAAACCAGACGTACAGTATCATATGTTGACACCAAAGGATAAATTTTTAGTTCTTGCTAGTGATGGTCTATGGGATGTTATGAGGTAAGTCACAGACGTATGAACTGAATCACGTTGCATTAATCACATTTTAATTTAATTAAAAATAAACAATAGTCCCTTGGAAGTTGTGCATCTCGTTGGTGAACATTCAATTGGAAAAGCATCGTTGCAGCCATTCAAATTACCTAAAAAGCAAAAACTTACTCTCAACGAGTTGAATGAAATGCTCAAAGCCAGAAAGTAATTAAAAAGCATTCATTGCATATTTATTAATTGAGTTATTCACAAATGACGTTCATAAAACATTCAACTCATTTGCGTCAAAAGATAAATGATTTGACTTTAAATTTATCAGATTTATGACATTCAAAATTTAACGAACTTTTTGAGTTCAAATATTAATCGGTTTATTTACTGAACTCACTTTGAACCGCTATGTATTTAAATTCTGAAAATCCGTTAAATTTTGAAATCTTAAAATCCTTTAAATATATGCTACAATCATTTATCATTTAGGAACGGTTCCGTTTGTGAATAGTTCGTAATTACTCTTAATTAATTTCTCTCTTTTTTTCTCTTTTCCACCTGCTATAATTAAATTAGATTGGGAATGGAAATGCCAATCGATAAGAATGCATCGACTCATTTGATACGCTGGGCTCTAGGCGGCACTGACTTTGGACTCGATAATGCACGTTTATTCCATCTTCTTTCACTTCCGTCAGACATCGTGCGACTCTTTAGAGATGACATAACAATTACCATCCTCTATTTTGACTCAGAATATTTGCGTAATTTACCCGCTTAAGACACAAAACAAAAATGGTATTTCACCCTGCTGCTTTTATTTGCCAAATACAGACAAAATATTATTATTATTATTGTTATCATTATGTACATTTGGGAAGTATCTCATGTTAATTTATTTTAGCAGAGCATATTTCATTAGTCAATTTTACATATAATTATTATAATTTTTTTTGCCTTCATCATCTTCTTTTTTTCTGCTGAAAAAGTTAGGAATTGTTTTAAATTAGCATTAAAATATGATGCAAGTACGTCATAATAAAACAATCTTTATATTTTAAATGAAAAAAATATAATAAAACTTACAATGTGATCGTTTTAAAAATCCGTTGACTCGAATTTAAACAAAAACTGTTGTCAAGTTTTTTTTATTTATCTTAGCTAATTATTGCTACTCAAACATGAGCTAACTAGATTTTATGTGCTTGTTTTTATTGCGAGGAGGAAGTGATGTTTTTTTTTCTTCTGCGGAATCGATGAAATTACACTGGTTTTGTAATTTTTAGTGGCAAGGATTTTTTGGTTCATATGAATTATATCAGAGGCGTATAGAACTTTTAGAGGAGGGTTTGGATATATAGATGGACCAATAAATACGAAGTGGTAAGAACTACAATTGACCAAGCTTTCAACGGATAGACTTGTATTTTCACAAATTGTCTGTAGTCTTGTATTTATTCAAAATAGTTCTGTATTTCTGAAATTGTGAAAATTTCAAAGGAATAAACTATTTTTCGATCAAGAAATTTGAAGTCATGGGAACAACTTCTCATCCAAAGCTCTAACTTTTTTATTTTTTCCGTACTTTTTTAATAGAAATAGTAAAAATATGTGACAAAATTCACAAAAACAAACAAATTTCTACTAAAAACGTTAATAATGGTTAAATTTACATTTGGAACGTTATTTTTATAAAATGTCCTGTATTTTTCAAAAAATCCGTATGAAACGCAAAAAATCGAAAAATTGTATTTCAAATTTTTCGCGTAAACTTTAATAAATACTGAATAATTTTACTTTAGTTAGTTAGGGGTCGTTCGTAAATTACGTCACGCTAAAAATCGACTTTTTTGACCCCCCTCCCCCCCCTTGTCACAAATTTTCCAAAGAATTCAAAAATTCTGTTTCGACTGTCACAAATTCATTGACCCCCCCCCCCTCCCCCCTAAAAGTGTGACGTAATTTGCGAACGACCCCTTAGGTTACTAAATAATGAAGCATTCGCAATGCTTCTGTACTTTTTTATTTAAAAAAATGTCGGTTGACTTTATTCATGTTTTTATTTTTGATGTATACATCGATTTTGCTTTTTCTAAGAGATCTAGCCGAAGCTATTACAACTTATTTTATGCATTAATTTACAATATAAGTGACTTTTTATTCGTAAAGAATAGAGTTTATTTTTCCTTTTTGAAACAACTACTTCAGAGAAAATTTCGTAACTCTGCACATTCCATGACTTAGGGTATATCAATACAATGTACCTAACCACAATTTGCGAGCAGACATCACACCCATCTATATATCTTAGAGGAAGGTTTGGAACTGAATGCCACTTCATAAAAAACTTTTTTATGGACGAAAATTTTGTGATTTTAATAAAAATCCCAAAGTAATAAAATTTGATGGACGTCATTATTCAATGACTCCTTGTTGTAGTTAATAATGTTCAACGCACAAAGCTAGACAGAAAACCTTAAAGTCCATTCATTAAATTCAAACACACGATATTCACAAATTGCACTAAAATTCTCTCAACATTACGAAAAACATCTCGAATGCTTTTTATAGCTTCTCATGAACAATTTGCAACATCAACATAGGAACTGTATGAATTTAAATATTGAGCTTCAGCATGGAGCCGGTAAAATGTTTAACTCGACGAAATTACTTCCTTCTTCATTTCACAAAATCGTTGATTACGATTCATAAGATAGATAATTTCTGAAAAAAGAGACTCATTAAGACACTTTACAGAACATAATTTTCAGTTATCATATAGGCTTTATTTCACAACAATGGCATAATATGTATGTATATAATATAGAGAGTATAGCATTTAATTTTTCATATTTCATATTTTCCCACTTTTTTTTCCTGGTGTATAATAATTTAATTAAAAATATTTGTATCGCAATTCTCTTATCATATTTTTTTATTTCGAGGGTTATTTGACTTTTTGGATTAACTTTTAATTGGAAAATTTTTCACCTCACTCGCTTAATATTTTTTATTTTTTGGTTGGTTCTTCTTCCTTTTTTTCCAACCATACAACTACATAATTTTTTTTTATTATGATTATTTAACTCGGTATTTATTTTCTTCTGTTTCTCTCTTTGGTATCGATCCAATTTGTATTCATTTTTTTGGAAATAAAAAAAGGAAAGGAAATATTCATACCGTATGAACATTTTTTAAGGAGGAAAAAAGAGCTTATCACACACAAAAAAAAAAAGAAATAGCAAAACTGAACAATCAAAAAGTTAATTGCGTGGAATGTTTCTTTCTGTTTTTTATAAATGGCATGTTAGTTTCACGCGCACGGCACATAAATTGTGTTTCTTTTCATTTGCTGTTCAAAAATTAACATAAATTTTTCTGAGCCACTTCATTTGTAAACGGACAGAAGGAAGGAATGAGGAAGAGAAAGGGAGGAAAATTATTCATCAGGTCAGCATTTATAAACTTCCTTCGAATTTCAATTTTAATGTATTTGCTAGCAAGATTATACAATAATAATTTTATTACATTTTTTTTCATCCTTAAGGGCATTTATTGGCACATTATAACTTTTCCCTATTCCTACGTATAAATTCTAATAATATATGAATAATAATAAGGATAGAGAGTAGGAATTACATATTTTTTTAGATAGATATACATTAATATATATAGATATATAGATTCAGTGTTTCTCAAACTATGCTTCGCGACACATTAAAGGGGGTCGTTCATTTATTAGGTAACGCAAAAAGACCCACTTCCTCTTTTGTCACAGTTTGTCTGTTGAACTGTCTATTTATCGTATTCCCTTACAGCAAGACAAGCTTAAGTTTTTTATTTTCGAAAATTTAACATTTTGCATAAATTCTGTCCAATATAGTTTGAATTTTTAATTAGAATTATTTCATGTTTAGATTCTAAAATTTCAACTCAGCTGCGTAATTTCTCAAATTTTGAATTTTCTTCTAAATTTCCGACAGATTCCCCCTCTCCGAATTTAACGTAATAAATGTACGCCTCCAAAAATGCTTAGTTCTGGTTTTTTACTCAAAAATAACTTTACTTCAAGTATTGCGATTTTTTTAACCCTTAAATTGTGTCGCGTACCAAAAAGTATGAGAACCACTGAGATAGATATTTGAGGATAAAATATTTTCCATAAATAAAAGAAGATTTATATGAGAATTATCAGGAGAAGAAGAAGAGGAGGTGGAAAGAAGGAACGCATTTTATATCTCTTAATCATCTGAATTACATGAATAAGGTAGTTGAAAAATGAAATGAAGAAATATTTTCAATAAAATTTAAGAAGGGAAAGGAGGATGTAAAGATAAATGTGTCATACACAAATTTAATCTTGAGATAAGTTTGAAGTTTGAGTTTCTATAAACTCATCGACGAATCAGACAATAAATCATTATATGTAGTCATAATTCGAGAGAAAATTTTTCAAAAATAATAAAATTCACATAAACTCATTTCATTAAGGAACAATAAACAATAAAAATATTTTTGTAAAGACTTAAAGCTTCTTTTTTTTGCAAGGAATGTTAAGTTTGTCTTCGATTGTGATCGAAATTTGTTTTCTTTTATTTGCATTTTGTTGACATTTATTTGTAAACTTTTTTATTTCCTATCTTTCTCAACATAAAATGCATTATTCGAGGCAGTTAAACAAGTTTTGAAGGTTGCACTTGTTTACATAAATTATTTTGCTTTTGAGTAGTCTTCGGTTATTTAAACATGTTTAAAAATCAAAATAAAGATTAAAAACTTTGTTTTAGAAATCTTTGGATTTCAATTTTAAAACTTTAAATTAAAAATAAATTTAAATTGAAAGAAAATAATTTTTTTTGAAATTTCTTAAACTGTTTTGTGTCGTTATTTTTAAAAATGTCAAAATTCATAAATTTTTAAAAATTTCAAAATTCATAAATTTTTAAAAATTTCAAAATTCATAAATTTTTAAAAATTTCAAAATTCATAAATTTTTAAAAATTTCAAAATTTCTAAATTTTTAAAAATTTCAAAATTTCTAAATTTTTAAAAATTTCAAAATTCATAAATTTTTAAAAATTTCAAAATTCATAAATTTTTAAAAATTTCAAAATTCATAAATTTTTAAAAATTTCAAAATTCATAAATTTTTAAAAATTTCAAAATTCATAAATTTTTAAAAGTTTGTAATTTCTTTTAATTTTAATCTTAAAATTTCAAATTTCGTTGAATTTTAAAATGTTAAAATTCTAAATTTTAAAAGTTCGAAATTTGTTGATATTAAAATTTGTAGATTTTTAAAATTAAATAATTTGTAGAATTTCCAAAACTAGTGATTTGAAGCAATTTGAAGTGAAAAGTTTCAATTCCAATTCTTTACTTAAAAAGTTCATCGTTTGATATTACGAGCAAAAAAAAATCATGTAATACAATAAAAAAGTCCATTAAACTTAATATCACACAACAAAAGAGAAATTCAATTGAAATTTGACCAGCCAAAAAAAATATTCTCCAGAAACTCAAACAAAGAGATACAAAGGTATTAATTATCACTTCTCATCCTTATCGATGAAACATTTCAGAAGCCACAACAAACTGTCAATAATGTGTCGATAGATATTAAGTTTGTTTAACGCAACGTAATTCCATGTTTACAGTAGTTTTTGTTGAAAAGTTTTCATCATCATGAAATTAATTAATATCTTTGAAGATAGTTTCTAGTTTTTTGTATATTCTCAAAATATATGATGTTTTGAAGATGTTCATTTAGTCGTGAGAAACACGAATTTATCACAGTCAAAGACTTAACATCCCTTGAATTTATTTTATAACAAAAAACGAGACGAAGAAGAATACTAAAAATTTTATGTTTTGCTTATATCAAGATCATGTACAAATACATGATAAATGGTAAATAAATATACCTTTTTATCGTACTAGCATACTTCTTTTCTTCACTTATTGTTAGTTTTACTGGCTGCTCCTATAAATATCTATCGTAAAAGCTTATCAAATTTATACTTTTTTTTGCTGTTTCTTGATTCACTAAACTACCCACTTTTTGTTATTTATTACTACTTCTACATATAAGATGCACTTTTCAATTATTCTTATTATCTTTTCTTTTTTGAGAAAGGTTTTCTTAATTATTATCTATGTTGTCAGGGTGTGCCAAAGGAGAGTTTCTATTGCCATTTTCAGAATTTTTTTTTTGTTTTCTGTATGGACACATTTTCCTAGTTTCTAAGGTTAGGGGTCATTCACTTATGACGTCCATGATTTAGGGGGGAGGGGGGGGGGTTGGTCTGAGATTTTGTGACACTTTAAATTAAAGAAATTTTTTTGAATAAAAATTTTGTGACAAGGGGGGAGGGGGGTTCTAAAAATCCCATTTTTTAATGAACGCCATAAGTGAATGACCCCTTAATTTGAATTTAATCTCGCCAAAAAAAAGCTAGATTTGTGCTAGAAACTTGAGCAAATATCAATCTCAGATCTAGATCTTTGTGGATTAGAGAATGAAAAGCACTTAGTAAGGATATTTGAGCATGCATATTATTAAAAGTGAGCTCAGATCATGCTCTTTGTCTGTTAGGAACTGTGCGAAATTTTGAATCTAACACTTAACTAACATCATAAGTATAAGCAGAAAAACTTAGACTATTAATAAATTTTTAGTTCTAGATAAAAAGATCTAAGTGAACTGACATAAAGTCAGAATTATGCAAATAGCTCAGTAGACAAGTGTCTAGACCCTTCGATTGAATGGTCAAATTTATGCAGACATAAGATCGATCTAACTTGTGGCTTGAAGGGGTAAACATATCCGTCAAGGGAATCTACTCATCTTATTATATTATTGAAGCCATCAAGTCCTTTCAAAAAAAAAATCTATTTTCCTTAGCATTTAGGCTTTAAAAATCAGCAAATAGCAGTAAACTGCCTGCCAATGACAGCAACTTTTCTCCACTTTATGACAGCATTTTTATCAACCCCAAAAACTCGTAAATTTTTAATCTAGACATTGAAAAGCACACAATAAATAAAATACTGTATAGACGATAGACTCCCCACCTTATGACACTCCCTGACACATAAAAATTGATAAAAATTAATCCATAATCGAGAGACCGACACTAAATTGGATACATAAAGTTGTGATTAATTTCTATAATTAAATAAATTTTAATGTAATTGGAATTTTAGAGAATTTTTTTAAACTCAATAAATTAAACTGCATTTAAAATGTCAAATATAAATTTCGAATTGGAATAGTGGAAGGAGGGCAGTAAAATGAATTAACATAAATCAATTTTCAACAATAATAAACATGGAGATCATGTGGAAATAAATATTAATCAATATACACTATTTTTTTTGTTTCTCACTCACTCACTATTACGGCCAATTATAATTAATTTTAATTTCCTCGAGATTTTTTTTAGTTTTGTGTTAAATGATAAATTAAACTGTGGAGTTGTGAAAGAGAATCGAATGTACTTTACGAAGTAATGGAAAAGTTTTTCTTTCATCACTTTTATGTGATGATTTATACTGTTTATCTGAGCACGTTAATTGAAAATCGTCAGTATTTAATGAGAAAATCATAACTCCACCGAAATGATTATTCTTTGCATAATTTGCCTTACATTCAATGCTTCTCTCATCATCATACGATATCCATTCGAGTCCGGCGTAAAGCCATGGTGAGCAAGTTTCCGTATCATATTCAATACGTACATTATAATTTGTTTCTCGGAACCAACAAACTTCTGAATAAGTCACGAAGCCCATGGTTCCAACACTTCCGACATCCTCGGCAGGCGCATTAATTTTCGTGTTGAACGGGTTGACTAATTTAAATGAATGTCCATAAGTTGGCAGTCCAATGATGATTTTTGATCGATCCAGGCCTTTTGACATCCAGTAATTTACACTGTAATTAATGTTTAATGTCTCAAAAAAGCCCTTCTCGTTTGACCTTGCATATAATGGTGCATTAAAACCTGTTAAAATGATAGGAACAAAGGAAACAAAAGTTACGAGTTTGTTCAGTTTGGTAATTAAGATGTCCCACACAACAAAAGTCTGCTTTCGAACTAAAGTGATACCAAATATCTAAGTATTCAGGGGAAGCTCCGTTATCTTTAATCAAATTTATTATTATTATTATTGTTTTATTGACTAAATAAAATAAATATTCGAATATTTAAATATTCGAAATCATGAAAATATAACGGAAGTTCAAAGTTCAAATTGCTATTGACGTGATGTAAAAAAGTGGTGAATATTTGAATATGTGAAATTATTACTTTCGTTAGATGGAGACAATATTGGAGGTTGGAATGCGAAGATAAGACAATAGTCATAAGTTAAATATCTACATAAATCACCCATCGAGGAGAATTTTGCTGTGTGGGGCACTTTTCATAATTACCTGTGTATGGTGTGCCTTTTGTGTAGAAATGATAATCGTATGTCATAATATTGACATAATCTACATTCTCGTTTATCATGCGAACATCATAACACATATCGACGAAAATTGATGGTGCAGCAACAGCTATTGACAGCAAATATGTGCTGTGTTCTCGCTGATACTCTCGTCGAATATCATGTAGAAGTTGCATGAAGTGAATTCTTTGTTGATTAGAGCCATTTGGAAATTCCCAATCTAAATGAACAGCAATTTGTTAATTATCCTTATTATTGTACGAGAGAAAAAAAAGTTTTGGAAATTACCTAAATCAATTCCGTCTAGTCCATACTTTTCGAGTGTTTCTTTTACTGACTGAATAAATCGTTTACGATTCGTGTGATTTGCGACGACTTCAGGAAATCCCTCTGACACATCAGCCGCCCCCACCCACAGCAAAACTTTGAGCTTGTCATTTTTACTTTTTAGTTCATTGCTGCCATGAATGGCAGTGATGAGATCTTTATCGAGTTGTAGCGAACAATTTGAGACTAAAACGACGCCAATATTTATATGCGTGCATAAAAACGGATTAATGTCCTTTATGTTAAGAAAACTGTCCCCAGTGCTGCTTCTTCTTCTTCTCCTCGTCTTTCTCGTATTGTGTACGTTGTTGGATAGACTCGGTGTTGTATAATAACAAACTAGTTTCCTATTTTGCGTTTTTGCATGCTTCTCAATCTCATTTGAATAAATGAAACTCCCAAATTTGGACGGTTGCACAATAATTTTATCATTATCTGTTTCATTTACACTACTTTTGTCACTAGCATGAAAGTTATTGATGTAAAAATCTAATTGCTCTAATCTATTATGCCAAAATAATGGAATTTCTGAAGAAAACAAGAGAATTTATTCTGAATTATTCCAGTATTTATGATTGTCAATGACTCACCATTTGATTTTTGAGGTATATTTAATCTTTTATTATAGATTTCATCCCAAAATAAGAAGATTACAGTAAATAATAGAATGCATATAACTAATGAGAAAAACAGGAAATAAATTAAATGTCGTTATTTACAGTACTTGCATAACAAACTTACATGTTAACAGACTTATCGCTAATGAATTCCTATTGAAGCTACTTATATTCCTTTAGATATCAAAAATAATAGCAAAACAAAGGAGAATTATGAATTTTAATAGCATTGAATTTTTCTTCAGCAATTTTCTTAATCTTTTCGTACCTTTGATTATTGATTAGTTCATATTTTTGTTTTGTCATTATCACCAGCACATTTAGTTACTTAAAGCACTTATTGAATTGTAAAAAGAGATTAACAGATTTAAGAAATTTAATAAAAAAACATAAAATATTTCCTTTAATTTTTCACTCAATTTCTTTTACTGAAATTCTGCGGAGGGGATCACTTGCTTCTGTGAAAGGCAGTTCTATGCTGCAGCTAGAGTTTAATTTTTTCTCGACAGTTACGTTAATTAAATATTTTTTTTTCTTCTTCAAAAACATGACCATGCTTAATAATATGAACTTAAAATTAGGCAGTAAAATACTTAATTAAACATGCAAAAAAAAAGATCTTTCAATTATTTTGAAAGATTACATTTAAAACAGTTTGATTTAACGAAGTTAAAAAGTCTTTTGGAGTCTCATCAAGTCTCCACATATATCTCTTAATTTTTAAAACTTCCAGTTTTGGGAGTTTGCTTATAATCCTAAACATTTCTCTTTCTGTTATGTCCTTTCCATCTTCAATCGATAAAAACTTTAAATTTGGATAAAAATCAGCCAAAATTGAAATTTTATATGAAAAGAATTTGATGCTTAAACGTTCCAAAGTATTTGCACGTGGAAACGCGTAAATCGTTGAACTACGGAAGTAGTCAATATGAAGTGACTTCAAAGTTGGAAAATTTCCACGCAGAAACACAAAGTTGCTATTACTATTCAAGCTCAAATGCTTCAAGTCCTCAAGAAGGATATTGCTGTAATCGTCGTGTGTAAAAGCCCATCCGCCATAGTTAAAATCAAGAGTTAAAGATTCAATCTTTGAATAATATCTAAGCATCATTTGGATGAAGTCAGTTCTCATGTATGATTGTGTATATTTGATACCGAGATTCTTTAAGTTTGTATTGTTTTCGATGAGATTATTTGTGATTAAATGCTCAGAAAGAAAGTCAATATGAAGCTTCAACGTTGTCAGATCCTTCATTTCTCGCATAACATACTCCAAAATGCTTGTACAGAAGTGAATCGATAGTTCTCTAAGGTATGGCTTTTGATCGTGCAAGAAACGAATGAACGAAGGAATTTCAAAAACTTTTCCTACATCCAACTTCCTGATTTTCCATTCATTAAATGCTGGAAGTGTGAAAGATGCTTTGCTGAATATTGCCAATGATTCAATGTTGACAAGTCTAAAAGCATCTACAATCTGCAAAATTGAATCCATCTGTAAATTAAACCATTTATATTTGATATAAACTTATGCTAAATAATCTTACGTGTTGTGGACGGTCAATGATGCTTAAGGACTTGAGGTTTGGAAAATCGTACGATGAAGCGTTTCTTATGGTATGAAGTTTTGTAAATGAAGTTCCAGTGATGTTGTAAAATCGAATTTCCTCAGCATTTCTGCAAACATGCAGAAGTGAAATTCTTTTCAAGCGATGTTCAGGAAATGTCCCATGGAACGTTATGACTTTCATATATGGTCTATAATAATTTAATACACCAAGACACAAGTCAAAATTCTCTTCTGATAATTTGTAGATCTCAAACGACTGATAATGTCTGATAAAAATCGGATATTCCAAAACTTCAAGTGAAGAGTCGACAATCTGTAGAGTAAATCCTCGCATCAAGTTTGTTGAAGATGAAATCACTTCATTCCAACGTCTGCAAACAAGCATTGCAGACTTTAGATCTGTGTTCTCAGACATTTCACCATCATTCCTTGATTTTCTTTGTTTACTGGATGTCAGATGAAAAAATATTTTTTCTAAAATTTCCCACGGAAGTGCTTGAAAATAGTCTGTAAATTTAATGATTATGAATACTTTTCAATGACTCTCAAGTTTAAACTTACTTTTATTGTCTTTGTAAGTCATTTTAACGCTTAAATTATTAATTAAATTAAAAACAATGCACTAAAATAAATTTAAATGTGGAAAATACTGAAAATTTTAACGAAATTCATAGGATTTACCTCATTTTTGCAGGGACAACAACTTACTACGCCAATTTTTTTTCAAATTTCGGCCGTTATTTATCTTAAACATGTGCTCCAAGCATTTTAATCTGTGTTTTAGCTGTAATTGAAAGGAAATACCATTCGATAGGCATTTGATGTGTACGTAGAGCTGTAAAGTCTGAAATTTTTGGTGATCTCTCGATTCAAAAAATGAATGATTAACGTATTTTATGATTTTTTTTTATTATTTTTTTCAAACCAATAATTAATATCGACATAACATCGAAATTATCCTCTTCTTTTGTGTGTTTGTGTGTAAATATAATTATTCATTTTTTTCATTCTTGACTCCATTAAAAATTAACCATTTATCATCTTAATAAATCTTTCATAAATGTGTTGTGAAATTTCAAAAACGTGATCGTCTCTAATTTTTTTTTTGTTTGTTTATTTCCTCAAAATTTTTCATCTCTTTATTTTCTTTAAAAACATTTTTAATGTTTTACAAATAAAGCTAAATTTTTTTCCTTCATAATAAAAATATCTATCTTCCATTTATCATATATTTTTCTCAATTCATCAAATAATCGTATCGGCTGATAAAACAACTTTTGAGTTGAAGAAAATAATGGATAATAATTTTATTAATTAAATTAACTTTTAGTCATTGTAACAGGAAGTTGATTTTACTCTTTTTTTTCATCATTGGTGGTACAATATCGTTTTATATGGGTTTAAAGTCATATTTGTAAAGAAAAAAAAAATTAATTCTCTAACAGGAATGTCTTTTCATTTGCTTCTTTTCTTTATCATCATTAACTATAATTAATTAGTTGTAAGATTTTTTTTAAAGAGAAAGAAATTAAATAATTTGGTTTCTTTTTCATAATATTTCTTTATTAAAATGTTCGAGATTCAAGAGAAAATTTAATTTCAAAAAAATTATCCTGTTTAAATGCATTTTCATCTATTTTAATTAAGCTTTTTTGTTTAAACTTGCAAAGAAATTTAACGTTTAAAAAATATTTAAATTTTTTCTCATTTTTTGAACCAGTTCAAAAGTTTTTATTCAAATATTTTTTATCCGTTGCATTCTTACAAATTTTACTATTTTCATTGTGTTTTATGGTCAAGTCCTGCTTTAAGTATGCATTCTAATTCTCCATTCATATCTAATTTCAAATGGATTTCTTTTTCTTCTCATCTCATCAAATTCATCAAAAATAAACAATTAAATTACATTTAACATCATTTCTTCCAGAGACATAAATAGAGCCATTAATTAAACATTTTTTGTATTCTTTCATTTAAATTTAACATACGATTTATGAAATTAAAATTTTAAATGTCATAAGCTGTTTTATCAAGAATTTATGGAGGAAAAGAAAAGGTTCAGAATTGGATACTTATAGTGATCAACTTACTTCTCTTAGATCAGCTAAATCCTCACTAAGAGCATCCAATTGTAGGAAAAATTTAAAGAAAGAAACAAGATAATGATTCTTTTTGTGGATTATAATCTATGCACCAAAAGATCAACTTTTTTTAAATATATCATACTCAACAAACTTATCGTCTAAAGAAACTTTTTAAGTAACACAAAATTGAAGCGGTATAAAAAGGTTTTAAATCCTTACAACTTACAGATTTTTTTTTTCTTCTTTGTTTTTATAAAATAAAAATGAAAACTCAAAAAAGAATTAAAGAAAAAGAGAAACAAGAAGGAAAAATATAGATAACTTAAACATTATAGTGACCAGCACGTGAATCATGATTTCGTCTTACAGTTAACAGCAACATTATCATTTTAATGCAGGTAAACAATTAATTAGGTAATTAGGTGTGTGTATGTGATATCTTTTATCGTTTTACTTTGTTTGTAGAAATTTTTTTAAGAAAAAGAAATACCGAATATATTGGAAACATGTAGACAAGAGACGTCGAAATTTAATAAAGTAAAATTTAACCCCAATTTACTGTTGAAAACAATAATTTAAGCTCTATAGTCACAATTTAATCATTTACTGTGCATTTGATTTTGTTAGGACAGGGGGTCATGGCTTTGCATATTTGTTTCGAATAGAGAAAATCTTTTGCGAATAAAATGTATGCAAAATGAAGACCTGCTTTAAGTTATTTTCCTAGCAACTAGGATCTAAGTGCTTGACACTTCCAAAAAAAATTATTCATTAGACGTTCCTAGATGTCTAGTGATCTATATTTAGTATGACTTAGATTTGCTCTGGATTTTCCAAATCCTAAATAATTATTCAAAGCGTGGACCCCCAAAATCTGTTAAAAATTGGTACAGGTTCGAAATGCACATCAAAAGATTACCAAAAAAGTCCAATTCACAGTAAGTCGAGGAAAAATTTCACTTTAAAATTTCAATTAAAATTTTCTTCATTTCATAATTAGACGAAATAGGTAGGTAGGATGTTATTTCCTTCATAACAAATATCTTATCAATAGATAATTCTCAAAATTTCTCACTTGTTCAAAAGTTTCGTGGAAATGGAACAGTAATATACGTAAACGTATTTTTTTACGATCAACTTTAGCTGATAATATTATTAATTTTAATTTTGTTTTATAATAAAATATGCATTCTTTGAACGCAACTTTTCAAAATTTCACATGCTTTCACAAACATAGAAAAATGATTCTCATTGAATTTATATTTTATAAAAGAGATTTATCATTGACCATAATAAATATGTATCATCATCGTAATATTAATATTCCGTTGTACCTACAAATTGTTTTTTCTTTAGTTTTTTTTTTAAAAAAATACTCTGAAGCTAAACGACCGTTAAAGGTGAGAATTTGAAATAACGGACTTTTACACTCAAGTTTTAATTTTTCAAAAAATTTAAAAAGCCGTTAAAGTAAAAATAAAATTTTGACTTTAAAATTGTAAATTTCGAAAAAGGTTAGAATTTAAATCAAAAATCTAATATTAAACTTTGCCGGTCTTTTAGCTCCAAAGATCAATTATTGAGGATTCCTTAGGCTTGTAATTATAGGACACTAAAGTACGGTAAATATTAAAAGAGTTCTGCAATTAAAATATCTTTTGTTATTATATTTATGTCTATTAAAATGAGAGAAAGTGTTCTTCAATCATAAACCTCAAGAAATCCTCCCTTATTTTATAAGAAAGTTTATTTTTAAATCATTTGTTCTATTTTTTCTGTATCTGTTTTGTTGTGTATGAATAAAATTTATTTTACTTTTCTGAACAATGAACACCAATAAAACATTCTTCTTTCCTTATTTTATACTTTTTTCTCTCTTTAATCTTTGTAACATCGTTTTATATTCGCAAAAAATATTCTTTCTAAAATTTTATATCATTTCTTTTGTGTATTTAATTTAATTATCATCTTTTGTCTTCAAAAATTTGAAAATATGTCAATGACTTCTTTATCATTTTTTTTCTATAAAAATTTGTATTTAGGTCCTTTAATCGTATTTTCATCATCATCATCATTATATTTTTTTTCGTTGATTTAATTAAACAGTAGGTGTAAGGCTCAACATTGAATAAAAAACTTTTACTATTTTTTTTGTTTTCTTCATTAAATATGGCATCATGATCGTTATTTAATATTTTTAATAGTACTATTTTATATAATATGGACACAATTTTATCATTTTTTCCATCTAAATTAGATATATTTCCATTTCTTTTTTTTGTATATTATATTTTGAAACTTTTCAAAAAGAGAATCATTTTTGCTGAGAAAGTTTTCAAATAGCAAATTTGCATTGAGCAAAATTCTTTTAAATAACTTTACTATTCAATTTTTTTTTCTATTCATTAATTTTTTTTTATTTTTCATTGTTAGCAGTTAAAAAGTTTTTCTTTTAAAAAAATAAATTAAAACTGTGTGATTTCTGTTTGTTAAAAAAGATGAATCTAGTTATCATCATTAAAATTCTGATAGGTACTTAATTTCCTTAAAAGGCACACAATGTTTGAGTAATTTTTGTACTAAGAATCAGTTTAATGATCACTAAAGTTACTTTAAATTTTAAAATTTCTAGTTAAATATTTTTTTTAAAAAATATCGTTATTTAAAAAGCTTTTGGAAACTGTGATCAGTTGTATCGTACCTGAATCTGAATGCAGGCTTTATTGCCTTCTTTAATATCTTCTATTGTAGACTACAGGCAGAAGCAGGGGCATGGAGAGGGGGTTGGGGTCAGGATTTTTTTAAAAACTCCCATAAAAATTTTGAAATCTACTTGCAAAAAAGGTTAAATTACTTAAACATTACATGTCTAATTAAGAACTCAAGCACTTTTCAGAAAAAAATCTATCTAGCATTATTTTGCTCATAGCTTCTAACTAACCATGTCCTCTTTTTTATATCAAAAAATCGCACAAATTTCTTTGTCCTTTTTCTAATAATAATAATTTATATTATTTTTTCATTATCGTCAAAAAAATTTTATCCCTGATTTAAAGTTCTATATATGTTATGATTTTTTTTCATCATCATCTGCGTTTCTATTCTTCACAAGTACCGAAGAATCATTTAGAAATCTATCTTTAGACTCCATCAATTTTTAATTCTTCTAAAAATCGTTCTCAATTTTTTTTTTCGTGTGTGTTTTTTCCTCTAATTAAATTTTCATTAAGCTAAAAAATTCAAGCTCTCGTTCACGACATGTTTATTTACCAAACAAATGATTGATTAGAAATTTATTTCTATTTTTGTAGCATTTTTTTACTTATCATCTTGATCTTGATCCATTGGTTCAGATGAATCTTCACGAGATATATCTGAAAGTCTAAATTATAGAATAAGAGATCCAATTAATGTCAGAATAATAGATAAGGATTAAAATATCTTACCTAGTAATTGATTGCATTGATAAACCTGCCATGGCAGTCAGAGTTTCTGATTCATCATGTTCACTATTGAGTGCTCGAAGAGCTGAGAATCCTACAGTATGAGCGAGCTGTTTCACACATGGCCAGTGTGTCATTTGAATTGCAATAGTCTTTTGAAGTGTCTCGACAGCATTCGAACATGGTGGACGTGATAATTCACTTTCAGACAATGGTGCAGGCTCGTCACCAAGTAATCCACGTACACATTCTTGAACAGAATCACAGATTGATGGAAGGTCATATCCTCCTTCAAGTGCCATAACAACCTATCGAATAGTTCGTAGAAAAATTTAAGATTTTCAATAAAAAAGAAAATTTATTTCTTCTAAATTACCTTTCCGCCAGCTAATTGCATTAGTTCTCTAGTCAGATGACCGAAGCAAGCAGGAGATACAACATAACCACCCAAAGGTGCTGGATGGCCAATGGCAGCATCAAAACCAGCAGAAATTAACACAATATCAGGTGAAAATTCTCTAGCGACAGGCATCACGATAGTTCTAAAAGCAGCTAAATATTCAGAATCACCAAGTGCAGGATTTATTCCACCAGACCATGCGATATTAATATTGAAACCTAAACCGCTTCCTGAGCCACATTCCGTAGAAGCACCAGTTCCAGGAAAAAAGTTTCCATCGTCATGACGATGTATAGACAAATACAAAACATTTGGATCGTCGTAGAAAATTTGTTGTGTTCCATTTCCATGATGGACATCCCAATCAACAATAAGAACTCGTCTAATTTCAGGCATCTTTAAACGTAATAATCTAGCAGCAATGGCAATTGAATTAAAGAAGCAAAAGCCCATCGCAAGTCCTGGCTCCGAATGATGCCCAGGAGGTCGTACAACAGCAAAGCCATTTTTATTGTCGCCTTTAGCAACCTTAAATGCTAAGTCTATAACACATCCAGCAGCCATACGAGCTGCACTAGCCGTATGATTCTCATTCCATGTTGTGTCTAAATCAATACCGACACCGCCACATCCCAAACGTACGAAACTCGCACGTGATGCCTCAATCTTTTGTCGATTAATTTGATTTGATCCAAAAAGAAGTGCATGAGCTTCTGTATGAACGACTTGGAGCTCTTCTTGTGTCGCTTTTCGTGATCTTAAACGATCACAACGATTTGCCAGATGAGTTTCAACAAGACGCGCCCAAATGCTTTGTAGACGACCGCTATGCTCAGGATGTGATGAATTATCACCACATATGCATGCATGTTTTAACATTACACTATCAAATGCTAAGCCAGTCTTTATCTTTCCATTCGGCGATCCGTTCTCGTAAATTCGATGATGATTCATTGAGAGATTCACAGGCGGTGGAAGCGTTTCATTGTTACTGAGTATCATTTGACCACTACTGTCGGAATGAAGAGAACTTGCTGAGCCGCTCGTTACAATGCCTGACGTGATGCCAGGATGACCAACGTGTACTAATGGACTCGATAATGTTCTTGCTAATGGACGGAGTAGAGGTGTTCGTGTGTATGGATCTTCAATTGAAGCACCCATTGTTTGTCGTAAAAGAATTTCACGTTGTTTCTGAAGATATTCACTTCGTACTCGATCATCACCTGTATGTGGAAGTGATTGTGATGTACTCGTTATCACAGAATTTGTAATGACCGTTCGTGGCGGTTGTTTCTTATCAGTTAAATCGATTACTTCACCGGGCTCTTCCTCTTTTAATAATTCTCTTGTATTTGATCGTGACAGTGCTGTTTGACGTATTTTCTGCTTCAGCATTTGTTGTTCATATGCTTGTCGTTCTGCCTCAGAATTTTCATGTAATGTAGCAATATTAATTGGTGCACCAGTCAACATTGGATGTCCCAAAGGCAATGGCGCTGATTGTGTTCTTCCTAAAGGTCGATGACCAGGTTTCTGTAATCTCTGTTGTTGTTGTTGCTGCTGCTGTTGCTGTTGCTGCTGAGCAGCATGTGCTTCATTGAGTTGTTGATTATATGCAGCCGCTACAACTGAATGAGCAACTGCCTGCATATGATTTAAGTGTGCTGTTGCAGCTTGTGCTTCTGAAAGCTCAAATTGAGGTACTAAGTATGGCGCTGGAATTGTCGACTGGTGACCTAGAATATTCTGCGATGGCGGACGTAATTGTGACATTAATGCCTACAATTCAAACAATCATGAAAGATTGATAGGATGAAGGATAAATAAATTATTAAAAAAAATATATAGGCTTTCCATTGAATTATTAAATATTTAAAGCTTACAAAGTGATTCGCAGCAGCAGCAGCGGCAGCTACATTTGATAAATGTGGACGACCTAACGATATATTGGGCATTGATGGGGAGCTAAACAACTGAAGGTCACGATTTGCACCATTATATTGAGGATCTTCATTCTCTTCTTGTATAGGAGCACTCGTAGGTGAACCACGTGTAGGCGGTGAATTTGGTGAATCTGGTGCCCCACTATTACAATCTAATGACACGTGTAGATGAGACGTTAAATTAAATGGAATAGAAAAGAAAAAAAGACGTATTGAATAATTAAGTGAGAGAATTTTATACACACGAATAAGAATTTGTATCATGGATATTTATAATAAGGCAATGAATAATTGACAACAGACTTAATTGTTTTGAAAAGGTTACAGTAACATTTCTCAAGAAACAATTAATGTCTGTTAAATTAACTTTTAACTTTTTGTTTTGCGAATGTTATGTTAGTTCGATTAGTTTCATCTATAAATGGTTTTTCTAAACGAGAAAAATAAAATTGCTTCAGATGTCAAAAAATAGGTGTTAGCTGTTACTAGATTTCTCTTAACAAACAATCCACTAACATATCAAAAACATAATTCATCTACTTAAAATTTATGATTAATAGAATATTAATGTATACGATTTATGCATAGGGATTTATCGAACTCTCTCATTCTCTGTCTTCATGTCTTTATGCCTCCTAACATGACTCTTATCATAATGTCATTGGAAAATATAAATTTTTCATTCTATTTTTTGCGAGCAAAGTTTTCACGCACATACCAACAAATAAAGCTATGAAAATATTGCTCTCATTATTATTATTTTTTCTTCTGAAAAATAGTTCTACATACTTGTAGCTTGTGCCAGTGCCACCTGTTTTTGTAATCGTCTTTGGTGAGCAAGCAAAAGGCGCTCTTGACGACGTGCTGCTAATGGTCCTACACGTGCCTTTCGCTCAATCACACTTTGCTTTAATCGTATCTTCAGAAGATTCGGTTCCGATGCTGAAATTGATTTCGATGATTGATTACAAGCGAATAAATGAGAATTTGATAATGCCAATACATATTATTTTATAGCTTTTTTATGTGAAAACAAAATTTATTCTTTTTTATTTTATTTTTGTGTGTGGAGTAATTTTTAGTGCAGATTATCAAATATGCCCTGTGTAAACTTCTTCTCAGTCGAAGGACATTTATTATCGCAATGAAATTCGATACTGTAATTCCGAGTGATACAGGGAATGGGCCAATAGGTAGTAAAGTGGAATTCTAATTGGGATTATTTAGAAGATTTTAAAGGGGACTATTTTAAAATTTTAGAAAGAACCCATTTTTCTGAATTATTCAATAAAAGAAGTATAGATATTATTAACTTCCTTATAAAATATTATTGAATTTTTTAAAAAGCCATTAGAAAAATTTAACTGATTAAATGTAGCTCTCGAAAATCTCCTTGAACGTGTATGAAATTTCAAATTAAAAAAAAGAACAGAGCTGATTTAGTGATAGCAAATAGCATAACAAAAACAGTCAAGTGTAAATTCATAGTTGATCATTTTGAGAATCAAGTTTTCGTTATCATTATGTTATCTTACGGACACACAAATTGACTGCCATGTGGTTAATAAATACAATTTTTTGTAGCTCACGAGGATATAACGTAAAATCAAATAACGGAAATTCAAGAAATAGAAGGAGGAGTGAAATATGTTAATTAAATTACTTTATCACAAAAAAAAAACTGTGAGAGAAAAACAAAATTGTTCCAGGCATGCTACATTTTTATGTATAAAAATATATATATAAACTCTCTTAATTATGTTAATATCATTAAATTGCACGCGCACACACACAATAATACTAAAGAAAAAAAATGATAATAAAAGCCTGAACAATAAAAATGATTGTTCATCGGATGATGATGATTGCCTAATTAATTTGTTACCTGTTTTCCTCAGCGGAAAGTCTGAATCGTATTTAGCTATTGAGGACGGTGGTTGAGGAATTTTGTATGGATGAGAACTAACTGATGATGCTGCACCAAGTGGTAAAGATTCTCCTGATGAGCTTTTCAATATACCTCTGTGAATGAATTATGGAGCGTCAGTAAATTAAAATTAATGTGATGATATTAAAATAAACTTACAAATTTCTATTCCATGTCGCGTTCTGCTGTCCTTTTTCTTTCTCAATTTTCTTTTGTATCAAAAAAGTCTGAATGCGTAGTAAATAAAGCGAAGAGAATAAATTTCAAAGGTTAATGTAAAGGTCGCATTACACTTGTGTGTATGTAATAAAGTTTAAAGGTCATACTTTTAATGTTTGCTTGACATCAGGACTAGCATTAGCGTTACATTCATGTCTCTCATTGTTCCTTCTTAATGCTGCGGCAGCTGCTTGTGCTGCCTCTCGCTCTTTTCTTTGTTGTTCTTCTAGCATCAACGCGTTCTGACGCTCTGCTGCTATTCGTTGCAATTGTAGTTCCTGGAACATTAACATGCCATGTGCCGCAAACTATGAATTGAATTTTTACATAACGATAGGAAGTAATGTCGATGACAGAAACGAAAGAAAACGCAAATCAAATTTTCACAACAAAAAAAGTTTTTTCTTCTTTCTCTTCTTATGATTATTCCATCTCAAAGCGCATTTTCCCTCAATTGATTTGGCATGAGTCACTATTGTGTATACATTTTGTTTATCTGGCTATGTAAGTTCGTGCTCGTATGTTTTTACCATAATTGACATTGTCAATAAATACCACAAATAAAACTCTGAATTTATTGGTAACCACAACCTGTCAGACAATTCGTGCGAATCAACAGCTTCGAAGTGAAAGCTTTTAGTAAATAAATTGTAAGTTCTTAGGAACAAATTTAGGGAAAATGATCTAAATCATGTGAGTAACATATTGGAACAAAATTTTATACACTCTTGTAATTATTCTAGCAAGTTTAGGTATTTCTAGGAATAACCATTTTTAAGGATTGATTTATTTGATGTTCTTGAGATAAAAGTTTTATATTGTTTACATGTGTTCTTAACAAACAAACCAGGGATCTAAATTCCATTGATATAATATAGGAGATCTTCGATTTACATTCAGGATCAGAAAAATCTATGTTATAGAAATGTTCTAGCACATAAATTCAACAAGTGATAAATGAAAAAGTTATTGCATTTTATTTTAAAATCAGAGTTTTTAACCGTTTTTAACTAGAATTTTGAGAGGAAACATGACCAAACTTAATAAACTAAAGTAGTTTGCATGAAAATTCAGAAAAATTCTAGATTTTCAAGAAAATAAGAAAAAAATCCTTGAACTGAAATTATTAATAATTGCACGTGTACTTATGTTGCTCGTTTTCTCATAGCAATCTTGAAATATCAAATGATAAAAATTCTTCGAATTTTAAATAAAACAAGAGCATGAGGAGAAGACGTAACAACATTTTCAACTATAAGTATTAAAGCGAAGCTTTAGAAAAGAATTGAAATTTTCTAGGAAATTTAAAACCATGTTTGAAACCCATAAGTGCTAGGAGAAAACCATTTGGTGGAAAAAATGGAAAATATTTTCCACCAAGTGGTTTTCCCCTGGCTTTAAGTTTTCATAGACAACAAATAAACAATAATTCAAGATCATCAATGCTGAATCATTTTAAGGAAAAATGCGCTCATTTAATACACCTACGATTAATGTTTACATCTTTTTACGATATGAACATAACAACATTTTTGTTATTCATTATTCATTATTTTCGATTAATAACAAGAACAGAAAATATGCTATTTATGATAATAATAAGAATAAATAGGTAAATAAAATTTGGATAAAGACAATTTTTCTCATTCAGTGGATTGGTAAATAAATTTTTGATAATGAATAATTGATGAGTAGATGAGAGAAGAAACCAAAGAACAGGCATGACAGATACAATGAAGCAGAAACACTTAAACATTCACTTACTTGTAACTTGCTTTCAAGTTGCATTTTATGCTGAAGTTCAAGTTCCTTTTTTTGCTCTTGAAAATCACGCCAAAGTTTTTGTTGCTGTAATTCCTGTTCACGTCGTAGCTAGAAGAAGAAAAAGAGGAAAAATATGAAAATATTTAGTTTATTGTAGGAAAATTTTCATGATTCACAAGATTTTCCGTGAAACAATTTTTTTCCTTCTTCCTTTTCTTTTTTTTGCATATCACGTCCGATCATTAAGACGATATGGCACAATTATTATCGTACAGAGGCATAAACCCGTCAAATGGCGACACACAAACAAAAATTCAACCATTAACATCGCCATTAATTTGAAAATTCCAAGAAGGAATGGGAAGAAAATGATTCATAAAAAATTCACAAGAAAGAAATTTTTTGTTTCTTGTTCAGAAAAAGATGAAAACTTCATCATTCAAATTAAAATAAAAAAAATACATATAAACATACACGCGAGAAGAAATTTTCCCACACATTTTCTTTGACACTGCCATTGAGTTTTTTTTTCATTCATAAGATCCACTTGTGTAGTGAAGAATATCATTCAAAATTATACGCGGGATTAAGACGTAATGAAAAAGGGGAAGTAAAGGGAAGAATGAATGTTTAGGATAAATATAACATAACATTTCTTTTAATGACACAATCATCAAATAATTTATTTATAATCTCATCTGCATTACTCATTTGAGTGTCAAAATTTCTCCCTCATCTTAACCTCGGCATTCACATACATGCTCTTGATGTTGACGACGATGATGAAATTTACATATGATGGCGATTTTTCACTTTCATTTAGTTCGTTCAGCATGCATGAAGCATAAGAAAAAAACATGCGTTTTCTCGCTTCTTTTAATATGTAAATGTTGTGATTTCCTCAGACTTGACAGACTTAATTAAATATGTTTTAGTAGATCAAAGAAATGTTCTTCCTTATGGGTCTTTTGCAGTTTATTTTATTTTTATTAGTTTATTAATTATCCTGGTTTTCACGGTTTTTTATTATTTTTAACTTATATCATGTCAATTTTTATTTGGCCAGTATTCCTCCAATCAGAACCTGAATATTTTGTGGCATACTAAGATTATAGAATATCAGATTGACCCAGGGGTTGACCTCAATTTTGATTGGCAAATTAGGTTAAGTAATTCTGGTCACGGGAATATCCAGGGTTTTTTTCGGGGTTCCTACCACCCACCCCCCCACACAAAAGGATCATAATTTGGAAGAGAGCTCCCCTCAAAACAAGTTATGATTTGAAAAACCCCCTCCCAAAAAAGTCTGGTAGTGGAACGTATCTATCTAGACACATCTGATCTAGACACAAAACCTTTGCATAGCAAATAGTTCGAGAACCATTGAGACTAATTTATTAATACCCAAATAAATGGATTAAAAATAGTGAAAATCGATAATAATTTTTCAAATTATGTTAAACCAATGTGGGAAGCATAGACAACTGCTGTATTGAAGGATAAAAAAATCACAGCAGGATAAATGAAAATTTTGTCAAATTTCGCCTTCTTTTTAACGCCCTTGAGTTCAATGAAATTAAGGGACATAAATAGATAGCAAAAATGTTTAAAGAGAAATTCAGGTTGAAATGCATAACGATTCATGACATTTAATCTTAAAAAGGTAAAAATAAATACTTTATCAATATTAAATTTCAAAATAATGACTCCGTCATTATGCCAAAATTGATCTACGTAAATAACTTTTAGTTGAAAATAACTTCGAGCGACAGTAAATTATTAATTAATATATTTCCAAATTTAGCACCATATTGTATGTACATATTGCCAAAAGAGCCTTTTGAAAATACTCTTTATTAATTCAAGTGTAGTGATATTTATATTTCATCGGTATGAATCATTACTAGATTATAAATTAGCAGGTGTCTCGAATATACGCCTTTGACTACCACCGATTTCTTTCCATCGCAGCTATATTTTTTTTCGTGACATGCATTAATAATAACTAATTTTAACCAAATTAATATACACGCCAAACTTACAGCAAGCAATTCTTTATTGAGATCATCTTGAAGTGCATTAGGCGGTTGACTGCCAACCACACCCGATATTATCCTTTCACGTCCTATTGAACCTCGTGCCATCTCTAAAATAGAAATAAAAATGAGAATATTTTTTGATTAGAAAATTGATCGAGTTTTCGTCTATTTAGGTAGACAAGCATTATTATTAGTTTGTATATAAAAAAAAATTGTCGGTTCTATTTTTGTGTCTCGAAAATTTTTTGCACAGAGTTGGTAAAAATAACAATGGCAATCTATTATGTTGATAAATTACACATTTCCATGTTTTCCTCGTTGTGGGGGTCATAATTAAAACAGAACAAAGAAGAATGCTTTCCATACTATGGAGAATATGAAAATTCAGTCTATATTTAGTCACTAAATTAAATATTTTATGTCACCATAAAAATTGTACATTCAACATACATATACATGAGTCGTAAGTAATAAGACAATCTGTTAAAATTTTATTATTAAAATCACTTGGGAAAGTAATTTAACTGAGCAAACAGAATCACATATTTTTGAGAAGCATGTACGAACGCTCACAGACAGAGACAAAGACAACATAAGCAATGTAATATATATGCTTAAAATGCAAATGCATTTGAGAGTGAGAAAACCAGAGATAGATTGTCGACTATTTTTAAACGTTCTCACAATTTTATATTTTTAGACGTAAACGGCATTTTTTTCTCGTTCAATTTTCCTCAACTCAATGTCGCATAATGTTTTTTCATGTCATGACAATATATTGCATTTATAAATATACACATTACACGAAATGTGCAAATGTGCAATTGCACGGTGATGAAGAGAATATAAATGTAAGTATTGTAAGAATATATTGAGTTGAATGATTTAATGAGCGCATAAATGTAATTTTCCATTGAATTCTCTGATGACTAACACCAGCTACATGCGTATTTATTGTGCAACGTACTTGTAAGTAATTGCACTTTAAATGCCATTCAAATCAGTGCTAATTTTAAATTAAGTTTTGGGATCGTTCATAAATAACGTGTCACAAAGCTCAAGTAAACAACTCCTTTCTAGATTTGTAATAAAACATTCAAAAGCTTATTTATAGAACGAAACAAATCAGGTAGGAAGAGGATTCTAGTTACAAAACGTCCAAGTTATCCATAGTCTCCAAACTAGCTGTAATATTTTTCCATTGTTTTATTATTTAACTTTTTTATTAACTTTTTACAACCTTGTTTTTCCAGTTCCATACACAAAAAAGGCAGATATGCTCTTGCTTATTTGATTATTTCATGATAAAAATATATTTATAAACATTCAAAACGCAAATTATTATGACTATATGGTTTCAAGGTTATTGCGAAATTTACCAAAAAGTCGAGAGGAGTATGTATGAAGCGGCAGTTTGATAAATATTTTGCACATTGTAACGTGTATGGATATGAAAGTATGAAAAATCTATATTTAAACAGACACATTCTATACAGCGGCATTTAATTAAATTAATTTCAGTCTATTTAAAGATGAAAATTCCAATATATGCGTACATATCAAATTACAAAAATAATATTTACATGCTTACAATTCAGGCCTGATTGAGTGACATATGGATATTATTCTTGTATTTTTATCACATTTTCCTTGTTTGTTCTGGCATTATTGGCGCGTAAAATGGAATTAAGTTCCCCATAACATACATACCGCAGAAAAGCCCCAGCAATAAATAATTTAATTGTTTTAAATTGTAAAGCAATAAATTGCATTTTTCGGATAATCTACTGAGGGTAATAAGATATGATGAATAGAGTCGAGATATGAGGCAAATAGGAAAGGAAAAGCGATATATAATTTATTTTTAAACAGGCAGAGAAAGAGAGTAGCAACACAAAATCTATTTTTAAAATTGGTAGAAATTAAAGAAGAAAGTATAAAAAAAGAATTTAAGAAAAAAAACGGAGAGAAAAGTTTACACTGGCTGCTGTAGGAAATGCTTCGTTGTGATTGAGTTAAATTTATTTTCAAACTTTTTCATCTAAAAATATCGCACGACCACGCCATCTGCGAACGTTATTAATAGATAATTCGTTCTGTTCTGCTTTCTGTATTCATCCACACAGATAGGTAACATACACAACTCATCCATGTGTAATAAGGCAAAGGTTTCAAGAGAGACTAAAAGAGAGTCTGAATGTCGCTTTGAGTGTTAATTTCTTATGAAAAAAAGAGCGACATAAACATAAAGATGAAGGAAGAAAAAATTAGCAAAAAAATGTTCCCTTTGAGACTGAACTGCTTTTCTGCTTTCCCATGAAATAGAAATTAATTTTTATATGATTTTGTGTCTCGCCTATTTCCGTAGAGATACGCCTCTTGTTCTCTCATATAGTCACACTCATGAAAACTCGATAAAAATTCTCCGATGCATCAAATGAAATGATCTCATTACGCTATGAATCCTTGTCCCACATTTTTTCCTCTCTTTAGCCTACTTTATCCATTAAATATTGCATCTGCATTTTACAAGTTCCTTTAATTCATAATGAAATTGAATATTTACTAGGTAATAGAATTTTATTGTAAACTTTGGATTTTCCAGCTCAGAAATCTGTTAAAGAATTTATTGCTGCACAAATCAAGGAAGACAAGATACATTTTGACATTGTCGAGGCTACTTAATAGTTTTGGATACTACGTGTGTGTCTAGAAAATTTTCAATCCAAAAAATTTGCACATGTACACACAGAAGATTAGATATTTACTCACAATTTTAACACCAGATATTTACTCACAAATTATATCCTTAAATTTTAAAAATAATCTTCAGTATTAATCAGGGGGCTGACAGCTTTGGTTACAAACTTTGTAACTTTTGTAACCTTGTAACTTTTGTAACCTTTTTTGTAACTTTTGTAACCTTTTTGTAACTTTTGTAACCTTTTTTGTAATCTTTTGTAACTTTT
This sequence comes from Chironomus tentans, assembly GCA_963573255.1. NCBI lineage: Eukaryota > Metazoa > Arthropoda > Insecta > Diptera > Chironomidae > Chironomus > Chironomus tentans. The sequence continues at coordinate 28,314,835 of OY754303.1, read as the reverse complement.
TTAGAAAAAAATCAGCAAAAATCTTGTAAAACTTATTTCATCATCATTTCTTTGTCTTACTATTACTTTTCTTAGCGTATTAAGCTATATTTTAGAATTTTAAACCATTTTAAACTTAAATTATAAATGTATTCAAGGTTTAAAATGTTTTTAAGTAATACTAGCTGCTTAGTTTGAGAATTTAAATGTATAATTGGATGTAAATAGTTCTGAATGGTTTGAAATATAATGAAAAACTACAGCTCCTTAAAAAATATGCAAAAACTGTTTTAAATAATGATTAAACAGTAATTTAGAATACAATTTTGTGCAATTTTCACTAATTTAAGGTGATTTTGTGTCTATATTGTATATAAAGTTGATTTCTAGTCATTAATTAAGCTAAATTCATATAAAAAGCATAAAAAGCATCTTTCTTTAATTATTTTTCAAACTAAATTTTTGAAGTTAAAAGGTTAAAATTTTATTTTTTGTAACCTTTTTTACCTTTTTGTAACTTTTGTAACCTTTTTTGTAACTTTTGTAACCTTTTTCTGTAACTTTTGTAACCTTTTGTTGTAACTTTTTTATCTTGTAACCAAAGCTGTCAGCCCCCTGGTATTAATAATATCAACAAATAATAGTCTCACAAAAACGAGTTCAGGCATTTTTTTTGTTTGCAAAATTACTCTGTGACTCAGCAATAAAAATAAGTTAATTTAATTTAATTACGTTGCAGGCTATTTTTGTGAATCAATCGGAATGAATGAATGGGCGAGAAAGAATTTTATTTTATTAATAACGGAAGAAGAAAATTTGAAAACTTCGTGTACCTTAAAAATAGAATATTGTGAGGTCTTTTCGATAAATTCCTCTAAAACTTTAAATAAACAGTAAAATGTCAACAGAAATAGATTAGTCTATTTTTAACAGAATTAACTGCATTAAATCACTCGTTCAAACAAGTCTCGAGTGTGGAATTTCGAATAGTTAATTGAGGAAAAGGTGTTAAATAACTTTGTGTATCGTTACAACATTCATCAACTTATAACTTCACATTTCTTTACACTTTATCAGAATGGCGTTGTTTTGAACACATTTTCTATTTATAGCTTGCAAAAAAATATATATTTATTCTTCAAATGGCAGCAGCAGCAGCAGCAAAAAAACTTGTATCCTATTTCTTTTCATTCCTTTCCTCTTCTTTTTTCCTATTACAGAATAGCTCAATCTCTGTGCTATTCGTGTTCTATTTTCATCACAACAGCAACGTATACTTAATGTCAAAGCTTTTACCACCACCATACCACAATACAGCTCCTCTTCCACTCCACTCGTCAACGCTTGTTTTCATTCCTTTCGTCTCAACAACATTTGCAAATATCCTCGGGCGTTGCCGATTAATACATATTACTTATTCAGGTCTCTTATGCTTATGATTCTTGCCTTCATACATACTACAATGTTGAATTTCTATTTTTAAAAATTCCTTAAATATTGAGCTTCCATAAAAGCAATTTTAGGTAAGTACATTGCTTGTTAAAAAAATAAATAAAAAAATGAAAATCATTTCAAACATTTGCCAGAAATAGAAAAATATCCTTGAAAATTCTTTTTATTTTTTTTTTCTTTCTTTCCAAGCAGCACAAATCATTAGAAGTAATAAATTAAAGGTTTTCTTTTCTATTTCATGAAACTTGTAGAAGGAAAAGCTCCTCGAAGAAAAGAAAAACATGAAAATGGACTGAATACATTCAACATAAACAAGAAAATACTTGGCTGCAACAAACATAAAATCGATTCAATCACGCGTTCGTTTGTTTTCATCTGAACTCGAACGGTATGAAGAAAAGCTTTTTTTTCTTTTTTCTCTTTCCATCTTACTCTCGCTTTCTCTCATTCCACACATCCTTCCACTCTCTCTTTCTCGAATTTCTATTTTTAACAATCAATCGATAAAAAAATGTCCAATGGCAAAGTACACAAGTATAAGACATAATAACAATAATGACCATAATATATACATTTCAAGCAGAAAAGAAAATTTATTTTCCTTATGTTTTCATAAAATCAATTTCTTGATAAATAATCAAAAAGTTCAAGGATACATATTAAAATATTAGTAATTAAGGCGAAGGTCATACTGATTTTTACTTGTTTGATTTGGTCTATGATTTTGTGACTTGAGCTGGAATTAATTTTTTATGTCTTATTTTAATGAAGACTATTTAAAAATAATTTTAAAAAATTAAATTTTAGCTTGAAAATTCTGGTATAGATCAGGATTTTTTGAAATTTTTCTTCAATTTGGTAAGGTTTTTTGAGAAAAAAATTCTAAGCTCCATAAATCTTAGAGTGCCTGATACATAATTACTAATTCAGTACATAATAAATATTCAATTTATTCTCTTAAAAAACACAAGTGATAAGTAAGGGTTAATCAACTTAAAAGTTCAAAAAATACTTTTCATTAAATGAAATTTCTCAAGAATAAAAATTAATAAAGAGAAAAATGACTTCATAGCAACCTTTGGACCCAATATTTGCGTGTGTTTTCGTAGCACATTAAAGAATATTCATTCATTCATGATTCATAGGTTTTTTCCGCGTGATTAGATAATTTTGACCGAGTTCCTAGCTGATTAAAAATAGGATTTGGTGTCTAAATTGAAATTTGTTTACTTTAGTGCCTTCGATAAGATTTTATTCTTAGTTTTCATGGCAATCTCCAACACGTGGAGACTTTAGTTACGATAGTAAGATATTACTTCCAATCGACCATGAAATAATTGATAATTGAACTATGTTTTTTTTAATTACAACAACATTTTATATCAATGAAAATTATCAAGTCGAATTCGAGTAACTTTAATCAAATAAAAATTATCTTTATGGTTAAACTTGAACCTAAAATGACAGGTTTTTCCATGACTTAGACTCCTTTTTATCAACAAAATGATAATGAATATAAAAATATCTAATTTAAATGTCTGGCTGAAAGTAAATATTTTTAAGCTTTAAACAACAAAGTAAAATAAAACAAAACATTTATTTACACAGTTTTAATGTCGCGAATGTTATCAAATATACTTTAAAATAGTTTACAGCTGCATCAGAAACAGATAAATAACGGTCTAAAATTGTGTCATTTATGAGAGTTTTCTGGATTACTTAATTGAACTGTGAAAGGATTCATTCGATAAATTTTCTAGTTTTAAGTCGAAGATTTTCATGACTGTAAAGGAATGTGCATGCATAAAAATTGAAAGGAAGAAAAAATATGTATAAATCTATTCTATTTCACTTAATTTTGGCTAAAGATGCATTTTGCATGATGCATACAAACGAATCTTTTTTAACAAACTTCCCTTTATATGTTAATTCATACATTTCTCAGAATTTGCCGCCAACAACACATTAACGAAAACAAAACAAAAACGAAGAAAAAAACTGCATGAGCGACGAAGCTGAATGATTAATTTGTCTGAAGATGAAATGTTCTCTTGTTCGCATTCGCATTATTATTTTATTTGAACAAAAAAAAGCCGCATTTAGTGATAAAGAATATCATGAGACTGACAAGGCGCTACATCCTCTTTTGCAATGATAATTATGAATTTTATATGCTTTCCGCTTCTATATCCGTGCTTTATCGAAAAATGCCTTTTTATCATTTCATTCCGTTGCTCGATTGCAAAAATTCTGCATTTATCCAACAACAAAAACATTCAAAATCGCATTTAATTATTATTTTCTGTCTAAAATGTGGCGACACTGTTGATAATTTGTAAATGCACATGACTGTACGAATGTTATTTCACATCACATACATAGTCTAGCACGGTTATTTTTAGAGTTTTGTCACTGCATTATCATGAGTGCTTTAGTCACATTTTTCATTGAGTTTATCATAAAATTGGAAAAAAGCCTTCCAAATTATTCACAAAATATTTTTGTTAGTATAAAAGTTAGCGCATTCAGACAGAGTATGTGTCCACATATTGGCAAAAGTTAGTTCCTCATGTGATTCATGAATCTTCCACTTTTGTTCTACGAAAAATAATATTTTGAACTTTTTGCGTATTTTTAAGCAAGTCTAGACTCCAGACAGTAAATGCGCTTAATTTATTTGACTTGAGCAAACTTATTACTGAATAATACAATATAAACCATGAAGGTATTGACACAAAATAACGTGAAGAAACAATAATAAAAATACTAGTACTAAAATAAATTAATTAAAACGTTGCTGTTCACATTTAAGCTTCACGTGCTTTTGATTAGCACGGTTTCATCTAAAGTAAATATTTTCAATTTAAAAAGGTAAATTTATACATCGGTTAAAAATCCTACGCAATGACGCACTTTATGAACGAGGAATCGATATGAATCTATTAAAATTAAAAATACACGAACAAAAATAATAATATTATTTCTAATAATTTTACTCTGATTCTTGGTCGGTATATAATTTCATGGATTTGAAATTCTTTGACGTCATGGTTATTTTCTGTACATTTGTTACGTAAAATAAGAAAGAATTGTGTTTGGTTGCCTGAATAGGTTGGATGTTAAATTGTTTTACATAAAAAACAACAACGTGCAAACATAAAGTCAACCCACGCGACACAATCCATCATTATCCAATTACAATCGACCTATCAGTCTCTTACCTATTTTTAGTACATGCATATCAGCCATAACATCAAGCCGTTGCACTTGACAAGTGTATTTCGTATAATTTATAACTTTGTTGTTTTTCACTCGTTAAATAATTTTTTTTCTGTGTTTCTTTACTACTTGTTATCAGTACGAGTTTTTCTCACTCATTCCTTTCTTTATGTCTCTACATATATATGTTGTTTTATTCACTTTACACCCGACAATTTACACTCAAATATTGAGTTTTGTAAAAAAAATTCTCATTAACTAAAATATATTCCTACAAACCAAAAAAGAAATATTATTTATCACATTTTATTATTATTTTTTATTGACCACCATGGAAGAGAAGAGAAGGAGAAAAAGAATGATCTAATTTTTTTTTCGAGTGAAATGTCTCTCGAAAATAATACAAAAATTTAATTCACATATTTGCTTCTACATATGTGCAAAAAAATCCGGTTTCCATCAATTTGACCTCAATAAAGGTAATATCAGTATTTGAATGTTTAATGAGAAATCGGTACATTTTTTCGTTCATTTCTTTCACGAGAGCCATTAACAAGGAAGAAACATTTTTTTCATGTATCATAAGAGAAAGAAGCATTTCATTTGAAATAGTTTTTTAAAAGCCTATGAATTCAATTTTTAATGAATGAACTGCGGCGTTGTCTGTACAAAAATTTTAAACTAGAGCTCGTAACGTGGTTATTAAAAATTTTCCATTAAAACTCAAGGTCTTGTTTTATCAGCTATTAATAGAACAATTATATAGCAATGACAGCTTAATTTGTCGTGTAATGATTACAAAAGGAAATTATTTATAGCTAAGAAGCCTGTCGTGGGTTTTATACTTAACAATCTTTGAACAAAGATTAAGTGTTTTTAATTCCATACGGAGTTTAAATAAAAATAGAATTTAAGAATAAAGTGGTTCAAATTTTGGAATTAAAAGTATTATTTAAAAATAATTCGAAAATTTCTCATAAATCGATCGAAGGTGTCTTCAACTATCTAAACCAAATAGTTATCATATTTTTAGTTTCGTTCCTTAAATATTATTAATTAATCATGTCTATAAAAAATCAAAATTTTAAAAAAATTCTAACCAAAAAGGCTTTTAAAAAAGGTTGAGACAGTTCAAATAACTCAAAATCAAACTAATTGACGCTTCGAGAGAATAAACTGATTAGTAATGAAGAATATCTATGTGGTATATACCAATAACAAGAATCATGTGAACATTTTTTTGAAGAGAGAGATGAAAACAGGTTTATTTGTCTTTCTTACTTGATGTATCGAAACAAAAGTGTTATTTTGTATTTAAGAAATGAAAGAAATATCAGACTCGCAAAAAAAAAGAAAATGAAAATTGACTGGAACACGAAAGAGGGCTTAATCTCGAATCGGCTTAAGTTTAAATGTGTATTTATACATTTCGTTAATAAATATATGTTCGCAAATATTAGTAAATTATTTCAACATTTTTATTTGTCGTTGTTTTAACAAAAACGAGTTGAGTTGAAAAATTCTCAGCAGTCTATCAGTAATGGAATTTTTTTAAGGTGTCTTAGACAGCACAGATTTTTTTTGTCGTCTTTCTTTTCTTTTTTAAATATTCTTTTTTTTATAAAAGTAATTGAGAACAACGAAGAAGTAGCAAAATTAGATGTGAAACGAGTGATATAAAAAATTTGCATACTAAATTAGATATAGGTTTCTTTTTTTATCATCTTCACAGAAGAATGAATTAATAATATTTAAAATATTTTTGTCTCTCGACGATGTCTCCTTAGCTTTCTATCATAATTTTCTAAAAACAGTCAGAAAATTGTCATGTCTATAAAAACATATCTTTACATTTTATTGACAAAGGGATGAGAAATATTTTAGGAGATGAAATTTTATTGCTATGCTATAAATTATAACTAATTAATAAGATCTTAAAATTCCAAATTAATAAATTAATTGTTATGAAATTTTCTTAATAAAAACGAAGCATAAAAAATTTCAACACTCATAAGTTAATCTTATGAATATTCGCGAGTTTTATAGATTTCTAGCAAAATTCAATCAACTATTAAAATCAGTATGTCACCATAGGCTGCAAACATATCGTATTTTAGTGCTTATAATAATAGTGAGCCCTAACTATTAATTTCAGAATTTAATTTAAGATAGGGTGGCCATCTACTCGTTTTTTCTGGGATCGTTAGATATTTTCCAAATAAATTCATCTTTATTTTTATTTAAATTTATAAATATTTCTCATAGATTTAGAAAAAAATAATGGCCACGCTATACTTTGGGACATCTCATAATTAATGGATTTTAAAGCCTCTCTGTCACAAAATTTTATTAGGAAAATTCTTTTGCGAAGATTTTTTCTCAGTCAGGGTTTCTATCTAAGTTGTCTATCTAAGTTGTTGTTGGACCCCATCAAACCCCCTTGGTTTTACCAGAAAATTATAATTCAAAAAATATTTTCATATGTGTTTGAAGCTCTAATTTGAAGGAGATGATTCTGGTACTTTAAGTATTAATAGAAAGTACAAAACGAAGAGTAGAGAAAAATTAAACCCTAAACAAACAGTTTCTAGCTTCGCCCTATTTCATTTCAAACCCTTTAATTCCATTAATACCTAAAACAAATTGTATGTTAAACATCATGAAGAATTTGTCACCTAAAATCCAAAATCTCAATACATGATGCAAATCTGTAAATTAAACACATTCATCATAAATAAACGTGAAAATTGTATTAATTTATGATTATACTAAAGCGTTCATTTTATTTTCAAATAAACCTGGGATTTTCCCAGAAATTGGTTATAGTTTTGAAGAAGATAATTAATTTTTCACTGAAAATTCAATTTAAGTAACAATTTTGAATGACTTGCATATTTTTTAGGAATTTAGCTCATGGTTACTATTTTTGATCAATATTTATTTCATCTCACAAAACAATATTAAAGTCTACTGGCATTTTGTCGACGTTAAAAATTCATCAGAACCACTATTTTGAACATGAATACTGCATGAATCCCTTAGGACAGCATTTAAAAATAAAGAACCCAATTCACTTCTAATGGAAAATTTACAGCATTTCTGAGTAAAGAAGAACTTGAAGACATTTTCAAGTGCACAACAACAGGTTAAATGTTTTCTAACTGCCTTAACTCTTGACAACATCCAAATTTATTTCAACCTGTTTATTAGAAGTTGAAGCCGCTAATGAATTTTTCACGAATCTATGTAAATATTGAATATTTTTAATGCAAACAATTTCTCTTCAAACATCCGAAATGGATAAAATTCCATCCCTTGAAAACGTTTGTGTTTCAATAACTCTTAACTTCCATGGACCAACAAAACAAATTTTTGGAATATTTTCCGTGCATGTACTTTTCATATTTACACAGGTTTGAAATTTCTCGATCCACTTATAGCAATAAACTGAAGTATATAAATGCGTTTATATTCTGTTATCAATAAATATTCATATGAAGTAGACACAAGTACAGAAGACGTGAAGTAAATTGTCACACATATGTAATATAATGTTTATTTTCTTTTTTCCATATCATATGTATACACTGATTATTATTAGTGTTGTAACATGTTGTTTGTTACATTTTTTCTCACAATATAATATTCAAATTTTTTTAACACTAAAGCTCTATATTATTAATTATATTAATGTTAATTATTTCCAATAATTTTTTGTATATCTTTCATAAAAATAATTATATTTTTTGTATTTTTAAAAATTCCTTATTTTTGAGAGTTCACGCGAGACAAAATAATATTTCGCATGTATCAATTTTCAGCTCAATACAACGACTGATGTCTTATAGCATTTGAAATACAAAAAAAATTGAAATAAAATTCCACTTGATTCTTTTCTCTTTCTCTCTTTCTCGTAATAGCTCGCTCATTTATATATGTATATACAGTCAGTCGAGAAAAGAAGAAGAAAAAATCGTCGTGTAGCACACGATCGCTATACGAGAGACGCTTTTGTGGCTAAATATTTATACGAATTCAATACATTTTAAGACTTTATTCTTCACGAATGTTAATAAAAATAAAATAATACACAACAAATATATCTTCCTTTACATTCTTTTTGCCATGATGATGATGATAATACACTTGCAACAAAATAGTTTGCCGCTCGTTGTTTTTTTTTTCTTCTCTCTTTCTGGTGAGAATTCTTATTTTATACTTAGGCAAAAAAAATTAAACAAAATTAAATTGAAAAGAAGGATCTGAGAAGATGAAAAACTAAAAATAAACTTTTTTACTTCTCTTGGTGATATTTTAATTCTGGCTATATACATTCATTTTTTTTGATCATATCGAGTTCTTACGAGAAAGATTCAGAAAAACTTAGCAGGAGATTCTTTTATGAACATTAATAATACAGCTTTGTATAGACTATAAACATTGGTTTATTATCAGTTCTATTAATATAACTAACATCAAATAATACTCTGTGATGAGAATGTGATGCGGAACTCTTTATTCTTTTCGCAAAAGAAAAACATTTAATTTTAAATTGCGGACGCAATTTTAATTCTGAAGAAAAAAGTATGAGTAATTGTTTTTATTTACAAAATAAGAGTTGGAAAATTCCAGATGTAATCGATTTTTTTCTTCTCTGTATTGTTCTCGTCGATGTCATTTGAGTATTATTATCGTGCATTACTCAAAAAATTATAATTTTTGTTTTACATTAATTTAAATAACGAAAACAACATTCTAGAATCTAGACGAAAATGAAAAATAATTTTTCTATAGCTGATCGCATTTCGTTAATTCCAATAAATACTCATATTAAATTTCCAGCACCACACTACCTTCAGGATACCGAAATGCAACCAAAATATTCACAATTATTGAGAAAATTACCCTTGAAATTTTCTCAGAATAACTGCGTTTCAAAAAAAGAAGCTTAAATTGAAAAGACCATGAACTCTTGCCGGTGAAAATTCTGTACCGAAAAAACAAAATCCACCATTGTCGAAATTTATCATTACGACACAGCGAGAGCGAAAGTGCGTAAAAAAAATTTTTTATTTTCAAAAAGAAAGAAAAATATTTGTTTGTAAAATCATTTACAGAAATTAGGGCACAGCGATGGAGTGTGCAATGAAATGCAATTAGAAAATTATTCAGTTTATTGTAACCAACACTAGCTCATTAAACTTATTATTATTTTGTTGGGCTTGAAAGGTATTTCGCAGTAAAAATAATAATAAATAAAAATACGGGCAAAAGCCCACATGCCTCTAGATACAATCATGCTCCAAACATACTATATAATATATAGACGTGTATATACTTCTGATGATTCTATTTTTAGAATTGCGCTGTTGAAGTTGCGCACTTGTTTCTTCCAGTTTTCTTCTCTCTCATTCTCATACAATATTGTGTTCCTATCTCACCCTCTCAATTTTTGTTTTTTCTCTCTTTCTTGTTCTTATTTTTAATTCTAGAAAACAACAAAAAAAATATACTAGAGATGATCGTCGCTCGTATACAATAGTTGTAAATTATAAAGTTTGTGTATCGACACAACTAAATGAAAAGCATATGTACGGTTGTTCTTTACCAATATATTCCATAATTTATTACTTTCGTGAAAATAAAAATCAATCATTCTCAATTTTTCATATAAAACTCTTATCATTTAGTTATATTTTCCTTTCCTGAAATAACTGCAACTTACTCGACTATCAATGAGTGAATACGTACATCATGTTCAACTCTTATTGCGTCAATTGAAAAGTTAAAAATAATGTTATGGGAAATGGACTCTGTATTAAATGAAGTGGCTGGTCGATCGATAGATTATGGTTTGGATTTCTAAACCTAAGTCTTGGGTTTCTGAAAGGAAATTCATCTTGAAAAGTGGATCACTCACACTTATTCATGCAAAGGGTTTCTAAGACGCAGTGTTTCTCAAACTTTTAAAAATTTAACTATCCTTGATGTGCCGCGTAGAGTTTTCAGCATCGGAGCTGACAACTTTTGTGCCGCGGTACATAGTTTGAGAACCACTGCATCAGAGGATTCCTAAATTGTGTGACCTTTAGTTTTGGAAAAAAGAAATTATTTTAGTCAAATTTCCAGAATTTTCAAATTTAATCACACTACTTTCGACCAGACCGACTTTCAGGGATGATAAGTAACAAATATAAAAATAACATTTTCCCATTCGATGTTTGATGAATTGTAAATAATATCCCATTTATGATCAAGTCCAAGATTTCCTCATTACACCTACATTCAAGCAATTGCCTCCTTAACATCTTCAAAACAAACAGGAATCGGTCTATGATTAACTTTAACTGCGTCAATGATATGCTTAATCAAAAAGCAAATAAAAAATTTAAGGACATGAAATGAACGAAAATGTCATAGAAGTCAGAAACTTTCGTAATCTTCAATTTCGTGAAATTTAGTGCTCAACACCCCCATGCATCAACTTCTATTTTAATATTTAGCGACCGACCGTTTTTTTCATTACTTTTTTTACGGTAAAAAAAGCCATGGAAAAATGAGAGAAGGAGAGCCAAAGAAATGAACGAAATAATTTACTTCAGCATATTTAATTGGTATGGAAGTGATTTGATGGAAAAGGTCAATGAAGAATATGCTGCAGAAGTAGCCAAAAATACCAAAGGTCGGACCGAAACAATGAAGAAGACAAAATGGAGAAATGGTTTCTTCAAACAAGTTTAAATAAAATGAGAAAAGTAGAATAGAAATGACGATTTATTCAGCATAGTTGGAGTATGAATATGAACTCCAAAGCTATAGAAAAAAATGAACTTCCACTTCTTCTTCGAAAAGCACACAAATACTTCTTGATTTTTTAATTAGGACACTTTATCAACATCTCTTTCACCTTTTCACATCAATATGACTGAATCCGTATGATAAGGGTGGAAGAGAAAAAAAGGAGAGGAAAAAAAACAGTTCATTGGAAAGCGCACATTCCACCCAATCAACAACAAAAACAACGCTAACATCTATTTTTAGGTCTAGGTCGGTTCTGTTGATAAAACAGTCGAGAAATGTATATAATGTGAGTGAGGATGAAAATAGGAGGAATGGGAGGGATGAAAAAGAGTAAGCGAAAATTGAAATAGATGGATGCTCAACAAACTTTCATACATATAGAAAATGTACACAAATAGAACTTGAACCAAAAAAATATATTTTGAGAATATTTTATCCATCTTTTATTTAAAAAACATCTTTTTTCTTATTTTTCCAATGGCAATAAGGATTTTGTTTGGAAAATGACATTACAGCCTTAAGCTTTTATGTTGAATATTTTATATTTTTAAATATCAGCCAACATATTTTCAATGGATTATAATTGAATAGAATTTTCTTATTTTTAGACTTAATATTTGACTCCTTTCTACTATCCTACAATGTAATACAAGTTGAGAAAGCTTTAACGAATTAAAAATTATTTTTAGAAAACATAATAATACCATGGAAAAATACGTCGTTAAATCATATTTCATTTCTAAAAGTCTTGCATCAGACAAAAAAGGAGCCGTGTACAAATTATGTCACACTTTAGAAGGAGGGGTATTGAAAAATTGCAAGGGGAAGGGTGGTCGAAAGTCTTTTTGCGTGACGTAATTTATAAACGACCCTTTTGGAAAAGTTTTTTGTGAAAAATATTAAAGTGCATTACGGATACTTTAAGCTTCAGAACAGATGTGACTTTTTTTGACTGCAAAGCTTATTGCAATAAAACAGTCTTCGCCGTATCGCATATTGCTGTAAATTGGGATTTTGTTATTACTAAGACGCCATTTTGTATGTAAATTTAGCTTAATTTGATGTACGGTCTTAGGGACGCGTGTCTTGTGAAAAATTCCAGGTTCCCTTATGCCTGATTAAGAAAAGGTTATGAATCCTAATTTTTGAGCAATTTGTGCATGAAGTTTATACAAAAATACTTTTTGTGTGTCGCCAAACAAAAAAGTTCAGAAGGCACTAGAAAAATTGTATAAAAATTCTCAGTGATTTCTTAGGTGCAAAAATTAATCTTATTCAACAAGTTAAACTATCCAGACAGAAAACTTTAAAAATATCAACACAAATAGCAACAGACAAAAGTACAAACTTTATTCACCAAATGCGTTGTAATTTAAAATAAAAAATGCGTCGAAGAAATTGTTGATTTAGAAATTTTTGGAAAAATGTTTTAAGCGTTTCCATAAAAATCTATTTTTGGATAAGCATAAGATGCTCGTGATAAAAAGAACTCGTAGTGAAAATATACAGACTACTATATAAAACTTTTATTCTATATGCATACGTATACATAATATACTTAATTTATTAATCAGTAAATAAAAAATACGATAAGATTCTTTATTTATACAGCGATTAATCCGGTTCTGGTAGCAAGTCACACATATATTTATGTATAAAAATAAACGTGAAGATTTTTTTAACTAAACTTAAATGTGTCTTTTAACATACACTAAATTACATATTTTACAATGTGCATTATTGATAACACATGAAATAAAATAAAATTTAGTTTATATACAAATTTTCCACACGCAACAATTGCCATATTGGGTTAATATTGTAGTTTCATGATAAGAGATTAAAAAAAGTAGAGGAGCTTCAACACGACGCTACAATCGCTACAGCATTTTATTGTATTATTTTTAAATTATTCTCGCCTTTAAATCTGTTGCTAAGTGACTTTTGTTCTAGATTTTAATTTCATATCCCGTGATAAGAGGTTGGATTGACGCACTCAACAAGCTGCTCTAACTTTCATTCCAAGAATTTTAACAAATTTTTTTGTTTGCAATGTGAAATTGTTCTGTACCTATTAAGCTTCAGTCAGACTCGTTTCATATTTATAATTATAAATCCTGATTGACGTCAATTACTGATTTCCTTCTCCTTTTGTTTATGACTTTATATTCGTATTTATTTATTTTTATTATTGAATTATTTTGCATTGTAATTTAAATTAAAATTGAAAATTTTCTATACAAAATTTATGATTGTAGTGTATTTATTTAATTTAACATTTAATAAAACTTAGTCAGGTTTTGTCTTGAATATTTTTGAAGTAGGAGTAGCATTAAATTATTAAATAATTACTACGTAATTCTCGGATTACAAAAAAATTATACAAAATCTAAGTAAATGTTTTTATCAGCCATGTCACCAAAGTCATGGACATTGGAGTCAGATGGATAAATAAAATCAGTAACAAAGCAGCAAGTTATACTTAGGCTGACTATCTGCTTGATTTTTCAGAGGACTGCCTTCTATTTTCATGAATTGTCCTCTATTTTTACAAAATGTTCACCATTTTCTTAAACTCGGTATTTTACACTAGATCCAATAGACTTATCCGATCTTATGGTCACCCTAGTATCAAGGGGGTGAATTTTTTCACCAATTTTGATGGAAATTTTTTTAATTTTCTAGGGTTTTTTAAATTTTCCCTGCCCATGGGGCGTATACAAAAATTTTTCGAGGGAGGGGGTTTGAAAGTTTTTTTGTATAGACGGAAAAATTTAGAGGGGTTTTGGTATTTTTTCTTAAAAAACCTTACCAAATTGAAAAAAATTTTCCAAAAAGGGGGGTTTTGACCCCCAAAACCCCTCCCTGAATACAACCCTGATCCTGCACTAGCCTATACTTTCCTTAACTACGTATTGAAGTATTTAACATTTATTTATTTCTAGATTGGCACACGTGACTGCATATAAGTATGTCCATGAATAAATAAGAAATTTCAATTATAACAATTGCTTCAATGTTTTCTGTAAATAAATCCCCACAAGAGCAATGAGAAAAGGATAAAGCTTAATATTTAATTGCGACATTTCTCAAAGAACGTTTTCATCATTTATCATCCAATACTCTTACATGCTTTAATCCTAAATGTTTGAGTTTAAATTTTTTTTGCTGACGTAAATCACCTAAACAAATAAAATCAAAATAACATAAGAGAATGAATATAACAACGAGAAATATCATCGAAGAATGTATGATGATAAAGTTTTATATTTAGATTTGTAAATGACGTTCTACAGGTGGAGAATCTTTATTAATGTTATTATAACCATCGCAAAAATGATGCAAACGTGGAAAATAAGTAAGGAAAACCCCAGTAGTCACGCTTTAATGTTGTGATTAGATTGAAATACTTGTGCACTTATAAATTCAGATAAAGATGGAATAAACACAACCTTTTTTTCGTGTCGTTTAATCACAACCAAAGTAGAACTGATAACATTTTTCAAAAATGCTATTTTTTTGATTTATCAATAATATAACTGGCACAATTTTGCAAGCTGATGTCTAGGTTGACTGGGTGACAAATTTCCCATGTCGAGCTAAAATGACTTTTGATTGAATTTTGATCTTGAGGGGAATGCTCGGGCCACTCCCTAACTACGCCCTGCTTGTTTAAATTCTGATTACGCTACTGGGAGCTAACAAAAGCTCGTTCACGTAAGGAATTAAACATGCTCAAAGAGATTAAATTTCCATTACAGAAATTATAAACAAAATTTTAAAAATTCGCGATGCAAACAAGATGTCTTCAAAGCATGTTTAATGTTTAACAAATTTTGAAATTTTTGGCAATTTAATTTGGTGTCAACTGTTAGTGATTGCTTTCACTCATGCCATAGTGTCAGAATTTATGATTAGATAACGTTTGAACGTAGTTTAAGATTAACGGCAGGTCAATGTCATAAAAAATTCAGTTTATTGAAAGTAATACAATGAATATTTGAAATAGTAAAGCTGTAGCAATAGCTTTTGTCTCTTACAGACCTAGATATAATTCAAAGGATTTGTCCACAACTCAAATGTGCAGAATATTGGTAAATGGCTTAAGCCAGATTCTGACAAACTCTCAGTGCAATGACAAGCTGCATGACCTCCCCGAGAACAGAAGGAATGATTCCAATGATGCCTCTGCTTGACATAATACAAATTTCAAACTCAACTGTTTGGAAACCAACAAAGGACAAAGTTAAACTTTCTTTCCACCCTCACAATGAAAAAAGCTCACTTAAAAATGTCTCGAACAGATATCGAGTGCTTCATGTTAGGATGAGAAAAGAATGAATTTATATTTAATATACCATGAACTGAATAAAAGAAGAAATCTTGAATGACGAAAATTACATCCAATTGGGAAAATGTCACTTACATAACTGACTCTAAAATGACTTGTTTTATTTACATTTCAAGAAAAGAAGAATTGTCGCAGCACAAGAAACAAAAAGGGAGGAAAGGAAATGGTAATATTAGACTACCTAAAGACGTCAACTCTTTCATGGAAATAAATATGATGTAAATTTATCAATGGAAGGAATAAAAGGCGAAAATGTCTACAGTGAGATGTTGAATAAATGTAGACGTCATTAGCATGTTGTTTATATCAAATTATTGCAATTGGAAAATTGTTCAAGTGAAGTTTTTAATTAAATGTTTGTTTATATCGTTTGAAATTCTCGTGAACTCTATTTAAAAGATTAGTACATGATTTGATAAGTACCAATTAAAATATACTTTTCGATCTACTTATTTTTTTATCATATTCTTGTCATCGATGAGTGAAACGAGAGAAAGAATTCCAATTGTGTAAACAAACCTTCAAATATTTGATATTCACAGGAGTTTTTGTAATAGTATTGATGATATAAAGGTTGTCGCTTTCACATTTAATGACAAAGAAATATATTCTATCGAAATTTATTGTTGGAACAGACGTCTGTTTAAGAAATAAATATAAGCTCTAATTGAATTTGAGGTAAAAGAACTTGTATGAAAATTTGATAATTTTAAATTTCCAAATAATACCGTGAACAATCCCACTCATGGGCTACGGTCATGAGGTTGTATGTCAATTGAAAATTTTGACGACCCCAAAACAATAAATTTCCAGATCAAAATTTTGTAACAAAGGAAGGTGTGGATGTAAAGATCCATTTTTTTCCTATGAACGTCATTTATGAACGACCTCCCAGAAGCTAATCACTTGATATCACGTGAGCAATAGACGGGAAATCCCCAAAAAAAATTAATTTAATTATATAAACGGATATAAACACAAATTTAATGCAAGATAGTAATTGACACAAATTCTTGCGAAAACGGATTTATTGTCGTCAATCAATTAGAGATTTTCAAGGCTTAAATCTCTTGAGTTGATAATTCATTCAAATTTTTGAGTGAAAAATACTCTGGGTTATAAAAAGCTTTTATAAACAATCTATAAGCTTTCCATTAAAGAACGAAAATAAAAATAAACTAAAAACATGTAAAACAAGAGCCGTAATTTACTCAATTCCATGAATGAAATAAATTTTGTCGAGAACTAGCGCTAGTTCTTTTTTTAAAAAAAATATTACACAAATATTTATATAATTATTTTTAGAAATGGGGAAGCTCATTTATTTTATTTTCACATGTTGTATTTTATTTTTTTCAAATTTTATTTTTCTTTTTCTAATAAAAGAGGAATGGAATTTCAGAAGCGAAATATTTTCCATATTTTTCTAGCGTTATTTGCGCGTTTTTTTTCTGTCATCATCCATTAAAAATGAATGAATACTTCTAGGAAATTTCAATAATATTTAAAATGTGAATTCACTTCAACAGCTGAGTCACTTCCATTCTCAGAATCAAGATAGTAGCCTAAAAATTTGTTTTGTAATTTTAAGAACTCAAAAAATCGCTTTGAATTTTAAATTTAAATACAATTTAGAGAGTCTAAACACCCCCTAGCCATGCCTCTGCTAAGAATTCTACGGAATCGCAATAATTTTTTTTTGGAAACAGTTATCGCTTTTATAAAAAAAAATGAACAAGCTTTAATCACATTTTCAAGGAGAAAATGATAAAAAAAACAGATAAGAAGCTTGATTTTAAAAAATTTTTAATCTCAGTTGTTCAACTCAGTTTCAGAAAATAAAAAAAATTACAAATGAATTTTGAATGAGGGGAAAACTACTTGCTGGAAATTACTTTCAGGGCTACCTAGGAACTTAATTTGTTGGTGCTAACATGTGTAAAACATTAATACAAGAACTTTTGACCCTTTTTTTAAGCCAGGAAAATGAAAATAATTTTTTCCATGAAGTAAGTATCACCCCCTGAAATTTCACCAAAAAATATGATTTTTATATCCTCCTCTAGCTCAAAATATTCGTAATTTCAATATACATATAAAAATTATATATATTACTCCCCCTTCTAAAGTAAACTTTGTCAGAATTTTTTATTTTGTTGATTTGAGTCCTATGGATTGTCACAGAGTAATTGCTCCAATCCGCCCTCCAGAAATTAGACGTCATTTGTGAACAAACTCTAAAAGGAATTTGGAAACAAGATTTTAAATTTTTGAATTTTAGGAAAGTCTCCGACCTCTAAATAATCCAATTAATCCCTAAACTACATCAAACATCAGGTATATTAACCACTTCAAAATAAGTTTTCTAACCATATCTACCAAAATCTTAAAGCCATTCCGTTTAATATGAAAATGAATCGAGTTGAGGAATCTCTTATTTCTCTCCTTTGAAGGACTTACCTCACTATGACAACGTTTTTTAATTCTTTAGAAATATTTTTTTCTTCATGAAATTTCCTTCGTTTGTATGCGTTTCTTTTTATTTTGTTGCTAATAATATCAACAATTTAGAATCTCATTTTCCTTCCATGTTTATTTACTATAGAATTTATACATTTTTTATGGTTAGAGTTCCTCCATGATAAATTATTATTTCTCTTACATTTTGCGTTTTTATGTTGTGTGTATGTAATGGAAAGTGTTTTATTTATAGATTTAAACAGCTTTTCCTTTTGCCTTATTATTATTTTTATTATTATTTTCTTCTTTACGCTCTCTCATAACCGTACAATAGGTTTTCAATATATTATTGCGTACAATTCAGAACTGATAAATTATTTATAGCTTAAAAAGGTATGACATTTCACATTGTAGATTCATCGATCCTTGTTCGTTTCTATCATTACACTCTCGCAGCAATTATCAATATGTATACAGTGAAATGTGTTGGTATATTATATTTATAAAAGATTAAATGGAAAAAGGATCACGGTTAAGGTTACTTATACTTTCGGGCTTAATAGCATTTTCTGTTTCGAGCCTAATTGGATTTTTATTCCTGGCATTTTCATTTTTTTCTCGCTTCTTTTCTCTTTATTTTCAGCGTAATCAATAATAAATATTTGAAATGTTTTCTGTAAAGTTATACCGTATGTCCGAGTAATACATCCACCATTACTGATTTTATTTAGAGCATAGTGTAGGCAGTTTGAGTGATTTTGTAAGTGGCTATGTGCTAGATTGTGTAGGCTCAAGTCAGCAGGCTAGTCAGAATGATCAATATATGTATGAATAATATGCATAGTGACTCAAGTAACCAGTTAACAGAATCGTTAAAGTACCCGACCGAAAATGACTTAAAATAATTTCCACCACCTTTTCCTTCAAAATTCGCGGAATGGTCCTTGAAACTAGATATTACAAAATTTAATAAAATTTTAAGGTTCGCGGCACACAGCTTGGCTGACTCTGTAATATGTATTATAGCAGTAATATAACGAAATTATAGATCATACTTAAAACTTATGATGTCCTTTGATACTTTAATAAGTTTCAACAAACTTCAATAAACCTCCAGAAAAATCAGACGAAAAGTTTTGAATATAAAAATAGATTGAAATAGATATGAAAAATATTGATCACAATTTTCGGTACACATGCAAGTCACTAAGCAACTGTATGATAGCAACGGATTAAATGTCTTTCTGGGGAGCGTTTCATGATATTACAGCATATTGTGTGCTTTTAAAAATGAAGATTCTCAACGATGTTCAAGGACATAGTAAATAAAAATAAAAAAGCAATAATCAAAGTAAAAGCAGGCACGAAAGTTCTTACAGCATTATTATTTGACATTTTGTCTATTGATTGATATGAGAAGTTTAAGGTGAATATCGTGTTTAAAAGATAAATCGAGTGCTTGCATCATATAACAGAAAAGAAAATTGAAAAAAGCTAATAATACGTATACTGAGAATAAGAAAAGAATGAGAGATGCACTAGTATTTTTGCTTCACATGTGCTTGATTTCTGGCATGTTTTATTTTAAAATAAAATTACTGATTTAAATATAGAAAAAGCAATTCTATAATTAAATCGTTTAAAGCCTTCTTTCCACTTCAAGATGTAATTTCTTTTGTTTTTTTTCTGTCTATATATACATGCATACATGTACATTTCAAATCAATTTTACAGCAACAGCAGAAACTTAAAATATTTGAAAATTGATATTTAAATGAATTCATTTGATGAATCATTCAAATTAATTTGTTAAATTTAAATGTAATTAACTCCATTTACGTGAAACCATAAATTAAAATAGAAGCTGTTGCCAATTGTGTAGAATAGTCGAACTCATAATAATAACTTTTGTGTACTACAGACAACTCGTCTCTACACTACTCAAGCCATACATTCGTTTGAGCTATTTTCAAGTACTTATACAGAGCTTCTATAAGAACGACTGTCAAGATTCATCTGTGAAATTTTATATTATCATTATAAATGACATTATTATTTAGAATTAATTAGCTCGAAATGTTTAGCAATAGCACGCATGGAGGGGATATAAAACATTGTAGTAACAACAGAAGTTTACGATAACTTCTGTTGAATTTATATATTTTTGTAGCATTTTGAGCTGAGAATTTTCAAATTGAAAACATTAAGGGGTCGTTCACTTATTACGTTACGAAAAAAACGAAATTTTACACCCCCCTTGTTACAAATTTTCTTTGTTTGATCTGTTACAAAATTTTAGAAAAAATAAATAAAAAAGCCCCTTAAAAAGCGAACGTAATAAGTGAGCGACCCCTAAGGTACTGAAGTATTGAGGACTAATTGTTTAGGGCAGGAACCATTGTAATGATTTGGAACTAAATAATGTTATGGATAAAGAATAATTTCATTACTCTATTGTTTGGCTGGCCATCAAAATTTCATAAAAATTCGAGACATATAAGGAAAATTTGAAAATTAAATGAAATTTTCCTGAATAAGAATCATCAAATGAATCCGGGATGAAGAACAAAATTTTTAAAAAATTCTGGGACTATCCCGGAAAATAACTGTTGCCTGGTTAGGAACAAAGAGGAGCTTAGAGGATAAAACTTCAGGATTCTATAGAATAACGGTAACAAGGACGTAGGTCAGGAGATTCTGAGGGTTAACCCCCATCCCTCCTCATCCCTTTTCTCAATATTTTGTTCAATTTGCTAGGGTTTTAATATTGAAGTATCCAGAAAGCCACCAAAAAATAGAAGTTGAATTTTCTAATTTCTTTTAGAACCGTTAAATTATCTTACAATAATTTTGAATTATTTATGACATTTCAAGGATTTACGTATCATCTAAGCATGCTCGTTTAAATCAGTTTCTAGATATTATTTTGTTCGGTTACGTTTAACGGAACACATTACATGTAAATGTAGATTTTTGCTTCCATTTATATAATTACATGCGTAATTTTCATCTACGATTAGTCTTTTTTACAAAAAGATTTAAAATTAAAAATTTATAAAATCAGTTTTGACAAAAGTCAATAAATGTTTCACGTGATAGTAATATCCACTTGTTAGAAATGACATAAAGAAGAAACAAAAAAAAATTCTAAATTCTATTAAGAAACAAATTTGGAAATGTTTGTATACATCAATGTTTTTCCTTATTCTCGTGCGCGCTCTCTCAAGCCTTTTCATATAGTATTTTTTTTCATATTCGCTGTATACAAAATTCGAGACCTTGAATATGAAAAAGAAAATAAACTACCTAATGTTAGCAGAGAATATAGTATGGAGGCATTTGAAATAATTTTCTGGTGTATTGCGTGTTTTTCGTTATTTTTTGGATTTTTTTTATTTTGAATTTATTTAAAGTTGCCAAATGCCATGCAAAAAATAAGTACATGTATAGCGTACAGTTAGAAAGAATTTATTTCAGTAACTTGGAATAAACGAGGAAAATGAAAATTGCACAAGTTGTTCTCCACAATATTATTATGAGGAGAAAAAGAGGAAACGAAAAAAAAATTCATGGCAGAAATGAGAAGGAGATTCTAAAAATATCCTGACGAAATCGATCAAGAGCTTTCATCTCTTATAAGAAGAAAAAATTCACTTGATGATTCATTTGATTTTTTTTGAAAAAAAAAAATCTTATCAGAATTCTTTTTTTACAGAATAAGTAATTAGACAGTGATTTGAAATGCATTTTTTGTACTCACCGGAATCAGACATTCCTCCAAATAAATGATTATTGTGTTCATTATTCCCAGGACTTGTTGACATTTCTGTTTTTCTTAAAAATTATTACTAGTAATATACAAAAAATCTTTTTTTTCCTTAGAAATTCTCTCAAATTTTCTTCGCTACAAAATATTCACATAAAAAACCAATTTACACAAAAATTTCATTTAATAAATTTTACATATTGTTATGTATTATACACTTATCAATAGAAAAGTGTTGTTAAAACTATTAAATTTTAACACAAATTACGCAAAAAATAGAGTTTTAAATTCATGATAAACTAGTACAAATTTCACTGACAACTGGATGTCGCAGGCGCTTTTAGCATGCTGTCTAGTCGTTCTATTGTCAGAACGGTTTTTGTTACGATCTTATTATCTTAATTCATTTAATTTATGTTTTTTCTTAAGGAGCTGTTCACTTATTAATTTACGAATAGAAATCAGTTTTTAGACCCCCCCCCCCTCTCCAACTCCTTAAAAATTTTCATAGACAAAAATATTTTGTGTGAATTGTTACAAAATTTCAAAATCCCCCTTCTTGAAAAAGCGAACAAACTACCAAAATTGCATTTATTAATAAATTTTAATCATTAATTGGAACAAAGTGCTCTAATTAATTGACTTTTTATGTTAAAATGTGATACAAATTGCTTTACCCAATTTCGAATTTTCCGTGTCAGTTATTCTTTAAGGCTAATCCTTCATATTCACACCGTTTTATGCAACAAATAACTTTAACAACTATTTTCTTTGTGTTAATTAAGTAATTTAATTACTATTTCATGTATCAATGGTGCATTCAAAATTCTCAAAAAAATAACTGACGTTTTTCTTGAAAATTCCTAATATTGTTAAAATTAAGTGTAATTAACACGATTCACATGTAAAACTAATAATCTATAATTGATTTTCGAGTGGATTTAAAAAACTTTTTGATAATTTCATGAGAATTAAATAAAAATTGTTATACGGTGAGAACATTCATGAGCATGCATTCAGTCTAATATCCCAATTTTTCTCTTGTTGTTATTTAAAATGAAAGGTTTTATGCTGTATAAAAGTCAAATTTAAACTTTGACTGAACGTTGTGAATATTTAATTGAATGAAAATTTTTAATTTTATGTTTTTCGCATTTAAAACTTTTAATTATGCTTTATACAATGTTTGTTTTAGTGTAAGCGATATTAATTAAAATAATAAGTAGGTAATAAAAAATGCCGTTAAAAATTTATTTTTGAAAATGTGCAAAATTAACGGTCGAAATAAATTTGAAATCGCTGTTGATCAGTTTTTTTCGTATAAATTGAAAAATTAAAAGCAAATAGTTTAATTAAATATTCTCGGGTTTCTATGCATAAAAAGTAATTTACGATAAATTAAAATCAAATTATAAGCATTAAATTGTTGGAATCGTATAAAAGATATCGGAAAATTGTGAAAGAAATACGAGAAAAATGAAATAAGAAAAAAACAAACAAAAATTGAAATAAGGAAAATTTGTTGAAAATATTGAAAAGGATAAGATATTACACAAATTAATTGAGTCAAAATAACGATAAAAGTAGTATTACTATTAAGTGACTGGAAGTATTAATAAATAACAGTAGAGAGTGTTGGGAAAACTATGATCTAAAAAGAAGGTTTGTATTTTCCTCGTACTCCTTTTTCCGTTCTTTTTGGAGTGTGGGAGTTTTTGGGTTGTTGGATTTGATATAAAGTATAAAATAACAATTTTCCTCTTTAGATGGCTTCGCAACAATTTTCTTTAAAGTGGCACTCTCATTGCCAGCATTTGGCAAATTCTTTTAATGTCCTGAGAAGCGAAGACGAATTCCTGACTGATGTTACATTATGCTGCGATGGAAACAAGCGTCTTCGTGCGCACAAAATCATCCTTAGTGTATGCAGTACATATTTTCGTGAGACATTTATGGATAATCCATGTAAACATCCAGTTGTAATATTTAAGAATGTAAAATTTGACGATCTCGCAAATATAGTTGAGTTTATGTATCGAGGCGAAGTTTCTATAAGTCAAGATTCCCTTTCATCGTTCCTTCATGTGGCTGAAATGTTACAAGTTCGAGGGCTTTCGGAGAATCAAGAGATTGTGCCGGAAAAGTCAATAATTGCCACACCAGTTTCACAATCCGAGTCACTTTTCATCTCTGTCCCCGACGGAAATAAAATTCTTCTTGCAACTCCTCAAAATATCTCAACACAGCAGCAAGCTACAACAACCAGTCTCATTAAGTCACCGATTAAAATTGAACAGGCTCCAGTACAGCATATAAAGACAACTTATATCGATCAGTCACAACTTGGAAAGCGCAAAAGATTTACAATAAAGGAAGCACGTCCAGCCAAAATACCCGCCAATACAACAAACACAACTACTCAGCAATTTATCGCAGAGGCTGTCGATAATTCATTTTCAAAGCAAGAAGCCGTCATTGTTGATGAGAATGGAAAGGAATCTGTATTCGAAGAAGTTGAATATCTCACGATGAAATCAAGTATGCCAGAGTGCAATTATGTCGTTAGTGCAATAGAAAACACAGAACAGAGTCAGGATAATATGGAAGAAGAAATGGCATTGATGCAGGAGACATTTGAAATTATTGAAGAAGGAAAACAGCAGATGGGCGATGAAGTTGTTGGCGATGATCAAGGAAATGCAAATACGACATTATCATCAGGAGAGGGAGGAAATGAATCAAGTGAGTATTAGAATTACCGTCTTTAGTATTACTTTGAAGAAATCTGATAAGATTCTTATGTTATAGAAACTGAGGAGAAGCCAAGCGAAGAGACCAATAGTAAATGGACACAATGCCAGTACTGTAAGCTTGTAATTACTTCTGTAAATCTATGGCGACATGTCCGAACACAACATACATCGCAACCCCCCAGAAAATGTGAATATTGCAAGAAAACATTTAAGAACAAGTACAGTTTAAGGGAACATGTTCGAATAAGTCACGAAAGCAAACAGAATGCCACAAAAACCGAAAGTGAAAATGAGGAAGCAACAACTACGTCCACGGCAACAACTCAAGCTACCGAAACAACCGGTAAAGTCATTTATCTTGAAAAATTATAAGTGTTGTCGCCATATTTCACCACAATTTAAAGTAATTAATGATTCTTAGCTGAAAAAAAATGAAGTAATTTAAATGAAAAGTACAACATTCAATCTAATGAAATGAAATTTAATAATAATTTAATAATAATAGTATGTACGCAGAAACATTACTGTTCATTCATACACGTGCACAGAAATGTGTGTCATTTTTGAAATTAGTAGATTCTAAGGTTGATTTATAGTGAAAAAAAATGTCCTTAATATTTAATATTAGTCGTTAGGATTCACACTAGAGATTCGATAAGACATTTAGAAACATAAGACAACATTTAACTCCCTTACTCGACCCATCCATTCATAATTTATTTTTTTGTTCCATTCGACGATGCATCTTAATGATAAGACACTACACTTAGCAGCAATGTTGAAAGAACATTAATTGTTAGCAAAAGTAAAATCCGCCCAGATTCTGTTTTTAAAAAAATCCGCTCAAAATCTTCAATTTTTTGCCAGAATCTGAGCGGATTTTTACTAAATTCTGGCGAAATTAATTCTTAATTGCTGCTAGGAATGTCTTTAATTTAATTTCTTATGTACTTTAGTCATTTTCTCCCAAAATTCTCGATAATTTGACCTTTTTGTGAAGCTGTGTAGTAAATTAAGGGATGATTTTTTCGTGTGTAATTGTGAAGTTTACTGCTACATAAAAAAATATGATAAAAAAGAAAATATAAGATTTTAATGTCAGTTTTAAATGAAAATGCACTATAGATCTTAAGAAGTTTAAATTTCGTGAATTCGAACCTGAAATATGAAAGCTTTGAAATCTTTAGTCAAAATGCTATTTTCTAAAAATAACTCTGGATATGCTCCTATTCCTTATCTATTCATGTTTTTGCCATTGAAGCTACTTAATTCAGTTAAATCATTGTCAGAGTAGGTTCCAAACATTATTTATTTGTAAGCATAATTATTTTTATATTCCCACATTCTCTGAATAATTTTGACTATGATCTCAGAGCTTCATTTCTTAGTTCCATCTGACTTTATCATAAAAGCGTTTACCATTTTTCATTGTGTGTAAAAAGATATCCTTTTTCTTGAAAGAAATAATACCTTTAAAAAAATAAAAGATGTGAAATAAATTTGTAAGTAATCACAAAAGAAAAGATGAGTTAAATTGAAAAAATAAATTATTTAATGAAAACTTTCAGCATGTTTTATGTTTTATTAAATTTTAAACGTATTTTAAAATCGTGCAAAAGTTGGCAGAAAATTTGCAGACGGCAAAATCATTCACAGGAACTTGTACAATAAACTTGCACAATTTAATTGATTTCGAAACTTTTTCAGACAACTTTTCAACACATTTTTTAAGGGATTGTCCAAAAATGACGTCCATCAAAATATGAGATTTTTAGCACCCCCCTTCCTCCTCGTTGGCTGATGAATGTTAGATTTAAATCTTCAGATATGTCATAAAATTTCTATTGTAAGTAGTGCCTAAGTCCCTTAACAGTTGGACGTCATTTGTGAATTATCCTTAAATCAAAACAAATTGCCGACAGAATCTGATTCCAAAATAATTAAGCAAGCATTTAAACGATAGCATTTTCATCTTACTTTTCCAGTTGTTCCTTCAACAATGGACAAGACTTTTTCAAGTTATTAACTCTAAATAATGTTAATATTTAGTAATTTTGTGAAACGTAGCCACAAAAATTTATTGGAAAATATCTTGAAAATCAGTAGTTGTCAGTTCTATAATTTTGCAAACAAAAACAAAGTTTTGAGCATGAATCAAGTGTATTTTAAACATGACACGGCAGAGGCCAAAATGTTAATAAGCTTCCGATATGTGAAGCAAGTTACAGAGACTAAGAAATTGGACAGAAACTTTAATTTTGTTCGTGGTATAAAGGAATCAGTTGATGTAGCACTAAATAGAATCAAATGTAATCTTGAGAAGGAACTGAAAGTTAAAGGCAAGAAGAAGAATAAGAAAAATGCAACTGAAACGCAGGAAATTCAAGAACCGGAAGATTTGCAGGTATTTAAAATTGTGGACTTAAGGCTTACTGGATCAGTTATCAAGTTTCTTATTAATTATCATTAAATAGGTTTCCATCAAACTGCTATGTAATGGAGGAGAAATAACTGAGAAAACATTCGAGGACTTACTTCCACAATTAGAAGAAAATGAAGATCAGTTCCAAATGTTGATACTGGATGATGTCTTTAAGCTGAAATTCAATAATCCTTGGGTTAATAATATGACTTTACCTAATTCTATTCTTGCAAATTTCTACGTCTATCCATCAAAATTGGAACTAGATTTCGCCGATCGTCACAGTTCAGAATTTATTTGGTATAAAGGCAAAATACCAAAATGTGAAGGCGATTGGGAAGAGATTGGAAGAGGATATTCAATTCTAGTGAAAAATGAAGATATTGGATATAAAATAAAACTCAAAGTGACACCCAAAAGTTTAGATCAGTCAAAAACTGGACCAGAAGTAGAAGCGACATCAAAGTGTGAAATTCAAGCAGGTCCAGGATATTGTCCTTTTGAATTACGTCATCTTTACACAACTGAAAGATTAAATGGAAATGCAATTCGAGTGACTTCATATAATATCCTAGCTGATTATTATGCTGATACTGAAGATGGAAGACAAAAGCTGTTTAATTACTGTGCACAATATGCTATTGATATTGATTATAGGAAGCAGCTACTAATTAAAGAAATCATGGGCTACAATTCAGACATTTTATGTATGCAAGAAGTGGATTTTAAAGTCTTTGATCTTGACTTGATTCCGTTCTTGGGTGACCAAAATATGAATGGTGTGCATGACAAGAAAGGAACAACACCCGAAGGCTTATGTACGTTTTACAGAACAGACAGATTTGAATTAATTGAAAATTACGGATTGAATATTGGCGATACAGTAAAAACACATCCAGCATGTCAAGAGCTATTTGGAAAGCTTCAATATAATGAAAAGTTAGTTTCACGTTTTACAGACCTTTCAACAACACTACAAATAGTACTTTTAAAGCTCAAAGAGTTCCCAAACAAGTACTTTGTCGTTGCCAACACTCATTTATATTTTCATCCAGACGCCGATCATATCCGTTTACTACAAATTGGCTTTAGCATGATTTTAGTTGAGGATTATATTAAAAAGTTTAAGGAAAAGTACGCAACGGATGACATTTCTCTCCTTTTCTGTGGAGACTTCAATTCCGTTCCTGAATGTGGAATTTATAAATTGATGACGGAAGGACATGTACCTCAAAACTTTATCGATTGGTCTAGTAAGAAGGAAGAAGCTGTTGTAAATGTAGAGCTTAATCAACCTTATAAAATTATGTCAGCATGTGGCACTCCAAAATTCACAAACTATACAGTTGGATTTCAAGATTGTCTTGACTACATATTTTATCAAACCGACAAGTTTGTTGTCACAAAAGTCGTTGAAATGCCGTGCGAAGAGGACCTAAGTTTGCATAATGCAATTCCATCGGTCGTCTTTCCTAGCGATCATATCGCTATTGTAGCTGAGCTAGATATTCTACATTAAATGTGTAAAATTTGTGAAATATTATTTTTATAAAGTTTCTGTACTAAGAGCACTCAAATAAAGTAATAACTAGTATAGAATTATAAAATAATAAGTTTTATTCAGATGCTAAATTTAATGAGTTGTCATAGTACAAAATCAATAAGTTATAGACAGACTAATCACATTAAATTTGTGGTATTTGACTTTTAGTTGGTAAAATAGTTGATTCATCCAAGTCTGAGAAATCGCCTCTCAATTTTCTTAATCTCGTCTCTAAATCCGTTATATCAACATCTGGCTTAATTTTGACCTCACTCGGCTTTGGATCTTCCTTCTTATCTTCTTCTTTTATTAAATCCATTAATTCACTTTCGATGTCTGATTCGTTGATTCCGTTGAGGCCACGCATTGGCGCACTTAATGCAGATTGACATTCTTCTTGTTCCTCGATAACTTCCTTCATGTCTTCAATAATGTCATAGACACTGTCAAGATTAATTCCGTTATTTGAAAGGATGTTTTTAATTGAGTCAGATCCCATTTTATACATTTGAATAATTTCCTTGTCACTCTTAGAATTTTGGATTCTATGGAGCATTGTCTGGATGTTTTCAAGAATATTCATAGTTTTTGTCATTTCTGATTCACAGACATGCTTCTTTCGCAAGAATGTCTTTGCCATTTGTTTCTTTCCATCTGCTAAGCAGTTTTTAACTTGCACCAACAATTCATCTAATTGCTTTTCCTTCTTATTGATTGTTTCCAGCAGATATCTTTCTGTATTTTCTAAATTGTAAATTGATCGTTCCATTTCAGTTATTGGCAATGCAATTTGATGAGGCTCGGCAAATTTGATTAAAAGTTTATGGTGATGGCTATCAGCAGACGCGTCATCAGTGCCAATAAATTGCTTGTTTTCTTCGATATATGCTGACTTTGAATAAACGCTTAAATGCTGTAAAGCCATTAGAATTCCTTCTCGAGAGAGTCCGTCAATGTTCTCAGAACTTTCCATCAAATCATCCATAGTAATGATATTATTAAATGTGTGTCTTTTTCTAACATGTTCTTGCAGTAATCTCGCCTGCTTTTGGACGGAACTTTTGACAATATAAACTGTGTCTGGATTTGTAGACGATCCTATTATTTTCTCCTTTATTTTTCCAAATCCCCATGAAGCTGGCTTGTAGATTAAGCTATCAACCATCCACGATCCCCAAGATGTTTTTGGCTGTTCCATAAATGAGCTCTTGTCTTGCAAATTACCTTCACAAGACATTTGATTGAGAATCTCTTGAAGACAATAAGGTGAAGTTCCTTTTCTCTTGAAAACATCTTTAAGCTCATTAATTGTGATCGTTGATGTACCTTTATTAATTAAATAATTGATAATTACACTAAAACAATTGAAAACTATTTTTTCATACCTTTATATTCACAGTAACTTTCGATTAAATCTTTCCAGAAATGCATTTTCTGCTCGTAGTGCTCTGGATTTAGATCTTTTGGTCTTAGTGTGTACATCATACCAGACATATAATTATCATTAGTCCATATATCTAAAAATAATCAACACAATTAAAAATATTGCGAATAAAAATGAAATTACTGGAAGATTCCATTTTTCTCGCTTTGATTTCACTTACCTGGATAAAAATCTGCATCCAAAACATATAAATTGTTATTTGACATAGTCTTTCTGCTATTTTTACTGTTATTCATCGCTTAAAAGTCAATTTAATTAAATTTTTGATTCTAGTGTTATTTCTAAACAAAGTACTTTTATTCCACAAATTTCAAAAAAACCGTTATTTCGGAATTAACTTTCGAAAAATTCGAAATTAAAAATTCAAAAAAAGTTCGTTAAATGGAGATGACAGTAATTTAGGTATTTTATTAAAATGTATTAAGTGGTATTAAGCATTAATCAGGATTACAAATAATTAGCAATTTAGGACATTTCCTCTATATTATCATCGTTCCAGTCCATTGAGGCAATTTGTGAAATTTCATTTTGAGTTGCTTCCTGTCTTGCTTTCCATTGACTCAACAATTCTTCTTCATGCTGTGACAATTTCCAAAGTTCTTCGTCAAAATCATGCTCCTCTTTGATTCTAGCATCCATTTTTCGCTTAAATTCTTGTTGCTTATTCATCTGTACTTGCTTACGGTTATTAAAGCTGGATTGTTGAGATGTTGGTGCAGTTTTCTCTTTTGCTTGTCTATTTCCCATGATTATTTGACTGTATTCGAAATAAGCATTTGGATGAGTAATTCCTTCATCAAGCTTTGTCTCATGTACAGTTTCAAAGTATCGTCCACAAGCAAGTTGAAAATGTCCTTTACTGGCATAACTTACAACATCTTGAACTGCCATAGCATTTAATCCATAACTTGTTAATTTTGATCTTAATTCTATTGAATCATATAATTTAAATGGGCAACCGCTTATATCCTGTGGATTTGGAGCTGTGTTGATGACTTTCATGCATGAATAAGGTGACCAATTTGTTCGAGAGCCCTCTTTTCCGTAATTATAGCGAATTCCATAGGCATAAGCTTTATCAAATTTATCTGGTTCCATATTTTTAGTGAATTCTTCACGCCAAAAACGTAGTGAGTCTTCAAGAGTAACTCCAATACCTTTCAAGAATAATCCATACTGAATTCGTCCACCATGCTTTAAATGATGTGTAGATCTAAATGAATCGTGGCACATTCTCATACACAAAGGATAACTTTTCAATGACAATTGATTGAGACTTTCTATTGGAATATCTGCATCCTTGTTGATTGTATAATCCTTGCCCACATATGACGTATGCAAGCCTTTAATAATACCAACGATTCTTTCATCATTCTCAAATTCCGGTAACAGCTTCAAATGTGATATTAATCCTTTTTCGATAAACTTTTGATGATGACCTCCAATGATAGAACTAAAATCCATTGAACTGACATAAGCATATCCACCTTTTAAAAAACATTTTCGTTGACGAACAAGATCCAGGACGGACAAAAAATTGACTTTATAGAAATCGACATTATCAATATTTCCTGTGACCATATTCTGAAGTTCTTGTCTTATTTCGTTCTTCTGCTCATCATTTATTGGACGATACCCCATCTCATAAATCTCGATAAAATCCTTAATTTCCGATGAACTCAAGGCACTGAACTTGAAGCGAAACAATTCCATTTCTCGTGCCATAAACCATCTATAATATAAATTTTAATTAATTAAAAATTGTGGAGAACTGAAATATAGTAATGTAATCACCTTCTTAGTTCCTCGCTACGGCAATATGCAAAACGGAGAATAAAGTGCGACAAATAGTCTCTTCGTCTGGATTGTTTATCCTGATCTGTATTTCCATTTCCCTTAATTAATCTTACGAAATACTTTAATCCTTCTAAATTTAACTCATTGATTATATGCTCCTTCCATTCATCTGATAAAATTTTTGGATATTTTAATCCAGCTTGCTCAATGATTCTCAGCAATTTCAGTCTCTCAATAGCCAGTTCCTCAAAATCCTTCAAACTTACATCGTTTTGTGGTGGAACAATATAAAACATACAGTTATGCGGTGCAAATCGATCAATTGACTCTTCGTCTGGACTCTTTAATGGCTTAATCTTGCTTCTTTTTGGAAAATCCATTTTAATTCCACTGATCTCAGCTAATCACGTCTTAAAGTTTAATTAATTAATTTGTTTAGAACTATTCTCGAAAATAGTATTCCCGCTCATTTTTCAGGGATTGAGTATCGACAAATTTTAACTTTTCTACTTAAATTAATTATAATTATATTAAATGTCCCTGAAAACAGTATGAAGCAGTATGAAATGTTCCTGAAAACTGTATGAAGCAGTATGAAATGTTGCTAAAACTGTATGAAGCAGTATGAAATGATGCTGAAAACTGTGTGAATAACTTAGAAATGACTCGAGGGTATCCAACCCCTGGAAAAAAGAGCGGGAATTCGAATTTTCGAGCAAGCATTCTTCTCTGAATTACTTTGTTATTAAAAATTTAATTATTTCGTAATAATCTGTTGTTATTATTGTTCTTAACTATCATTAATTAATACAAGAAGATAATCCAAAATGTCACAAAACGGAGTAAGTATAAATTAGCATCATATAATTGAAATATTCGTTAATTTTACTTTTCCTTATTATTTACAGAATCCAAACGATGATATTGCTTCGCCAGCAACAAATTATGAATCTGTGGCAACACCTAGATCCAATCGTGAAAATTCTCCCGTTGGTGACTTTGAACCATTTGAAAATGAGGCTGAATTACTAGGAGATTTAACTGCGGACGAGGATGAATCCGAAGGAGAGGATTTGTTTGGCGGCGATATGGAAAGGTAGTAGATTACTGTGTTAAATATCCCAACACTATGTTAATAATTTTTTAATTCAGAGATTACATGCCAAATCCGCGACTTGATACTTATGATCCAGAAATGCTGGACGATGAAGAAGCCTTTAGTGTTATGAGCGACTCTGAAAGAAGGGCAGCTGAAATGGAATTGAATAGACGTGATAGAGCCGCTGGAATTCATCGTGATGATCGAGACTTGATATATGATAAGAGTGACGATGAAAGTGACATTCCAAGTCACAAAAGAAGAGCTGCAGAAAAAGCTATTGAAGGAACAGAAATTGATGAGGAAATGATTGAATCAATTGAGAATTTAGAAGATACAAAAGGACATACAATTAAAGAATGGGTCTCAATGTTGGGTCCAAAAACGGAAATTGCTAATCGATTTAAGAGTTTCCTACGAACATATGTCGATGACAAAGGTCAACATATTTATCGCGATAGAATCAGAAAGATGTGTGAACAAAATAAATCCAGTTTTGTCGTAGTATTTTCAGAGCTAGCACATCATCAGCACGTTCTCGCCTATTTCTTACCAGAAGCTCCTCAACAAATGTTGGAAATTTTTGATCAAGTCGCCAAGGAAATGGTTCTGTCAATTTTCCCGACTTATGAGCGTGTTACTAATGAAATTCATGTAAGAATATCGGAACTTCCTCTCATTGAAGAATTGAGAACATTCAGAAAACTTCATTTAAATCAATTGGTCCGAACAATGGGAGTTGTAACAGCAACAACTGGTGTTTTACCTCAATTATCTGTCGTTAAATATGATTGCGTTAAATGTGGATATATTATTGGACCATTTGTTCAAAATCAAAATTCTGAAGTAAAACCTGGTTCATGTCCTGAATGTCAATCTGGTGGTCCATTTTCAATTAACATGGAACAGACACTTTATCGAAATTATCAGAAAATCACATTACAAGAATCTCCGTCAAAAATTCCACCTGGACGCATTCCAAGAAGCAAAGATTGCATATTATTAGCTGATTTATGTGATCAATGCAAACCTGGTGATGAAGTTGAAATTACTGGCATTTATACAAACAATTATGATGGATCATTAAATACTGACAATGGATTTCCAGTTTTTGCCACCGTTATTATTGCCAATCATATTTTAGTTAAGGATTCAAAGCAAGTTGTAAGCTCTCTAACTGATGACGATATTGCTACAATTCAACGTTTAAGTAAGGAACCACGAATTGCAGACAGAATTGTTAACAGCATCGCTCCATCAATTTATGGTCATCAATTTATTAAGCGTAGTTTAGCACTTTCATTATTTGGTGGAGAGTCAAAAAATCCTGGTGAAAAGCACAAATTGCGTGGAGATATAAACGTTTTAATTTGTGGAGATGCTGGTATGGCAAAATCACAATTCTTAAAGTATGCAGAGAAGATTGCACCACGTGCTGTATTTACAACTGGACAGGGAGCTAGTGCTGTCGGTCTTACTGCTTATGTTCGTCGTAATCCAATATCCAAAGAATGGACTTTAGAAGCTGGAGCCTTAGTTTTAGCAGATCAAGGAATTTGCTTGATTGATGAGTTTGATAAAATGAATGATCAAGACAGAACATCAATTCACGAGGCAATGGAACAGCAATCTATCAGTATTTCTAAAGCCGGTATAATTACTTCATTGCAGGCACGCTGTGCTGTTATTGCTGCTTCAAATCCAATTGGTGGTCGTTATGACCCAAGTTTGACTTTCTCGGAAAATGTCAATTTATCGGAACCAATTTTATCACGTTTTGATATTTTATGCGTTGTTAAGGATGAGTTTGATCCAATGCAAGATCAACGTTTAGCAGAATTCGTCGTCAAATCACACATCCGTCATCATCCATCCAACGAAGATCAGGAAAACGAGCCAATGGAAGATGTTAATGAAATGGAACTGCCACAAGATTTATTGCGAAAATACATTGTTTATTCAAAGGAAAACGTCAGACCAAAATTGTCGGTAAGTAATTCCTTATAGAAATAACTATGAATATTGAAATTTACATCTTCTTCTTTTGCAGAATATGGACCAAGATAAGATTGCAAAAATGTATTCTCAATTGCGTCAAGAATCTCTCGCGACTGGATCATTGCCCATTACTGTCCGTCATATTGAATCAGTCATTCGAATGTCTGAAGCACATGCAAGAATGCATTTGAGAGATACAGTGCAAGACGTTGACGTAAATTTCTCTATTCGTATGATGCTCGAAAGTTTCATTTCTGCACAAAAGTTCTCGGTCATGAAAAAGATGCAAGCCACATTCCAAAGATATTTATCGTTCCAAAAAGATTACTCAGAATTGTTGTTCTTCATTCTCCGTCAACTCACATTGGATCAACTTGCTTATATTCGCTTCAAACAAGGTCCATCGGCAACTCATGTCGAAATCCTCGAAAAGGACTTATTGGAACGTGCCAAACAAATCGATATCCACAATTTGAGCAAATTCTATGATAGTGAGATCTTTAAGAACAATGGATTTTCATTTGACAGCAAGAGAAAGGTCATCTTACAAATTGTACCAGAAGCTGCAACATTTTAATCAACAATACCATACTAAAGGATAAGTTAAACAAGTATTCATCTCAAACTCATATTTTTCAATAGCTCATAACTCATTTGTAAGTTTTTTTATATCCTTAATTTTTAATATTACAATAAAGTTATTTTCAAGTTCCAAAATTTGTTCCTGATGTCAATGAACTTTCATTATTGATGAATCTCAATAAAGATAATTATCAATAAAGATAATTCTAACTGGGAGAGACAGCTTGCCATATCTTAGCTGAGAATGTATTTTGTCATTGTTTACAGAAAACACAGATTAGAGTCTATAATTACATATATGTCTTTAAAAAAATCACACAGGTTTATTATTACTGATTACATGCCGCATGCTATAAAGTACGTATAATAATTTTCTAAACAAAAACCTCCCGTTTAATTGTATGCGTTCAGTTTCAATTTACACTGGTCTGTAAATCTCAAATTTAGTCAAGAAGGAACCTTTGAACTTAGAACGTGTGTGTTTTGAACGGGTCCAAAAAAATGTACCTAATAAGTTTATTCATTATTGCTGTGATTACTTTCATTTCATGGTATCAAATCAAGTATCGTCGCCGGAATTACTTACTGTCTAAAATTCCAGCACCAAAAAAATTGCCAATTTTTCATCACTTAATTGAGTTTGTGGGAAAATCAGCTCAAGATGTTTTCGATTGGCTGGAAGAACAAGGAGATAAATTTAGTCCTGTCTATCAATTTACAGTCTCGCCTTTTGATCCAGGTTGTGCTGTAATTTCAGATGTGAAAATAATTGAGGCACTTCTTACAAGCCAAGTTCTACTCGACAAAACCGTTGATTATGATTTACTTGTTCCTTGGATTGGCACTGGATTACTAATTTCAAGTGGAAAGAAATGGTTCCAAAGAAGAAAGCTCCTCACTCCTGGATTCCATTTTCAGATCCTCGAGAAATTTGTAGACATCATGAATGAACAGGCTAAAGTGTTTGTTGAACAGCTTGAGAAATATGACGGGAAATTTGTCAATATATTTCCACTCGTGAATTTATATGCATTAGACACAGTTTGCGGTAAGTTCTATTTATTTATTATTTTTATAACCATTTTCTAAATTCTTCAAAAAATAAAAATTAGAAGCTGCAATGGGAATAAATATACATGCGCAAACTACGGACTCTGAATACCTTCAAGCGGTCAAAGAGTAAGCAAATTATAAAGCCATTAGTCATGGTCGACTGACTATAATAAGCATATATTTTTAGAGTGACTACAATTGCAATGATTCGATCATTTGATGAGACGAAAAGGAACAAGTTCTTATTCCAATTTACCGAAATGTATAAACGAGAACAGCACTGCATAAAAATACTCCACGAATTTACTGATCGTGTCATAAGCAGTAGAAGAGAAGAATTACTAAATAGTGATCATGTTGATGATATAGACGACCTTGAAAAGAAGAAGAAAAAAGCACTGCTTGATATTCTTTTAAGCTCAAGTATTGATGGACAGCCATTAAGTAATTTGGATATACGAGAAGAAGTTGATACATTTGCTTTTGCCGGTCATGATACAACAAGCAGTGGAATCAGCTTTACATTCTATAATATCGCAAAATATCCAGATGTACAGCAAAAAGTCTATGAAGAAATTATTGACGTCATTGGCGATGACGAGGAATTGACCATGCAAAAATTAAACAGTTTACATTACCTCGATTTGGTTATTAAAGAATCTTTAAGAATGTTTCCCCCCGTGCCTTATTATGGTCGTAAATTGTCAGAAGAATTAACAGCAGGTGGTTATACATTCCCTAAAGACATGAATGTCTATGTTTCACCGTACTTATTAAGTAAGAATCCAGACATTTATCCTGAACCTGAAAAATTCAATCCATATCGCTTTGAAGCTGAAAGAAGCTATGATAAAGTAAATCCATTTTCATACATACCATTTTCTGCTGGGTCCCGTAATTGCATTGGTCAAAAATTTGCACAGCATGAGCTTAAAGTAATTGTCTCGACCGTTGTCAAAAATTTTAAGCTGACTTTAGATAAAAAGCAAGAAAAACTTAAATTGACAGCAGAGATTAT
Organism: Chironomus tentans; assembly: GCA_963573255.1. NCBI lineage: Eukaryota > Metazoa > Arthropoda > Insecta > Diptera > Chironomidae > Chironomus > Chironomus tentans. The sequence goes on along the minus strand of OY754303.1, from coordinate 28,277,098 downwards.
TTTACGTCCTGTTGATGGCATTAATGTCTATGTTGAAAAGCGCAATTAATTTGTCAACTCATTTGCATGTGATGTTCTGTATGAAAAGTGGAAAAATAATTAAAGATATTCCAATGCAAAGTTTTGTTAATCAATTTTGGGATATAAGGTTTTGATCTTATTATAGAAATTATAAATGTACATTAACGAAAGCTTAAAATAATGGCTTTAAATAAAGAAACTAATTTAACGCATTCATTCGTAGAAGTTAATTTCTTACCTACGCAATTGTGTTTTTATTTTGTTTAGAAATGGTGTACAGTGAGAAAACATTTCTACAGTCAAAGCGTTAGCAACAATTAAGTAATCCAGAATATAACGGTAAACAGGTAGATTGTTCCAATTATATATTTTATGTGACGAATATTTTTGTGCTTGAAAATTCGTATATTTTAGGCAGTTAGAAGTCAGCATCCAGTTTTCTTAAGTAGTCTCCAGATATGAACATCACCATCATTATTTCATTGCGGATGAAGCACTTTAAGACCCATTTAAAAGCATGCATATGTGGTAAGTTCTTGTATTCTTGCGGAATATAGTTATAGATTGATGCACCGAATGATGAAATTCTTTTCTTTCCATAGTTGGACTTTGACTGTGACTTTCTCAAATCGCCAGCGTCCCTCGTTCTAGCTGTAACTCTTTCGAAGACAATTCCACGATGAAATTTTCCAAAAATTTCGTCTTTAAATCAATATTTCTCTTAATTGAAGTATTTTGTAGCTCTAATGTTTATAAGAGCTTATGTAAAACATTGAGTTCTTTCATTCTGTCTAATTCTCATATGTTATTATACTTTAATTAATGAGATATTCCGATTTTTAAGGTCCGTTGCCTGGACACGCAAAGTTGAATTTTGACTTTCGGAGTAAAATTTAAAGCTTACTAGACAATGTTACTTTACTTTACCGTACTTATATCGTGTAATTCTTCATTTCCTTCAACTGTGTATACTTAAACATGCTTAGAACGCTATAATTAAGCTAAAAATTGCAATTTTGTACAAAAAATTTTCAAAGCAACGCAAGTCCGCAAAAAATACAGAATTTTGATTTCAGTTTTTACTTTAATTTCCAATATTGACCACTAAATTAATAAAAATTGATAATGATTATGGTATTAATCAACTAATGAAACATGACAGGTGTTTCTGACATTGTTTGATTAGTTAAAGTGCTAAATTCTAGCAAATGCTACACAAGCCGTACGTAACGTAAATTTCAACGTTACGTAATTTTACGTACTTACGTCATTTTCAATATCTTAAAAGGTACCTAGAACTGATAAGAAAATAAAATCCTCGATATTAATATTTCCACAGGAAAATCCAATAAATTTATATGTTTATTTTATTCAAAAAGTGTATTTGATATCGTTATGAATGAAGAATGTTTCTAGATATCGCACATCTATCAATTCAGATGCCATAATAAATTTTATATATGTAGTCATACGTAAGTTATATTTATCTATATCTATATGGAATGCAGGAAAATCACAAAACAACTTTTGCATATTTCGACTAATTTCTTAGCAAAATAAAAAATAAAGCGAATATAAGAATTTGTGAATCACAGAAAAAGTATTAAGCAGTTAAAAACAACAGCAAATATTAGATATATGTAAATACTATAAAAGGTGTGAGTAGATTTGTGCTTAAATCATGCTTGTTAATGCCTGTACTCGTTTTGCATTGCAATTTTTGCACAAAACATGATCATCTAATGGGAAACAGCCGCGGCCTTCTGCTTCTGAAGATAAAAGTAACCCACAATCCTGTTAAAATTTGTAGAAATACAATAGGTTAGTCACTGCCAACAGTAGATGCAAACAATGCTTACCTCGCATTTATAACAATTTATATGGAAGCTTCGATCTAATGCCACAACGCGAATTGTTTCTTCTTTATCTGGCTCTGGCATAATTGGTAGCTTACACACTGAACAACGTGGAGCAAATCGTCTAAAAGAAATATATATTACTTTTAATTCACACAGCATACACATTATGCTAATTTTAACTTACTTATGGAAATCTTCAATGCAGTGAATTTTATTTGTTGCATCGACCGTAAATGGAATTCCATCAAGACTTTTTCCACACACGACACAAGTAAAACATGAAGGATGATAGGGCTTTCCAGTTGCCCTTAAAATGCGCTCACAAATTGGAGTAAGACAGACACAGCACTTCTCCAATGTATTTAAGTAGTCTTCTTCACAGAATGGCTTTCCATCGATTGGATAAAATGGCTTTCCTTGCAGGCTAGTTTGGCATTGTTGACAAGTGAAACACGCAATGTGATAAACTTTTCCCATTGCTGTACATCCTGAAGATTCATTAACGATTCCATTACATTTACAACAAGTTCCGTATGATGCATAATCAGGATCTGCATTTGACTGCTGATGCATCGACTGAACAAGTAAATCAGTAAGGGCATCGACTTCAGTTTCTTGTGTGATGATTGGCAATCGATTCATAGATGAACTACTGCTACATAATCCATCATATGGTGCGTAAAGGGAATAATTTGAGCGAGATGACATCTGGGACGGCGGACGAGGATTGATTGGTTCATAAATGGACTCATATGTCGTTGAATTTTGAGAAGATGGACCATAAATCCCATAATCATTGGAATAAGTATTATTTTTAATGTGATGATTGGCATTGACATTTCCAATTCTATATTGATGATTAATTGGTGCTGGCATAATTGTAGTTGCATAACAATTTCCATCAGTCGCACGTCTCAATTCAGAATAGGAAGAGCTAACGGGAGATGGAGGTGCAGGAAATTCCTCATCCTGATCTCCACTTAAAACATCTAATGGCGGTGGTGGATGGATGATATTTGAATAAATCATTTTACTTTCATTCATTGGCGCTTGATTTATATTTTCATAGAACTGTAACTTTTGTCCATTAGCAATTGCATTTTGGTAGACGCACTTATTATATTCCAAAATTTTCTTTCGATGTTCAAGAGCTTCTTTCTTTAATTGAAGCTCAATAGCATCGTCAAGTGTTTTATTTGGAGTTTTTCCCTCGTATTGAGAATTGGCATAAATGTGTGACTCATCAGTGGGTGCACCTGATGTCACCAACGGTGTCACGTATGACGGCTTACAAATTTTATCAATGTTCGTACTTCTTGGAACTAATGGAGTCGACACATCATTCTACAAGAATTGTTAAACAAATTAATTAAATTTACTAATTTTAGCAACATGTGACAAGGTTTTACCTTGCGTGGCTTTGGAGGAACAACTGCAATGAAATCAAAATTATTATGAATCAGAATGACATTGATTTTCAATGTTTTACAAAAAAATACCTGGCGCTTTCTTTGTATTGCTGCCCGGTTGACTATAAATTTGATTAATTCCTATATCTTTGTTTTGATCAAATTTCGCTTTAATTAAGTTCAGTTTCTGTAGATTCTCAGTCAACTCATCCATACTTTAATTGAATTTTAATTAAAATTCCTAAGATATGACTCAATTTTTCCTGGTATAAAAATGACACCTATTTGATAAGCTAATTTTTAGAGATAAAATGTAGCACATACAATTTAGATGTTCATATAGACAATTAGCTTGCACGCTCCACAAAAACCCACTGCGCGAAAATGTCAGATATGGACAATTTATATCGCAAAAGAAAATTTAAACAATTTCATTTAATTTTTCTAGAAAACAGTTCTTACTGCCTTCTTTTTCACAATAAACTAGTCTTTGTTGAACCCTGCCATGTCGAAAAAATAAATTTCGATATTTCGAATAAGAAATTCAAAAAGATTTCGTTACGAAAAGCTCACGGACAGCTTTAGATGTGCTTATTATTCAGTTAATGAACAGCCATGACCTGACACAATGATATACTTAAAAAGCTTAAATAATCAAAGAATAAATCGACTTGAATACTTTATTTGTCTAATTAAATTTAGTAAGGAAGTAATTTTTAAAATCCTATCAGGAATACGAAATAAGCCATTGTTTTCGCATTTACCAATTCTGTGATTATACACGTACAATATTTAACAAACAAATATTTTTAATCAATTCCTAAAAAACGACTTTTAAGCAAATAAAGGTATGGATTGATGTTTGGTAGGGTTGTTCGAGTATGATGTTCATAAATAAGAAGGATGGAATTATCTAAAAAAAACTCTATGTAAAAACTAACTATTGGAGAGGTTTATGGCAAAATGGTGAACAGGGTTCTCTCCAAAATTAGACAAATACCCGTTCAATAGACATAATTTTTAAATGACCCTAAAAGTATTAATGGAATTTAAGCATATTACTTAGTCTAGATAATAAGGTTTTGAATTGCCTAATATTTAAACATTATTACAAAATTCTAGGCAGAGTATGTATGTAGATAAGTGTGAAATAAAATAAATTAACAATTTAAGTTCTTTAGATATACCTGAATAATAATTTATACTAGAATGGATCTCAAAATCAATTGGTCAACACAATTGAGATGAAAAAAGGTTTCGATGAATAAGATTTCGCGATGGATTTCATAATCTTGCTTATTAGCACAATTGTCGATTCGTTAGAAGCTCCCGAATTCTTTTCTTATTCTTCTTTTTTCTGAAGAAGAATTGCGATAATGCCTATTTGATTTGAACAAATTTCGTAATGATTTCGTGATTTTCAGAATCTATATAAGACTGTTGGGTGGGTTGGAAAATTTATCAGTTGTTCTTTAGAATTATCGGAATACTAAAGTCGTGAAGAAGTTTACCAAGTAAAAAAGTTATAAAAATGAAATTTGTACTTTTCGTAAGTCCGATTTCTTTCATATCGTTGACATTTTTAACAAACTTGTGTTTTAAACAATCATTGAAGTCTTCTGAATGAGTAAATAATAGGAAAAATTTGTCATGACGTATATATAGTTATGTGTTTGCTATGCTATTATTGACTTTAGTGCTTCAAACGGATCTTTAAAAAGAATCTGTTTTTCTTAAAAATTCTCAACAAGTCACACATTTTTCGGGTAGGACTTTTGGCTGACATTTTGTCAAGAAAAATGAAACTGAATAGAAACTGCGATAGACATTACATAATGTAAATGAAATTGTAGAGATGAAATTATTTTCGTAAATGACTTGCAAAATCCAAGCGCTAAATATTGAAGACCATGTGAGAATTTGATTTGACAACGCATGCTCACCTTTTGCTTTATGGATTATTGGCACATAACTCTATATTATAGCAAAAATTATCTTTTCATATATGTATGACCATATAAATTCCTGGAGATTACTGATTATTCAAATATTATACTCATTGTAATAGTGTAATGGATTATGGATGTATGAATGAAGAGTAGACCGAAAAAATCCCGCTGCGATTCATTATGAAGATATCAATAAATGTTTAACCATTCATAAAATGAAATTGCTCATAAATGCTATCGAAAAAGTAGGCACGCTTTTATTGTATTTTATTATTTCTATTCCCAAAGGCACTGTTGGTCGTTTTCGCAATTGTTCTGGTCTCAGCAGCACCAGCCCATGATGAAACAATTGTTAACGATGTCGCCAACGACGAAGGTAAGTCTGGCTATAAAATTTGTCATTGACAGAATCTTTAATTTATTCTGCTTCTATTTTTTTAAAGCTGCCGTCGTAATTTCTCCAAATGACGACCCAAATGGCTTCTTGAAATTATTGTTAATGAAGAAGTTCCTTCTTTTCGGAAAATAAAGCCTGCAACTCCATACATTTTTATTATATAAAAATCACACAAGGAACTAATCTCAAAATCAAGCTGCTCACCAATTATACAAACTTACATTTATGATTATATTAATTGTAATCGAACCTTTTCTCTGTAGAAATGTTAATGAAAAAAATCAATAAAATTCTCACGTAATAAACCATAACTTTTGGGATTTTTCTTACCATTTATCATATCCAGCAAAACTTCTTTCGCACGTGTATTTATTCAATGATTCAAAACATCACCATTATGTTATTTATTTTCTTCCTTTAGATCAGTTAAGAGACTCGAAAATATTTGGGTAAAAATTTGAATTTTTAAATTATGTGACGTAATCTTTTTCAGTGACACAGATGAAAATTCGATAAATCAATAAAACCCAGAAGAAGCGGCTGCATGAATTTCAATGTATGGTCAACATTAATGCTTATCAATAGATTTTTTTATGAGACAATGCATATATTTATGTTGAGGCAGATCAATAGCTATGTTGGGCAAGCCTTTTTTACATGATATTAAATTTCAGTTTCATCATCAATAATCATAGGAAAATCAAGTCCATGAAGATCCAAAAATGAAAATTATGCCCATTTATGATAATAAAATAAATTAAGGTATATTCAGTGACCACGAATATAATTTTATTACCAGCTGATAATCGCTATAGATTGATTGATTAAGCAATCGATTTTACTTACTGGAAGATAATACAAATAGATTTTTAATTGATTAATCTGGGTCTGTTAGTTATTTGAAAAATTTCTTTGCTCTAAGCATACTAAAAAAAATCTTAAAGTTTGCATAAGTGATCTCTATAAAAGCAATTGAAATGTATTATGTGTCAGCCATTCAATCGGATCAGACATCAAGTGTAAGTTGAACACTATCAAAAGAAGAATTCCAAGTACTTCCTGTAAGGTGAAATAAGTATTTATTAAAGTAAATAGACAGAGGAAGTAAAGTACAAGATGAACTCAATCATATACGTAAGTTAAAATGTTAAGGAGGCGTTTTCTGATTTTTAATATCTAATTTGTTTTGCAACTTTAATATTTTCTCGTATGTGAGGATTAATAATCATCATTGTGCGTATAAGACAATTCACAAATGACGTCCATTGAAAAGTGAAATTTTCCACACAATCCCAAAAAATTTATATGAAGAGTCACACAGCATCTGGATCCCCCCATTCAATTCCAGATGTCATTTATGAACGACCAGTATATTATACAGCTAATTAGGTGTCATTCACTTATGACGCCCGATGTGAACTCAAACAAGAAACTTTACAATTCGAAATTCATTGCTCATATAAAAAAAAATCAGACATCATAAGTGAACGACCCCTCATATCATTTGTCATGCACATGTTGCGGAGCCTTGTTAAAGCCGTGTCAAATGCGTGTGTAGGATTTAGTTGATTAGGTGACACAATATTCAGTAAATTACAAGTTTTTACAACATCTTCTTCTGCTGAAGTTCATCTTTGATGACCAACCCAAAAGGTGCAATAATTTAATCAAAAACGTGTTTCACAATTATTATAATTAAGGCAGTATCTTTGTGGCTTAAGTTACTGCATTAGAAAATTCAAAAATGTATCCATTCATTCAAGACAAGAACAACGTAGACTAAACGTTTTTCATTCACGCATTCGACTGAATACTAAATTAACCAGTCAGACAATGAAATTGATATGATATAAATGCATAAAAACGCAAAAATATGAGGAAGATTACCTGATTAGCATAGTGAGGAATGACAACAAAAGCATAGGCAGTATTTTTACGATATTAACTAATCGCAACGTGAATAAAATACGTAGTAAATTAATTTATATGGCACGAAAGATGGTATAAAATTTAATAGAAGTTACGTTTACTATTGGTGCAATACGCTAAAAATTAAACTTCAAATTTCATGCTTTTTGAGCGAAGAGCTGTTGTCATGCCTCCTATACATTCCTCTAAATAATATTGAGAAATAGCCAAACTTCATCGTTCATTGATAAATTTTAATTTGAAATGTATGTTTGCTAATGCTTAAGTCAATAGCAGACAAATTAGCGTCAAGAAATACTTGTTTGCCTCTTATCTAAGTCTGTCCCTCTCAGTTATCTATAGTCATCTCTTTTTCTCGTATTTTGCTCACATGTAGTTATATCTCGTGAACGAGAAATTTCGATAAGCACTGAACAGTCATTGATATATGAATCAATGTCATTGTCATCACGCTCAACCTACATGTGGAAACAATCTATTGCTAACTAATCAGTCATTCACACTATTTTGATGCCTTTTTGATAAATTATATTTTATTTTTCATCCGTACATATTTAGGTTCTTGTGACATTGTTTGTTGCCTTTGCCATTGTCATCTCAGCATTGCCTCAAGATGAGACCATCGTTGGTGAATTGAGTAGTTCCGATAACTTCAACCCGGAAGACATTCAACAGTTTTTCAAACTTAAGAAGTTCAAGAAAATCTTTTTGGGCTAAGAAGTTCAGCAAGTTCATTTTGGTCTTTAAGCATCGAATATAAAATTGTCCATTCAAAAATTTATTTATGATCATTCGCATTGAAATACTTTTTGTGTGGAGTGGTTTGTGTATATCCACACCAATATTTTTATATCGATGAGTAAATTTAATGACTAAATAAAAATCAATTAAAATTCAAACAGGCTGATGTAAGTCTCATATTAATTAGATAAATAGGTTTGGATGGGCAGTCACTAAATAGTTTAAGTTAAATAATAAAATTTTTCATCGTCATTCCAAGGCTTTATTGTAATATTTACATATTTGTCTCTGCGTTATTGAGTCAATGTCTCAGCAAGACTCTTGTTAAGCTCGTGTTCAGAATTTTTTCTTCTTTTACTAATTTTCAAAAATAAAATTTGCTTCGTTTGAATTCTCCTAATTGGTAATATTTGCTTATTTACTTTTCTCTGGCTCTTCTTTTTCTATTCCTTCACAAATGATGACACAAATGAAATGGGCGAGATAGTCTATCAGCCTGTATTGATACATGTGCCAAGTATCGATGTGTGAAATAAAACAACAGCACGCATGTTAAGCTGCTCACGTAATATTTTTTATTTTTCTTCATTCATTTCATTATATTTTATTTGATTCGAGCCGACAAAAATTTCTTTTCTTTCATAATTATTACGAATGTACAATTTACCTATTATCTTTTATAAAAAGCAGCTTTTAATACATTTTTAAATGTAGATCTGCGTAGTTTTTCATGTTTTAAACATTATCTTAAGAAAATAGGATAAAACCAAAGATCAAATATTTTTACGTATGTATTTTGATTGAGGCTTTCTCATTATGTAAAACATGCAAAAAATTTCTGAAGAACTAATTTTTAATGATTTTATTACGAGTGAGATGTGCGAAAATTTCCTATGCTTTGAAAGTTTTGTTGACATTTTAATTTATTGTTGGTTTTATTTATTATCGTGAGAAATGCATAAAAATATTCAAGTTTATATTCAAGTTAATAAAAAAATATTCAACCCAATCCAATAAATATTGAAGTGAATAATACTTCTACAAACAACCTTTAAGTCGCATTGCAATGCAGTAACTCAGGGGCGTAACCAGGATTTTTGAAGGGGGGTGTCCAATTTTATATTTATGATTTTGCGAGTAGTCTTCAACATTTCATCGAAATATTCATTCACAGAAAACAATTTTTGTACGTAATGTTCTTCAAGATTCTCCCTTGCGAAAGCGTCTTCAAAAGAAGAAAAGCAACTTACTGTCTCTTATATATCATATGACTGTGTGGAAAAAATTGACATATGTCTGTGAAATTTATTAGAAATGTGTTTATGGGTAAATCCACGAAAGAAATTTTTGCAGTAAAATTACATTTTTATAAAATTCTTCAAAACTACAAGATATCCATAATAATTTTAAAATTAACCGTAAAACACTTTTATAACTGAAATATTTCTTTAATTAAAGCTTTAACGTAGTTAAATTAAGTATTAAATTATTGCCCTATTCAGCAAGTGTCAAAAGTATTATGAATATCATGTAGTTTAAAGGATTTTATAAAAATGTAATTTTACTGCAAAAATATCTTTCGTGGATTTACCCTTATGTATGTAAATTAGATGTTTATCTGAAAAGTTTTATTTTCTTAAAATATATATGATCCAGGATATGATCTTAAAGCATTCTCAATTTATAAAGCTTTACCAAAAATAAGACATTTCCAGTTTTTTGGTAAAGGGTTCCTTCATAATTGACGTTCATAAAAAATAGGATTTTTAAACCTGCTCCTCCTTTCCCAAAATTAATTTGGAGTATGAAGCAGTTTTCCTGATTCTAACTGGTTTTTATTATGATTTTTTATGACATTTTTATATTGGTACTTTATACCTCAGAATGTTGAGGATTTTAATTTTAATAAATTAATTATTTTATTTTTTATTTTATGCAAAAACGTGTCGAGATGATTTTAGCAAATTTTTATTCGGGGGATTCCCAATTATGGAATAGAAGACCTTAAAAACTTTTAGCACTTTAGTATTAATCACACGGCATGAAGATGTTGTGATCAAAAAAATTTATTTTTTCAATATTGATATGGCATTGATGAAATATAAATTGCCGCAAAAAAGTAAAAAGACAAATTGATCATTGGATACCTTCCTTATGTTGTCAAAATCTTTTTCAGAAAAATTTCTTGAAAAGTCAAATTGAGATTGACTTAAATTTGGAGAAAAAGTATATCTTAAGGGCATGAGCGTAACCAGGAGGGGTCCGATGTGGCCCACCTTCAACTTGATTGTTTTTTTCAAGGGTCATTCAACTATGACATAACACATTTAGGAGCTACCTAAAGCAATATATACATATAATAAAAATTCCTGACAAATAAATTTGGAATTTCAATTATTCGTGAGGATCAGCACGTTTGCCATATTTTGTTAACACCAAACCAAAATTTCCCATCTGTTATATGAGTGCTAATTGAAATGCTCTAAAAAATCTTCAGAAAGTTTTAAGAAAAGATTAAAACTCAAAATTCTATGTAGGTGTGCAAATCTTGACACATAAATCTATATGATCAGTGATTTTCAACCTACACATGTATAAGTTAGGGCTTTTATGAAACATAAATGCAGGGGGAAAACCACTTGGTGGAAAAAATTTCTTTAGAAAACATCTAGGCTCAAACTTTTGGTCCTATCTTGAGCAGAACCATAATAAAAGATATTCTGACACCATTTCCACCAACTAATATTTAAGGACTCAAAATTATTGTACAAAATGTGGTTGGTGGAAAAAATTTTTTTGGTGGAAAATGACTTTTTTCCACCAAGTGGTTTTCCCCCTGCATAAATGTTAATTTTCTCATGTTGTTTATTTATTACGAACATTTAATATAAAATGCTTATAAACAGATTTGTTTCTTTTTTTTTGAAAGAATCTTTCCATGACTTGCTAGATTTTTATGGCCACAAGAATAACACTTATGTAGATAGAATCACGGAACTGTAGAATCCTTTCGCTTTTGCTTTTAAGAGAAACAGTCATTTGTCACCAATAAAGATAAAATACGATAGTTGAGTAATATCTTTACAACTCATTAATAAGCCAAATATTTGACTTTTGTTTTCAAAGTCGATCTCTTGAGTCGATTCCAAAGAAATCGTAACGCAATAGCAAATTCTTTATGGTTGAATAAAATGGGTAGGTAAGCTGTGTATTGATGCAAAATACATAAAGCATTCGACTCTTTTATTGGTTCAAAATAGATGAATAGATGAATAAAGACATAGACAATTTAGTTAAAAGTTTAATTCAATATCAGTTTGTAATGATAGTCTTCGAGGTCGTTAAAGTATCAGAACGAGATTTTGTATGTATCTGCGTGCATCTTCGAAATACAATGAAATCTTTGCTCACGTGAATAAGAAATTTTATTCAACTTCCCTGATTTTTAATCAGCTGAGAAAAATGAATGCTTTTGTGTGATTACATTCTCCTTAATTTATGTCTCTAGACTATAAAAGCTTAGACGAACTATTCCCTCATCATCAGTATCAATCAACTCTTCATCATATCAAATAACCCATCGGGATAACATAAAATATCAAAATGAAATTAATCGTTGTCGTAAGTGCTACTAAGTGACTAAAAATTTAAAACTATAGACTAAAGACAGCAATTTTATGGAATACATATTGGATTACCTCAAGCTTTCAAAGGATATAATTTAGTTGTGCGACTTCTGGAAGTTAATTGACTTTGTGTGATGTTTCAAAATTGAAGACTTCATTGATCAAAGAATACCTTGTCATATCTGATCATATCCAACAATATGGAATGATTTAGAGATCAGTTTCTTGTGGGAATTTTACTAAAGCCCTCATAAAAGAGAACGTTACAGATTTTCAATCAAAGACAAAACTTTCTGTCACAGAGCCTAAACTCTTCCAGTGAAATATTTTTGGTTCCTTCCAATTTCCTAATATAATATCATTAACAAATTATTGTAATCTATATGCTGATTAAACCTTTTATAATTGACAGGCTTTCTTAGTCGTTGTCTGCGCCTTTGTTCTCATCGCTGCCCTCCCAGCTGATGAATCAATTATCAGTGACAGTGTTGACAACTTCAACCCCACCGATGACAGCGAAATCCACAAGAAATTGTTGTTCAAGAAACTCCTTCTCCTTAAGAAGAAGAAGTTGCTCGGATAAATTACAACTGAAAAATACCATTCAGCATAACATCAGCAGCGTATTGCAGAAAAAAACAATAGCCTCAAAAATTTGATTGTTTTCCTCCTCGTCGTCCAATCCTCCAAAATTAATTTATTTGAAATAATTTTTTATATTATCATTTGTTATGAAATAAAGGACCTAATATTTATAGACACTAATCATTTCATGAACTAATTATACAAGTGTCTTCAAAAGTTTTGAAGAGCACACTTTTGAGGAATATTTTTCTATTTTATTCTCAGGACAGTCAAGTAAACAAAGTCTAATATTGATTTTTCAAGGTGAAGAATTTTTCAAGGTCTAGATTCTTAGATTCACAAATTTTCCGGTTTTACCACATGACTATAATGAAGATCTAAATGAAGATGATAAAAAAACGTGCATTCACATTCCATTTTTTGAGGTAATAAAACCAGTAACTTGTGTAAATTTATTTATAGAACATTTTCAGTTCACAAAAGTAATTTTATAACAAACGAAAATGTCAAAACAACAGCTGAGATAATATTAACGGTTGCTCCATTGAGATCAAGCCATTCTTCAATATTTTTAACATATTTGTCTTGCCATTCCTTTGTTGAACTTACTATTTTTAAAATAGTCACTTTACGGCTTTCGGTAATAACTTCCTTGCCTACTAAAAAGTCAAGGAGTTGATTAAATTGTTTGGTTGGCTCTTCTGAAGAAATTAAAGGGGCGATGTTGTTTAAGATTGAACTTGTCAATGATGATGAGATGTTATTGAGTTTTTGATAATTCTCTTCTATGAACTTCATAGCAACTTTCGCTCCAACTGCACCTGCATTTGGAATGGCACTAAATATTCTATACTTTTCTTGAAGTCTCAATTTTGGATTATCTGACACTCCCAAGTTCAAAAGTAATGGAAGCAATTCTTCATTCTGAGTTGAAGCTAAGGCTCTGATAAGTAAAGTTCTTTCAGCTTGGTTCTTAGAATTTAGCATTTTATCGATCACATCCTCATAAACTTTTTTATCTACATCCCGCAGTCCATTAGAGTATATTGCTTCCTGTAAGTCAGGATGTAATGATTTCTCTTCAATCTTTGATTTTGTTTCCTTCAAACACGATTCATGTTCAAAGCGGCATGCAAGATTGTAAGCTATTGTTCGTGAATAACGTTTGAATTTATGTTCATTTTCAACAACTTCATTTCCAATCCTCGTATAAAATGGTTCGACAAGATTTTTTATAAAGTTTTGATATTTTTTGTGCACATTCAATCCACTTAACAATCGATTTAATAATAATATACTACCGTATGCCTATAAATCATTGAATACATAATAGATGTTTAATTTATTGAATTAAATATTTACGAACTTACCGATTGCCAAGGTACATAATCGATTTCATTTTTCAAATACTTTATTATTCCAAATGGAATGTCGTATGGGACGATACCGGCACGAGCCAAATTAAACGAGTCATCAATTAACTGCCCTCGATTTCTCAAATCAATTTTATCATGACAATTATTTAGTTGCTCTGTGAGTGATATCCACAATTTATTGTCATAATTAACACGATAATAATAACCTTGTTGTAGATTTACAATAATCCAATCGTCTTTATTCCAATACTTTGGAGCATCTTTTCTTGAGATAGACATTTTCTGTTGATTCATCCACAAGTCGGCTTTTGTTGTTGTGATTTCAGAGTCTGAAGCTGAAATGTAGTTAATTGGAACATACCACAAACCTTCAGATGGAGTTTCAGGAAGATCATACAAAAACCTCTCTTGTGTAAATGTCAAATTTTCTCCATTTAAAGTAACATTAATAAGAGGATAGCCTGCTTGATTTTCCCACGAGAGCATGATTTTGTCAATATCAAGTGCTTTCAATCCATCTTCATTCAATGCTTTTTGCAAATTTTCGTGAAGGTTGCTTGGAGTTGCGTCATTAAAAATCCTCTCTGTCAAGTAGTACTTCAATCCTTTACGCCATGTATTATCTCCCATTGCATTTTGCATCATACGTAAAACACTTCCAGCTTAAAAATATTTGAGTTATTTTAAGTGACTTAGGTATTTTTTCTGCATAGCATTGAATTTACCTTTTTCATAAGCAATCCAATCGAATAAATCATCAATTTCATCCGGTTCTTCAACATAATATGTCATGGGGCGTTGAGGCTTTCCGTCTACTTCAAGTACAGGATGTACAACATTTAATAGAAATGAGTCCATAAGACGATCTGATTCGTATACCAAACTGACCAAATAAAACTCATACAAAGTGGCAAAACCTTTGAAAAATTAATTGACACTAGTAAAGTAATTAGAGAATCTTAACGTGAATATTATTACCTTCATTTAACCATAAATAGTTCCACCATTGCGGGCAAACCAAATCACCTATATAATAAATGAATTAGTTGAAATTACTTTTTATTACATTTCACATTTTATTATTATGTGTACAACTTACCGAAGTACATATGCTGTTTATTTGAAGAAAGATAAGATTAATTAGAGGAATAAAGCTATGAGTAATGATACACTTACGGCAAATTCGTGAGAAACGATTGTCAAAACATTTTCTTTCTGCTTTGTCGTATCTATCGACTTATTGTGCAATAGATATTCTTCGCGGTAAGTTACAAGTCCGAAATTCTCCATCTATAAAATTTGATAAGCTTACTTCAAAATCTGCTTCTAAAAATTAATTCCAGGAAGTCTCAATTTAGTTAAATCCACTTACCGCACCAGCATCAAAATCAGGCATAGCAAATTGATCCATTTTTGATAGTTTTCCGTCAAAATAAGGAACTTGCAAATATTCAGCAAATCTTGTTAAGATCTCTTGTCCATACTTCAACCCAACATCGCCATCACCTGCTTCAATAGATTGTGATTTTGCAAAAACTCTTTGTTTGATTGGCTTTGAATCGTCAAGATTATTTTTAAAGTCAGATATAATAAATGCGACTAAATAAGTTTGTATGCTGATACTTTCTTCAAATTCTGTCGTTACATAACCTTGAATTCCACTTGGTATTGGTGTCTTTTCTGGCATATTACTAATAGCTCGATATTTTTCACCATGCGTGATCTGGATTTTAAATGGAGTTCGAATATTTGGCTCATCCCAGCTGAAATAATTTATTGCAACTTATTATTTTTGATCGATTGAAAAAAACTCATGTCTTATTATACCATGGAAAAGCACTTCGAGCTTCTACACTTTCGAATTGAGTAGTAGCAAGCCATACAATTTCATTTTTCTCATTCACATATGATGATTTGTAAAATCCCAAATTATCATCTCTCAATTCACCATTATAATCGAACTCAAGATAATAATTTTGACCGATTGTCAATGGATATTGTGTCATATTGATTGTGAGAAAATCAGTGACATCATCAGTTTTATACTCTAAGTTATTTGCAAGTATACTTTTATTGATATCCAATAATTTCACATTTATGTTCTTCAACTTTTTCATGTGCAAAGTAATTTCATTCAATGGTGCTGTTTTCGATTCAAATTTCACAATCACATGACCCTCAAATTCAAATTTACTATCGTGAACATGTGTTGTCAAATGAATATCATAATGCAGTGGACGTGTATTATTTGGAAGACGATAACTAATTGCACTTTTTTCATCTGATAGTTTTCTCGTAGTAATCCGATTAGTTAATGGATTGAAGACCGTACGAGTTTCTCTTGGTGGAATACTCGCCTCGACTAGAGAGCTTGTAATAAAAATAAGAAGGCAAATGCCTTGTATCTTCCACATTTTTCACTTCCCTTAAAAAACTGAAGAACGACTAAATAAATTTATGGACTCAAATTCTTTTAATACTTTTTCATTATCTTTAATTGGTGCAATAATAATTCTTATCACTTACTTGTCATTTAATTAAAGATAATCCTTTGACGGCCCTATATCATTTTCGTATATAACTTATTGGATAAGCTTATCACTCTGTAACTTGCCAAGTTAATTCAAGTTCTACTACTTATGAAGTATTATACGATGTATGAAGTATTATTCGCAGTTTACATGCTTTTATTGAAATCAAAGTTTAATGGCAACTTCATTTGTATGCCATTGTATCTATTGTTTTCAGATTTGAATTAAAACTGATTTATCAAATAATGAATTCTGAAACAAAATTTTTATTTTCATATTATAAAAATGACGTTCTGTAGTTAATTTAGATAAAAACAGCATTTTAGTTTGCATAAGTGATTAGATTAGATAGCTCTATTTGCATATGATACGTGTTTTCTTGACATTCAGACATCCAGAACACTTCAAAAAACAATCAAAATAAGCTTCAGAGTAGAAAATAACAAAAATTCTTCAGAATCTCAAATATAATGACTTGATAATTGACATTTCCAAAATATCATCCGTTGAAGTCCCATTGAGTGTGATTAAATTGAAAAACTTAAGTCTCGACGTTCTTATCTTTGCTAACATCAATAATTATTTTATTGCAATACATAAGTGTTCACCCAACATGTCAAAAACTGTTGAATATCATCAAATGAAATATTCTTTTAACGAACAATCCATCAATAATTTTTGGCGTACACATTCATAATGCATTGACTTTAAAAATCAAAAGACTGACTACAGAAATAAAAACTTTTTCCAGATTCGTCATCCATTTAGAAATGTCATGTCGTCATCATCAAGTTACAGTTTTGATTAATTAATTTTTGAATCAATGCTGCATTTTTCAACTTTTATTCCCGGTATGAATTCAATGTTTGGAGATAAAATAGGTGGAACTGAGCTGTTACGACGAGCTTTAATTTTTTTGTGTCGTCTATAGTTCAAATGACATGCGAGCCGAAGTGTTATGTAGTATAAAATTTCAATCAGCGATAATATACTAACACCCATAAAGAGACCTAGAAGAGCATAAATGTCAGTAGGAGTAATCTTAAAATATTCATCTAATACTTACCTAACAAGCCACCAACATTGGCCATAAAATCAGTCAAGCCATACAATTCTGATCGTCTTGATGTAATAAATTGGGCTTCTTTAAAGAATATCGTTAATCTAGCTAAAATAGCTCCAGGAAATTCATTCAAGTCGCCTCCGTGTGCATTAAACACTTTAACATACTCATAATCGGCTTGAGATATCTCTGCATCATAGCTGAAAACCAAAAATTTTGGATTTGCTTTTTTTTTAAAAAAAAAACTAATGTCATACTTAATTGATGTACAGGAAGGTAAACAGTTGCAAAGAGTTTTTCCATGCTTATTTTCACCACCTCTTGTTTCCAATGATTGATTTAGTTCCTTCATCATTAGCAAATCTTCTGCTGAATCATAACAGGTGATATCTTTTTGTGAACATATTTTCGTGTTCATGTCCCTTGGCATTGAAAATTTCACACATCCACAATGACCTGATAATGAAAATTAATTATTATGCATACACTTCTCACGGGACACAGCAATAATCATACCTAAAGTAAAATTAGCCAAACATTCTAGCTCGCAATTTGATTGAGTGTAAACTTTGAAGAATTTTAGTTGTCGTTCGTCATTAAAATAGCATTGTCGTCTATTGGGAGCATATCCAATTAAACCCTCTGATGTTGTAATCATATTCGGTTTAACAGACACAACAACTTCCTGATTCAGTGGAACTCTGAAATATTGCTTTGAAACTCTTGGAATTTCTCCTGGTGTGTGGAGGAGGATTTTAAATCCTTGTACAGGTCCTATGAAATTCAAAAGGTTATTGACTATCCAGCTAATAATTTACAGTAATCAAACCTCTACACATGTAATCCAAATCAACATCTGTTAGTTTTAAAACAATATTAAGTCCAGCCCTTGCCCCTGGTCCGAGAACGCGATAAGGAAATGTATCTGGATCAGGCGTCTCGTAGCCTCTTTCTAATGTCCAATTTGTAGATGATTTATTATGTTTTATATACACAAAGTCATCCGCTAGGCTGTAAAAAATTTACTAAGCACATTTTAAAAATTAACATTTCAAAATTATTGCTTACATTTGTTCCTTAAATAGTTCTGATGAGTCCAGGACATTGAATGTGTAGCAAAATCCCTCTTCTGTGATAATTTCTGTGAAAAAGTTTTCACAAGAGTCAATAGCATTTCGCCATTTACAAAAAAGCGTAGTTTCGTTAAGCGACACAGTTATTGATTTAAGAAGAGGAACAATTTCATCTGGTTCCAGTCCACTATTAATTTCCATTTTTTTTTCACTGAACAAATGCAAATCGCATACTTGGGAGATAGCTTCAAGATTTCTAGCCTCTTCGTCTGTCAAATTATCTCTCATGCCTACTTTTGTGTAAAGATATCCTTTTGTCATGTCAATATGCTTCTTCATCGCTTTAGTTTCAGGACAAATTGTTACTGCTGGAAAAGGAATCTGCCAAACTGGAGTTGATTTTTCTGCAAAGCTTACAATTACAGGTGTATTCTGCCATTTGTCGTAAATCTTGACTATCATAATCGTACATCCAGTCACAGATATTATGAAAGCCATAACCTGTAACAAACATTTTATGGCAACTTTATAGTTCGTATTTCCGTAAATATATTCTCAGAGTGTTATTACCCAAAAAGCTCTTTCGCTCCAATGCCTTTGCTTTTCACCAAGATATTTAACTCCATGAACAGTGCTGTTGTTGCAGAAATCTGCAAACATGCTCCATGCCGCTGAAAAAGTAAAACAGCAATAAGTATTTAATATTCTCACTACAATTCACTGTTAAACACCAGTCAATCTTGTCCCATGCTGGATTTTCTTTCTAATTTCTTTATCTGAATCAGCATCGCTGTTTACAGATAGAATAGATGGTCTACGTTTTTTGCCATCTGTAAAAATGGTCAATTTATGCTTATCCTTTGATTCCATTTTATTCTATTCTAGTTAAAATTTCTTTTAATTTGTTATTTCATTTTTTCTGTTTTCACTTTTCATTATTAACTTAACAGCTCAAAATTTTGTATTAGACTGTCTGAAATTCTAAGTTCTGTATGATTATTTATATCAGCATAATTA
Source organism: Chironomus tentans (assembly GCA_963573255.1). NCBI lineage: Eukaryota > Metazoa > Arthropoda > Insecta > Diptera > Chironomidae > Chironomus > Chironomus tentans. Next base: position 28,257,522 of record OY754303.1, on the reverse strand, counting down.
ACACTATTTTAGTGCACGCCAATTAAACTGATTAGAATCTAGTCATAAAAAAGGACTTACCATTTTCAGTTGTAAATGTCGCTTCGTAATTATTTCCCATGACTATCGTTAGTTAGTATTCATTGCATAGGTGCGACTGAAAAAACCAACAATATTTATAGAACTGTGCTTAATATTGTTGTAATTAATATTTCTGGTAAATTAAATAATTCATTGTTGAACACTTGAAGCATAATCACTAAATTTATAAAACAAAATAGTATAAATCATTCAATTTACATGTTATGTACTTACAAACCACAACATTGAACTGAATGCCCTAAATATTTCGTAAATCACATGAGGATATTTGAGACGCACCACTCCTGAAATTAAGTGACGGAGGGTATATATGATAAGTGATATATGTCAACACATATATGTTATGACTGACTGCTAATGATGCAAAAGTCGACCGTGCGATAACTAAACACTTTGACGCGTTAACAATTTTGCCTTAACATTTCATTCTATATCCTTTGAGATTAACACTGAAAAATGGTCTAGTAATTTTGAAAAATGTTTATAATGACTGAAATGAAATTAATATGAAAATTTAGTAATTAAGCTAAGCATCAGACAACATTTTTATTTTCATTAAAAAAAGTTAATAACATTGGTATTGTTACTCAATTAAACTTAACCTATTTATAAAATGGTCCATATGTTGATTTTGGTCTTATGACATTTGCATACTTTGTAGTCGGCCTGTTAAGTGTTTGGTAATGAAACTTTATAGTTTTCGTTTTCTTGCCCTTATTAACATTATTATTATTATTATTATTATTATTATTGTTGTTGTAGTTGTTGCTACTAAAGTTGTGGTCTTCACTTTTATTATTAGAATTCTTATTGATTTTAGGCCTTTTGGTTGCTGCAGTCGTATTCTTCAACATCAAATGGATAGGTTTATCTCGATAAATATCTTTATAAACGATTGATGGTTGAGCATTTAAACTTTGATCGGCATTAATATCTTCATCTTCATCATCATCATAGAAGTAATTATTAGCCAATGTTGCTTCTGTGGATGTTCGGTTAAATTCTAATTGTTTTTGATGCGCTATATTTTCTGGATGACCGTTCCCAGTATGAACATTAAAATTTATATTAAATGGTGTCGATGACACATCGATTGATTGATTTTTCATGTTACTTAAATGTAATTTTGATTGTCTTTGAAAGTTATTCTTGGTTTCCTGGCCTCCATTAAAATCCTCAGAAGAAGATCTTTTAAATGTCGGTGAATTATTCTTCGAATAAAGATTTAGATGAACAACTAGTTGACTCGGTTTCATCAATCCGTTAGATTGAATTGCTCCATAGCTTGTACTTGTTTGTTGTTGATGCTGATTTTGTTGCAGCTGTAATTGTTGTTGCTTGGCATTGTTTTGATAGCGAAAGTAAGCGGGATATCGTGCCATTACTTGTGGAAAATTCATTGAATTAAACATTTGTGGATCTTGATAATAGCGATTCATAAGTGGTTTAAGTCTTCTCAAATTTGGAACATGAATGTACGGTTGACCATACTCATTATCTTCTCCGGGCATAGGATAGACGTCAAGCATAACAGAAAATGGTTTACCTTGATGCTGAATCTCATTTCGATCTTGCACACGTTTTTTAACAGTCTGCAAGCCATTACCATAAATATTCGCAGCGTCATTCGCTTGAACATTGTAATTATTAATAGAAGCTATTTTCTTTTTAAACTTTCTACGAAAATACGGTGTCTCTGATGTTGTGCTCATGTACTTTACGTGCTCATCATTAGCATGCTGATTCAACATTTGATTCACTTCGTAAGGTGATATTGGCTTATAATTTTGGAATGGGTCTGATGCTTCAGCTTTTAATGTCTGTGGTTTACTTTGTTGAAAAATTTGTGCTAAATTTTGATTCGTTCGTGGATGTCTATAGCTTCCAGCCAGTTGAATGGGTTTTGATCCCATCATTTCTTTGGCAGTCAATTGTGTTAACACTTGTTGAGATCCTACGGCTGGATAGTAATTGTGTTGCTGGTGTTGATGATTTTGATTTATTATATCTTGAATATTATGCACTTGACCTCCATAAAATGATCCTGGTGTGGGTGGCCTTAAAAATTCATGTGGTTTTGGCTGCATTGTTCCATATTGATAAACTCGAGGATCCATTCTTCGAGAGGAAATCTTGTGATTAGGCGGAAGAGATGGGTAGTGAATAACCTTCGGTTTTTGTACAATTCTTGGTGGTTTTAACGATCGAGTTGGAAAAAATGTGAGTTTTTGTGTCTCAGGTGATGTATTTCTAGAATCATCTTCACTATCTAATCGTTTAATACGTTTTGCATGTGATTCTGAATAGTTCTTACTTGATATTTCAATCACTTCTAATCCTGCATTTGTGTCTGTTAGATTGGATTCTTCTTGCCTTAGTGTTATATTTAAAATTCTAGTCTTGTTAAAATTGTTACTGCTATTAGTCTCGTTGACTCGACCATTGATGAAAACATAAAATAGTCCACCAAAGACTATTGTCATGGCAAGAATACCATAGACAATAATTGAAGAAAATAATCCACCATTTCGATTGCGCTGTCTATTTTTGCTATCATATCTAAATTGATCCATAGTTTGCACAAATTTGAGTGAAATTTTGAAAGTTTTTCACAGTTTTTTTTTAATAAAAAATCTCACCTATACAATCCGAATTCGGAAAAATTTGGATACATTATGTTGTCTAAACACTTCCATGTGTAAAAGTAAACTGAAACAATGAGACAAGTGCATTATACCTATCCGACTTAGTCTATCATCATAAACAAATCAACGAGTTGGAACAATGAGTATTTTCCAGCTTCTTGATATAGTTTCTACTTCTAGAGAAAAGTACTCATTTGGGAAAGTCATTCACTTGTTCATAATTTTAGTGCTGTATACATTTCAACATATTTTGCAAGTGTAGGTATGTGTACATGTGATAAAAAATGAGACTTGTTACAGCATGTGTGTCTTCTTTTCAATTGAGATCAAATAATTAGAAACTTTTACTCTTACATTAAGCGTTCATTATACCCTTCATATTTAAGGTATAATAGCTTTTTTGTTCATTTTACACCGTTTTTATCACATGAGTCATGATCTTGTCAGAGACCTTAAAGCATTTTTAATGAAAGGGAAATTCTTCTCATGTATTTAGTGCTATATTCATTTGTTCATGATCAGCATGTTGTTAAAAAAGAAGAATCCAAGATTAAAAAAACTTAATGTCACAAATACGTTAATTGAATTTTAGCACAATCAGGTGCAGTAAAAATCCGAAAGCATGCGAAAACGGAACACTAATGTGATAGCCTTGTTGGTCATTGGGACCCCTCTAATAGGAAATTATTTTTAAGAATGCCACGAAGATAGAAGAATTAATATTTCCGTGTCAGCTGATGCAGATGGGGCCTTTCACTATAAAATCGAGTTATTTGGCATTTATTCTTGCATTAACAACTTTATTTCGTAAGAGAACAGACAGCTCAAAGAAAAACTTGTTAAATATGCATTCACCAATTTTGGTAAATATTTGCAAGGCGTTCCTTAATTTTTACCCTATTTATGAAAATTTTCTTTATTATTTCAGATTTTATTGTTTGCCATTGTGTCTTCAACCATCGCAGTCCCTATTATTCCAGGATTAATTGAAAGAAATGAAGATGTAATTTCTCAACAAACACGACCCAATCCAGCTCAATTGATCAGTTACTTCTTGCGATTCCTTTTAACCGACGACGCACCGACACAAACACCGCAAATTAATCCAGCTAACTTAGTTGCTATTGCTAGTCGATTACTTGGTAGACTTAATGAAGGCCCAGCACGAGATGAGAGTGTTCAAGATCCAAGAGTTCTTAACTACGAGCAAGAAATCAACCGAAGAAATCAACTTTCAAGAATAGTAGGAGTATTTGCAAACTTACTATCATGAAAAAAATTAAGACTGTACTTATATAAGATGTTAACGAATATTATTTTTTGAGCAATAAAGCTAACAATTTATTTACTTGAAAAAAATATTTATCTTGTATTGAGTTATTTTTTTTATTCGTCGAACCAAATCATCTGCTTTGCATATCATCAAGCTTGCATCACGACCAAAAAAATAAACTTTCATTTACTTTTATATGCAGGAGATGATTTTTGAAATATATTTTTTTTAAAAAAAAACTTGTTCTAAAGCTATACCGGATCACGGATCTACATACAAATATTGCAAGTGAACTTAAAACTTAAACCTTTACCTTGCCACGCAAAATAAGTTCAAAACCAATACTCCCACACAGGGGCGTATCCAGAAATTTTTCGAGGGAGGGGTTTGAAATAATTTTCTATGAACGGGAAAATTTAGGGGGGTTTTGGGATTTTTTTTCTTAAAAAACCCTAGCAAATTGAAAAAATTATCCAAAAAGGGTAGGGGTTTTGACCCCCAAAACCCCTCTCTGAATACGCCCTTGCTCCCACAGATTATAATCTCTTAAAATATCTCCATACAAAAATTATAATCATCAATTCAAAATGATTATTAAAGATTAAGCAGTAAAAAAGCAGCTTTGGCGTAATGGTTAGTGTTTTGCCCTCAGGGGCGTATTCAGGGAGGGGTTTTGGGGGTCAAAACCCCTACACTTTTTGGATAATTTTTTCAATTTGCTAGGGTTTTTTAAGAAAAAAAATCCCAAAATCCCCCTAAATTTTCCCGTTCATAGAAAATTATTTCAAACCCTTCCCTCGAAAAATTTCTGGATACGCCCCTGATTGTCCTACTACGTCAGCTATCTCGGGTTCGATCCCAGGGAAGGTCTAGTCGGATTTTAGTACTTTTTCACTGTTCTAGCCACATAACTTGGTTTGTGTGTTTGCCTGGACACACAAGTTGTGGTTAGGTACATTACATTGATATACCTTGCCTCTTGCAATGTGCATAGTTATGAAACAAACTGCTCTAAGGCGGTAGTTTCAATACGCAAAACAAATTTTATTCATTAAGAATAAAAATAAATAAAATATATTATAAATTAATTCATAAATAAAATGTAATATATTAGCTAAGACTAAGTCTCTTAATTAAAGCAACAACGATGTATACATCAAATTAAAAACATAAATGAAGTCAATCGACATTTTTTTCTCAAAACTAAAATCAAGACTAAGAACGAAAAGACTACAAGTCTGGTTTCATAAAAACCAAAAACAAAAAATTAATTAATTTTTTTTAACATACTTAAAAGCAGAAATAAAAATTTAAATGTTTAAAAAAATGATCTAAAGCAGTGGTGCCCAACCTTTTTTTCACCGCGGCACACTTATAGACCAAAAAATTTTCGCGGCACAACCAATATTTTTTAAAAGAAAAATGGTTTTATTAGTGATGCATCATGATGTAGTGAAAGTACTAGTTAAGTCAAAAGTTGATTAAAAAATGTAAAATTGTTTTATATTGGCCGAGCGGAGCGAGGTTCGAAAATTTTTAGCAATTTTCTTTCAAATTTAAATTCAAAATTTGAAATCTTAACACAAGTGAATGAAGTTTTCAACAAGCAATACGTCCGAATTAATGCGGTACGAAAGCGCATTTTCCTATTACAGAAAGCCGCAACTAAAAAAATGCATCAATGTTAAAGCAAAAATCAATTTGGCGTAGCTTCTAGCCCCTCGAAATCCAAAATGGCGTCGGTTCCATATTCAGGCACAGCTAAGGAACCTACATACCAAATTTCAGCTCATTTGATCAAAGCTAAAGTCAAAATGAAATTGGCGTAGCTTCTAGTTTCTCAAAATCCAAAATGACGTCGGTTCCATATTCAAACATACCTAAGGAACCTACATACCAAATTTCATCTTATTTGGTCAAAATTAGAGAAAAAATTATTTTGACGTAGCTTCTTGCCCTTCGAAATACAAAATGGCGTCGGTTCCATAAAAAGGCACAGCTAAGGAACCTCCATACCAAATGTCAACTTATTTGGTCAAAGTTAAACCAAAAATCACTTTGGCGTAGCTTCTAGCCCCTCGAAATACAAAATGGCGTCGGTTCCATATTCAGACACAGCTAAGGAACCTCCATACCAAATTTCAGCTCATTTGGTCAAAGTTAAAGCAAAAATCAATTTGGCGTAGCTTCTAACCCCTTGAAATCTAAAATGGCATCGGTTCCATATTCAGACACAGCTAAGGAACCTGCATACCAAATTTCAGCTCATTTGGTCAAAGTTAAAGCAAAAATCACTTTGGCGTAGCTTCTAGCCCCTTGAAATCCAAAATGGCGTCGGTTCCATATTCAGACACAGCTAAGGAACCTACATACCAAATTTCAGCTCATTTGGTCAAAATTAAAGCAAAAATCAATTTGGCGTAGCTTCTAGCCCCTCAAAATCCAAAATGGCGTCGGTTCCATATTCAGGCACAGCTAAGGAACCTACATACTAAATTTCAATTTATTTGGTCAAAATACATCAAAGTAAGAGCTAAAATGAGTTTGGCGTAGTTGCATGCCCCTCGAAATCCAAAATGGCGTCGGTTCCATAATCAGGCACAGCCATGGAGCCTGTGTACCAAATTTCAGCTCATTCGGTTAAACTATGCAAAAGTTACAATAAAAAAAGTCAAATTTGTATGAAAAATGTATGAAAAGTATGGACAGCAGTCACTTCTAATGGCTATAAGTCGGGAAGGAAGTGACCAGTTCCAAAATCCTTTCTTCGGTCTGGTCCTAGATATAAAAGCTACCAGTGAGCCAAATTTCAAGTCGATTGGACCTTCCCTGCGAAAGTAGATACGAGATCAGACAGAATAACGGAATAACGGAATAACGGAATAACGGAATAACGGACAAAGTGCGGACAATAGCGCCTTTCGAACAAAGTTCGGAAAATGCGCTAAAAACGAGGTTTTTTGGGGTTTCTGAAATTTTTTCATGGCACACTATTTTTTTTCGCGGCACAGTAGTGTGCCGCGGCACACAGGTTGGGCATCACTGATCTAAAGTAATAAATCATACCAGAGATGTAGTCAGAAATTTCTAAAGGAGAGTCCGGATTTTTTTCTCATTGCATGTAAAGATGATGATACATGCCAGCTCTATGCATCTGCATTCTTACAATAGACTATTCAGGAAGTCATCAAAAATTGGAAACAGTTCGTAAAAAATAACCGTTAGCAAAAATGTGAATAAATAAAAGTAAATTTAAATAAAATAAAATGGCCTCGTCTGGTTATTGACAACATTTTTTATATGCAAAATGCATTCACGTGATGAATAAAATCGAAAGAAAAAAATTATCAAAATGTATTTGTGAATCTTTAAACTAATTCTCTCAAGAGATACACGTGTATTTTCATATCTTCTAGAATAAACAAGCAGATACGTAGCCAGGAGTTTTTTTTGGGGTTCATAATCCTCCTTCAATTCGCTTACATTTTTTTTTAGAAAAAACTCCCGATTCTCACTAAATTTTTGGTCCATATTTTTTTAAACCACTTCCTTAAAAAATTTTTTGCACAAAAATACAAGATGAGTATGAATAGGATTAGAAGTAATGATAATGATGATTGATTTTAATACAAAAGAATCAATGGATTATATTGGCAATCGATGAACAAATATTAAGGAAGTTTGCGTAGATTTTTGCAAAAAAAGATGATGATTGAGAATTTTTAAATGAAATATTATGTTGTTAGGCCAGTTCTAAAGAATGTTAGCCCAAACTTAAAAGCTTTGGATGATCAAAATAAAACTCAAAGTAGTAAAACAAAATAAGCGGCATGTGAAGTGAAAGGCATTAGTAATCTCGAGTACTAATGTTTATAGCACTACGGTAGTTTACGATGCGTTCTGCAAATTCTTTCAAGATCACTATTATTTAGATAAGATTGTTAAGAAAAAGAAGATGTTTAATCTATGAAGATTCACTACACAAAATAGTGAATGTAATGTCAATTTGATGGACGACAACTTTTCCTCGTCATATGATTATTCTCAAATGTGCTTATTGTCTGGAGGCTTTTTTCCTAAAATTTGGCATCGTTGTATGCAGAAAGTTTTCTTTCGCCAAAAATAAAAACCAGAAAAAGTTTGGAATAAGAAGCTTTACTGATTGCATATAAAAGCAAATGAATTCTCTAGAATCAGTCAGTTCAAACTTTTAAGTCTTATCGTTCAGAAGTAAAGAATCAAATTAAGCAAAATGCGTGTTGCTATTGTCATGGTACGTGCTGGATCTTACTTTAAGGATTAATATCACATTAAACTGATGGCTTTTACATCTAGCTAAATTGACTATTTATGCTTAATAGCTGGTTGGCATAGTCATTTGATTACTGAGTGATATAAATCATATCAAGTGCTAATTGTTCTTAGTGAAATAAATCAATCAAAAACCGTGATTTATGTTGATATTGTGACGAAATAAATTATGCTTTATTAAGAGCATTAATATGTGTACCTACTAATATCGAAAAATATCGTATTAATGTGGATCATAAATGTTGAAATATTTATAACTGCTATGAAAAGATTAAAAACGCCATAAATATTTTTATTCCTCAAAAACTTTATGAATATGAATGAAAAAAACAGGATCGTTGCCAAGTGGGATCCGTGGTGATCTTTTTTTGTAATTTTTTTTGAAACTTTAAATTAAGTTTGAAGTAAAATTATTCTCGTCGTTTTATAATCAACACAAAGTATAACATAAGGAGTTTCAGACCCCTAAAAATTTATGACTACGGCTCTGAAACTCAAAAATTTATGTCGAAGTTAAAAATGCAAAAATATCGAGTTTTGAAAGTAATCAAAAATTTGTTGGAAATTTGGATTCCATCCTCATAATGACACAACATTTGTCACATTTATGTTTGATTTATTTCTAACGAACGATTCGCCGTTGCATGACAGTCATTAAATAAGACGCACCCTTTTAGAGTGTGAAAAATAATTTTATATGGATATTTTCAGGCTTTGTTGGTATGCCTTTTCGCTATTGCATACGTTAACGCAGCACCAACTGATGAACTAACCATCAGTGACAATGTTGATGCATTCCATCCATCAGACGATAGTGAAATCATCAAGACACTCATCGCAAAGAAGCTTATTTTCCTGAAATTGAAAGCATTGAAGAGACATTTTAAAAACTAGGAAGTCAACTGATTCAATGATTAACATAAGCAACATGACAATTTTCCAAACTTCACATATTTAATTAATTTTTCCGAGTTTTTCAGTAACTCCAATAATGAATATGTTGCCATGCACAACCTTATGTAAATAAATTAAATATTAATTATACAATAATAGTAATAATAAAGGGGTAGTAATTACCTGGCTACATCACCAAACACATAAATGTGTGGTTTTTTATATATCATAAATTCATTTCATTCATTCATAATTTATTTAGCTCTTTTGAAATAAGACAAAAGAAAAAGAAGAAAAATTAATTATCTAACGCATCAATTTTGGAACTTACGAAGAGAAAATCAATTGATCGTTATGGTCGCACAAAAGCTTAAAAAGCGATAATAAAAAAATTATTCAACAAAAGAAAGAGATGAATGGCAATAAAAGAGGAGAGAAAGATAAATTAGCAGCAGCTGAGTTGTTAATTTTTGCTGATTTTTGCAAAATAAAAAATCATACGCTGAAGTAAGTTTCTCATTTCGAACTGTTACACATAAAATGTTACATTTGACATATACATGAATGATCAATAGTAATCAAAAAATGTAGATTGCTTTTTTCAAGTAGACATTCCTTTGGTGAAAACATTTCCAGGTCATATTAATTAACAAAATGTGTCTTTTGATTTTGTGAGTTTAAGGCTGAATTTTGGAGGGTTTTTGGTATATTGTAATCTGTAAGGAGAGTTTTATATAATTTGTTGAAATCGTGTGAATTTCCTGATAAAAATCCAATTATTTGATGAATGTTTTTGTGAACAACCCCTAAGGCAAACTACCAAGAGATTCCACAATATATTATATTTCAATTTTCTTAAAGTCAAGGGATCAACTTCTTAGCTTCAAAAAAGCTGAAATTCATTCGATCATCAACTTCCTTTTTTGCGCATTTTGGTATCAAATGGCAATCGTCTAACACTAAATCTGCAAGTTGAATGTGAATATAAAATACCGAGAAATACAAAGTGTTTATTTGCCTTTTTGTAATGTCAAATAACCAAGAAAGAATTTATTAAACACATAGATATATTGTTCGTGACATTTATCAAATGATTCAGAAGTTAATAATTCTGTGAAGAGTTTGTATAGAACGGTAAAGAACCGTATAAAATTCATCGTTCGTTTTGACAGGTTTCTAGTAAATTCGTAGCTTACCTTTTTTAAAATCTTTCAGATCACAAAGTTTAAGATAGAAAAACACATGGATCTTAAATTTGTCTTTTCTATTTTACATAAATTTATTCATTTTTTGAAGCGAACGTTTATTTTTTTAAATTTATTCTGGAATTAGAGGATACGGGATATTTCAACAAATTCATGTATTTTCCCCGCATCTTGTTATTTATATAACCACTCCCTATTGGCACACGTTGAAATGTTAACCATATGCATATAATTCATATATATGGTGGCCAAGCGGACAGTATACTTCAGTGATTCTTAAACTTTTCAGAATATGGCACTCTAAAACATAACCTCCAATTTCTCGACCCATTCAGATACTATTTTGATCCGTTTGACACGTTTACGTGTCGTGTTTTTTTTTGTTTGCCATCTGAGTCTGTTTTATTGAGTGTAAGTTTAGTAGTTTAGTAGTGTAAGACATAGTAGTTTTTAATTTGAGTACTACTGGTATACTATATACTTAGAAACAACTGGCCGCCACTTGATAAAAGGCAGTCTTTTAGCAGCCAAGTGACTGGCATTTGCTATGTAGCGACCATGTGATTCTAAGTACATATACTGTCTTGTGTTAACATGAGTCGATCGGGACTAAATACTGTTAAAATCAACGCAAAATTCGATAATAATTTTGGTATTTCCAGTATAGCACACAGCTTGCCAAGATTGTAGAAGGAATTTTATTATTCACAAGAAACCAAAAACAACAGAGGTCTTCTTCTTTTCAGTCACGTGAAACTTATTGATCCATAGAAATTAAGTGGTCAGTTTGAATCTTCTTATTCAGTCTTCTTAACGATTCTTCTATATTCTTAATTCTTATTCTTAACGATTTTGGATGGTGTGCCTTATTAATTCATTACGTGTAATTAAAATTGAATAATTCAAAGTAATTTACAATAATTCTAAATCTTTCAAATAGTTCAAATGTCATGTCACTGCCAACTTATATAATAAACAAATTAGCTGATAAAAAAATTAAAATCACTCGGGTTTTTTGAGTTCCTCATATTTCTTTCAGCAAATGAATAAACATGTGGCAAAAGTTGTCCAGTCGATTAGATCACGTGAAGCATTTTACAACCGTTCGTCTTCATGTGACAAATATTCATGTGATGCTGCAAACAAATATATTCTCAGGCATAAAATGCGCTAAAATTGTGATGATTAGCATGTGGATTGGGGATTTTTACAGCATTCGAATGGAATTAGAATTGTGTTTATTTCATCATCATACAACTATTTAATAAACTTATTAATAGCTTCAAGTTATGAGTAAAATTGAATTCACATGTTCAAACAAATTTATCGGAAGTCTTTTTTCATTCCTTTCATATCTGCATTTTTAATTTTGTTCAAACGTGCTAATTTCTTCAGTAACTATATATGTACGTGGCAATTGAAAAATTATTTTATTTCATTCAAAGTCGAATTTATTTTGACGGATTTTGATGTTCAAATTTTAACACAAAATTTGGGTTATTGCCAATGAAACTTCTTCTCAAGGGCTCTAAAACTTGTGAATTTTTGACTTTGTCTAACTTTGAAAGTTGTGAATTGCTCAAATCACAAGATCTTCGATACTCGTCTCGTGAGTTGTCAAAAATGAATGACGATTTTTTTTAAAATCCTTGATTTTTTTCATAAAATTTTTGGATCATTGAACTTTTTAGTCATTTAAAAATTACATTTCCTTTACTAAAATCGCAGCTTAATATTTTTTTTAGATGATGTTTTTATTCCAAAATGTTTCCGTTTTCAAACCTTCAAAAAGCTCAAGATAATTGACTCAAAATTGCTTCTTATTCATGTTTGCGACCGGCTGGTTTATTTTAATTTTAGTTCATTGACTTTAGACTTTAAAGTTTCAAGTTGATATTGTTTAAAGGATAGACTTTATGGGCCGTTTACTTATTACGTTCGCTTTTTAGGGGGGGTTCTAGGATTTTGTAACATGCTAAAGTAAAAAAAATTTTTGGTTCGAAATTTGGAACAAGGTTTAAAAAGTTGATGTTCTGCGTAACGTAATAAGTGAACGACCCCTTAGTTAATTGAAGATTTGATAATCACAATGTTTTATTTTGTGTAAATCGGTGTAAATAATTAATATTTATTTATAATGCCGAGAGATTCTGAGTAAGATGTTCACTCTTGTAAGTCTCAAGGATTAACAAATATTGCTTAGATAAAATTAAAATTCTCAAAAACTTATATTAAAACTAATTTTCCTGAACAGCTCCTCAATAATATTTGTAACTTAACTATTTAATTTTATGAAATATACACGTTTCATATAATGAATACATATAAATATTAAAATAATAAAAAACCAAAATAACTGGGCTTATCAATATGTCTAATCTGAATAAGATTCATAGGCATATAATATCACGTGTCAATTTATGCTTTAATAATTTAAAAATTTGGCATTGAAATTCATCTCTCGATTTCCGTAACATGCTATAAATTAATAATTTTTTATCGCAATGCTTAATGGGATACAGCATTTATTTTCGCAACTTGATATTCAATCAATAAAACCAAGAATTAATTGCTGTTTACAAAAGATTCGCGAGATAATAAAAAAAAAACTCCAAAAAAATTACAAAAGCCTTTTTAATCGATGCTTCTTCCAATGTGCAGCACGAGGAAATGTGGATTCACCATAGTGAATTTATGTAAGAATGCTTTTACACTACAATTTTGCTTTATGCATAAATTTTTATGTCATACCCTTAAAACAACATCATCGCACTTGCATGACATAATCACAATTAATTCAATGGTCAATGATTGCACGCCAAAAAACAAGTAACTTGAAAATCTCACCGGAAATTTTTTATGAATGAATCTCGTCGGTCAAAAATGCATCTCTGAATGGCAAATTTATGAGGTTTTGTGTCATAAATTTTTTTACTCTTTACATTATTAATACTTTAAAGTCAAACAAATAATATTGGTGTGATAGGCATACATTTAAATTAATTTATCATCATTGATATATTGTGTATTTTGTGCTTTGTTTTACAGCTTACTTTTTCTACCAAAACGTACTGCAATCCAATATATCTGATGATGTCTTTCCTCTCTCGCACAATATAAGCCCGAAAAAAGCGAAAAGCAAAATAAAGCAAAAGATGAAAAAGAAGAAGAAGGAAAAGCTGATTGTGTACTTGTGTGTAAGGGCAATTGTGCACACACGGTACGGTGTGCGATGTACGATGGATAGTGTGAAATAGAAGATCGCTGTAAATCGTTTCATGCTCAAAATTCATATAAATACCCGATCACTCTGCCATCAAATCATCAGTTTCACAAAGCACTCACATTTGAGCAAACGTCTTCTTAGTGACAAAAAATAAACAAATCAAAAAATTATCAAAATGAAATACATTGTTTTGGTATGTTCAAGTTCCAATGAAATTTATGAAAATTAAGCAAAAGTTTGGATGAGAAAATATAAAGAAAAAAAAAATAGAAATCAATTACGTGATTCGCAAATATTCAAAGCTAAATATTGAATAGTGACATTTTGTAGCGCTAAAATCCGTGTTAAGTGATAATGCCTATATAAGCACAAAAAAAATTAATGGAAACAAAGACATTATTAAAGTACAAAAAAATAAAATCGTGAGATCAAATAGAATAACAAATTAATATGGATTAATTGAATAAATGAGCATGGAGAGCATTAATCATAAGAAAAAAAACATATTAATAGCATCAATGAAGTGTTCAATTATACAATTAAATAACGTTGTACTGAGATTAATAGTCATTAACTTGTTAGCAATTGCTTCAATTGCTGCCCATTATGAAAATAATTGATATTCTCTACATAAAGCACAAAGCACGGATTAAGAATAATGTCACATGTCGATGTTATTTGCGAGCATTTATAAATTCTCAATGACACAAAGTCAAGAAATCGTTGAAAAAATACTAATTTACAATTTTATTATCTTCACAGGCCTTGTTCGTCCTCTTCGCTATTGCCTATGTTGCAGCCATCCCAGTCGATGAATCAGTCATTGGAGACTCAGTTGACAACTTCCACCCATCAGACGACCAAGAAATCCTCAAGAAATTGTTGTTGAAGAAACTTTTGCTCAAGAAGAAATTGCTCCTTGGATAAATCAAGTGGAAATAACAGATGCCCTTCCTAGTCATCAACATTTCCTCAACTCTTCCAAGTTCAACTATTTTTACAGTATTAAGCCAAAACTCTTTTTTAATTTTATTATTTAAAGAAAAAAGAAAATGAAAAATCAAAAAAATAGAATCAATTGATAACAGATAGATAAATGCAAGATGGAAAGATGTAAGCAAGATATTCACACGTGTTCCACAGCACAAAAATTGTTTTTTACCTTTTTTGTATGAGAATAAAAAAAGACCTTTTTAGTTACCAAAAAAAATTTGCAAAAGCTTTTTATTCATTAAAATTCATCATATAATTAAATTTGCACATCGCATCCAATAGTGCACTGCCTGATCAATTGTTTCCAAACAATTCGTGATCAGATATATGCCTAACAAGTTTTCATGTCATCACTTGGCACAATTCCTAAACGTCATTATGTACATATTGTATAATAGTCTCGAGTATATATGCTGCATGCCTTACATTTTCAAAATATATGTCAATCTATTCCAAAACGTCACCATGTTTAACATACTTATGTGTTTATGCTGTTCCCAAAAAGCGAAAAATCATTTCCCATAAAAAGTGAAATTTATTTAATGCTTAGCAATTATGTAACCACACTGACCCACAATCCTAGTATGCCATGCCGCCGAAAAATGATGTGATGTGATTACCGGATTTAATGTATGGACAAAAGAAATGTTGAATAAAAATGGAAATGTAAAGAAGAAGAAGAAAATATAAGGCATGGAATGAAATAATCAAAACGAAAGATATGTGAATTATCACATCAACATAATTGATTCTCTCTTTCTGTCTTTCTTCTTCTATGGCATTCAAGCTTCATACGTGATTTTTATATTACCAATATTAATATTTGGCTGTTGTGTTAGGAGTCGTTCGGATATTACGTAACGTTATACTGCCATTTTTACACCCTCTCCGTGACAAATTTTCATATGGATAATTTTTCATGTTGGTCTACATGCATGACTGACTATCGTCTTCGCCTAAACGTCACGTAATATCAGAACGACCCCTTATGAAATTGTTTTTTTATTTGCATAAGCTTTGAAAAACCGATGACATGCGTGAAATTTCTTTACTTTAGTTAGTGTCATTGACATTTTGATAACAATGTGTACGTTATAAATTTTATAGGCAGTTTTGTGCAAAAAATGCGGCTATATTTTGACAAATGATGTAATCCATCATATATAAGTTATCCCTGAAACCGCATCAACAATTAAATCACACTCGGAAGAAGACTGACTGGTTTTTTTGGTGTGTCAAAGAACCCTGAAGCATCTTCTTATTCTTTTGATACAACGCCAAATTTGAACATACGCATGCAAAGCACGTGAATAAGTTTTTAGTAATCATTTTGAGCTTTATATGAAAGTTTGGATTGTAGGTGTTTTAATTAAACCTTTAAATATGATAAATAAATACAAACACAGATGATTTCCTTATAACTCAACGGAAAATTTTAATAATTGCTATAATATCAGCTTTTAATTACCATTCTAGAGCTATGAATTATAGCAGAAACATGTTTTTTAAACAGTATAATGCACATCAACATTATAATTTTGAATAAAATTTAAACACATAAAATAACCACAACAGGAGGGGTATCCAGAAATTTTCTTGAGAGGGCCCAATTTTTTTTTGTTCTAATCGTATAAAAAATGATTATTTTTAATAAGTATTGTTCAAGTACTTAATATTTTTGTATAGTTTTCAGAGGGGGGACTACGCAAAATATAACGATCAAATTTTTGAATCATGTTAACTGAGATGCAATTTTTCAAGTAATCCAATTTGTATTGCATCATAATCACATCATAATTACAATTTTTGTCTAATGTCTTTTCAGTTTGAAAAAATCATTGGAAATAATCAAAAATGTGAATTACTTCATTAATTCATTCAAAAATTTAAATTTGACTAGATAAATTTCAAGAAAATTGAAAAGTTTTAGTTTTTATTTGGAGTACTTGAAAATTTTCATCTCAGTTAACATGTTTCAAAAATTTAATCGTTACATTTTGCGTTGTCCTCCCTCTGATAATTTTCAAAAAAAATTGAGAAGATTTTTTTGTATGAGATTTTGATCGTAAGTTATTTTTAACTGATGAGGGGTCGTTCTCTTATTACGTTCGATTTTTAGGGGGAGGGGGGTCTGAGATCTTGTAACAGGTCAAGAAAAGAAAATTTTTAACAAGGGAAAGGGGGTCTGGAAATTCGTTTTTTTGCGTAACGTAATAAGTGAATGACCCCTAAGTCCATTAGCTTAAATGCCTTTGTTTGAATGTCTGATGAAAGAATTTATTAACCTTAAGTCAGAATATGTTTAACTGTGTGGCGAGAAATATTGTATATGCCATTAGACAAGCTTCGTACCAGCCAGTGTACCAGAAATCAAAAAGTATATCATTTATCCTGAAAAAAGACGAATCTAAATAAAATACAGTGATCCCTGTAATTGACAAGTTCACTACATTAAAAAGATTTTAATGATTTAATTACAAATGGAAATGAACTTAATGGAATTTAATTATGTGAAAATCACAATTCTTTTGACAGAGTCATATTCCATTTGTTACATGATATCAAGTACAATACGTTAATTGGCAAAACACTTTAAATGCTTAACTAAAAAATTATTTACTTTTCCTTCAAAAAGATACCACAACTTGAAAACTTCCTGATTGTTTGTATCAAAGGTCCTCATTTTACGATTTCTCAGTTTCAAGCTATGAGGAAGAGAATGATGCCATGAATAAACGCTAAATGATAAGTGCAAAATGTAATGAAGAACCTTGAAGCTACACTATACATTGTTACATTATCATTGAGAGTGAATCAATTAATTTTAAGTATATCATGTTTGTTTGTGTACCGAGCGATCTTCTCGCCTATTTGTTATTCAAAATCAATCTTAATCTGACTGAATCACATGATTTGCTGTGCTAACATCGTCATTATAAATCCAATAAAATATGTGACAAAAACCTATACCAATCTTTCCGCATTTCCATATTTTAGTGACATAATTTTCACGTGAGCTGTACGAAGCAGCAAGTATTCAAGTTTTTTCTTCCTCCTCCTACCATGAAATGAATTAATTTTACTGTATTTGGTAATCTGCTTTAGTCAATTTATTGGTGGGTCAAGTTTTCTTGATGTATGCGAGATGATAAAATATTACCGGTTACACGTGTACTAAATTAGCATGAAAAATATGAAATTTAGGATATAATGTTTCATTAAAGACAATAAAATTTATGTTTAATTTAAATGCTGATCCGCTATTTATTATTATTTTACGGAGCATATGTGATGCGACATAATTATGACAAAATATTTTGATTTAGGTACAATATTTTTAAAAAAAACAATAAAACTGGTTAGTTAAGGAATTTTAAATGAATCGTAATTTTTGCGTATGTATATGAGCAAGCAAGCACATTAGGAACATCGAATTCACAAAGTATTTGAAAGATTAAAATGCATTGAACTGTGATTTAAAAATTTCAGCAAATGAGATAAGTCAGTCAGTGAATAAATTTGACACGCCTTGGGAAATTCAGAAGGAAGGAGAGAAGGAAAATATGTAAATTACGAAACTGTCCAACGAGACGAGATGAATGTCTGTTATCAATAATTTTTAACAAGTCTCTCTTATGTCAAAGTCAGAAGCAAGCAGATAAAGTAGGTTACTGAACTAATATTTTCACTTTTCGTTTCTCATTAACTGAACCTATGATAAAGTATGAATTACGCAATATTTTCGTCTTTCCAGTTTTTGTCATTCCTTCTTCTTCTGTTTGTCGATTTCTTCTTTAAATTAAATTCCATGTGAAGAAATTAAAGAGCAATGTAAAGGCATGTGAAGAGAGTGATTAACAATTGTTTAAAGAGAAATGAAATAATAAAATACTAGACAGTGTGGCTCGATATTTGGTCAATCGGCAATTTTATGTATGCTTAATATATGCATGAGTATAATGTAACACTTAAGTCTTAAACACGGATAGGTATAAAGAGTGAATTATAGAAAGAAAGAAAGAAAAAAAAATTAATAATGAGAGAGAGAAAAGCCATCGATGACTTTTATGTCTTTACGAATTTAATTGTATGGATGATGATGATGACTGTAGACGTCTGATTGTCTCGTTTTACTCTTTGCTACGTGATTTTGACAAGAGGAATAGATAGGCACCGACACGAAGTATTACAATTAAGCCTACTAATGCTAAAATGTCCCACCAAAAGTTGCTTGCTGTAAAGTTGAATGTTTCCAAAATAATATCTCCAGATGTCGGACAACTAATGTTACGTGTACACATAATGTCATTAATTCCATCCCACTGATTGATCATAAGTGCTTCATTTCCATATCTAAACCACGAAAAGTATGATAGCCATTTGAAGTAATCAGGCACTGAGGCAGCGTTTAAGAAAAATCCTCCAAAAATTAGGAATGGGATTATTACTGGTGGAGCAATAGACAGTGCCATCGAGATTGATGAACTTGCGCATGATATTAAATATCCGAACGAGGTTGAGACGTTTGCAATCAAACAAACAATTCCAATAGCAATCATAAAGTAAGGCCATCCTCCTCTTAATCCTATCATTGGATATGATATGGAAGTAAATATAATTGGAATTAATAAGAATAGAGGCAATTCAGCTAAAGTTTTTCCAAAGAAGTAGGCACTCGCTTGATAAAGACGCGCACGTGATTCTCGTATAAATATAGGCTGTTCAGCTGCAAACACCTAAAAATAAAGCCAATAAAAATGAATATTTTTGACATTGCTAAAATATTTATGATATTGTTATGTGTACATCTTCTATATTTAAAGCGAGCCTTCATAAGGGCACAATATGGTCACGATGGAAAGATGAAACATAACACCATAATAATAATACTCACATTGATAACAGAAAAGACGTTTTGAAAAGTCATGTTTGTCAAGAAAAGAAATAGGGCTCCATTAATATTCATCACTCCGTCTTGATCCAAAATTTGTCCATAAAAGATAACGCCGATCAACAATGACACCATCTTAAAAATATTTAAAGATTATTCATAAAATGACCTCAAAATGATAACCATTATGACATCTAAACTTACAATTGTCTGTGAAAGGCGAACACGAATTAACATTGGTTCTTTTAAGACACTAAGCCATGCGCGCCATGTAATTGCATAAAATTGTGTCAACCAAGAAGCTCTAAAACGTCTAAAAAGGGCATCAATAAAAAAGACGATTAGCATGCATGATATATTTGCCCTCCATAAATCAGACTTACTGTATCTTCCTATTTGACAATCGACGTGTCGCAACTTCTTCATCTGTGGCTAATTTTGAAGCCACATTATTGATATCCTCTGCAATTGAGCTTACGGCAAATGAGTCACAAATTTTCTTTATTGTAGTACGACACTCTTGTTCTTTATTTGGTGCTATTGCAAGAATCTGTACGAAGTAGTCGGCTGGATTATAATTCACAGGACAGGGTAATCCCAATCTAATAAGGAAATAAAATTTAAAAAAATACGAGTTACAAAATATGAATAAAATTTAAATTAATTAATAAATTTTGTTTGACGTCAAACTTACTGATCGAAAAATTCCGTTGCTTGATGCGGTGTACCAAGAAAAGCAGTACGTCCTTCAGCGATGAGTAGTATCTTGTCAAACATATTATAAAGTTCCGAAGATGGTTGATGGATTGTTATGATGACTGTCTTCCCTTTAGCTGCCAATTTTTTCAGCACTTGTAAAACATTTAAAGCCATAAAAGAATCCAATCCGGAAGTTGGCTATTAGCAATGAAAGTTAATATATTAGTCAAGATGAAAATGTGTCATAGAAAAAATTTTCATCATAATTACTTACCTCGTCACAGAAAAGTAAATGAGGATCAGTCAATGTTTCAGAGGCAAATGATAAACGCTTGCGTTCACCTCCTGAAAGACCTTTAATTCGTCCAGGACTTCCAATAATTGTATTAGCACATTTTCTCAAACTCAATTCATTAATGACTTCACTAACTCGAGCAATTTTTTGGGTATGTGGAATATCTCGTCCCATTCTTAACATAGCTTGGAATGTCAAATGTTCCTTAGCAGTCAATGAAGCAATAAAAAGATCATCTTGTTGGACATAAGCGCTTTGAGAACGAAGAGTTTCAGGATCAACAGGAACTCCATTAATTGTTCGAATGGATGATGGTGAAATTTTGACACCAGAAGGAGATCGAAAGCATAGAGAGTTCATTAACGTGGTTTTTCCAGCTCCACTCGCGCCCAAAACGGCTAAGAGCTCTCCACTATATGCTACACCACTGATATTTTTAAGGAGATGCTTCCTCGTTACAAATTCCTTGCCATTTCCAGAACAACAGCAGCAAAACCTTTTCTTCATTCGCTTCCAAAATGACGCTTGAACCTTTTGTTCTCCATAAACGTCAATTTCCTTCCATGAATAGATAAGTCGGTCTTCAATTGAAATTGCTGTTTCAATCTTATCAGTTCCATAGGATTTGCCGCTTCCACTGCTAGATGGTATTAGCGCACTTTTATCACTATAATCATCTGAACCCTGTGAATAGTTCATTGAGAAGTCACAATCAGCTTATTATCGTATAAATTAAATGAATGAATGAATTTGTTGCAATTTGTTGTGCAGTCGGAATGTGAATTAATACTGGGAATTTATAATTTCATTGCTTATTATTGGAAGTGAAAACATACAAAATAGATTCCAATGGACTCTAGCAAAAGAAAAAGTCGGAATGAAATTTGACACTTGACACAACATTGATCTGATTCACGTTGTGGGTGAATAGAGTGAATTTTACATACTTTTTTGTCTTACTACCTAACGATATATAGTCACCACAGGTAAAGAGCTCATGTTTCAAAGAAAAATAAACTCAATTGAACTTTTATTATCGATTGATTTCAAAGACTTTACATGTCTTTTCATGTTTCGGTTTATTTTTTTAAGGAAATAAGTTACTGGATTTTCCACTGACATGCATGAAATTGCACATTTTGCAATCCTTATCTCATCATAATTAATACTTACATCACTGATATCTTCAATCGTCTCGCCTTCATTATTGTACCGCAACATTCTGGTTAATATTCTGAATATTTGGAGATACACAAGGAAAAATGTAAAGTAAAGAAGATCCACAGCTTATTTCCAACAAGATCAAAAGTGTATCAAAATGACAAGCACGTTATCTCTTTTTAATAAACCGACCGATTATTAAGGCACTTAAAATGTAGGTGATCTACTAATTTATATTGCAATAATCTACAAATTAGAACTTGTATTTTACAATGAAGTCAAATCAATAAATTACTGATTGCAGATGTAGCACTGCACAGTTTTATTGAAATTAATTAAAAATTTTTAAATCGTGATCCGTGTCTTATCACTTGTCATTTAAATCTGAGAATCCCAATAATTATTCTATGCTGCCTACTCTCACCACGTTTGAAGCCAGACTAATTGATAAGAATAACAACATTTGAAATATTCTTGATCATTTCTTCTTCTCTCACCCTTGAAATACTTTCTTAAATTACTCTCTTTCTCTATTTGTTGTTGGGAAACTTTAAGAATTTTTGATGCATCACTGTCCTATCATATTTACTGAATGATTATGCACTTTTTAAAGCTTAAAGCTGTGACACTAGTTTAACTTTATGATTCAAATCACGACAGATCATATTATAATAAGAAATTGAATATGAGAAACGGTCAGAAGCTTTTCAAAAATTATTATTAAAGAATTTTTAAAATCCTCCAAAATGAAATTTGATTCAATTTTAATGCTTGATATGATTGAATAATGAATATTTCTTTTCACTGATCTTTATTTAATAATTTACATAACATAAACTAACTCTCTTTTAAAAATGTGTATTTTAAAGTAGTTTAACATTAGTTTAAATAAGAATAAATGAAGAAATTAGCATTTTGAATTTTATCATTCCGTTTCTTAATAACATTACATTGAGCTTCAGAAGAATTGAAATTGTAGCTTAATATTACGAACACAAATAGGTAGTCAGCCTTCTATATAAGAGGTCTATCTTTATATAACTCATTAAATCAGACAATCAAGAATACCTTTTCACTTAGTTTAATGAAATCTCGAATTAAAGAATATTTCTATGAAAGTTATTGTGAGGCAAAAAATTAATTAATCAATGTTAAGTACAGAACTATAATGCTTACTATATTTAAGAGATCTGTAACACAACATCACGGTTATCTACAAATAAATAAATTTAAAAAAAGTTAGCTGAAGTGGCTTGGTGGCATAGTGGTTTAGTTCTTTAGGACATAATTATCACAGCGATCATGGGTTCAAGACTCAGTCGGGGAAATTTGAATTTTCCCTTTTTCGAAACTTATGTACTGGAAATGAAGCTCACAAACTTCGTTTGTAGGGTACCGATAGAAATGTCATCAAAGGAAGTGGTTCGGATCTTACTATAAGCTGTAGGTCCCAGGCGCTGAGCAATATGCTTATCACATATACTAACGTTGAAATCAACGCCCTAACACTTCATAGAGGAGTACAGGGACCTACCTTTAATATGATTCTTTTGTTTTCATTTTCCAAGTTATCTGTTATTAATTAAAATTTATCGAATACGTTGAAAATTAAACAAAAATCCGTTAAAATATTCAGTCACGTGTCGTCTACTTTTTGCTGAAAATTTATTGTGCATCAAACATTTTCAGGATTCTCATCAGGCATGCTCAGTTTCTCTTCTTTTTAAAAGCATGAGAGAATCGTTCTCGAAAAAATTCCAGAGCCTTTTGTATAGATTCCACGATGAACAACTGACCTATGATAATCGGAAATTAGTAATAATGAAAATTTTCTGTAACAAAACAAACAAATAAAAGCGGCATGTTTTAATTTTCTTACATTTTTTTCTTGCTTTATTCTTTTTAAATTAATTGCATAGACAAGGAAAAAATCATGCTCCATTTAATGATAATCATTTGCTGAATCACTGTGTACGCAGTGATTTTATTTGTAAAGATTATTATTATTATTTTATTTTAATGTATATTTTCTACATTCAAATGATGATTGAGTAAATGAGAAGAAGATTTTTATTGCTTTTTTAAATAAAGTTTTTTTTCTTGAGAGTAGTCATCGGTAATATGTAAATGAAAATGGATTGAAAAATTGGATCAGTCTTGTAACACAAATTGTTCTATAATCGTCATCATTATCATTTTTTTAAATTTTTGTTTAATTAGAGTTGTTTCATTTTCTAGTAATCTTAAGATATATCTCCTTGAATTTGGAGGCACTGATAAAAATACAAAAAAAATTGCAAAATTTATTTTCTTAGAATCAACGATCCACAGATGTTGATCAGAAATAGGTAATAGTATATTATTCAAAAAAAAAAGATTTATAAATCGACATCACAATAATTAAAAATAAACAGTCAAAAACATTTAAATAAAATCTTTGAATAATCAAGCTAGAAATGGAGCATCTCTAATAACTAAATAAGATGTTTAGAACATCATTTAATTTATCCTGTAATCAAATTTCTTTTATAAATCTTTCACTTTGATATAATTTCGTTAATATTCATTTAGGTTAATTATGATATACTATTAATTATCACTTTAAAGCAATATGATGCAATACGCAAGGATTGAAGACGGTCGCTGCCGACCGTTATATTCTCTCCTTGGTCATATATATGAGAATTTTAATATAATTATATTCAATTTAAGAAAAAGAAGATAATAATGAGAGATTAGAGTCACAATCATATAAAATTCAATTTATAAATATTTACAACCTGAGCGACACATCAATCAAGTGGCAGTCTATTGATTGACATATCGATGATGTGCCGCACAGGTACGTTTATCATATAACGAGATCGACATGTTCTTTTCTTCTTCCTCCCTTCCCTATTTTCTTTCTTTTTATCCTTTCACTAAGCGTAACATTTACGCCAAATCATTATGTGTAGGTATTTACAAAAGCAACAGTTATATTGTAGTAATCTGTCACTTGTTATTGTTTCTACTGATATTGTGTGAAAACCAATTTAACGATGTTTTCCAACTGTTTTGCAAGGCTTCATCGAACTTTGACCGGAAATGACGCAGAGCTTCGTCTTCCGATAAATCAAGGACCTAATTAAATAATAATAAAGTGTTGTTAATTATTGTCATCTATATGAAAGTTAAATAGAAATCTTACCAAAGTCTCTCTCAGATAATTGAGATCCTTATCAGAAGACAATTCTGGTAAACCCGTAGAGATCATCATTGCGAACAGTGATAAGATTAAAGTTCCATGTTTTCGGAGTATCATAAAGGCCTGCGTCAAAAAATAATATATTTAAAATTGTTATCTATTAGGTAAATTAATGTAAACCAGTGGTTCTCAACCTATACCTCACAAAGTTTGAGAACCACTGATGTAGTCAACTTACTTCTTCACATAATTGTTGAAATTTCTTAAATTCATCAGCTTCCTTATCACTTCGTCCCAAATTAATGACGTATACAAAATCGTGTGTCAACACAAAAGGAACTCGTTCTCTCCTAATTCCAAATTTCTCTTTAAAATGTCCAAGAATGTGACCAAAGTCGATGTGGAAGAGTTGTCCATTCTTCTTGACCATAATATTGTCAGAGTGTCGATCAGCCACACCGAGAACGTATGTTGCAACACAATATCCTGCACAACTCAATGTAAACTCATTGCAGGCTTTGAGTAAAAGTTCATCAGTACTATTGTGATCCTTTAACCACGCATAAAGTGAACCTTTCTTAAATGCAGCAGTAGCAGTAAATTTTCCTTTTTCTTTTTGAATATTTGCTATTGTTTCGCTATCTAAAACAACTTCAATCATTCCTAATCGTCTATCCATGCTTATACAACCGTACGTATTTAAACGAAAATCATGACCACTTGACTTCCATATTCTATCCATAATCCTTAGCATTTGAAGCGTCAGCATATCCTGTCTTAAATCATCGCCATTCTTGAAAATTATATTAATATCTTCGCCATTTGGATCAATATTTTCATACTGAAACAAAATTGGACGCATTTTTGAATCCATAACTTTACATTTCTCTTTCTTAACGCTTCGACAACGGAAACTTGGGTTGAGAGGTGACGTTACATTCACCAGATCAGTAATCACGTGTGGAGTATTTAAAAACTCAATCAGTTTTGATTTTGCTTTATCTTTTACTACTTTCTTCACTTGTTCACTTCCCATTTTCAATTTCTCAAGACTGTAACGAAAAGAACAAAAATAGAAAAATTGATAAAATATTTTCTAAGGAATGTTATTTGTGTGTGCATTAACGGCATTTTTCTGGAATTACGTTGAGATCAAGAGCAAAGCTCAAAGTGTCAGTCGGGGATTATGAGAGACGTAATACACTTTATCATTTAATGTTTTGCGATTGAAAAACAATCTTTTTGCGGCACACTCATTCATAAAAAAATAGAACTAGAGTGATGGAAAAAAATATGAATGAATTACTCACCATAAATGCTGTCTCATCAATATTGATATATGCTCTTTGGAGCTTCTCAGATAAGCTTCTAGAATTAATGAGAAACGAACTTCGACAGACGGCACTTGAATTTCCGAGCGTAAGTGCCAAAATAGAAAATGTCCAATTCGTTGATTATTAAGGGCACGTTGCAATAAAAATTCTACAAGATCACAATAAAGATAGGGCTCATGTTTGATTGCTTGCACTAATTGAAGCAAGTATAATTGCAAATCCTCGTCCTGAATTTTCTTCAAGCATTCTACGGCAAAACGGCGTACATAGCTATCTGCATAGGCATAGTCGAGTAATTCGAGAGATCTCTCAATAGACATTTGTGGCCAATCACTAAGCATTCTAATAATTTCAGCTACTTCATTGCGATTATTCCACTCAACGCAATAAAGCAAACAAGGCAAACCGTCTGGTGCATAATTTACTAAATCATAACGTCTCTCCCAAATTTCCTTTCTCTCCTGTTCTGAAATGTCAGAAATACGATCATTATGAAGATATGGCTGAACAATATTCACAATTAATTTCGCATCTTCTGGTGTTCGTTGTTGTTTACGAGAATGTTGTTCAGCATATTCATGAATTTCTCTTTCAGTTGGATAAACTAAAGTCAAATCTTTAGTATGATAAGAATGAAACATCATTGTAATGTGAGCACATTCACGGGTACGTGGATTAGGTTCAACTGTTCCAAATGGATGTAATAACTCGTCAGAATCTGAATCTTCAGCATATGTCCAAGAATACAACGTTTGTCCTCCATTCTTAAATTGATTCTTGTAGTCAAATAGCGTTGTATTAACAAAATATAACGGATTAATGAATAAATCTTTTTGTGTATCCTTTAAGCGTCTCGCACGGACATGTTTAGCGTTTCTAGCTACTTCATATACAACTAAACATAAGCGCGCCATTCTGGGTATATTACAAACTTTGATATCAAAATTTAACGTCTCTTCCCATTCTGCACAAGCTTTATTATTATCATTTCCTATTGCCTTCTTTGACGCCTTTGTGTGTTGCTTCTCGCATAGGGATTTTCCACCATGAAAAATACCCGCTTGAATTCCAATTTCAACAGTCTTATTTGCATCAATATTTAAATTATTGATTTGATTAATAGTGATTTGGAAAAAATCCTCAACTTCCCAAGTCGTTTTGTTCTTTCCCTTCTTTCTGAGTGTCGATGTTCCACCACTATTGCCTTTATTTTGCTTTTTCGGTTGATTCTTTTCTAAAATCTCAGCATTACTCGTAAAGACGTAAACATCAGTAACGTACGTCACAACAACCATCGGTATTTCACCACGAGACAAACGATCTTGAATATACAGAAATTGTATCAGTGGATAATCTCCAAATATATATTCTTCCTGACCACATATTTTCAGTATGTAGTCATGCATTTTTCCGCGGTAATTTTTCAATTTCGATTGCTTCTTTAGAATTATTTGCTCAAGTAATTGCGATGGATTAATAAAGCACTGAACTTGAAGTGTGATTGTTGATATATTCTCGTTGGGCAGTTTCGCCACAATTTGAAATTCATTATTTTCCCTTAATACCGGTTTTACTGCATATGGTATTTCACTATTTTTCGCTAATTTTGGTGGATATTGATACAAGATTTTCTCTTTTAGAGTCATTTTTGAGCGACGATTTGCAATTTGTTCGCCCAACACATTGATGTGATACCGAAAATCGTTTACCTAAAGATGATGATAAAAAAAAATTGAAATGAAAATGTGAAGAAAATAAAAATAATAACGAACTTGAGTCATAAGTATGTATCAGAGTAGTATTATTGTATGTATTTACGATGAATGACTATGTCGTCGTCATAATACAATACATTATAATACTATTTGTTTACAACTTTGTGAAATACGAGGAATGGGAAAAAAATAAGCACAAAATTGTACCTCTGGATTTTTCAATGTTCTGAAGTCATCAAGTTTCTTTCCTATGAGACTATTAATATTTTTGTTTAAATTAATGTCTTCTGATTCATTTTCTTGACGTTCAGATATCCTAAATAATGCGAAATACGGCTGTACATCGCATATTCGTTGCGACTCATCAATTATTTCTTCCAATAGTGCTGAAGGAGACTTGATAGCTTTAATGACGTACATTGCTTTATTACGTAGATGTCCAAACAGAGGATATTTTTCAGCCTGCTCCCACAGTTCCTAGAAAATGCCAAAGAGAAGAGAAAAGAAAAATTCAGCAATGAACGTAGGATTAACGAAAAATCAACGCTAAAAATAGTGCATCGTATTTGTACATATGATAACATAATGACGCATTTAGATATATTTTTCATTCAAAACATCCAGTCGCATGAATGAATCACACGTTACTGGATTTTTCCTTCTCGTCATAACAGACGAGTATGCGATATAGATTTATGTATATATGTGTAAAATTCATACCTCCTTCATTTCAAACAGCGTTAAAGTTGTTGGACAATTGAATAATATGCAGTTTCCATTTGGCATAAAGCAATGCACTGTAATATTGTCATCCTCGCGGATCGGATCTGAATTCCACAAATCGTATTTAAAAGGTGCAACCATTTTAATAATTTTTTTTTGTTATGAATTTCCAAACTTTTTTTGTTTTTCTTAGAAATTTTTGAGTAAGAAGTTTTATATTTGTCTAAAACCTTTGAATTTTACATTATTTCACATCTTAATTAATGTTATTCTTCTTTATTATTATCATTTCCAGCTTTTTACTATGTTTTCGACCTTTTCTCTTTGGCTAAAAACTGTTATTTAAATAATGTTTTGAAATTGTGTTTCTTTTCGATTAGTAATTTGTACACTTTTATTCAGCCTACTTTGTTTGCTTGATCTTATTCCGAATTTTTAAATTTATATTTCGACCATCACATATTATTTTATGTGTTTCCTAATGAACTGTTTTGTTTTAATGATTAATTTTTAATTACGTTTTTATAATTCTTCAGATTATTTAACTTTTCCTTTAAAATAGTTTCACAATTGCAGTTAATTACCTGAACTACTTTCTTAATAAATAAAACTTTTTGATAGTACATTAAGGATATTTTCGCATATTTCACCTTTAATGTTCACAACTCAATTTTAACAAATCTCATTCATTTAATTTCAGTCACATTTCACCACAAAAGTGGTGAGTTACGACTAAATGGTGAATTCCAAAAATTTCACCATTTCAAATTTTCCGTTAAATAATTTCACCAAATGTCATCATTTAATAAGTTTCTAAATTATATACTTCACAAGCATATGAATAATATATTTTAAAACCGTCGGAACAGAAATTTTTTCCCAATAAATTCCTAGTAAATGATGAGGTTCCAGAAAATTTGTTTTTCTGACTGCAAAACATATTACTCATGCATAAAAGTTATTTTTTAAACAATTTTATTATTTTCGCAGTATTAAGTCATTGACTATAAGTGATTTTGGCAGTATTTCCGTTGATCAAAACAACTTTTAGAGGCAGACAGATTTTTGCGTCATTTTTCATAGGGATATCAATCTCATGAACTTTTTGTAAACAACACTATTCCTGAAAAGAAATCCTAATATATTTAATTAATTATATACTTTTATAATCATTTTATATGTCTGTGAACATTTGATTATCGGTTTCATTCAGAATATTCAAAAAATTTAATTTTAAAAAAATATCCGAAAAATATTGAATATTTTCAACTATTTTCAGTTGACATCACTAAATTGTCACTAGCAAAAAAAAACACAACAAATTTTAAATATTAAATTTAGCCAAGAAACAACAGTTTTACTGCTTGAAATCACAGCTGGACGTGTGCATTACTATCTAAATAATATAATTTTATAGGAAATTATACAAATTGGCAGAAAGTAAGTGGTGTTTTGGTAAAAAAGTAACTTTATGATATAAGTCACATGTCTGAGAATGTGGAGACTCCAACATTCAGGAAGATCAATGTTCCAACGCAATATAGACAGGCTGCGAAGATCCTGCAGCAAATCTCGGAAGGACAATCTCTCAAAGATTTGGTCTACAACAACAAACATATTGTAAGTATGAATAAATTGACGATTTAATGAAATTAACACCTTTAATTAACATTTTAGAGAGTAGGAACAACGATTGCGATGCTCAATAAAATACAGGCGAATGAACGGCAGTTGGATCATATTATTGGGAAAACTGACATCTTGCAAAAGATCCCAAACAAATATTTAGCAACATATCTAGTCGCTGAATTGATTTTTGGACGAGGAGAATTGAGTGGATTTTCTAAGCCTGTAGAATGCGTTAGGTCATATCATGAGCAGTTAAAAGAAGCTCTCCTTGATCTCGGAGAAACTCCAAAATTGCATAAAAACTTATATCATAAAGGTAAGAAAAGAACTCTCTTATTAATTTTGTCTAACAATTTTACAGGACATAATTATGAAACGTGAGAACAAAAAAAATATGCTGGAACAAAGTGAGGAAGAAATGAGTGAAGAAGAACAGAAGCCAGAAGATCCAGCTGATGCTGAAGAATTAATTCCTTATCACACAAGACAAGCATCTTGGGCAATTCTATACTTACTTTTCTTCAGTGTTTTGATGTTTACACTGCCTTTTGGTGCTTTCTATGGAACTAAACATCTCCTAAATGAATATTTTCACATTTACGGATTTGAGTGCAATTGTTGGTCAGTTTTGGCTGCTGTTGTTACAGTCAATGTGATTATTGCTCTATATGCCATTGTTGGATTTATTGATGCCAAAAAAGAGGAAGAAACTGTAAATCAACTCATAAAGTCCAAAGCTAAAACCAATTGATTCCATTCCATCGAGTCATATTTTTGCATGATTTCATTGTTCATAATTAGTATTTAATAAATTTTAATTGTTATACCTATTTGCTAGAATTAGACATGAATAATTATTTGGATCAAACATTTATCCTTTCAGTGCCTCGATACGTTCGTCTTAATACACTCTTGATGAAAAAGGCAGAAGCGATGGAATATTTTGAGCGAGAAGGATGGAAATTTATTGAAAATACTTTCGAGACGTATGATGAATTCATTGAAGCTGTTAAAAATTTAGATGACGAGAGCTACCTTTCTGATTTTCATATTAAGAATCTTTTTGTATTTCCACCAAGCAGCAAAAAGTATTTTGCCTCAAATGAACTAGCTGCAGAGGGTAAATTTTTATTACAAGACAAAGCATCCTGTCTACCTTCATTTTTATTAAATCCTCCTCACAAATCAACGGTTATGGACATGTGTGCAGCACCTGGAAATAAGACAACACATTTGGCTGCAATAATGAAAAATAAAGGCAAGATTTATGCTGTGGAAATGAATACACGTCGCTATAATACATTAGTAGAAATGACACAAGTTACAAATTCCACTATAATCCAAACAATCAATCGTGATGTCTTAGAAATTACTGACGAAGACGTTCCAAATGTTGAGTATATTTTATTAGATCCGTCTTGCAGCGGCAGTGGAATTGCAAACCGTTCAGTAAGTGACAGTCATAAAGATTCAAGTCGTTTATACAAACTTTCTGGACTACAATTTAAACTTTTAACACATGCCATGACATCATTTCCAAACGTCAAACGTATCGTCTATTCTACATGCTCAATTTATCCTGAAGAGAATGAGGAGGTGGTAATGAGTTGTCTACAAAAAGTCGGAAACTTCCAGTTAGTTAATGCTGGAGAGGTTTTAAACAATCAATGGAAAAATTATGGAAATGAAAAGAGTTATCCAGGAATTGGACAAAATGTGCTATATGCAAGCAATGACGATGATTGCAGCGATCTTACAAATGGATTTTTTGTAGCAATTTTAGAAAAGTTTGACGGATTAAACGAATTTTACTTACAAAAGCAGCAAAAGGTATCAGCTCATAATGAAAAGTTTGGAAAGAGGAAGCAGGAAGAGAATGTAGAAGATAATACTGCCGAGAATAATGAGAAGCCTTTGAAAAAGAAGAAAAAATGGATTAATAAATGTTATCAATAAATTTATTTCTTCTAACAACTTTTACAAATTCAAATTTCTGCTTTTTTTAACGATTTTTCAAAATTCAAATTAGGGGTCATTCAAAAATTACGTCACGCTCTAATATGGGGGAGGGGGTTAAAGATTTAGTGACAATTTAAACACAATAAAATTTTTCCATGTTAAATTTGTAACAAATGAGGTCAAAGCATCCATTTTTATGCGTGACGTAATTTATGAACGGCCCCTTATTGTTTTTATTTTTTTATAAACAAAAACGTTATTTTTTTCGTTACTAAAATTACCAGAATATTAGTTAAATTAAGTGAAACTTGATAGTATAGTTGCAGCCAATAGTTTGACAATCTGGATGTCCATCAAGAAGATATGATTGCTGCATTAGATCCTTTAGAATTCGTTCCAAACGGTCGGAAAATTGTGAAAGAACATTGCGGTCCTTTGAATAAAAAATCTGAATCAGTTTCTAATGAGTTTATTCTACTTGATCGCTTGAAAAATGTCAATATTAGTGCAGTTGAACATCATAATGAGTCGTGGAAGATACGAGAGTTTTACAGAAGTGACATAAAAAATGATTTTCAATTTCTCGCAGCTCCAATCGCAAATTCCGAAGAAGAGCTGTATTTTTCCGGGCATACAGTTGTCTGGTCAAGAGGAAGAGACAATACATCATCAGAAATTTGCTACACAACCGAGAGTCCAGTACAATTTGCATTTTTCTGTAGTCAAAATTTTCTAGATCCTGATTATAAGATACAGAAATGTCCATCAAATAAATCCAATGAAAGTCTGGAACATCAAGGAATTGGCATCATAGATTCGAGTAGTCTAAAAGTATACTCGAAGAATGGAGAGAATCTTATAACGGCAATAGAATCACCAATACGAAGAATTTGGATCACAAAATACTGTATTTTGATTGAAAAGGATGCATCAACAGATATGGTTGAAGGGCATGTATTGCCGATGCCTCGAGTTTTCTCACTTACTCATGCTTTGGACGACATGTTTCCAATATTACTCAAAGTCCAGCTATTGGTCAGTTACATTACAGAAGACGAGTACAAGGTAAATAATTTTTTTCCTGGTATTCTTTGATGTAAAATAGTTAATTCCATTTATTTATTATCTAGATTATTTTCACATGCGAAGAGAGTGATTTGGTGCTGATGTTTAATACAAGGAGTGGAAAGCATCTGATTTGTAAGCTTCGCAAAGCAACGGAAGATGAAGCATCAAGTGTTACTGGACATTATGACACGTCTATTAGTCATTCAATGTCATCAATAGCTGGATTTACAAGCATCCATAATTCAATCAAGACGCCTAAGAATGTCTCTGGACGACAAACTCCAACATCGAACAATCCAAACATTTTTAGTTTTCATAACTCAATCTCAGCTAATTATCGATCAAGTCTGAAGTCATTTACAGATTCGACTATAAACCGTAATTCAATATCCATGATGGCACGAAAAATTGGAGAGTGTGAGCCTTCAAAACCTCTCGTTCCAGACTTGCTTTTTGAACAAATTTGGTCTGAAAATTCATCAAATTGGAATGAATATAATGAAATGTCATCAAAAGGATTTCTTCATACTGATTTTATTGGACAAAAATATTTCTGTTTCCTACTTCCAAAATCATTTAAATTGAATCTCCTTCAAGTTGAACGAATGAATAATGTCAATAGTCCAGTTTTTGGATCTATTACCTGCATTTCCGCAAAAGATGCCGTTAATCTACCCAAAATGAATATGATTGTACTTTTGTTGTCGTGTGGAACATTAATGATTTACTCCGGACCTGTTGCTATTGGGAAAATCCACGTAGGCGGTATATTGAGTAATTTGACTGTTTCGTCTATTTTGAATACACCAGCATTTCCAAAGCGCTCAAGTATCTTACCAAACATATCATCGCCAATGGTTGATATGAAATTGAATGAAGAATTTCACATGCTGTCACCAGTTCATCCATTACAAAACAATCCACATAGACTCAATAATTGTGTCTCATTGCGTGATCCAGTTTGGAATAGAGTAACGTTGGCATTTTCTAGTGGCAAAATGTATCGAATTGAACTACCTCAAATGTGCGAAAATCCATTAATTAGGAAAATGCTTATTGCATTACGAAAAATACTTCCAAAAGAAGCACTAAAAATTCTCGTTCGATGGTATTCTGTTAAAAATTCACCAGGAACTAAGGATATAAGTTTAAAGAAGGAATTTGAAATGTTTAAAAGCTTATTATTGGAAATGATGGGTCGGCCACATGAAGTTTCACACTCATCAAGTTCCAGCGCAATTGTGGATCCAAAAAAGCGACGAAAGAGTGAAAATGGAGCAGATTCAGATTGGGAGTTTTTATTAGACACAAATAATTCTCATTCAACAAAAACAACAGAGACTGATGATGAAGATCATGAGATGCTACAAAATTATCATGCTGATTCGCAGCTCTTCTCCTTTATTCCTATCATATTCTATTCATTGCATTTATTATATGAAGATCTTAAACTGGATCTGTCAATGAGTAACGAATTAATCTTACTTTCTGAGCTTCTTTGTCAATTGGCAGTTGACTTTAAATTGGAAAATTATCGATTCCATTACATCAAGGATAATCCAAGCTTAATTTTCATCAAGACGAAACGTGAAATTTCTGCAAACGACAGCGAGAAATTGCTAAAGAAGGAACTGATAAGCGAACCAATCAGCATTTTTGAGGAAATTACTAAACTCGCAATGAAAAATACAAAGGAATTTAATCAATATCCGTACATTCCAAATGTAAATCCGTTATCAAAGGATATATTTGAAATATTGGCAATCATTTTTGGAAGAGTTGAAATTTCAAGTCATGCAACAAAGCTTGTAACTTTGCTAAATGAAAAGGATAATTCAGGAATACAGTTCCCAACGCTTCCGTCAACTTCAATTCCGAAAGCAGTCATTGACATTATGCTGAAGAAAAATATTACACGAACACATTTGGAACGAATGCCTTTAATTGTGAATTATATTATTAGTCAGACTTTGGAGACGGTTCGTCTAAATCCACCAATTGGTTGCAGTCGTGAAGCTTATAAATTACTATTGAGACCAGAACTTTATGCTCATTCAACATTCAGGAAGAATAAGAAATATCCAACACCAAAAGCACAGCAAGAGACATCATTGACACTTCGCATTCAAACGCAGCCGGACGTAATAGCTAAATCGGAAAAGGCACTAGTTGAGGATGATGGCATGGAGCATATTGATACAAAATTATTAAGGCTGAGATTTCCTGATGATCTTCGCATTAATGACGTCAAGAAATTTCTCAACAGTTCAAAGCCAGTAACAATAGATATAACTCAAGCACCAAACATGTCAGACCATGATTTTATAGAGGAACAAGAGAAGCAATTATTTGCATTGTGTACAAGAACAATGGCCTTGAGTGTAGGTCGTGGAATGTTTACATTTAAAACTTATTATCCAACTCTGACTGAAATATTGCCAATTCCAAAATTATGTTTGACTGGAAAGGAAACTGCTAGAGGTGCAACAGTTGAATTTCAACAAATAGAAGTTCCTGCAAATATGAGTTTATGGCCACAATTTCATAATGGAGTTGCTTCAGCATTAAGAATTGCTACAGATCCTTCAGATATTGATCCTGCTTATATTTTGTATAACAAGCCAAAAGAAGTAGAAATGCCACCCTCTTATGCTGGCTTCCTTATGGCTTTAGGCTTAACTTCAAGCCTCAAATCACTTTCGGATACTTATCTTTATGACTTTTTAATAAGATCTGAAGAATTGCTTAGTGTTGGATTGATTCTTGGCATGGCAGCAAGCTATCGTGGAACAATGGACACAAAAATTACAAGGATGTTATCGGTACACATTGAATCATTATTGCCACCAACAGCTATAGAATTGGATGTTCCTCATAATGTTCAAGTAGCTGCATTGCTCGGAATTGGATTAGTTTATCAAAATTCAAATAAAAGATATGTAGCAGAAGCACTTCTACAAGAAATCAATCGACCACCGGGACCTGAAATGGAGAATTATGTAGAGAGAGAATCATATGCTTTATCAGCTGGCTTAGCTCTTGGAATGGTGTGCCTTGAAACTGGAAATAAGGATGTTGGATTAGACGATCTCAATCTTGCCGATACTCTCCATTATTACATGATTGGTGGAACTAAACGTCCTCTTACAGGCACTCAACGTGACAAATACAAGCTTCCATCCTTCCAAATTCGCGAAGGTGATCAAGTTAATATCGATGTAACTGGTGAGTTTCTAACGTATTTTTAGCACATTTTTGAAACTTGTTTTAAAAAGGTAGCTTAATAATGCACTTTGTCTGGTCGGTCGGTCTCTCAGAGAGCTCTAGTTTTTTGCATTAGCTCCGTGCCATCGAGTTATTGGCCCCTCGGATAGTTAAAAATCTCAATTTAATACAATAGAGCCAACTTCAAGTGGGATAATTTCAAATATATTTTGACCGTTAGAAAATTTGAATTTCAAAAAACCGTTATCGAGCCGTCGAATTTATTTATGTAATAAAATATTCAAGATTGATTTATTTAATACGAAGTACTTTGCAAATCAAATACTGATCGCTAACACAAAAATGCGCTGAAGTCCCTCGATCTATAACACGAGGACTTTCTTTAAATTTTCTATATTTTTTACATTAAATAAACCGTTTTTAATTATTTTTAGCTCCTGGATCAACGATTGCTTTGGGATTGATGTATTTTGCAAGTGGAAATGAAGCAGTTGCCGACTGGATGAAACCACCAGAGACGATGTTTTTGTTAGACTTTGTTAGACCAGATTTGTTACTGTTAAGAGTTATTGCCAGAGGATTAATTATGTGGAATACAATTGAGCCAACTGCTGAGTGGATTAATTCACAAATATCAAAGACACTGTCCAAAATTATTAAACAACGTCCAGATCCTGAAAACGATCCGCTGGATTTAGATCACGAAGCAATTTGTCAATCATATTGTAATATTGTGACAGGAGCAGCAATGGTTATTGGACTTAGATATGCAGGAACAGAAAATTTGTTAGCATTTAAGACATTGAAGAAAATTATTACATTCTTCTTTTCTGCAAACGGCCAGTACATTGGAGAATATGCTGGAAAATCAACAGTTGAGTCGTGCATTATTTTAGTGTTAATTGCATTATCGTTAGTATTTGCTGGAACTGGAAATTTACAAATTCTGAGAATGATTAGAATGACACGATCACGTATAGGTTCTCAACATAGTTCAGTTACTTATGGATCACATATGGCAATTCATATGGCTTTAGGATTTTTATTCCTCGGTGCTGGTAGATACACAATTTCTCGACGACCACAAGCTATTGCAGCCTTAATTTGTGCTTTGTTTCCCAAATATCCTGCTCACAGTAATGACAATCGATATCATTTACAAGCACTGCGACATCTTTACGTATTAGCTTTA
Organism: Chironomus tentans; assembly: GCA_963573255.1. Lineage (NCBI taxonomy): Eukaryota > Metazoa > Arthropoda > Insecta > Diptera > Chironomidae > Chironomus > Chironomus tentans. Next base: position 28,219,816 of record OY754303.1, on the reverse strand, counting down.
GAGCCACGACTGTTTTTACCACGAGATCTTGATAATGGCAAATTGGTTGTTTGTAAATTAAGCTACATTGAGTTCGATCAAAAATCAATGGTGGAGACAATGGCTCCTTGCATTTTACCAGAATTAGACACATTAAAAGCTGTTTACATTAATGATGTTAATTACTGGCCTATTGTGTTTGAACGAGACAGAAACTGGGACACATTGATTGAAATTCTAAAGTCAAATGAATGCATAGATATCGTACAGAAGGCAGGATGCCTATCACATCTAGATGATCCAAATCGATTGAAAAGCTTATTAGCACAAACATTAACAACCGAAAAGTTTTCATCGTGGAAAATTGAACCTGCAAACTTGATGTCCTTCTACAATAATCAATTGATGGCAAACCTGACAAAAATGATAATGCCCATAGAAAATGATACAGAATTGAAGATGAAAGGAAAAGAGAATCTTCGTGACAATATATTACTTCAAATATACGATTGTTTGACTAGAGACAAGACGCATGCCTTGGGAATATACATCTCAATTGATAATGTAAGTATTATTATACGTGGATGTTAATTACTTTTGATCATTAATTTCGATTTATTTTTTCAATTCACAGATTATTGAGTCGATAGTCAATAATAGTGGAACTAAATCATCAGATCTGTGGCAATTAAAAATATTATCTACATTGATGCAAAACAAGTCGCTTCAAACTGGAAATGCCAATGAACAATCGTCGTCGTCGTCTATCCTGTCAAATGAGATTCTTAGATCTTTGGTTGCAAAGGCCAAAGTGATAATTAATGAGAAGCTCAGTCAACAAAAGCATTTAATTAAGCAGTTGCTTTATGCAAAAGATTTAAATTTCCTTCAAGACTTTTGCATGTCATCGATTGCGGAACTTATGCAGCTTGCAACATTTTACGATTTATCATTTAACCTTTTTGATGATTCGCTCAAAATCGAACAAATGAGTTTGTTACAATTAATTGTAGAATTTAAGAAACGAGATAGTCAGCATAAGGAAACTGAATTCATCGCAAATCTGTGGAAAATCCTGTCAAAATAAGTTAATTAATGAATAAAAACGAAATTGAGATTTTTTTATGTAAAATTTTTAATATAATTATTAGCAATTTTAAATTTTGTTTTCTCCTTACAGTTTTTGTAATTTTCTATATATACAGCACAAATAGCAAGGCATATATTCACAGTTCATCTTCATAAATGCATAAATGAAAAGATTTCAATGCGTGTAAAATACACATTATATTAATTACGTTTGTAAGTCTCTTAACATAAAGCAAATATCATTATTATTGGCTTAATGAATCTTATTAGAGAGCATCCTTAATCATAGTATGTATAGACAACCTTAAATAGCTTGCAGGGGTGTATCCAAGGGGATGAGTGCTTAAAATGCTCTGCTGGAACCAACCAAAAATTAGGGTAAGCTTTACGTTACGTAAGCCTTTTTGTCACTTAAACTTCGTTGAGGAGATGAAGAGTGTGTGACACAGGGGTTCGGTAAGAGGTTTCAATTTGAATTTTTTAAAGTTTGCTCTGGTTAACGAATATCCTCATATAATAGTTAAATTTGAACCCGAATCCACCTCAAATAAATTATGGATACATCCCTGAATATTGTAAAGTTACGCGCAAAGCAACACTGCGTCATGAAAAGGATTTTTTTTCATATAATAAAATAAAAACAGAGGTAGTTTAATTAATTAAAAATTATAAATACTTTGAAAGTTATCTTTTAAACTAATCCATAATACTGCTCTCGTCCTCAGTAGGACTCGTAAGTCCTGTATTTTGAAAGACATAATTTCGTGTGATTTTCAAATTTTTAGGTTTCGGTAATGGTGCTGGTTTCTTCTTAACTGGATTTTGCTCTGTTGGTCCTCTCACCTGCTGATAAAGTTGATCAATTCCGTCTTCATCGCTTTGTTGTGGATGAATTAGAAAATCACTTGAGCAATTAAATTCATGATTGGCATTGTCGTCATCCTCTTCATCATCACTTATACCAAAATTGAGATTATCTCTCTCAGCCAGAATGAAATTATCCATATCGTTTTCAGGTTGTGGTGCATAAAAGTCCTGACTTCTTATGGACAATTCTGAATTTTGATAATTAATATCACTAAAATTTGTAGGGCTGGAATTTCTGTGGGCTGATGACGAATTGTAAATGCTAAAGTTGGCTGTGTTGTCAGGATTTAAGAAAATTGGGGTACATTCGAGACTATTTGAGTTATTCCGAGTCACCAAATCGTCCATGCTGGAATCATTTACAGTATCATTGCTTATTGTAAAATTGCTTTGCTGATCAAATTCATCGATATCACACATCGAAGGTGCAATTAATATTGGACTTCTTGATTCCTCACGACTTATTATCATTGATGACGTCACGTGAATTTCATCCGTAATTTGGTATGTTGCAGAAGCTGCTTCAGATACAGGCAACATGTCTACTAGATTACTTTGATCAAGTAATGATATGTTGTTAAAGGAAATAGATCTTGTGTGTGTCTCATGATAATCCAAACTTGTCATCATGTTCAACTGATCTAATGATTTTGACTTTGATCGTATCGTTCGAGGTGATTGCCTAAATAGTGATTTTCCTGAAATTTCTAGTGCTGGTGATATGTATGTTTCTTCTCTCGTTAAATCTAAATCATTTTCTGTTTTTGTGGGTGTATGGAATTGTGACTGCTTTGGAGGCGATGGAAGACCGATTATATTCATTTGTTCTAAGGTACTAGCGTCTGTATTTGTATTCACAATGAGTGGTTCAACTTCTTCACGATCTGATGATTCATTAACTTCTGTAGAATTCATAGAAAGAGAGTTTTATTAATTAATTTAAGAAAAAATAACTTTTAACGGTTTTTAAAAATTTGAATTTTTAACGGTTTCTAAAAATTTGAATTTTAACGGTCTTTTATTGACAATTAATTGTGTCTTAGAGGTTGGAAAAAAGATTAATTTAATTAAAAGTGAGTAAAATTACCTTGAATAGTATTTCCGATGAGATTTTTAGTGTTAACATAAAGTGGACCGTCACCGCAAAGTGAATTATCGTTAAGCTTATTAATATTACACGACTTGTCAGAGTTTTTCTGCTTTTCATCAATTTTGTATACTGGATCTTGATTATCGTGCAGTAAGTTTGTATAATTGTTAACAGTGTTAGCCTCAATATTGTTAATTTTACTTTTCAATGTACTAACACGCAATCCTTCATTACAAATATCATTAAATAATTCGCTTTCATTGCAACTATCTGATAGAATATTTGAATTTGAGAAATGCTTCATTTTTGTCTTATTCTCGTCCACGTGAATGTTAGTATTATTAACTTTGCTACTAGTTCCCAGCATCTCACTAACTGGTTTGGAATATGACATGATTGTTGATGAAATATCGCTGGAATTATCATTAAAGTCATTTCGACGTTGCACATCAATATTATTCAATTTATGAAGTTTCCTTTGTTTCTTAAAGAAGCGTCGCGCTGCATTGCTTTGCGATGGATTGTAAAACATTTCTGCATTACTAGAATCATCAGCATAAACTGAGGCTTGATGTCTTTGCATTGTAAGCATAAAATTTGATGAACCATTCTGTTTAACTAACATTGGATCAACTATATGCTCCATTGATGATTTTATTCGAACTGATCCAACACTTGACAATGGTCGGTGTCTTGAATTTTGACTGTTTGATCTCGATAAATTCATTGGCTGATGATAAAATACAGTTCCAATTGTTGTTCTGTCGCAATCTTTAATTGGTGTTGTCACAACTTTTGATGATTTTCCACAATGACGGAACTTTGACCAAATGGCTCGTACGTCACTTCTTGCGAGACCATAAAAGAACATTGTAAAGCATCCGAGAAATGTAGCAAACAGTGCAAAAGCTATTGAGAAAATTTCCTCCTCATAAATAACACGTTCATTAAATGGAAACGATACAGCAATTCCAGCAGATATCCATGTCAGTAAATAAAGGACAAGCATGATAATGTATGATTTCAATTGTGTCCTAGGACTTGACTCTAAATCGTCTGCAGAGCTGTTTGTTGGTTGCGTACTTAAACTTCTTACACTGCGTACACTCCTTACACTTCTAGCTGCATTGACTGCATTATTTGATTCGAGAAGATCTATTTCTAATGCCTCAGTTCCTTCCGACAGATGTGCATTATAAACCGTTCGATTTCTCAAGTGAAATCTAATGCAAATAAACATGATGATGAGGAAGAAAAGAAGTATGGAAGCTGGTAAAAATAATGCACCAAGTTCTGAGCTTGAATCCATAAAACAGTGTGTATAGCTTGCATATTCCTTTATATTAACTGCTGAATTAATACCACAAATTAATAATGCGATACCATAACCGACAAAATAGAGTCCAAGAACGCTCTTTTTTAATCGCTGTTCCTCTCTTGGCATATCATCTTCCATTCCAATCCGATCACTCCTTGATACTCTCTTATACATGTTGCTTACTGATACACAAATCCATAAGAGGACACACAAACTTAAATAATGAATTGAAATTCCAAAAAATTGGCACACTTTATGATCCTCCGTTTGATAAATTCCAATGGCAAAAACAAACACTAAAGCTGATATGGATATCCAGGTATTAATCAATGAATGCTTGATTCTTCTTCCCATCATAATTTCATTGAAATGAAATATGTAAGTAACGATTACTAGCCACATTGATACAAATAAAATAAATGATCCAAAATAGAAAGCGAATGGTGAATATCTGAATTTAGCTCCTGCATCAGGACGTTCAGGAAAATCATTTAATGCTTTTGTATGTTGAACAAGTCCATAGAATCCTAAACGATTACATGAGAACATTAACATTCCATGAGAGTAATGAAGCGATTGACATCCTTGACTCAATGACCAATCACCAGTTCCATTTTTTAAGTCAGAATCCCACCAAACTGGCTTTGGTAGGCTTACATCGTCATGAAAAGGAGCACCGCGTAGAACAATGTAAATTGGATCTGACAAGTTCTTCGGAATCATTGGAACTAGTGAGCTTGATTGTGACATAATTTTTGCTCCGATAATACTTGACGTAACTTGGAAGTTGCCTTGTACACGATTTTGAGGAAATAGTTTTGTGTTCTGATAAACAGACACTAGTAATCTATGTGAATGGCTTTGTGGATTTGAATATTGTGTGGCTGGAAACTGAATACTAGCTTCAATATTTTTCTCATGAAAAGCAAGACTCTGCATTTTGCTGGCAGTGTTACATTGGAAGATTCTATGTCCATCAATTTTTATCCAAGAACAAAGAATACCGACTGAAATGTCCATTGGAATGTTAAATAATTCTATTGCTAGATTTGATTTTTGAGAATCTGCAGATGTTGAGTACGATGCGGCCAGCTCAACAGCATCAATCAATTTTTTACATGTTCCATTAATTGCCTGTGCTTGTTCCAATAAATTTCTTGGAAATTCCATAAGATTTGATACAATATCGATAATTATTGATCCTAGTTCCTTTTCTGTGTGAACAAATTCAAGATAATTCTCAATTGTCTTCTCAATATAAACTATGTCTAATGGATCTTGAAACTTTAATTCTCCATCCTCATATAATTTGCTTGTATAAGTTTTTAGTCGTCTTGCTGACTCCAAAACACTTCCACGTGCGATTGACAAATTTACCTTAGAAAACTGCTCCAATATCCTTGTTGTTTCTCGAATATATGGACAATTTGAATTATCTATAGCTTCCCACTTTCCAAACTCATTACATCGTCTTAATGCATAACTTCCACCGACACCTTCAATTGAGCATGGCAGTTTGACATTATTTCCACGAATAGTTTTTGGCCATGAAAACCATCCCTTGTTGTCGTTAGTTTCTTGAGCAAAGCAATATTGTGTTTTATCAGAAATGACATACACCGAGACGGTTCTTGATAAATTCGCCTGTAGTGATATTAAGGTACAATCAAACATGCCAGAATGATTTCTAGTAATGTAAGGAATCTTCAGGACTGAGAATAAAATTCCTGAATCTGAGTAATGACGTTCGTCGATAATGACGGAAGGGAATTTTTCACGAGGATTCAGAAATATCACATCGTCATGACTTTCTGCATCAATAATTTTCTCGGACCAGCCCCAGTAAATTTTCGTAATATAGTCTTCAGCTTCTCGCATTGATCCGATGGCAACTCGAGGTGCTCGACACATTAATGTCAATGAATCTCCTTCAAATATCAATTGTGGTTTATCAGGTACTAAGTCAAGCACTGATGCTTGATGATGATTAAACTGTGAACAATGAATGTCATTTCCAACTTGGATTTTCTTCAATGGCTGTCCTTTGAATTCTTCTGGTGTTGCACACTTTGGAGGTGGTTTGAGTTTAATTCCATAGGATCTTGAGAATTCAGGAAGCCACAATAATTCACAATTACATGCTAACGGATTTGTTGATATATCTAATATTTTTAATGATTTTACATTGTCTAAGGCACCTTGAAAAATGTTTACGATTTGATTGTTGCTAAAGTTCAATCGAGTCAATTTACTAAAATCTCCGGTGTTGAATGAACTTTCGTCCAGCTTTGTTATCAAATTATTCGACAAATCTCTGCAAATTAATAAATTATAATTCGTTAGTTCTGATCTTTAACTATTAATTTAAGGCATAGAATACATACAAGTGAACTATCTCGGCTGAAATGTTGCCGAAAGATATTTCTTTCATATCCTTTATTTTTTCGCATTTAACTTTCAATCCATTCTCTTCATTTTTCTCACATTGGCACATTTGCGGACACTGCAAATCATTTTGTCCATTTGTACGAAACCATATTAAGCAAAGAATATAAAATAATAATAGAAATTTAATCATCTTTCACTAAATTTTCCATTAAAATTTTCAAAGAACATCACTCCATTTTTGTTTATTGCTACACATAAAAAACTTTTTTTCTTCTGCTACTTAAAATCTCGAGTGAAAATTACTGAAATTTGTGCTCAACATATTTTGTGAAAATTTTCGATTTTATGAATTAAAAGCTGCTTATTTAAATGATGACTTGATAGATTTATTTGAAATCTTTAGAATTAACAATTTCTGTTCTCATGTCCTTTACATTTTCATTCAATTTTTAGACATTGAAAATTTTTACACATCACAGTACACTTCAGATTTGGGGGTTGCCTGCTTACTATAAAAATTCTAAATATCCTTTATGAATTTTTGTTATGATTTATTTTATGCTTAATATTTCAATTCTCTCTGTATAGCAGGTCATTGCTGCTACGCTATTATCGCCATCGTAGAAAGATCCAGCAAAAAAGCATGTGATCATAAATGTTGATGTCTTAATTAGTAACCCACTTGCAATAAAAATGGAACTAACCCCCTAGAATTTTTTTTTCTTTTAAATTTTCATAACCGTCTCAATACGCTCTCTCTATGCCATCATTTCACTCATATCATTGCGCATAAACACATCAGAAACTAGAAATCATCGTAGCACATCCATTTCTCATTGTTGTTAAATTTAAAGCGTTTCTATTGTTAGTAATTACTTTAGTGCCACATTAAACTGTTCATCATGTGTGAATTAAAAGTACATTTTCAAAATGATCAAACAATTTTCCTGCCAGGACAAGTTTTGAATGGTTTGTAGAGCGAAAGTTTATTACATAATGACTCGATATAGTAATTAATTTGTTTCCTTCTAAATGTGTGTGATGCGGGCTATAGGTGAAGTGTCATTGGAAATCACGAAAAAGAAAATCTATCGTTTTCGAGGTATGAACTTTTTGAGTAGGTGAATCTATTTGGCTATAACTTAATTTCCTTCTTCTTGTGACCTTATGACTGTGTGAAAGCGATAACAAACATGAAAAGTGCTCATGTAAACAACATTTTTTTTTCATGTGTCGCGACTCGACGTCAAAAAGTCTAATGATGTGCCTGACCTAAATAAATATTTTTTTCTTCTTTCTATCTCTCTCTCACTCTTTCCCTTACCACCACCACCCCACCCCATCGTGTAATCTCCGAATCGTATAGGATTAAAAGTTGCTGCGCGTGGATATGCAATTTGCAAATTTAAGGAAGGAGGTGAGTCTTTCTTCGCCAAGGAGACTGAGTACGTTGGACGTCAACAATACGTGTCTGAATCAGTTAACATTTTCAAGTGCTCCGACGATTCACCAATGCTTTTCAAGCCTGATAGATATACATTTAAATTTTGATTCAAGTTGCCAACTGAAATACCGTCGAGTTTGAATGGAAAGTATGGAAAAATTCGTTATTATGTTGAAGCGTGTATGGCAACTGAGTGGGAATATGACATATATTCCAAAACTCCTTTCACGGTTATAAGATTGGAGGATATAAGCAAACGAATTGATTTGATGGAGAAAAGATGTCAAGAAACGATTTCTGCATTTGGATGCTTTGGATGTAAAACTAAAGCTTTATATCTAAAAGCATCCATTCCGTTTACGGGATATGCTTCGGGGCAGGAAATTAGAGTCACCATTTATATTTTCAATAAATGTGGATTTGATGTTTCACGTACAGTCATTTCATTAAAGCGTCAACATACTTGTAATTCCATTAAACCTGAAAAGAAAGTCATTGTTGACTCAAAGTCAATCACAAAAACGATTTGTGAGGGTGTTAAGAACAATTGTGAGAAAAAAATTTTAGGAGTAATTGTAATTCCGAAAATGACATTGAACTCTACTGAAAATTCGTTGACAATAAACCCCATCTGTAAGTTATCACATTTTATTCAGGTTTCTGCATGCGTTATTGGATTTTATCAATCTCCAAAAGTTGAATTCAAGGTTACTATCGGTACTAAACCGTTAAACTATGAATATAAATTACTAGAAGATAGTGTTAAATGTTAATTCTACTACTTTGTTCTAATAAAAGACTAGGACCAAATTCATGTTAACAAGAAAAACCTTTGTTTAACTCAATTTATTCTATTCTACCTAATTTGCTTTAAAGCGACGACTTATTTTCTTTAACGGTTTTCGAAAATTTAAATTTTTGTATTGCTCGAGAAGTAGAGCGGAGGCATTTAGAGTTAAAATTTGTACTTAAAATCAATATTTCGACAGTTCTAGAGCTTAACAAAACTCTTTCTTCTGTTTTCTTATTATCAGGTATTTAGTAATCTTATGAAATAAATCAGAAAAGGGATATTTGTGACGTTGAAAAATTAAAATTATCTAACAAATACGTCAGCTCTCAACTCATCAGATCACCACCAAACTTCACGAACACATTTTGTTTTGGAAAAGAAGGACGAATCAGCTGAAAAAACTCTATTAAAATTACTTATAGATCATTTTATAACTTACAAATTGAAAGAAAACAGCTTTAAGGTAAGTCTCAAACTATTGCACTAATCAGAATCATTAAATTTAATGTAAATAAATCGAAAAAAAGCAATTGAAAAATTTTCTTAAATTTTTTACATGTTTTATTGAATATAGATGACAGATATAATTTCAATGCTAGCGCAAGCCCAAAATAAGGCACAAAATGAGAATAATTCACGACAACAGAACGATTCGGTCGCTTCTTTCTTCAATTCTATAAGCAAACAACCAAGTACAAATAATTCAACATTACCGATACAAATCAAACAAAATACACTAGAGTCGATAGAACGAAATGTCATTCCAAACCAGGATACTCAGAACAACAATGCATCTCATAATGATCTCCAAACTGCAAATTCCCCTCTAGCAATGTTCTTGAATTCAAATAACTTTAACACTGTACGGACAGTACAAGAGACTAATAGTTCGTTAATAAGTGCTTCTAAAGTACAAAATTCGACAACACCGCAAGCGTTCAATGCAATTCTTCAGTCGCAACAACAACAGCCAATGCCAAAAAAGAATAAAAATTTATCATCAAATGGATCTGCTAGTGGTGCTAAGGAAACGACAAAGTTGATAACACCTAATATGCTCGTGCAGTCAAATAATAATAATAATACGAATAATAACAATATTAATATTATGGGTGATAAAAAGCAACCTGAGCCATTAACAAAGAATCAAATGATACAAGCTTTGAAATATCTCATTGAAAACGATGACGATTTTACAAAAAAAGTACATGATGCATATTTAAAGTCGTTGAAGAACTAATCAGCTCCTCGTCGTCGTCGTTGTCATTCCACTTGCCCAGTTGATGACTGACTAGAAGAACTACAGCATCTGTGTTTCAATGCATTTACTTACGATTTTATCCATCGATGTCTATCTCTATTAATATATTATTATGTGCATTTAGAAATGTTGATAAATTGCCGTAAGACGTTTTTCCTTTCCTTTCCTTTCTTTTCTTATATTTTACAAGTTTAATAAACAAACAAAAAAAAGTAATAATAATAATAATACATACCCACAAGTCAAAAATGATAATAGATTGAGCATAGTAGATTGTTAAATGTTAAAAATAAATCTCGATGGATCTTTAGAAAACAATTTTTTTTATTACCTAAATGTACTTTTTCATGAGGGAAAACAAATCCATAAAATAAATTTTAAATGTCAATAAAAGAATGGAACGAGAATCAATAAAGATGGATCTTTAATTGGCTAAAATGATGAATTAATTCATTATTGTCTTTTCCAGACGACTTACCTGTCTGCTTGCAATTTTTTTACGATTTTAACGGATTTTTAAAATTTGAAAATATATCGGTTTAAAATTTCAAATTTGAAAAGTTCGTTTTAATTCAAATATACGTTAAATTCAATCAAGATGGTTTTGTCATGCAAACTAGATCGGCCGCTCTGCATACTATAAATGAGGCTTTCCATATAGAAATGGCACTCGGTAAATTTTTGATTTTGGCTTAATAAAACAATGAATTCTCAACAAAAGTATAACAAATTATATATTTTTAGAAAGTTCCTGGTTTAGACTACAAGAATTTTTAATAATAATTTAATTACATTATCAAGGGTTGGAACCCTTGAGGTTTGAAGTTGGAAAAAACCATACTTTTTGAAACGTCTGGTTTGATACATTATTATAATACAATTAACTTGGTATTATATGATTTAGAAACATCAAAGTACATACTGTTCTCCCATCTAATAAAAAGTGAGTTGCCATCACTTGCAAATTTTTTATGAGTTATCAAACATTGGCAAGATTTTTTCCATACAAAATTAAAATTAGCATAACATTTGACAGGAATAGCCAATTTAAATGATTCAAACGGTTTTGAATAGATCTTTGCAAGAAGTTTAAGCATAAAAATTGAAATAAATAATATAGCATCAAATTCAAATTTTAAATGACCATTAATTTTTTCCATACAAAAACCATGATTTGAAAAATTTACAATTAAGTTTTATAATTCATAAAAAATGGTAAATTCTAACGTAATTTATAATAATATCAATAAAATATAACATTAGAAGCAATATGAACGGTTTTAAACATTTTAATTGTAAATTTTCCAAATCATGGTTTTTGTATGGAAAAAATTAATGGTCATTTAAAATTTGAATTTGATGCTATATTATTTATTTCAATTTTTATGCTTAAACTTCTTGCAAAGATCTATTCAAAACCGTTTGAATCATTTAAATTGGCTATTCCTGTCAAAAGTTATGCTATTTTTAATTTTGTATGGAAAAAATCTTGCCAATGTTTGATAACTCATAAAAAATTTGCAAGTGATGGCAACTCACTTTTTATTGGATGGGAGAACAGTATGTACTTTGATGTTTCTAAATCATATAATACCAAGTTAATTGTATTATAATAATGTATCAAACCAGACGTTTCAAAAAGTATGGTTTTTTCCAACTTCAAACCTCAAGGGTTCCAACCCTTGATAATATAATTAAATTATTATTAAAAATTCTTGTAGTCTAAACCAGGAACTTTCCAAAAATATATAATTTGTTATACTTTTGTTGAGAATTCATTGTTTTATTAAGCCAAAATCAAAAATTTACCGAGTGCCATTTCTATTTGGAAAGCCTCAAATAAAACAAAACAAAACAGTTTATATTTTGCGAAATTTACATTGAAGATTTTCCTCTTTATTTAAATTAGATTCTTTTGCATAAAATAAATATTTTATGGCACATGATTTCTTCTATTATTCTTCATCAAAAAATACGCATTAAATGTTCTTATTTATACCATAAATATATGTAATGTGTATATTTATATCAATTATGGAATTTTTACTTTTCCTCTTCTTCCTTTACTCTTTTTCATCAATCATATATCGCTGGCAGAGAATATAAGAAAAAAGTTACATTAATTAGGTATGTTGAAGAAAGGAACAACTTAAACAAAAATTATTAGTCAGGAATAACAATAAACTCCATTCTTTCATTTCTTATTTTGGGATTATTTTTGTTATGTAAGCTAAATTTTACACGGTTTTACACAAATGAATATTGATTATCAACGGCTCGTTCAGAAGAGTCCTGAAATAGACAATTTGGATTTACTTTTATTTAGTCATTAAATCTCTAGTATTTGGACAAAATATGATAGCTCCGAAAAGGTTTTAAGAACAAAAGAGAACGAAAATTTTGATGATTTACTATTTTTTTTGATAATATTAATTATTAAATATACCTGTGGCTCTTGCATCAAATCTAAATCGCATGTTTTAATTCGTACACTGCCTGCCATTGTGATTACTTGATTTTGCTATAAAATACATGTGTATATATATATCGGTATAAAATGACTTTTCTATTTATATGAATTGAATTAATTTTGAGATTATAAAAAAAACAATTATGAAGGGCGTTAATTAAAGAACGAAATCATCAGCTAATAAAATAACAAAATGAAATCAAGCATGAAGCAAATAAAACTATACTGAGCTTGCAATGGGATCTGCTGCTCGGGAGTAAATTATCTTTTCGTCTTTTTTCTTTCAATCATATTCTCTTAACTAGTAATCTTTAGCCAAAACAATTGCACTATTAGCCACACAGCATGCTAATTGTCTGTGTGGAAGGATTTCATCTTTTATGATGACAAACACGTTCGAATTAATTAATTTAATTTGCTTATTATGAATAAATTTTCTGTGGATTGCTAATGAATGAAACACAAGTTTCAAATTAAAATGCATTATGGAGATTGTTTTTAAACTATTGTCTTGATTTTGTTTTTATGCTACCTATGTAAATTGTAGGGAATTGAGTTGTCAAAAAATTGAGCAAGAAAATGAACACAATGTGTATGTAAGTAATGCAATGTTTTCTTTTGTAGATTCTATGAGGCTCTGCAATGGACTTATTGAGAAAAAGTTTCCTGGATTATGAAAAAGTGATTAATCTGCTAATAATAAAATTACATAAATTAAAAGTTATAAAATTTTTTTCTTCATATTTCTTTAAAGCCATTATCTAAGTCTGTGTAATTTATATGGATAAATCCAATTAAACTTAAGAGTTACGTAATTAATTAACTAAAAAGTAAATCTAGATTATTATATAATTTACATTCTAATGTTCTTTTCACTGTTTTTGTTCACCGTTAATTTCATTTCTTTTCGACTAATAATATACAATATCTATTTTCATCATTCACGCAGAATTACTGTGAAAAAATGAGATAGTTAAATTATTTTTATTTTCGTACAAAATTTAACGGAAATTTGCTATTTGAATTTTAACGGATATTAAAAGTTTGAAATTGAATTTTGGTGTTGAACCGGTTCAAAATTTCAAAAATATCCGCTAGAATTCAAAAAACAAAATTCCGTTAAAAATTAATTGCATCTTAATCACAGTGATTCTGCGACAAATCATACATGAAATTAACTTAAGAATAAAATATTGTAGATAATATATGTGTATGTATGTACATTACAAAAGAATAATTACTAATTGAACAACTTTTTGAGGAATCGAAAGAAAATTGTGTTGTGTGTGTTTTTGTTGATGAGCACAGAAGAATTCAAAAAATCATTAAATGATAATAAAGTCCATCGAAATAACATAACAAATAAAGAATGAACATAAATCAGCAACATTGCAGTAAAGTGATGCATAAAACTACTATTATTATTATTATTATTTAATTTAATAAAGAAAATATTATCTCACATGACGAGGGCTCTGAAGGGATCTTGGATTAGCGATAACATATTCGTTGAGTTTAACGTCAGCTACGCCGCCTTGCTCCAAAGGTATGGGGTTTTGTCGAAAATGTTCAAGCATTTCCGTGATTGATGGAAACCATAAATGTTGTACACTAAAAAATTATATACAGAAGGGATTGTAAATCTTTCAGTATTTAAGTATGGCTTTAAGTTATCAAAAACTTACCGGCATTGACCTAAATTTTATTATTTATTGTAGATAATATAAACACGAAAATTGATAATGATAAAAAAGAAGAAGGAAAACGTTAATAATCGAGTTAGAGCAAATAATTTTATTCATTCATACCTAAATCATTTAAAGTCATTCGAAGATGTTTAGCACGTCCTTGAAAATTGAATGTTAGCACGTATTCTCCTTTACGAGTCTCGCTTTGACGAACTAAAAATACACCATGACTAGATACGCCACCATGAAGAACCATTGCACTAGCGTCAGCTCTTGGAAGTAATCCATGGAACCTAATGCAAAACACATTTACAATTAAAATAATCTGCTATTCTAAGATAAGAAGAAGGAATTATTACCATGGATATTCCGACATCATAGCTGTTAAGTCTGAATCATGTAAAAGATCATCTTCCTCGAGATGAAAGTGTCCCGACGATTCTGGTCGTCTTGGGGGTAGTTCGGGTTGATTGTTATTGTTTGTGCTATTTACATTGTTATTGTTACTACTTAAATTATTATTTAAAGATGTATCGTGCGATGTATTATTGGCTGCTGTGGATGATGTTGGCTGGGCATTTGAGGAAGCACCTGCAGCCTCATTTGTCAATGACGTATTGGAAGTATCGTTTAACGGAAGTGGTGGCATTTGGGATGACGTTGGCGTACTCTTCATGCAATATCGAATTGTCGCTAGCCAACTCTTCATCTCATTTGCATCCTTAGCCTCAATTACATATTCTTGATCATTAGCTTTTAATACAAACGTATTCTCTTTGTCCGGCATTTCCAATGGGATCGTTTGACGAGCTTCATTGATAAGTGCGCAAAAAACTCCACTTCGTGGCTATAATCAATTTAAAAATGAGGATGGGAGATTGTGTTAGGTAAGCAATTACGCAAATTATTCACATGGTTATAGAAATGCATACAGAACATTAAGTAAGAAGTAAAAAATTTTAAAGATGAAAGAAAATTAAAATGTAAATAAATCCCCGTCTTCTTATAAACATTTGCCAAGTATAAACATTCCATCCAACTATTATCATAATGCTTTTGGCGATTTTTTAATGAAATCATCAGAATTGATCAAATTGAATGGATTATTAATTCATACAAACTTCCAATAAAACTATTGCGTAATTATAAAGCTTTTCAAAAATCAAATTTTTAATTCTTTGTTTAAAAAAATTTATTTCATCAAAAACCTGCTAAAAAATTTTAATAAAAAATGTTAGCTCATTTAGAACCTAAGGCGATTCAGTCATTAATCATATTGTAACTCATCATACAGCAATATTTCAAACTAATTAATTAGATTAATCAATTTAAAGAGAAAACTAATCCAATTAATTAAGAATTAATTAATAACGCGACATAGAATGTTGATGATCAGGTTGGGTTTTTGAGACAAATTGAATATGAGCGAACTTATTTACATTTTACATCGTAAGAATTCAGTGGAAATTAATTTCTTTTGTGTTTACAATATCTGAGAGAATGACGTTATAAACATACGCACCTTCGAGGCTTTGGGGGGATAGAATTCCAGCATATATCCGCCAACTGTTTTAACTAAAACTAATCTACACTTCTCCCACTTGTTGTTATCATTTGTTTGATCGAGAGATTCTGGTGGAATATAATTTACATTTCCTTCCTTGCGGCACTCGACAACAATCTTGGCTAATTTCTTCTTATTCTGTCCTGATCCCGACACATCAAGATCATCTGAATGCGACTTTGTGAAAATTGTCTGAAATTGAACCTATCGATATGAATCCATTATAATATGAGGAATCTCACATCAGCTCCACAAATCAATACGACATATTCGTGCCTGAATTTCACTTGAATGTAGAACAAAAAGTCAATTTTAAGGTATTTTCACGACAGAATTTTTTTGGTCATCACAATTGACTTGTCTCAGGCACCGAATAATTAGGTTAAAAATGTATTGATAGCATATTGATTGACAGAGCAGTCCAAAATGAAATGCCATACTTTCACATAGCAATGATTATACATTTTTTCGTCACTTACCTTTCCTTTCCTCAATGCCTTAAATGAAAGCCGCCTAAAGAATGGTTTGTGATTAATCTTTGGTGAATCTTGATCCTCCGAGAAATCACTTCCCTCACTTGGAATTGCCGTTCCATTCGCTCCGGACTAGATAGATTAGAAGAAAGAAAAAATAAATAAAGGAGTTCATAAGTCTGAATGTAATAAAATCAACTCAATTTTGTTTTTATTTTGCAAAGATTAAGAAATCGCGTACCGTAACAACGGAAATTCTTATCAGTATAAGATTTAATTTAAAAACAAACAATTTTATTTTATTTGCGATTAATGCACTGGATGACAAAGTAATGAACAAAAATGATAAAGACACGAAGATGAAGAAGAAAACAAAGAGGATGTGATTGGCAACTGTAAAATTGTCACAAAGATCCTTTTGAACTTTATATCATTGTCATCGTTACTGTCTAGGAAGTGAATTTAAATTCCGGGAGTAGTCAAGCAAGTTTAAAATTACATTAAATTCATTGACAACAAGTTGCAGTAAAACTTGAATATCAGCAGAGCATTATCTCATACTTTTAGGCACCAAAAATACACTTTATGAAGTGATTGCAACACTGTTGCTAAAAATGTCATCAAAAAGTAACCTAACGAAAAGCTTATCATAAGTAAATTTGGCAATAAGCAATAAGTTGCAGTGCAAATAAAACGTGGAAGCAGATCATCGGTCATTGCTCATTTCAGGAGGAAAATGTCTAAAGTTATTTGAAGTTGCTTAAAATTCTTCGAGTGCCTGACTGCCAAGCACCAGAATAAATATTCAGTACATTTTTTTCAAAGGTCAAAAGATCACGGCAGTTTTTCGGAAATCTGTTTAAATTCCAAAACAAAAAAAACAGTATGCCACCTACTTTTAAGTTTCATACTGTCAAGTACATTCTAATTGTGAAATGGAAATGACTTTCATCTGGTTAGTCGAGATAATGAAATTAACACGACACCAATGTACTCGAAAAATGTGATGAAAATGAAAACAACAGAACATGTAAAGAGTAACAACATTATACGTTTATAAATCATGTCTTAATTCGCAAATAAATTTCAGAATTTGCACATTTATATTTATCTACTCTCCAATCTGTTTCGTTCCACGCATTCGTTACGTTTTTGAATTTCAAATTTTCATTCCATCATCAATTATATTGCTATCGAGTATAAATAGGAATTAATTTCAATTTTTTTTAACTCTCATCATCTCAGCAAAGAGGCAAATGGACTTGGCTTAAATCTCATGATTCACCTTTTCAACAACAACATTGTTATTTTTCAGCCGTAGATCTATAAACTTCTTCCAAGCATTCATGTTTATTATTATTATTTTTTCTTCCTAAACTTCTCTCCGATCGTTTTTTTTACAGACTTTTTGTTTCGCTTTTGAAATGCTCACTGATAATGAAAATGTTTGTGTAAGTTGCTTCTTATTTTTATTTCTAAAGAATTTTTTGATAATTTCTACGTATATTATCATGAAAGAGTCAGTCGTGATGGGAAATTTACTTTCATTCAGCGCATCTTTGTTTTTCGCTCACTTATCAATGATACTTTTATATTTTTTTAATGAACACAAGTAAAGTCATGAACACAGTCATATCAGTTTATTAAAATAGAAATGCAGAACAGCTTTACTGATCGAGCCGGCAAAAAAAGAACACAACTTTGTCACATGTCACAACATTCTGCCTACAACTTTGTTGCAAATTTCTTCATCTCATCTAGTTTATGATCAACAGTATTCCGTGTGTTTCGAGTAACACACATTTTTATAATAAAGATGATGAGCAGAAATAAAATTCGTAAGACTTTATTTTTATCACATGAAGAACGGGCAATATCAAAACGATCCCGCGTTTGCACTTCCTTCTTCTTCTTCTTCTCAATATTCACAAGTCAATAAACACACATATATGTACGAATTCAGCCACGCGATAGTAAATAACACTAATTTTGTTTTAATCTGGATGAAGATTTCAACCATTAATTAAGATTTTTGTGCAATATCCGCAAAGATTCATTTACTTGCTTCCCATCCTCAATTCTTTTCACTTGCGCGATCTCATTATGTTTTTTATTTAAATCATTTCTATGTAGATTGATGTATATTGAGAATGATTATTTCGTTTATATGGCGAATGAACTTTAAATTCACTTGCACAACAATCTGGCGTAAAGTTCCTTTTCATTGGTGCCTCTCGCTCGTTGATAAAGAAAACTCTTTATCTTTTGCAAGTAAATTTAATTCTATTTTAAATACCGGCTTAATTTCTTCTCACGTCTTTCAAAACACGCTTGCCGAGTAAGACTGAAACTCACTGAAGGAACAAAAAACATACACATGAGCGAGAAATGCCGAACTCTATTGCAGAGTCAAGACATTTTTTTTTGTTGTACGCGATTTTTCGCTCTTTTTTTCATACAGCAGGAAATTTTCTGCTGCTTTTATCTCCATTTACACATACTGACTTGATATTTCAAGCCCAGAGAATAATTTTGCGTGTGAGAAACTCTCGATACAAAAAAAATAATATTATATTGAGATGGAAATGAGTGTCTGCTATTTGCATTTTAAAAACAAAATAAAAATCTGTCTGTGATTCTTTTCTGTCTATTTAAAAAGAAGAACTTTAACTTTTAGGCTAGCTATCGCCTATTTCTCTCACTAGCCATGCCATTGATGAAATGTCTCTTGATTCTTTTTTATTGTTTAACTCTTTTTGAATTCATTAAGGAACACGGAAAAATAGAGACCAAATATTTGTGAAGATCAAAGATTTACATTATTTGGATTCACTATGTGGGGTCGTCCACAAATGACGTCAGATCAAAAGATGTGATTTTTTGACTCTTTTTCAGCTACTGCCTTAAAATATTTACCCTACTAAAAATTCTATGGACTGTCACAGTCCAAAATTTTGGACAACATATGTGATCAACCCCAATGGTATATAAACGACTGCTTATCTTTTTTTTCATTCCTAAGTCGATCAGCAGAAGAATTTTATGGGATTTTTCAATGAGAATCAATTCAGAAATATATTTGATGGATCTGTACCGAAAAAAAACATTCATAATGTACAACAAACATTTTAATACAATTTCAAAATATTAATTTCATTGATTTTCTGTCTTGCTATTCCTCATAAGATTTTGCGGATGTCTCTAATTCTTTTTAATCGAATTAGAGAATATTATGTAAATCGTGAAATATTCTTTAGCATTTTTTTTTGTTCTTCAGAACAAAACTTTATAGAATTGGTTTATTGCCATTAACTTACTTAATAAAGGAATGAGTTTTTGGTGTTATAAAGTCATTGATCACTTCCGTTCTGTTCAAATCTTTTCAATTTTATGCTATCCGTTACATTTAGATTAAGAACATTAGATGCGAATTTAAAAAATTAATTTAGGATATGTTACCGTGTTGATCAGCTGTGATTTAGGGAGATGGAGTTGACTATTTGAATTAGGGTCCAGACCCCCTTCGAGATTAAAATTTAGATAGGGGTAATTTCTGGACCCCTTCGAGAGGTAGCACCCCCTTGGAATCCATGTGATAGACTTAAAATCATAGGACGTGGGTTCCAGTTCCGTTTCCATCCCCGTAATTCGTTATTTAATTGTCTAATATTGACTAGATCAAAAATCCTAAATGAATGACCATTTCAAGCCTAAAATGCGCTTTTGATACCTCTCCATAATAACTCTCTAATTCTGACTGTTCTATAATTCACGAATGTGGCATTTTATTAAGCTAAGAGGCCATAACAAAAATAAAGTTTTCTGTATTTTCCTCCAAATATCTGCAGACAATACAGCATTGCTCTTTATTTTTGTGTATTTCTAATTCATTAGATCAATTAATTGAGATGAGAGTCACAAGTAATATGATGATGATGATGTTTGGTTTCCATGCAACTTATTTTTCTCGCGTAGGACTACTCAATGTACTCTCTTTTCTAATTATAATTCTCTCTTGGTGGCATACTTGTTAATTTATGTACGTCTCATCTCAATTGTATGGTCTTTTTAAATTTCAAATAAATTTCATAATAATGTTATAAATAAATGTAATTCAACAAATAAATCAAGAAGTATGAAGAAGTTCTGTAATTTTCCATTTCAAAGAAAGAAGCAACAGGATTGAGTGGAAAAGGAGGTGAAATTAAGAGAGAACGGAGACGAAAGACAAACACTTTATTGTAATAATATGCAGAATAAGACAGAATAAAAGTCGACGAAAAGATGCTCTGTTGACACGATACAGCGAGTGAAAGAGAAAGAGCATCGAGAAAGGTTATCACCGCTACAATCCAGTTCTTGCTTTACAGCATCAAAAAATAAATAAATAAAATATAAATTCAGAGTGTGGGGGTTGGATGTTGTTTGTCACGACATCGCTTAGCATCCAAGAGACACTAACAGAGTAACATAAATTGGGGGGAAGGAATTTTCATTATCGGTACTTAATGCTGTCATGTAACATCAAAAATCACTTAATCAAGATGTCGTCGCCTGAAAAAATTTCTTTCTACTTTCTTCAATGTTTATAATTTTGTAATGAATATTACATCTATTGTCCTTCCTCTTAAGCGTCATAATTGTGCCATTCCAATAACAATGTACAGTCGCTTAATCAACAAACAAAAAAAAAAAAGATTTGACTAGCTTCTAAAAATAGCAAGCATAGCATAATTCATTGATAAAATTTGAAAAAATAATCAGGTCTACTTGAGACTGTGACAATATTTTAGCGATATCATGCAAGGACAAACATTTTTTCGGAATGTTGAGCAGTCACTTTGTCATGTTCATATATCAATCTTTGTGTTTTAACCTTCACATGTCAAAAATTTAGGTTTTAAGTAATGTTGAAGATAAAAGTTTGTAGTATCGTGTAATAAGAACTGAGAATGGATATGAAAGGCACTTTTTGATAACAACCGCAAGCCCTTTTCGATTTTTTTAGTGAATTCACTTAAATAACAACTTAAATTTGTTTAAGTGAACCGAACGAAAAAGAGTATATGATCGCTTGGGGTGGAAATAAAATTAGCGTGCGATTATTTATCATTAAATGAAATTAATTTTGTGTACTGTAATTGATATGATTAGAATGCCTACAAACCATATCGTCTAGTCTTATCTATTAACTGTTTTTCTTATGCCTTAATTATGGAGACAACAGGACCTCTTAATTAGTACTTTAGTGATGATTGAATTAAGGAAAATTATGGAACACATATTGTGTCACAATGGCTTTCTAGTACACATCTCTTTCTCCTAATGGACGACATGACATTGAATATGCTGTACAGCTTATTTCTCGTCTCATTACTTTCACAAAATATTGAAAAAGTATTTTAAAGGATATCAAATAACTGAAAAGAATCTTATAAATGCCACAATTCAATACTTTTGTAATACATCAAGCAATGCAAGTCAACGTGTGTTGCAATTAATGTTATCAGATCAAATGAAGCAACTTTGTTGGAAATTGAGAATTATTTTTACAGCATTTCGAAACCACTTGAGGCTCTTGTGTTTTATAATAATAAACACATTTCAAATAATGTTCAGACATTGTTAATCCTTCTGTTTATTATTTTATAAAATTCATTTCATCACCGCAAATCTCAAAGTGTTGCAAATCGCAATTCACAAATTTTATTTTTCCTTTATTTTCGTCGGTTTTTGTTTCGTATAAATTTTTTTCGCCATCCATTATCTCAAATTTGTGAATACACTTTATTTTGTATAGAAATTATTGTATTATTTAATGCAGATTTTTCTTTTTGAATTTTAGCACATTTTATGAACTTTGAACATTCATTATGTTCCTCTTGCCTGAATAATTTTGGGAATTTCCAGCTATCGTGCATATTAAACGGAATACTTGGAATTTTCGTAATTATCTACACTTTGCCTATTGATGAGTTATGTCCAAAAACGACAGTTTAGTGATTCTGAAGAATAGATCCATAAATAAGTGAATCTTAATCTTTTCAGATGCCCTAGATTCAAATCTGCTCAGACTCCACACTGTTCAAAGGTCGATGGTGTCAGTATAAGGACTGTCATCTTAAGTTACTTTGAGGCATGTAGCCAAGGGGTGGGATTGGAGGACAAATCCTCCCTCAACGGAAAAATTTCTTCAATTTTCTCAAAAATTCCAAAAATACAAAAATTTAATAATCCTGAAAAATTTCTGGACCCTGAACACTCATGTGTCTAATGTAAAATTGCGCCTTTGCCTCTTTGAACAAAACATTTTCTGCTAGGCTCAATTCAATTATTACAATAAAAAAAATGTCGAAAGAATTGGTGGAAGAAGAGAGTCAAGAGTCATAATTTTTAATGGATGAATTCATTATAGTAATATAGAAGATGGTTTTAACTGATAGAAAGGATTACTGTTTATTAGAAACATTTGTGATGAAAATGAAATTTTTTCATCTCCAAAATTGAATGTCATGGAAAGAAGTTTAACGACTACAAAACTATGTGTATATAGTTCCTCATTCTTAGAGAAGCTAGTAATCATGGATAAATAAGTCGCGATAATAATAATAACAATAAAATCCAATATAACTGTTAATAAGCCTTCGCAATGACCTGAATATTTGCACATGAAATATGAAATTTCATCATTGGTAAGTATTATGAGCTCAAATCAATGAATGGGAAACTGATATTTCATTAATATTTCAATAATCGTGTATTAGTTATTGAGTGAATATCGGTAGAAAGTGAGAAGTACAATAAACAGTATAAAGAAAGTTGTAAAATATAATTCTAATGAATGGAGCAGTGGTTCTCGAATTGTGTGTCACGGCACACTGTTGTGCTGTACGACCTTGACAACTATGTCACAAAATTATTTTAAATCTGGTCATTTTCATGATTTTTCATTAGACTTAGTCAAAAAAGTTTAAGAATCACTGTAATAGATGGAAGTTCAAGTTAACAATAACTCAATTTCGGTATTTGCGTTAAAATTATACGCTCATTTTGCAACCATAAATGTGTACGTAATTATCGTTTTCCTCAAATAAATAAGAACTTAATAGGTTCCTCGTCAAACACCTGTAGCGAGGCTTTTTTAAACGCAATGATTTTATAGCCTCAAAAGTTCATAAATTTTCATATCATTTTGCTTTACTTGACAAATTGATTGCCATCACCTGATTTTTTAATGACTTTCTTTTGTGCTTCTATTTTTAGCATTAGAATGCCGGTAACGATAGCGAAAATAAATGTCTACTGTGTATATATAAATTTACAAAAGTTTGTGCAAACATTTTTTTTTTTCATTCTTATCGACATACCACAAAGTTACATATTTATTATTAGCTAAATGGCAGTTGCGAAATGTGTGAACATCCATTTGAAATGGTAAACATCAAATAAATGGTTACATAAAAAAATATGCCACAATAAACGATCATTTTAATGCCTAACAAATTGCTATAATGAACTTGTCAATGAGGCAGTCAGAAGTAGTAAGCAATACAACAAGTAGCAATGGATATATGATTACTGTGTGACAAATGACATTTCCAATTTTAATAAAATTTATGATGCATGCAATTGTTAAGTCTTAATCTTGATTGATTCCTAATTCGTCATTTCTCGTCATCCTAATTTATTGCCTTTTAATCTACGCGCCTTTCATTGTGGATTGTTCTTAGCGCCTCTCTCTCTGCCGTCTGTATGTATATACATAATATGTATGTAGGCGCAAGCGAAATAGCATGATTTGTAACGCCGGTGTGACTGTATAGGTGCAATCATCGTATAAACACACAATCTTTTGTGTGTACATTTTATCAATGAAATTAAAGCGTAGTAAAAAAACATAGCAGCTACATCATTCAATTAAATGCCTGCATAAATCCTATGATAACATTTTCAATGTTAAATCACTTTTTCATCCGGAATTTCGTTCATAGATTGATGGAAATTTTAAATTTTCATGGAGAAATTAGTTCCAAATATTTGGAAAAAAGAGAAAATGTCACTCCCTTATTTTTCTTCTTCATCATTCATGAAACATTTTTTTTCTGCTGCTGCTGTTCTCATCTTTCGTTGTTTTCATATCTTAGACTTTACATTATTATTATTATTATTGGCTTACCTTATTATTTCCTTGCTGTACACTACGTCGCAAATATTCATATTCAAAATTCTCAGAAAAGCAGTCAATAAATTTTTTCAGCAATTCTTTATGCGAAACCTGTGATCTAGCTTCTGGCTGTATCGAATTGTTAAAATATTGAACAACTGATCTCGCAAAATCACTGGATGCTGCACGTGCGTGCCTTTCTGAGAATTCTATCCAGCCCGTTCCTAGTTCTGTAACTTCTGATGTTGATTCCATGCCGATTCTCAAATCATTCTTCGGGAAAGCGTGAATTTCACAATTTGAAAATAAACACAAGCGACAGGCAGAAACTAATTTACTCTTTTTGCCTCTTAAACTAATTTTTTCCCGTATCCACTCAATTTCACTGACTTTTATTACCAATTACAATCTCAAAATTCAACTACTTGATCCTTTTAATTAAATTAAATGCTTTTAAAATTTTGTCAAGCCTTTCAAAACATCATTTTGGATTTTCTCATCATCACTTGCATATATTCTTTTAAGCTTGAGCTCGGACACGAGAACGTATTCCTTAACATTCGTTATACAATTCAGGATAATTTAAAAGCTGGAAAACTATCTTTTGTATTTTGAATTAACTTTTTTGTGATTTTCTTCAAATTTTTATCAAAATTTTCTTCACAAAACAACTAATCCGTGGCTAGTTCTTTGGTACTTTTTTCATCAACTTCGCATGTACTAAACATTACTGTGTTTGATGACTATACCATCAAAACATTCCAGCATATTTTTCAATTCTGATTTAATTTAAATTTTAAGGGGTTTTATGAATTCATTTTTGAGCTGTAAAAATAGTTTTCTTGGGCCATTTTTTAATTAATAATTTTATGATGGTCATTCGGGAACTTGTTTACGTTCTGTCGGAATTTAGTAATTTTCCCATGGAACAGTGAGTTGCTCTTTTTGAAAAAATCTGTGGGAAGCATTTGCTTAGTACGGAATTATTTTTTAAAATAAAATATGCTTAAATTAACAACGAGACGCATTGTAATCACAAAAAATTGTATATTTTCTAAAATAATAAATTAAGATTTCATTTCCATTAACCTTAAAAATATCATTTTAATTCATAATTTTTTAAAAAATAAAATTTTATGCTATCAAATTAGATTAAAACCTTAAATCCCAGGATTAAATCTGCTCGATTTAAATTAAAATTGAGAGAAGAACTTTTGAACTCTCTGGTTCAAAAAGTAACCGTTGATAAAAGGCACACGTGTCATTTTAGAAACTTTTGTAAACTCTTCACAAAAACTGTTTTTTAATTAATTTCCGATGAAAATTTAATTGACATAAAAAACTGAACATTTTTGTCTTTAAATGTTCATAAATGAAAAAGTCGCGAATTCTCTCAGCTTAAATTTCTTTGTACGACGCAGAAACTGAGGAAATGAGCATATTCAATGTGATCGCGCGAAATTTGTATTTTTTGGTGTTGATAAACATGTTTTTCTCTCTTTTTGTTTATTTGTTGAATAGTTTTTATTAGACTTTCGTTTCATTCAGACGTTCAGCATGTCGCTGTTTACTTACCTAATAGTTCTGGTTCTATTATCAGTTATTGGTGATCTAGTTTAATAATTTTCTATTTACGAGGCTCTTAATAGATTTAATTCTTTTAGGAAATGCATTCGTGCTAATAAGCCTGCTAAGTAACAAGAAAACGAGAAGTCCGTTTGATTCCTTTATCATTAATATTTGTATTCTCGACTTCCTGATCGGAGCGTTCTTGAAATCTAGTTTTGTGATTGAAGATGTAAGTTTTGTCCATTTTTAAAATACTCTCACTTCTTATCAATCTTTATTCGTTAGTATTTTGAAGGTCAGCAAATCAATGACACGCATTGCTATTTTATGACAACGTTAATGACTGCATCTCCTACAATGGTATTAATGACTTTGGTTACATTATTATTTTATGTGATATTTTCATCAATTAAAAAAGTTCGACTCGAAAAACTCTTATCAACCGAGACTGCATTCGTAATTATTTTTATGATGTGGTTTCTCATTGGCGGAGTGCATTTGATATATCATAAAGTCTTTGGAAAATATGGATCAACTTGTGCAGTTGAAGATGATATTTTATCGACTACTGTGTACTGTAATTTGACACTTATGCTAATAGTCCTTACGCAGATGTTTGTAATATTTATAATTGAGGCTATTAAGAAAGCATCTGATGCTATCAATTTGAGACGACCCGAAGCAGTTTACAATAATTTGAGCATAGAAATCAATAATAATTCAGTTAACACGGAAGATATAGATGGACCATTTAGGAAATTAATCTACGTCCATTCCATTATGTTCATCATTTTTTGGATTCCATTCTACGCAATTAGAGCACAATACATGTTCGACAATAAATCTCATAGTCTAGATTTGATCGTGCTGCAATTATTTAGCTACATAATTGGATACTTTAGAAGTGCAATTGCACCTTTCGCAGTTTTAATCATCTATCCTGAAAGTCGTTATTTATTTAGGAGGATAAAAGAAATCGATTTCAAGAATATGAAAAAAGTTTTCAGAAAAAGTGAAAGTGATGCAATTGTGACATAAAGTTCAAAATTATCTGACACTTAGAACAAAAATATTTTGATGCTAAGGTCAGTATGTGGCATTTTAATATAAATGTTGATGCTTATTTATAAAGAAAAAATAAGAACTTTATTCACGCTTAAAAATTCATTATCAAGAATATGTTTAAATATTCACATTTGTACATGTATAATTCAGCAGAGTTGATATTCGTATGCAAAAATGCTCTGAACATTTCATTATCAAGTCAGTTACGGATGTTGATATAACAAATTATGGTTCTTGGTAGTTAGTCAGGGAGTTTTGGGGGATAATTCTTTTTTCTGAATAAACAGAGGCATTGGATTCAAATTTATATTTAATATATAAATTTAGTAACATAGATAGTCTTTATCTGTAGAAGTAAGGGATGTCTGGAGATGTGGTACATTCCATGAATATTTTGTGACAAAAATTAAGAAAATAATTCAGAACGGCCTTAGAACGCTGTCTGTGATATAACAAGCTTTAAGCTTGTAACATGCTAGATTCTAGGATTTATAGATATGAAATACTTAATCTGGAAGGAACTACCACGACTTTTTATGAGATTTTTTTTATATGGATGACAAAATGTGAGCGACTACTTTGTACTGCTCTGGAAAATTAATTTAAAAATCTGAAGATAATTTAAACATAAGATCTGGAATAGGATTTAAAAAACAAAAATTAAAAAAAGTCTTTAATTAATTTTCATATTGAATGTTCGATAACAAATTAAATTTTTTATTTTTTCTTCAAAATATTTACAACATTAATCGAATTATGAAATGAAAACTATTCAACAAACAAGATCAAGAATGGAAATTAGTCTGCTAACTAAAATTGTAAGAAGCTTTTTCGTATAATAATATCATACTTAAATATATATTTATTATGCACCATATGTATGTAGAGTTATATTAATATGTATTAAATAGATAAGTTAAAGTATATGTAGCGCAACTAAGGAATTAAACATTTATAACATGACCAGAAAAGAAGCAGAAAGAGATACTTAATGACATTGGTTTTTTACTTTTTTGAAATTTTTCATTTCATCTTTTTTTGATTATAAAAATTTTATCTCATCCAAAAATGCATGTAAATATCATAAATATTATTTTGAGCACATGCTCAGCTCAAAAATTATGCAAATGTTGTGTTTTTTTTCTTCTTTTTACCGAAAAAAATATAATAAATACTTATGCATCATTGTAAATGTTAAGCCATTATGAAAAAAGTGAAATAAAAACTGTTTATTATGTTAATTAAATTTATCAGTTCGAAAATTGTGTTTCATTTTCATTTTTGTTGTTGTTGCCTCTTGTAAAAATTTCCTTTCTTCCTTTAATCATCAACTACATATTTTTTCTTTTCAATTCATATATTGTATGCGTTTATTTATTTTTATTCATCACGGAGTTTCAGCTTCTCTTGCACAATATGAATAGAAGTAAAACTTAATTAATTTCTCATTTATTGTTCAGTACCGGCCGACTCATGAGTAAAATTTGAATCTAGACTTGCACAATCGGAATTATCATGATCAACATTTTCACTTGCAGCTGCTTGTTGAAGCATGTGCAACATATTAAGCAATGGATCTGAGTCCATGTTGCATGTAACACCTGCCTCTAAGCCTACGTCATCTGCTGTAATTTGCCTCAAAGTTGGAACTGTTGTTGGTGTTACTTTCCAAGGGTATGTCTCTCTCACATATAGACATGGATCTGTCCATGAATTTCCCCTTCGACCGTAAAGCTGTACACCTTCTTTTATGGCATCGACGAGATATGGTGCAAGTTGATGATTCCACAAATCAACAAACCATTTCTGTGAGTCCTCCTCACTTAGAGGACATTGAAGGAAGAGTTGTGGTCCTATCGTTACATCACTTGAACTATGATTCTCCAAAAATGTGTTTACATGAAGCCAAACACCTGGGAGCCATTTGAAGACTTTTTCCATTTGAGTTTGTTGTGATCCAGTCAGCAAATCGTGATGGAACAATCTACGTCGGAGGTAACGACCAAGGAATCCTTTGACCGGTTCCATGTGGTTGGCAGTCAAAACCTGTCATTAAATTTAAAATTAGAATATTTTCATTAAGTCACTAAAAAGTGTGATACTTACCCATCGGAAATTATGGTGCAGCTGCAAATTTGTTGTATTGCACGTGGCTTGTGACATTGTTCCAATAATACATGGAAGCTTTGCAGCTGGTCCGGCACTTAAAAGACAGGAAAAAACATCACCTAATGCTGACGCGTGGTGCAAATTATCTAGAATTATCACTAATGGAAGCTCCTCAGCTGCACCATTTATTGTAGCTTGTTCCGCAATTGTGCCCAAATATTGTTGGAGATTGGATGATTTGTTATCGACACTAAATTAGGAGACATACACAATAAGAAAATGATTAACTTAAATTGACTTAAATTTATCTCAATCAATACTCACTTAAATGTGGCAATTGATTCAGCTGGACTTCGATTTGACTTAGCTACTAAAAATTCTGCCAATTTTCTTGCTAAATAACTCTTTCCAGTTCCCTTTGGTCCACATAAAATTAATCTTCTATGCTCTGTGAGAAGATTAATATAACGATGAACAATCGATCGTGGTATCAAGCTATCAAATGCTAAACTTCCAACACCTTGTAAGCAAATGTAAAGGGTTTTCACATGTCCAATTATATAACCACATGGTAATAATTCTGGAAATCCCATTTCTGGTCCACGTTTTGCTTCTCCAAGATGATACGATGTTATTGAATCTGTATTAAGACCCAAATTTGTACTTGGATCGATACGTGACAAATAGTCCTTGAATGTTTTTCTTACGATGTAATCAAGATTTTGCCATGTAGTTTTTCCGGAGATGTATGTGCATGCAATTATGGTTTCTTGTGAATGTAACAAATCAAATCCATTTTGACGTGTTTTAAAGTCAAAACTTTGATCTTGTTCATTCATATCGTCAGAATATTTTGCAAAAGCTTCCGGTTGACCTAGAAAAACAGCAATTCCAATTTTCTTTCCATCTATTGGATCTGCTACATCTTCAGCGGGTGTAGATAAAATTTCATTTGAGATTGAAATTCTATCAATCGTTGGTGATAAATCAGCTATTATTGTCGGTGATAGAGGTGCAGGTGGGGGTTCTGGAGCTGGTGCTGGAGGTTCTTCCTCTGTTTCGTCAAGATGTTGAGGAAGTTCTAATGGTGGTCGTGATGTTCCATTATCCGTCGCAAGACTATACCTCCTTGAATCTCCTAATGAACCACTTGGACTAGCAGGACATCCATGAAGTGAAGCATCAGAACCAGCTAATGATCGTGTTGAAACTAATCGTTGTAGGCGTTCATTATTCTGTTTCAAATTCATCATTTCCTGTCGCATATTTCTGACTGTCTCTTTAAGATTCTCCATCTGTGATGCTTGAGTGAGTGATTCTAGTCTAATGTCTGTTAGCACCATATCTTTCTCTCTAAGCTGCTTCTTTAAATCTTCGATTAGTGGATGATTATCAACTTCTATTGAATCTACGGGTTTGGCATTTTCCACAACTGGAATATAACGATGTGGACTTTTTGTGGGCGATAACTTTCCAGTGGCTCCATGCGAGCCATGTATTGTTGTCGACGCATTCTTTTGTGGTGTGGGAGGTAGTGATGATTTCGAATCGGAATGATTTGTTTGGCGATTTGTCTTGGTAATTTTGGCATTACGTGAGAAAGCTTTTGTGAAGGAACTTCGAAGCTATACATAGATAAAATGTCAAATAGAACAATAGATAAATATTTTCGAAATATAAAAAAGACATGAAAATATGCAGACATACCCATCCTTTCTTTTTCTTCTTTTCCTGAGATGACGAACCATTTGATCCATTCGAGTTGACAGAGCACATAGAGTCTGTACTGTGTTGCCGCTGCATATTTCCATTCTGTTGCTGCTGCTGAAGCTGTTGTTGTTGATGTTGTTCTTGTTGTCCATTCGTTTTTATAGGACTTCCATTTACTATTTTGGCTGATGATCCATTAACATTTACTTGAACACCCATACTTTGCATGTGTGCCTGTGTCAAGCCCGCTTGAATGGATTGTTTTCGAAGTAATTCAATTGTCTGACGCATCTCTGTTATTTCAGATTCCTGTCATAAATAAAATACAATAATATTAATATTTGCGAAATTTTCAAGTGATTTTAAGAACAACAAAATATTGAACATGAAGGAAAACACAAAACCAGACGATGCTTGATAACAAAAGAAAGGTTTTGATAGCTTGCCAAGAACTTGAGATATGAAATAACAATTTTTATTCAATAATAATAAGAAGTAATCATCATCGTCAGACACTTAAAAATTATTTTCACAACATTGCAGAACAACGAAAAAAAATTTGTACCTTCTTCTCGGTCGTTGCAGTTAGTTGTTGAAGTCGATTGGTCATATTTTGTAAACTTTGCTCAAAGGCATTTACGACATGAGCCTATAATTAGATAAGAGAAAGAAATACCAAAAAATATATAGTTATGTACAAACAGTCAGCTACATCCATTGTGGTTAATGAAGAAAAGAATTTTCTTCTGTGAGAATTTTAAAGGCTTGTTATTTACTGTCATCATTAGAAATATGTACATATTTTTGTCATGTTTCATCATCTTACACGTGTCTCTTTATTTTCGTATCTACAGACAAAATGCATTGACACGTTACAATCTGCTTCTTTTCAATTTGATTATTTAAGAGATTTTTATTTTTCAATTTTGTGCTTATTTCACGGAACAGAACGAATTAATCGATTGAAACTGAATCAAGTGTCGCATTTCAATGACGAAAATCAATAGTTTCAGTCGTTCAGAGATTCGATTTAACCGATAGACTAGCAATAAGTTTGAATTTAATGTGATTTGTGATGTTACGGACCGAGAAATGCAGAAAAGTATCAAATTTCTTAATTCACAGACGATATTAATAGATGAACATCGATAAGGTGTTGAACATAAAATTAATTGCTTGACTCTAAATTGATGCATCATGGGAAGTCTTCATAACTCAGCAGCAAATTAGCATAAATTGTAATAATGCGATTATACATACTTTATGTCTCGTATTTTTTTATTTCTGTATTTTTTTCATTCAACGTGCGTTGAAAATTTCTTTATTTAAGACGATAACTCATGTGGGAAAAGCATCACCGACATTATCTTTCTGTTTGTGTTTCCGAAAGTGTTAATTCCTCAATAGTTTTATTCTGAGCCGACATACGGGCTTATTATGAAATAACAGCATTTTTTCTTTCATTTAATTTCGACCCACAAGACATCAATCTCAACATCTCAAAAATAGAATCATGCTCAAAAAATTTCCGGTTTTTATGACATTTTTCCGCTTCTGTCACTTACTGACTGTAGCTAAAATTGTTCAACGTTTGACTTGATTTCAATCTCAACAGCTAGTAATTATAGGAAATGAGAATTTAATATACCTCGTGTCTTGTATATTTTTTTTATTGACACGCAAAGGTGCGAAAAATGTTCATTTTAGCTCCTAGCCTTTACAATAACACCAGCATGGATTTATTTTAAATGCCAGATGATCACGATGATTATAGGAAACTTTCGTTTAAAGTTTTACACTTTACTGAACAATTGTGCAATTAAAGGCTACCAACTTACACTTATGGGCATGAATATACATAATTATCATTAATTGAGATATCGACAACATTGCAATTACATGCAAATAATGTAATGAGATACAACTTTAATGAAACTTTTCTTAATTGAGTGGCGTCTGATCGAGGTATTAAATTGCAGGACTATGCAAGAGAAAATAGATTGCATCAAATGTTTTATTTTTAAGCTACCTGCATTTATGCAAAAAAATACAGCATAAGTAAATATTACATTATTTAGCTGTCGGCGTCTATTCAATCAAGATCTTTTTAATTTATATACATCGTTTTTATGCTTATCGATTCGTTGTGCTCCCGAGAAGCGCAGAGTGATTTTTGCGTGACTAATGCTGATTGAAAGTTATCTTTAACTTGTGATTTATAGTTGAAAAATCATGTGGAATTGAACTTAGTTTGGTTATTGATTAAACGGGATTAAACATGAAAATTTCTATTGGTCATTCACTTGACATTGTAAACGGATGGATTTCGTATTAGAATGGTCAATAAAAACTAGCAACTTGCAGTTGGAATCGAGGAATGGAGCCAATTTTCTATGAATCACTCTTACTAAATAAGTAAATATTTGCAGTTCAAAGAACATGCCAGGAAGATCAAGATATAAAACGCTACGGAACATGGCATGTAATGCTCGGTGTTCTGCGTATTATTTTATTTTAAATTTATTTAATAAAACTAGTAGCATAAAACTGAACATTTTACCATGACTGGAATTGACAAAAAATGACTAAATCGAGTAATATTTTTATTACTCATTTAATTAGCGAGCATTAATTTTGCCTAACTGGGTCATTGAATTATTATTAAAATAATAATTTCTGTAACATTGGTGGCTTAGCTGTTAGGTATATGCATAAGAAATTGATCAATTACTACATGAAGAAATAAGATACCGCCACATAAAGCAGAAGAAGAAAGAAAAATATTATCGAATAAAAGAGTCTTTTCATCTCTTTAAAAGGCATTTACACAATAGATGTTTCGGATTAAAGTGTCGGTAAAGCAGATTGTAAATCAATAAATTTCAATATTTCATATTTGTCAAAAAAACAATATTGCAACCAACATATTGAGAAAAAAAAATCTTTTTGAAACTTATTGATTTCTTTTCTTTAAAGCGACATGCATTTATGTCGAAAATTATGTGGGTTTACCATTATTTTCTTATTATACCTGAAGCTTTTTTTGTTGTTGTTGTTCATAATTGATAGATGAGATGCAGTAAAATGGTATTTCATATTTGGTAGAAAATTAATTTATGAAAAAATTTAATACGACAATTGATGGTGTGATCGCAGCAGCTCTTGTGATATGTTACACAGCTAACTGAATGAGTTTAATCTGCATGTTAATGTTAGTATAACATGACATGCGAGTAATCGTCTAAGGATGTATTCAATTCACTAATTTACTGTTTAAATGATCGTGGTTCATGACTTTCCGGTATTGATTGGCATTGATCATGAAATGATCAAACGAACGAGAGAGACTTCACGGGAGGAAGAAGAAAGAATTGAATTGAAGAAATTGAAAACCGGTTAGCATTTTATTATGCTAATTCATGGCTGCAAAAAGAAGAGATTGTCTTATCGTGGAAGCGATCAGTTAAAGTAAATGATTATGCAAAGGAAATTTCTTCATTCACGGTCTCACATGTGCGATGATGCTTAAAAGATACATAAATTTAGAAAAAGTCAATGGTTTCATCTAGTGAAATACGTGAATGAAGCAATTCAATTAAGACATTCGATTTGTATCAATTAGCAACAAAATAAGATTTAATTCACGCAATATTTTTCATTCCTTACTCGCCTCACAAGTAATCTCTTATGATCACATTAAAACTGTCAACGGACAATATTTATGTAAATTTACGTAAAATAATTGTATCTCAATTGCGATAGGACTTTGAGTCTGAGAAATAAGATTAGAATGAGATTATTATATTCGACTTAATGTAAATGTCAAATGACTTACATATTTTTTATTGCACTTCGACAACAAATTTTATCGCGATATTCGAAGCCATATAGCTTTATTTCAATTAATGATTCTGTAATAATAATTTTCTACGAGCTCATAATAGAAATAAAATCCAATGAAATTCAAGCCATGAATGGAGGGAAATGTAAGATTTCTTCTCAATTGAGTGCCTACAAAGATAATTCTCCTAATAAAAATTTATTTATTTAATCAATGATTGTAAACTAATCAATACCTACTGCTGAAAGTTTTTTTTGATCAGCTAGACAAAAGTATTTTGTTTTTGGCGTGTGAGGCTTTTGTGATTTGATTAATAATTTCGTTCCACTCTCGTTCTTAAATTTGGCCCGCGGGCGAAAGTCTCTGACCATAAAGTATATTTTTTTCTCCCTTCTTTCTAAAGTAATTAATCATGGAGACTATAGTCACAATGTATGTTTTTTCAATATTATATTGCCATGTGTAGACATTGCAAAGAGATTAAGAGATTAAATAAAAACATGAGTGAAAAATAATTTATAAACTCTGAGATTCCATTCAAGGTCATAACAATTGTTGAATGAGCCGTGAAAATATCCATAAAGCGACACGACATTTACAAAAGCATGGTGTGATCAATATTTTTTGTTGCTATTTCTCATGTTGAGAGTGTTGATTCCGTTACTATAAAATATAATAATGACTAAAATGTATAGTAGTTGTAACTATACAGTGTCATGTAGCCACAAGCACTGACAATTGACAACGAGGAAAAGAATAGATATAAAAAAATTTGTGAGATATTGAAATATGACATAGATTCTTTACTCATATCTAAATCTCTGCATTTTAATGTCCAATCGTGGTGCGCGAGTTGCCACAGCCAATTCAATTTATAAAAATTGTTAAACTCATGTTTCAATGCTCAATAGTGCCATTTATTATTACCATTATTTCATTCTTTAATGTCGACGAGAGTATTGAATGATTTTTTATACACATTTATTTATTCATTAAACATTTCGATAGATCCGTTGATCGAGTGAAAAGATTGACTGCAAAAAAACATTCATTGCCTTAAAGGAGAAAATTCAGATCACAAGTGTGGGCTGATTACTTCGCATTCTGCCCGCCGATGCGAAAAATTATTAATTTGCATTTGATTGAGTGCAAAGAAATGTGTATATTAAAAATTGTTGTGAATTGTAAGCTAAGTATGCCAATGGAGGCATAAAAACGGTAGGAAAATCAAAAACGACTGGTTGGAGATTTAAGCGCAGTTTTCTGAATGATTGAATTCACAACACAAATAAGAAGCTGGTTACTGTCGTTTTGATTTCCTGTGAATTAGTACGAAGAAGAAAAAAAGCCCATAATTTCACGGTAATCTCATTAAGCCTAAATCTAAAGACACAAACTGTAGCTCATCATAATAACATGCTAAGAATCTATAATCTAAACTAGAAAATGTATGAAAAAATTGTGAAATGAAATGTGTTTATAACAAATGCTTTTGCCATTTGTTTGCCATGTTTTTTTTTGAAATTAATGATTCTTGAAATGCTGGAGCTTGAAGCTATATACTGTAGAGTCACTACATATATTATGTTTTGCGTGTTTAAAATCACTATTGCAAAAGTCTAACAAAAAACAACATATGTATTGAAATATTATTAAATGCCGATTGTTGTTAGCTAGAACAGCAAGTTAGCAGAAGATAGAGAGGAATAAAGAAAGAAAGAAGGCAAAATTCAAATTTGTTTCCTTTAACTCTCTCTTTTTCATTCAGATTCGCACGTATAATAAAAATCAGATAATGTTTTTTGAAGAAGTCAGATTTTTCAGTGATTCAAAAGGAATTTATAATAAGAAGGTGTTAATAACACCCGATTCTAAGATTTGCAGATGAGTTCAATGTTATTTTCAGAATTTTTATTACGCAAGAGCAACAAAAAAAAGTTCATTTCAAAAACCCAGAAAAAAATTAAATTCACACTAAAAATGTTTATTTTTTTCACACCACAGTTAGTGCCACACTTAATGATGATGATTGTAGGATGTTGTTATAAAAAAAAATAAACAAAAAGCAAATTAAAGAACAGAGTAACCCAGCGATGCTATTGTTTTGAATAGCAAAGAATTTTTTTTCGTCAAATTGTTAAATGAAATGAGAAATTTCATTCCGTCGTGTTTATTTTGGGTGTTCTTAATTGTAGCCTCACTGTTTTTTATTGCCTTTTATTTGAACAAAATTTCTTCATTTTCTAACTCCAGTGTTAATCATACTAATAATGGCTGGACTGATTTTTAGTGCATTTTCCCAAAGGGAAAAGACACTATTGTCCGCGTTTTGTCCGTCCGTCCGTCAGTCCGTCCGTCCGTCCGTCCGTCCGTCCGTCCGTCCGTCCGTCCGTCCGTCCGTCCGTCCGTCTGCCGCTCCACACCGCCTCCAGTTTAAGCTTTTTCGATGGGGTTTTTTGCTTAAAATGTGTGGACTAGGTCAGAGGCAAGAATGACGCGAGATTTTTTTGATCAGTGCAGTAGAAGGTTAATTAAATTAACTTTTTTGAAAAAATTACTTACGTTTTACGTACGTATTTTTTACGTAGCCCTTAAAAACGTGACTTTTCTTACAATCTTCCGGCCAGGGTTCGAGCCCCACTCCGAGCAACTTTTTTTTTGTACTTTTTTACACTTTTTTGACATTTCATGATGTGTTATGATAAAATTTTCCATTTTCAGATTTTTCCTGACATTTTCCGAATTTTTCACGAAGTTAAATTAATTAAAGCTTACATTACGTAAAAATACGTGTCATGTAAATTTACATTACGTAAACCTTGCTTGGCGTGAATTAAAGGGGGAAAAGGGAAGTTGAACAAGGGGGTACGAGGGGGGGGGGGTAAAACTGGGGGGGGGGTATGATTTTTATTTTTCAAATATTTTTTTACCGTTATTTTTTCAAATATTTTTTGACCGTTATTTTTTCAAATATTTTTTGACTGTTATTTTTTCAAATACTTTTTGACCGTTATTTTTCAAAAACTTTTTGACTGTTATTTTTTCAAATATTTTTTGACCGTTACTTTTTCAAATACTTTTTGACCGTTATTTTTCAAATACTTTTTGACCATTATTTTTTCAAATATTTTTTGACCGTTATTTTTCAAATATTTTTTGACCGTTATTCTTTTTAAAAACTTGTATTTATTATTCTGGGCGTTAGTGTTTTATGCGTTAGTTTTCTTTTTCATTACTAGTTTTTTATACGTTTAGATTTCTGTGCACAGTAGTTTTAAGAAAATGCACTTCCGTCCGCAGCCCGTGGACGCATTACTAGTTTAAATTAGATTGGCGACATTTAATCAACGTGCGTATTCTTTAGCGTCTGTTCGTAAATTACACAATCTTTCTCATGCTAATAACCGTTTAGTTTGGCTATTATTGAATTCCTAATAAGAAATATGATAAAAAGATGACAAAGACATCAGCGAGTGACAAAAATTTCAGGTTTTTTTTTCTTTCTTCTTCCCTTCCATACGTCGTTCATATACGAAACGCCATGACAAAATATTTGCAATGGAATGTACAAACACTTGTCAGTGAATAGTCGTTTGAACGGCCACTATTGTAATTTTCGTCTCACTCTTAAAAATATTGGACTTGAATAAAGAAAACATGTTGAAGTCAAAATTATTGTTGAGTTATGTCGGAAGAAAATCGCAACCTGAATGTCCCAAAAAAAGCTTTAAGAAGAAACGTGTTTTGCCAATTTTACGATGATTCGATGTTTTAATGATTGAAATGCAGAAGGGAAGTATTCATTAAATATTTACACAATCATTGAATTTAAGTGTCACGAGAATTCAGAGAATTCTCATCTTAGTGTAAAATTTCTTTTTAGCGCGTTCAAGATGCTCATCAGTGCGAATTTGTTAAAATAATTTTCTTGTTTTTGTCCGTTAAATATATTTTAAACATTTAGATCTTTGGGTATTTATCATAAAAAATCAGGTGAGCTAAAATGGCTTGATAGCGTATTGATCTTCTATTTCAGCATTTAAACACTGCACATTGATGCAGCGAACATGAACTAGTGGCGGATTTTGTACCTTACTATATATATATCTCTTGCTGCATCACTGGTATGGAATCAACAATAGAAAAAAAATATTGTCAAAGAAGTGATTCTGATCCCACCATAGACTTTAGGTCAGAGTTTAAGTTCAGAGATAAAACTTAGTTGAGGTGATAACTAATCCTCATTCGTTAAATTGCCTTTAGCCATGAAACACAAAGGAAATGCAGAACAGCTAAAGGTCTTTCACATTTCAGAAAAAAATATTCGTTAATCCAGAAGGACGTAACAGAAGTATAAGACGCCACTCTTCTAGTATAGATTTAAAAATTCTGATAAATGCTTTTGTCACATGTAAAAGACTTAGAAATTAAACGAGTATCAAAACCAGGCTGGTATTTTTCTCCATCCATGAGTTTATCAGATTTCATCAATCTTTCAGAAATTAATCTCTTCCACTACCACAGATATCATTATTCTTATTATTTATTAATTTATTTTATCTTCTTTCTCTTCATGCCTTGTCAGTTAAAGAAACATTATGTTGGATGTAAATGGAATAGAAAAAGCAAAGAGATAGAAAAACATTTCTCTAAATCTGTTTGTGTGTTCCTTCATGTTTTGTATGAATTATACGATATGAAATTCTATCCATTAATATTAAGATTCCCATGCAATAAAGTAGTCTAAAAAATTTCTAGCTAAAGTATTACATATGTATCGAATTAAATTACTTTAAAGCATTGGTAAGGGAATATCAATCCTGTCCTGAGTAAAGTTTCATGTATTCAATAAATAATTTAATAATATAAAAGAAAAAGAAAAGTGTGAATGACCTGTGGAGATAGAGGTGGACAGCTTTGTCGAAATTCCTTTTTTATTGCCAATTCCCACCATGGAACCGGTGGTTTTGTTCTCAGCGTTGATTGTGAACCAATTTTGCAATCCAATATCGGATCCCAATGAAATGTTTTATCATTCAACGATGATGTTGATTTATTTGACGACGTCTCATGTTGCTGCTGTTTCTCCTTATGATATCCTAAAGTGGCAAATCGTCTAGGAGTACATATATGTGAGATCGTTGTTGTCGGATTATAGAGTGACTTTGTCATCGTCATAGAATTTAATGGAGCCTTATTAATTTGCTCTAAGCTATCGTCCTCACAGTCTATAGTTTGCCATCGTACGGTATTGCTTTGAACATGACTGAATGACTTCCTATAGTTAAGGCTTGAGTTAGTCTTTAGGGGTAGTTGTGATTGTTTATTGCTTCCGTCTGATTGAACATTAATTAAAATGACATTTTCGTCACTATTGTGCGGGTGTGGTAAGTGTAAGGATTGACTCATTGCGGTGTGCTTAAATACTGTACTAATATGTTGGTGATGATGATGTGATGTCGAGTATGTTGATGAATTTGATGATGAATTATCCATGCTATCAGCCGAAGGCGATGTTGAACGATTATACAGTAATTTCCCATACTTTGGACTATCAGGTCGAGAATAAAGTGGAAATTGCTTTGAGCTATCGCTTGACGTTTTGCTACGCATCGCGTTTAACTGATTAATATACTGAGGTGACTTTAATGGCGACATAATTATGTCGTAAGGCAGTGATTGAAAACATTCACTAGACTGTTGCAGATCTTTATCGCTTCCATCATCTCCACTTTCAATGGAGTTACGCGGCTTAAATGTCTTAAATGTCCTTATCTTAACATTATCAGAACAGGCACTTAATGCATCAGCATCACTCTCAATGTCATTAAGGACGCCTTCATCCAACTCACTCGACTCATCGAATACAACATTGTGCTTTGCATAAGCAACTTCTGATTCAAATTTTCCATTCGATGATTTACATCGCGAACTCATTTCAATCATTTCAAATTGCTGTTGATTATTTTCATCAGATGACGATGATGATCGAAGAAGTTTTTGGTCGCTACGACCCTTACTTCGTCGTATCGTAGCATAACCTTCTATTAATGGTTGTTGTTGTTGCAGCATTGGCATTGTCGCAGCTTGTTCTTCTTGATTGTCATTTAGTCATCACGCTCATGTGAATATTTCACTTTTTGTTTTTTTTTACACTTTTAAGTCGCAATTCTCATCGACTCTGACAATTATTTGCGCTGTTTTCAACTTCTTCTTATTTACTATACTCTTGTCTCTTTAAATTGTCTTTAATTTTTCACTTTCAATGAGATCTGAGCGAAAATTAAAAGTTTCAATTTCATTTAATATTTTTATTATGAAATGTATACACACAGCATAGCCTGATCGATTTCATCGATAACAATCTGATCGATAAATGTATTTGCAATTTGTAACAGTTTATGTTTGTTTTTATTGATCTCATTCATTTGATTAGATAGCATGCACACATACGTCAAGGAGAAAATATGAAGAGTGATTGTTGGTTCGTGCGGAATTAAAAGGGAATTCATTCAACGAATTAAAAAGTTTTTTTTACAGCTATGAAATGATTGTTGTCTCAAAATACACAGAGCTATCCAAAAAAATATTCAGCAAGAGAAAGAATTCATAAAACTCTGAATGACTCATACTCAAAACTTAAACGACCAATCCCTAATAAAAATTGATTGGTTTCAAACGTGTGTTTCTAATCGATTCCAATATGTCTGTGACAAGGAACCGTAATGAAAACAAATAATGTCACTACAACTCGAAATTTATCAATTAAAAACGTTTTTTTCTTCCTTATCAGCAGTTATCAAACGATATTGAGGATAAGTGGTGATTACACAACATTCACTTCAAATTAAGCGAATTCACTTATCCTCCTTCTTTTTTGCCTTGTTTTTTTTAAGTCGAATTTATGAAAATCGCAAAATGATTATTTTTAATCTTATCATCAATTTTGAAAGCCGGCATGAACATATATAAAAGCTGATTATATTTCAGTTACAGTACGCGCGTTTAATTAGTTTTTAAGATAAATAAAATAAACAGCAAAAGACATTCAGTTTCATTCGGAGA
The DNA here is from genome assembly GCA_963573255.1 of Chironomus tentans. Lineage (NCBI taxonomy): Eukaryota > Metazoa > Arthropoda > Insecta > Diptera > Chironomidae > Chironomus > Chironomus tentans. The sequence continues at coordinate 28,177,869 of OY754303.1, read as the reverse complement.
GAAAAGTACATACTTTAATGAATGTCACAATGTGCTTGTATTATTTTCTGGATATATGCATGTACCATACCATGATAAGATTAATCATAAAATTATTACTTTCATAAAAGTGCTCGTCTTATGACATCAGCTAATGTTATTGAGATTTATTTTGAAGTAAGTTAATTCCCTCGTCTCTTTATGATTGCCTTTTAACTTTTGTTTCTTGTGCTGTTGCCATTTAAAATTCAATTACGAGATTTAACTGTTAAAGTCATGTACTCAAAATCATCTCTTGTAACACAATTGCTAAAAGCAGTGTGCCACAGTGTTCGGGGCTCATTTAAAGACTTCATTATAGTCATAAAAACAGATATTAATTTTTAGTTTCGTTCGCAGACACGGAGATGAAAAGGAGGCATTAAATAAAATTGTACCATAAAGTAGCATTTGTAAAGATTGGCAACAAAATGAGTTGCAAATTGCAATAATATATATATCCACATGTTATGTTGTGGTACGCAGCGAGGAAAAAAGAGGAAAAATGTTTATTTAATTTAATATTGACGAGCTGTTAACATCATAATTCACCATTTCTTGCGTGGAAATTAACGTATTTATTTTAAAGTTCCGCGTCATGTATGGATGTAGATTTTTCATGGCTAATTTATGTCTCGAGAGAAAATTGAATCATTATGCGAATCTAATTGTACTCAAGATAAAAAGGAGGAAGAAGAAGAAGAAGGAGAGTACTGAAGAGTCAAGGTCATCTTATCGTCATTAACAATCATTAAGAAGCAATTGAATTGTTGACATACCCACAAGAAATATGCGAAATAGAATGGAAAAATGTTGAAGAGAAGTTCAATGGAACTTAATTAGCCATGAATACGCGAAACTTTGGCAGTTTATTCTACACAATTAATTTCAATTATGCGAGGAGAATGGCTTTTATAAGACAAACAATTCGTTACGAATGCGAAATTAGATGGAGAGTTGAGAACGAGAGAAAAATTAAGATGGAAATGAGTAACCGCACAAAAAAAAAGATTATGCCTTTCGTATTCAAATATCTATCGATAATTCAAATCGTGAACATTTCATAAATACGCTTATTATAAAGCTTTCTGTAAGAAGTTTACGTCAAAGAATTTCATGAGAATAATGTCATAAACGTTGCCGAAAGATTTTCATCTCATTGAGTCAGCTGTTTAAGTACTTCATACCACAATCATTTTGCGCTAACTTAGTAATGCGACAGACAACCATAATAGGTAAAATTGTTGGTGCCAATTGGTAATTAATTATCATTAATTCATTTTTTTACACTTTTACTGTGTATATTACGACTTGATATTAGCAACAAGACGTTCAAAATATAATATAATAAGCTTCGAACGTAAAAAAGTGATTAACAGGTGGATGACAATAAGATTAAGACATTAATTGATAGTTGCTGAAGATTTAAAAATCTTTAAGTATGATACTTTGTCTTGTGATTCTTAAGTCTGGGATTTTCAAGTTCTTAAAGCTAATTTGTCTGCTAGACTTTGGAAAATAAAAAGGTAATGGCTTTTATTCAAAATGACATTAAATTTATGTATTGCAGAAGTCTGTGGACTGTCTCGTATCTACCCATATCATGCATGAGAACTAAAATTTCTCATAAATAACTACCAAAAATTATTCATATAATAGCATAATGCCCATTTATCACAGTTAGTTCATGTGTTCTATACATAACATTTCCATTCTCTGCCGCAACTACCACAGCAAGTCTTTTATTTTCACCATACATCAAATATTTAATTTCCTTAAAGCACCATTTATTACTTTTTCTTTAATTTTGACATGTCTTACGTAAGACATGCTGTTATGCCAAAAGAACATTCAAAAGTCACCATCAACTTTAAAGTATAGCGGAAGCAAGAATTTGCACAAAGAAAGATTCAATATTGCTGGTTGATTTTTTTCCTGGCAAGGCCTCTACTGACATTCTTTCATGTTGTCCTTGACGGAATGTTATTCTTTTTTATAGCCTTTCGTACTTCTCTTAGACAAATGGATTCATTTCATAGTAAATAAGGAAAAGAAGCGAAGTAACAGGAGAAAAAAGAAGAGTACTGTTACGTATAATTTATTGATTGTTGATCAGATGATGCCTGTCTATTTGAGCTTTTTGAACTGTACGAGCAAAAATTTGCTTTCTTTTTTGCATTTTCGAGACATCGATATGTCAAAAAATATCTCGCTGACTTTTTAACTCATTTTCGACCATCTGGTAATACGCGAAATGTACAGGAGAAGTACAGAGCTCTTAAAAAGGCACAACTTTTTTCCTCTCTCTCCCTGTTTGTGATTAGTTTCACTTACCCAATCGTAACTTTTTTTTGTACACGAATAATTTGTTTTATTGTTTTGTTTTCGCTTTTTATCGCATACAGCAGGCGCGTAGCCAGGTATGAATTGGTGTCAGACTACCAAGAGCGTAGCAAAGGTCAAATGCGCTCATTAATCAAAATATAACTTGATATTCTAACAAAAATTAGCCTGTTGTCCATTTTTAAACCATTCCCTCTAGAATCTAAATGGACTTAAAGGTTTTGACTACATCACTGGCATATAAGCACTCAAGTGCTTCACGTACACACTTATTTATTGGTTTTAACTAGCTAAATAGCTATAATATTTTTATTCACTACAAATTTGCCTTCAAAAATGATGATCATGGAAGTAGCAAGATAGAAGAATTGTATATAAATCTTAATGAGCTCTAAGCCTACCAGATGTTTATATATTCTAACAATTCACATATGTGATCTCATCTAAATGTTGTGCTTGATATTTTCAACTTAATGAATTCCACACAATGCACAAGTAATGGAAGTGACACATTTTCTTATGCCAATCTCAACCTCTTTTGATATGCAAAAATAATACTCATTTCGATTGACAGCTCGAACATAACATTTTCTTCTATTGTTGCCTATTTTCCATCCACTGAATGCAGCCATTTAAATAAATTATAGTTAATTCAACATAAATCAGCAATATTTGTGTGAATGGTTGGGAGTTGTGCAAAATTTATTGCTCTATTTCAAGTTATTCATGCACACATTCACTGGTTTGGTTGAGGTTAATATGATATCGCCAATTTTTTTGGTATTATTTCATGTCTGAAGATGATATTCGTATTTAAATAAATTGTGGTATTGAAATTGAGCAATTTTCAGCTATTAGTTTTAAAGAAGAGGAATAGGCAGTAAAGCAAAAATATTTGACGCTTTTCATAATGGAGTATCCAACTGTGAACTATTCGTGAGAAAGATGTGACAGTACATGTCTTAACATTTGGCACATTCTAATGTTTCATGGCGAAGAAATATTTTTCTAAGTGTTTCCGGATGTTGCTTACTGTTCGATTAAGTATTTAAATTGCGATTACATGATTTGCCTGTTCAAGAAGCGATCGTGCTTATGAGCTAGAAATCAGAACGAAATAAGAACCGCAAAAGCGATTCAATCAATTGTTTTCATTCTTTCTCGTTCTTTTCTCATTTTAATTTCCGCTTTGGTAAAGGCTAACAATTCTATATAGCCGTAATACAATAACATAATCCGAATTATAGAAACGATGGTGAACATGAAGGAATAATAATTTGATTTTCTCCTTGTTCATCTCTTTATTTCGCATCATTAAGATGATGGCAAATAATTTGCATTCTCAAGCATTCTAGAATGAAAAATTGTCAAGTTGAACATCAACGAGTAGGAAGAAAGAGAGGACAATAATAGTTATCATAAGGCAAAGAGAACTGCGCACGAGAGCATGAAAAAGAAGGCCTTTCAATCCATCAATTTTTGTGGTTTCAATTGTGGACTGTCCGTGAATGGAATTTTACATTCTGTGATCACAAAAAAATTCCATTTTTGTAAGGAAATGAAAACAATTTGTTAAGGAAAAATAAAAATTTTTTTGTGTGCGTAATGTAGTAGAAAGTTCTTTCGCCAATGCTTTTCTATGATATCTATGGAGTAAACGAATAACTATCTATGTGAATGAGGACAGAGAATACAGCACTGAGCGTTGTAAAATGCATATACTACATGTTGTCTAGAAATGGTATCAATTATTTGTTCGCAGAAATCTTTCACTAAACTTTTCTTCATTCATTCACTCTTTCATTCATCCAATCTCCATTCTCGTCGCGTATTTGTTAGCAAGAAGAGATCAATCAACTATGTTTGTTATGTTTTATGCTTTGATTCATTTGGAATATAGAAAAAGTTTGTTTTTTTAGCATAGCTTTCTCAACGTTTGCGTTTATGAAAAAAAAAAGATAAGTGATCATGTGATGAAGAATATTGAGAAAGAAATGCAAACACATTTTTCATCAGATCATTAAAAGTCGTCAAAGTGTGCTGCTGCATGCATCCATAAAACTTTTTTTTAACGAATCAATTCAAAAAATTTTTAATCACTTTTTTTTCATTAATTTTTGTTTCCTTTTCGTTTAATCATCAATTATTGCCTTCTTTAGCATTTTTTTATGTCACACAAATTCATTTTTATGATCAGCTCACAGTAAATCTGAACTAATTTCACATATTATGTATGTATGTTGTCATATCAACTGATTAAATGCATCATTAATATGCACCATAAACATTTCTCGTCATCCACTATTCCCGAAATAATTTTATGTTCCACATGTCACACTAAACATATTTCTATCATTTTTTTAATTTTACTATGTGTCACAACACGACAAACATATTGAGGATTTATTTTATTTATTTTTTATACACTCCGTATTCTGTCGAAATATTGACTTAAATTAGATAAGATTATTTTTTTATCAAATTTATCGATAATAAACTGAAATCTCCTCGATTCTATATCTTCAATTAACTTTCATACGTAACGAAAAGCAAACTCCGAAAATTTAATTCACATTCTCGTGGTCATACACAAAAAAAAATCGGAACAGAAACCAAACGGACAACCGTCGCGCTTAATTCTTTTTCTCGAACTGAAATGAGCGACGCGAGATATCTTTATTGAGAATGAGAAATTGCTCACGAAAAAATATTTTTTTTGTTGTGTTGTGAGTTGAATGAGTGAGTAAACTTTTTATTTTTCTTTTGGTTCTTTTTGCTTTCGCTTTTTCCCCTCTCAGTTTGTAGTTTGAAGACAGAGATATGAAGAAAAAAAACATAAAAAATTTTAGTTTGTAAGAAAAAAATATATATCAAAAAACGAAGGAATGAGATATGAATACAATGATATTGTCAGGGTTTTTGACAACTGAAATATTGTTTACTTGGGTGGAAAAATTTGGCAAAAAACTTGTAGATGCAAAAGTTTGCATTGTGAGTTTGAAGTTTCTAAGTAGTTTGTGATTTATTAAAAAGTTTAAAGTAGATTTTCTCTATTCCACGGATCCATAATTTTTTATGGCTGGATCGGAGCTGAAGTTTTCGAAGAAAAGTGAGAATTTTGTTTTAATTTGAAGATTCTAGCTCAGCGGTACTAAAGAATTTCAGGCTCATGACGTTCAACATTTAGGGTGGAGGGGGTTTGAGATTTTGTGACACCTTCATACAATAAATAATTTTTTTTGTAAAAATTGTAATTGTAAAAATCCTATTCTAAAAATCCCATTTTTTGATGGACGTCATAAGTGAATGACCCTCTAGTAGAATTTTTTGTTTGAATTTGACTGCGTTTGAGAACAACTGGAATAGCAGGAAGGGAGGTAATATGTCATACAATCAACCTGCATGTAAAATCCTAATTCAAACTAACTTTCTCGAGAAAATTTAAAGCATAGACAAAATATATAATTTTTAAAATCTAATGTTAGTGCTAAATAAGCCACATACACACTACCATCAGAAAACACGGATTCATCCATATTTTAGCTCAAATATATTTTCACTTGAAAACGACATTAAATTTAATGCAGTTGAATAAATTCTTATAACTTCCATATGAATGCTAAATGATGGTAAATTATCATCCTCAATAACCCTGACAATAACATAAAAATCATTTAATTTAATGAAACTGCTCGAGTGTGTGTAAGAAATCTCACGAGACGATTGAATAAGAAGTGGAGAAAGAGAGGAACTATAGAACTTGGTTTAATTGTGTTGGTGTCATCATAAACATAAAAAGATGTTTTATTTATGCTTTTTTATGCTCGCTTTCTTGTCTCTCGTTATCTCACCCATGCTTGCCCTTTCAGAATCGATAGAGTTGTTAAACAATCATAGATTTTTCCCCAAATCATAACACAATGCCTATATGTTCTAGATATTTTTCCCTCTTCCGTTTATTTATTATGCCAAAGTCATTCCTCGTTCCTTTGATATCATTCAGCTCTTCTTTTGTTATTTTTTTGTATAGTGGTGCGGTTTTTGAGTTATTTATGGTTTGCTTCTCCCGAAATATTTACTATAATGTTTATATGCACAAAAAAAGTTGATAGTTTTGTGCTTTTTTGTTGGGGTTAGAAAAAAATATGAAAAATTGCTTAGGGGAGCCATATAATGATGATAAAAAGGAAAGACTCGAGAACCTAATTAATTTAATTGAGGAGGGAAGCAGAAAGAAAAAAATCATGACTTTTCATAATATCCTCGCTCAATTCATAATCCATCACACAGTGCCAAAATTCTCTCTATTATTCATGCAATTTTGAAAGGAAAAGACATTTCCATCGTCTGAAGATTTCGCACATTTTTTCAGCATTGAAAGGATGAAAATGATGAAACTTTTTAATTCAATGGGTTTATGAAAAGATTTTTTTTCTCTTCATGAAAAGATGGAAAAATTCACTTTTGTGCTGACTCAGATGAAAAGAAGTCAAATCCATTTGAATTGAGATGTCTGAATTGAACAAAAGTACATTCTTTCACATTTTCTTACTACATGCACTGATAAAGCAGTGTGGGAAACACCAAAAAAAAAGAATCCTAGACTAAAAAAGAATTTAAAATTCTTATCACTTTCGTGCCAGCCATTCAAAAATTAAATCGCGACATCACGCAAATAATAAAATTAATTTTACCTGCGACACTCCAAACTCTTTTCAATTTTCTTCGTCATCAGAAATTTTTGAAATGTTCAAACTCTTTTTTTCTGCAATCTCATTGTCGGCTGTGTCTTTATTCGGATTCTTATGCTACCTTTTCTCTTTATACGTCTGTATGTATTCAATTAGAGACTCACGAAATCTTGTTTTTTATTTAGCAAAAAAAAAATATTAATCGAATTGTATTCTCCTCCCTCTCTCTCTTCTTTTTTCAACTCATAATCATCATCTGAAGATCATCAAATGACTTTGAGATTTTTTTCCATATAATATGACGTGCTGCTATAAAGCATGTGCGATGATGTCCATCATAAGATATTAATAATGTATAAAAGTTAGAATTATTACTGCTAATACTCGGACGTCTCTTATTTTGTGACTATATACTTAGCCATACATACACATACAATTAATTATTTCTCCATCAATTTAAGAGACGTCAAATTGTGCGGCAAGAATCTTCTTTTCTCATTTCAGTTTTTATTGTATTGAATTTGAGGGATGAGTATAAAGTAAAAACGGAAGAATTCTATTAAGACTAATGAAAGAGATCGTTCCCGCTCTAATTCATAAATTCTCTTATTTTCATTTTTCTACTTAAACAGCAATTAGAATGAATGAAACGTGGAAGGATCTTGAATCATCATCATCATCATGATCATAGACATATTGTACAGAAAATATTACTATCGTCATTGTTATTATTATATTTCTCTGAGTCCAGTGTTGTTATCTCAGATCATATGCATGTGTGAAATTTGCGTCTTTTACAGACAATGACTCTGAGGTCGCATGACAAAGATATCATAGGAATGATGTGGTTCAAATATCCTAGACCCCGTATATCCATATATTAGACTTTCAGGCCTAGGATCTGGTCCAAATATAATTTTTTTCTGTGTCTTCGCAATTCGTATCTTAGTCATTGGTACATTTAAAATAAACTTTGACTTTCCCAGCCAAACTACATAGATAGCAACACTGCTTATGTCTGAAGATGCTTTGATGATGCCTATATTTATTTATGGTATACGCAAAAATATAAGAAGCGTACTCATCTCTATCAATTCAATTTCTGTAAAGCGGCAACGATGAATAACGTAAATAATTCTCTCATCACATACACAAGTTGCCTTTTAAAGTGGTTTTATTGATTCTATTTATTGCCAATTTGTGTCGATAATAAAAAAATTATTATACTTGTATCGCTTTCTGATAGATTCAAATTCATTATGAAAAATATGAAGAGAATTGCTAAGGGAATAAAAAGTAAAATTGTCTATAATATTAATATGAGCTTTTTGCATGTGCACATTTAATAATAATTTTTCATTTTTTTTCTTAAGAGGATTGTGATGCATGAAATACCATCAGCTCATTGCATTTGTAAGGTGCATTAAAAATCATTATTCGCAATTTCATTCAAACGATGATTACCATACTTGCTCTTTCTCTCTATTACATGCATGCTCTTTCTCACTATCTTTAAAATTTTTAATATTGATTGAACATGTATTATATTTATTATTATATTGTGAAGGTAATTTGCTGATGAATGCTTTCTGAGCAGCAATTTTGTGTGAAGAAAAATTATGAATTTCACTAAAGAGAAAAGAATAAGTTATCCGCCACACTTACAGACTTACGAAGAATAATAAAAATATTATTTTAATGGAAAGGTGTCAAGTTCATGTTGAGAAGTTTATAATTTTTTCGATTTTACAGCTGCAAGACTTTTGTTTCAACTGATGTGTTTTGATGAAAATGTCAGTGAAATTTGGGGCATGTGTTTTGATATTGGATAAGCAAGCTTGTGGTGCATAGAAATTCGTTAAAAATTTAGGGAGTATCTACAAATGATGTCCAACATTTAAGGGTTCTAAGGCTAAATGATGATTAATAGGAAAAATTACAGGTAAATTTTGAGACAATTTGAGGGAAGTAAATCAAAAAATTCTATTTCTTAACAGACATCATTTGTGAATGGACCCTATATCATAGAGTTCTCAAAATATTCTCATAGTTTCACAACAGTTAAGCACACAGAGAGAAAAAAATCCAATAAAATTCAATCACATTTCATTCAATTCAATAAAAACAAAACTGCGAATTTTTTATTTTTGGAATCTCCATACAAAAGACGAAAGAACACAAAAAGAACGAAGGAGGAAAGTAACAGATCATTGTTCCAATTATATCAGAATAAATTTAATTTGCCTCAATTGAATGTTTCGTGTCGTCTCTCAATTTTCTTTGCTCATGTTCATAGAAAAATTTATTGTGTGGAATAGAAATTGTGCCTTGTTAATTTTTTGACGCCTCTAGTCAAGTAGAAAATGTTCATAAAGTTCCGATTCCTCGTCGAGGCACTAAAGAAATCTAAAAGAGGAGAAAGAAAAATTTCTCATTGTACGATTCACTCGAAATAAATGCCAAAAGGCGGTGAGCATAAAAACATCATAATGAGTGATTATTTTCCAGGCATTCAAGAAAAAAGTGAATGACATTGAACTTGTGCAGCATGCAGTTATTCTTTAACGGATCATAAACACTCCAAAAATAATGATGGCATTGCTCTTTATGTGCTCGGCATAAATAAACAACATTAATTTAATTTCTTTTGTATCATACAGAATGTTATGTGCTGCTTATACATGTGCGTTTGGTAAGAGATCATAAAGAAAGAAAAGGGAGAAGTCGACAAATAAATGAGAATTGACTTCTTCTTTGCTATTAAGGCATGATGAAGATTGTGCAATAAGACGAACGCAGTCTTAATGTTGAGGAAATTCGTGCACTTTCTCTCTTTTATTCTACCATTTTAATTCTCTAGAGTTTTATGTATTTACCATAAATAATTTTTGCATGTAGCTTAAAAATCCAGCTGCAGTATGAAATTTCATCTCAAATGAACACGGCAGCTGATAAATTGCGTTTTAATCAAATTGCAACTTAAATTATTAGCAATTTGCCTTCCTCCTTTTTATTGCTCATAAAGTATTTCCTTCGTTCCTTAACTCTGTTGGTTTATCGAATAAAAAAGATCCACAGAAACAACAAACATGAAAACAAATAAATTTATGTGATAATCACTGGGTTGGTATATATTGGCATATATGATGCGGTATCGATGAATTGCTCTCATGAGTTGAATTTTAACAGCTAAAAGCAACAAGCCAGAGACGCAACAATGTATTTCGTTCATTATTTTTGACAAAATGTAAAGAAAATAATTACATAAATAACAATAAAGATAGAGATGCTGTTGTTTTCCGGATGTTGTTATAATCATTTGAATTCAAGTGGCTTAATTACTCAATTGAGATTTAAAGCTTCCACTTAATGGTGACCAAATGATTAGTTAGCTACTGCTACTGAAAATTTCTCTAATTATGTCGCTAGATATGAATTATAATAAAGTACATCTCGGTTCCCGTTATTATTTGGATTCTTGCAGTTTCTGCGCTGTTATAACTTTTTTTTTACACTGGTGTACTTAAAGTATATTCATTCAATTCAAAAAATGATTAATGAGTTTAATTTTTAATTATGTATTATGAAAGAAATGAACATGATTCTCTCATTTTTTCCCTCTTTACAATCACTTCCATTTTTATACATTTACTGTTTTGTTTTCTCTGTACTTTAAATTGCAACAGCAAAAGAATGAACAGTATTTATAGTTAATGTATTTATACATCAAATACATATTTGAGAGGCTAAAGCAAATATGAAAAGATGGTCATTATACATAGGAGGGGTATTGACGCAAATGATGTAATGGAAAAATCTTTATAATGATTTTTTGAAATTAAATTATATTATATTTTATCAGTACCCACACCAGTGTCGATAACTTTACTTGAAAAACTTCAATTTATCATTTTAATTTCCAGTTGTTCTAGATTGCTTCTTGATGGAAAACTTCCTTTGTTGTGGCAGTTTATAATTTATTTTTTGGGGGTCGTTGACTAATGACGTCCAACATTTATTGATAAGAGTGTGTGTTAGGGTCTAAAACTGTGTGACACTCCATAATATTTTTTCATGAATTATTTTAATGAAAGTGTGGCAGGAGCGTAGCCAGAAATTTTGTCGAATGGAGAGTCCTACCTCTCGAGGGGGGTCTAAAATTTATATGAATACAAATTTCATTCTGAATTTCAAGAGAGTATTATAATAAACTAAATCTAATATTTTTGATCATTTACATGAACCTTCTCTTAGAAATTTGCTTTAAAAACATTATTAAGCTTTAAAATATTAAATGTTTATCCGAAACCCCAAAAATACGTTTCTTTAAGTAGACTGTCTACATCGATTCTGTTATGTATTTCGAAGAACAAAAACTCACGAGCTATTGTAAAATTTCACATAATTACAAAGATAAATTACTGTATGTCTATGTTGTTTGACATAACGAATTAATATGTACGAAAAATAAGTTGTGTAATGCCTCATTACTCGGGTCATGCTACTCATGCCAACTTAGTTTTGCTATCCAAAATTATCCAATGCTGACTTACACTAACAATGCGATGGAAAGAAATTAGTTTTCGATTTCTAATAAACAATTAACATCCTTGACCTCTCAATTGACTCTTCAGTTACCTGACCGTTTATGGTAGATTTTCTATCATCTTTACGTACGCTCATAATTTGTTTGTTCAATAAGCTTTTGCAAACTTGAACTTTCAGCTGTCATGAAGATTGTATGACAAGCATAAAGTACCTTCTGTCTATGACAATAAATTTTGCTTTCTACCGCACACATGTGGCTTGTTTTTCAATTTTTTTATTATCCTAATCTTTTTCTCTTATTTTAATGTTTACAAATTCGATTTAAATGGCATCTAATTGTAATGTTCATGTGATTAATGAGTAGCTAGTTGTTCATAATTATTACTATTACTATAACTATTTGTTTCTGCTTACTATAAGTATTCTTCCATTCATACTGACCTCCTTTCTTTCCTTTTCATGTTCATTCTTCTTATTATGGACTCTACTCATGTTATATAGGAGGTTTATTTATATGGAGGAGATAGATTTCTTCTTTACTTTATCATATATGTTAATAATAATAATAATATAAAAGTTAATGAAAGAGAAGCGAATAAAATTTTTTTAATCAAAACTAAACATGGAAAAAGCACCGGAACAATGAGTTTCTTCATCTTATGTCCATATTATATGGCATGAAGTAGAAGAATTATAAGCAAGATGATTAGAGAAATTTACTGTGCGATGTGGATGTAAAGCTACTGATGCATGTTTTTGGAATCTTTTTAAAAATGCGTGAATTTCATCCGTTGCAGTATCGAGCAAAATAATTGAAATTCCTTTAGGAAAACAAGGCAGGCATTCCTCTCGAAGGTAAAAATTTCACTTGTGTAAAATCATCATAGATTTATAGTAGTTCGTAAAATTGCCTTTAAGGTCACACGACACCCGTCAATCTCTAAGTCTCTCATGACAACTTCACAAATTGTCATTCCCACCCATCATGTCATGGCAAAAAAAGCAACACATGTGTGTAAGAGCATTAAAAAAATTGTGAAAGCCGACAAATAGTAAAGAAATGCCATTTGACATCTCACTAATCGTCATAGCTATTCATCATGTATAAGCACTTACGCAAATGTTTCCTCTTTATCACTCATTCACTTTTTTTTTCGCTAAATCATAATATATTTTTTTTATAGACCGTGCATATATTATATATAGACTTAGTCTGATATTGACGTCGTTTGTTGTTATAGTTTTATGCATATGAATTAAGTGTAAATTAGTCGATTGGAAATTTTCGGCATAAAAAGGAATTAAGCTATTTAGAAATGTCATAAATGCGGAGCAAAAAAGTGAGAGTGCGCAAAAATTACTTTAACTAGAAATTTGCCCTAAGGTTACGTTCGGCATTCATAAGCTCGTCTGTCTAAATGTTCCAAAAAAGGGAGTTGTAAAATATTCAATTTGAAAAAGAAAATTGAAATTTGTGGTTTTTCATTTGTACACACATCTACGATTAGATTATGGCTTATCCTTGCCATTTAGTAAGCATCTCCATAATATAAACTTATTTAACCGCATAAATTTACATTAATAATATTTTCTTACTCTCGTGTTGAAATGAAACATGACAAATTTTTTTTTTCATTTTATATTCGTTAGCACATAAAGGTATAGTAAGAATAAAGAAGATGTTTGTTACTCACATTCGTTGACAATTGACTTGAGAGGCTCATGACTTGTTCCCTTGCTTCGGTAAGCTCACGTTTAAGTCGTCGCACTTCATTCGCTTGCCTCTGTTCCTCTGTCGTCGAACCGTACATTGATGAGCCACCTGACATGAGAGATATTTGACTTCCATGTACTGTACATTAAAGAGGAACAAAACAAAAAAAAAATATGCGTGAAGAGGAATTCAAGTAGATGAGAACAGAAAATAATGATGACAAAACAGAAAAGAGAAGGAAAATAAGAAAGAATTTCATTAATGTCAAGCACACACATAAAGCATTAGCATGAAAATTACCTTCATCATTTTTCTTTGGATACGTGAGTCTGTGACTGGCGTTGTGCGTAGGTGAAAGGAGCCCAGTAAAGCCACGTGATGGTGTTGGTTGAGGACTAGTTGGTTGGCTCCATGGGACCATCCCTTGTGCATTTACAGGCAAACAGTAATATGGCTCTGTTTCAATGTCTGGTCCACGACTCAACATTGATGGATACATTTTCTCTGACTTGGTTGATCTAATGGAAAAATTGCGGAAAGAATAATGAGAAAAAATATATAAATAAAATAAAATAAAGATGTTGTAAGGCATTTATGGTAGTAATAAGCAACAGTTGAAATAGCTTCATGCATCAATGACGTCAATCATTGCATTTAAAATACACAAGAGCATTTGTCATGACAAACAGTCGAGGAAAGTAAGTAACAGCAGAGAAGAGATGGAAAAAATAATAATAAAAAAATGTAGAAAAATCTTAAAAGCTTTTTATGATTGATATCATTTGATATTGACTTTATGTCTCGCTCGTGCTGAGCGAAATTTTATGATGCTACATATTATTAAATGAAAAATAAAAGTGAACACTTTTAGCAATGGATGGGAGGAAGGATGAAGACAAACGCACACTTAAGATGGATGATGATTATGATCTCTCGTTTATGTATATGTACCGTGGATGGATATAATATACATTAAGCACAAGTCAAAAGGATGAATTATTGTGTGTTGTTGGCAGTAAGATTTTTACAAACAGATAGCTTTTTTGCTCAATGTCATGTGAATGTGTATCATATGTACAGCAATATTAGCAGCACGAGAGAAACAGAGGAATGGAAAATCTTAATTTATTGGGCGGATTCATGCAAACCCAAGCAGCGAACACCAAAATATAAAATAAAAAGTTGTTTCTTTTTGGTAGTTACAATCATAAAAATATATATGCAAGAGAGTTGTGATGGATCAATATACCTTGGATATGTCCGTTCTTGTAGATAGCTAATGACATCAAAATGATTTTTTTTGAATGATTTTTGAAAATGGAAAAAATTAAAAATTAATTAACTCAAAAATCAAATCAAACAAATGTTATGAAGTCACAAAATAAATTAATTTTTCTAACGAAAATTTTCATTCAACAATTGAAAAAATTTAAGGCATTAAAAATTTTAAACTATGAATTTTCAAGATAATGTTTCAGTAATTAAAGCATGGCAATTTGAAGCTTCATTGAATGCGTATAATTTTTCAAGCCATTAAATGCTTGACCAATGAATAGAATAGTCTGTAATTAAGTTTATTTACTTCATGATGGAATCGTAAAATCAATTTCATTATCTTGAAAATTATTCTATGATCTAAAATGCCTGGGATGCCTTAAAAATCTCATATTAATTAGAAACAAAATGGAAATTCATCTCTGTAACTTTTAGGTCAAAAAACTAATGTCAAACCAATTTGCAAAATCATTCATATCAAAATGTCGAATCTACATACCTGATGCTATTACTACGATTAAGCTTTGAATTTTGCCCGCTTTGCTGTGTTGATGATGAGGGCGTGGAATCCCTTGACTGTTGTAAAAGCTTTGAGTTTCTCGATAATCCGGGTGATGATACTATTGAAACGGCTTCAAGTGAGTCACCTTCTGATAATCGGTTAGCAGTTGTGCCACTGTTGTGTTTTAACCACATGGCGTATGTATTATACTCAGGTTTCACTTCGGCATATGTCTGTGTATCTGATAAGCTACCGTCATTTAATTTGGCTGAGCCTCTGTTGACCATTCTAAAAAAATAATATTTAAAAATACGAAATATTTTGAGTAAAATGCCGTGAATATAAATCATGATTATGTTTGTTACCTTTGCTGGAAGACATGCATATCAAGTCCACCCTTTGGCAAACTATGTGATCCAAATCTCTCTTTCACTGATTGTGATAATTGAGCTGCACCGGGGCCCGTTAGTGAAAAGCTTCGATATTGTGGATTTTGTAATTCTACAGCGAACGAAGATGTGGAAAGAAGAAAACACAAGAAGTCATTAATCAAAACACTGTTGACAAATTGAATTAATCTTACTCTGTTGGAAGTCGGCAGTGGTCGTTTGCGTACCTCCAGATACTTTCAATTTGCTTGATCGTGGCACTGCCGAGACGTGAGCAGTTCGACCCCCCGTAAGCATTGCATTTGTTTGTATTTCTGTTGCAGTTGAGCTTCCATTAGTGCGTTTAATATAGCCAAAGTTTTGAGGAACTCCTTTTGTACGACTAGAACTTTTTGCAGACGGTGTACTGCGTCTTGAGTGACTTGGTGATGATGTTTTATCCTTACGACTTGAAGTTGGACTTGCAGCCTATTGATTTTGTATTTTTAAAATAAAATAAACTTTCTAATTTTATTATTAAGTCATAATATTCACCTGTTGATTGCTCCAATAGTCACGAGAATTTTTACTACTATTTGATTCCATATCTGCGCTATCTAAGTTACCTTCGCGACTACTTTGACATCTGAAACGAACAGACAGAGAATGTCAGAATTCGAATTGAATGAAGCGTAAAATTAAAATCAATAATCGGAAAAAATAGGAAAGGAACAACAAGAATAAAAGAAAATAAAGCTGAAAAACAATTTTTTGCTCTATGAACTTTTTCAATATTCCAGAAAGTTTTGCAGTATATATGATTTTGTGTCATAGCGTGACCCGATTCTGTTGAATTGCTTAAGAGGTTTTACTATATAAATTGTGACAAAAAGTCATGACAAGAAAATGAAAGGAAAGGAGTGCAAAGTAAGAAGCAAACAAATTGATCTAATTTAACAATTGCTGAACACGACATTGCAAAAAAGGCAAGAAGCAAAAAAGGAGCTTGTAAGAGTCACAAACGTAATAATAGTCCTGGGAAAGTGTACATAGTAGCGGAAAAATAATATTTATGCGAGGAAAGCGAGGAAAGAATTCAGGACAACAATGTTATTCATCATTAATTTGCCTTCAACATGCATAGCTGTATATCCTATAAATATTCTCGCTCTCACTCTTATGTGTCTTTTCTACTCAAATAATTTTGTGTACATATACTCATGATAGTAACAGCAGTGAGAATCAGCAGCGATTTTTCTTCTTTCCATTTTTACGATGCGGTGGAATTTTTATTATGTACTGTCTGAGAATGTTTTATGCTTATGTTATTATAAATACGTAAAAATGATAGAATATTATCATTTCGTGAGTCAACGCTTATTTTCGTGTAGCTTAAAAGCTTTTCTGTGCTCAAGCCAGCCATATAGCGATAGGAAGATGGAAAAGGAAGGATTTTTTATGACATTTTTCTTCTAGCAGCTGTTCGACTGTCAATGAATGGAAGTTTTCTCTTTTCTTTCAACATGTTCAGAAATGTGATTTTCAATCAATGAAGCTACAATATGACGATGATTTGCCTTAAGGTATTCATCAACAGTCATCATATAATGGGAATAAGGCACTGATGCATGGTGCAAAAATCAATATCACCATCATTGCTCTTTCTCACTTCATACAAGCTCTGCTAGATATAAAGATATGTGTGTACATAGCAAATGCACAGAAAATTAAATTTTACTCTCCTCATTTCGCATCTCTTGACACGATCGTAAAATTAAAGCAACAGTGGAAATAGTTCACTTTATACATTATTCAATATCTTGCTAAAAGCACTCTTTTATGAACATCTACAAATCGTGAGCTCACTTAGTATGTCACTAGTTGCATCCAAAATTAGTTGCTAATTTTATAAATTCCTTTATTTAAAAAGATTATGGAATATGAATTCAAAAGTTTTCATCGATTATTTGTGACTAATTCTCGTTTGTATCGGAAAAATGCTAATTGAAAAACCTTAAACATGACTTGAATTTTTATTCTCAAAAGTTTACATAATGGATGCTTACAATTAATGTCTAGAGCCATTGCAAATGCGCATTAGATGTTTCAGAAGTTATCATGAAATTATATCTGTTATTACTTAAGTAACTTGTGGATTGAATGGTTAATTTACCCTTAATTACCCTGAGCAGGTACGATTTACCAGAGTATACCCCAAGTCCTCTGGATAGAAAAATATCAGTTTTTTTACGATTTGAATTTGAATTTTTAGCAGCTAATCCAAAGTCATATTAAGAGCAAAAATTAGTTTCTCTTTTTTTGTCAATATTATGATTCTATTTAATTAATATTAAAGAATTTAGGTACTTTAATTCATAATTTAATTTTACTTTGTGAGAAAGTAAGGAAAAATAGCAACAAAAATCAAATATTTCTATTTATTCTGTGGATATGATTTTGTAACGGCTTTTGTTCACAAATAAGCAGAACTAATTTCATTTATACGTTAGTCCAGAGGACTTGGAGTATACCTAGAGTGGATTACGTGGACGGAAATCAGAGGACTTTTTAGATTTTGTAGGTTTGAGCCAAACCTTCATGGACTTTAAATTGTGATAAACTAGTTTTTTTGTTGAAAATAAACCAGAGCTACGTTATTTAAATATTTGCGTTTTAAAGTTTAAGGCAAGCCAAGCTCAGGCTGTTGGTACTACAAGCAAATTGCTACATTCAAAACATAACAATTTGTATGAAACCTTCCATGTAGATTATTTTCTACACGAGTTAACTTCAAGCAACAGAGCGAAATCGAAAAGGAAATTCCTTCACACACTTCTAATAAAATGTTATGGTCTTTATGGTGGAAACACTTTCATCTCCTTAGTTATTTCTTTTCATCTTCTACATACACACTTTAATCTTCTTTTTTGCAATAAAAGACATCCTTATCAGATTTCATTTTTTTTGGCAAGCGCTAGAGTATAGAACGAAATGTGTAATTGTATAACCCACATTCAGCCATAAAGAAAATGTGAAAAAAATTTACTTGAAAATTGTTGATGCTGTAACTTTTTTTTGTGCTCGTGTAAATTTCATTAAAGTGAAATTATTGAAATGAAAAAAATCAATGATTTTCAATTCAGTGAATTTTTAAGGTCTGAAAGTTACATTTTTCTATAATTAATTCTATGAAAGTAAGTAAATTAATGCTTAACCCTACATCCACTCCATTTTCTTTTGAAGTAAAAGTTTTCCACAATCCTAATGATCAAAATAAAAGTTTCATATTTTCTAAAGAAGGAAGAGCTTAACTTTTATTTTATTGCATGTCACTCTGAATGATATCTCTCATGATTCAAGCTTTCCTTTCTGTACATCGTGCACTTCTGCACTTTCCCACATTCACGTAGAATTCATTGGCACTTATATAATACAATAATCCCGAACGGCACAAAACGGATAATCGAGAGGAAAGTCGTCCCTGAGCTGGCGTGACTCTGGCATACGGCTGGATTTGATTTCAATCCAGCTCTATGCCAGAGTCACGCCAGCCCTGGGACGACTTTCCTCTCGATTATCCGTTTTGTGCCGTTCGGGAATATATCCTTACAAACAAAGGAAGCAGATATCCACAATGAATGATGAGACACCAATGTGCATGGCTTTTATGTTTTTCTCCTTCCTGAATGAAGTGCAAGAAGAAATGCAATTCGTACAAATATTCAAGAGAAAAGGAAGAGATATTGTCCCTTTCTTTATTATTTCAAAAATCATTTCTTTTATTGCTTCAACAACAACTTTCTTTTATTATAATGCAGGATATTTCCAACAATTTCCATTTTCTTCTATGTGCTTGAGGACATACTTTTTTTATTTTATGATTGCATAGGAGAACGACTCAGTGCAATGAAAAATCATCTCAAAAAAATAATTCTGTCAGAGTGAATGGATTGGCATATTTTCTTAAGTCAAATTTTGTGTCTTAAAAATTCGAATCTAAGGTATCAGGCTACATATAAAGGACATTTTGTCAGAATGGAAATTAATAACTTTTATGTGCTTAAGAGGCTATGCAACAGACTGGATATTTGACAAATGATCAGGATGTTTGTAGGGGATCAAAAATAATAAGCAAAATTATACAAATGTTAAGTATGATTCGTAGTCAGTATAGTATGACAATTTTTTAATTTCAGAATCTTGATCCCCTCTAGCTACGCCTTTGGTTATTAACAAGATGCTTGTATGGAACCATTTTTTGTTAGGACAAAGGGTTTAATTCACATCAGGAATTACCACATGATGATCTGATTTTCTAATAATTTTACATATAATTTTATTTAGTCCCTAAAACCGAAGAAATTTTATTAAAATAGTCAAAAGATACACAAAAATGGACCTGTCATACGAAATTTATTAATTGCAATTCAACAGACAATATTTCCATCCGTAAGAGTTGAAATACATTTTATATTGAGGTAAATAAAGAGAAGATTTTCATGATGATTCATATTTATGAGCTTATTAAACACAGATCTGTTTATTATTGTGCGATATTTTATACGACGAGTCAATTTTTTCCTACCATAAAAACTCATTGATGCTTATCAATGCAATCACATTATGCAATTGCAATTTTTCCAATAATTTATTCATGAATTCATGATTAATTTTTTTCCGTAAAAGCAGGCGCATAATAACGTGCTGTTAATGATATTCTGTCATGACTCTGTCTGAGTCAGTATGACGATTAATCCCAAAATAATTATTTCGAGAAACGAGCGAAATACATTTAGTGTTTGAAAAGCTAATGAGAAAATTCCTTTAATGAGGAATTCCATTTTGAATTTAGGTATTTGGAAAATATTGTACAATACTTTGCTGGCATGCTTCAAGTTTTTGTACAGAGGAATTTTATTATTTTCATTGTCCAAAATATTTAATTAATTTTCTTGTTCATAAGGAGCTTAACCTTCAATTTTAGAAATAATTTTCTTTGAAATTACAAAGCATGGATATTTTATCATTTCTCCTTCTTAGTCTTCAAATGAGCTTAAGGATTTTTCAATTTTCTTTTTATATGAAAATTTTAAAACCACATCATCTCCGACTTACTTCAATTTCCATCCTATGATTGATTTTATACTTTTATTCTTAATTCAAGGAAGCATTTCCAACTATACAGATACATATATATTCACATCATAGTAAGTAAGTGGATAGAAATAGAAATGGCGTTTGAGTAAGATTGAATGTTCAGTCGTTGATAAAGAACTTGAAACACAGAAGAACGAGTCGAAGAAAAACGGATGAAAAACTTATTAAAAAGTTCGAAAGAAGAAAAATATTTCTTTTTGTTGAATTTCAAGCTTTAGTTTATGGTACATTTTATTCTGAACGGCATGCTGCAATTCTTTTGCTTTGTCAGAAGCATTTTAATCGGGTGCAGATTTAGAAATAAATTGTGATATATAAATAATCTTGAAGCTCAATATAAAGGTCGAATTTCATACAAATATTTCAAGATCAACTTTTTTTTAAAAAAAAAAAGGTCTTTGAGCAATTGGAAACTTCCCAAAACTTCCTTGGAAAATTAGAAGAAAATAGCAACCCAAATTCCTTGAAGGACAAGAAATGCTGACAATGCTTAAACCATTCAGAAAAAGTTTGAGGGTTATTCACAAATATCATTTTAGAAAAAATCAAATTTTTAGATCCCTAGTTATGACATTTTTATGCAAAAAAATTATAGAGTATCAAGCAGCTTCAGATACAGAAGTGACATCAGAAAACTTAGAGGGAGTCAAAACCTTTTTCATCACTTTTCTGTTTGCTTTTTTATTCCAAATGAACGAGAAGAGTTGGAACCCCTCTGGCTACGTCATAAGTGAACGTCCGCATGTGTCCTTCCTTCACATTTTCCATGCAATTTGCCAATATGAAAAAAATGCGCAAAAGCTGTCAGATATTCATGAGGAATGTCAACAATGTTCCTAACTTGACAGTTTCTTATTCTTCAATATTATAACTTTAAGTTACAGTCATGAACAATAGTTTGTAATCATCTTTCGTAAAATTGAATATTTTCCATTCGTTTGTCATTTCTGCTGCTGTTCTTTCTCGTTTAAAGTTGAATAAAGCACACATAATGGGAAATAAATTTTAATTTGATTCGTTTTCGTAGAACTAGCGAGGAGGAAATAACTTTTCCTCTTAATGTGAATTTTCGTTTTCATTTTGTTGGTAAAAACTTTCAACCACATTTACTGCAATATGTTTCAACATGATTTCCCAGTATGTGAATTAATATTGCCTTGTAATTGCATAAATATTTAGTTACGGAAAAACCTTTAATATGCATAATTTTTGGGGATGTGGTAAGGAATTGTGTGTTATCTGTAAATATATACAGAAAAAAATCCCAAGGTGTCTGTATAGGCTCTAATGTCTAATCGATATTCATACACTATATACATGACACTGTGTTAGAGGAATACATGATGGAAAAGGAAGAACATCGTTAACGTAAATATGAGCAGACTACTATTCCATCATAAAGCTGCTTAATAGCATCGTCTTGACAGGATGTCGGAATTTTATTAATATCGTTAATGCTGTGAAGCAGAGATGGTAAGTATCAGCAAAAAGTCACTGAATAGAAATGGGTTGTGTACATTTTGTCAGTGGTTGTTAAACTTTTTGGAATGCGACAGACTAAATTAAGTCCAGTTTAAAGAATACTGCCCTATATCCTCGACCGTTTTTATTAAAATTACACAGATTAGCAGAATACTATGTCTGCCGTCAAACGCCCCCAGTCTCAGGCTTCTAGTGGGTTCTAGTGTCAGAAATCTGTCAACTACCAACCCTGCTGTGAAGAAGTTTAAGCTTATAAATACGAAATACTATACTCACTTGATTGTAGGCGATGCAATTAATAACTCATCAATATTCAGTTATGTTCTGTGACATATTGCGTACATTAAAGTAATGATATTCCTCGTAATTCATCAACAATTATTTCGCTTGGTATGAGTAACATTAATCCTTTCAATATTTATTGATTTTTTTTAATTCTCACATAAATGTATTAAGCTTGTTGCTCTCACAATGACTATTATAGTTATAACTATTATAATTTTGATTTATTCATAAAATATTTTTGGTAGAAAAAAAGGTAAACGTTAAAGGAAATTTTATTGTCCATTCACTGGCCACTTTGTGTACGATTTATTATTTAATGCAATATGATTATTAACAAGCAACTAGCGTTCTATAAATTAGTCAAGTCATTACATGACACGAAACATCAATTCTTAATATTTTATGCCACCACTTCATAATGTGTGGCTTTTCGGCATTGGCATAACATAAATTTAAAGCTATAAATTGCTGCGGTTATACACATTAATTAAATGTCTTATTTTTGGTGTCAAATTTTTTTTCTCTCACTTTTTGTGTTGGCATAAGAATAAAATCCATGTTTTAGGTCCAATCTAATTGTGGACTGAATGAGCAGAGGAGAAATGACAGAAGTCCATTTTTTATAGCGTTTCTGGCAATATTAAGTGCTTTGCAGGATGATTCATTAATGAAAATTTATTACACAAATAACTTCTATTTCTTCAGTTCTCCCCTCGAAATTCATATTCCTTTATTTTATATATTATGTTTTTTTTTGCATGTATATTTATGTTATAATATTGAAGGAAAAGCAATCGCAAAAGGAAGGAGAATGAAAAGGAAGAAGGAAAAATTCGATAATTTCACAACAACAAACAGTTCCCGAAATTTTTTTCTTCTTAATTCCTTGCGACTTTAATCTTTAAACATTGAACCATCTCCGGAAAAAAAACTTCAATTCCGGTTATGTATAGAAAAATATTTTTTTTCCTTGTGCCGAACATTCACATACACACATTATTTTCTACTACACTTGTCTCACTTGAAATTTTCACAATTTTAGTAAATTTATTGGATTATATCCTTTATATCTGTTATCAATGCACATTGATTGGTCCAAACTTTATCAATATAGACTTAAAAAGCGACTTAAAGTTAACTAATAATGAAAAAAATTAAGGAAATGAAAATTTTTTTGCTAGAACAGCGAAAAGACACTTCCATGATGTCGGTGCGAAAAAAATGAGTAAAAGCCAACCCCAATTTTTTTCAGTCTTTCCGATACTGTTGATTTGAATATGAAACAATTTTTCCAGTGTGGAAATTGAATTTTCCATTAAATGACTCATGCAGTCACAACATTGTATAAACAACGAAATTGCTGTGAATATGAAATATTGCAAATGGAAAAATCATATGTTTTATTGGAAGTGCTGGAACTGAGAGAGCCACTGTGGTGAAGAGAGCAGCACTTTCGTGAAGTTTATTTCTCTCAAGAGAGCAAGTTCTGTTTATGTTGAACTGGAAGTGGTGAAATAATTCACCAAACATCCAAGCTTTCGCCACAAGCAATATCTAGCATGCATCACGTATTTTAACACTTCTCATCCCGCATTTTCTACTTCTTTTATCACCTTTTAAAATTTATTTGATTTTTATGCGCTTTTCATGTGTTTTTGACTCATTTTCATGTTTTTTTTTTTCAGTTATACTTCTTTTATGCTCTTATTTTTTGTACTGCTGTAAAATTGATGTTTAGAAGCTGATGAAAATTTGAATAAAAATGAATCATTTGTTTGTGATGATCCGCCGAGAGGGGTTTTTGGATTCATAAAAAATTTAAGTGCAATTTCATGGGGTTTTGCATAAAAAAAGTAAAAAGTTTGGTCTGAGCGGCTAGGTGGCAGAGTGGTTTATTAATTCGATAATTAATTACTGCGACACTAATACATAAATCATAAGCCTCTCATTTTAGGCTACAGTTACTGGTATAAACAGGGGCGTATTCATGGAGGGGGTTTAAGGGTCAAAAAGGAATTTTTTTCAATTTCCTAAGGTTTTTTAAGAAAAAAAAATCCCAAAACCTCCTCTAAATTTTCCATTTCATACAAAAAAAATTTAAAACCCTTCACTAGAAAAATTTCTGGATACGCTCTTGGGTGTAAACTATAGATCTAGGTACAAAAAGCCAATTTTTTACTTAATTTTATTTTTTTTACTTTAAAGAAAAAAATTTGGGCCCCCTCATGAAAATATCTGGCAGCGCCCCTATTTTACTCGTCTAGGTTCGAGTGCTGAGATCTTGTGAATCAAAATCATCCTTAATCAATCAGTGTAATACTGACATTCCAAACTTTTTGGTACTTAATATCTGGGGTTCATACAGATAATTTAATGATTAATTCCATGGATGTTATACTTTTCACCATTCTCCCCCATTGTATACGAATGTTTCTGCCTAAAACAAAATTTAAATTTAAAATAATTTATCGAAACCATGACAGTGCTCGATAATATTACTAATTAGCTCATTAATATTCCCATCAATAATTGATGGTATATCAATTACTTTTTTGATAATTTATTGATTAATGTTTAAAATTTTCATTCTTTCTAATTAGCATCCTAAATTATTTTTTACTAAGTGATAAATTTGAAATGTTTTAGAAGCAAATTTGTAATTCATTTAAATTGAAAAGTTTTAGTTTAATAATTCAGAATCACGATGGATTGCATTAAATTTCATTTTTTAATGAATTCAGATATATTATGCTAAATTCGAGGTCAGATTAACACACTTTACAAAACCAAAACATTTCAATTCTATTCATGAGAATGAGTAAAATTTATGCTGAATAGTCCTGAATTGCGTTAAATTAGTTATGTAATTTAATAATTTTTCATTCATCATTCCTTCAAAAAGTTTTATGGCATAAATCCATTACTCCATAAAAATATGTATGCATATTGAGTATAAATCATCAAAATAAAGTTCTCAAGTTTTCAACTCACTGGGTTGAGGAAGAGAATAAAGGCAAATGTGTAAAATATGACAAAAGGCACAGTACATACATAACGATGTTTCTTTTCTCTTTTCATCGTTATAACATTGAATTAAATTTAATTTTCGTCATAAAAACATAAATTTACATCTTCTTCATCATCATCTTCCTCTTACACTTATTCGCTCATTCATTCATATCCATATAATTTATATAGACACACTTACGCACACACTCATAATAGAAAAGTAAAATTATAGGAATGAAATGGAACGGATGTAGTAAATCTTGAGGAATCCTTTTTTTACGACACGAATGGCATAGTAAATTGCTCCAAAAAGATTGGAGATGAAGAGAAATAGGTTTTTTGCCTTTGTACATTAGTAGAGGCAGGCGGTGATGTTGATATCATCCCCACCAGATTTGTGCAAATTAATTTAATTTCTGGTTAAACGCTTTTATTGAAGGATCTGGTTTGTGCCATTGTTCTTTTTAAGCTCCACTATGCTTCCCTTATTTTTCCTTGGTAAAGATAATGAGATTTTCTCTGTTTCCTTAATTTCTCCCAATTCACAATCATAAGAAGTCAAAATTACATTAATGTGCTTTACGTTCAGTTCCTTTCAGAGGGATAAAGAACTTTTCCTGCTCATAATTAAATTCATGAAGTTTTCATTCGGAATTGTTGTAAATTATAACAGAATCTACTTCCTTTTTCTTGTCATTTTGTGCTCGACAAACAACAAATTTTAATGAAAACGTAAAGGAGACATAGACCTATCTTTAAACCACCCGCCATAGCCTCGGGGAGTTACGGAAAGTATTCAAAAATGTGAATAGATAAAGAAAAAGCTTAGAGGGGTGTCAATGTGAAGATAAACATAACTTGTTTAAATTTGTATATTTATCTGTTTGTGGATGTGTGTATGTGTGTGTTTATTATGTTGCGTTCAACCACAATATTTACGAAAACAAATTTTCATCCCTTTTTCTTTCCCCCTTTTTCCCGTTTCTACAATTGTACTCAATAATAATAATAGAAGAAAAATGAATGAAAATTCAACACACACACAAAATGCCATCATAAAAGTAACAACAATTTAAATATTTATGAGTACAACTCACAGTAAAGTATGCATATATAAAAAAAATTCAAACTCATTTTATGTGAGATAAATTCTCAAATGATCCCCAGGATTGAGTAAATGAGTGTCTCTTCCTCACTTTTTCGTGTTTTTTTATTTTATTTTAGAATAAAAATCGGGATAAATTTCATTCTATGCATAAATGTTTCGTATAATGGAAGTGATACAGATAGTAGTTTGTATAATATATGCCTATCATGTACGAATCTACAACCCCCACACAAAAAACTGCAGTTTACGCACAATGGCACAATCCCATTTTTCCGATAAAAGCTGTTTAAACTTTATTTTCAAATTTAATTTATGTTTGATTCTTTTTTTTGCTCCCCTAAATTTTTTTCACCACACATATCACAAAAAAAACATATTTTTTACACATACACACTCACTTCTGCTGCATCAGATGCCCGAAAGGCTTTAATTCTGATACACAAAAGAAAATGAGGAAAAAAAGGATAACAAACAAGAGTTGTTTTTAATTCCGGAAGGCAGAAACAAAGAGAGAAACAATACTGACTTTATTATATTGTTTTATGTTCTTGTATTTTTTGCTCTATTACCAAAGAGAACATTTTTTAATTCACGAGGAAAAAAGGAAGCTGAAGATACGGGAAATATTTTATGCCACAAAAAATTTAATCTTTTTTGCGCCCTTTTTGTGTCGTTTAAAGTGAAAATGTATTTGTTAAATATCCTTAATACGACGTTATTGAATTTGTCATTGTCACTTGCATTACTTTCTATCCTTAAGGTGCTTTATTGAATGAAAACAGGTGAAATAGGAAATAGGCTTTTCCACTCTGTAATCAGTTAAGCGTATTTTGGGGAACTTCAACACACTTTCAGGTAGAAAATTCCGAAAAGCCGCTTAGCTGAGATTTCAGGAGGATTTTTCTTGGAAGAGTAAGTCTGAGTGTAATTTTTGTGTAATCCCTTAAATAACCTTTGAGAAAACTTTATTTATAAAGTGATGAATTCATTTCTTGGGATTTTCTGGACGTCTTATATTAGGTCTATTAGCTTATTGGCTATGTGTTTCTGAGTCAGACAAAATCCAATTCTAGGTCTATGGTCTTGTCCAGATATATGCTCAATATAGGCTCCTGAACGTCTAGATTGACTGACTTACAACTAAATTTGGTTCCATTCGTGATTACGAGGTAATATAATTTCAGTAAATATCTTAAATAAAATAAAATCTTGCTGAAACTAAGGAGTCAAGCCTTCTTTAATTTCTTCATTCTATCGATACAGGTGCTAACAAAAATAAGGAAATTACAAAAAATTCTTATTCTCTTATTTTTTCAATTTTAATAAAAATTCCTTAAAATTCATCTCAAGTACAATCTTGCCAGCAAAAAGAAAAATACAGCAAGAGGAATTTCGATGTGTTTACTGGTGTAGCAAACGAGTTTCATGCTTTTTAGCGCATTTTCCAAACTCTGTTTGAAAGGCGCTATTGTCCTCGCTTTGTCCGTTATTCTGTTATTCTGTTATTCTGTTATTCTGTTATTCTGTTATTCTGTCTGATCTCGTATCTACTTTCGCAGGGAAGGTCCAATCGACTTGAAATTTGGCACACTGGTAGCTTTCATATCTAGGACCAGACCGAAGAAAGGATTTTGGAATTGGTCACTTCCTTCCTGACTTATAGCCATTAGAAGTGACTGCTGTCCATACTTTTCATACATTTTTCATACAAATTTAACTTTTTTGTTAAAACTTTTGCATACCTTAACCGAATGAGCTGAAATTTGGCATGGAGGTTCCTTGGCTGTGCCTGATTATGGAACCGACGCCATTTTGGATTTCGAGGGGCATGCAACTACGCCAAACTCATTTTAGCTCTAACTTTGATTTGCTTTGACCAAATGAGCTGAAATTTGGCATGTAGGTTCCTTGGCTGTGCCTGAATATGGAACTGACGCCATTTTGGATTTCGAGGGGCATGCAACTACGCCAAACTCATTTTAGTTCTATTTTTGATGTACTTTGACCAAATGAGCTAAAATTTGGTATGTAGGTTCCTTGGCTGTGCCTGAATATGGAACCGACGCCATTTTGGATTTTGAGGGGCATGTAACTACGCCAAACTCATTTTAGTTTTATTTTTGATGTACTTTGACCAAATGAGCTGAAATTTGGTATGTTGTTTCCTTAGCTGTGTCTGAATATGGAACCAACGCCATTTTGGATTTTGAGGGGCTAGAAGCTACGCCAAATTGATTTTTGCTTTAACTTTGACCAAATGAGCTGAAATTTGGTATGTAGGTTCCTTAGCTGTGTCTGAATATGGAACCGACGCCATTTTGGATTTCAAGGGGTTAGAAGCTACGCTAAATTGATTTTTGCTTTAATCTTGACCAAATGAGCTGAAATTTGGTATGTAGGTTCCTTGGCTGTGTCTGAATATGGAACCAACGCCATTTTGGATTTCAAGGGGTTAGAAGCTACGCCAAAGTGATTTTTGCTTTAACTTTAACCAAATGAGCTGAAATTTGGTATGTAGGTTCCTTAGCTGTGTCTGAATATGGAACAAACGCCATTTTGGATTTCAAGGGGTTAGAAGCTACACCAAAGTGATTTTTGCTTTAACTTTAACCAAATGAGCTGAAATTTGATATATATGTTCCTTAGCTGTGTTTGAATATGAAACCGACGTCATTTTGGATTTTGAGGAAACAGAAGCTACGCCAAACTCATTTAAGCTTTAGCATTGATGTATTTTTTTAGTTGCGGCTTTCTGTAACAGGAAAATGCGCTTTCGTACCGCATTTATTCGGACGTATTACTAGTTGTGATTTTTCACACTTTCTTCTTCGTCTCTTCACTTTAAAGATTTTTCTTCTTCTTTTTTACAATCTACATGAACCGTGAAAATAAGGAAACGAAGCATTCCGAGGAAAACAAAGAGCGACAAGCGACCTGTTATCACTGTCAAATTAAAAAGTGACTTTTTGTCTTCTTTCCCCATCTGTTTGTTGTACTATTTCTCTCTTATTCCCTTTCTTTTTCCTATTTTTACGTGTCCGTGGGTGTCAAAAAATATAAAACGGAAGCAAAAAATTTATTTCAATAGGAAAACTAGGTGGAAAGGAGGTGGAGGGCAAGAGGGAAAATAATGGGAGAATTGTTTAATGGTGTGTAAAAAAAGTCAATATTTATGCTTATACATTTTGTGTGACCCATCTTCCTGTTTCACATCTCATGCCTTTCAATATAAAGCACACACATTCCGTAATGAAATGGACTCTCCGGGAACCCATCTTGATTAAAATTATCATTCTTTCTCGAATTTCCTCCCCATTTGCAGCCCCACACGACAACTTTCATTAATTTAAATTGTATTAAAAGGAGGTAGTTGTACTAAAATACGGAAGAGAAAAAAAAGAAATAATGGAAATTGATGGGGAGGATATTTGATGCGTTACTGAGATAAAATTTATTGTGCAGTTTCAATGTTTTGATGGGCACATGGCATTGTTGGGTGAAAATAATGAATCTTTTTTGATGACAGTGAAGGAATTTGTGAATTTTTACTGAGGCAATAAAAATTTTTCTCTCCATAGGAAAAGTCCTGGGCAAATAATACCCATTTAGTACGGATGAATAGTAATTATTAAATTATTCACTATGAAGCACAATAAATTGCTCCCCATTATCTCATCTTGTTCCATGGTAATGTGGAAAATATGTCGTACACAAAATTCCATTGAACAATAATTTTCGACATTTTACAGAATTTATTGGGAGCAATGAGAAAGTTTTACGAGTTTTCATTTTAATTAATCAATTTCAATCATGCCTCATGTACATCTGGCTTTCAAACTCAAAATCTATACGTACGTGTGTTAAAAAATTTCATTTATTGTACTGCAAATCGATTATGAAAAATGATATTGCCGACGACTTGGAATGTATTTGTTGCTGGTGAAAAACACTAAATTTGTACTTTTTAGGGGTGAAATTCAGTGTTGAGAAAAAAAATTTATTTCATTTTTTTATTATTTTCTCTTAAAAAGAATTTCAAAAATTCCATAATTCGTTTTTAATTTAAAAAGGAGAATGAGTGTGGAAAAAATTCTTTGAAATAAAGGCAAAATTGCTTTTTAATAAAATTTCTGTGGATTATATGGCAAACAAAGGAGATGGAAAATTTCTGAATTTCATTCGATATTAAAATATTGGGGAGGGAATTCTTTTGATTTTGCTGGGTAACGGGTGTAAAATTATGAGAATTCCTTCAATGGATGTTGATTGATAGCAATTTTTACTTTATTCCAATGGTTTTTCAACCATTTACTTCAGTGTAAAGTGGATGCTATAAGTTTCTATCAATGGGAAATTTAGGATGGTTTGGTTAGTTTTCTCAAAAATTAAACTAAATTGAAAAAAAATTTGTTCCAAAGAAATCTATGGATCGTTAAACCCCTTACAGTAATATTAGCTCCATGGGTGAGTTGAATAAAAGTTCATTTTTGATGAAAAATGAGTTCAGTTTAAACTAAGGTGACCAGATATTTTTTGAAAACAAAAGATATTTTTTGTAAAGTGACAAAATTTTGGAAACTTAGGACATTTTTACCTAAATAGAGGTCCCTTTCAGAGGACAGAGGACAAATTTCAAAAATAGAGGATAGTCCTCTGAAAAACCAAGCAGATGGTCAGCCTAGTTTAAACTCATTTTTCAAAGTAAGTGAAAATTTAACCATCTAGAGGTGAGATTAAGGACACAAACTCTATGAACAGTCTAAATGTTTAAATTTCCTTTCTAGGGACTAGGAAATTGATAAAAAAATATCCATGCCCAAAATCTTAAAAATCCCAAATCCCAAAAATTGGCAAATACCCTCTAAAATAATAATTTGGAGTTACTGAGACCAAAAATTAAAGTTAGTTCATCGCAAATCAAAATAGTTTGAGAAACCTCCTTTACTCGGTATAACTCAGACTAGTCTACAGTATTGTGACTCATTTCTTTATTCAAAAATTTAAACACAAAATTCTCTTCCTGAATTCCTCAATATCTTCACGTGCTATTTTCTATTCAAACTCCTCATTCTCTCCTCGTTCAATTTAATTCTTAATACAATCTCAAGGATTCTTTTCTTTAGAAAATTTTCTTTTTTAAATTAAATTGCTCTTTGAACACACTTTAATAATCATCACAAGCTACACAATCTCGTTCTATTTTTTCCCTCTATCTTGAAATCTTATTGAATTTGCATAAATTTTTTTCGTGTATCTTGTTAAACTTTTTAAAAATAAGAAAGAAAGGAAACTTTCTTAATTTAATTTCTTTATGTGAGAAAAATGTTGGATGTCGAAAAAATCTTTCCTGTATAATTTCGTCATAATGTCTGCATTAAAAGTCATTTTCCACACTATTTGCAAGTTATAAAGGAAACCTTTCTCTCACCAGACTTATGACTTATTCACTATCTGCATGTGTGAGACAAAAAAGGGAAAATAAGGAAGGAGGAAAAGGTAAGGACAACAACTATGATTATTTTATTGTAATGCAACGAAAGTTTCTTAATAAAATCATCAAGCCACATCTCTCCACTTAATCCAATTTCCATAAACAACAGTGAAAAGAAAGGAACAAGAAACTTTGTCATCGAATGCTCCATGTCAATTTCAAGGTTTCTTTCGCCAGTATATAAGTTAAACTTTCTGGCTTTTGGAATACCAAAATAGTGTCAGAGGGATATGAATGTGTGTAAAGGAATAATAAGTTTGAAACGGAAAATGAAAAAGAACTTTGTTAAGGAAGGAGGAAGTGAAAAGGGTGAGTTTAAGAAAATTTAATTTAAAACTTTTTCTACACACAATATTATTAAAATTCCAAATATTTTGTATATTTTTCCAATTCTCATCTTCAATCTACATGTGTGTGTGTGCATATTTATGGATATCGGATGTGGATATATAGAGTATGTTTGATTTGAAAATATGTTGCTAATAAACTCTACTGGATAGTTTTGTTTTATGAAGATTTGGAAGGAAACTTGAGCTGAATAAAAATGGAATCATGTCTGCTGTTTCTGATTGCTTTACTGTCCTGTGTGTAACTTAAAGCTTTGATTTTTTATGAATTTAATAATTTAAATTTCATGCTTTAAGAATAAATTTATGCTTCATTGCTGCTTGATCTAACATAGCTGCATAGTCATTTTCGGATAGCAGACGAAAGCCTCCTCCTTCTCCCAGAATACGCTCCTGCCTACAATTACTTTAAAAAAATCCTTTAGGGTGGGGTTGAGGCTTACTACACCCCCCATAAAGCTACCACAAAAATTCGTTTTGAATGAGATTATTGCTGTGTAAAACTTGCGAACAAACTTTTTCAATGCCAATAATTTCCTCCAGATCAGAAAAGCATAAAAGAATGAAAGAAAATTTTAAGCGGAACAAACTTTTCATCCACAAACAAGAAAAGTAGAAGAGAAAATTTAATTTTCATGGAAATTAAAAGTGAATGAATATTTTTTTCTTTTTAAAAAAGTTTTAGACATGCATGAAAAAATGAAAAAGAATTTCAATGGTGCTTGTGTGTGATGAAATCTTTTTTATGTGAAGTTGCTTTGCTAAATGCGGTCTTTTGTGCTGAATAAAAGAGTGAAGAGGCTCTTAAGAAGTATATTCATGTTATTCAACCCCTTTTTTGCTCCTATTTACTTAAACATGTGCAACATCATCACTCAAATCGCGTTTCCTTTATACACTTGTTGTTTCATCTCCCCAACACACACCGTCATCAATTATGCATAATCATAAATGCAAAAAAGGGAATGAAAATCACAGCTGAGGTATTCATGAAATGATTGAAATGGATGGATATAAAAAAGGAATAAAAAATGTTTTAGCAACAAAGTACTTTTTACTCGTGAATTTTAGTACAAAGTAAGGCATTAATATTAATGCAAAATTTCTACCTTTCACTCGTTACTGATTGAATTCTCCTTTTCAATTTCTAAATAAAATTCATTCATTCTTTTGTTCAATCCACTTGTTCCAATGCTTAGCATACAAAAGAGATTGAGAACTTGTTGAAAAGAAGATTTATGTGGTTGCATGAATTCATATATGCTTTGTTATAATAACAGCCTACATAAATGGAATTTTTTTATAAGGCGTTGAGAACTTTGTCAAGTGCCTTTAATACCTATCAAATTTTTGATTTTAAATCCCATGACTGTGTAAGTGCCATTCAATATCTACTTCAGGATCCTTTTTCTTTTCGATGAATAAATATTACATTCATTCGTGATATTCCCCAATTTCAATTTCAATAATTTTTCCAGATATAAAATATCTTTATTGTATTTATTTGGGATGAATATTTATAGCGGTTCCAGTAAATAGATTTGCGGACTTTTTGAGATATTTTCAAAAATTATTAAATAATTTGCATAGTTTTTAAGGTTGATTTTTTTTGGAGCACAACACACAGTTTGAGAACCACTGGTGAGTCGATAGACAACCCCTTGGTTTTATAAGCAGCATTGTCATCAAAAGTGCCAAATTTTCAGTGATGAATCATCAGAAACCCTAAATTGTTCACATATTTCTTTGATATGCGAATACACACATATCATGCTTACAATAGTTAAGGCATAGAGCAAAAAAATATGAAAATTCTAAAGCACCGAAACCCAGAGTGCCATAAATTTTGTTTCAATTCTTCATCACATTTTTTTCATTTTTTTCCTTTTATCTCTTTTTATAGATATGAATAACTGTGCGTAAAATTTATGAAAAACTGAGTGCCTACGAAATGTGTCATAAATTTCTGATTGAACCTTTGAGAGAAATAAGTATAAGCACTTTCGTTTTGGGGCAAATGTACTCAACACAACAATAAATAAACGAGAATGAGGGGATGAAAAAAATGAGGAAGATTGTACACATATTTATGGATTTTATAATTCAACATTATGGACGATATCATGGTGCTTTCCATCGGTAAACATATAAATTTTTGTCAATTCAATTTTCTATAACAATGAACTTCCTCACTTTCTTCTCGTTGCCTCTTTCGTCTCAACATCGATTAAAGAAGATATCTGTTTGCCTTGTTGTATGAATTGGGGCTGAATGAAAGTTTTATATTTTTTATGACTTTAAAGAATACAATTTTCATTCTCCCTTGAGATTACTGCATCTTATTATATACAATAAGGGGCAATCTTTTCTCACTGATGGTGATATCAATGGTAAGAAATTTATAAAAAGAAAATATTGAAGGAGCATGCTTGCATTGCCTTAACAGTTAAATATTCTTCAACTGTCTTTATTCATACATGCTATGTAGAACATCCAGAACGAGAGAGTGAGGTATGAGGTACAGACAACAAGATTTTCTTCTTCTTCAACTGCTGATAAAATTTATTTTTATGTCTTTTATGCTTCTTGTTCATTTCTTCTTGTTGTTTTTTATATGTTTGGCGTTTATTCACGCATCCATAGACCATAATAATATATGAAATGCTTTCATCGCACATCGTTTGCAAGTGTATACATCTACACGCGTTCTTATTATATATGTTTGTCTATACAGAAATGAAATCCTGTTGCTGATGAAACATGAATAACAACCACTTATGTTAAAGGCTTTTGCGTGCAATCATTGAGGAGTGAAGCAGAAGTAAGAAAATAAATGGAAATAGGAAAGAAATTTTGGGATGGAGAGATGAAGGAAGTAACATGAACATTTTTACGGTTCTAAATGAGTTTTATGTGCATGTTTATAGCAAGTCATAAGTTTCACTAGAATTTACTGACTCAAAACTTTCATTTTCTCAATTGATGTTGATTCTCTCACTCCATAGATCAAAATTCCTTTTTCAATCTTCATAAATTCTCTTATCCACAAATTGATGCCAAAAAATGATATCAGCTTAAAGGAAATCATCTGAAAAGAATGAATCTTCCTCAAAAGTGCCATTACTCTTCCATTTCCCAATACTTTTCAATCTCTCAGCAATTTCTTAATACATTTCACAGTCAGTCATCATCTTGATGTGCGTGTGATGTGTTTACTTTGTTGTAGATGAAGGAAAAGTTTGTAATGATAGTTATGCCTGAAGAACATTTTTTTTCATCCCCCTTCGAGCATAACGCGACATTTGCTCAACTAATGCCTGAAAGCATTTATGCCAGTGCCGGAAATAAAAGTGAATTTCTTCTCTCGTTCTCCATATTGAGGGGAGGAATTGAGAAGTAAACAGATAAGATTACACATCCATCTATGCCCCTCCAACAGCATCATCATCATCTGTAAGACATCTTACGAGAGAGAGTCAATTTCATGTCGTTCCACCCCTTAATCGTACACAATATTTACCGGAAAAGCACAGGATGAAAAAATCATTGAGAATAGGCAGAAAAATCCCATTAGATGGAGATTTTTTTTCTTCCATCCCATAACGAAAAGATTAAGGACATTTTCCATTCAGTCTTTAATTTAGGAACATTCTTTCACCAGCATATACACATACACGAACACATGTGTTTTTGATGTGCGTGCTTGTTACACATCCTGAATTTAATTTTAAGATTAAGTGTGAAGATTCTTCTTTTGGTTTATTAGGGGATCTTATGGGGATATGAACATCAATTTATCAAAAAATAGCTGGGTACTTTATTTCACTCTAAACTAAGGTTGAACCATAAAAATCGAGAACTAAGAAAAACTATCGAGACACTTAAATCCCCAAATCCTTCATATAATATGATTTATTTATGAAGAATGAGATAGTTAACAACTTTTACCATTTCACCATGAAATGTAACGAATGTAGCATGAAAATTCATCTATTCATACATACAAACATAGGTATCCTCATGTAATTGAAAATAAATTAAATGCTTTCCATCAAAAAGAGTGAAGTAAAAAAAATATCCTTTCCTCGACCATTGTGGGGATTAGGATTTACAATGTGGACTGACATCATATCGTAAAGATGAATGTTGAATTTCCAATGAGCGGAATGATGATGGATTAAAAGGATTTTTATTCATTATTCTGTCAAAATATACTTTAATATGTATTCAATGAGATGTGGATTTGTCATTTCAATGCATTTTCAATAAGCACCAGCATGTAATGTCACATACATGGAAGTAAAAGCTTATAGAGTTTCATTTATATACATTGATTCATGATATTTCTATGCATTTTATGGTTTTCTAAAAAAATTAATGATAAAAAGTATCATCGCATGAATTGCATTCAATGAGATGCCATTTTAGATACATGGCAAAAATTGTCGACATTCATTTTGATTAATGTCAGTGTAAATGTGATGAGCATGCAGAAGTTCTTTTTGTTCGTTCGTTTGCTCTAAATAAAGGTAACTTCCATGATAAAAAAAAACGCTATGGTTAGCTCTTAGCAGTGTGTACATGCACGAGAATAAATTTTCTATGCAGCTATATGTATCCCAACGTTACTAATGTTTACAGCACGTAATACGGAGCGCAGCTTGAAGGCAATCTAATTATGTCATGATATGAAATAAAAAATATAAAAATGGAGCGCTTACGTTTCCCATGTATAAAATATTAGCGTATGACTGTAAACTTTCAATTTCAATATTATTTTTTTAAATTCCATTTTATTAGCATCCGATGCTCCATGCTGAGCAATACACAAATTGAATGTGCTTGTGAATAATGCAGCTCTGTTATCGTTACTTGATAGCTTTTAAGTTAATAATTAATTTGTGTCGCGAATGCAAAAATTTTCGACACAGTTTAGAACCATGAGAATTTTTTGTTAATTCTGGTCAGTTATTGCGTCATTTTGCTTAGGTTTGTGGATTATTTTTGGAATCATTGGAATTGTGTTTAGCAAAGAAATCGACGTAAACAAAAACATTAAAGATTTGTAAAATAATTTATGGCTTTAATTAAGAATTTTTGCAGCACCGACAATCAAGTTGCTTAACAATTTTCTAAAAAAAATTAATTTACTTCACTAGAATTTCATTCCAATTCAACAGTGGTTGAAAAGTTGTGGCACCTGAGTGGAATAATTTCAAAATTCTTAGTTTTAAAGGAAAACTTAAAAAAAAATTATTTTTTTTGTAAATTCTTAGAAAATTGAGAAATATTTATAGAAAAAAAAACTTGAAAGTTGCTTTGCCTTAAAAAGCAGCCACAAAATAAAATAAAATATTTATTGATCATATAGTATGACAAAATATGAATATCAAAATCATTTTATAGCTCAACTTTAAGTGTAACTAAATCCGTATTCACGAAACTTTCTTTTAAGGCAATAATATTATCCGCAATTCGCAATGGATAAGGTTTAGTTTCATTCTTTAAGCAATAACAGTCACGCTTTTTGTCAAAATATTCTGGCACTTTGCCATCGAATTAATGCGAATTTAATGAGTTCAGCAGGCAGAATATGAACGCAAAAACATATAGATAGGAAATGAAAATTTTCGCCATTATTTTTTGGCTTTTGTGGTTACTCACCGCTCTTCAGCAATTGTGGATGGCATTTGAGGTCGATTCCTGAGGATGCTTAAAAAGTGTGGTCCCTCTGATAAATATCCATTTTCAATGTCTGAATATCTTACTGATGATTTTCTAAATGCATCGCCATCACTGCAATATCCTTGCCCATTCTCATCATAATAACCGTTCAATGCTCGATTCATTCGCGATGGAGAGGACATGTGATTGTTAAAACCACGCATAAGAGATCTCATGGGAACCATAGTGGATGTTGTTTCTTTATCATCTTCAAATATTGTCTGCACAACGCCATTCACCTTCGTCGGCATCATGCCAAATTTATTTCCATTGATAAGCAACGGATCATTGAAATTCTCCAATTTACGATTTGAAATTGGATTTGTATGTGATTGCATTTGATAAATGTCTGCGTGTATTGCTGTTTCGTTTGATGGTGCTGACGTTGTTATTGTAGCAGACGCAGTACGATAAATGACACTCGAATCGGACGAATTGGATTGATTGTTTGTAGATGTCAAGCGTAAGCTATCACTCATTATAACTGTCGCTGATTGCATGCCATTTATATTATTGTTATTGCCATTGAAATTGTTATCATTTGTTTGATTTATTAATTGATGATTATGTAACGGACTCATGCCAAGTGGATTTACAATTTGTGTCTTTTGCACTATTTCATTATTATTATTATTTTGCACTGATATGCTCACTTTTTCAACTTTTATCACATCAAATTGTTCATTATTTTGGTTCTTATCATCACATTCCACTTGCAGTGATGTCTTCGATGTACCTTTTATTGCAGCCATCGGCTTCGGAATACTAGTACTAACTGATGTCGATTGTGTCGATGCCTTTGCTTGTTGCTGTTGTGACGATAAACCAGTTTTTGATTCGGATTTGCGGCCCACTGGTACTTGCAATTTGGCTTGTGGAATTTTGTGCACTTTCGTAGGCGATATGTCTGTATTTGCACCAGCATTTGTACCGTTGCTCTCTTTTGCCTGATTATTCAATTGACTCTTATCTTTCTTGTCGCCTTTCGACGACTTACCTGCTGTTGTTGTTGTATTATTATTATTGATTGTCGTTGCCGGTGCAGGAACCTTAGCTTTACTTGACACTTTGGTAGTATCTGACTTTTTGGTTGATGTGCTTTTATTACTTGATGATGATTGTGATGTTGGGATATTTGTTGATTCATTATTAAGACTTAAGCTTGAATCACTTCGCTCACTCCGAGCTGATGAGAAGCCACTACTGGAACTTGTGCGTTTAGATAATTGAGTTTTTGGACATTCTGTTGACTTATCTTTTCCAAAGATTTTCAATTTTCCCAACATTGAATGTTTTGTTGGTGTCTGTTGAGCTTGTTGCTGCTCTTGTTGTTGTAAATTTGCATTTGTAAGAAGTGATCCGTTGCTTCCATTTTGAGGTGATATGTATGGTGGATTTGGTATTTTACTAGAGCCTCTGCAAAGATAGAAAATAATATTTCAGTTGAGTATCATGTTCATTTTGATGAAAAAAGTTTTGCAAAAACAAAAAATGTCTATAAATTTCATAGCAGGTACGAAATATTCAATGGGAATATAAAATACACCCAATAAAGGAAATGACACATTAAAATTATTTTTCCTGTCCTTTAGACGCCACACACAGGCATCAGCAAAAAATTATCATGATGATGTCCATCATCATATCAAAATATATACTTAGCATGCAAAACACGACATGGAGACACTCTCGTTGACTCGTAATAATCTTCTCCTCTTCTCCTTCTTTTTTGGTCTTTTTGCATGAAGCAACAAACATTATTTTTGACTACTTGACAGTTTTCAAGCGGCAAAATGACTAAACTGATCTGTCTGGAATATTTAATTAAGTTATCATCGGATAAAGCAGGAAACTCTGCTTTATAAATCTCTGCTTTCTATTCAAATTCTTTTTTTTTGTGAAAATTGCATCTGAAATAATTAACTTTCTACTGCTCCTTTTCATGTTATTCTCACCCTCTTCTCTTGCTCATTCATCAAGCAGCTAAACGATTTAATTTTTTTTTAAAATAATTTAATTTGCATTTTTACTTTTAGTTCTTCTTGTTCTGTTCCTATCGCTTCTTTATCATATCTTGAATAAATTTTGCAATGCAAATTGAAATAAGAATAAATTCGCATCCAATTAACTTCTAGGATGTACCACTGGTACACGAAAACATTAAATTAATCTTAGGGTTATTCATAGCTTATTAAAATGGTTTATTAATACTTTATTGATGTGTATCCTCTAGTTTTCCGATTGGCATAATCTAAGTGACGGTCACATGGTGGTAGACAGAACTGCCGTAATAGAAACATCTTCATTTTTTTCATGCCACACTTTGACTTTTTTTGGGGTTTGACTCGAAATTCCCTTTCAGATGTATAACAAATTGTTCCAAAATGCAATTTTTTATCTAAAATCTACAATAGCTCACTTATACAATTACAGAAGAACAAAATCTTAAGAATATAAAAGACCCTGCCATAAACTCAATTTTGATTAAATCCAACTCCTAAAACTTTAAGAATAAACTTAAAATTTGAGTTGTTTTCTCTTCTTAAAAATATTTTATGAATCACGACTGAAGCTTCTGAATATTTTATATCAATAAAAATAATTTATTTTCGGTCGTAAAGGAATGAACCCTTTTTGTAACCTCATGAATTTCTTTAGAAGGGAGTAAAAATCCACATTGTTCAGAATTATGGAAGCTTTAAAGCATATGAATTTAATTTTAAAAAATTGTCCTTTTTTCTCGAAAATGTGTGATAATTATATACAAATGATAATCACATCCAGAAATGTACAACAATAAATCATACAAAATAATTTTAATTGATTTTTTGCAAGTGGAAAATCCTGATTTTTTCATTCATTTGCTCGCTTAAAGTTTTAATTAATCGCAAATAATCAAATAAATATGCGATTAAAAAAAATCAACTGTTGGGATGTGTCATTAAGGGGTGAAATTACGGAAAATTTATAAATAAATAAATACCCAATAATTAGCTTATCTGAATTTTAAAATAAATCGAAAAATTAAGCAAATAATGGATGAAAAAAAAATTTAAACGCTTGATTAAGTTTTCAGAAAATTGATTGAAATTTATTACCTTATTCCATTTTTTGTCGGTGTATTATTATCAGGCGGACTATTCGGCCGACTGCTCTCATTCGATGGACTTCCTGATGCTGCTTTATTCGATGGAATTGCTGAAATAATAAAAAAATATTTTCATATAGATCTAGACTCAAATTTTGTATGACATAAGGACTGATGGACGTCCATTCAAAATAAATTGTGCTTAAAACATACATGATTGATGATTTGGTGTAGGTGGTAGGGGTCGTACTTTATCCGGTGGACATCTTCTTGTTACAAGGACTGTTGCCGGTAAGGGAATTGCTGTTGCTCCATTTGCAGTTTTTGTATAAACTGGCAGTTGTCTGTAATGACAAAAAAGAGACAAGACAAAAATTTTCATTAAAATTTTGCACAGACTTCTTCTTCTTTATCATCATCATCATCATCAATGCTATCCTGTCTATCGAGTGCTCAATGATTTAAAATTAAAAATTTAATCCAATTTTCATGGAAGATTTTATGTATGCCTGTATACACATCCATGTATGTAGATGAGACGAACTTGTCTCCCTGAAGTAATTGTGTTAATTGCGTCCCACATAATGATAATGGTATAGAATGATAATTAATAGGATTATCGGGCTGGTAGGCTCATTGATTATGCATACACATGCTGCTTAAAAATTAATTGATTCATGAATACTTGAAAAATGATATATGTTCAGGCTCTGGGTAGCTTACGAGTTAATTAATGTAATCTGTATCCATATTATATTAATTTATAATTTTTTTGTGTCAAATTTTATATCCCAGCAATTTTTTCAGTCTCCCTAGTGGATTATGTAGGAGACAGAATTTGTGTTCAGATGAATCGATATGCAATTAATTTCATGGAATCAAATACAGACATGGAAATTGAATTTTTCACAGCCTTTCTCAATTTTCATTCCGACAAACGGACTTTTTGAAATTTTTGAATATATTGAGAAGCCACAATAAACATAACAATTAGTCGATGCGACAGGACAATGCACGAAAATACAATTTATAGACATTCTTTATTCATGGCGCATTTTGCATATCGGTAAAATGTGAGTCTTTCTAGAAAACAATGGATTTAAAGGCGATACATGCAAAAATAAATCAATTTGCATTTTTCGGTTATATCCATATTGTTAAATCTGTTTATTTTCTGTCTCATTCTCTACATCCTCTCTTTTCAGTTATTAACAAACATTTATAATTTATGATACACAGGTCGTTCTCATTCACATGAATGTTTTGTGTATTATTTGCTGTTGCTGGTGCCGCAAAAACATGATTACCGTATTTCGATATGTTTAATACGTTCGATTCGAGTTTTGTAGGAGAATGAGTGCATGGATTATTTAATAATTTCAATCTACGGTCAGCAAAGTGGAATTTTAAGATTTGAATATCGATTTTCATTCATATCATGGCTAAGTTCATTGAATTTTAAAAAATTAAATGTTATTTGAAATATCAAAAAATTTAACGGTTTTTGAAAATTTAAAAAAATAGTTAACGACAAAATTGAATCTAAAATGTCCGTTGAGAATTTTAAAATAAAAGACTAGACCACAAAGTCAATTAAAATAGATTACGTCATGTAAATGTATAATTAACAACATAAATCAACAAAATTATTAAGACAGAGCAGCTTTTCCATACATTCTAAAAGTACCATTAAACCTTTCTTACCACCTCGCATTCCTAATCATTTTATGCGGGTTCATATTCAATAAAATTATTATTAAAATTTCTGCATGTGGCTGTATACAAATAAAGCATGTACAATATTTGAATATTGGCAACAGTCAGCATAAAGCCATTGTCTGAATATAGATTACTGGCTTATAATATAAACAGAATGGAAAGAAATATACGAAAAATTCGTGTTGCATATTTATGCAATAAATGTTGAATATACTAAT
Source organism: Chironomus tentans (assembly GCA_963573255.1). Lineage (NCBI taxonomy): Eukaryota > Metazoa > Arthropoda > Insecta > Diptera > Chironomidae > Chironomus > Chironomus tentans. The sequence goes on along the minus strand of OY754303.1, from coordinate 28,134,782 downwards.
AAATATTTTACAGATGATTTCATACTTTTTCATAAATAATTTATTTCCATTTCTTTATTCGCATTGTGATCGGATTAAAGTTCGTTGATTCAGAATAGAGTAAAAAGCAAGCAAGAAAATTAAGTAAATAAGCTACTTGAATTTAAACTCAAATAAGAATGAGACATAGTGAGAGGTGGATTTTATGCTGGCACAGAACTATGTACGAACAATTTCCTATAAAAATGTGCTTAGTGAAAGTCCCATAAATCACAATTCTAATAATTTCTCATAATTTGTCATCATAAATGTGGCCGTTATTTGTGGAATCTATGAGGCTATTGCAATATCACTTGGGGGCATTAGTTTATGACGTCTATATTAAAATGGGTTTTTTGACTATCCCCTCTTCCCCTGTAACAAAAAATTTATTTTATTGGAAGTACCATATACGTCCAGATCTAACTCCCTTCAGTAAATATTGGACGTAATTAGTGAACGCCCCTAAGAGCAATAATGAAAATCGTATTTATGTCCAAAAGGGATTTCATTTTAATTACAGCAATTTATTAATACCATTTGTGTATATCACTACCTAGTTCTGTATTATTCAGTGATTTATCTGTATTAAGGTCAATATTAAAATTCAATGGATGAATTTACATCCATAGCATGAGAAAACGTCTCAAATTATATAAATTTTAAACAAAATTAAATATTTGATGAACTTAAAGCTTTACCTTTGCTTGATTGCAGGAGAATTCGGAAGGCTGTGACATTTTCTGCCCTTTTCACGTCTCGAAGATGAATTACCCATATTTTATATTACAAACTGCTACTTTCCTTCTGTGCCACTTTTAAAGGCTTTTCACTTTTTCTTTCACTTTCGAGTTTTATGTCATATTTTCATCCTTTATTAAATTTTCACAGAAAGTTCTTTTTGCTCTGCTCTTTTGTATAATTCAGCTTTGGAATTAAAATAAAAAGGTAATACATAAAACATTATTTTTTTCCCTTCCTTTCTGCACATTAATTTCATTTTCACCAATGGGTAAACATTTAATTAATGTTGTGTCTTTAAAATAAACTCGGAGAGAGAAAAATTTTTTATTTTTTTTCAGCATAAAAAAAGCAAAAGAAATATGTTTTTGTAACTTTGCCCATGGGGCTCATATGACCTTTCTCATTCGAAATCACTCCAACCTTTCACATTTTCATTTTTATTCAATTTTCTTATTGCTTTTCTTGTTTTAGTTCAGAATGGAAACATTCTGAATAACATAAAAAAGAATAAATTCATGTTTGGAAAATTTATTCAGAACCAGAGCGGAAATTTTTAATGAACTCGACGTCTAATGAAACAGCATCGTGGTATTTATGAAAATGTATAGTTCTTGTAGTGAACTTTGTAAATTAAAAATTTCTAGACTCCTTTTTAATGTAAACAGCAAAAATTGCACTTTCAATTTTAAACAAACCAGAAGCTAGACGAGATTAATTCTGCAGTAATTTTGACTTGTTTATTGCACTGACAGGAAGCAAGTATCTTGTGAACTTTATAAGTTAAAGATTTTCTTGTAGTTGTTAAAGAAGCGAATATTTAAACATAAAAAATAAAAATAGTTGACTTTGTGTCCAAGGGACCAGTTTCTAGAGCTATATGGAGGACCGGGTAGGTATGGTATATCCTGGGGTACCCCTACCCTAAGGTAACCTGGTCACAGACAGCTTTTTCCTGAGTCAAAGTACAGTTTTAATCAGAATCTATTGTTAATCTATCAGAGGTACTGCCTGTACAGAAGAGAATGAAATAGCCTGTTCCTTTGATTAGTTTTGATCCAGATTTTTCCTGACTAGAATCGTGTCACAGCTATCAACCTTGTTCAGTACAATATTTTTTAAGGGATGTAGTTGACCCTGAATCTCAATTCTAGCCAAAAATTGTATCCATTTTGAGGATTTTTCCACAAATTCAGCAGAAAATTTGCAACTTAACGTAACTCAAACATATAAAATTTAAAGATCCAAAGCATTAATAGACATCAAGCAGAAAAAAAGAAGAAGAAAATATTGAAAAAGTCTAGACATAAAATATCCATAGCCATAACAGGTTTGTCTATTTATCTTTTCAGTGCCACAAAATTACAAGTTAATAGGAAGCATCTTTCTTAACAATTCACCTTCTGTGTGAAGTATAGCTATCGTCATCGTTATTATTGTTATAGTTGTATAAACTGCCACGAATGAAATTTATCGGTTGGCATGGAATCGAGATGAAGTAAGAAGAAGACATTAAGAGGAAGTTTTAGGTGCAATACCAACTGATGATGCGAGACGAAACAATAGAGTGAGTGTAAGAGACTTGATAAATGTGAAGAATGTAAGGAACTAATAAATATTTACGACTTGTTTAAAGGCTGGTAAATTATTCTACCCGGTGCTTTTATGGCTTCTCTATTTTTATTCTTTTCCGCTAATGCAACTATTGGGTGATTCACTGATGTAAGCTCTCAGCCTTTTATGTAGGAAGAATCAACATTTGCGCAAGTTTATGTCACATGCATTGTGTAATTCGAAGAGATAGCAACAAATTCTTCAACGTCATTGAATTTCAATCAGAAAATAAAAATCAAATAGTCACTGGACTGTATGAATCGATAGCTATACAGTTCTATTTCTATAGAAAAATGTCGTAAGCAACATTTGTTAACAACATTCAGAATATGAATAGGATATTGCTTATTATTATTATTATTGTATTCATTTGTTAAGCCAAACATTGTTCTCGACGGAGAAATCGGCAGGCGTGCAGGCAAGAAAAACTGAGAATCCACAAAGTTATTTGAATTTTAATTATAAAACAAAGTTAATTAAAATCTTTTTTCTCTCTTTTCCTTCTTCTTTCTACTCCTTGTTCGACACACATCAGATTGGGTATATACAATAATCAACATCTGGTGACGCATAAGCATCCACAATGATAATGAAGACTATGATATTATGGTTATGTAAATGTAGATAGAAAGGGAAATTGAGGATAATGAAAATCTATAAATGAATGTGTGTTTAAATGAAAAACCATCTAGTAAATGGATGCCATATGAATGTCATTGCCAAATGTAAGAGGTGAGGGAGCTAGAGATCTCATAGTTGAATGTAGTCAAAGAAGTTGATGTTCTCATTAGTTTTTAATGCTTGCTTTCAGGGGAAAAGTCTCATTTTGGGCTGGTAAAATCTATAATCTGTGACTGAGAACCTCACTGCCTGTAGATGAGAATCTGTGAATGATTTTCCACAACAATTGTCTAGTCACTAGCAAAAGTAAGTGCTTAGTTTAGTCTGGTATCCTTGAAGGAAAACAATCGTGTGGCTGTAATTCTGCTTAACCCAGATTTGTACCTAGTTCCAGGTATTATCTTGTGTGCTTATTCCCAGGAAAAACAAACACAAAACTGCGCTCAACTTCTAAACTCAAATGTCTTTCAAAGTTGTTAATGAAAATTCCTTTAAACTCATAAACTTAATGACCTGTTCATAAATGCACATAAGCTTCAACCTTTATGGATAATACCATGAACAATGCCAAAAAATCCATTTAAATCACATCCGAAGAATATTAAGTTGAGTCAATCCAAACATATCCATTAACACTATGATTGCCAAGAGAGGAATGTAAAGGAACCAAAATAGACAATAAATCAGCAATTCAATGTACAGACAGCAGATTCATTCGGTAATTGAGCACCGAGACAACTTTTGCCAACATTGCAATGATAGAAGCTATAAAAATAAAAATAAATTCAGAGTCAGCCCTGTTTCAATTTAATACACATGAGGTTACATTTTCAATTCTTTTTCTCGTACATTGTGGATGCAAAAAAAATTCTATTTGCTTGCTTTGTCTTGTAAAACATAAGAATAAAACGGAAACTGTTGATTATAAGCAATAATCCAAATGAGTCTCAAATGTAAAGGTACAGAAACGAATCCCGTAAATCTGTGTTATATTTCATCCATAAAGAGATGAGGGAAATGCGAAATAGGAATGAATAAGACAGAAAACAGAATCAAACAGATGAAAATTAAAAAAGTTTTCCCTTTTCTACTTTAAAAGATTTTTCCTTCTCTCGTTCCTTCATTTTCGGACATCATGCCTTCTTTTCCTTTGAAAAATGATGAAGAATGATGAAAAATGAGCCCCAAAAGGAAATGAAGTAGACATTGGAAGGAGAAATTCATCTCATTCTCATGTCCGAATGTCATTCTAATAGTTTTTTCCTCTGATTTTCTGGTTTTATTTTTCTTTCATCCCCTAAATGGAATTCCTTCATACATTCAAGTGCAGATATTTTTCTCGATTTAAAGTCAGAATTAATGAATTTTTTGTGGCTTAAATGTTGTTGGTCTGGCTCTGTGTGAATACTGGAAAAGTGATTTATTGTTTTTCTCACACTCTTCAATTTAATTTCAAGACTTTCTACTTTTATTCTTGTTTCTAGTTCCAAATAAGGCAGAGGGGTCATTCACAAATGATGTCCAATATTTAGGCAGGGCGGCACACTGTAGAAGGAAATGTATGAACATTTTGTTACAACCAAGGTGGGTAAAGCTCGAAAAAACAATTTTCCGATTGACATCATTTATGTACGACCCCAAAAGAAAAGAAGAAGAAGAAATAAAGTCATGTCCGATTTGGTTTAATTGGATAAATGCTTAGAGCTCTTTTTTCCGTCTACAGCTTTATGTCTCTTTGTTTCTCTTTGAAATTTTTGCTTATCCTCATTTTATTCCATTTCATTTGATTCGATAAGAATCCCTAGAAATTCAGACAATAATTATTTTTTCTAGGAACTCTATAAAAATTGTAAGACTTATGCAAGTCATCTGTTATTACTAAGAGCACTTGCTATACTCATTTAAAGTCACATGAATAAGAAATGTTTATTAAGAATGAGATAAAAGAAGACATTTTTATTATGTGAATGACAATTCAAGAAGATGTGCATCAAGTATGAACTTTGAGATTATTCTTGAAAACATAATAATCTAAAGTCATTGTCGATGGAGCAGAAGAAAGTGTTACTTTGCTTAATGTTGCTTAATGCAGAGTCATAAATTGATAAAATGCATAGTATCTGCTGCCTTGAAATATGCACTAATAACTTTTCATTCTAGTGCATTAGTAACAAATAGCAATCAGATCTGCACATTAAGTTTAACATGAAAATGTATAGACTTTAAATCTGCAGCAAAAGAGGTCAATATTTTCAGTATGGTATGTTCTATGCTTCATATCGAACATTAAAGCTTAAAGCTTTATTATAGGAGTGTCTTTCTATTTCATTTTAAGGTGCAGGAATGTTATGATGTTTGCTGCCTTGATTTTCTTTTTATGACATGTTTCTTAAGGAATTGGATGTTTATAACCTCTGCTGTTACAAACTTTTTAGGCATTTTTTTGATATTTTATTAAAGTTGAACTGTTCACATAAAATCTTGCCTTTCCTAAATTTAGATTATTTTGGACCTATTACTTCCTTAGTAACTTTAACTCCTATTTTGGTCCAACATTAATGTTAAACTACACCAATCCTTTATTTTTATAATTACTCAAGATTATGTCCATGCGTAAAAATTATAGATCTAAAATCAAATACAAGCTTCTGTGTGCTAATGAATCCAATAGACACCAAAAATAGAAAGTCCTGATTATCACCTATTATTAAGGAACATCCCAAAATATACTTAATAAAATACATCATTCAGATGTAATATCAAGCCATAATTTTTTTTTATCTTACGGAAAAGTTTATTTAGTTTGAGTATAAAAATAGCCAAAGTTACAACACAGCAACATTAATCGTTGCCTTTATCAAATCATTTAATTAATTTCATTGAAACACGTGGACAATTGAATCGTTTTAAATGAGGCACGAGCTCTTAAATTTCTCATGTTAATTAAAATCAAATCTTTAATCACATGACGTGGCTAAAAGGCTTATACATAAATGAAAATCTCTTGTAAACAGTATTATGACTTATAATTGCTTGGTTCCATGGAACGGAAAAAGAATCAACTTTTTACTTAATATTGTCGACATCAAAAATTCTCCGGATGGCTACAAAAGGCAATTTTTCTTTTCTTTTTAGTTTCCAAGGAAGAAACAGCAGCAGCGATAAGGACGAAAGGGAAAGTGTGAGAGATGGAAACATGGAATACGAAAGAAATCCAAACTTAATTATTCATTGACTTTAATAAACAAGTTGGAAGTAAATTTCCTACATGTTTTTTGTTCCTCGTCATCGTCTGAGCATATCGCTATGGTATAATTTCGAGCACCATTTGTGAAAATGTTTGAAGCGTGCCTTTGTGCCAAAGTAAAAATCTTAATTTTCATTACCATTTCATCAGCATAAAGTCTAAATATTTATCACTACGGGTGGAATAGAAGGAAAAAAACGGAAATGAAAGTGAAAGCTTTCACATTTTTCATGAAAGACATTTTTCATTCAATTTTCATAAATGATATTCGCGCAGTGCGTTCATGATATGCTCATAATATTTTCATACTGTGATACATAAATACACTCATCATCATCATCATCTTTGTTGCTTTCACAACAATAATAATAATAGCAATAATGGGGAGAATCGAGAAATAAAACAAGAATGGAAAGAAAGAAGAAGAAAAGGGAAGCGAAAATGATTTCAATTAAGGCAGGCTTTTAGCGTAAATGATTGTAATTAAAGGGGACTTTATGGGGAATTTTCTTGATGATTGCGCTTTATAAAACGATTCCTCACTTTTTTCCCCATTATGATGCCAATTTTATCCTTTTTATATTTTTTTATGTGCTCAGGAATAGAAACTTTTCAAATCGTGCACAACTTTTATGAACATAACAGAAAACGACTCTGCAATTAATTTTTTCCACTTCTTCTTTATCTCCGCTGTTTTTGTTTTGTTCTATCCGAACATTTTGATATCCTAAAACATTATCATCATCTGGTATCAAGTGTGTAAGTATATATAAACAAAAGTAACACATGAACAGTCCTTCGAATCTCGTTTATACAATGGATTATACTCCGTCTTTTTGTTCTCCATCTCTCGATCCTCTTTCTCTTTTTCATTCATCCATTCATTTGGTGTTCAGACATTTTTTTACGGGACTTTATATAAAACACAATTTTTTGAGATAATGTTGGCAGTTTTGCATTCAAATTTGGGTTTGGACTAAGTTACTCGATCAATGACTCATAGAAACTTAAGTTTTTGGTAATATGTAGGAATGAACAATTTCGAACATATACATATGGTTCGAAAAATGACAAGTTACTAGTTACAAGATAGTTTTTAACTAAAAAATTATTTAAAATTTGCTAGGATTTTTAAAACCATAAAATTATTTAAAATTTTTAAGACCATAATTCAGCTAACCACAATTTCATTTAGATCCACTTTAATTCAACCCTCCAAGATGCGTCTAACATGCATCTCAAGATGACTTCCTTACCAGATTTTCATTTGTTTCTCTTGTAAACAACGTGAACAAGTTTTTTTTGTATTGTTTCAACCTAAAAACTTTTTACTGCTTTTATTGTTATGAATGAGGTGTAAAAGGTATAAAAAGGCTTTTTTAAGTGCCTCTACATTACTTTACATTCGCATAATATTGTCGCGAGGTGGATAAAATAAATAAATGGAATGAGATAATAAAGCTCAAAGAAAACTTTAAGAATATTTCATTTCCACCTATTTTTGGGAGGAACAGAACAATGTGGAAATTTTCTCGCTTAATAAGAAGACTTTTTCTCGCTTCCTTTATATTCACAATAATATAAAATATAGACTGAAAATGAGAAAAAGAATATGAAAAATGATAGAGTAAAAATTTGATGATTTTTTTTTCTCCTCCTACAACCGTCTACTCTAGCATGTTATTAGTGCTAGGCTAAGAAGCATGAGAATATAATTTAAAATGTTTAATGCTTTGACACAAAAGACAAACTTGAGAGTATCCAAATATTTTAGTATTCCGTTAGCAGAACGAATTGCAGTGGAATTTGCATGCAAAATATTAACACCTGTGTCAGAGCTCATTCTGTGACATTTAAGTTGCTACGTGGTATTTTTTTTACAATGTGCACTAATCTTATTAAACATCATAATTTAATTATATTCACAATTAACAAATTGAAATTTTTAACACATTTTGTGTTAATTGCCTTATAAAATCGTCCATGTTCTGAGGAACTGGATGGATTGAGTAAACAAGTGTGCATTTGGTTAAAAATGTCTCAATTTTTTTGCTAATATATTTTTGTGTGACTTTAAACTTCCTTGGATTCTTCTTCTTTAAGTCATAAATTTATTAAGTTTATTTGGTGCCAATTTAATTCAGTCTCGAATCAGAATATAAAATCAATGGGTTGTAAACCGAATTTTTTAACATATCTTGAACAGAAAAATCCAGAGTATGCCTACTACATTTTATACAAATTTAATTGGTAGCTTCTCAAACTATGTTCCACAATATTAGTGGTGTGGTGTTTAAACTATCCTTAGCGACACCTAAGTGTTCTGCCAGAAACTACCCAAAAAAGACTGATTTCGGGAAAAGTAGAAATTTTTATTTAAAAAAAGGTAATGAACTCTGGATTTTTAATGTTTTTTGCAAATATTTTCACACTTTTTTTAAAAAAAATTTTGTTGATTAATTAGGTGACGCAATAAATTTACACTAGATGAATAAAACCGGTAAAAAATGAACGTAACTGAAGAATCAACAATTAAGAATCACAACAAATTTAGATAATTCTTTCTAATTCCTCCCTCGATTCCATTTAAAAACCATCACTATAAAGACGAATAAGTTGAAACCAAATACATCAAATCCAACAAGAAAAATAGTAAAAAGAATCTCAAAAATAATTAATGGGAACTAATGTAAATCAGCTTATGTTCTCAAATTTCACGTTAGCTTCTTAACCTGAATTTAATGTAGCGAATTTTATACTTTATTCACATTTTTGCATAAGAAAAGTAAAATAACATTTCTAGCAATTGCGGCAATACAAGAAGAAATCTCTCATGCTTATGACATTTTCATAAATTGCTTCTGTTTCATGACGTCCCATAGTGAAGTGAAAGATTGTGTGAACAAAAGCACGAAAAACTACATTTTCCATTAATTGACAATGTAAACATTTACACATTTTAATGGAATCCCGTAAGAAAGGAAGGAGCAAAAAAATGTGAGATTTTCAAGATTAATATCAAACTGTATCCAGTATGTTTACATTCACTTTGTAGATTTTTTAAGGATATTCCTCACATTAGACACAATTACATGCACAATTCAAATTTTTCTCTTTCCATTTTTCTTTATCATTTACATTTTCACAAATTGCTTCTTTTTTTTGTTTTCTTTAGCCACTTTTTTATCATCAGACATAAACTTTTCTCTTCAACGCACTTCCCGCCTCGTAATCACTTGAGTAAATATAGCACATAAATAATCCAAAAATGTGCCATAGAATGATTGGTAATCCTTGGTTACGAACGAACAAAATAGATTTTTTTTATTTATTCCACAGCTAAGCGCGTAAAGAATATTCCATGAATAAATGAATCAGATTGTTTAATTCCTTTCTACATGAACAACACCCGTGTATCTTAATTACAGCTTTAAACTTCGCGACACTTTAAAACATATTTTTTTTCCGAGACAATGAAACTTTTCTCTTAAAAATATTTTTTTTTCATAGGACTTTAACTCTATAAATAAATATCATCGTGATAGCACGCGACACGTGTGGATTCTAAGAAGAATAAACGTAAACTAAACTGAAGAGTTCAACAATCGACAACAATCTTGAATGTTGTACAACAGAATGTTTTTATGTTGCGCAACATTGAAGCATTGCAGCAATGTGACATGATGTATCTATGAATGTTTATGGTGTCGCATAGACATTATCATAATCATAAAAGCATAAATATGTAACATAAATTACTTTCTTTGCCACTGATTTTTTTGTATCGCATCCCTTACCTTATCTTCATGATATTGTTTTAATGCAATTGGAACATTACCAGTTGTTTTGATCCGTAAAACGTGTGTTTTAGTAAAATTTCCTAATTTCACTTCCCTATTTTTTACTCATCGTTTTCTGGAGTTCCTTCTCTATGATTATAACTCACTTCCTCCATCTTTTTGACATTATTTATTATTCCACAAGGAAATATTGTTTTGGGAACGTGTGTCGCATTGTTTTTACGCAATTTTTGTCACTCTTTCATGTTTACTTTACTTTTTTTATTTTTAAAATAAAATTTTCATTTAATGGAATTTGAATGAAATTAAAAGGACCTGAATATGAGATTCATTTAGGTATGTATGAGTGTGGATGTGCTCAAAAAGGCATAGTATTAACAGGGGGCAATGAAACATGCTCTTGATTACATTTGTGGATTTTCAGCTTTGTTAAACACAATGCGTTTGGTGAAGAGGAAAGAGATGAAAATATACAAATTTAGTAACAGCTTTTTTATGGAAGGGATGAATGCTATACTACCCCCAAAAAATTAAATGAAAATTAATTTATGGACACACATACACGCTCCTCTCACCCCTAATTTACTTTCTCTTCTATTTTCTATAAGTTAGTTAATATATCCCCAAAAATGTTTTGTTACTTTGTAACCCGTGTAATAAAATTTTTCACTCCATCCGTGCTCGACAAATACATGCCCGACAAATGTAAATGAATGAAAAACTTTCACTATTGTGGATGATTTTCGTCTCCATTTCTCTCGCAATGTGTATAAAAATTATTTCATTACGGTAGCAACAGTACATGTAGAGCTTCATTGAGGACTATTTTGCTATTTAAATGTTCTACTTCACTTTCGTCTAGCTGTGTTTTTAGGCAAGGAAGTGAAAGAAACATGAAAATTATATTTCCATCTCATGCAACAATTCCATTCAAAATTTTTATTTTATTTTCTGTAAACAAAAGAAAAGCAGAAGGAGGAGGCGGTGATATTCAGTGTGAAAATTAATTCTTTTATTCGCAACGGGAAAAGAAGTAGCTACTAGCTGAATGGAGATTTTATTGATTTTTCTCCTTTTCCTCTTCCCTCATATCCTCTACATTCATTCGTTCCGTTCCAATTGTTGTTGATTTCTTTCTTTCTCTCTTACTGTATATATATATGCATCTGAAGGGATTTATCATCAAAGATGAATGTCTGTAGCATCAGAAATGCCATTTTGATGATTTCATTTTATGAATACAATTCCCATTCCCTAAATTGAGATGTGATTTCTTTATTTACAATTGTAAAAATTGGAGATCATGATTTGTTTGCAGATTGCTGTAGTTGAGAGTTAATTTGAACATTTGTTGAATTAAAAATGAGGAATTAAATTTTTAACGGTTTTGAAAAATTTAAAAATTCAAATAATTTTTTTTTTGAAAATTCAAAATTGAAAAATACGTTGAGAAGGAAAATTCAATTTTCAATCAAGTATTAAATAAAAAGGATACTTCCAGCTAGTTTTACAAAAGTGAAAACACAAGTATAGTCGAGGGAAGCAACATATATCGAATTGCCATTACCAAACCTCAAGAAAAATTTTATTTTCAATTGTTGTATAAAAAAGATATTATAATGTAAATACTCTCAATTTCTAAACACTTTTCTTGTGCTCCCCACAAAAGGATGAAGAAGTAAAAAGAAAGTTTTTTTTTTGGAATTTTCAGTTCCTCTTGAGGATACAAATCGCTTCAATATATTTTCATGGCTTTAAAAACATTCACAAAACACGCAAACAAGAAGGAAAATTTTTTGTTGATTGACTTTTCAGAAGGGAAAAATTTCGAGAATTGCCTGATGTCATGTCGTTTGCTATTTGCCCTTTAAAATCAATGTTTCCATCAGACAAGACGAAAAATAAACATAAGTCAAATGATTTAAGACTACATGAACTTCCTATATAAAGATGTATGTATGCAATGTTGTTTACGTTCTCTTGGAATGTTGTTCGCTTATGTGTATGTTCAATTGTGTCGTGGACATACAGAATGAGAGGGTGAGAGGAGGAAGTTTCTTAATAAAGAAGTAGGGAAAAATTGAATTGTAGTAGGATACACTCTGATCATAAATTTTAAAGGGTAAGCAGTAAATTTTCCTACGAGTGTGTTTGTAAATGCAATCTGAACAAATCCCGTAGTCCTTATTCCTTAAATACCAGAAATAAAATAATAAACAGCAGAAATTGGAAATTTATTGAAACATTATGTGAAAATTATTGCAAGATTATGAAAGACTTTCTCCATACAGCATAACCCTCCATTTAACCATTTCATACACGATACGGCATTGTGGGTGTTTATGAGCTTCAATAATTGTTTTTATTTTCGAACATGCACAATATGACGCAAAAGAGGTTCTGGATGTAAAGATTTTTTTGTTTACACTTCATAATTCCGATTCATGCGACAGTCAGACAATTAAATTACAATAAACGCGCCAGATTTCACACTTTAATTAATCATACATGACTTCATGACAGGATAAACATTTACCGACGAGAGAGAAAAAACAACGAGACAGCGGAAGGAGGAAGAAATGAGAATTTAATTACAGCAAGTAATGGTCGAAAATTGTCCAATTTTACGAACGAAATGAAATTTGTCACATCAGAAAGGCAATCAGTTCCAATTAACAGTTTACATTCATCTTTCAACCCTTCATTTTATACAGTTTAACATTTCAGAGATATTTTTATATCGATAAAATGGAAATGAAGAACTTTTTTGATTGGATTTCTCACTTCCCTTTTACAGCTTGTGCCATTTAAATTTTATGCTCCTTTGATTCTATTTAGATTTTTGTTGAACATTGAATAACTTTTGAATGGTAATTACTGCATGTCTTGGAAACATTGAAGACTATAGCAACAAAGTTGTCAAAACCAGTTCATTTGCTTTGCTATGAGGTAATCTTTTTTATATTTTTGGTATAAGCTACCAGGTGTGAAAATTACATCAAAGCATTGATGATATGGCAACAATTTTGTTTCTGCAGTGTTACGGAATGATTCTGCTTCTCACTATCATCCCACATGATTCTCTTTCATTGATTTTCATGTAGCATTCACTGGTAAATGAAGGTCAGCTGCTTTATCTCAATAGCCATAGTGCTAGACCTAGAAAGTTGCTCATTGCCGCAGTTTGGCACAATAAAAAGTCATTAATGAAGATGATATTCAAAATACTATCTAGACATGAGTCACGAAGATAACAATTCTTCATTCTCCCCTTTTATTTTATTTTATTCACTTTCTATTCAGATTTCGTTCATTAGAATTATCAATCGACATCTACCGACGTATCGCATCCTCCCAATATGCTATCAAGATTCATTGGATTTACAATAAACCGCAAAAAGCAAACACACAAAACTTGCTTTAATTACAATAACAATGGCTCAATAAATTATCATAAAACAAGCCGGCAATTCCTATCTACACCGACTAATCAAACCGGTTCTTTCTACCATTCCCATTGTTGCACTGTGTTTTTGTGTGCCAGCAGATATCTCTCATCGTGGGTGGAAGAAGAATGAACAACAGCAGTTAACAAAGAGGAAGAAGAAGAATGGCATGGAGAGACATGAGAGGAAGAGAGGAAAGTTTGTACATAATAAAAAGTTTGAATAGATAAAAAATGAGCACGAGAAGGAAGAAGAAGCAAGCAAAAAGATGTTTTAAATGTTTTTATCAGCTTAATGAACATACCGAACTTAAAAGTATTATTAATTAAGAGACTAATTGATTGGGACATATTAATGGAGGGCCTTTTTAGCTTGATGTTCAACTTTGTATTCTCGTTTACATTAAAGGGCATTGCTACCTGTTCTGCTGTCTTTTAAAACCTTTTTTTAGACGAATAAAATGAAATATAAAAATCAATTGCAATTTGATACTTAAATGAAAATTGTGTGGGCGATAAAAAGAACAGTTAACAGTGAATGAACGTGTTCTCGCATTTCATTGTGAATTTTCTTCATTGTGAGCTTCCACATAGAGATGGTCTACGAATGAATCTGGAATTTTCATTTATTGTAAAATTCTATTCACTCTTTTTCACGCCTGAGGATTGATAACTTGGGAATTGATATTCAAATATTGCAGCGATATTTCTATTGATGATATGTGCGTGTTCGTGTGATATATTATTGAATATATCTTTGTGGATTGAATGAAAAGTTTTTCTATTCTTCATTTGATTTAACGGGTTCTTGAAGGTTTTTCAACGGTTTTTTTAAATTTGAATAATTTTCCATCGATTTCAAAATTTCAACGGTTTTTTTATATTTTAAAAAAAATATTACTGTTAAAATTTAAAACAAATTAAAAGCTACTAATAAACCTCTCAACTTCCAATCCCTAGTTCTGAGGTTACTATTCTTAGCAGTCTATATAAATGCAATACTATCGGATAAACTATAGAAATAAAATCGTTGTAAAATTGAAATTCAAAAATAAAAATTTCTCTCTTGCATTCTTTTTCCAACCATAAAACGCAGATTTCGATATCAAATGTAACTTCGATGTTGTTAAGTCAGTGGATATTATATATACGTATTTTTTACAGATTCAGGAACAGTAAAGTTTAGATTTGTATGCCACACACTAATGTTCATTTATTCAGTCCGTTAAGAGAACAATGTGAAATAAAAAGAGTAAAAGAGTCTCCGGCGTTGGATGTGATATTCATTCGACTGTATTTTTCACAGAATGCTGCTTGAAACATTCGAATCAGTGAATTTAATGTAACAAAAGAGACGAAATTTTAGAAATAAAAATGCAGGGAGCGAAAAGTACTTGCTTGCGTTATTGCAAAATATTGTATAAAAGAATCTCGATTAATGCTCATCACACAATATGATTCATAATTTTATTTCAATTCCTTCTTCCCTTTTTATTTTTTAGTGTTTCTCTCCTAAATGCACATATAAATTGATGTCACTAATGGACTCTGTTACTTAAAATTTCAATCATAATTTTTTTCAAGAAGGGATCTTATTGCGAGAGAGGGGTTGATAATGCTGCTGCTTGCTTTCATTCCCATCGAACATGTCCCATATTAATTTTCCACGCTACGTTATTGTTATGATCTGCTAAATTGAAAAACTAAGAAGGGTCGAAAAGAGTCACTGCTTGTTGTTGTTGCTACTGTTATTTTATAAGATGAAATAAATTTCCATTTTCCCAGCACTTCTATACTATACTTAAACATCATCCGCATCACCCACATCGGCACTAAATATTGAAATCCTTTTGGGAAATAAAACATTGTGTGTGACACAAAAATTATGACTAGATATTAAGAACGAATATATTTACATTATGATTATTCTACGCTTCCATTAATTAACAAACATTTTAATGGATATACATTTTCTCTCCGATGAAATCAAAAGAAGCGAATTGGATAAGCTAAACTGAATGTATAAATTTATGCGTATCAAAAGTAGAAAATTGTTGCTATTTTTAGTGTCATTTAATATTCTTCCGTAAAAATAAGAAACAGAGAAGAAAAAAGAAACAGTAAAGTTACAAAGTAGTGGATTTTACGATGACGATGAACATGGAATTTTTAGCTCATTTTTGCTAGATAAATGTAATTATTAGAGTTCCTTTTGACATGTCGAGTGTATTGAGTTGAAATTGGTTTCTATAAAGTCTTTGGTACCTGAAACTGGTTAGAACAAGCTGTCTTTTTTTAAAGTTATTACGTTCACAGCCACCTATTTTAGATATAAAGAACACATTAACTTCACCCTAAAAAATGCAAAATAGTCATAAAGATACATGAATTATACTAGGAAAATGGATTCCAAATGTAGCCTGGTCCAATGTAGCCCTGGTTTAATCCAAGGCAGTCCTGATTTTTAAGAAAAATCTTCTGCTTTTTTGCACACAAAGTGAATTTTAACTCCTCTAGTGTACGACTGAAGCATTTATACTCTTATAAGTCGAAAGATAGTGCGCCTTAACCACCCTTCCCTAAAACAATGAATTTTCAACATAAATTTTTGTATTCTAAAAATATCATCTATGTCTCTTGAGAATTATATGCGAAACACGAGACCATAAATAAACAAATAAATCAATTTTTTGACTCGACTTACTTACTATTTTTTTATCTATGTGACAGTGACTTGCTTAATAAAAAAAGCGAGTGTATAATAAAATATGATACATTGTGAACATAATAGAATGGAATAAAAACTATGAAAATAAATCCCTTTAGTGCAACAAGCTTTAAAATTTGGTGTAATTTACATTTTAAAAATAGAAGTAAGGGTTAGGCACTACATGATGTAAGCTAGCATATGATTAAAGATTAATTTTCAATTTTCAGATATTAAATGAAAAATTTATAAAGAAAAAATTTTCATTTTCTTTGAAGTTACATTAAGTACGCTCGTGTAACTTCCTCAATATATCCTTTCCGTAACTCGTATAATATTAGCCTGGTTCCCTTACATCATTGCCACTTAATACGAGACAAATGACGTGAATAATTTAATAAACTTCCCTTCCTAAGAAGTTTTACTTCTTCGTTCTATCTTCATTCTCACTCCTGTGTCGCGTGTCATATCTTTTCGATCTTCTTTTTTTTCATTTTCATTTTCAACTTCCTCAAAAAGCAAGTAAAAAGTACCATCAACTATGAGATGAACATTTATCATTTTGTAAACGAGAAAAATTGGTCGATTGGGGAAAACACAAATGCTTCATGTTTGCATTATTTGATTGGAACATTTATCTTATGCAATTTGCCAAAAGTTTGAAAGACACGAGACTCAAAAATACAGGGAAGTAAAATTGCCCGCAAGGAAATTTCCTCCTGCCCGAGCGACACAAATGACAAAATCGCCATATGGAAGCCATTAAGGTTCCATCAGGGATACATTTATTAACACCAGATGGATTCCGCGCCGCCTCCACCTCCGTATGGAATCCATATGGAAGTCATATGGATTCCGCGCCGCCTACACCTCCATATGGACTTCCATATGGATTCCATACGGAGGTGGAGGCGGCGCGGAATCCATCTGGTGTTAATAAATGTATCCCTGATGGAACCTTAATGGCTTCCATATGGCGATTTTGTCATTTGTGTCGCTCGGGCTGTTATCCCTTTAAAACGCACAAGCATTTGTTCAACATCATGATGATAAATAAACTCTCGTTAAGATCGCTAAATGATTGATAAACCTTTGAAGAAAAAAAGTTTAGGGAAGGAACAGGCAGTTTTACGGAATGGAATTCGATGCCAATATTTCAAGTTGAATGAGCAAGAGCAAGGCAGCATGTGATTGATTTTCACCCGGTTTGTTTCAAAAAAATCAATACTCAAACTGCTTTGTTGGGGATGTTGTTAAAGTTTATCAGAAATTTTGTTAGGGATACGCAATTTTGTGCAAATGATTGCTCAATGGATCAAGGGGGTTTTATATCTTTTGAGGAAATATTTATTGATTGGATTGCCATTGTGCACTCAATGATAGATTAAACTTTTATTTTGTGGTTGAAATAAACGAAATTAAAATATGTATGGATAGAAATTGATTGTACTTGTCCATTTTGTGGTAATATTTATTAAAAATTCATCGAGATTCTTTGAAACTGCTTTGTGAGTCTTTCCTTATGGAACTGCTCATAAAAAGTTGTATCGTTTACTTTTCTATTTTAATAACATTACTCAGTCTAAAGTCTAAAATGAGGAAATGACAGTTAGCATCATTTCTAGTACATACGAGCAGAGTTGGCATCGTCCTGTTTATCGTCGGACGTCAAAATCGACGGACGATAAAAAAAAACATCGTCCGACGCCACTTATCGTCCAAAATCGTTTAAAAATTAGAAAATTTTCTAATGTTGGTGAAATTTTTTGGGAAATGATGAAAAATGGTGAAGAATTGTGGAAATTGAAGAAAATATTTGGGAAATGATGAAAAATGGTAGGAAATTTTTGTATTTTTCTACCATTGTTCATCATTTCCCAAAAATTTTCACCAACATTAGAAAATTTTCTAATTTTTGGACGATTTTGGACGATTTTGATAAAAAAAAATATCGTCCGATGACACTTATCGTCCGACGTTTTTGGTTTTTATCGTACGGACGATCATTGTTAAATTTTTTGATAAGTAAAGAAATTATTCTGCAAATAATATTGATTAAATATTTTTAAACCAAATAACCTTGAAACTTTCACTTTTTAAATGTTTTTATTAGTTTAAATATGAATGTCTTAAATTTTACAAACGGCGGTTTAAAAATTATTTTATCTTTGCGAACGTTTCTCACCCAATGTCGTATGGCGAATGAATCTAACTTTCTGTTTTTTTAATTAGCTTCGGTTTTTTTGTTTCTTTCATTTCATTATTCTTTCCCGATCTTTTTTAAATTGCATTCTTTTTGTTCGGCATTATTTAATTTTTTATCATTATTTTCAACAATCATCGTCCTGCCAACTCTGCATACGAGAAGCCATGATTAGAAAAACATCAAAGCAGCCCTAGTGAGTCTCGAAGACAGAATGAACCTAAATGAACCAAAACTCTAGTATATTCATTACTGCATAAACTGCATTTTGAGTAACGAAAATACAATTCCAGTAGAATAGATTTTCTATCAAATAGATTGAGTAGCCCAGCAGCGCCTCCAGCGTACAAAAGATAAAACAGAAATTGAGTAGATTCGATAGCAGCGCCTCTATAGGAAATTTCTACAAGCTGCTAAAAATATTACAGCGCATCTAGTGGCGAGTAGACAATATTCAAAAATAACTATGAGCACTTCAAACGGGAAGTAGCATAAATTTCAATAGATTAATTAAAAATACAAATTAAAGATGTCGTAACATGCTTAAAAATTCTACTCATCAAGTCATTGAGTAGCATAAAATGCCCACAATTTTATGAGTAGCACTAGACAGTAGCATTGAAGAATTCCCAAATAAATATAATTTGAAATAAAATCTTGACTTACCTCTCCTTTGTGAGCATCATGTCGTGCGAATGTAAGGGCCTCACAGGTGCTTTCAACTTGGACGCTTGCTTGAAACGACTTAAACTAAAGAACAATGATAAAATTGCTTTCAACCGTCCACTGATGATATCATTTGTTGTAATAATTTCCACTCCAGGCACACAGTTCTGACGTAAAATTGTTAGACATGCTTCCACATTATCAAACTGCAAATAAAAGGAAGGCGAAAAAATATTTTAATAATAACTCCATACAGAGAAGCGTTTAAATAAAAATGATGATGATGATGAAGGTTTCATGTGGAAAATTAAAGAATTTTTTGTGTACCCTGGAATTTTTACGTGAGAGATCGCAGATTATTAGCTTAGTTGAAAATTGGTTTCGTAACATTGTTAGTTATTCACAATAATCGGTACACAAATAAAAAATATTTTGTTTTCGTTTAAGCAGGAAAAAAATCGCGAATAAAGAAATTAATGAAAAATTATTTTCAACATCCGACTACAATGAACTTTATGTATGCGGTGTTAACTTCATTTTATTTGTGAATTAAAATGAGACATTAAGCTCTTTCTGAATCCATTTATTTTTGCAAATTCATCGCGATATACATAAGAAAAGAGCTCATAAGTCACTCAATATTTTTTTTTCTTTTGAAATTGGGTGTAGAGGAGAATGTCGACAATTTCCTTCATGAATCTTTTTATCTTTCTTACGTATATAACTTTATACTCCAGTATGTACATGTGTACATTTCTCCATTATTATGACAGATATACGTCATTGGATAAATAAACGGCAATGAGCCACAAGGTATTGAATACCTCGCTTATACCTTTTGATTGAATGCCCGCATGTATAGCAATGATATACATTCTTTGTTCTTCTTAAACAGCACCAGCTGTTTTTTATGCAAATTCGATTCCGCATGCAATTATTTCCTCTTTCTCTCTTCCATTTCTATCGATATGTTGAGCGATTTGAACAATTTTTATGCAAAATAAGTACGCTGTAAATTGACTCTGACTGAATTGCTAGGTGACTGAATGGAGTTTGTGATTGAGTGACAAGAGGTTCCGATGGGGAGTCAAAGATTCCAATTTACTTCATACTCAACGCTTACTGACAATTTAAACAAGAGCAAAATGCGCTTAACATCCCAAAAGTCCAAAACTTTCAATCTTTTACTCCTCTTCATATTCCCATCTACCTCTTTATGCAAATTTTCATACTTCTTCACTGAATACTCTTATGATGTTTCATTACATTTCCTTCCATAAACGAAATCAAATTCAGAAATGTGCATACACATTTAAGCGCATTTCAAAAAGTCATAAAAATCATTTTGTAATAAATTGCCATATTTAAGTATTATGAATAAAGATTTATGATTTATGGCTTGGAAGTTTTATTTTTGCAATCTTTACATTCATTTGGTTTTAATCTAAGCAAGAAGATTCTCGCGGACGTGATGAAGTGAGTTTGAATGGCTGAATTTCTTTTCAAATTTTAATCATGTTCATTTAGATTTTTAATTTTGACATTCAAATGTCTCAAAAAATTAAAATCCACTCACAAGATTTTTGCAAATTCAGCCAAAAACAGTTTGATATTTGATCCGATGCCCTTTTAAACTCTACTTCATGCGAGATATCATCGTATTTCATCACACAGGTTCCTATTCAAAGCAATTAATATTCAATTTACAATCTCAATGGCATCACTGATTTATCGTCTTGTGATTCATAAAATGTTTAATTTTGTTGTGCTGTTCAGTTGCTCATGATATTGTTTGTTGAAAAAATGATATTGCATTTTTCGAGTTTTGATGATTTTGTTTTAGATAAATATTAGAATTTTTATTGAGAGCTGGGTAGAGTTGGTTTGCGAGAGCGAGAGTACGAGCAAGCACAAAAGTAGTTCATCTAAGTCCAAGTAAGTGAGCAATAGAATGGGGGTTGACAAAAGGAATAGTTGGCAATCAATTTATCTCAGACATTCCTAATTAAAGACAAAACTGAGCTAAAGTCAACCTATCAACCTCCTTAACAACCCTGAACCCAAAACCAACGTCATTGAATCATTTTATTTCAAAGTCAAACACCTGACCAAAATTTTTCCAGGCAAGACGAATGTATGCTAAAATATAAGACATATCTAGAAAGCATCTTAAACATTCACAGTTTCATACTTGAAAGAAACATAAATCTTGACTATTTCACCATGTTCAAGAGGGCGATAATCTCATAAGTGTAGAAGTGCCATAAAAAGAAATTTTAAATTTGATTTGATTTAATAGGAATTGATTTTTATAGCGGATAGAAATGAAGATGAATATTCTGCAATTAAATTAATCGTCATTTCATCGAACTCGATCAAACTTCCAAAGAAGTGATATAAAAAAATATCTTTAATTGGAATATATTTGAATAAAGTCTTGAGCGCTAGAGCGTACATCTTTAAAATATATAATTAGTCGGCATCTTTCTCACATGATTTATATCTCAATTTTTAGTTCTTTTAATCTTCTCATCCGTACACATAAGATTCTCTGTAGAACTGTAGTAAAGTTGTATAAATATTCAATGTCACACATTTCCATATGCTGTGTCGATGATGAATCTTTTAACAACACAAACACATGCTGTACTCTAAGTCGTACTTGAAACTAAATTTCTTCATGATGTGAAGAATTAAAATCGATTCCTTTACGCTTCATTAAGTCAGTCGCCGGTTCGATTATTTTAACAAAAAAAAACAAATGCGATCATTAACCTCAGACAAGTTGGACAAGCATATGCTTACAATTTTCTTCTTAGACAACAATTTTATTAAATCAATCTAACATAATTTAAGAAGACTTGATGTATGCGCGATGTCTATCAGCATTCAATTAACCGCTTCAATGAAAAACACCAACTCCTACTGAGCAGTATGCAAAATTAAAGTAAATAAATGTACGTCCTTGACCCACTCAATAAAATCAACTTTAAGCTGAATTTAAATATATGAAAAATAAAAGTGCAATAATCGGTTGATGTTGTGTAGGAAATTTTTTATTATTATAAGCATATACATGCCATTCAATCAATTGAAATCGTTTTCTTTAATATGCAAAAAATTGCTTTGTCTGTAGAAATTTGTAATGATTATTATGAGTGACGTGTCGAATAAGTTTTATGTACAAACTTGTACCCACTTGTACAAGAAGAAGAAGAAAAGATGTTGACTCATTCACTGGTTTTTGGAACTAATCATAAAAACATGTTGTGAATGTTTAACTAATCATTTGATGAGAAAAAAATAATAATTTGAAGTTTGGATAAAAATTGGTAATTTTCAAGACGTTAATGCTCGAAATTGATCCTAACACGTCTTCATTTGATATCCTTAGATTCACTTATTACGTCCATCAAAAAAATGGTGATTTGCAGCCAAAGATTATATATAGAGCTATCAGATAGCTCCAGACTACCCGCCCCCCCTAAATGTTGGATGTCATTAGTCATTACCCTTCAAGAAGATGTCCAAAAATGACGTCCAGGGGGGAAAATATTTACTTAATCTTCTTTATGAGTGTAGGAAATTTTTGAATTTTTTGAGAGCTTTAGTAATTTCATATATTTCTGTTGAGAAATTTAGAAATTTATAATCAATTATTTTAAATAAAAATTATAATTTATAATCGAAAATTTAAGAATTTTAAAAAACAAAATATGAAAAAATGAACAAACAAAAAATATAAAAAAGATAATTGAACCTTGAATTAAAACTAAGATTGAGTCTTAACTTTGAGATTCGAACTCTAAACTTTTGAATTTATTTTAATACTTTCAATTTAAATGCTTGGAGCAAATTAGCAATTTTGAATACATAAACGATCCAAAAACACCTAATTCATAACCATTCACTGGTCAAATTCATTCAATCAATTTCATCGGCAATAAATCAACTTACTTGCATTTAATTAACATCAAAGCAATCATTCATATCAAAAATAAAAAAAAGAGTTTGTTATTTTTTTTTTTCATCCATGCACTTCAAAGGGAATTTATTGATTCACTTTGTAGAAAATTACAATTCATGCCAAATATGGAAATGAGTTTCGCAAAACTTGTTCTTCAGCTGAATATCTTTGTGTCACTATTTTTAAATGTAAATGTAGTCGCATATATTTGACTATGAAATGAAATTGCTAAAGCAATGCAAAAAAAATTGTGAAAATGAAAACGACAGTGCACTTCTAGCCACATAATAATAGAAATCGATGTTTTATGTTGAAAAAATGGTATTCAGTGAAAATCATGTCACATTTGCATATTTTGCAATGATAACCTTAAATAGTTTCTTGCTAAATAATGCAAGACTTTAAGGTAATTGGACACAAAATATAAACTTCGATGAAAATGGCACTGATGAGATAAAAATCAATGTTCTGTGATAAAATTATGGCTTAACTATGTAATTTTTACACTTGAATTACGAATTATAGGAACTCGATTCCGCGCTGAGTTAGAAAAAAATTTAAACATTGCAATACCTGTTCATAAAAGAATTTTTATTTGAAATACGTGCACGTAAAACACATTTTTAGCTCATTTTCAATTTAGAGAAAAAAGAATTAATGCTTATACTTTGTCCGTCCATCCGTTAGAGTCAATGAGAAAATTTATTTCCAGCTGAACCAAAAATATTTTAACATTTTTATAGGCGTCATCTTTTCAAAAGTTTTTTGACCGTTATTTTTTTAATAAATTTCGAAAGTTACATATCTTCTAACAATCTACAGATTTAACCGAATGTTCCAGAATCTTAATTTTTTAATGCTCGAGAAGATGCGCTTTCGTACTGCAAGTCCACATTCTTTATGACTTATTTTGCTATCGCGATAAGCTAATCCCATATTGAAATGCAACATGAAGCGTATAATTTCACATTCTACAAAAATAATTGGTCACATCCCAAAACTTCATGTTAATGAGTACCTTTCGAACAAAAAAATTTGTTTTTGACATTTTTTAAATCATTGAAATGTGTCGCTTATCACCGTTAGGTAAATGTATGTTTGCATGTCTATTTATTTCGATCATCAAACAAATAAACCACGTCGAGAACCTAATTTAACTTAATTGAGTTTAATCAACTTCCGAAAATAATTAAAGCTGGTCATTGCACGCGCGCATTAAACTGGAATTTTGTGTATTTGCATGCAAATTTACATTTTAAAATTGAGACTGGGTGAAAAAGTAATTTTAATAAATAGCTTAATAAATAATGGGGGAAAATTATCAATATTTGATTAAATATGAATTATTGGATTAACACGACTCGCCCTGTTTGTTGCCCATCCGCAACTCATCTCTCAATATCCAATTAAATTAAAACATCTGGATATGAAATCCTTCCCATCCTCCCTCATTATTGCTTGTAAAGTTAATTAACGCATTTATGATAAATGATTATTATTTTTCAATATGAACAAATTTGCAAGTCCAATGATTTCGATTTCAATAGAATTTTGAGCACATAAATACTCTCTCTATCCACATACAAATATATATGCTGCTTAATTTTCCGTATACATTTGCTGACACCGTAAATGCATTTACCTTTTAGTCAATAATTAAATTCAAACGAGAGATATTTGTATTTCAACCGTAGCATGGAGGATAAAAATTAGCACAATGTCAACATTAATTTGCAATATCTGTAGGAATGGCATTATTAGTTTATCTTGGCAATTTTGTGCTTACTCTTACTACTTTTTTTTCTCCTCTCTTTTCTTTTGCTGGATCGGAGAATGCACGATTGTACAGCTACAATAGAACCGTAAAATTTTACCGAACATAAGTGAAAGTACGTTTAAATGCACAATGTAAATGTGACGACAAATGATAATTAATTAACTTCACTTACTTCTTTTAAACAACAACGGGGATGATTCACAAATTAAGTTCATTTAAAAATGGGATTTCTAGGCAAGTTTTTTTCCAATTGTTCCAAATGACTCCTGACTCACCTTTGTATTAAATATTGAACGTCACTTATGAACGAACCCAAGCTCGACCAGACTTAATTGTTTATTTTCATGAACGTTTAATTTTTGCAACAGACACAAAATATCGAAATAAATTTTCATTAAATGTTGACACTAATGCCAAAGAGAATTGGCAAATGAAGCTTAAGACAAGACTCTTTCTACTCGATTTTTGATCTGATTTAAAGCACTAAACAATAAGATTTGATTACTAACAAAGAGAAGTTTATTGTTGATGGATATTATGCCAAAGAGATCATTTAATTATACACTAAATGCCAGATACTGCAGAAACCAGACATAACTCATTCAACATCAAAGAGCAGTAATTGAAATTTCACAAGTTCATTAATCAATCTAAATGACCTGTTCAGTATTTCCTTGAGACTTAGATTCATCAACCTGTTACGCATCATACATTGTTTGTTAAATTGGACAACGATGAT
The DNA here is from genome assembly GCA_963573255.1 of Chironomus tentans. Classification (NCBI taxonomy): domain Eukaryota; kingdom Metazoa; phylum Arthropoda; class Insecta; order Diptera; family Chironomidae; genus Chironomus; species Chironomus tentans. The sequence continues at coordinate 28,109,237 of OY754303.1, read as the reverse complement.
GTTATTGATGAGATAAGAGAATATAAACTTGAAACTAATTTATCCAGATTAGACTTGTTATTTTTTGCCAACTTATACCGTCATTACGGGTTGTTTGCGAGAAAAAAAAATAACTCATTAATTTTATTTCGCTCTGCAGTTCCTTTAAGTAGAAACATTTGGGTTGGAGCGAAATAAAATTGATTCTTTTTCTTCTTATTTTTATTTTCTGTTAATTCTGATCGAAGCGTAAACAAGTCATTTCATGGCAACATGTGGAGTAAGAAGAAATAGCATGTTGTACAGTCACTTCGTGATGGATAGTACGATAGAACGACTTTGCTGAAAATAGATTGAAAATATTTTTAACGAAATTTTTTTATTTGAAATTGTAACGGAAATTTTTTATTTGAATTTTTTACATTGAAAATTTTGAATTTCAAAATAACGGAAAATTGAAAAAGAATCCTGGACCAGACAGCTGTGCCAAAACTAAACCAGAACTCCATAAGTTTTATTGATATGCTCATAATCATGTAATAGACATGTTGATTGTCGAAATCTATTAATCATAAACCATTAATTGCTTCTTCCCCCACTCTCTACCTAATGAAACTTCTGTATTTCTATTTTATTGCTGTAACTCATAAAAACTTTGCCGAAAAATATATACATTTTTGCGACTGTGAGATAAACACTTGTTGTGAATGTTTACGCAAAGTAAGAAAATAAAAGTGAAGAAGAAGACATTCAGAAATATTTTTATTTACATAATTCATCAAGTGTGTACGCTAAAGTTTTACTTAATTTATCGTAAATATGCGATCACGAAGAGTCATACTGCACGTGTCATTCACCTCACACATAGACCCATTACCAGTAATTCCTGCATGTTGATGAATCATATCGGAAAATATTTTCTCCGAATAGAAGAAGCTTAAATTAGCATAAAATGAATTATCAAATGACCGACAATATGATTAGTGGCTTATTCATGATACACGAAATGCATATAAAAGCGCATTAGTTCCACAAAATCAGAATTCTCTAGATTTTTCCTCTTTGTACCGTTTTTATTGTTATGATTGTGTCCATTTTTCATGAATAATCTCAAATTCAATATTATGCTCTTTTTATGTAGAAATGACGACCACTTTGCATCCATTCATTCTTTCAGCTCTTCATCTTCAGTCGTAATGTAATAAAATGTTTTATTTCGAAATGATAAATGTTCGACTACTTAGATATGAAATAGAAATGCATTTTTCATAGTTTTTGATTGAACATTACGGTTTATAAATTGTGCTTTTAAGATATCCAGCCATAAACAGAATACATTTCCAAAGACTGACTCACAAAGTTCATCGGAAATCATTTATTTCATTCCAGTATGCACGAATAGCCTACAGAGATGTCTTTATTCATTGTCGATATATCCAAAAAAGAAGAAAATTCATTAAAACTGCGCTTTCTCGATTAATTATATTCTTCTTTTTAAAGAAATAGAGGTGATTCCTTCCTCGACGATTTCCACAACATCTGATACAATAGTCACTATGGTGTAGTAATTGTATTAATGCTTAACTGCCAACAATTCATTTCGCATTTCGTTTTATTGGAGTCGCGCAAATTTAATATTCAAACAAATACCCACGGAAAAAATAAAATAACAAAAAGTTGAGTTTTAGAGTGGTATAAAGTTATGAGAACATTGAACGAATAAATTAGCAAACCAAGGTGAGGGGACTATTTTGGCATGTTTCAGCCAGCGTCACAAGTCTTTTTTTATATAAACGATTAAATTGGGGAAAATGAAGATTTATCCATTTGAACTCATTTTAAAGAAGTTTACAAAAAAAAAATCAAGAAGTTCCAAAAAGTTCCAATCCCTTGGCAGAAAACAAATGTTTTATTGATTCAAAAATGCCACACGTTTCTTGTGAACAATACCTTCGTTATGGTTCTATGATGCCTAGATATCCATAAAAATAATTATCATAATATCTCATGATCTTAATCATAATCGGATCCTACATTTTATTTTGCTTAGGAAATATATTAAAATATTCAAATCTACTTGTACTATTTATGTCGACTTTTGTCTCACTTTCAGTCATACAATTTATAGTTTCACAATTCTGCTTGATCCAGAATTCGAGATTCAATGTCTACAACTGCAAAATTGATCCAATTAACTAAGCAGTCATTATGAACTAAGTAAATAGATACTCAATGGCATGAAATGACAATAATCTATCGCAGGGTCGTTCATAACTGACGTCAATTAAAAAATTTGTATTTTCTGACCTCTTCGGCTCTTTTTTTGCACATAGAGATATAGCTAGGGAGGGGTCCGAAGAGGTCCAGATCCCCTTCAAGATTGAAATTTGTTTGGCCTATTTAGTTATAAATCAACAGATCTCAGATGAAAGTTAGACGTCATAATTGGATGGTCTCTATTTATCGTTAAGCGAATTTTTCGCTTCTTGAAAATCAATTCAGCAAATAATTTCCCATTCTCAACTATCCAAGTTGAACATATTTAATATTAGCCACACATGTTTGCATTCGTGTCTCTTTGAAAGATAATTGGCCGTGCAGACTTTTCTTATTAAATATTTTATATCGTGTAAATGGTTCCTAATGACTGTCATAAATTATGTGGCACACATTGAAGGTTTCACATGCTCATATGATACAAGCAACTATCAAGTGAGTTTAATATGTAAAACAAATTAGAAATTGTAACTTTTCTTGTTGCATTTACAACGGAGTAAGTACAAAAATTATTTAATGATTCCATTGTCTTTGACTTTTCTCTCTTTGCCATAAATGCTTCCGATGTGGGTTTTGCACTCTCAACAAGATATCATGCAGAGCACCAAGTGACATTCATTGTTTAACAATTGTGAGCTCCAATTTATTCTCCTCTATGCCTCATCATATGCTTGGTTTATAAAAGGAGTCACTATTATTGTATTTATATCCACTTTCGTACGTGATCTTACCAAAATGCAAAAAAGAATTGCTCTAATAGAATTTTCGTTTCGTATCGTTGCAGGCAGAGAATACAAAAGTATTAAACTTGTGATTTCATAATGCTGATAAGTAGAAAAATCGCTTCATGAATTGCACATTATTGACTATTGAGCACTGACTCGAGATGAGAATTTGGAGACGTGGAAAGTAAAGCACAAAATGGGTTGGACGAAAATTGTAGGATAATTTATAACGGTCAGAAGATATTTGAAATTTAATACTTAAATCAAATTTTGAATTTTAAAAAGCCGTTAAAATTTAGAGAAATTTTAGTTTTACTTTGTCTATTTTTATTGAGCAAAACTCTTTTGGCGATGCCCAGGAGAGAAAGCAAAATAAATTTTCGTTATTATATGACTTCCAATTTTCAACCTCTAGCACCACACACACAAGAAAGTGCTTAACGAGAAGGAATACATGACTCAATTGATTTCTCAATGCTCTTTATGGTTTTTTAATAACAACTAGTGAATTTATTTTTATTGAATGAAAATATCCAGCACGACTTGTGATGATCCCAAAAATAGTCTGATATAATGATTGGGATGAGGGGGGAAAAATTTAATTTCAGTAAGTCCAGATCTCTTACTGATATTGTTTATAGATTTTTATTAATAAAGTTGTGACACTATTGCATGACCGTAAAGGAATTCAATGAGAGAATTGCTTCACTTTATTGGAAATTCTTTCCCATGGCGACATTTTCTTAATGAGAATTTAAGTTTGATAGTAATGTGTTAATTAATATTATCGTGATGGAAACGCAAGGGCTATTAAATTGCATGCTCTTCGTTCCTATGGAGCGGTATTTGTCCATTTTCATGAGAATTTAAACAGAATTTATGACTTTATTTGATGAGTTTTGTAATTATAAATATAGTATTACATGAAGCAATCTTAATGGATGTTTACAAATGGTGTCAAGTGAGAAATTGGATTTTTTCAGGGTCTTAACCATTTATGATACCTGATTTTCATTAAAAATATTTTTTTTATTGATTATCACAGTAAAAACTCTCATTCATGATGGACGTCATTTGTGTACAATCTTTTAGGAACTGTTCAAAAACAATGTCCATCATTTAAGGAAAATCAGACATCAGGTGGAAAATGGGGTCTTAAGTCCAATTTTTTATGAACGTCATTTATAGACGACCCCTTAATGAATTCATCGAATCTTAATGATTGTAGGAAATAAAATTCAAGTGCCTGAAGATCAAATTCTGAAATTAGATCTGAAATTTATTCAAAAACAATCTTATGGGTTTCATTCTTTAGATAATGCCGACAATGCTATGCTATGCTATGCTCATGCTGTGCTGAATTAGCGAATATGTTTAAGCACGTAGGTGTTAAAAATCAAAATCGATACTGTATTATGAAATGGATAAAATGATTTTAAAAATGGCAAAATGTTAGTTCGTCGCTTAAATCTTTTGCAATAGCTAATTCATCACTCCTTCCCATTCAAATTGTTCTTGACAAATTTATTGCTGATGAACCACGATAATGAAATGTCAAAACATTGACATGCTGATGCTGTATCATTCAATGTGAAAACATCAACGACTTTAGGATCTGTGTCAATCGACAGACTGCAACCCATTCAATTTTATAATTTGTCAATGTAAATCGTTTTGAGAAATCGTAAGAACATGATGGAAATTTGATATTTTGAGTTATGTACACATTTTACTCCAATTGAGAGTGAATTCTCTCGTTTAAAATATCATGAAATTTATTTTTAACACGTTTTCTTGTCATTCAATTAGCGAGTTCCCAGACGTTCATACATGTAACTCTGTACGTATATGAATGAGTGTGGTAGATAAGTAATGGCATGGAATTTCCGGAACACACGGAAAGGGGATTTCGGAAGACATTGAAGTGTGTTTTTGATTTCTTTAATGTGAGGGAGCGTCTTGCGCAACAATCGAAATAAGAAACTATTTAAGTATTCACATCGTTATCCCGTAGTGCAGCTGTATGTAAATATATTTAATTAAAATTGTAGGACAACACCAACTTATTGTTTAATCTCTTTTATTGAAGCTAAAAACTTTTTTCACTGCGATTTTTTTGTTCTCAAAAAATAAATTTTTTGAATGAAATTTGCTTCAATTATGCGACATTAGCAGCATGTTAAGTGGAGATATATACTTTCGGTAAAAATTTTTTTGTGATTCATAAAGGCAAATTATTGAAATAGCAATTTAATTATTAGCGTTTATGCATACTAGAAAGGAAAGGTCCAATTATGCGACATACTTTATTATTTAAATAAATTTAGCTTCATTTCCGAGCGGCATAAGATTTGAATTGAATTTTCAAAAAATAATTCTTTGATATTTATATTGCAAAATTTAAAAACTTTATATACTTTTATGTTTAAATTCCAGAAAAGTTGAAGGTTCAAATCCTATAAAATAATAAATCAATTCATGATTTTCAATTGTCTGTTTTAATACAGTATTTTCAAAAAAAAAAATTTTTTGGGCCTATGGATTGTAAATATTAGCAAAATTGTTTATTAAAAACTAAAATATTTTTTTAATAATTACATTAAGTAAGATCGAGTTGAATGATATGAATCAGTTTTTGTCATTTAAAAATAAATTGAAATGTATCCATTAAATATAAGTTTTAAATGGTTAATAATTTATTAAAAAGGATTTTATATCTAGAAAAGGTTCGAATCCTGAAAAAAATCAAAAGTTATGTCGTTAATATTAATCGTTTGAAAGTTGATTTTTTTTTACTTTTTCAACAATAAACTTTCATCAGCTTCTAAGTAATGGCTTGCTCGGGAGCCAATTCTAATTTTTTCCTCCTAAACACGAAAATTAACTGTAAACAAATTGCATTCATTATTTTTGTCTATTCCTAAACGGAGATTTGTTTCTATAAATATAAATAATAATAATGAGAAACAGAAGAGACCAGCATAAAGTTGTTAGAACGATGAAAAATTTCGTAACATTATAAAGAGGAACTTAAGTCTTAATTTACAAAGTTAATAATTTTATTCGAATTAGCAAGACTTGATTGATCTTTTCAAAGTGCTTCTTTTGAAAGATCACAGAAGAAGCTATTAAATCCATAGTCTGGAAAGGGGGAATTATGAAGATGTTTTCCGGAGGAGAACAAGTAATAAGAATTTAAATAAAATAAAATCAAACGATGATGATTATTGCCCACATTCTATACTCTCCGTAAGTATTAATAAGCAGCTTCATCCGGTGTCGATCAGAAAGAACATAAAAATAGCAACAATAAATCTTGACAATCTAATAAGAAATTTAATGATTATGTTCGAGTGTCAGCAAATCTCGCAAACGATCTAAACTATTGCTGTCACAACAGAGATAAATGCCACCCAGAGACAATAAACTCAAAATGTTTCATGAGCTCTGCTGAATCTATTGATTTCGAGAATGAAGCTATAATAGTAAAGTAAAGGAAATTTCTAGCATGAATGTCTAATTTGAAAGTTTGTGCTTGACACGTTTTGTCATTTAATGAAATTTAGTTTCGGTAGGCTTGTTTCTTATGTAATTTTCGATTGATTTTCTGTGCCTTACAGGTCAGTAACTACCTTTTAGTTTATGAGCAATAAAGTTTAAGCTTCTTGAAATTTGTAATAAAATCATGAAAATATTTTTAACTAACTGCTTTTAAAATTTATTCAAATCTGTAAATAATTTTAAAGTTAAAAAATTAAATTTTAATTTGTTTTTAAATTTTTAAAAAATTATTTTTAAAACCTTTTCATATATGTTGAGAAATTGCCATATTTTTTAATCTGGTTTTGGTGTCCTACTGGTAAGAGTACTGAATATTAACTAAGAGGTCATAGGTTCGATTCTCACACCGAGCAATTTTTTTAAAAAATATTTCTTATATTTTACGGTTTTTTAAAACAAAAAAAAAGACTTAAATATTTTTATTAGTTCCCCATCCCACTATTACCTTCAACAACTAATTTTAAATGCGCCCTAAAACCTTATCAGCACACACTGCTTATTGAAACTCCAAATTTTATGAAGCTATTGTTTAAATAGATGAGAAAAAAAGCTGTCGGCACAGCAATGGTGGTAATTGAAGCTGTAAAAGGTGAAGGCATCAGATCATTTATTTACACTAGTCTGATTGATAATCCTCTATGTCTCTATACTCTTTTTTTTCATTCGATTCCTATTTATGTACTATTGATTTTGAGAAATGAATTTTGAAATAGGCGGACGATGTACACAAAAAAGAGAGTGAAAGAGGTTCATAATGACAATAGCAGGTAGAAAAGAAAAGAAGGCATGTTTTGATGTTGTTGTGTCTTATTCAAATGGGATTTATTTTCGGTTTTGATCTAACTTTTATCTATTCTCAGTCTATAGACTCTTGTCAACTTCATTTACATTCGATTTTAAAATTCTCGGGAACAGATTCATCATGTAAGAGTTTCACAACATGATACCAGCTGAGACAATTGGTTGCAGCACTTTATCACTTATTGTATGATATATTACTGATATATTGAGAGGCAGAATATACATGAGGCATGATTAGATTGTTATTAATTTGCTTTTTATATGTTCCCATTAAAGTTTTTATTTATTTTCTTTTTCCCAACATAAGAGCGATTTTCATGTCACATTGAGAGATAAAACGGAAAATGTGTCGCGTGAGCAATCTCACAACAATTGCCTCATTGAAGTTAATCAAAATGCAATAGATCATTTTAATTAATGGAAGTTTCGCAAATTCCTTCTGTTTAGCATAAGTTTTTTTATGCATTTATAATTTATTACGACTGGATGTTGGGTTGTTTCCTGGATTAACGTATTTTTCACACCTACTTAAGTTTTAAATTAGTGAGGAATTTTAAACAGAGTTGGTTCTAAGTATTGTATTGAAATTCAGGCTCCATTATTAAATTTAAAGAGTTACAGGCTGTGAATTCTCAATATCGATACTTCTACTGATTTTAATGGAAGTTGTGAGAATCCCTAGTTTCAGTGCATGATTTAAAATCAAATTAAATTCAAAGCAATTTATTTAAACACTATTATCGCAACTGATAGTTTTTTATGTCACGAAAATACTGTAAAAAGCCACAAATTCGTGAAGTGGTTCTAAAAACCATCCATATGGCTAGTGTAGAGAACAATTTAAACTTAGACAAAGTGTGCTGGTGGTCAAAATTAAATCAAATTGCCAGAAATTGCTCGAATAAATTACAGAAGAGCAAAAAATAACCCAAAATATAGGACCTTCCTAGCTTCAGTTTGGTATGAAAATAATTTTTAAAAATCATGCATCAGAAAGATCTATCCAGAAGAACCGGTAAACTTATTAAAAAAATTAAACTTGACAGTAGTGTCTGAGTCGAAAGTAATAAATTAAATCACAAATTTGTTGACAGATTCATGCAGTTTTTATAAGCAGTAACAAAAAAAGAGAGACGGAGACAAAAATGAAAAACTTTTCATTATGTCGAGTGTAAATAAAGGAAGAAAAGAAAAGTTTGTCTTATAGTCGTGATTTACTTACACTTTTATTTAATTTGGCGAAACGAAAAACTAACGAGCAATATTTTTAATTAAATTAAATCAAGAACGACCGCTTATTGTACTGTTTTGTAATGCTGTCTTGTTGTCTCTAAATACTCAAACACAAATCTCTTGAATAATTTATATCCAAAAATGAATAAACTTTTTATTGCATTGACACTTTAATTCCACAAAATATAAACATGTATCTGATCGAATGTCACTGATCAACATAAGTAATGCTCAGATTACAAATTTCATTTGAATTTTCTATTAATAATAATTTTTTATTTATTTATATGTATTCACTCATTTTTAATTCTGAATATTTTCATGCACTAAGCACCAATTAATATTTTATCGGGTCATGATATTAAAATATTTGACACTTCAATGAAACAAATTAATGCCGATAAAAGAATCTGAAAATCGCCCGCATAACTCGACGCGACAATGTCGTTAATTACTTTGAACATAAACAATCGACTAGTTGCTTGAATTGACGTACAAAAAGCAATTTATTTTACAATTCATTCGCCGACAGCGTGTGAATTGAACTAAGCCGAAAAAAAATTACAACTGGAACGATCAAATTCACGATGATGACTGAAGAAACAAGTTTCTGTTAATTCTGTTACTTCCATGAGCCGATGATCGTTTTTTTTTGCTGTGTGCTGTGTTGAAACAATAATAAAACAATGAAGCATTAAACATTGTTGGAAGTTGAAGCATCAAACATCTGATTTCGATTAAAATTTTTAGGAAATTTAATTAAGACTTGATGGCTTACGCCACCATGAAAAGAGATCAAAAAGAGTTTGTCTTTGTGTCTGGTGCCAAAAATTCAAAAGAAAAATTCTAAATTTTCATGAAAATCTTTTCAATTTTCTTTGGACTCGTCTGTTTGTTTATTTTTGTTGTTGCTTGTTATGGTTAATGAAGAAGAAGAATGAAAAACTGGAGCAAGCTGAATACGCGAGCGTAATAATAATCTTAAAACAAACAAACACAATTTTTATGCCGGAATGTAAATAAAAAGATAAAAGTTCAATAAATCAATAAATTATATGAAAGAATGCATTCAGTTTTTTTTGTTTGAAAGTTCTACATTCAAGTTTTTTATACTGTCGATAAGTCTCTGTCGCTTCTCTCCTTTAGCGGTGGCTTTTTTGTAAAGTTTCTCTGTTCTGTCTTTCACTTTTTATAGCTGCTTGTATTTTTTTATGCCGGTACACGGAGAAATTCATAGTCATCGAATTAAAGCGTTTTATTGAAATCGTAACATGCTTAAATATTTTTTTGGGTGATTTTTTCTGTTCTTCAGCGCTTCCGTGATAATTTTTTTTACTATGTACATTAACATAATCTTATTCTTTTTGGGAACACACTTGTGGTCGTAATTAAAACTGGGATTTTTGGATATACAGTAGTAAGTTTGAACTGAGAGTCGTCCCAAATTTAAAAGCGACATGAGTCATGGAAGTTGTAAATTGGAATCAAAAAATATGGATTTTGGTGGTGGACAAGCTATTGTTTCATCGGATACATCAATCTTGCGTGAAAGTTCTTGTTCATACAAAAAATGTTCAGAAATTATCAAAAATAGCTATGTGAGTGTCTAAAAATGACGTCCATCAAAAATTTGAATTTATCGACTCTTCCTCCCTCCAAAAAAATATTATTTTAGATTATACACTAGCTGCTGATACACCCTCTTGCCCAAAGTATTAGACGTAACAAGTGAATGAACCTAAAGTAACCAACAACAAATTTCGCGATTTATACATTTTGCAAAAAAAACAGTCACGTCATGTCATGACATTAATCTTCAATTATTTTTAATTATTTTCTTTCTTTCCTAAGGTGGTCTTTGACTTCTAAGCCACAAAAAACCGAAAACAAAAGTTGCTCAAAAATTTCCTCTCTTTGTGTTCTTCGCAACTGTGTTTGCGGCTTTTGTGGTCAATTTTTCTAGCACATAAAATTCAATGAAAAGCTCTACAAAGCGATAAATTTACAGATTAATTGGCCACTTAAGACGAAGTTATTTGTTACATAATTTCTTCTTTACTCTCTTTCCATATCCATTTTCGATTACTCATACAAAAAAATTTCTCTCTGTGTCAGCTTCTTAACTGCGGTAGATCACGTAGTATTCAGAATGGAAGTGAACAGAATAGCAAGCAAGAATTTCAAATAAAATTGAATAGCATGAAGAATTTTATGCACACAAAAAAAGTATCATTATTATTGTTAACATCATAAAACGCTGCTATTTTTTCTGTTAACATTGTAATGCCTTTTTCAGTCATGACTTGATGGAAAAATTAAATTATTTCTTTTTCGTATTTCATGTGAACCAGATGTGAACCTCACTTTTCACTAGTATTAATTTATTTTCAATTTTTACTTCCATTCTTCCGTCCTTCTTCTTTTTTTCAGAATTGGAAGAATGTGCCATAATACCAGCGTATGAGCGGAAACATGAAACAGAATTATTAATTAAATTAAAGATGAGATTAAAAGATTTAAGGAAACTTTTTTGGGTTCGAAATTGAGCTTCAGTCTGATTGAGTTATTAAAATTTTCTGAAATTTATTTTCATGGTGGTTCATGATAACCCCAATGTTTCTGTTTAAGCTTCACATATATGCGTCACTATCTCTGTAATTTATAATACGTGGTAAACTTGACATACATTTGAAAAGTAAAATTTTTTCTGGGGATTATGGCTGAAAATTATTTTAGTGAATAATTCAAATATTTTTGTACAAAGACTCATGCCTTTGTTCAGTGATTTCAAAAAATTCCGGATAATTTATGAAAATATTCAGAGAATTTAAAAGCAGTGTAATGGGGCTGTTCAGAAATTAAGGCAACTATGAAATGGATTGTAGACCCCATTTTATTATACATTAAGTCACAAAATATTAAACAAAAGTTAGCAAGGCCCCCTCCCCCATTGGAGCTAGGAACTCCTATCTATGTTTCTTGTAATACTTCATTTTATTATTATTTTTATTATGTTCCTTATTATATATAACCCCCCCCCCTCCCCTTAAGTGCTGGACGTAACAAATGAATGATCATCGTAGTTTGAACATCGCTTTACATATTTCTACAGAAGCACTTTAACATGCTATTATAATACATTGTAACATATGTTTCAACCAAACTGTCTGCAAAAAGTTTCTTCTTCTTGCTTGTATGCAATAAATCTTGAATCTAACGAATATTGCGTAAAATAACAATGTAAGTGCTTTAAGACTAAAGTTCGAGCTTGTTTTTCTTTTCATATAGAATATTATTTTACTTTTGGATGCCTTCATCGTGATGAAAATTTTACATTTTCTATTATCGTTAATTAATCTCGCTCTGTTTTATTTTTATTTATTATTGCGTGTGTGGGATTCAATTTTTGTGAAAAATTAAGTAAAAATAAGAATTTTGTTGATTTATGAATTCACATTTGAGTGAGCGGAAATTGGGACAAAGGTTTTGATGTTGAGGAATTCTCAAGAAGAAAAAAAGTTATTAGTCACATCTCAAAGAAATTAGAAACGAAAATTGAGCTGTAAGTGAAAAATTAATATTTAGAGTAAGCAAACAACTCATCTAATTCAATAAAACAGGAAAGGAACAGGAGAAAGAGAACTGACAAAAGAGAAAGATTTTTTAAATGTGAAAACAAATAGACATTTAGTCAGGAAACTCTCAATTCATTCTATGATGATGAGATTTGGAGACATTTTGCCAACTTCCTCTAACAATCTTTATTGAACTTCTCTGATTTCATTTTGTTGACTCTTTCAACAATAGAAAAAATTAAACTTTCGTTCTAGAACACTGACTTTTATTTGACAAAATGATAAAAAAAGAACTGTCTTGATTGATTGCTTGAAAAAGTTCCTTCACTCACCATTTGCTGTTGATTTTTTGGCTTTTTTATTAAGTCGGGCACTTTGAAACTTGTAACGGCCTCAATGATTTCAGCAAGAAGCAATCCATCACGGGCATCGGCTGATAAGTCTACGACTTTTCGTTTTGATTTGTGACGTTCCAGATAGTAGTTTGCCCATTCCGTGTAAATCTGAAAAGTATACAAATGAGAAAGGAAAAAAAGTTAATTTTGGAAATTAGTCATGCGAAAAAGTGCCATTTAAAGTAAAAGACATGGGTCAAAGACCTTTATTGACCCAGAAAAGGTCTTCTTTAATATATTTTCTGTCAATGTAAGCAAATAGGAAAAGGAAAGAAATCGAAATTCCGTTTCCGTTCATTTCACCTGAATTAAATGCTTGTAGTCGTCATTTGATCCTTGACCAGTGTCAACAGAAGAAATAGCACATTTGTCTTGCATCTTAAAAGGTTCAAATTTTGCTTTTTCATCTAAAATTTCTCATTTTTCTTTCTTCAAAGCAAACACAATAAACACTCTTATATATTAGCTGAATAGAAGAGATTCATTGTTTGACTATTTATCTTATGAGCATCCCACTTAACTTTTTCATATTTCTTTAAGTGGAATTATGTTTAGAGAGAAATATGAATTTTTTTCGCAATAAGTCTCTTCTTTTAAGGTGTTCTCACTTCTATTTAAATATAATAAAACATACAATACGGACTATTCATAAATGATGTCACTTATCAACAATTAGAATTTTCCACAAGTTCTTTAAAAAAATGTTAATTAAATTTCTGGGGCTGTGAGATAAACTGAGAATTCAGTATATATTCAAATTATATTTAGAGATACTCTAAAACGGCTACTTCTAGTAGTTATTTATGCCATATCACAAGATTACAATACAAATTCCAACAAAACAAGGAAGAGCTAGCTGACTACTAAGATTCTCCTTATCCCTGAATATTAGACGTGATCTTACCCAATCTAACCCTGATCTAATATTATTTAAATGATTTGACAATCAGTTAGCTCCAATATTATTGTTATTGACCATCAATAATTTATAAATTCATCCAGCACTTAAAAATAAATTCAATAAGAAACAACCTAGTGTCTACTCCATAAAGCAAAATTAACTGGGCGTGAAAAATTTTTCATTCATGTTCAATTTGCATTGTCGTCTTTTCATATTTTTTAAATTAAAATCACTTGGGGCAATATGAAATTTTTATTATGAACACCAACTTTCCGAAAAATAAAAGAAATGCAATTAATAATTGATGCAGCAACACCCTCAACATTTTTCATTTCTTCTGGGATGTTGACGACAAAAAATGAAGAAAGATGAAGAAGATTGCAGGAAATGAAAAAAGTGGAAATTAAAGACAAGAAATTTAAATTTATTTCGCCTTCAGGACGCAATCTCTTACAGTACATAACAAAAAAATAATTTTCAACGCTTCAATAGCCACAAGCTGCTAAAATAGAAGCTTTGCGTGGCAAATTGAGATTCATTATTACTCTTTGTAGATAAATGTTTGCTTATTTATGACGATTCAAATAAATATTTACAGTACCAACATGCTGCGCTTTAATTGTTTAACGATTACAAAAATGATAGTAATGCACACGCAACAGAGTGTCGTTAAATGGTTTATATGGAGAAAAATAAGTAAATATCATTGGATAATTGAGTTCAATTATCAGTGCAGTCAGAGAAGTATGAAAATACTTTCGCGTTTGTTGGAATGGCGCAGTATCGTGACAATAAAAATTATTTACAATTCTAAAGTTTGAACAGTATTAAACTTGATAATGGAAAATGTTTTCCAAGTCAGAGTTCTTTCATAAATGACGTCCCACACTGGTCTAAAATCGAAAAAAAAGTGCAATTGAAATTTTTTGGAAAAGCTTTACCAATATTATTTTGGTTGGTTTTGTTTGAAAGCTGTTATATGTAGAGACAAATTCCCAAAGTTTCAAACTTTTTGGTCCATCTGGTGCTGCATGGCAGGTCCTCAAAGTTGAAGTGGGTACATATTCGGAAATTTTTTACAACTTACTTAACCTGAATTTGCTCAAAAACTAGTAAATTAATTAAAAAACGGTTTTCAGTTTCTAAAAGTCCATAAAAATGCCTTTAATTTAGTGTATTGACATATAAAAGTTTTATTGTCTATGTAGAGTTTTGGTGGAATATATATGAAAATTTGGCGAAAATCGGCTCTAGAAATACTTGCTTTAACGGAAGAGGATCAAAATCCAAGAGTTGACTAATTATTTTAGATTTTCCTAATAGAAGAAAGTCCCAGCTTTTCAAAATGGGGTCAAACTTTACAAACAAATTGCGCAACGAGAAGTTATTGCCAGTCAAAGTTTGGTAAAAATCTGAAATCCTCAAATATTTAATTCTAAAATTTTGCCCAAATTTCTCACTTTTTTCTCAAAACATGCCTAAATGAATTATTTTAGGCTTTTATGTCAATATTAATCCAGTTTTAATTGATTTTTGAAGAAATTTTTTAAAAAAGACTGATTTTGGACTACCTATGCTGGTTGTTGAGCAGCACCTTTTTCGACTCACTATAACCGCTATAACTTTTTACAAGAGAAATATTTTTTAATTCTGTTTTCTTTATTCAATAGCTTAATAAAGTATCTTTAAAATGATATATAAAACTTGATGGTTATGTATGGTTTTGGTCACGAAATGGACCATGGTTTGTGACCGACCCCTTTCTGGAAAAATTCTAAAGATGCCATTTTTAGATATGCCATATAAATACCAAATTATTTATTATTGTTGTGTTTTTTATGTTTAAATATGATTATTATGATTAATAAAAACAAGATTTTGAGTTCTGGAAACTTTCTGATACTCACTACTAACTACTAAATATTGACTAGATACAACTTCCAGAAGGACTACCTGTGAGTACCAAAAAGTTTCCAGAACACAAAATCTTGTTTTTATTACTCATAATAATCATATTTGAACATAAAAAACACAACAATAATAAATAATTTGGTATTTATATGGCATATCTAAAAATGGCATCTTTAGAATTTTTCCAGAAAGGGGTCGGTCACAAACCATGGTCCATTTCGTGACCAAAACCATACATAACCATCAAGTTTTATATATCATTTTAAAGATACTTTATTAAGCTATTGAATAAAGAAAACAGAATTAAAAAATATTTCTCTTGTAAAAAGTTATAGCGGTTATAGTGAGTCGAAAAAGGTGCTGCTCAACAACCAGCATAGGTAGTCCAAAATCAGTCTTTTTTAAAAAATTTCTTCAAAAATCAATTAAAACTGGATTAATATTGACATAAAAGCCTAAAATAATTCATTTAGGCATGTTTTGAGAAAAAAGTGAGAAATTTGGGCAAAATTTTAGAATTAAATATTTGAGGATTTCAGATTTTTACCAAACTTTGACTGGCAATAACTTCTCATTGCGCAATTTGTTTGTAAAGTTTGACCCCATTTTGAAAAGCTGGGACTTTCTTCTATTAGGAAAATCTAAAATAATTAGTCAACTCTTGGATTTTGATCCTCTTCCGTTAAAGCAAGTATTTCTAGAGCCGATTTTCGCCAAATTTTCATATATATTCCACCAAAACTCTACATAGACAATAAAACTTTTATATGTCAATACACTAAATTAAAGGCATTTTTATGGACTTTTAGAAACTGAAAACCGTTTTTTAATTAATTTACCAGTTTTTGAGCAAATTCAGGTTAAGTAAGTTGTAAAAAATTTCCGAATATGTACCCACTTCAACTTTGAGGACCTGCCATGCAGCACCAGATGGACCAAAAAGTTTGAAACTTTGGGAATTTGTCTCTACATATAACAGCTTTCAAACGAAACCAACAAAAATAATATTGGTAAAGCTTTTCCAAAAAAGTTCAATTGCACTTTTTTCTCGATTTTAGACCAGTGTGCGTCCATTAAAGAAATGGATTTTCAGACCATATATTCCTCTCTGACACCAAAGAGCTAGAGAATCCCTATTGATATATCCTAGGATAAGGGTAGGGTTAGGTGTACACCTTAGACTGATAAGTGCAGATGTATACTGAGAAGCTTGTCCATTTACTCAGTTTATACTGTCCAGTACGGATGTTTCAATAGTACGGTAAAGCCACCTTAAACCACCATCCTCTTCTTAATTGCTGGACGTTATAAGTAACGTCGCTGGATGTCACTTCATTTGAAATCACTGCAGATTTTATAGTTCCCAGGAAATATTATTACTAATTGAACCTGCTATTACAGATAACAGACAGAATGATGTGCAATAAACTCACACGTGGTTCACTCATACAAAAATTATCAGACTGTTTAATTGAGATATAAATAAATGCAGTTATCAGGCTTGAATAAATAATCAAGCAAAAAAATGTAAATAAATTACTTTTCATTCGGATCGAATAGTCTAATGAGGTTGTGTGTGCGACAATTTATATGATAATCATTGTATAACTTTAAATTCTGACCCAAAGTGAGAATTTCAAAGAATCCATTATTGATTTACGAGCATGGAGTGAATGAATGATAAATAAACATTGCAATTTGCATTCATCATTGAGTTTACGTCAACATGACACAGTAATTACTCAATACATTCATAGATTCTCTACTCAATGTCACTTGGTGTATGAATACATGAATGAATTTCATTATTAACTCAACAGCATTGATACATCTAGACAGTCAAACATTGAAATATAAATAACAGAAGTTGGTGAGTGAGCAATGGGACACAAGGAAGAAGTTTTAAATGACTTAAATGAGAGCTATCAATAGTTAATTGCTCCCTATGCCGTAATGAAATCATCAGATGGAATTGCCTATTTGACAATCTTCTTTCGGGGACAAAGACGCATGTACACATTTTATAGCCCTTCTGAGACAAATTTCATTCAATTCTAATTTAGGAACACAAAAATCTCGTGTAAGTTGACAAAAATCTCATATCTCTTTCTTCTTTTGTATCTTCTTTATTGTTGATGGAATTGTCAATGCGGTGTCTAAATATTGAATGATATAAAAATCGATTTTAGTCCTAACAAAACAATAAAAGGAAGATGTAAAGGAATTTGGTGGATGGAGGACAAAAATGATGAAGACAATCAACAAATCTACACGTCTAGACTTTTCTCATACATCTCAGATTCCATTTGCAGTTCTCGAGTATGAAAATTCCTTTCATAAAAATTATGAAGACAAAACAACATTGCAAAGATGATGAGGAAGTTGAATTTATGTCAAAAGTATATGGAAATTTGTATTTAAAAGCGATATGAAAATATTTTTCTTGACATCGATTGATTTTCCCTTCCGAAAAATTGCTTGTTGCTCTTTCCGTGAAAGGGTTGAGCAATATTTAATGTACCATCATGTTTATTTAATGATGACTTGTGAAAATTTTGTCAGATTTTTGCGGAATCACAAGAATTTCGATTTTTACAGCAAATTTTCATATGAATTGCTGTAACTTCGATTTTATGGCAAGGGTTACGTTTCTAAACTTCACCCTTAAGAATGGAAATCAGGGAAATCGATATTATTATTCAATAAATTTTAATGTTATTTTTATGTTCACTTTAACGTCCCTTTTCTTCCTTCTGTGGCGTTTGAATGAACATATCAAGTTGGGAAAATATTATTATAGCATTTCCAATAACAATGATTTCAATGTGTAGCAAGTCTTTAAAATATTATTTTCACATAAATCATCGCGAGTCAATAATAAAAAGTAAATTTTATGACGAATGTCGTTAAAATGTAAATTTGTCACAAAAAAGTCATTCCTCTGCTGTGTCGTCACAAAAAAAATAATTCACATCGTTGCGGAAAATGTTTGTGTTTTTCTTTCCTCTCATTTTCGGAAATTCTTTAGGCCTGACACTTCAAGGCACATTGGGGAAAAAACATCTTCAAAATTAATAATGAAAAAAGAATTTTCTTCTTTTTGTCGCATGTCAGTGGAAATTTTGACATGAAAATGATTTCATAATATTTTTTAAGACATAATAAAATCCAGTAAGATTTAACCTCAGAGAATTTGGAATGTTGACGACAACTTTTTCAAAAGTTAATTCGTCAATTTTCAGTTCAGGGATTTTATTTTAAGGCTCAGAAGTCTTTGGTTATGTTTATTGAATTAAATTTATGAATGTGGACGAATACTTTAAGATTAGCTTGAACTTCTTTTAACAGGGCTATTTTTGGTACATGCTGTAGAACTAAGTAGGATTATGTGAAAATCTAGCAAACCTATAACTGTCAGATATAATATTTAATCAAACATAAAGTCCAAAATTTACGGACATGCCACAAAGACCATTGAATTTCCTATTCATGTCTATTTTGGCAGAAGCTCTTTTGTTCTTTCTTAATACAAATGTTAACAAGTTTTTAATCCCATCGTATTTTGTCGTCTAATCTCCTCATATAAAAAAACTATCATATTGCCTAATTTATGATGCAATTCATACTCCCTTGCTTTCTTCTGATACCTTCATTTTCTAGAGTAATAATAGAATGAGAACTAGTTTTGGTACGCAGCCTAATTTAGAGCAATATCGTTAATTACTGGATTAAATCTTCTACTCCGAATCTAATTCTAATAAAGTCAAATGTGAAGATCTTGAATGATCTTAATTGTATTTTCTCACTCAGTTGTAATGAAGGCTAATTAAAGAATCATTAGTAACTCAATAAAAATTGCAAAATCGCCACTAACATAGGGGGTCGTTTATAAATGACGTCCAATTTTTAGGGAGGGCATTTTTGAAAAAATTTTTGACGAATGAAGAATTCATATAAAGCGTAGCATAAGTTTGGACACAATTCTTCTCTTAGTGTTACGTAATATCTAAACGGCCCCAAAGAAAAATGAGAAATTTACACAAATTTGTCCTTGCACCATAAATAAGATTTATTTCCTACTGCAATGTGTAATTACAATTTTCTCGCAGGAAACATTTATTTTTACATTGAATATTTTATAATTCCATCATAATAAAACACTAGAACACACGTAAATCAATGTTACATGTAAATATTTTCATAATCACTGCTAAATATTTTGATTTAAATTTAATTAATAGCATTCAATTTTGTAAACAATTTACATAAATGCTTCAAACAATTAATCCTCTTCTTTCACTTTTCCGTATTGTTATGCTCCAAACAGTTTATGTATCACGCGCGCTATAAACGAATGAATTTGCCAAATCACGAAAGAAATTAAAGCGGTTGACACGTTAAATAAAACACGCAATTATTCAATAAAGTAATTTAAGAACACTCGGTGGAAAAAAATCCAAAACCACATTGTTAGGAAGAAAATTTGGCATTAATTTGCTCGCGACTGCTCTGTCGTGTAAATGGATTAACCGCAAATAAACGACTAAAAAACCACAGAGTAATTTTCATTTATTTCTCATTTTCCGTAGATACTAAGTTCTATAATATGAATTAAATTTCTTTATTTTACTGTTTGACTGTACACACATGTCTGAGCATATAGAATTTTCACTGAATCAAGAGAACGAGAGTAAAAAATTTATTTCTTGTCTCACTTTTTCTAGTCAAAAAGATTTTCTTCATCTCACACTTTTCATCATCATTGCATTTGTTTATGCATGAAAATGACGGTGGGGGTTGGCTGGAAAAATCGGGAAGCACAACAGACTAATGTATTTTGTTGATATTATTAATGTAAACTGAAATAGACATAGATATAGTTTAAGATATTTGCTGGCTTTATTGCACTTTATTAACATGTTTTAAAAAATTTCTTGGTCCTGGATACTTGTCACGGCACACAATTTGAACTCCACTGGGTTAATGTATCACTTTTTCATATAAATTATGCTTCGTTCCAAAAAAGTTGAGGACGAATTGATTTACAGTTCAATATAATTTAAAATTCTCTATTATTAGTGGAGACAAACAAATGGACAATATACAGACAAGAGCGTCCTATCAAAAATACGCATGAGATATGTAGATGAAAACAAAAACACATCAAGATGAAGAATTTAATTCATGAAAATGCTACGCTTTGTTATGTTTTAGTTTACGTACGACTGCATCAGACATTTCTTTTTCTCTCATTTTTCTCTGTTTGGGCTTTTAAACTTCAAAATATATATAAATGAAAAAATCTTTTTTCTAAAAATGGAAATAGAATATTTCATGATGCACAGCATAGTAAAAAGAGAGCAAGAGCATAGAAAACATAAAAATTATGTTTACGGAATGTGAAATTCTTATGCATAGAACAATAAATTATATCAGCAAAGCGACTTATGGTGAGAGGAAAAAAATGGAAAAATTTACTTAAAGAGCTGATTATTACCTTTCTCCTACGCCTATGTATGCTCAGTAAATGTAAAATAAATGATAAACGAAAAAATATAAGATAAAAATGTAAGAAATACTTTTTAAGGGAAAAAAGGCAAATGTGTAAGTCAGACAGGATCAAATAAATTATTTACTCCCAAGACGCCTTATGCTTATTTCTACTTATGATATAGAGAATCAAGTTACGCAAGAGAAAATCCTTCATCAAATTTCATTCTTATTTTCCTGACGGCAATGAAAGCCTTTTAAAAACAAATTTTACTTCAAATATGTTCACAAAATTGTTATTTTCTCACTCACAGTAAAAGAATTAAAGGAGAAGATTTCATCCTTGAGGCACATACCGTAAATGTTAATTAAAAGTCTTCGGGATTCGCTTTCACATAAATATCAGCAACAAGAAAAAAAGGAGAAATATTTTGTTCATTTGCACCCGGTTCTTAACAAGTTTTCTGCCGTGTAGCTTTCCCCATGTTCCTTGAAATTAACTTTTTTCTTTCATTTTTTGCTCCACTTGGCTTCCTTATTTTCGTCGTCTTCCTACTATTCTCAATTTATTCTTCATTATTGTTATGAAATCATGAATATAATGAGAAGGGTAATAGCTTGCACGAAAGGGATGGTAACTAGCTATTTTTAAATTGTATTAATTTTTGAGACAAATAAATAGCATTTTAAATGGAAATAAATATGATACCAGGTTTCTCGGTCTATCTGTACCCTAATCCAGAAATTTTTCGAGGGAGGGGTTTTGAAATTTTTTTCTTAGAAAACGCTAGCAAATTTAAAAAATTTCCCAAAAAGGGGGGTTTGACCCCCAAAACCCTTCCCTAAATACGACCCTGGCCAGGTCCTACGCCAGGTGTACTCCTGAGGTATAGGGGTAGGGGTAGACTGAGACTATTTTAACGTGAATATTTCCTTTGTCAACTTTGCAAGTTTCCATTCCTATGAATTTTAAGAATTATAAAGTATTTTGGCTAAGTTAATTACAAAACAAATGATTCTTTGAATAGCAAATTATTATTTATAAATTTTAATAACAAAGCTTCCCTTTTGGATTCAACAATATTTCCACTTCCATTTCTACATGCCACCCTTCTGTGTTTGTTAATATAAATTTTGTACAATGAATGGTAGAAGATATTAAGCGAACTGCATGAGTACATATATTTTTTATGAATATAAATTTTTGTAAATGTGGAATCACGGCATGGTTGAATTGAAAAATAAAGGTAATTTAATTGAAATAATTTTTTTTTATATTCTCACCGTGAAGGGCATGTTCTCACCGTGAAGAAGCTTCTAGCCTGAGGTCTTTATTAATTATTAATGTTAATCTAAAATTTGTTCTATGTCAAGGTCAATGAATGCTATCAATGTATTTTAATACTCATTGCAGCTCAAATTTCGAAAGCATATCCAATAAGCGGAGTGGCTATAAACTGAAGCACGCTTGTTCTCTTTCATTTCACTCCATAATTGGATTACTGCTGAAACCAAATGTGATAACAATTGAAATGTAAAAGAGAGAGGAAAAAGTAAAGGAAATGAAAATTGTACAATGGAAATGACAATGATCACAAAAGTTCCTTCTCGAAAAAAAAGCAAAACTTTTCTAATTTGAATAATGATTATGTGATGGGCGGCGAAGCAATTCGAATAACTTTTCCTCTGTATGAAATAACAACATGAAAATTATTGTTATTATATAGTTTAGTTTGTGCTGCTCAATTCTTAATCTAGAATTAAATTTACCTAGCAATTGAGGAAAAAGTTTTATTCTAGCACAAAAAAAGGCATTGAAGTTTTAAATTTATTTCTCTAAATCTCTAAAGCAGAAAAATAAAACTTTTTTAATGAGCTTTCGCTTTCAAAAGAACTTGAAACATTCTTTATTCCCTTTTTCGCCTTTCTATTGCCTATTGTACGTATGAATTCATGTTCAAAAAATCTCTCACTCTTTGAAGGAATTTTCATATTCAATGCCTGCCTTTCGTTGTCACAAAACAATGCGGCATGGGACAAATTCAAATTAAAAACTTTTCATTCCTCTCCCTTTTTTATATTGTTTTAAATTCCCATTCATTTATCCACTCATTCATACATTTGAGTTTTAAAATGAATGGAAAGAAATCAATGCTTTTTTTTCAATTTGAACATTGATTAAAATTCTTCCAAACTCAAACAGTCCAATAATAGCAAAAAAAAAGTTTTTGAATTCGAATGTTAAACTGCTGACTGCCTTTTTGTTTTTCCGGACGATTCTCGCTTGATAACATTGATTACATTTCTCTTTATGCTGCTTCTATCCTCAAGTGTTTGATAAAACCTGAATTTATATTTTAGTTTGTGTTTTGATGCTTTAAAATTGGATAATGAAAATTGATAACATTTTCCATTTAAAATGAGACCGCCTTAAAGCTATGAAACCGTGACTGCAGGAATGTTTTTGGTTTTCATTTGAATGTGTACATAATTTTGTCATTATTAAAATGGTTTTGTGAGGCTTAATGTACAATGTTTATTTTTGTTCGTTTTCATGAATTTTTAAGCCTGAGTTAGAGGCAGATTCAGGGGTTATGGGCAGGATTTTAGAGTCAAAATTTTAACTCAAGTAAAAATTTGTTTTAATTTCTTAAATTTCATACATCTGTTATGCGCGATTATTAATTGGCTTCAAATCTATGTCTTTAATTCTGTCTGATCTTAGCTAAATCACAGATATCAACTCTGATATTGGCCGCCATAATATAATTTGTTTGGAATTATCCTCTTACATTTGAGCAGTTAATCCAAACTTTAACAAATTGGAATTGAAATATAAAAACTTATCTACGTCAGGTGCACATCAAATAACAAAATTCTGCACTCTTGTCAAATGATAAAACATAATCAATTCTTATCAAGCGCAATAAACTTTTTATCATTTTATGCAATTCCTTATCAGTAAAAAACAACGTTCTGATTATGAGTCATAAATTGACTCGTAGAGGTTTCCCGCAAAATTTTAAATCATTCAATTGAATGATGTTATCACACAACTACTTGTAAAAGTGCTCGATATCGATAAAGTGCTTATAAAAATAAGATAAGAATTTTATTTTATTGAAAATTTTGTATTAGTCGTAGCTTTAAACTCAAATAATGAAGTCAATTTTAGTGCCTTTTGTATTTTTAAGTATTATTTTAAAAATTCAATGTCAATTTGCAATTCCTGAAGAGTATCGTGATGTGAAAGATGCAATTGAGTCAGATTATTATAAAGAAACTTTAGAACATTTCTTTAAAGACCACGAAGTTCCTGAAATAACAAGAGGTGGAAGAATTGCGGGAGGTGAAAAAGCAATTATTGGACAATTTCCTTATCATGCATTGTTATATCTGAGTGACGGAGGCGGACGATATGTTTGTGGTGGAGTTCTAGTAAAGCACAATTGGGTTCTCACAGTGAGTCATTATTTAGTTCTAATAATTTTCATGATTTGATGAAACTTATTTTTAAGGCAGCACATTGCATTGAAGGATTCTCACAAATTGAAGTATTTTTGGGTGTAGTAAATAGAATCGATGGACCAGCAGCTTGGCGCAGCAACCCAATAACAGATCCAAAATATATGATTATTCATCCAAATTTTGAAGCTAAGTTCTTGAAAAATGATATTGGTTTAATTTACCTACAAGATGCTGAAGAAGATCTACTAAATCATGAGCATATAGACGTTATAGAAGTTCCATCTTTTGATGAAGGAGCTCAGGATCTTTTAGGAAAACAATCAATTCTAAGTGGATTTGGATTGACAGAAGATGGAGTAGCTTCAAAAGTTTTAAAGTATGCAAAATTGCATATTATTTCAAATGAGGAATGTTATGCTACATTTCCAGCGTATATAGTGTCATCAAACTTATGTACGGCTACAGATCTTCGTGGTTCACCATGCCAAGGTGATTCTGGTAAGTTTTCAAGAAGAATTTTCATTCCTGGTACCAGGTATCCTTCCTGATCTTTGACTAGCTTTACTAAGTCATCAAAATTTATCTGGAGTCAATTCAGATAATTGTCTATTATGTCATTATTGTGGCTAAATTTTAATTTCTCAATTAAATTTTAGGAGGTCCTCTAACTCTTGAACTTACACCTGGAAGAAGAATAGTTGTTGGTCTAACAAGTTTTGGATCTAAATACGGATGTACAGAAAGTTATCCAGTTGGATTTCAAAGGGTTGCAAATCATCTCATATGGCTTGATGATTATCTATCAGTATCTCCTGACGAATCAACATATATTGAAGAAATAACCACACCTGGCTCATCTTCAGTTATTTCAGTGAATATTTTGGTGACAGTGCTGATTACGTTCACTGCATTAATATTTTTTAAATAATTTTAATTATCTGATATTATCTCATAAAGTTACGTAAATAAATAGATATTTTCGGTTTAAATTAATGAATGATTCATGGTAAGGGGTCGTACGTGTATAGAGAGCGACAAGTGATGAATTTCATTTTGTACCAGCACCTAACATGATTTTTAATTCAAGACATACTTCAACAACTTAATAGACTTTATGTCATGAACTTATTTGAGTAAACACTCAAGAAAATTTCAGAAGCTGTCTATAAGAAAGGATTAAGATTATTTTTCATCACAAAAAAATATAATGAAACATGAAACATATCAGAAGTATGACAGACGATGCAGTCATTTATTATATGAGCTTTTCAATTTTGTCTTCGGCATGTTTCTTTTATTAAATTTTCTTTTTTAAGACACACATCGCAGATGTTGTATCTTCATAATAATTTTGTTCATCACATGCTACAATGTCAAATAAGAAGGAAATAATTTTTTTTTGAAGAATTATGCAAATTTCATTTATATTTTTTTTCCTCTTCATTTACAGCATTATAAATTTTTTCCATATGCATATAAAAATTATCCTATTTGAGTGTATGTGAAAGGGGATTTATGATGTGCATACTCAAATGAATGTGTGTATAAAGGAGGTAGAAAAAATAGTCTATAGTGGGAGAAGAATGAAAAAACCATTTCATATATATCATTATTATTTTGTGAGCATATTCCATTTGATATGCAAATATTTGCCTTACAAACTTCCATGTATGAACTTCAACTCTCATGTATCAAAATTAATTATTCAACATTGTCATAATTAAAGGGAACGAGAACATTCCCATTTTTTTGCTGTGAATGAAAATTAAATGGGAAGAAAATTTCGTGAAAATTTAATTTTATTGTAATGTTTCGTATTTTTCGTAAATTATTTTCAATTTTCACAGACAATAAAACTTTTCAACTTTATTTCAATTTCTTTTATTGTTCTGGCGTTAAAAAGGAATTTTTTCCACTTTTCTGATTGTTGAAAAAAAAACTTTTCCTTTTTCACTTAAAAGCATAAATCTTAATAACTTTTATGCTTCGAGCACAGAAGCATTTTCGTCTTGCAATCTTTTGCAACACATTTTTTATTTTCTTTCTATTTGGAGAGAACTTTCCATATTGAATTGGCGGAAGAGCGTAATTTAATGTTTGAGTTAAATTTGTAGGAAGTTATAATGAGTAAAGTGACCAGAATGCGCTTTTGAGTGATACTTGAAGGAAAATTTTCTTGAAGGACACGCTTTTAAATATTGTCATGCCACGTTCACCGTATACTAAGAAAGAACCAAGTGGCAATTATGCGATGAAAACCCCAAACTCACTAACTTATTACGTAACGTAAAAAAATGACTTTTCAGACTTCCCCTCCCCCCCCCCCTTTGTTACAAAATTTCCATGAAGAAAAATTTCCTTTGTTTGAATTGTCAAAAAATCTCAGACCCCCCTCCCCCTAAAAGTGTTACGTTTAGTTAATCATTATAGATTTAGTATAAATCTAGATTCTTGAATATCTCTAAAACATTACAAATGGACAGCAATATTATCAGCCACTCAGTCAGCCAACTCGACTGTACTCAAAAAAGTATATTTAATGCAAAAAATGCACAGCAAAGTAAACAAAAAAGACGAAAAAGACGAAAATATCGTAAATAATATAAACAGACTCATTTTATTTATTTATGAATTTCCATAATGGAATAAATGCATAATTACCATTTTCCTTCGTGAATATAAAGAAAGTCAACAATAGAAATGGCTCTTCCAAAACTAATTAATTATTCATGTACATTCTTCATCCAATAAATTAAAGACTTTGACATTTCCTTCTTCTGTGCATGTCAATTTCCTTCATTCGAGTCAACTGTCAGCGATTTTTCATCTTGAGCTACATACTTTAAAGGAAATCTTGGAAATGGTATGAAAAAATATAGGAAAGAAAATGAATTATTGAAAGTCGTTTGGAACGGTTCATTGCATTTTATATATCTCCATTCTCGAAATCATAATGACATTGCAAGAGCAAATTTTCCAGCTGTAATAACCATGAACTCCCTTTTCCATAGAAAGTAAATTGCCATAAAATATTTATTGTGAACGTAAAAATGTGCTTCATAAATAAGCTACTACGGTGAATGTCGAGACGATGACGACGAAAAGTGGTGGAGGTAAGGAAAAGCCACAAATGTGAAGCCTCATCCTCTGTATTATTTTCAATTAAGAGTCAATTACCTGCACCTTTGCCACAGTTTTATGAATGAAAAACATTTTTATATCCGATCGATTCACAGAAGAAAATCGTATTTATCGTTAACGCAACTTGCAATGTACATCCAATATTGAACGGAATCATGAAGAATAAAAACCTTACGGCATTTATCGGGGTGAAATAAACCACGCAATTGCTATTTTTGCCGCAACAATATTTTTTTAAAGCCACTTATTTCTATCGAATATCCATGTGTATACACAGTGTGTATCATGCTACATATGAAGTTCATAAAATTTGATGTATTTATCGGGTTCAGTGAGGATAATTTTCATATATCCGTATATTTTAAAATACAGAGCTAGTTTGTGTCATTTATTTGCCTTTCGTATATCCCTAAACCACACACAAACACACACTGGAATTGATGCTCATAAAAATTCAACTGAAAGACTTTAAAAACAACAACATTATCGTAAGCTTCTTTGCATTGTTATTTTGTAACTTCACTTGTGCTTATTGGATAAACGTATAGATCCCATGGAAGCTCCTTTTTACTTGCTTATAGCACAAATAGCTACACACTATGCATACATTGATGCAAGCTTATTCATTCTTCCAACAGAATAAAAAAAATAAACTTCTCTCGAAGCTGTACTGAGCTGTTCTGTCTCTATGTTTGGATGAGTTTTATAGACAGGAAAAAATTTCGAAAAAGGAATAAAAAATAATGCCAACAATATTTTCATCTTTAAAAATAAAAATATGGATTCAGTGAACAGAAAGGATAGAAGCAAGAAATAAAGTTGTTTAATGGCAAAAGAATTTCATAAGCAGAACTGAGCTGTACACAATGAATGAACTTGTTAAAGTTTTCTATTCTTTTCTCAATTGTGAAAGCATTTTCAGTACACAGTTTGAAGTTTATTGAATTTAAGCTTTCTTTTCTCTACGTCGAGTGCTGTCTCTTTTATTATTTTGAAATACAGACGATATTTACGATGTTAAAATATTCAATTAAGTTTACATAACTTCTCATTCCTTTGTATCATCATGAGAATCATATCAATTTTATTGGAAGGATGCTGAATTTTTGGGTCAAGTCAATAACTTTGCAGAAATAATAACAAATAAACTATTGCTATGTCTATTATAAGTTAATTTTCTTTACAAATTTAATATTTTGTGTGGATCCTTGTAGAAATTGTGTTTATAATTTAAGCACTTGATTTTAATAGGACATGGACTGGGATTCAGGGCTCGTTCAGATATTGTATTAAGGGCAAAAACAGAAATTTTTCTTGGTTACAGACATTTTTGGAAGGGTTTTACAATTTAAAAAAAAACCTAGGAAATTGAAGAAAATTTTCCATTGTTAATGGAAACCCCCGGGCCCAGTTGCTCGGTATATCCTAGGGTATATATTAAAAATGCACTACGGTTACCCTTGGCTATACCCCTGTAGTTACCAAAAGATATACTCTAGGTAAGCTAGGAGTAACTTTAAACTATTTTCCTTTTCTCGAAACAAAATTTGCATTCGAAATTTAAAAAATGTGAGTACTGTAACATAAAATTCTGACCATCCCCCCCTTACCACAAAACATTACATAACAACCGAAATTTTTTTAAATATTTTGGAAACATGTATATTTTCACATCCGTTTCGGAAATCATTACTAGTTTCTTTCAGTATCAAACTCCAATCTTGCACTGCACATTTAATAAATGAACCTTTTAGAAACAGAATTCAGACAAAACTGCTGATATGGGTGTTTTTAATAAAGAATGAAAATATTCAAATTAATTTTGTATCTTTTATTTCAGAACCTTTTTAAGGAACAATAGTGATATTAAAAAGGAAGAATCTTCTATCGAAATTCCTCAAACTTAAAATGTCGTGGTATTAAATAACAAATGTCATTTATTCACTCTCAGAATACCTTAATATCATGTTAATATTAAGAGTCGACAAAGGAAAATTGAAAAATCTTTTTTAGTTGAATAAACAGAAAAGGAAACCCTTTGCCATCATTTGCATGATTTACTCCTTTCTTGTATACGATGAAAAGCATTCTCTATTAAATCGATGCTAGAAATTTGCCATGATTTCCTTTCTGTATAAAAATGAAATTTAAAATTAAGTAATAGAAAAGGAAGTTCCCATTCTTCATTCCTTTCACAACTTGGAGAAAATTTTTCCCTCGAGAATTTATGACATGGAAAGCTATTGACATTTCACAGCGTGTAAGCGAATGAGTGGATGAAGAAAGTTCTTTGAAGTCAGTCGAAAAATAATAATTCAATTTTCCATAAAATGCCACTTCTGTCATGTTAAAAATGTTACAACAAAAAATCCACAATAGACACAACAGTTGCAACTTTAATTCAGGTTGAAAACAATAATCCAATTTGTTTCAGCGAGACGTAAAAAAAGTGCCATAAATATTTTCAGCACCCTCTAGAACAAATCATGAAATAAAAATTTGCTCAAAAACCATAAAACCCCAGGCATTCAAAATAGGAATTTTTATTACAAAAATATGGTTTATTTGACGCACGTTGCATAAACTACATAAAATGTTTGTGGATGGATGGGAAACTTTGCGATAACAACACAAAATCCCATCGTGTTATTTATAATCTACAGAAAAAAATGCAGATGAATAATTTAAGAGAGTGGCGAAGCTGAAATTTAAATTATTTTGCTTTTTACGATGTGTCAACTTTTAACTCTTCGGTGAATAATAAACTTTTGTGGTGGACCAAGCGATGGACACTATGATATTTTAGTTTTTTTGTGACTTCAATTATTGCTAGGCTAATAGGATTCGCAGTGCCTTCAGCTGGATTCATCGAGTCGCTGACACCCTTATACATTATTATTATTATTATTGCTAGGCTTTTTATAATTTTGTGGGATGTCAAAATTGAATTTCATTGAAATAAATCGACTTAGACTCATAAACCTTAAGAAGATAGCAGTCACTCGACGACAGAGTTCCTTAACGTACAATTGGCTATCGATAGTACACAAACAACTAGTTTTATTACTAGCCCAATGCTCAAGCCTATCTACTTATAATATGTTATTTATAAAAATTTAAATTCTATTGTTTGACATGTCATCATTAAGACACAGCCGTTAGATTTGCTTTCAGCACACTCCTGTCATAAATTTCCAACCCCTCATCACATATGCCTTTGTCTACATAAATTGTGTACTTTCAATTCATTTAAAAAACATGAAATAGTAAAAAATTCATCATAGACAAAAACTTGATTCAGGATTAATGTGACTGTAAATGTGTGGATGCATTCATAATATTTTCCACGTTATTTGCGACAATGATTTATGAGTTTAATTTTCATTTTATAATGAAACATTTTTTTGCGTTCATCTATTTCCTCATTAAATAAATTAAATAGTCATTTGTAGCACAACCCTCGCATATTTTTAATCAGATATCACACTGATGGTTTTACATTACTCACCTCAATCAGCTGTTGTATATTATCACAATGATTCAACACTGTTGATTCATTCCTTCCATTGTTATTCGATTCTTCCGCAGCTTTGTAATTATCCACTTGGCCATTTCCGTTGGCACTATTGCTGCTTTTACTCGACGTACATTGTGATTGATTTGACGATGAAATTTCATTCGGTGGACTTGGAGTAGTAAAACCGCTATCGCTTGATAATGGACGAGCTTTACGTATCGTTTTTCGCATTGGTATTGCTGCTGTACGTTTATTGATTTCTACTTTGTAATCACATCCATCGTCAGCAATTTGTGGAACAGTGGTAGTCTTACCAATGTTTTCCAATTGCGGAAGTGAATGGCTTGATTTTAATGGATCGGCTTTATTGTAAAATAATTGCAAATTGATTTTGGTTGATTTTCCATTCATCCTTGTTGCCGTAGTTTGCCATTGATTTGTATTGCGTAATGCAACTTGCTGATGAACAATTCTCTCCAATTGTGGCTGCGATTTTTTCTTTGTACCCGTTGTTGCTGAATTGCAGGTAATTACATTTTCATCCGTTTGATTAATTCCACTTTGTGGAATGTCATAATTTATTGTTTCATTCTCGTCCGTCGATTCAATTGTGGACGATGGAGTTGTTTCTATGACAGAATTGAAGATTGATGGATAATCACAGCTTGAGGATGAACTTGATGACTGTCTTGATGTTTGCTTGCCAATAAATACAGATTTGGGATTATCATCAATCCGATTAGGTTCTATTGCAATTGCTGGCAATGCAGCTTCATCTTGTTCTAATAAATCTGGATCGATTTCATAATAATTGTGGTATGAAAGACTTTCATCATGTTCTGTTATATCGTATACAGTGGATTCTTCTTTAGTTTTTATTGCTAGTTTTTGCACTTTTTGTTGCTGAGGGATATTTTGAAATGTTCCAATGGGAAAATGAAATTCTGCAATTGATTGTATTGCAAAGTTATTCCTTCGTAATTCTTTATCATCATAGAAATCTACAGCTGGATCGAAAAGACAATAATTTTCCATATGTGAAATATTTCCTTTACGTTGTCGTATAGGAATATTCTTTAGCATTTCTTGTACGTTCGGTATCAATTCTGTTTTTGACATGGTGTCATGCTGTTCACTGTCCGCAATTAGAGCTTCAATTAAATCAGTTTCAGCAGTGTCTAGAATTTCCCTTTGTCTCGATGGTGACAAATTTCTCAGATTTTGTTGATCCTGCATTTCTTGCGGCAAAACTTCATTTACATTATTCTCAACTTCATTAAAGTGGGATATATCGATTTCCTCATAATTTGGAAATTCAGGTTGATTGCGAGAAGAAAAGTTTTTGCATAAATTTTTTAAATTTCCTTGCTTTGCATTCGCATTTGATGTGGATGGAATTTTAAAATTAAAGGACGGAATCAACGAGGTCTTTTTACTTTTAATGTTATTACAGATCTCAATTTTGCCTTCAGCCGTTGTTGTTTGTTGATGTTTCGCATTATCATCAATTGTTCCATTTTCTATGGCAACGCTCATTAAATTCTCCAGATTGTTTGTCTTACTCTCGGACCCATCTCGAATAAATAAATTACTTTGCCGCTCTAATTGCGATAATTTATGGTTCGTGGCACTTTTCCTCCTTAACTTTGGTGTTAGATTATTCAATGAGAATCTCGATGGACTAATTGATGAAATTTTACTCGTTGCTGACTCAGCTGTACGTTTCAAGTCGAAGAAACGTTTCTTTGGTGTCGTATTGATTTTTTCATCAGCACATTCCCCTTTATCGACAATGGGACAATTTCCTCCTGTAATTTCCGGTTGTGTATCATGTTTTTCTGTCGTTGATGATGATGATGAAGATGATGTTGATGACTTTTCTTGCTTATTAATACTTTTTTCAATAACATTTTCATTGTTATGGGGATTATAGGGAAAGGATGATTGCTGATTACTTTGTGATTCCACTTTGACTTTATTTTTATTACAACTTGTCACTTTATTTTCACGTGAACGATTTTCCTTTTTCGATAACATCTAATTGATTAATTTCCTCCAATTTATAAAAAATTCCTGTTAGAAAATTTTTGACATTTCACAATTCAATAAATCCTCTTATTTCTTTACAGCATTTTGCTGTTCATGATAAATTGTCGACATATAAATATCCGATATTGTTATATTTATGACTTCTTTTATATATAAATGTAATCCAAAGAGCTGTATATAGTAATTGTAAAAAAATATATATGAAGCAGGTAATAAATCGATTTTTCACTTATTCACAGGATATTTTTCACTTTTCCCTTTCATATTACGAAATGTGCAGTAACACAGAAATATTGTTTCTGCACAATTGATATTTATTTCACATATTTTTATTGCTTGAACATTATTCATTCCTCACATCATCATGGTTTTTAAATTTATAGTTGTTACATGAATGATTTGCAATACCCAGAAGATTGATTTTTGATAAGTAAATTAAATCCTTTGTTTTTGCAGGAATGGGACTGTCTGGTTGTTAATTGGTCTGTGTTTTTATTATTGTCTGAATATTCTGTGCTTAATGACAAAGATCATCGAGGCAAGACTAGGATTCATAGACTACGAGGATTATGCCCCACTTAGACAAAAACTGGTCAAGATTTTGTCGGGTCAAGACAACATATGTACCTCTATACCAAAAAAACATGCAAAAACTAAACACCTAGATACTATCTAGGCTTAAAATATTATCCAGATTCATGTATGTCTTAGTATCATAGATCAAAGACAATCTGAAATCTATACTTAGATGTGTATGCGTATCTAGGCCTCGATTGTCACACATTGCCTTAACACAGCAGACGTGGCTATCTTAACAGGTCTGATTCAAATTTTACCTGGACCTAGTCAAAAAACTAGTTAACAACACTGTCTGTAGTTCATTCGTCAATCATTCAAATCCAAAAAAATCAGTTCCATCAATCTTGTTCCTATTTTATTAGGCACAAATTGAAAACATTTCCTGATCCATTTAGAATAAAGAATTAATTAAAAATTCATTACAATTTAATGTAAATAAAAAAGGGAGCCATTAAAGAAGCTGTTGATTCACGAATAAATGGTCATGTCCAATGTGTAACTACACAGTTAATCTACTAAAAGAGGATTACCTGGCATGGAAATGTTATTTCAATGATGGTAATAAAGTTTGGTTAAAATATCTCTCGTCATACAAATTTTTTGTTCATCTCATTCAAAAGAAGGAGGCTGGTTATGTCCCCAGCACATACACTTTGCATTTTTTTCCATCCCTTATTGAATGAATATGGAAGAAAAATTATATTTTTACGTGTGCGTTTATTTTATTATGTTATATGGCTTTAGGGAGTAGAGTGAACTATATTACATCCAATAATACGCAATTTTTCATTTATTTCTATATGTATTGGAAGTAGGAGGAATGTGTATATCTTCCTGATAGCAACAACAGCAGAAAAATTATTACGTTTAAGGCACTCTTTTGGCATCATGACATGTAATTTTTCAATTTATTTCACCATGCCTACCCATAAACATTTACATATACTGCTTACTGCAAGTTGTACCATGAAAAAATATTGTAAAATAAAAAAAGAAGAATTGAAAAGAAAGTTTAAATAAAATTAAAGTAAAATAAACTTTATGTGTATGTTGTCAATATTTTGTTGTCATCACCGAATGGTGGATGCAGTTAAAATAAATTGGTTTCTCTGAAACCCAGTTTTTTTATCCAGAAATAAACATTTCTTTTTTTTTGCTTTTAACTTTGAATGTAGAATGAAAATAAAAATTGACGACATGGCAAAAACAAAATTGAAAAATGTGCTGCCGTATGTTTCCAGCTTTTTCATTATGAAAGTCGAAATTTGTTTGTATTGTTCTGTTTTGCTTTGCTTTTATAAAGGAAATGAAGTTAACATTGGAAATAATTTTTTTATGATTTAAATTCGTATTTCACAGTGTGATAAATAAAGGTAGACATCATTAACTCTTTAAAATAATTTCAACATCTGCGAAAAATTTCTGAATTTTGTAATTTTAATTAGGAGTCATTCATTTATGACGTTAATGGTAAGGGGGACCCTTAACTCTACGCAAAATTTCAAAAAAAAAATTCAATATGATGTCGAATACAATTTAATGTATTAATGATGAACATCACAAAATGAAAGACCCCTTCAAGAATTCTTACGAAAAATATTTTGATGTGTGTCTCGAAAATTTGACGCTCAAAGCTTAGCATTTAAAATTGGAAAATGAGAGAAAAACACAAATAGGATTATTATTTTTTTTTTGTTTTTGCCTCCCAAAGCAATTGGAATAACAGTAGCTCAATTCAGCATAATTGTTTCTGACGTATTTTTAAAATTTCCATTTTGACTTGATTTTTCTCGTTCAAAGGATTCTCGATTTAGCAACAAATTGAAAAGATAATAGGAAATGTTTACAGACATAAAACGATTTTTTTACAATACACAGAAAAATCCCTCCTGTTTCCAATTTTACTTTTTTGTGTTGTTATCGCATCTCATTCTCCCCCAATGGAATAAACAAAACCGCATATTGGTGATGCAGAAAATATATCTCAATAGAGTACTTCGCGGTGCCACGGTTTTTACTTTTTAATAGGATTAAATGAGTTCTTAAATTACTTTTTCATTCCAACATTTTTCTGTCTGACAAACAAGTGTAATAAAATCAAATTATAACACTCGTTCATATCATAAGTGTATTTAAAAGTTTAAAATCTAAAAAAGGAGTTGGAGTTAATGAATGGAAAAGGTATGAACCCTAGATTTGAACATAATTACTGCTAAGTATGAGAAAAATAATTTTTACAACCCCAAAATTATTCTGACAAGTTTTAAGAGGAAGGAAGTTGATTAAACGGCAATTATAATACATGGAAAGTTAATCAAAAATATTCCCTTTGTGCTTTATGTAAAGGAATTGAATGGCAATTATTTTGAGAAAATTTACGAATCCCTTTTCAATAAATTTCCCTTTTCAACTCTCAATGATCTAAATAGAAGAAAAAGTGAAAGTGAAAATGAGAAAATTGAGGTCAAATGCAGCATGCTGACATACTTGAGTCACGTAAAATTAGGAGCAATAAAATGTCTTCTACTTATGCTCTATAAAAAGGAAATTTTTTAATAGCTCTCTAGGAGAAAATTAAGTGTATGTTGTTGAGGCATTTCGATACAACATAAAAGGAATTTCCTTGCAATTAAATTGTTATGCCTTATTCCATCCATATGTACATGTTAAAGACTATCTCTTCTCTTATCTATCTCATTTAATTTCGTAAAGATATTTGTTATCAGAATTATCTCGGGACGACTTACTCATATTTCACTGAGTGTTACACAATACGTGGCTAAAATGTTAAATGACTTCTCAGCCTCCGAAATGCTTACGAGAGGAAGTTTCTTTACGCAATAATAACCGTGTGTAAGCAAAAAAAATTTATCGTGAGTTTAAGATATAAGCAGTAAGGAAGAGGAAAGGAAGGAAAGGAAAGGAAAATGAAATTCATTTAATTTTATCCATCTTTAAGGAAAAAGTAAAAGCAGAAGTAAGGAATGTGAAGGTGCTAAAAATAAACAACAACAAAAACAACAGCAACAAAGATAAAAGGAAAGGAAGGTGAAATCTAATTTAAAGATATTTCTTCATGCCTTTAATGTTTCATCATTTCTCATGAATTTCACATTTTTTGTGTCTATCAGCATTAGCGAAAATTGACAATAAAAATGATAAGTAGAGGATGTGATGTAATTTTACGTCTATCTGCTCGGGCGTGTATATTTAATATGAATTTTTGTGGTTGCTGTTATCACTGCGTTTACATTTCTCATTGCAATAAATAAAACTGACAGTCTACAACTTTTCCAGCTCCACATATCTTTTGGGGTCGTTCACAAATAACGTGGATTAAAAATTATTTTTAATGCAATACCTCTGCTCATGAATGAATGGTATTGGGTGCTAAACTCTAATTCTGGTCACCAATCTCCCTCTCTTGATTTTGGACATCATAAGAGGACTGACCCTTGTTTCTCGTTAATTTTTTTTTTGCGTCATGACTATTCAAAAGTTTTTTGTTGGTTTGTCTGTAAAAGCTTTTGCTTCGTCTGCTTTGAAGAATGTTTCACAACAATTCATTTAGAGTGTGTGCCTTGTAGGAGCATAATGCATATATGGGTATTGTTTATTAGATTTATATATGACGTGATGATGCCATTAAATAAATTTTTCCTCTTTCTATCCAAAAAAGTGATTTCATATGTGTGTTAAATGTCGCACTCTATGTTCTAGCATCGTTTGGAGGCTTAATAACCATTAAAACAATGGTTGAATATGGTTTTCATGTGTAAAATATACACAAGTGAAAAATGTATTATGCTCCATATATGAGAGAATTTTCTTTATGAGTAAGGGATTTTTTATTTTTATTTCTCCCTCGCTTCTTATTTCCTACCGTAATGAAAAATTATTCGCGCTTCAAATAACTTTCCAGAGAATAATCTTTTAAACATACTATGATCCACCCAGCATAAATTTAGCTGCTAAGCTTTGAAAATATTTATCCTGTTTCTTTAGTTAAACGTTATGTGCTTAACAGACATAACTTTTTCATAGAAAAGAAGCAAGTTTTCCCTGTTGTAATACTTTTGAAAAACTTTCGCGGTGAATTATTAAAACTAGTTTGGTTTCTCTTACATGGGGTTGAGCCCGGGTGTATCCATATATTTTTTGAGGTTTCAATTTTTGGTTTGTGTTAGCAGAAAATGATAAAGTTTTTAGAAAGCCCTCTTCGAGAAGAGTTTTGGTTACTGAATAAGCACCTGAAAGGAGCAGACACAATTTTGTATTTAAAGTTATTTGGAGGAATCTTTCATTGAACATGTCGGTATGTCTAGAGACATACAATTTCATATCCTTTTGTTTTCCTCGCTGTTCCTGTTTTTTGTCTGAATTTTCTTTTTAAATTTCCAAAAAAAACTCCCTCCCCTTGGCAATTTTTCTTAACAGAATAAAATATATCTTTACAAGTCTAAGGATGTTGAAATGTTCATAAATTTTTTAGTAACTTGATTTTAAGCACAACTGTCTTCTCGAGGATTCAATTTCCTCGACAGGAATTATGCACTTTGAAAGTCAGGAAGAAATTTTTCCGTTCCTCTGTTTTTTAGTAGGGCAAGATCAAAAATGAATTGTTCGTGACGCTGAGCAGTTATTTGGATTTTTTTAGGTATTGGTGCAGATAAAGTAATAAAGTCTTACATTTTTCTTATAGTACTCGCCGAGACCTACATTTTGGTGTATAACATATGGCACTAGGCTTTACCGTTGGAACTAAAAGTTAATTAAAAGTGGCTAGCGTCACGAACAATTTTAGGGAAATGTGAGTTTGCACTTTATTGCAAATGCAATATCTCTGCAACCTATTTACCAATTGTTATAATTCTTTTACTAGCTAATTGATCACCTTAAATAGTAAGTTCTAAGTAAAAAAAATTCAAAATGGCGACTTTTTAAGTTAACTTAATTAATATTTGAAATTTTCAGATTAAAAATTTTATGTGAAGGAAATGATTTAGGAACTTGCTTTATTTACAAAAAATATAGCTAACCTGATTATCTTCAAGATTAAAAAAGAAAATTTCAAATTCTACTATAATTAACCAAGTTATGATGAAATTTGTTAAATTTGTAATAACTCATTGATTACTCATTTTTGTTATGATTTTTTGATCTGAAACGATAGCTTTGAATCATGTGCATCATATTACAAAAGAAAAAGTAGTGCATCTTAAGGATAAAGCTAAAAAAGTTAATTAAATGAAAATACTCAGCCAAAAATTTTGTAACGGTTACAAAAAATTTAAACTTTTGAGCAAAAACTAAGCAAATTTTGTTGCTCATTGTAAATTTCAATATTTTTTTAGTTAAATTAACTCATTTTAAAGGCTTATTTTGATACAAAACAATAACAAAAGGCTTTTAAATCACTTTGTAGCTATATTGCTGTGAAGAAAGTTGACATTTTTGATGAATTAAGGAATTT
Organism: Chironomus tentans; assembly: GCA_963573255.1. Taxonomy (NCBI): domain Eukaryota; kingdom Metazoa; phylum Arthropoda; class Insecta; order Diptera; family Chironomidae; genus Chironomus; species Chironomus tentans. The sequence goes on along the minus strand of OY754303.1, from coordinate 28,070,162 downwards.
CGCAAGTAATTTAGTTTTTGGTTAATTTAGTTAAATATAACCAATTTTTGACGGTAATAGTCAGTTCATATGAAAGAAAATAGCAAAATTTACAACTTTTGTAAAGATTTTGACTATTTTTCTTGCTTCCTTCATAAAGAAAAATTGATTTGAAATATTGTTTCATTAATTATGTTAACTTATCAGATCGCCATTTTGAAAAATGTAACATTAGAACAAACTTTCTGAACTAAGCTATCAGCCTGCGAAAGAATCATGTCAATTGAATGCTGCAAAACAGAGATATGTGCATTTGAAATTTTTTTCCCTTTTTTTCTGATCTTGCCCAGTACGCTTCTGTGATTCATTTCCTCATAATTATGAAAAGAATTTATACCGCATTCTTTTGAGATCATTCACTTCTGTACAAGTACAAAAATGTCAACAGAAATTTCATATCGAAATATCTTCTAAATGAGTACACATTTAAGTGGTGTTAAGTGAAGCACATAGTAATGATGTATGGAATTTATAAAAGTATTTCGAGTGAAGGATTTGTTCTGACGTTGAAAACACATTAAAGCATTGTGGAGCAGAGAGGAGCTGAGTAGAAAGTATAGAGAAAATTGAAATGTTAATTCCTTTGGAGATCCTTTTTAAAATACATGTATCATAAGCATGTGTACAGCACAATAAAGAGAAAATGAGAAAATTGAAAATCGAAAGTGCTTGTTTACTTATCATGCCATTCCATAACATACATAACAACAACATGGAATCATAAAGCTTCATGTATGTTAAAATGATGAGGAATGAGTTTAAACTGCAGCAACTGTTTATGTTGAGATAAATATGTACTTTTGTGTATATACACAAAATGTGGTGCAATAAGGGAATAATTTTTAAGGATTTGCATATGATTTTCCTTACTTGTAGTCTGTGATTTTAAAATGCTATCGCACGGAAGAAGTTAAGAGAAAAATATTAAATCTTAATTTATTTTATAGCTTTCAACAGACGATGCTCTTTGCACTTTATAAGTAAATTTACTATCTACAAATGGAACATAATCTTCAAGAGTATCTGCAGAGTCATTAGAATCAATTATTATCGCACAAAGTGGTTTATTATTATATTTGTTAACAAATATAAATAAGTATTAAGAATTTATTCCTTTTATTTTATTTCTCTCATGCTTTTCACTTCCACTTCCTTTACTTTACATCGCATCTATATCGTTTACTAAAAATGAGGATGCATTGTGGGATATAAAAACTATTGAGAAATTTTCTGCTCAACTGAATTGAATCCAATTTATTGTTTCTTTTCCATTCCTATATACCAATATGCTGGCATATAAATCTACACATATATGCAATGTATGCTGAAAATTTTCTACTCATACACATTATATTGTGCATAATCAAAAAAGAAGGAAGAAAGAGAGGAAATTCATTTTCAGTTTTAACTTTAACATTCGGCACATACTTTCATAAATATTCCGGTGCAGACTTAAGCAAATTTAAGTTTTATTGAGCTTCGTTTCTTTTATTTGGACACGTTCTGTCAATTCTTCTTCCACATCCACTCAATTATATGAAAGATCTCTTTCTCTTTCTGTCCGGATAAATACAAGAATTAAAATTTTCAGACAGTAGCATCAAGATGAATGGAAGTAGAATAGTTCTTGAAGCTTTTCTAATTATCACCAATATCATAGCCTTAAGGCACGTAAATGTTCAAAAAGAAAAACGATGAACAAAAAATTCTGAGACAACGGAAACACGACAATGAAGAGAAGGGACGTAAAATGAGGAATGAAAATGTTCAGCAACAGCTATACATAGCTACAAAATTAAAGTAGATTACTGTAGTCACACTTTCTCTGTCTATGCTCTCACTTTTAAATTATTATTTTTTATATCCACCCACGGCTTTAAATTTTTTTTAAGGATTTTTTTTCGTCACTAGAAAAATCCCCCTCGATTGTCACTAATTAAAATCATTAAAATCTGCTCCGTTTGTTGATGGACAGCAATTCATTTCAGTAACTTAATCCACACGACGCAAAAAGTACGTTCAACTGTAAATCCTTGATAAATGAATTCTCCTGATATGGCATATTTTTTGCGTTAAATACACTTCCATTATTTAAATGAATGAAATGACTCATTTAATGTTGTTCCGTTTATGCCTCTCTGCTTCTTTCCTCACACATTAATATTCACAATTTTTTTTCACATATTTATATCTTCATAATGTGACTTTTTATAGCCGACATATATGTGGATTTAAAAAGCTTCCTCGCTAATTATTTACGGCTTAATAATTTCCTTTAACAGCTAAAAGCACTTTACGAATATTGTTGAAACACAAAATGTTGAGAGAAATGTTTTACATGGGCGATATATCACCAATATCCGTCATAAAATTTATTATTCACAAAAAAGGAATTTCCTTTGTTTTTTTATTTTTATTTTTTTGTGTGATTTTTATTTTTTTCGTTTTCCGGTCCTTTGACTCTTTAAGTGGAATTTTATTCCATTTGATATGAAAACAACGATATGTACTGTTAGACAATACGACGGCAACTAAAACTCGACACGAGAAACAATAATAAGGTTGAAAAGCATGATATAAATAAACATCTGCGCAGTTGATCCTCGCATTGTAGAGTCGAACTTTTTGTGTTTGTCTACAAAACGGGACATTTTTCTTCTTCTTTTTTTTACAAATCCGGTTTGTAAACACACCGCAAATTCTCAATGGAAATTTTCTCTTTTACTCATACCACGTTGCTGCTTATCATTGTCGCATCATTGCCATTGACTGCTTCACCATGAACATTTTTTATCGCATTTTCTTTCCACTTCAAGTGATCTGAATAGGAAGTGTGCTGGAATGAAGGAAGAAAAGCCTCCCTGTGTAAATGATATTTATCGAATCTTTAACACCTGTAAGGTAGACGACATAATATTGTGCTGCATTTCAGAATGAAATAAATGTAAATTTTCATTTTTATAGATCTTTCTCTGCTATATCCATGCCATTTCTAGAATATAATCGAGAAACTAAACTAGCATGAGAGTCGGAGGGATTTTGTATCTGCTGCAAACAAATTTAATCCGATGGCACATATCGGAAACATCTGATGAAAATTTATTGAATGAGCTGTTATATGCCTAAATATCTTCCCGTCTTTAATGTCATCTGGTATAAAATAAAATATTTTTTTTTCCTCTTTTCCTTCTCATTCGTTCCGCTTTCACTTTAGAAACAAACGAACCATGAGCGAGGAAAGCATAGTCGAGAGATTTAATGCCTTTTACTTCTCGTAATGTAGCTTTAAATGGTTACGAGGAGGAACATGAGAGAAAGTGAAAAACTTCGCATTTAGTTTTAATGACTGGGGATGTATTCATTGTCGCTTCATACAGCCGTGATTATGTTGACAAAAAAGAACATCTTTTACCATTTTTTATCTGCGATATAATCATCGCCAAAAAAAGTTTCATCGTTTATTGATAAAAATCAAAATAAATATGTTGCCAATAACATTGAAGACAGAAATTTCCCCCTTTGAGTTCCCCAAAAAAAGAAGCTTAAATTCGCATACAAAGAAAAGTGTCGTGAATAATAATGACATTGAATTTTAAATTTAAAAGGAAATTGGAGTCTTTGCAATTTCCATGGAGATTGGAAACGAGGAGAACTTTAAAACATCAAGCCATACACAAGACACCGAATGTTATTATGCTAATGGAAAGCAACATCATTTGCTTCAATATGTATTATCACTAAGTCGACATCATGAGATGGGGAAGTTTGATATAGCAACATTCAGCTATGAAGACGATGATGCAAATAAAGGAAACCAGTGTTAACACTTTCGACACCCCCCCAAAGTCCCTTAATTTGATTTTTTTTTTGTCTTTTTGAATAAAAATCACAGCAGCATGCTATTCTCAAAGGAAACTCACTCTTCATACCCCCAGACTATACATTTTGGTTATCCTTTTATTTCGTTCTCGTCTTTTTGATGCGAAAAAAGGAAAGAAATGTGTAAAGTGATACTGAAGTGTGGGTAAAATGTAATAAAATCCGGAATTATTTCCTTTTCTTTCACTGCTGCGTCTTTCCATCTCGCTGCAAATACAAATTTATGCTTCTAAGGCGATAGAAATGTGGAAAATGTATACAAGCATGTACATATATTAAGTCCCAACGACCTCTCTCTTTGTTGTCGTAATCTTTGAAAACAAGGATCATTTGGTGTGTATATGTACATCTAGTGAAGCTTTATGTCACTACATTATACTTTGACACCCATATCAAGTACTCGAGTTTATTTTCCTTCATGTTCATGCGGGGATTTTATTTTCTTGCTATCGGCTATGATAATTGAGTGTTGGGGTTGAATGTCAAATTTTTTGAGATATTCTTATTGGCTCTGCAAGGTTTTGAACATTATTTTGTAATAAAAATGTGACAAGTGATGATTTTGTTATACTTTTGTGAACAGAGGTTACAATTGGCGTTTTTGGCTACATATTCTTATTCAAGATCCGCCAGTGGCTATTGACAATCGTCATGCCATTTCTATTTGTAAATATTCTAAATTAAATTGGATTCTTAATTGATGGAGAAATGAGATTCTACAGAATGTAGGTCAAAATTGGTTTCCTACTAAACGTAAAAGGTCAAAAAGTATACCGAAATATCATTAGCAAAAGGAAGAAGAAATTTACCAACGAGAACCAAAAATTTTGAAATGAAAATCAAATGAAAAATGAGAAAATGTAAATTAACTTTTTCATTATTGACGAAAAAGAAGTTTTAGAATCTGAAAACTTTTCATCTGACCTTTTTCAACAAGCATACACAATGCGTTGAAACGAAAATGAGCAAAAAAAGTTGGAAGAGAAAAGTTTTTCTTCTTTTATGCTGAATAACACCGCACTGCTTTCCTCTCATACCACAAGAAAATTAATGAATTGGTTTTTAAAAAGAAGTTAATTTTTTCACAGACTTTTCTCATTTGCAGGACTCCATAAAATACATTCTCAGCTACCTAAGCTTATTAACTATTCGAATTATCCGTTTGAAGTGAAAATTGAGATTTATGACTCGACAGTATTTAACAATAAGCATGTTTAAGGCAAAAAGTTTTTTTATGCTTCTAACACGCAAATGTATCTGAAAGAGTTGTGTGATGATTCCATTGAGAATGCCTTTTTCTGTACCTTGCTCGCATAAATTTCACCGAATGTGCATGTTACAGAATAAAATATGTTCATGTAAGGCACGACACGGAAAGGGAAATTCGTCGAATAAGAAATTTTGAATCTGCAGCCAACTTCAAGTCAGATAATGAAACTTCTTTACCGATCTTTATTCTCCCTCATCGAGTGCTTACATACAATTTAATGTATTCATGCAGTATAAAGAGGATGAAGGGCAACGAGAAAAAAATTTATGCGAAAATAAACAAGAGAAAATTATCCTTTTTGTATTCATAATTCACACATAAAATTTTTAATGAGTAAATTTTCCACTGAGCAAAAGATTTATAATGACTTAATCCCAATGCAATGAAAATTGTTGCCATTTTTGCCCCATTTTAGAGCGTCATCAATGTTTTCTCTTCATGGTACATTTCAGGCTCATTGATGTGTCAAAAAATCGTTCGTGTTTTATAATTGAAAAAATAATGGAAATGAGTAGAGGCCCAAACAGATGCCCATTACCTCTGTATTTATGTCTACATAATGTACATTTTGAACACATTAGATTTAACGGCTTGATCCGAAATTTTAAATTGATTGATGAAAATGGTGTTCTGGAAGAAATTTTAACTATACGAAGTGGACATTCAAAAATGACGTCTATTAAAAGATGTTATTTTTGACTGTATCTATAGACCTTTCCAAACAACCATGACATATAAATTACATTATTAGTGCTACGCAGGTTCAAGTGGCCAGGGTGTTTTTGATGGAAAATTTTTGGAAGGAAAACAAACGATGGAAAGTTTTTGAAAGGAAAACAAACGATGGAAAATTTTTGGGAGGAAAACAAACGATGGAAAAAATTTTGATGGAATTTTTTGCATGGAAAGGGATTTGAATAGAATTTTTTGCATGGAAAGGGATTTGAATAGAATTCTTTCGCGAAAAGAAATCGAAAATAAGAAACCTTAAATAAAGTTTAAATTAATTATTATAGGATCTTTTTTGTCTTATTTGGAACTATTATTTTCCTTATATTTAACTTAAACGGATAAAATTTCGTTTTTAAATCAACTTTTCTCATAACTTAGCTATTGTATATAGACTTTCCAATGACTACAATTTTCTATTTATAAAACTAATATGTATCTTTAAGAAATAATAAATTGAAGTTTCAACTTGAGAAACATCGATTCATACACTGCAAATTGTAAAACATGGTAAACTATTTGAACTCATGGTAGGCAAATAGGTCTTATTTTTATAACAGTCGCATTTAGTACTTTTTTAGTAGTCCTTATTTTTAGAACTTAAACCGTTACACAATTTTTCCAACCAAAAAACATTTTGGCTCTTTTTTCATGTATATCTTTGTAATTTTAGCTTAAACATAAAAATGCTATATCTCGTATCATTTCAATTACATCTGTATGCATCTGTGAGTGATCAGATCAGAAAAGTCGCATTTTTTTTGGCTCTTATAAATAATTTAATTTAATTAAGATTTAGTACTCAAATGTTGATTAGAACCAACGCATTTTGATCAGCTGAAGCCACGTAATAGCTAGGACTTTGTTATTAGATCAATTTATATCATATATCGTCATAAAGTAAAATTTAAAATTAAGTTTACCATCATTGTAATTAATTTTGCAAAAATAAATTCAAGCTTTAATTAGCTTTGAAATCAATCACTTCAAAATGTCAATAAATCGCTTAAAAAATCCATCTTCCAGTACGACAAAACAAATACTTTCTCAGCCCCAAAAATCAGAAAAAGTTCCAGATGAGACAGCTAAACAGTTTGGTGGATTTGGAAGAATAAATAGTGAACAAAGATCATTGGATGAACTGAATACAATCATTAATGAAGCAAAAGGCATATCTGATGAATACGGCATACTATTGCAAAACGATGAGATCGACGTTAAGCAAATGTTTCGTGTTATGCTTAAAATGAACAAGTCTATTCTTGAAATGATGTCACAATTCAAGTCTGCTATTGAATCGACAAATAAATGTATCACAACAAAATTTACTGATCAATTAAAAAGTTGCACTTCATTCATTAGTAATGAGATAAATCATGTCAAGAAGGAAATGGATGTGATGAAAAAGGATGATGCAATTGAAAGTATAAAAACAGTTCAATCGTGCTCACATGACTTAAAAAGGGTATGGATCAGATTTGCTTATGCCAAAGATGCTGAGGACATTCGTAATGCAAATAGCCATGCTGCAATCAAAGAAATCTTCACTCAGCTGAACATCAAACTAAATATGACTCAATATCCTGTCGAAAGATTCTTCTTCCAAAATAAAAAGTTCTCACGAGATCAACTAGTTCCAGAAATAGCTCTTTGCTGCGTATTTATCAGTCCCAAGTTAGCTTCGATTGTTAAAAGCGGCATAAGAAAGTTCAACAATGCTCTTGACGAAAAAAACAAATCGCATCTTATCAGATACAGAATCCAAACTGACTGGTCCTATAATATCCGGAAAATCTTGAAGCCATGTAATGAAATGAAGAGATTTAATATTATTAAGCGTGTTTTGGTGACTAATGATGGGATAAAAGTTTATCACCAGGATGTTAAGTATGATGAAAATCATCCAGATCGAAAATCCTCAACGACTTTTGTGAACTCAATGAATGAACTTAACATGATGCGTAAAAAGTTAAAAGACTTCAATTTCACCGTCCCAGCGACTGAAACGTACAACGAAGAATATTTTAATAACAGCCTAGATGAGAGAAAGTTTATTAGAAATAATTATGTGGAATATTGCGGCGATGAAGCTGAAGAATATGAAATCACTGACGATGAACTTACGAGCATGTAAACTGTATTGACAACAACAAACGAAACTGCCTGGAAATCCTTATTCTTTTCTACGGTGATTTTTCACGAAACTGCAAATTATCTTTGAATTTTATGTAAACATAAACAAACTGAGCATTCGAAATTTCAAATCTGAGCAATAACGGTCAAAATTGAACGACATAATTCAAATTATTAGTTTACGTTACATTTCAAATTTATTCAAACCGTTGATATTCATTGTTAGAGCAAAATTAGTTATTCTCACACTTTCTTATTTACAACATTTATCTTTAAATTTTCACTAATTATTGTATTATCTTTATGATTGTATTGAATTTTAATTATACCAATAAAAGCTAAAAAGCTTTTAAATGAGAAAAAAAAAAAAAATCTGCATTTAATAATCAAGAATATCAAATAAATCCAATTTTAATATATCGTATTTTTTAGATTCAAATTTTCCCGCAAAAAAATCAATTTAATTTAACGGACTTCTATATTAACTTCCACGCAAAAGCGTGTAAGTTATTAGTTTCGTCAAAAACACACTTTTTTTATTACGGTATTAAGACTTCTTATTAAAAAAATTCTAATGATGCCAAAAGTTGTATATCGCGAGGCTGCATTTTTATGTATATAAATTTTTTACACTAAGCATCATCTAAGGGTCCAAAACCTCGAAAAACGTGTTTTTTAGGGTCCACAAATTTGGTGATCAGGGTCACAGCCGAGCCATGTGCATATGGAAATTTGGTTTTTTTGCCATTTGGTCACACATATCAAGCGACCAGGGGAATGGAAAGTCATTTTAGGAAATTTTGAAATTTTCAGTGATTTTAAGGCTGTCAAAGTTGAAAAACCTAGGAAAAATGACACTTTTCTTCAAACGCCTGACGACCCAGGGTTTTTTTCAAACTGGATATAATTTTGTATCCTATCTTATAGTACTCTTCATAACGTTTACAAAAATACCCCACATGACTATGTTTGGACTTAATCTTGAGATTCTACAGCACTTTGAAAATCAGAAAAAACGGATTTTTTTTAAAAAAAATTAATTATCATAAAGGCTCTGGATGTTTACTGGATCTCATATAAACGGACATAGAGGCTCTGGATGTTTACTGGATCTAAATTTTTAGGACATAGAGGCTCTGGATGATTACTGGATCTTATATAAACGGACATAGAGGCTCTGGATGTTTACTGGATCTCATATAAAAGGACCTAGAGGCTCTGGATGAATACTGGATCTTATATAGAGGCTGTGGATGATTACTGGATCTTATATAGAGGCTGTGGATGAATACTGGATCTTATATAGAGGCTCTGAATGATTACTGGATCTTATATAGAGGCTCTGGATGATTACTGGATCTTATATAGAGGCTCTGGATGAATACTGGATCTTATATAGAGGCTCTGGATGATTACTGGATCTTATATAGAGGCTCTGGATGATTACTGGATCTTATATAGAGGCTGTGGATGATTACTGGATCTTATATAGAGGCTCTGCATGATTACTGGATCTTATATAGAGGCTCTGGATGATTACTGGATCTTATATAGAGGCTCTGGATGATTACTGGATCTTATATAGAGGCTGTGGATGATTACTGGATCTTATATAGAGGCTCTGCATGATTACTGGATCTTATATAGAGGCTCTGGATGATTACTGGATCTTATATAGAGGCTCTGCATGATTACTGGATCTTATATAGAGGCTCTGCATGATTACTGGGTCTCATTTTTATTGAACATTTTGAACTATTAATACTTTTTGAGTGCAAATTTGGGCATAAAAAAATATTGATCCACTGCACTATGGGAAAAAATTGAAAAAAAGCGGACATTCACTTCATTTTTGGAAAAGTTTAAAATATCTACTCAAAAGTATTTTTTTCTTATAGAGGACATAAAAGGAAACTTGTGTGCCAAATTTTAGGTCATTTGGTGCTGTTTCCGCGGTTCTAGGGCTGTTTAAAGTTGAAAAGGGGTGAAAAATCAGATTTTTTCATGTCATCTTTTAACTGAGAAATCTCTGCGATGGTAAAAGATATTAAAAAACGGTTTTCAGTTCCTAACATTGCCATATAAGAGCTTTATTTTGACATACTACAAAGTTTATAGATTTGTAGTTTTGGTACCGGTATGGTAGGAAATGTATGAAAATCATAGGAAAAATACCTTCAAATGTTCCGCAACTATCTTAGATGGCCGAGTCATAGGTAGTATTTTAATACCAGCATATAGCTCATGATTTCTAGTTTTCAAAACTGTGTTAACTTTTGGCAAAACCCTCGTCCAAAAAAAAGTTATGATGATTTTTGTGAGTCGATCTATATTTGGCTAAAAACTAACTTTTCTTAGAAAAAAATGAGAAATACGAAAATAAATATAGTTTTTGATGTTTTTTAGTGATTTAGGCTATTTAAAGACAAATAGCGAAGAAATTTTTCCAAAAAGTTTAAAATATACCGAGATATTGGGTACATGTGTTCTCTGACGACTTGACCCCTTTTCACCTCACTCAAATAGCTGTAACTTTTACAAGGTGTAATACTTTTCAATTTTGTTTTCCGATTATTGTAGCTTAGATTAGTACCTTTATAATGATGTATAATACTTAATAGTTAGATATGGACTTGGTAATGTATTATGTCCTTGTTTGTGACCGACCCAAAACTAGTGAAAATCACAAAAACATAACTTCTTAATATCCTACTTAGAAACATATATAGACATTGTAATTAGGTTTTTTTTGTTAATTTTTGATAATTATGAGTATTTAAACTCAAATTTTGCGTTTTTAAATTTTTTTGCTACCTGTGGACAGTCTCTTGGTACCCTCCTAGAAAGTACCCTAAAAGTCTCTAATTGATCAAGAAATCTTGCATCTTACAGACTTTTATCGATTTATTAATGACACTTATGCATATTCAAAACAAAATTTATATGTTTAAAGTAGAATAGAGTGAAAAAATGGGATTTTTGGCTTTATCGTTCGAGATTGGCAAGGGTCGGTCACATTCAATACACTACCATCGAAGCAAGGACTTAGATGTATACAAGTGTTATACATTTTTGTAAAGGTATTGAAAGCAGCTACCAAACAAAGAAAACAGAGTTAAAAATTATTGCTCCTGCAGAAAGTTATGAGCATTTAAGTAGTCAAAGAAACCACCAAGTCGGCAACCAGCATAGGCAAAAATACAAAAACACAAATTTTGACAAACTTTGAAAGAATTTGGTCCAAAAAACAATTTTAAGTCATAAAGAAACTCAAAAAAGGCAAAACAAGTCTAAAATTTCATCAAAATTTGTGTTTTTGTTAGGGTTGGGCAAATATACGTATATATACGTATATATACGTATATCGAACAAGAAAATATACGTATATATACGTATACGTATACGTATATGGATTTTTCAAAGCGTAAAAAATACGTTATTAATTTGTTGAAAAATATGTTAAAATGCTGAGATTTGGACTCCAATTGGTTAAATAAAGTGATCTAAGGCTCCATTAAGCACTTTAGAAGTGTTTAAATAAGGATTTAGTTTAAAAATGGGAATTTTTGCAAAAATTAATTTTTCTTTGTTTACAAATACATGGGCAGAATTTGAATTTTTTTTGGCCGTTACAAAAATTTCTTTAAACAGAAAATTAAAGCATTTAGATGCTTTTACATAGCTAATAATGATAATTGAGCACTGGTAATGAATAACAAGTGCATATTATGTCTAAAGAAACTGAAAAATTTTTAATTTATTGTTATTTATATGTAACGGAAAAAAAGTTTGAAAATTGAATATACGTATAAATATACGTATATATACGTATAAAATATACGTATATTTATATACGTATATATACGTATACGATTCTGCCCAACCCTAGTTTTTGTATTTTTGTCTATGCTGGTTGCCGACTTGGTGGTTTCTTTGACTACTTAAATGCTCATAACTTTCTGCAGGAGCAATAATTTTTAACTCTGTTTTCTTTGTTTGGTAGCTGCTTTCAATACCTTTACAAAAATGTATAACACTTGTATACATCTAAGTCCTTGCTTCGATGGTAGTGTATTGAATGTGACCGACCCTTGCCAATCTCGAACGATAAAGCCAAAAATCCCATTTTTTCACTCTATTCTACTTTAAACATATAAATTTTGTTTTGAATAAACATAAGTGTCATTAATAAATCGATAAAAGTCTGTAAGATGCAAGATTTCTTGATCAATTAGAGACTTTTAGGGTACTTTCTAGGAGGGTACCAAGAGACTGTCCACAGGTAGCAAAAAAATTTAAAAACGCAAAATTTGAGTTTAAATACTCATAATTATCAAAAATTAACAAAAAAAAACCTAATTACAATGTCTATATATGTTTCTAAGTAGGATATTAAGAAGTTATGTTTTTGTGATTTTCACTAGTTTTGGGTCGGTCACAAACAAGGACATAATACATTACCAAGTCCATATCTAACTATTAAGTATTATACATCATTATAAAGGTACTAATCTAAGCTACAATAATCGGAAAACAAAATTGAAAAGTATTACACCTTGTAAAAGTTACAGCTATTTGAGTGAGGTGAAAAGGGGTCAAGTCGTCAGAGAACACATGTACCCAATATCTCGGTATATTTTAAACTTTTTGGAAAAATTTCTTCGCTATTTGTCTTTAAATAGCCTAAATCACTAAAAAACATCAAAAACTATATTTATTTTCGTATTTCTCATTTTTTTCTAAGAAAAGTTAGTTTTTAGCCAAATATAGATCGACTCACAAAAATCATCATAACTTTTTTTTGGACGAGGGTTTTGCCAAAAGTTAACACAGTTTTGAAAACTAGAAATCATGAGCTATATGCTGGTATTAAAATACTACCTATGACTCGGCCATCTAAGATAGTTGCGGAACATTTGAAGGTATTAACTTCCACGCATTGCGTGCAAGTTATTTGTATTCACTTTTTTTGAGATTTTCACTAATTTTGATTTTTTGAGTCAACGGAAGCATGAATCTTTACGTTTTTGGTCTCATATGACAGGTATTGGAAATATCTATTACCTGAGGTATGTTTGGTTCCAGTCAGTTCCGTTGCGTTGGAACTAGACGCAAAAAACCGTTAAAAACCAAAAATTTGTATGAAAAATTTTTTATGCGGTGACTTTTATACAGTTTCTTGTATCTGATACGATAGGCCGTACCTTAAAACCAAAAAGCGCTACTTAACATCCGAACTTTATGTCCATTTAGTGACCGAAAAATGCAAAAAACATCATTTTTTATGACAGTTGCGCCATTTTTGATTCCGCACTGGAATTAACATTTCAAGCCTTGAAATAGGTATAAAATGAAAGATCAAATCAGGATCTACATTTAATATCCGCTATGTTGGTACTTTAGAGGTTCCTGTAAAAAGTTACAGCATGAAAAAGATTGTTATAAAAATTATAACACTTTTGTTTACGTTACGTAAAATTACGTAACGTGAATTTCACTTAAAAATATTTGAATGAATATAGAGGCTGTATATGTTTACTAGATCTCGTTTTACTGGACATAGAGGCTGTAGATGTTTACTGGATCTTGTTTAATTGGACATAGAGGCTGTAGATCATTACTGGATCTTATTTTTATTGGACATAGAGGCTGTAGATGTTTACTGGATCTCGTTTTACTGGATATAGAGGCTGTAGATGTTTACTGGATCTTGTTTAATTGGACATAGAGGCTGTAGATCATTACTGGATCTCGTTTTACTGGACATAGAGGCTGTAGATCATTACTGGATCTCGTTTTACTGGACATAGAAGCTGTAGATCATTACTGGATCTCGTTTTACTGGACATAGAGGCTGTAGATGTTTACTGGATCTCGTTTTACTGGATATAGAGGCTGTAGATGTTTACTGGATCTTATTTTTATTGGACATAGAGGCTGTAGATGTTTACTGGATCTTGTTTAATTGGACATAGAGGCTGTAGATCATTACTGGATCTCGTTTTACTGGACATAGAGGCTGTAGATCATTACTGGATCTCGTTTTACTGGACATAGAGGCTGTAGATCATTACTGGATCTCGTTTTACTGGACATAGAGGCTGTAGATCATTACTGCATCTTATTTTTAATGGAAATAGAGGCTGTAAATGTTTACTGGATCTTGTTTAATTGGACATAGAGGCTGTAGATGTTTACTGGATCTCGTTTTACTGGACATAGAGGCTGTAGATGTTTACTGGATCTTGTTTAATTGGACATAGAGGCTGTAGATGTTTACTGGATCATATTTTTATTGGACATAGAGGCTGTAGATGTTTACTGGATCATATTTTTACTGGACATAGAGGCTGTAGATGTTTACTGGATCTTGTTTAATTGGACATAGAGGCTGTAGATGTTTACTGGATCATATTTTATTGGACATAGAGGCTGTAGATCATTACTGGATCTTATTTTTATTGGACATAGAGGCTGTAGATGTTTACTGGATCTCATTTTTATTGGACTTAGAGGCTGTAGATCATTACTGGATCTTATTATTATTATTATTATTATTACCACGTTTTTCTTAACTTGCTTTCTTGTCTGTTTGTTTGTCTTGGGCAAATTTTCCAATCGATTTTTCGACCACTTCTACTGCTCTAATCGAGCTGAAAATTTTTATACATATGTATTCTCGATGACAAGAGAAAATAATCCAATATCAATGATGTCATTTTCTCATGGACATTCTTTAAGAACATTTGATTTTTCCGAAATGGCATGGGTTCAAATCTCATCAATGACAAAAAACTTTTTTGATTCTTTTTTACACTTTTTTGATGCTTTACGATGTTTCATGATTTATTTATGCATAACTAAATTTTTCTAAGTCATAAAACATCAAAAAAGTACAAAAAAGAGTGAATTTTGTTTTTTGTATGAAATGTCGATATACTTCACAAGAGCAATAATCTTAGTCTATACATACATATATGTACATTTGCCACACTTTCATCCAAATTTATGGTTTGTTGTTCGTAGTGACATGTAAATAAATGCAAGTACTGTGACTCGATAGATAGGTTGATTTTATTAGTAATTGAGTTTTGGTGAATGGGACAGTGTTTTTATATGCAAATTTTTTTTGTTAGGATTTTGCATTTTCGAAGTTTATGTGAAGGGATGGAGAAAGTCGTGTCACGCTAACAATTATGTGGTATGTCAATGACGAGTATCATGAAGAGTTATAAAAATGTATAAAAATTAGTTTATACACGGTTTTATGGGGCTTATATGAACATTTAAAGTTACATAACATGTAATAATAAACCGTGTACAAAATTGTATAAGTGAGATTATTAAACGTCTGATAAATTGATAATATATTGACACTACTACGTTTGAGTAATGGTCGGGCGCAGCTCGAACATAACATTAGAAGACTGCAGATATGTGAGAAAGTGTTGGTGATTTGAGTAATAATAGTTCGAGCGGAGCTCGAATATAAAAGTTCGAACATAGTTCGAACTAAGTTGAGCGTAGCTCACAAATTTTTACGTCCTGAACGTAGCGTAGCGAGTGAAGGCGTGAAAATTTTCCAAAGTTGTTAGAAGATTGCGGATATGTAAGAAAAATTTGGGTTAATTCCTGTGACTTATAAACAGTCGAACGAGCGTAGCGAGATTCGACAACCCCTGTGATCTTAAAACAGTCGAACGAGCGTAGCGAGATTCGACAACCCCTGTGATCTATAAACAGTCGAACGAGCGGAGCGAGATTCGACAACCCCTGTGATCTATAAACAGTCGAACGAGCGGAGCGAGATTCGACAACCCCTGTGATCTATAAACTATAAGCTCGACTCTACTGTGATCTATTTAAAAGCTGTAATTCTGAACAAGTCGATCGAGCGTAGCTCAAGCTCGACTCTACTGTGATCTATTTAAAAACTGTAATTCTTAACCAGTCGAGCGAGCGTAGCTCAAGCTCGATTCTACTGTGATCTATTTAAAAACTGTAATTCTAAACAAGTCGAGCGAGCGTAGCTCAAGCTCGACTCTACTGTGATCTATTTAAAAACTGTAATTCTTAACAAGTCAAGCGAGCGTAGCTCAAGCTCGACTCTACTGTGATCTATTTAAAAACTGTAATTCTAAACAAGTCGAGCGAGCGTAGCTCAAGCTCGACTCTACTGTGATCTATTTAAAAACTGTAATTCTTAACAAGTCGAGCGAGCGTAGCTCAAGCTCGACTCTACTGTGATCTATTTAAAAACTGTAATTGTTAACCAGTCGAGCGAGCGTAGCTCAAGCTCGACTCTACTGTGATCTATTTAAAAACTGTAATTCTTAACAAGTCGAGCGAGCGTAGCTCAAACGTACGTAGCGAAGCGGAGTGAAGGCGTGAAAATTTTCCCAAGCCGTATGTACAGTACGGGAATAATTTACGGTGAAGTGATAAAAAATTTATAGAATACTTTGTGTCATAAGCTACGGCGAGCATAGCTCGCCTTGGGATCTATATCAACTGGCGAGCATAGCTCACCTTGGGATCTATATCAACTGGCGAGCGTAGCTCGCCTTGGGATCGATATTAACCGGCGAGCGTAGCTCGCCTTTGGATTGGTATCAACTGGCGAGCGTAGCTCGCCTTTGGATCGATATCAACCGGCGAGCGTAGCTCGCCTTTGGATCGATATCAACCGGCGAGCGTAGCTCGCCTTTGGATCGATATCAACCGGCGAGCGTAGCTCGCCTTTGGATAGGTAATTGCCGTTGGCGAGCGTAGCTCGCCACGTGGAAGTTTGTGGTGTGATCTATACATCGTGTTTTTTTTCCTATGATTTTCATACATTTCCTACCATACCGGTACCAAAACTACAAATCTATAAACTTTGTAGTATGTCAAAATAAAGCTCTTATATGGCAATGTTAGGAACTGAAAACCGTTTTTTAATATCTTTTACCATCGCAGAGATTTCTCAGTTAAAAGATGACATGAAAAAATCTGATTTTTCACCCCTTTTCAACTTTAAACAGCCCTAGAACCGCGGAAACAGCACCAAATGACCTAAAATTTGGCACACAAGTTTCCTTTTATGTCCTCTATAAGAAAAAAATACTTTTGAGTAGATATTTTAAACTTTTCCAAAAATGAAGTGAATGTCCGCTTTTTTTCAATTTTTTCCCATAGTGCACTGTGCATCAATATTAATTTTTGGTTAAAATCATTACCATAAAATTTGTTAATTTTAACAATTATTTAGTTATTTTTTAACAAAAGTTAAATTAATATTTTTCGGATCATAACTATTATCCTAAAAATTAATTAAGTTAACCAGAAATGTTAATTTTAACCAAATATGTTATAAACGCTATTTTATCGATTTTTTGGCTAAAATTTGCATACAAATAGTTAAAGTTCGGTAAAATTATTTCTATGAGTATAAGTTTGCAGTCGCACAAACAAAACTTACGGCCTATAGATATACGTAAGATATAAATAGTTGAATTTACTTTAATGCGGTATTAATGCTTGTGTTTTAGAAAAATCTAATGATGCCAAACTTGTGTATCGCAAGTCTGCATTTTTCTGTTTATAAATTTTTTGGATTAAGTATCATCTACGGGTTCAAAACTTCAAAAAACGAGTATTTTGTGGTCCAAAAATTTTTCGCGGCCTCGTTACCTCGGCCGCATACTTTTACTACTTATTAATATTAATTAGTTTGGACGAAAACCGGATTAGGTTGAGCAAATTTTTACATCCTGAATGGAGTGAATAGGAGTGAAGAATGTGGTTGTACAAAACAAACTTAATGGTATAATATTAGATATTGTTAAAACTAAAATATCTATAAGGGTAAATCCACGAAAGATTTTTTCTAGTAGATTTACTTTTTCATAAAATTCTTCAAAACTATTTGATATTTATATTCGTTTTGTTATTTGATGTATAAAATAAGTCAGTAGCTATCATTCTGTACTTAATTTAGTTAAAATGAAGCTTTAATTAAAGAATTATTGAAGTTTTAAAATATTTTACGAATAATTTTCCAAAAACTGTGGTTTTTCAAATTCTTTTTTCGAACTAAATACAAATATCATATTTAATCTAAAACAAGACAGTGTGGATTGTAATATTTGTTTATACTCAAAACTAACACAAGAGAGCGTGGAAGTTTCTGGCGTGATCTGTACGTCGTGATTTTTCATTTCTACGATGGATTTGAGCGAAATTCAAAGAATGAACTGAAAGCAATACAAAAAAAACAAAGTTGCAAATTCGTATTTCGATACAGAGGGCATCTTAATTTTTGTAATTGTCACTCTTTGAAAGTGACGATGGATTTATGAATTAAATTATTGATTGAGATGTATTGTAAAAATTAATTAAACTATGTTATTTCCACTCAATTGCATGAATTAATTTAAATTTATTCATTCGTATGAATTTCTAACGGAAACAATTTGAATATATTCCCTCATTGTTGGAACGTTCATTGGAAAGTCGAATAATCGATCCTTACTCCCCTTTCCGAAGTTCTCTTTTTAAATTAAAGTAAGTTAGTTAAAGCAGGAATTAATTTTTTAAATACTTGTCAGAGAAACGTTAGCCGTTTAAGATATTGTGAAATCAATTTTAGGAAAGCTAAAATTATGGACTTTTCATCAAAATTCGATTTCCAGCGTTCTTTCAAACCTTTCGATAAACACACTTTAGCACAGAAAACTACAATTTTTTAACACAGTAAAGCTTAATTACAATTTTGAGTAATAGTTCCAAATAAGACAAAAGATCCTTAAATAATTAGTTTAAACTATTTTTAAGGTTTCTCATTTTTGATTTCTTTCCGCGAAAAAATTCCATTCAAATCCCTTTCCATGCAAAAATTTCCATCAAAATTCTTTCCAAACAAAAAATTCCATCAAAAATTTTTCCAGACCACGGAAATCTCAGAGTCGAAGTACTTCGACACTCAGTGTCGAAGTATTCAAAAAGCGTCGAAGGAATGTCGAAAATTTAAATTTATTTTGACCGTTACAAAAATTTAAGCAAACAGAAATGAAAAAATATAAAAATTCTATTAATTACACTTTTTAGCAATGTCAAAACAATTCAATTCATTAATATACTATTGAAGCAACGTTTTAAATGAGTTGTTAATGTTTAAGTAAGTAAACTTAAGTCAAAAAATTTGATTTTGTATTTTGTCAATTTTTTGGGTTTGTTTGTTGTTGTTGGTTTCGAATTAAAATGAAAAACGTTAATTAACCATTTTTGAAGACCAGTAATGAAGATTCATTTCTCGTACATAATTATAGGATGAAAAACAATCTAATGATAACAATATTTATAATTAAATCAAGATTTTATGAATTTTTGTAACGGTCATAAAATATTCAAATTTGAATTTAACGGTCATTTTCGACATTTCCGTGGTCTGAATTTTTCCATCGTTTGTTTTCCTCCCAAAAATTTTCCAGCGTTTGTTTTCCTTCCAAAAACTTTCCAACGTTTGTTTTCCTTCCAAAAATTTTCCATCGTTTTGACGTTTACCGTTCAAGTCCTTCTCACCCTACGGACGGTACATTATATGTGAACGATTCCCATAACGTAAATAAAACCACCGGAAACTTACTGCCAATTAAGGATATCAAAGTGCAAATTTTACTAAATCAAGAAACAGCAAAAAGGAAGTCATAAATATGCAAAGTGCATCTAATGAAATATTCACTGAATTTCCATTTCATCCACTTCCATTTTCGCAATAATCGTTGTAAATCATAAAAAATTCTTCCAGGATCACTTCAACAACAAATTATGTTCGTCAGTTTTGCAACTTCTTTAGTGTTATTATATGAAAGAAAAATATTGAGCACTATATGACATTAAGGCTAGAAACCACGTGCGAGCGTTCAATATGCGCTTGCAACTTTAATGTAAAATCTATAGTCGTTTTTTCCCTAACTTCTTTTTCCACTCTGAGTCAGTTTACCACATTCTATCCGCACGTTCTCTGTACACCCCCTATGATTGCAAATAACCATCAAAAAAAATCCCCCCTCAGATGAAGAAAAAAAAGTAAAAATAATAAGATGAAGAAGGAAGGAGAAGTTTTTTTTGATATGGAAAAAGTATGTAGTAAATTACATTAACATCTCAAAGTAGAGGAGTTGGGTTGTGTGATGAGGAAAAAATTTTCTCCTCTATCGCGTGTGTAGGATGAGTGAAGGCAGTTTACGAGATTCGAATGCCAAAAAACCCATTGCATGAAAAAAAGAAGAAAGGAAATGAAGTAATTTTTATATAAAGTCTCAATTTAGTTTTTCACCTATCTGTGCATGTATGTGTGTTTACAAATGTATCCATTTTGAAGAGTCAATGCAACTCACATGTTGATGTTTGCTTTTTGTTGAAAATGCCTTTTTAACCCCCCACCCTTTGTGATTTTTGTCTGTAGATATTGTGTTTGCATTTTTGCCGAGAATTGTTGAGCAGATACAATATAAAGAAAAATAAGGAAGTGAAATGTGAACTAAACAAACACTAAAAAGAAGAAAAATAAAATAAAATTTGATTGCTTGCATGCTTTTTTGTCGTCTTGATACGAGAAATTTTTTTCCTCTGTATCATACAGTAAGAATAGGAATTTTATTGTTGATGCTCCAAGCAGAAATTTTACTCTCTATTTTGAGAAACGTGCGAGACACAATATTCGGTAAAATTATGTTTTAGCATGAATTTTTAGAAAATGAAATGATTGCTTTTTGGGCAAATAGAATTTTTGGTCTAGACGTGCTACAACTTTTCAATACATGGAATTTTAAATGAGTTCCAATTCTCGAATTTTTTTGCAGACATCAAAAAGAAAAATTGATAATATGCGTGGAAAGTAAACGATATTTTCAAGTTCATCCATAAGTAGGGTTTGTTCATAAATGATGTACATCAGGGTACGCCAGAAATTTTTCAAATTTTTTGTATTAATTGATTTTTTCCAATCAAAAACTCTCATTTTTTAATTTAGGTTTGTGTCCTTTAAGTGAGATCTTATGCCTCATTATTCACTCCATGTCTTTCCTGCTATGCCACTCCCCTCTCATGTTCCAAGATTATAATCAAAAATTTTACAGATTGTCTCATAGCTATGGACCCTCATCACCCATTTAAAAATTGGAAGTCACAAGCAAACGATCCCTCGTTTGAAGATGACAACGTATAAAAAAACGCCACTGACGCCAACATAACAAACAATATAACTTCTAAATTTAGAACATTCGACGTGAATAATTTTGTTGAAGAGAAAACAAGAATTTTTTTACTATTTGAATTTTAAATTGCTGTCGTCTTTTTTTGTTCACAGCCAGTACCAAAATATTTTCATTGAATCACTTAAATGAAATAAATTTTGTGAAAGAATTCTTCTTTGTGGTGAAATTGTCTTACTTCATAAAACAAATAAAATGAGGAGGAAAATCTTTTCCCTCACTCAAGAAAATTTCCAAATATTTTCATACGCAGGAAAAAAACAAACATCAAGAAGTTAATGCCTCACTTTCTGCCTTTTCAGACGCATCGAATCGTGACATTTTGATTTTTCCTTTACTTAAACGTTTCCTCACTCACCTGAAGTGTTTCTTGCGATGAAATTCTTTTATCCGTCATGATTATTTTCTTCTCCCACTCACTCAACACGCCTCAATTTGAATGATAATTCTGTGAAGCCATCTGTAAGCAATCGAATTAAATGGAGATATTAGAGTAAGGTAATAAGGCAATTAAATTGCAAATTATTGGATGTAAATGTAATTATCTGCGAACCTCGAAAATTGGACGGTAAATTTAAATTAATCGTCGATAGAATTACTACTGCTGTTGCTCCCCCATTGAAAATAGAGCAAAAATCTCTATAGGGCATGGCATCGCTCTGTGCCATAAGGATTTTTCATTAATAAAAATAAATTACAAATTGAAAAACATTGTTGTAAGTAATTGAAGTTTATGACTCATGTGTTTTCATGTAAATTAAAGTTATTTCGTTTATAGGAAAATGGTATTCGATAGAAAAAGGGATGCCTAATCATGAAAATTGAATTTCTGCTTCTCTCCATCTCTGGCTGGCTTCCTCCTCCATTTCACTTTTTCTCTATTTTCATTCCGACATTCCAAAATCAATTTTCCTTTCAACTGAACTAATTGAATTATGTGTTTGTATAGTAGGCAATGAAAATTCTGTAGTGAAAGCAGCAACAGTAGCCTGAAGATAAAAGAAATCCCGAATCACTTAACTGCACAATTCCTTCTTCCTTTCGATTATTTTTATTTTTGTTTTTGATTGAAATATACAATTGGATGACAAGTTTTTTTTTCTGCTGACTACTGCTATATTCAAGGATGTTCTGGATGAAGAAAATTTAAAGTCAACAAAAATCTTTTCAGATTTCTCAAGGGTTAATCTAGAATCCAAATCTGATAAAACTAAAGGTTGAAACTTTCAAACTTCAATATTTACATAGAGTTCCTTGAATGTCATGATAAAATTTGATTGAAACATGATGTTACGTAGCATAAAATCTTTCAGTCACATATTCATTTTATGAAATTTATGTAAAAGGATTGAAAATTGAACAAGTCATGGTAGAGAATGGAGTCTATGGGACGTAATAAAGATAGTTTTTGTTTTGGGACAAATAAATTCGCCTCAATGCACAATAATTGAAAGCACGTTCAGGGATAAGAGGAAGATAGAGATGTAGAGATGAAGGTGGAGGGTCAAAAACCCTTAAACAATGAATGGATTTAACACTACCTGAATGTTTAAAGGTAAAAAGTTTTACGAACCGGAAAAACCATGAAGCGATGCTTAATTTATAATGATTTTCAAAATATTATATGGTACATAGTAGGAGTATAGCGCTTTTTTGTCAATTTTTGTAGTTTCGCGGTTTATTCGCGGTTTTCGCGTTTTTTTCACGGTTTTTTTTGTCAATTCAGCGATTTTTTCGCGGTTTATGCAAATTAGCGATTTTTTTTTTTCGCGATTTATGCAAATTAGCAATTTTTTTTCGCGGTTTATGCAAATTAGCGATTTTTTTTTTGCGGTTTTATGCAAATTAGTGGTTTGTTTTCGCGTTTTCCGCGAATTTTTTTCGTGTTTTTTCGCGGGTTTTTTTGTCAATTCGCGGTTTTTTCGCGATTGTTTTTGCAAATTCGCGATTTTTTGACAGTCCGCGGTTTTTTCGCGTGATTTATGACCTTTGTATGTGACGGGGGTGGAAATGTTCAGACCTGCAATTGAATTTCACAATATTTTGAAATATTTCTCAATTACGCAATATGTATGGACATGGAATATGGAGTCTGTAGACTAGACAAGCCTGCTCAAACATGTTAGGACTTGTATAGAATAGCAAACTTCAAAACATTATGTGTGTGTCTTTAGAATGAATGACTGACCGGTGTGCATTGCTGGGGCAGAATGGAAAAAGATCACAGCAGTAGACTAGTTTGTTTTGATCACTAGTGAACATGCAATAGCAAGGACGTTGTGTTAACTTGAGAATGTGTCTGTGATCAAAAAGTTTTTAGTTCGATGGGTGAATATGTGAAAAAATGTAATGTAAGACGTTTGTAAGGATGATCAGTGAAAAATACCTGCGTGTATGTATGGGTGTGTGCGTATGTACGCAAAGGAAGGATAGAAAGAATGGAAAAAGGAGAATATTGAAAATCGGGTATATGTTGGCAAGAAAGAGACGAAGAATAGGTGAAACAGAAAAAATGTGAAAGAAGGTTTAAAAGTGATCATTTACTAATGTTATGACTGTGTTTTAATTGTGAGAATGGAGAAGAATTTTGGTACATCATACAAGTAAATGAAAGTGTATAAATAGACACCGTACAGTACAGTTTTATGTGGCATGTTAGATCAAACGAGAAAAGCAAAGGACAAGAAATTGGCAAAAAATGTAAAGGAGTGGGAACCAAAAAGTGAGAAAAGAATGATGTGTGTGTGGGTGTGTTTGTGTGTGATAGAACTATTTCTTATGCATTAGATAGAAAATAAACAAACTCAAAGAGCTTCTTAGCCGTAGAGCCAGGATATTTTAATTAGTAAATTTTTTACTAATACTTATTTGATTCAAGTTAACCATGTGATTGTCGAGGATTTTGCAAAAAAAAAACTTATAAACAAATTTTAAAATGATCAATAAGCCATACATGTAATAATGATATTCACTTCACCACGCAACGATTTTACAGAACCGTTAAAATGATTACTGTAGTACTAAATATGACACCTAATGCTAATTTTTTTTTATCAAAAAGATTTAAATTAACAGAAAAGGTTTTTACAGAGGAGCATGAGACGTGCAGATTGTTTTTACAGATGATCAATGAGTAGAAAAGATCAAGTTTTACCTTATGTATAATAAGAGATCAAAACTTTATTACCAAATGACTAGATTTTGTAACGAAATTTGTAAATTAATTGATTTTTAAATATCATTGATAAAGTTCGGCAAAGATGTGGTTTGATAATGATAAAAATAGTACTTGAGAAACAATTAGGACGAACCAACTTTAAGAACTCATCCAAGTATTATTTCAATAAAGAGCACACGTGGGTACATAGGATGTGACCCAGGGATCACAATTATGCTCATTTCAAATGTAAAAATTTAAATTATTTAAGCAAATTTTCGGACCTAGTGTTAGCTTTTTCAACAAATAATTCTTGCATGGAAAAATTCAAAAAATTAGTCTTATATGAATCATTATTTCATCTAAAGTACATAAAATTTCGAATAACATAATGGGTAATTCCATGAGTAAACGGAACTGAAAATTTTTAGTACATTTTTTTGAAAACCCTTTTCTGCTTAAATATACATATTTAATCACTTTTTGATCTCAATAAGACTTAGTATTCATCAACTGATGTGGTATCAACACTAAAACATTATAAAAGTAGCTTAATTTAGAAAAAAATATGAAATGTGTTTTGCAATAATCGGTTGAATGTTATCAGTGTTACAGAGTTTTTGTCAATTTTTTCGTTAATTATACTATGAAACTGACATTAAACATTCAATAATTGTAAAGCACTAGATTATAAACAACTCTTGTAGGTTTTCCTTAAGTAAAAATATATTTTTAAGGATATTTTATATCAAAATCAATGTTAGAAAGTCAACAAGTTTTTTCTAATGTTATCAGTGTTACAGTAAATTTTCTTATATATTTCTTAACAGAGATCTCTAATTCAAAAGATTAATACTCTTGTTAAAAGATACTGGTATTTTTGATAGTATAAATAAGTAAAATTCAATAATATTTAAAGAATTAGAGAAATATTTAGAAAACTTAAATATTTGTGAGTTTTTTTCACTCATGGAATTACCCAATATAGAAATTATAGTATCTTAAAAAATACTTAATATTTTACACAAAAATCATGCATGTCCATCAAAAAGTATCTTAATCCATCTTAATAGTAATTGATAAAATGAATTAAACAAAATCAGCTGAATACCTTGAAAAAATATTCAAAACTTTATTAAGGAGTTTCAATTTTTAACTGGGTAAGTCCACGAGTGATAAATTTTTTTTTCTGGATTTGTTTTTTGCAATTTTCTTCTTTTTAACGATTAAAACTATAATTGCTCGTTTAAAACTTATAACACAACAAAATTTCAATTTATTATGAAGCTTATTTTAGCAAAAAGGTACTTCTTTGTTAATTTTTGAGTTTTTTTGTTGTCAATCGGTTAAATTTTTGGTCAAATTTATGAACATTTTTTTCATTTTTGTAAAAAATCACACAAATAACAAAACCGAAAGAACATTAAATGTGTAGATGTTTGAAATGGAACTTGTTTATGATGTTTTGAAAGGTACTTGTCTAACTAATATACGGTAATTAACGAGAAATTTGCAAAAAAAGTGTCAATCGATTAAATTTGTTGACAAAAACAAAAATAATTTTTTGCCAAAATTAACTAATTTTTGATCCTTTTAACATTACTTAGTGAGGATATTACATTGAGAACTGAAAAATGAAGCAAGTTAAGTCTTTATAATGTACCTAATACAAATGTATAATCAGATTTTAAAATTTTCATCACAATTTTTTCAGGTCCGTTTATTCTTGGAATTGCTCAGCTGTATTAGATATTAAATTAAAAATTTTAAGAATTTGAGATCAACGGGTGCAAAATTTAACAAAGTAAAGTTTTCGTACCCAAAAGGGGTGAAAAGATCCTGGCAAAAGAATAATTTTTATTGCAAATTTGTTCTCTTCTGAAATTTTATGAAAAATTATATTTCTATTTTATATCAGTGCATGCTTTTATAAAATTTAAAGACTTGAAACAATCACAAATAAGTATGCATTAAGTAGAATCAATCTTAATCATGGTTTATGACTTTGCTTTTATTTTCAATTTTGAAACTTCTGACATTTTCATAGTTTTTAACAGAAATTCATACTATAAATATGGTAACAGTATATACTTTTTAATTTTAATTTAGTGCTCCTTATTATTTGACTTTGAAAGACAAGAAATGTACTCGTGATTCACTAAATAATAATAAAACAGGATAAAAAAGCCAAAAGGTTTCATTTTAAAATTTTGGTTTAATCTGCATACTATAAATTTTATCTCGAAGTATCAAAAGTTGGTAAAGGACAAATAACTTATTTTGGAAATTCTGTTTTAGAAAAGTTATAATTGAAAATAATTATTATTTAAATTAGGTAAAAAAATTTTTAAAAAAGTTACTAAGTTTTAAATCACAATTTCAAATAAATTACTACTTTGAATTAGATAAAAAAGGATTTTAGAAAATTTAAAGTTTGACAAAATATTATTTCATTAAGATAAAAAAATTTAAAAATGTTACTATGTTTTTAATAATACAAAAATTGATTTCTTAAAAAATTACATTTTTTAAAAAAATATTTTTAATAAGATTAAAAAAATTGTTTTTAAAAAAATACAATTTAAAATAAATTACTAATTTTAATAAGTTAAAAAATTACCGTTTGACAAAAATAGTTTCTAATAATATAAAAAAATTGTTTTCTAAATAATTACGTTTTTTTAAAAAAATTATTTTTAATAAGATAAAAAATTTGTTTTTAAAAAATTACAATTTAAAATAAATTACTAATTTGAATAAGTTAAAAAAAGTTATTTTAGAAAGTTACAGTTTGTCAATAAAATTATTATTTTAATAAGATAAAAAAAATTTTAAAAAAAGTTTTTAAGTTTCTAGTAATATAAAAAATTGTTTTCTAAAAAATTACATTTTTAAAAAAAAATATTTTTAATAAGATAAAAACTTGTTTTTAAAAATTACAATTTAAAATAAATTACTAATTTAAATAAGTTTAAAAAATATTTTAGAAAATTACAGTTTGACAAAAAATTATTATTTTACTAAGATAAAAAAGTTTTTTAAAAAACTACATTTTTAAAAAAATTATTTTTAATAAGATAAAAAAATTTGTTTTTAAAAAATTACAATTTAAAATAAATTACTAATTTGAATAAGTTAAAAAAAGTTATTTTAGAAAGTTACAGTTTGTCAATAAAATTATTATTTTAAAAAGATAAAAAAAATTTAAAAAAAGTTTTTTAAGTTTCTAATAATATAAAAAATTGTTTTTTAAAAAATTACAATTTAAAATAAATTACTAATTTGAATAAGTTAAAAAATATTTTAGAAAATTACAGTTTGACAAAAAATTATTATTTTACTAAGATAAAAAAAGTTTTTTAAAAAAGTTTTTAAGTTTCTAATAATATAAAAAAATTGTTTTCTAAAAAATTACATTTTTAAAAAAATTATTTTTAATAAGATTGTTTTCTAAATAAGATTGTTTTTAAAAAATTACAATTTAAAATAAATTACTAATTTTAATAAGTTAAAAAATTACCGTTTGACAAAAATAGTTTCTAATAATATAAAAAAATTGTTTTCTAAATAATTACGTTTTTTAAAAAAATTATTTTTAATAAGATTTTTTATCTTTTTGTTTTTAAAAAATTACAATTTAAAATAAATTACTAATTTGAATAAGTTAAAAATATTTTAGAAAATTACAGTTTGACAAAAAATTATTATTTTACTAAGATAAAAAAGTTTTTTAAAAAAGTTTTAAGTTTCTAATAATATTAAAAAATTGTTTTCTAAAAAATTACATTTTTAAAAAAATTATTTTTAATAAGATTGATTTTAAAAAATTACAATTTAAAATAAATTACTAATTTGAATAAGTTAAAAAAAAGTTATTTTAGAAAGTTACAGTATGATATAAAAAATTATTATTTAAATGAGATAAAAATTTTTTAAAAAAGTTACACTTTAAAATAAATTACTTATTTTAATAAGATAAAAAAAGAATTTTAGAAAATTTATTATCTTCAAAAGAGAAATTTGTTTTTGAAAATTTTAACTTTTGGAAAATATTATTTTACGTAACTTAAGAGATTTATTTTGAACAAGATAAAAAAATTTGTTTTCAGAAAAGTTATATTTTGAAAGCATATTATTTTACGTTAGCTAAAATTATTATTAAAATTATTTTTGTATAAGTTAAAAAATATTTGGTTTTTTAATAAAAATATAATTTGAAAAGAATATTATTATGCGTAAGTAAAAATTATTGAGAGGGTAAAAGATTGTTGAAATGTTGGAAAAATGTACACGCATATGAAAGTTAAAACTGGTAAATTATTTCCACATTAGTACTTTTTAATCAAACATTGGGTGACAACAAAACACTGCTAAAACGGTTATATAAATAGATTTTCATCATTTTGGGGGGCGGAGTCATAAAGCTTTAAAAAAATTCAAAATACACATTCCATTACAAAATATTTTTTTATTTTTAAGTTTTACGCATCAGAATAAGTGTAAGCTTTTTATGTTCGCATCATTTTTCCCCTCTTATTAATATTTTGGCGTAATTTAAAATTACGTACGTAAAAAGCTTACATAAATGAAACTTACATACGTAAAAGCTTATGAAAGCTCTACTTTGAATGTTGCCCCTTCCAAAATTTTTTATTAGGCCTAATAAAAAATTTTGGAAGGGGCAACATTCAAAGTAGAGCTTTCATAAGCTTTTACGTATGTAAGTTTCATTTATGTAAGCTTTTTACGTACGTAATTTTAAATTACGCCAAAATATTAATAAGAGGGGAAAAATGATGCGAACATAAAAAGCTTACACTTATTCTGATGCGTAAAACTTAAAAATAAAAAAATATTTTGTAATGGAATGTGTATTTTGAATTTTTTTAAAGCTTTATGACTCCGCCCCCCAAAATGATGAAAATCTATTTATATAACCGTTTTAGCAGTGTTTTGTTGTCACCCAATGTTTGATTAAAAAGTACTAATGTGGAAATAATTTACCAGTTTTAACTTTCATATGCGTGTACATTTTTCCAACATTTCAACAATCTTTTACCCTCTCAATAATTTTTACTTACGCATAATAATATTCTTTTCAAATTATATTTTTATTAAAAAACCAAATATTTTTTAACTTATACAAAAATAATTTTAATAATAATTTTAGCTAACGTAAAATAATATGCTTTCAAAATATAACTTTTCTGAAAACAAATTTTTTTATCTTGTTCAAAATAAATCTCTTAAGTTACGTAAAATAATATTTTCCAAAAGTTAAAATTTTCAAAAACAAATTTCTCTTTTGAAGATAATAAATTTTCTAAAATTCTTTTTTTATCTTATTAAAATAAGTAATTTATTTTAAAGTGTAACTTTTTTAAAAAATTTTTATCTCATTTAAATAATAATTTTTTATATCATACTGTAACTTTCTAAAATAACTTTTTTTTAACTTATTCAAATTAGTAATTTATTTTAAATTGTAATTTTTTAAAATCAATCTTATTAAAAATAATTTTTTTAAAAATGTAATTTTTTAGAAAACAATTTTTTAATATTATTAGAAACTTAAAACTTTTTTAAAAAACTTTTTTATCTTAGTAAAATAATAATTTTTTGTCAAACTGTAATTTTCTAAAATATTTTTAACTTATTCAAATTAGTAATTTATTTTAAATTGTAATTTTTTAAAAACAAAAAGATAAAAAATCTTATTAAAAATAATTTTTTTAAAAAACGTAATTATTTAGAAAACAATTTTTTTATATTATTAGAAACTATTTTTGTCAAACGGTAATTTTTTAACTTATTAAAATTAGTAATTTATTTTAAATTGTAATTTTTTAAAAACAATCTTATTTAGAAAACAATCTTATTAAAAATAATTTTTTTAAAAATGTAATTTTTTAGAAAACAATTTTTTTATATTATTAGAAACTTAAAAACTTTTTTAAAAAACTTTTTTTATCTTAGTAAAATAATAATTTTTTGTCAAACTGTAATTTTCT
Organism: Chironomus tentans; assembly: GCA_963573255.1. NCBI lineage: Eukaryota > Metazoa > Arthropoda > Insecta > Diptera > Chironomidae > Chironomus > Chironomus tentans. The sequence goes on along the minus strand of OY754303.1, from coordinate 28,039,688 downwards.
AAAATATTTTTTAACTTATTCAAATTAGTAATTTATTTTAAATTGTAATTTTTTAAAAAACAATTTTTTATATTATTAGAAACTTAAAAAACTTTTTTTAAATTTTTTTTATCTTTTTAAAATAATAATTTTATTGACAAACTGTAACTTTCTAAAATAACTTTTTTTAACTTATTCAAATTAGTAATTTATTTTAAATTGTAATTTTTTAAAAACAAATTTTTTTATCTTATTAAAAATAATTTTTTTAAAAATGTAGTTTTTTAAAAAACTTTTTTATCTTAGTAAAATAATAATTTTTTGTCAAACTGTAATTTTCTAAAATATTTTTTAAACTTATTTAAATTAGTAATTTATTTTAAATTGTAATTTTTAAAAACAAGTTTTTATCTTATTAAAAATATTTTTTTTTAAAAATGTAATTTTTTAGAAAACAATTTTTTATATTACTAGAAACTTAAAAACTTTTTTTAAAATTTTTTTTATCTTATTAAAATAATAATTTTATTGACAAACTGTAACTTTCTAAAATAACTTTTTTTAACTTATTCAAATTAGTAATTTATTTTAAATTGTAATTTTTTAAAAACAAATTTTTTATCTTATTAAAAATAATTTTTTTAAAAAACGTAATTATTTAGAAAACAATTTTTTTATATTATTAGAAACTATTTTTGTCAAACGGTAATTTTTTAACTTATTAAAATTAGTAATTTATTTTAAATTGTATTTTTTTAAAAACAATTTTTTTAATCTTATTAAAAATATTTTTTTAAAAAATGTAATTTTTTAAGAAATCAATTTTTGTATTATTAAAAACATAGTAACATTTTTAAATTTTTTTATCTTAATGAAATAATATTTTGTCAAACTTTAAATTTTCTAAAATCCTTTTTTATCTAATTCAAAGTAGTAATTTATTTGAAATTGTGATTTAAAACTTAGTAACTTTTTTAAAAATTTTTTTACCTAATTTAAATAATAATTATTTTCAATTATAACTTTTCTAAAACAGAATTTCCAAAATAAGTTATTTGTCCTTTACCAACTTTTGATACTTCGAGATAAAATTTATAGTATGCAGATTAAACCAAAATTTTAAAATGAAACCTTTTGGCTTTTTTATCCTGTTTTATTATTATTTAGTGAATCACGAGTACATTTCTTGTCTTTCAAAGTCAAATAATAAGGAGCACTAAATTAAAATTAAAAAGTATATACTGTTACCATATTTATAGTATGAATTTCTGTTAAAAACTATGAAAATGTCAGAAGTTTCAAAATTGAAAATAAAAGCAAAGTCATAAACCATGATTAAGATTGATTCTACTTAATGCATACTTATTTGTGATTGTTTCAAGTCTTTAAATTTTATAAAAGCATGCACTGATATAAAATAGAAATATAATTTTTCATAAAATTTCAGAAGAGAACAAATTTGCAATAAAAATTATTCTTTTGCCAGGATCTTTTCACCCCTTTTGGGTACGAAAACTTTACTTTGTTAAATTTTGCACCCGTTGATCTCAAATTCTTAAAATTTTTAATTTAATATCTAATACAGCTGAGCAATTCCAAGAATAAACGGACCTGAAAAAATTGTGATGAAAATTTTAAAATCTGATTATACATTTGTATTAGGTACATTATAAAGACTTAACTTGCTTCATTTTTCAGTTCTCAATGTAATATCCTCACTAAGTAATGTTAAAAGGATCAAAAATTAGTTAATTTTGGCAAAAAATTATTTTTGTTTTTGTCAACAAATTTAATCGATTGACACTTTTTTTGCAAATTTCTCGTTAATTACCGTATATTAGTTAGACAAGTACCTTTCAAAACATCATAAACAAGTTCCATTTCAAACATCTACACATTTAATGTTCTTTCGGTTTTGTTATTTGTGTGATTTTTTACAAAAATGAAAAAAATGTTCATAAATTTGACCAAAAATTTAACCGATTGACAACAAAAAAACTCAAAAATTAACAAAGAAGTACCTTTTTGCTAAAATAAGCTTCATAATAAATTGAAATTTTGTTGTGTTATAAGTTTTAAACGAGCAATTATAGTTTTAATCGTTAAAAAGAAGAAAATTGCAAAAAACAAATCCAGAAAAAAAAATTTATCACTCGTGGACTTACCCAGTTAAAAATTGAAACTCCTTAATAAAGTTTTGAATATTTTTTCAAGGTATTCAGCTGATTTTGTTTAATTCATTTTATCAATTACTATTAAGATGGATTAAGATACTTTTTGATGGACATGCATGATTTTTGTGTAAAATATTAAGTATTTTTTAAGATACTATAATTTCTATATTGGGTAATTCCATGAGTGAAAAAAACTCACAAATATTTAAGTTTTCTAAATATTTCTCTAATTCTTTAAATATTATTGAATTTTACTTATTTATACTATCAAAAATACCAGTATCTTTTAACAAGAGTATTAATCTTTTGAATTAGAGATCTCTGTTAAGAAATATATAAGAAAATTTACTGTAACACTGATAACATTAGAAAAAACTTGTTGACTTTCTAACATTGATTTTGATATAAAATATCCTTAAAAATATATTTTTACTTAAGGAAAACCTACAAGAGTTGTTTATAATCTAGTGCTTTACAATTATTGAATGTTTAATGTCAGTTTCATAGTATAATTAACGAAAAAATTGACAAAAACTCTGTAACACTGATAACATTCAACCGATTATTGCAAAACACATTTCATATTTTTTTCTAAATTAAGCTACTTTTATAATGTTTTAGTGTTGATACCACATCAGTTGATGAATACTAAGTCTTATTGAGATCAAAAAGTGATTAAATATGTATATTTAAGCAGAAAAGGGTTTTCAAAAAAATGTACTAAAAATTTTCAGTTCCGTTTACTCATGGAATTACCCATTATGTTATTCGAAATTTTATGTACTTTAGATGAAATAATGATTCATATAAGACTAATTTTTTGAATTTTTCCATGCAAGAATTATTTGTTGAAAAAGCTAACACTAGGTCCGAAAATTTGCTTAAATAATTTAAATTTTTACATTTGAAATGAGCATAATTGTGATCCCTGGGTCACATCCTATGTACCCACGTGTGCTCTTTATTGAAATAATACTTGGATGAGTTCTTAAAGTTGGTTCGTCCTAATTGTTTCTCAAGTACTATTTTTATCATTATCAAACCACATCTTTGCCGAACTTTATCAATGATATTTAAAAATCAATTAATTTACAAATTTCGTTACAAAATCTAGTCATTTGGTAATAAAGTTTTGATCTCTTATTATACATAAGGTAAAACTTGATCTTTTCTACTCATTGATCATCTGTAAAAACAATCTGCACGTCTCATGCTCCTCTGTAAAAACCTTTTCTGTTAATTTAAATCTTTTTGATAAAAAAAAATTAGCATTAGGTGTCATATTTAGTACTACAGTAATCATTTTAACGGTTCTGTAAAATCGTTGCGTGGTGAAGTGAATATCATTATTACATGTATGGCTTATTGATCATTTTAAAATTTGTTTATAAGTTTTTTTTTTGCAAAATCCTCGACAATCACATGGTTAACTTGAATCAAATAAGTATTAGTAAAAAATTTACTAATTAAAATATCCTGGCTCTACGGCTAAGAAGCTCTTTGAGTTTGTTTATTTTCTATCTAATGCATAAGAAATAGTTCTATCACACACAAACACACCCACACACACATCATTCTTTTCTCACTTTTTGGTTCCCACTCCTTTACATTTTTTGCCAATTTCTTGTCCTTTGCTTTTCTCGTTTGATCTAACATGCCACATAAAACTGTACTGTACGGTGTCTATTTATACACTTTCATTTACTTGTATGATGTACCAAAATTCTTCTCCATTCTCACAATTAAAACACAGTCATAACATTAGTAAATGATCACTTTTAAACCTTCTTTCACATTTTTTCTGTTTCACCTATTCTTCGTCTCTTTCTTGCCAACATATACCCGATTTTCAATATTCTCCTTTTTCCATTCTTTCTATCCTTCCTTTGCGTACATACGCACACACCCATACATACACGCAGGTATTTTTCACTGATCATCCTTACAAACGTCTTACATTACATTTTTTCACATATTCACCCATCGAACTAAAAACTTTTTGATCACAGACACATTCTCAAGTTAACACAACGTCCTTGCTATTGCATGTTCACTAGTGATCAAAACAAACTAGTCTACTGCTGTGATCTTTTTCCATTCTGCCCCAGCAATGCACACCGGTCAGTCATTCATTCTAAAGACACACACATAATGTTTTGAAGTTTGCTATTCTATACAAGTCCTAACATGTTTGAGCAGGCTTGTCTAGTCTACAGACTCCATATTCCATGTCCATACATATTGCGTAATTGAGAAATATTTCAAAATATTGTGAAATTCAATTGCAGGTCTGAACATTTCCACCCCCGTCACATACAAAGGTCATAAATCACGCGAAAAAACCGCGGACTGTCAAAAAATCGCGAATTTGCAAAAACAATCGCGAAAAAACCGCGAATTGACAAAAAAACCCGCGAAAAAACACGAAAAAAATTCGCGGAAAACGCGAAAACAAACCACTAATTTGCATAAAACCGCAAAAAAAAAATCGCTAATTTGCATAAACCGCGAAAAAAAATTGCTAATTTGCATAAATCGCGAAAAAAAAAAATCGCTAATTTGCATAAACCGCGAAAAAATCGCTGAATTGACAAAAAAAACCGTGAAAAAAACGCGAAAACCGCGAATAAACCGCGAAACTACAAAAATTGACAAAAAAGCGCTATACTCCTACTGTACATGCATGGTGCTTGTTCTATATGGGTTGAATATGTGCAATTATTTACTCCTTTATGGTTAAGAAATTTCCACATTCAATGTGTGTGTATGTCCATTAGCATTTCACACAGATAATTTTCAATGAATGTAGCAAATTTAAACATTTACATTAAGAAGTTGCACATTCCTTGTTTGAGATTTGTTGATAATATATTTGACATTATGTGGTTTATACACTTCCCATACCTAACCTGCCTGTGAGTGTGTCAGAACATGAATGTTATTTTGTCATGATAATCATCATGAATTTTTCTATGTTTGATGAGGAATAAAATATTTTTTTACGCATTCCCTTTCGCTTTCTCTCTACATATCAGATAATAGAAGAGAGTTGGAGAATTTACCGCAATAGTATGAGAGCATGAAATTGTATATGAATGTATTTATAATGATTTTTGCATGTGATGTCTGGTGTGTGATTATTCGGCTTTATGAAGGGAGAAAATGTGAAAATTTGTATGATAATAATATGCATGAACTTGGACCTTCATTTTACACTCTCGTCAATTCATTTTTCTCATATTTATTCTCATTTCAGTGTCAGTCAATTTTCATTTCTCCCATCATCATGTGTCATGTGTCATTCGCTTGAATTGTTTATTTAAGTAAACAAATCCCTTTTTATTTATCATCGTCATCATCTGATTCGGGGAAAAATTGTACCGTTAGTAAATAAATTTCTGAATTTTTGTTGATTCTTTGCGGCTGCAACCGTACTACCGGTATATTGAGGCGATGCTCATTAAAATTTAAATTAAATTTTTGACGCAAAATATTTGCCTCGAAAAATATTTTCCACTTGACAGTTAAGTGCGGGGGTGGAAACAGTAATTTATGCTCAAAAATAAAACTTTTCTTACGAGATATACACAACGGAGGAAGAAGAAGAAGAATAGGAAACAGCTTGAAAAGGACAATCTTCATCTTTCACGCTCACTTTAAAAATCTTTCATTTATATCTCGTCTAATTTAATGCATGCTTTATGCTATCTCAATTTTCTATTGTTGGAAAACAACAAAGCTCTTTGTAGTATCCAGGACCGCTCACTTTTACGGGAGAAAATAAATTTTATGAAATTATACTAAGAATGACTGCCTTAGAGTCAAGACAAAGTTATCATTAAGGAAATATAGTAGGAGTTGGTGATAATTGAGTTTTCTTTAAAAAAAAGTACTTTTGCATGGGTTATTCAATGACTTTACATATTTTTATGAACATGTATATTTTATAAATGTTTAATGTATTGTGCTGGCTAGCAAAATAAAATTAGTCAAAATATTGGCTATAAGTATAAAGCAGTGCAAAAGCAGCTGTGGTGTAGAGTTAACAGTCGACCCACGTTCGATCTCTGGAAATGTATACTTGGATTTGAATACTTTTTAACTATTCTAGTAATACAACTCGGGCTGGAACAGAGCTGGGGCGTAACTTGGGGACCATTGGAGGGCCGGACCTTATATCCAAAAATCAAAAGCTCAAACATTTTTATAAAAAATTCTAATTACTAATTTTCTAAATGTTTATATGACAATAGAGTATTTTATATGATTAACTAAAAGATTAGCAATAAAAAAATTTGGACCCCATCATAAAAATTACTGTCTACGCTACTAGAACAGAAAATAGTTCAAGAATATTTCCAGTAGGAAGATATTCCTTTCTAAGTGATCAAATGTCACTAATTTTGGCAATTGATAAAAAATTTAATTTCACAAGTGCGTTTCCTGTAATTTTTGTGAGTTTTAAACTTTTCTTTCTTCTTCATGCCTCCTTAATATTCTCCTGATGCTCTTTAATTCCATATTCTGATTAATCTTTACGAACATCACCGACACAAAAGGAGTAAAAGAAGAACAAAATCCATTTTATGCTCAAACAAAATTAGGCTTTCAATTTAATTGCAAAACTTTTGCTTTCCTTTTGTCTTTTTTTATCTCTTAAATGAAGCTTTCAGCTCACCTCTTTCATTTCTGCACTGTTTATGTTCACTTTTGCTGCTCTATCTCTCCTTTTTGTTTTCTTCTTTTATTTTTTGATAATCCCAATGAAATTGTCGAAAATGAAAAGTTTGTTTCTCGTGGGAATATAAAGTATAGAAGTTTTATATCCTTAAACATCAATTGCTGCAATGTTGTACTGTGTATACAAAATATATATAAGGAACACCAATTAATTTAGCTGCCTTTTTTCACTGCAGCAAATTTATCTTTTTTAGTGATTATTCCTTAATTATAATCACTTTTAAGCACTAATTTATGATTCTCTGTCTTGATAATTTTTTGCATAAATTTTAAATTTTTAAAAATCGTTAAAATTGCTTCCATAACTTTAATTTTCTTCACAACACATTTCACAGTCCATACAAAAAGTAATTTATGCTAATTATTCCTCAGACTGTTCACCATCATTCGCTGCTTCCACACAAAATTATGATTTGTGCAATTTCCTAAATACATTAATTAAGAATCACATGAGAGGAAAATTGCTTAAACACTTTCCACTCATTCAATGGACGACATTTATCAAGTTGTTTCACTGCAACACTTTAACCGCTTTGCAGCATGTTCTTTTTTTTAATACCTCGACTATGGCATTTTTTATTTTTTTCTTCTTCTGAATATTACAACGTCCTTGTGTGTTTGAGCAATGCATAGAGAAATGGAAAGCGACGAGAGAGAGAGTGGAAAAAATTGTAGAAGAATTAAGACGTGAAAATTTATGGTGTTAAATTTCCGGGACTTCTCTCACCACTTTGTTTCTTGCTTATTTTCATTGTATTCTCTCATACATAATAAATTTTTATGGCACTAGTATTTTTTGCACATTTTTATGTTTATTTCGAAAAAATAATCTCTATTAATCCTTAATTGCTGACATTATTGCCTATATGGGGTTGTCTCTCTACGTTATGTGTTGCTTTCGATATTTTTACATCTACATACCGACACAGATATGTTTGACAATATGCTATGCTTCTATTATGTTAATTCATTGATATGCTTTTTGTTCAGAACAAACACTTTTTGTTCTGTGATTCCTCATGATGATGGAAACGAAAACAAAATTCTATTTATTTACTATAATCATGGCTAAATGTCTTACAATCATTGTCCATTTCATATCATAAAACATACATACAACATGAGAGAAAGGGCAACAAATGAATTGTTAATGTTATAAAACACTCAGAGCTTGTCCAATGTTTGTCAAAGTGTTTATTTTTCACTCAAAACTTTTTTGTATCCAAATCGATAAATTTAAAGTACGAAAGGAAATCTTTCTCGGTTCTTTTGGTATTGTTGCGTGCAAATTATCTAACCGCACATATAAAAAAAATATCAAACACTCTTGAGAGCATCATGGATAGTGTTGCGGATGGAAAAATTTGATACTTTATTTTTGAGTATCCCTTCGATAGCCTCCCGCAAAACACAAGAAGAAGAAGAGCAAAAAATTGTCCGGAAATAAAACCAAAACAAATGAAAAATTGTTATTCACAATGGACCCGGGGTTCTTATGTGAAGTTATGCTATAGCATAACAACAAAAAAACGGAACAAAATAATGACTTTTGCCTTTACTGAAATTCTACCGACTACTGAAGAGTGAAAAGCAATTTCTCAAAACATGCAATTTAGGGGTTGTTGAAGCACATGAAAATATATGGCAGTGAGAGAGAAATTTTCCTATTTTTGAGAGAACCGATTCGTTTCTCGTGGTTGAGAGAGTCAACAGCGTGGCTGTTTGAGAAGATGATGAAGGGAATTCTAAAGCCAATTTTCATTCAACAAATTTTTGCGGGAACCAACAATGAGGCGTAAAACTGTGTGTGTTCGTAGATATTTCTGGTGAAATAGCGACACGTGTGGATTTGCTTCGTATTGAAGTAATTGAATTAAGCACAAAAAAATTTTTTTTCGGAATATTGATTCAGCATCATCGTCGTTTATAACTTTGCCAATTTTTATCCTGAAAATTTTTCAATGAAATATTTTTTAGGCTGTCTGAGAGCGAGGCAAAAAGTAAGTTTTATGACGAAGAAGAAAAAACAGTAAATGAGAAAAGTAAAGAAGCTCATAAATTACGATGCTTGTTGTGCTTGTAGTAAAGGAAATTCTTAATGGCGCGCTTACCTACCTGTTTTTATAGCAGCAAAGTATTAATGCAAAGAAACGTAAAAGTTGTGAATAAAACGAATTGAAAATGCGTGTTTATTATAAATTTTCATCTTTTTATTTAAGAGGGATTTTTAGTCAATTCCTAAATAATAACAATAATAATAGAATCGTACAGATTTTCATACCCACTCTAGCACAGACAAAGCACATGAAACTCATTTTATTTTCCCCAAAAATAACAAAGTTTTATGACAGAGCTTTTAGTGGATATACCAATTTAAATTAATCTAATTCCTTCCCTTTTGCATTCACCCGCACTTTTGTCTATTTTAGGTCTATATCTGTGGCAAATATTTCGACATAAACTTTCATTAACATTGAAATTTTCTCGCATTTTTTCGCTCATCGATTTTTTTATTATATTCACTTTAATCAGCCTCATAAATCCATCACTTCACATTTCTAATGTCCCGTTGGGAATATGAGGAAATAAAAACAAGTCTAGTAGGAAAAACATCAAACAAAACTTGATTTTTTTAACATGCTGCAACGCATTTTTCCCACAACTTCTATAAATGAAAAATAGTATCAAATCACTTCTGAGGATATCTTGAAATTTTTCATTAAATAAGATAATTTATGTAAAGTCGTGAGCATTGTGTAAATCATTGGCTTATTGACAGCACCAATTAAATTTTAATTGATCAGTTCTTGATTGGAACCCAACCCAATTCAAAGCAAAAGTGATGAGCACATCCATACATATTTGTGGGCACTTTACAAAATGGTTTGTCTCTTGCAGTGACCTAATAAAGTTAATTTCTGTAAGGTGAGCAAATTTTTGGATTTCACCCAATATAATAAAAGTCCTCGCTATGCTGCTTATCCTCTACACGAGTGATTTTGCATATATATGACCCGATGCTGCAAATTCCAATACTTTCTATTAAAATAAATCTTAAAAAATTGCCATAAAAATATTAAAAGCATATCAAATCTCTCAGGCACAATTTGTAATTGAAAATGATATAAATCTAAAAGACAAAATGACTTTCAATGAGAATTTATTTGAGACATAAAAAAGCGTTAGAAAAACTTTGGTATTTATTCATGTATAAATTTTATCCTCTAAAAATGTGAATTGTAATTTATTGTGACGTGCCAGCAGAAATAAAAATGGAATAATTTTTTTGTTTTATTTCCAGCCTGCTTTTTTTATGATGGACACATTTTTCCTCTATTTTTTATTTCCCTTTCGTCGTTTAATACAAAATATGTTGTCCTATGACTTCAGACCTGTGAGAGTCGACTATAAAAATGTCGTAAAAAAGTTTTATGAACTTCGTCGGTTTTGAAACAAGGAGAATCGTAAAAATAACTAGCAGACCGATTCAGGCATCAAATAATCCATAATTACTTAAACTCACTCACAGTTCATTTCATCATGAAAGTTCTTCATTCTTCCTGCTCTACCCTTTCTATTCAAAGCTCATTAAAATGTGTGATGCGATGATGAGAAAGTATTACAGGTGAAAATTGTCGTAAAAATTCACTAAAGCATGATGTCGGATCGTTAGTTCAATTAAAAGTTTAACCATGGACATGGATATAAGAGCTTTTATTTTAGTTAGAGAAAATCACATTTTTATTCATAATTGAAAATCGTATCATTGAATATTTACAAAAATCCATTATCAAAAAGAAATCCAGCTCGATTTTGTAATTGAATATGTCGCCATTCTTCCTGCCTCGGATAGTCCTGAAACTTTATAATGTAAAGAGAAAGTCAAATATTTTCAAATATTTTTCTCAGTTTTATTTTCTGCAATTTTTCATAAATAAATTTTTCATTTTCAACAAAAAGTAAAATAAAAAAATAAAGGAACAAACAATAATGAAAATGGAAATCATTAAGGAAACATTAGTCTGGGGAAGAAAAACGAATGATATAAATTATGACATCATAAATAAACACACGAAACATAAACATTCTTTAATTCTAATTTTTTTGTTTCTTTTTAACGTCATACAACCTTGAACACGTTGCGCTTACTTCCGTTCAGCATAAAATATTTTATGTTCTTATGTGTAAATTGTTTTCTTTTCCTCTTATTTTTCTTTTAAAAAAATCAGGAAGAAATAAAACTTTTAGGTATATTCACAAAAGGAATTTCTTTGAGCAAAAACAAGTTTCTTTTACGGAAGTGAAAAACTTTCGATGCGAAAATTCTCTCAATTAGGTATTTCGTTTGTCAAATCTTTTAAACTTTTTTTCCATTTTCAAAGTGCATTAAAGTTTGCTTAAATTTTTAATAAATAAATTGTACGTTAAGTCAGTGATGCATAAAGTTCGTAATATAGTTTTATTAAAAATTCGCATTCAGGAGACGATTGAAAATAATTTTATATCATAACTGCTTTAATTCCTTTATGACAGACGCGTAGCCAGAGGAGGGGGATTAGGGAACAAATCCCCTCCCTTGATGGAAACTTTTTTTTAATTTTCTAAATTTTTTGATGAAAAAAATTCAAAAAAATTTCTGATCTAAACTTTTTCATACAAAAAATTTGAAAATCCCCCCCTCGAAAAATTTCTGGCTACGCCCCTGCTTTATGATGAGTTTGAAATATAAAGGTATGAATAGGTGATTGGATGATATAATTCAATTAAGGTGACAATATCCAAATGAATTTAATCTATAATTAATACTCTCGACTCTAGTGACGTAACAAGGGTAACAGTTGTTCTGAGCAAATGCCTTACTATCCTAACTCATCCTAACCACTTGTTACGTCACAGTTCGAGGCAGAAGATGATTGCAAAATTGTATTCTTAGGGCTGTTTGCGGACGCAATATTGTATTATTTTCTGTTGATGGACATGTATTTCTCTGGATATTACAAATATGTTTTTATTTCCACTAAGATTCAAAAAATGTTAGCATATACCATTTGAATAACATTCACCATTAAGAAGTTGTCACACCTGACTAGTGAATACGTGTAAGTTGAAAGCTCTTAAGATGTAGACAGTATAAAAAGCTTTAAAGCAGCAAAAAAACTGAAGTTATATTTTGAGCTTTCGGCAGTAAATTTTCGTCACAAAAACTTTTTCATTATTTTCGTTTTTGTCTTCCTGATCGCAATTTTTCATGTCTGATAAATTGTTTTTTAATTCTTGTGATAACATTTTACGTCATATTGAATTGAAACATTTTCTTTTTCGTTAACAAACTTTTAAAAATTTATGCTATTTACAATATAAACTACAAAACTTATGTCTGTACTTGTTTTACTGCACTTGAGGCTGCAGTAAATTGGAAACAAAAACTAGTACGAAACAAGAAATTTGTTGAGCGGAAGAAGAATAAAACTTTGTTATTAGTATCGCATCTTTTCCCGTAATTGAATGACTTAGTTGAAAAACCACTGACATAGAAAAACTTCTTCATGATATTGCCTTATTAGAAATGTTGGTCATCGGAGTTCTTGGAAGTTTTGCGATGCCCGTACACAATAAACTAATTTCACGCTCTTTTTCCATGAGATACTCAACGACATACACATACTTCTGCTGCTTTGCTATTTGAAGTGGTGTGAGTCGATCCTGATTTTTTATCATGAGATCAGATCCAGCTGCGATAAGCTGCTTAACTATAGGGAGATGACCAAATAAAGCGGCCGCATGCAATGCAGTCTCTCCATTCTGTTTAAAATGAAATATTTTACATTTATTGCATGAAAAAAAATAAAGTACTTACAGGAAGAAGAGCGAGATTTGGACGGTATTTGAGAAGTTCGTGTACTACAGCACTATGACCCTTATGACTGGCTTTGAACAACGGAGTAGCTCCATCGTTTCTAATGGCATCAACATATGCTCCTTTAAGAAGGAGAACCTTAACAATATGATCATGGCCCATTTGAGATGCAATCCATAAAGGTGTAGCACCATCTAAGCGTGGTTCATCGACATCAGCCCCTGCTGCTAATAACATTAACAGAACTGTTCTGTGACCATTTTGTGCTGCTATAAAAAGTGGCGTTGCACGATCCTTTTAAATTGAAATGAAAGGAAAGAAGAGGAGAAAAAATAAAAATTTTATGTTCAGTTCTCACGAAAACTTGAAATCGTTGATTGAATTAGGAACGTTTGATTACCTTCATGAAAGCATTTACATTGGCACCGGCATTTAATAATTCTTTTACAATATTCACATAACCACCCTGACATGCAATAAATAAAGCAGTTCCCCCATCAACAGATGGACAATCAACCATTGCGCCATTTTTCAGGAGGATTTTTGTGATGTCAAGAAATCCACCTTGAGCTGCAAAAAACAGCGCTGTTGTACCTGTCTGCAAATGAAATAATAGTTAGAGAATCTCCAAACATTTGTGGTAATAAAATAAAATTTATTAACTTACTACTCTCTTCGCATTAACGTCAGCACCTTGCTCTAAAAGCTCAATAACACATGCTGTGTGCCCGCCAGCACATGCAAGAATTAAAGGTGTTGTGTTATCCTACAAACATAAAATTTCAGAAATTTACAATACGAGTATTATTATCAGCCAAAATTTATTGTGGTAATTTCGGGGAGACATTTTCCAGACATGAACTATAAATGTTTAACTTGAAGGTCACAAACTTCTACAGTATCTGTTCCTCATTTTGTTAACATGTGAGACATTGTGATTTTAACGAAATTTGTTTTCATTATGTTTTACAGATATTAATGAAATTGAGGAAGTGATCGTTGAAAAAATAATTAACAGACGGGAACAGACGTTAAACAGCATGTTGATATTGTTAATTTTTGATGTGGCGTTATTGGCCTTCTTGGTTTTTGAGATGTTTATTTTGATAACTGTGGAAGGCTTATTTAGATAATGTCAAATTATTGGGTTAAGCAAGTGACTGTCAAATTGGTTTAAGTCATCAAAACACTTTCGTCGTGACACTCCAAAAGAATTCCAGAATTTACTAAAAAAAGGCTTATACATTCTTAAAACCTGATTAATTTTACAGTTTTAGGCAAAATCTTGCATTTTATCTAAAAATTTTATGTGCATGGATGTGCATCATGTTCTAGGTGTATTTCTGCAGCAAATTTGAGTGATACTAGCAGACTATGAAGATATGCACCGTAAACTGAAGTGATTATAAAATAACATAAAGAGCTTTGCGTTGCACGAAATTTAAAAACTTTTTTTTGAAAGCAACTCATATCATTTAAGGAACCATGCATATGGGAATATTCCTGAAAGTTTAAATGTCTAGTACTGTCTGGTAAAAGCTCAAATGAATTTTCACATGAATCCTCGCTCTTATGGCTTAATCCAATATAAAGACTGTAATTTAATTTCAAACTCACCTCATCCTTACAGTCTACATGCACCTTCCCGCTGTCTAATACTTTCTTTAGCATTATTTCATCGCCCCGCAATGCCGATAAATGCAATTGAATATCCGATAATGTTTCTTTCTAAATAATTGAAGCACAAAAAGTGAAAACAAAAACATTTTATTAGAAAAATTTAAATGTTTGTTTTTTTATGAATGAAATGAAAAAAGAATTACGCAATAATTGCTTGCAATAAATTTCACTCTCTTCTAATTATTCGCCCTATATTCATTTTATTAGTTTCTTTTACTTTTAGTATCGGTATTTACACACAGCAAAAAAAAATGTTTTTTGTTTCACTTGGATGAAGATTTTATTTCGTTTTAATTGATCAAACAATCATAAATAAAATGAAATGAGAATCAAGATATTTGCATCAACCAGCTGTGTGGTTATTGATGCATTGTAAGTAAATTTTTATTGTAAGCTATCAATAACAGATTTGATCAATGATGATAGCATTTAAATGTGGCAGCCATAATATTGCATCAAATTAAAATTTTGAGGTAAAATAGAACAGTTCCCATTCCTTGAAAATAATCCGTCTAATGACATTCTCAGCACTAATTGAAATTCAGACATTTGAACAGAGGTTTTTAGCGCATTTTCCTTTTGGAAAAAAAGGCGCTTATGTCCGCACTTTGTCCGTCCGTCCGTCCGTCCGTCCGTCCGTCCGTCCGTTCGTCACAGCAACTCCTCTTTCCAGGAACAACCTAGAGACTTCGTTTTGGTGTCAAAATGTAGCTACTAATCCAGGGACCCTAAAGAAGTAAAAATTTTTGGAACTAGTCACTGCCTTTCCTGGTTATAGGCATTGAAAGTGACTGCTGTCCATACTTTTCATACATTTTTCATACAAATTTGACTTTTTTGATGAAATTTTTGCATACTTTGACCAAATGAGCTGAAATTTGGTATGTAGGTTCCTTAGCTGTGCCTGAATATGGAACCGACGCCATTTTGGATTTCGAGGGGCTAGAAGCTACGCCAAATTGATTTTTGCTTTAACTTTGACCAAATAAGCTGAAATTTGGTATGTAGGTTCCTTAGCTGTGCCTTAATATGGAACCGACGCCATTTTGGATTTCAAGGGCTAGAAGCTACGCCAAATTGATTTTTGCTTTAACTTTGACCAAATAAGCTGAAATTTGGTATGTAGGTTCCTTAGCTGTGCCTTAATATGGAACCGACGCCATTTTGGATTTCGAGGGGCTAGAAGCTACGCCAAATTGATTTTTGCTTTAATTTTGACCAAATGAGCTGAAATTTGGTATGTAGGTTCCTTAGCTGTGCCTTAATATGGAACCGACGCCATTTTGGATTTCAAGGGCTAGAAGCTACGCCAAATTGATTTTTGCTTTAACTTTGACCAAATAAGCTGAAATTTGGTATGTAGGTTCCTTAGCTGTGCCTTAATATGGAACCGACGCCATTTTGGATTTCGAGGGGCTAGAAGCTACGCCAAATTGATTTTTGCTTTAACTTTGACCAAATAAGCTGAAATTTGGTATGTAGGTTCCTTAGCTGTGCCTTAATATGGAACCGACGCCATTTTGGATTTCGAGGGGCTAGAAGCTACGCCAAATTGATTTTTGCTTTAACTTTGACCAAATAAGCTGAAATTTGGTATGTAGGTTCCTAAGTTGTTCCTGAATATAGAATCGACGCCATTTTGGATTTCGAGGGACAAGAAGCTACGCCAAATTGATTTTTGCTTTAATTTTGATTAAATGAGCTGAAATTTGGTATGTACGTTCCTTAGCTGTGCCTGAATATGGAACCGACGCCATATTGGATTTCGAGAGGCCAATTTCTTTGCGGATTAGTTTGCTTTGCAGGAAAATGCGCTTCCGTCCCGCGAGCCCGTGGACGTTTTTCTTGTTCTCTATTTTGTATCATATTTCATTTCAAATCATAAGTCGGAACATTTTATCTGCTTTACGTATACACACGTGCTTCAACGAAAATTATTATATACGAATTTTCATTTTCTTTCATATTGTTTACTTTGTATAACAACCTATATGATTCAAAAAGATTATTTTCCCAATGTTTACTATACGAATCTGTCTGGCAATTCAACGCTAAGCTGCGCTCAGCAATTATAATTAATTCAAGGAAAATTTCGTTGTCATGAAGTTTTTTTAACGCATTTCCCATGGGATATTACAAAGTTATAGGCAGTATGGAAACGAAGTGGGTGGCTAGCATGAACGTAGCCAAAAAATATATTAAGGAATCGCTTTTTTGGATGATTAGAGTACTTTTTGGGAGCTAATGTGGCACGAGTTAATCTTCAAAACATTCCCAATTACCTCCACCTCTGAACTGGGTTTCTCGGTTTAACCCTAACCCCTAGGGTGTGCACCTGGTGTAGGGTTTGTGGTAGGGTATACTCTTGGGGTACCTCTTACCCTATCCAGCGATTATTTATTATTTAATGAAAAGATGAACTAAAATATATTTAAATTAGAATCCGTTCACAAATGACGTCCAACAAAAGACTAAAATTTCAGAACCCATGTCCCTTTGTCAAAGAAATTTTTGGAAGATTACCCAGCTCTAGACTCCACTCCCATCTGAATATAGGACGTCATTTATGAACAATCACTTATGAATTTTCCAAAACAGCAATGTGTTTGTTGATTGCTAATCAAAAACCAGTCGTTTACTTAAATTCACATCTTTTTATCAGAATATGTCAAAATGTCTCAACCTTCATGTCTCGTCACCTTTATCGCTATCAAAGACGATATCTGATGACTTGAATACTCATTTTCTTTATTTTTGTGAAAACAAGCGCACAAATGAGCAAGGTTCTATTTTTTCCGCTGAGAAATGTCGTGCGACTGAACCTTTAACATTGCTTTTCAATCATCAATGATTATCAAGTAAAATTATACGGCGTGCTGCGTGAATTCTATTCATTAATTTAATGACACAATCGTGATTTCACATTTATTGATTCACATTTATACGCACATTAGACGAAAATATTCGTAGTAAAGAATGTTTACATTTCCCGTAAAAAAAATATAGTCCTCAGATTACATGATAAAATGCAATTTAATGTGAAAAATAAATGATAACTTATTGTTATTTACGTTAATACTCTATAAATAAGTGGGCCACTAATGAATTCCTCAAGTAGAATCAGGTTTATTTATTTTAAAGCTATACAGTAAGAGCATTTTGAAGGAGCGTAAAAAATTGGCAATATATTTCATGCAAATGAGTGTGCAAAAATAAGTCAAAAGCTAAAAGACGTCAATGAATCAATTTAACGCCGCACACAAACTACCGCATTTATTATTATATCCCTTAAAGCTTTCAAACTGATTGATTGTCATTTTCATGTTTTGAACTTGAAGCGGAAGAGTTGATGACATGACAATAGGATATAGCCATGACCTAATTTTAGTTTAACGAAAAAAATATTCGTAGTTTTTTTTGTGCATTGATTGCTGTGGAAAGAAAAAGCTTATTGCCTGTCCTACTGATATTTATAATTTCGTGATGTTCAAGCATTAAATGATTTTTAGCAACTCTTGCTAAACTACAAAATACAACATAAATATAAGCATTGAAAAAAGTTATCTGTTGTCTTGTGAAATACAACGAAGGAAAAACTTTTTTAATTAACTTATCAATCATTCTTTGTCTAGTTTTTGACGCAAGTTATAAGATTTTTGACAGTTATACAACATGCTGCATTACTTTTCATGTTAACCGCTAAATACCAAAAGCTATTTATTTTATGAAAGTGGTAATTAGCCATTAATTTTATGACAGGCATTAAACGTTTATAAAGCACATGATGGACTGGAATCAAATTAATATTCCACAAACAAACTTCCCAAAATCACAACTTTTTGCCATTCGATTGTCATGAAGTTCAGATTCTATTGCTCTTTCTTCTTTTGTGGATATGGACGGAACTTTAAATGAATATTGAAACAACAAAAATAACTTAATTAATCTTTTTCGTAGAGAATTTAGTTCTCTGCTTAATATTTCAGCATAGACAGTTTTTTAAGACTATCTAATGTGTAGGAGCCTAAAAGATCTGCAAAGCTTCTTCCCAAAAAATATTGATTCATCGATTAAATATGCACAAATCGCGATCAGTTTGTTAAATTAAGAGCCAAAATTCAATATTTATTTGCTTTTATTCCTAGAATAACTATAAACCACATTTCTGGCACTTTCATTGGAATTCACTAATCGCTTATTTTATTTGCCATGATAAAAAATACTGTATACAGATGTACTGAAAATCCATCATCATTGCTACAAGTAAAATAAATTTAAAATGTTAATTTTTGTACAGAAAAAAGTTTCTTTCCGGAAAAAGAGAACAGTTGTGGGCGAATTTCTTTGAAAGAGCTCGAGAGTCTGCACATTTGCATGAGAAAAATTAAATATCTTGTTTCTGAAGAAGCAGAACACAAATTTGCAAATATTCAAATTAAGGTTTCACGAAATAGGTGTAAATATTTAAGTAAGAATTGAGGTAATAATTGGATATTAGCACTCGTCATCGTGGCAAAAAAAATCACATTGATCTAACAGCAAGCGAGATAATGACTTGTTATCACGTGTTTGCATCCGCTGACGTGCTAAATGATTGATAGAATTTGCATAAATACTCACTTTTAATGACATGTTTTGTTTTTCTGTGTCTATGAACGCCCCGCGCCTCTCTCAGTAAGTTAAAGTCTTAAGTTCTCACACATCAGACCATTCATGTAGACTAATTGTGTTACAGCATCAATTGGCTCGTTACCGCACGTCGGTATATGGATACACAATGTATTTATTACTTAAAAGTGTTTTATTAAATGTCTTGTAATTAGCTACTTGAATTGAAATCTACATGAGAAAAGAAACAAGAGCACACGAATCAGTTGATTTATGTCTCAATGTACACAGCAATAATAATTTCCAAAAGCATGTAGCAATAATAGAGGAGAACACGCAAATTAATTCGTGTGAGCATTTTTGAGTAGTTGAAAATGAAAAGCACAATAGATAATTCTTCATTCATGATTGTGAGTACGACAGAAAGTATAAAAATCACTTTGGAACCATACAATGTTATTTATTTGACTTTCTCTGCCTACTGTTTATAGAGTCGACCGGAAGAATAAATGAAAAAGAAGTTAAAGACGACGATGAAAAAGTCACAAAAAAAGTAAATGTTTGTTTGCTTGTAATTATTACGTGTACAAATAGCTCTATTGAGATAAGATTAATTTACTATATGATGGCTCAAAGAAAGCGATCAATCAAAGTGGATCATAAAAAATTCATTCAAAAATTAAGCGGTAATTATACGGCATTTAAAAAAGCTGCGGAAGCATGCAAAATATTTACTAGAGAAATCTTGAAAAAAAAAAGTTTATTCTTGGGGATCATTCACCAATGAGGTTCATCAAAAATGGATTTTCAAAGCAGGATTGGTGTCTGTTATATGGCTGTGATCTGGCTCGGAAAGAAGCTTCTATGTATTCACTACAGATCCTCAGAATCTGAGCCAGATTTGCCTGTGACCATCCAACATCTATGATAATTTTGACAAACCCAAACCATGACCAAACCCTGATTTTTCGAACTTCCTTGCCTAATTTTGTCACACAAATTTATTTTTAAAACCAAGACCGTCATAAGTGAACGACTTCGTGGCTGTTTAATGATAATCTTTACTGTGGTTTTGGTTTTTCTTTCACTTCACATAGATAGTAGAATAAATAGCACAAGCATGTACTTATTGTTGAAGAAATAGAACAAGCAATAAAAATTATAAACACTGCTTTTTATGGACGCGCGAAAAAAAATTAATTGCCCCATTCAATAACATAACAATTCACCCACAAGCTCGTTTTTGTGCCGTTGTCTGCCTGCTTCCAATAGATTTATAAACAACACTTTTTTTGTCAAGCAATTATTAATGTCACCAACATCACTTAGGTTTATGAATTACAATGTATTTAAATAATCAGAACGATAATATTCAGAAAAACTTTTCACCGCCGTATCTATATTTCACAATATGAATGCATACATCTAAGTTCTTCTTTCCCTACCGAAAAAAAATAATGATGACAAGCTACAAGCAATAACCGTTTTACTCGTTCGACTCACGATCATCAACTGAATAGTGAGCGTAAATTATGAATTTAAAAAAAATCCACTGTAAACAGAGAGTTAGCTTTAGTAACTTTAAAAAAAAGAAATCGTCAAAATGCTATTGCGTATGAATACTGAAGCGCAGTTTTTCAATTGCTGACTTCGTGGAATTTATAGTTTGTAAGTTGGAAGTATTCTTTGAAATCGTTCACTAATAATATTTATTAAGAAATTTTTATACCTAGTGCAGCTCCATTTTATATCTAATGCAGCTCAGACTCCCTCCCCATAAAAATTAAAGGTCATTTTAACCGACTTTTTGGAGATTTTTGCATCAAATCAACATCTTTTTCAGAATGATCATTCTTGATCACAGTAATCATTGATATTGGAATTGATACAGTGAAGTTATTTGTAATTGTTATTACATTTTTCAGGGATTTTAGCTATTTTACAATTTCATGGTCCCTTTTCGTTTAAATTTTGGACACAATAGGGATTTAGATTTTCTAACCAATCAAACCAAAAAAATTAAAAAATTTGAAACAATTGTTTAAATCAAAAGATTCGTATTTTTTGCGTAATAAGTGAATGACCTGATATGTAATTGACTCTTTTGCAACGTTTTAAAATCTGTGTTGAAAATCAATGCACTTAATCTGATTTATCTAAGTTAGACAATCTGTAAAAATTCATCCAAAAATATTCCCAATATATTTAAGGTGTTTCTCACTATTTTAGACCAAAATAATGTATAGAACCTTCTGTTCACAAATTTAGATTACCTCCTTAAGGGGTCATTCACTTATGACATCCATCAAAAATGGGATTTTTAGACCACCCTTCCCACCCTTTCACGTCACAAAATTTTAATTCAAAAAAATTTCTTTAATTTAAAGTGTCACAAAATCTTAGACCCCCCTCCCCCCTAAATCATGGACGTCATATGTGAATGACCCCTTAACCAATCCATCAATTCCAATTTAATTCAAATGCACAGTCAGTCAGTCAGTCAAAATGATCCTAACTACTTAATTTGGCATGTAAAAATGCACTCGGAAAGAATGAATGAAAACGAATGTTGAGCATGAACGTTTTACGTCAATAAGGTAAACACAGAGAAAAGAGCGAGCAAGATTTTTTTTCTGAAGAAATTTTAAAGTGAAAGCGAAAACAAGAGGATTTTTTTTTGGCACGGCACGTCAAGAATCTTTAATGAAAATTTATCAATTTAGTAAGTGATGTGCGAAAGATTTATCATTTAATGAAATAAATCATGTGCGTGTGTAGGGTATGTATGACGTAATTTTCGAAATAGACCGAATGAAAATGTAGAAGTGGAAGAGGGAAAGACATAAAACCATAAAACCGATCTATATAGCTATCATTTTAGAGTCTAAAAGAATGTGAATTTATATAGTCAATAGATACATTTCTTATAGATATTTATTCATGGCTTCACTTCCTCTTATGAATAATATTTTTATGGCTTATAGAATTCTATTGTCTACACATTAGATAACTAGACTCGCATGCATATTGAATGTCTATTTTGCTCTTATTTCTCGTTCACACTCCCCCTACTTTGTGTACAGTCATTCATTCTGCATCGACAGCCTTTTAACGTACTCAATTTTTCACTTAAATTAATAAGATGCCAGACATTCGCGTATATAACTCGTGGGAAAATGGCAAGTTCAAGGATTAAATGAAATTAGAACTTGAATGTTATTTGACCTCTCTCTGGTCAAGACCATGTGGGGTAAGACTTTCCAATTGACTGACTCTTTCTCTAATCAAATTAACTCTCCATTCCATTCACGAATGAGATTAAATGAAAATTAATTCCCATAATAATCTATCAATGATCTATTTCTCTGCTTTCAAATACTTCCTACTATGTATTATCATGCTGAATTAAAGATGCCGCGACAATTTCATTTTTTTAAAGTTATTTTCGCTTCCATAAAGATTAAATTGTACAGTTAAAGCATTGATTATGTTATTATAAAGCTGCATGCTTCTATCTTCTCTTCTTCTGTTGTTTTCTACATTGACTGCAAGAAAGCGCATTCAATTCAATTTTCATTACTTTTATTTTCCTTTATTATTACTATTTCCATTCTTATTATTGCTGTTATAAAGAATGTAAGTTGCAATAATATTTTATAAGAAAGAAATAAACCGAGAATGAGCAAATACTTGTGGTGAAAACAACAACATGCCTATAAAATTAATATGCTATGCTTTACAACATCGTCGAATGCCGCGGTAATTTTCACTGCTATTTATAGCATGCATGGTGTAAGTTCTAGCAGAAAAAAAATACTATGCGCTTTAATGCAATCAAGAATGTTGAATGTGAGGAGAAAGTTGTTAATGAGGGAATTCTTCGGGCTTGGCTTTTGACGACTTGGAGAGATAGGAATTGATATTGGAAAAATTTAATCGCGTGACTGATTTGCTTTTCCATTTATTGTTGATCGTGAGGTTTTGAAAAACTGATTTGTGTACGAAATTACAGCAATCAATCATATTCAAATGTTGCAAAATGTGACAACTTGTGACAAGTTTGTTTTTTTGTGGTCAATTCTATTGCAAATTCCTATAAGATACGAGGTGCTAAATTTATCATTTTAATTTTTTTTTATTCTGAGGTCATTTGATTTGAAGTCATTTTAATAAACCCGAGCGGTGCACAGTCAGTACCCTAGTAGTTAATCATTCATGTACCAATAGAATTAACAAAAAGTACAATAACTTGAGAATAAGAACAAAAAAGTTTTGGATCCCCCTAAAAAAATTTTGGATACGCCCTTGGTGCCATTAAAATGGCTACGTTACGGTTCTCTGAGCGACCACGTTGTTTCGCTCGGGAAATCGTTCAAATATAGTAACTTGGATTTAAAAAAGAAAGAAATTGAAAAGAGGAGGATCGTTTACTTAGTACGTTATACAGAACAGCAACTTTTAAGACCCCCCAGTTCCTCATTACAAATTTTGAACAAAAAATCTTTACTTTAGCCTGTTACAAAATTTCAGACCCCCCCCCCTCCCTTAAAAAGTATGAATCCAGGGGTAAAGGGGGCTAACTCATCTCTAACCACCCTGACTCCGCCCCTGACAACCAGCCAAGTAGTTTAATCAATGACCAGTTACTAATGACATCCCTCTTTTATGGAGTTGGTGTCCAAAAATCCATTTTACTATTGGACGTAAATTATAAATGACTTCCAACATTTCATAAAAAAGCAGGCTAAGCAAAGAACTAAAGGAATTTAAGAAAACTGTGTATCGTAGCAAATGTTTGCCAAAAAAAGTGGCGCATCTTGCCATTTATTTACCTAACGCTAAATAATCAATACATGAGTAAGAGAGACGTGTATGTACCAAAAGAAAAATAGATGAGATAATCTTCAAGTTCCTACGCAATCTGTAGAAAAGATATAACTTTAAAAGTTACACTTAATGCATGCATTCCTTCATCTGTTGATTCATGAAAGTGTGAAAATCTGATTCTATTATTATCACCAGTTTTATTTTATTATCTTTTTTTATATACACAACTTCCCGGGAAATGGAGACTGAATATAGAATATGTAGTAAAAAAATGCAACTCACGACGGAACTAAAAGAGCGTATAGAAAATAATTTTAATTATTAAACTCCATCAACACGTTTGAATGGTAACAATAACACAAAACCAGAAGTGCATTTTTAATCTCCATTACTTTATCCGATATATCATCATTAACATGTTGATGATCATTAAAGCAGCTGTGAGTTGGATTTAAAAAACGGCTATTTATGGTTTATTGTAAGAAAATGAGAATATAAAAAGTACAAGTGTGTGGTACGAAGAGATTTTTTTTCATCTTCTTTCCTTCTTTGCACAATGCACACGACTAGAGCAAATCTTATTGACCCAATTCACGAAAGTTGTAACCAAATGAAACAAGTGAAATTCTTGACAGTGACTTATTGAAGGTCAATAATATTTTTTTCATGTCTATTGCAAAGATTCGCTGTTTTCTTTTCAATGAAAAAATTTGTAGGCATGAATGTGAAAGGCGACTTTTAAAAATAATTCATAAAATCGATTTTTTCACTCAAATATTTACCAGATATTCTCGTTAAACACTCGAGTCTCTATCTGATTCTGTATTTACACAATCATGATTGATGAATGTCAAGTTTTTAATTCATAAAATAAACTTTTTTAACATGCTGAACATGATAAGAAGAAAAAAATATTGGGATATGATAAGGAGTTTTTCATCTACACGAAATTACCTTTTGCCTTTTAAATGTCCATAATAAAATATTAAATTATCACTAGTCTTCTTCTTTCAATTTACATGCTGTTCACATTATCAGCACTTCTTTTGTCACAACCGATTAGTTAAATTAATATTGCGAATTATTTTTATTGATAACAAAAACCTTTTCTTCTTTTGTAAGTGCCGAAAAAGCAATACGAATGAATGATACAAGGAGGAGATTGGCAGGCAGGCGAATTGAAGGTTTGAAAAAATGAAACGTGGGAGAATCCGTTACGTTTTTTGATCTCACATGTTTATTTCACTTTTTTTTAATATATAGTTTTGTGTTATTTTTGCAATTAAAAGATCTTACAGTCATTAAGCATTTGAGTGTTGTTGTGTTTGCACAATTTGCACATTTAAAACATTCTAAATTCTCATTGCTATATACCTAATTAATATAATTATTCATGTAAATATAAATAACTTATAAAAAATAATAATGATAAAAAATTTATCAAACAATCACAATAAAAATTAATTGAATTTTTTCAATCATGATGAACTAAGTTCAACTTTTGAATTCGATGATTTAGGTCGAAAAATTCCATTGTTGAGAAATTATGCTCCTTCTGAACATCCTTATTATCCTTTGCGGTGTTGAGGCTCTCGAGAGATTTTGATTTCTTTAATTGAACGGCGGCTTTGATTTTGTTATATTGTGGATTATTATTGTTAACGAGAAGCTGAGAAGCTGTATATTGAATGTCCATCGTATTTTCATATTCCATTGTTGCAAGTGGCTGATTACTTAGTCCCTGATTGTTGTCTTGACTCTCTGACTTTGTTCGCTGCCGATGCATTTTCCTAAATGGAATATAATAAGGCATTGATCCTGAACTAGCCCGCTTGCGAAACGAGTGCTTAATTTTACGCGATGGATAAATCTGTGCAGATAGGAAATAATGTTTAATTAATAAATTCAAATTTAATGTTCAATAAAATAGGTCTCACTTGAGATATCGGCGTAACCTGTGGCGTGTTAAAACTATTAAGTCCTCCTAATTCATGTGCAATGCTTACAGGCGGAGTAAACGAGTTTTGTGGACTTACAGTTGAAGAAGAAGGGTACAAAAAATCTATCTTGTTCTGTAATATTAGTTGTTTTTAATATCACGACTTATATGGTTATTAATTTTTATATTACCTCATCCATTTTGAGAAACTTAATTATAATTAAAAGGTAGGGAAATAGCTGGAATTCTTAATTTAATAAAATTCAATTTTTGCACAAAAATTTTGTTATTGTAAATATTGACATCCAGAACTGAATTCATCCTTAAAAACTGAACGTACTCTAAATTTTACTGAACGTATCCAAGAAAACTCAAAACAAATTTTCGATAAAACTTTATAAATTAATTAATACTTTTAAAACTAATAAAGCTACATTATTTCAATAGACATTAAACTATGGCTAAGCATCATCCTGATCTCATTTTCTGTAGAAAACAACCAGGAGTCGGTAAGTACTTGAATAAATGCCAATTTCTAAGTAAACGTTTAAAATTAATTAAACTATAAATTCTAGCTATTGGACGATTATGTGAAAAGTGCGATGGAAAATGCGTGATTTGTGACTCATATGTTAGACCATGTACATTAGTTCGAATTTGTGATGAATGCAATTATGGATCATTTCAAGGAAGATGCGTTATTTGTGGAGGAGCCGGAGTTTCAGATGCTTATTATTGTAAAGAATGCACTGTACAAGAGAAAGATCGTGATGGATGTCCAAAGATTGTTAATCTCGGCTCAAGCAAAACAGATTTATTCTACGAACGGAAGAAGTACGGCTTCAAACAACGATAATCTATCTTTGTGTCTCTGGAACTTTTATAATATGCTTCAATAATAATAAAAAGTTTTAATTTTCTCTTAAACAAACATCATCTTTGTTTTTAAAGATTTTTTTATTGATGGAATTTCAGGATGCACAGACAGTTTTAGTAGTTTCTCGAAAGAACTCCATCCTTTTTGGCCAAACGAGCAATGCAATCGTCAGACTCGCCCATTCTTCTGATCTCACCGCAGATAGCGTATGTCTTACAGGTATCTGACATGCGTCCAGTGACTTCATCAACATCAACTAAATTGATTTGGATTGAGGCATGATCCTTAGCATGAATGATTCTGTTTGATGCAGAGCTGGAAATAAATGAGGTTAGGTTTTTTGTTATTATTCACTGTATTATTGTAATTCGCAATATAATCATAGAAATACTCTTTAATTAGTATATCTCATTAGTATTGTGCACTAATTATGAAAATTCATCACATAAGCAGACCACAACACTAGTTCTTTGATGTATTTTGATGCATAGTAAATGTGTAATTTTTGGATATTTACCATTTTCTTGGACAGTACAAGTCAACGAATTCTCCGGCGTCGTTTTCCATTTTATCTAGCTAAAATATAGAGTTAGAAAGAAGATTAGCATAAATTTGTGCTTAAAAACAGCCTTAATTAAGATGAAAATTACATTTTTTTTCTTGAAGTAAACTTTCTTCAAAAATTCGTGAAATCAAAAAGAACGAGTTCAGTTGGAGAAAAAATAGAGTAGAAATTTTTACTGAACGTATCCCCGAAACATATTTTGTTAACATTTTTTTTTGTCTTTAATTTAATCTCATTTTGCGGAAGTAAAGTTATCTAGTAGACTTTTAATATATTTATTGCAAAGTGACTTTAATACTATAGCAGGCTTTGATAAAAAATTAAATGTGACAGAAAAGGGAGAAGAATTTAAGCAGGAAGAAAGATTAAAATAATTTAACTTGATATTAGTCATCGCCCTATTCATCGGAATTAATCTAATTAATTATTAAGTGCATTGTTTCTGGCTTTGTGAGTTAGTTAGGGATTGAAAAACATATATAGCATAAAACGATGAGAGTTACAGTGCTTTATGATTTTACGAGTGAAATTGAGAATGAGTTGTCTATAATCGGTAATGTTGACTTTGTTGTCTGTCCATGGATGTTATCTTTAATTTTCTCTTCATTTCGTTTTGTTATTTATTCAGCTGGAGAAATTCTGACTGTTACAGATACGGATGTAGGCAATGGGTGGTGGGAAGGAATGAATACAAAAGGGAAAAGAGGCATTTTTCCTGCTTCTTACGTGGAAGAAATTAAAACTCCATCACGTCCAACAGCACCGCTGACCACAAATACAAATTCCTATTATAATAATGAACCATTGACGACAACACCAGCTGCAGACGATCCATGGGCTCTTGCTAATCCAGTAATTCCTCCATCGTTCAATAATGCACAAGTTCAGCAACCTCAACAATCGCAGCAACATCGCTATGATTATACAAATGAGGATAATTATGAATATGACTCAGATTTTGATGATGATGACAATTCAAGTCGATATAATGCTCCGAGCAGTGCTCAATCAGCAGGATATACTAATGTGCAATTGCCTCCCACACCAGATGATACACAGTCAATGGCAAGCAGTATGGCAGTTGCTAGAAAATCAAAAATGTTTTCAAAATCATCAGATTCTTATATTATGGGAACTGCAAGTATTACCGTTGACATGAGAGATCAGATTCAAATCTTTATGAATGAACAGAACTTGTATTTCTGGAAGCCGATCGATGAAAAATATATCGTCACTGTCACATCACCCAAAATGGAAAGCAAATTTAAGGGCATTAAAAAGTTTATTGCTTATCAACTAACGCCTAGTTTCAACAATGATCCAGTTTCACGACGATACAAAAATTTCGATTGGCTGCACGAACGGTTGGTTGAAAAGTTTTGTCTCATTCCAATTCCACCGCTGCCTGACAAGCAAATTTCTGGCCGTTATGAAGAGCATTTTATTGAACATCGCAGAGCTCAATTGCAAGAATTCGTTGACTGGGTTTGCAGGCATCCCGTACTCTCGAGATGCGATGTATGGATGCATTTTCTGACATGCAAAGATCAGAAGAAATGGAAAGCTGGAAAAAGAGCTGCCGAGAAAGATCCAGTGAGTAATTTAAAATTACCAATTCGTTTTGTTCTATTTTTAAATACAAAGCTTCAAATCTGAAACTTCTTCTTTGTTACTTTAAATATACTTATTAGAGTGACAAATTAGACAATTGAGCTTAAAGAAAAGATAAAAACGTACTTATCATTTATCTGCATTTATCGTTCAATGACACACTAATTGATATGAATCTTTTGTGCACTTTATTTTAGTTGCAAGGCTCAGCATTTTGCGCAGCACTTCGTGTGACACCCGAAAAAGCTTTACTTCCTTCATTTGTAGACACACAAATAGAGTTTTGTAAAAACTTTACTATCACAATGGACGGCGCCGTTAAAATGCTTGAGTCTGCTGGTGCAGATCAGGCGAGCAAATACACAAACTTATTTAAAAAGGATTATCAAAAGATGGGAGATTGTTTTAGTGAAATGGCAAAGGCACTAGATATTGATGAGAGACGCATCACTACAGGATTTTCTCTTTCGCAAAGCGTCGGAAATACAGCAGGCATTTTCATATCAATTGGCAAGCTTTACGAGGAGCAGGCTAAAAGAGATTGGCAACCGTTCTGCGATAAATTACATGTTTATCGTGGAATTCTTAACTCATTTCCGGATATTCTTTCAGAACATAAAAATGCACAACAGAAACGAAAGGAATGTGAGAAGTTAGCTTTTGATCAGAAAATGTCGAATTTACAAATCCAGGAGGTTAATCGTCGTGTAGAATTAATGACTATTAGTGTCCTAGCCGAGCAGTCTCATTTTCGTCAAGAGCGCGATAGTCACTTAAAATTAACAATGAAGAACTTTCTTGATGAGCAGGTAGCCTTTTATCAGACAATCATTTCTAAACTCCAAACTGCACAACGCTACTTCGAATAAGCGAAGATTCTATCGGTTAGGGGTCGTTCACTTATTACGTTCGCATTTTAGGGGGGAGGGGGGGTCTGAGATTTTGTAACAGGTCAAACAAAGAAAATTTTTTTCTTGGAAAATTTGTAACGAGGGGGGAGGGGGGGTCTAAAATTTCGTTTTTTTGCGTAACGTAATAAGTGAACGACCCCTTACTTTTTATCAGAAAAAGAATTATATTCAAGGTCCATTCCATTTTTATCATGGAACTCGACATTTAATTATTAGTTTCTTCCTTGTTTTCAAAAAAGCTTAAGCATATAAGTGTTAATTAATCAATTTTCTATGTTATTTCTCACATCTCTTTTCGCTTACATTTAACTTTCCAAAAAGAAAAATACTTTATACACTCCAAGGAGGGAAGATGAGATCAAAATTCCTGTCTACAAGCATTCTGTCATGAAACTATTGATTGCTGAATGCTTGGACGAGAAATTAGAAATTATCTTCTCCCCTTGATACACTCTTGAATGACAAAATGAATATTAATTATATTTGTGCTAAACTTTATATTGTATTGAGTTACAGAGCATACTTCATACGTGATCTATAATATTGCGGCCTTTAAAATAAAACAATGTATAAAATACATAGATCGATTATATTTGAAATATTAGTTTTGTTCTTAACGGATCAATAAAATTCAAAATTTGTGTATTTTCGAACTGAACTTGTCCTATATTTACATTTGGAAAATATTTCCATGTGAATTTTTACAAATCAATTTTAATTAAATAAATCAATTCAACGAGATGGTTGGAAAGAAAAAACCTAATCAATTGGGACGGTCCCTAATTAAAGACCGTTTCAGCAACACACATAAGAGAAAAGTGGAAGAGAATATGGTAAAATGATAGAAATAATGTTTTTGTATGGTTAAATTAAATTATTTTTATTCTAGTTACATGCTGCTGATTTAAATGATGGATATGATTGGGCACGACTAAACTTGAATTCTGTTGTAGAGGAAGATACATTTCAAGATTTCCTCAGAAAAGCAGAATTAGCAGGAACAGAATTTGCGGCTGAGAAATTAAACATTAAATTCGTTAATCCAAAATCAAACGTTGGAATCTTGACAGATACTGAGAAGAAGGATATGGATAAACTAATTAAAGATAATGAAAACTTATTAAAAATTCCTCGTCGTCCAAAGTGGACAAAAGAAACATCGTTAGAAGAATTAAATGCCAACGAAAGTAAATCATTTTTGGAATGGAGAAGAGACTTGTCATTATTGCAGGAAAATGAAGGTCTAGTAATAACTCCTTATGAAAAGAACTTGGAATTCTGGCGACAATTGTGGCGTGTCATTGAAAGATCAGATGTCCTTGTGCAAATTGTTGATGCTAGAAATCCGTTATTATTTAGATCAGAAGATTTGGAGAAGTACGTAAAGGAAGTGGACCCAAATAAACAGAATATAATATTACTCAACAAAGCAGACTTTTTGTCTGATGAGCAGAGAGAAATTTGGGCTAAATACTTTGATGAACACAATTTAAAAATTGCCTTCTTTTCGGCTATTGAGCCTGAAGATGATACTATTAAGGAGGAATCTGAGTCAGACAGTGAAATTGATAGCGATCAGGAAGAGTCAGAAGTTGAAGAAGAAATATCACTAGACTCACTAAAAGAAAAAGTTGAGGAGATTTCAAGTAATATCAATGAAGCTGAAAAGGAATTAGAAAGTATAATTAATGAACCTAAAGAAATTCCATCATCAGAAGTAGCAGCATGCTCGTCCATAGCATCAAATGAAAGTGACAAAAACAATTCAAAAATTCTCTCACGATTGGAACTGATTGAGTTCTTTAAGGACATTAAAAAGTCTCATCCATCATGCAAAGATAAGGAAAACATTGTGATAGGTCTGATGGGATATCCAAATGTTGGTAAAAGTAGTACAATTAATGCATTACTACAAGCAAAGAAGGTCAGCGTTTCAGCTACGCCAGGCAAAACAAAGCATTTTCAGACATTGTTCCTTGACAGAGAAATAATCTTATGTGATTGTTGTGGACTTGTTCTGCCTAGTTTCTGCTACACAAAAGCTGATATGATTCTTAATGGAATTTTACCAATCGATCAAATGAGAGATCACGTTCCACCAGTTAATACTTTATGCACCTTAATTCCACGTCACATTTTAGAAGATACTTATGGAATTTTAATAACAAAACCAATGGAAGGAGAAGATCCAAATCGTCCACCTCACTCAGAAGAATTACTTCTAACTTATGGATATAATAGAGGATATATGACGGCCAATGGTCAGCCTGATCAATCGAGATCAGCCAGAAAAGTCTTGAAAGATTTTGTGAATGGAAAATTGCTGTATTGCTACGGACCTCCAACAATAGATCAAAAAGATTTCCATAAATTTCCAGAGAGACATAATAAGGAACAGACTTTGGAAAATCTACCGCCACGACAACAACGAGCCATGAAAATAGCAAAGAAAGCATCTTCAAAGGACATTGACGACTTATTTTTCCAACCAAATGAAAGAAATGCTCACGTTAAAGGACGAAATTTGATGGGTGAGAAGCAACAAATTCGTTTAAATGTCATCGGTGCACAACAAATTGGATCAACAAGCTCACTAGGAATAATCGGAAAGAAGAGTGCTCCCAAAAGAGAGAAGCGAGAGAAATTAAGAAGAAAATACGCACATTTAGATCAGCATTAAAATCAACTTTTTTTTATACAGTTTAATCACTTTTAAGCATGTGTCACAATCCTGAATAATCCCGTAAACATTTACAGGGAGTACTCGACTTGAATAGTTATTTTATTCCAGGAAAATGTAAAATTTCTGACACAAAATAAAATTTGAGCTATTCAAATCGATGTCTCCCAGTATTACTTTGTGTAATGATAAAATTATTAATAAAACATAATGCAATGAAGAAAGTTTTTGTCTGTATGTTCCTCGACCATCGCAATTATATCGTCTATTTCATTATCTAAGTCTGAACTTTTGGCTAATTGAGTGACTAAATCGCTTATTATAAAAGCCCCCTTGACTGCCTCATCGTGATTATCAGTAATATCAATATTGATGATGTGAACTGGGATGTTGGCGGTACTTCCTTTGGAATCAAAAAACTCACAAACGGAATCAAATACTCTTTCCTCACACGTTATTAACACTTCGAATTGTTCTTGACAATTTTGAAACCTTTCTGGTGCTAATTTTAATCTTCGGTTTCTGTCAAGCATATGAAGCAGGCCATTTTGTGTGTAGCTACAATATAAAATAATTAATGAGTAAACTGAAATTATTAAATGATTCATTCCGGCTTACTAAGCTTTATCTTTTTTGGACAAATCATCATAAATCTCCGAATAAGCAACTCCAAATTCATAAATATTGGGTTTATCTATGGAAGTTCCAGGCAATTTGACTTTATCTCCGGTTCCAAAAGATCTCACCTACAAAATGTTAAATATATTAACTAATTAAAATTTCATAATAATTAATCGTACTTACT
This sequence comes from Chironomus tentans, assembly GCA_963573255.1. Lineage (NCBI taxonomy): Eukaryota > Metazoa > Arthropoda > Insecta > Diptera > Chironomidae > Chironomus > Chironomus tentans. Next base: position 28,006,435 of record OY754303.1, on the reverse strand, counting down.
TTAAATTTCTTCTTATTGAGAAAATGGTGTGCTTCCATGCTACGATTCATGTTCGATGAACATATTACCGCTAATGATAGATCACTAATATATGACATAATGTGAAATAATTAATAAATATTATTTTCATTAATAAATTTTCCGATTTGTGTTTACTATTTTACTGAACATATTCATATTGAACTGAACGTATCCGAAATATAGATTGAACGTGTCCTTACTCCAAAAAGTAAACAGCAAATTTAGTAATCATATATTCGTTAATTAAGCTAAAATGGCACCAGATAAACCACAAAAAGCTGAATCCAGACGTGATGAAGTTGATCTTGAAACACAATTTATTCTTAGGCTGCCTGAAGAATACGCACATAAAGTAAGCAACAATTTTTCCAGATTTTTCTAAGATTTCTTAAATTATTTTATTGTTAATTAATATAATATTCTTAGCTACGTGATGCTATAAGGTCAGGAGCACAGAATTTGAAAGAAAGGCTTGCAATTTCACTGGAAAATGATTTAAGAAAGGGAATGGTTCGTTTTGATGAGCGATATTTGTATGCAAAAGTTGTGGATCTTCCAAGCATCATAGAATCTCACAAAACCATTGACAAAAAATCATTCTACAAAACTGCTGATATATGTCAAATGGTGATATGTAAGGAAGATCCTGATCCAGTTACTGATGATGAGTCGCCGGTAAGTTGTTTTAAGTGATTTTTATAAAAAAAAATCATAAACTTATTTCTGGATGTTTATCAATAGGTCAAAAATAAGAAGAAAGATCCAAATAAGGTTGATAAGAAGTACTTGTATCCTCATGGTGTTACTCCGTCATTGAAAAATGTAAGAAAAAGGAGGTTCCGTAAAACGTTGAAGAAGAAAAATATTGAATTGCCTGAAATTGAAAAAGAAGTAAAAAGATTGCTAAGGACGGATAATGAAGCTGTAACTGTAAAATGGGAAATAGTTGAAAGCGAAGAACCAATTGAAGCAGAACATGGCCGCGAATCACCAGTTAAAAGTAAGAAGGAACAAGCATCGACAAGTAAAGGACATGCCAAGCAAAAAGCTAAAGAAAATCTCCCAGTTGACGAACATCATATTTTTGGAGAGGAAGTGTCTGATTCTGAGGAAGAGGATGTAAATGCAGTCGTTCCAGACATTGAGGATACACGATTATCTGAAGATTCACGTAGTCGATTTAGTGACTCAAATTCAATGATGCAAGGCATGCATCAATCTGCATCAAACAGTCAATTGCCACTCATTCATGACCAAACTGAATTTAGTTCGTCAATGTTTGAGGAAGATGTGGCAGGAACAAGTTCACAAAATATCGATGAAGAATCTATCGATTACTTAACTTCCAAAGAAAATTCAATGGCCAGCAGCTTACGTCGTGATTTACAGGAATTAAGGGCAAGTCAAGCTCAAATTGAGCAGGAGATTCAAACGATTGACAATAAGAAATTGAAGGAAAGATTACAAGACGATTTAGAGAATATAATGGGCAAGATCATAATGAAACAAATTGAGTTGCAGGAATATGAGGAACAGTAAAGAATGTGCATGTTTTAATAAAATTTAACAATAAAAAAGTAATATAAATTTCTCTGTATCATGTCACCAACAAAAGATTAATTTTATTTGAAACGTTAATAAAATTATAAATGAAAAAATTGCGTTCTTATGTCTGTCGAAAATATAAAGTACGATATAATAGAATCTTTCACTTCTATCGCTTCCCCCCAACATTCTAAAACAACTTAAAAATATATACAAGCACGATTCAAATTAAATTAATTATTCTCTTTTACATGCGTGCCATTTTGATGAGTTCCATTCTCACAAAGGCCATTTTTGTGGCCATTCATCTCAGTTTTGTGGCCGTTTTGACCGTTCATCATTATCACATTATCGCTATTCTGGAAAAATTCGTGATTTTTAAGCTTTAAATTATCAGGACTCTCTAAAAGTTGCTCAGCATCCTCAATGTCTTTTCGTATTGCATCAATTAATGCCTCCAGACTGTCGAAATTCTTCTCGGGTCGTAAATACCCAATAATGCAAACTTTCAATAAACTGCCATACAGATCTCGTCCGTACTTGTGTAGTATATGAGTTTCCTATGAGCGAAAAAAAAATGAAACAAAAATTAATCTCGACCTTGAAAATCTGCTTTAAAAGTGCGTCATTATCACGTGTAGATTAATGACAATGAACTAAATTACTGGGTTATCAACAGGCTAAATGAACCAGTGCGAAAAATGACATAACTAGCCATTGATTAGCCAGCAACTCAGCAACTTTCCATTTAATGTTTTGTAAATTACCATAGATTTGTGTTTATTGTGGTAGTATGGATTCCAGCCAATTGACATGACCATTTTGTGAACATCTCCGTTGTCGATGCTTGCATATCCATAATATATTCCTATATCTATTTGCTTTGGCAGATTCTGTACAACTTCAACGGGAAAGTTTGCTAGAAAAATAAACAATGACTTTGAGTTTGCTGCTATCTATCTATCTGATGACTAATGCTGAGAAGCTAGCTTACCCGTCGGAATTCCTTTATAGATAGATCAAGGAGAAAACAAATATTTTATTAGTTTAATTAGCGAAATATTCACTTCAAATTGATAAGTATTTTTATTTCGAGATTTTTCTTTTATATTTCATTAATTCCTCACCTAATTCCTTTGATCCTCTTCCAAATCCATGTGTGATTTTTCCTGCTGCAAAGTGCGGAAGGTAGGACATTGTATTATTTATGTTTCGCATTTTAAATCACTCTTATGATCACTTATTTTTCAACTAAATCTGATTTTTGATGTAATGGGAAAGTTAATGCTCAGAAATAATTATGAGTGCGTTTAGCAGTATATTGGAAGTTTAAGTTTATTTCAATCGTTGACGAGAAAGTTGACTATCAAAGCATGCAAGCTCTCGCAAGCTCTTCGAAACAGCTTACTGCAGTCAAAATGTTTTTAAGTGTTTTACAGCTTCAAATATATATGACCTAATCACAGGCTTTCTGAAAATATCAGTTTTGCAAGGAAAATTCACCAAAAATTTAGTCAAATACCATGAAGCTGATTTTAATTTATTTAGGCACGAAAAGTTTGAAAAATGTTACAGATAAGCATGTTAAGTTATAGTTTTTAATAATCGAATGGGTTGTCGAAATCCTTTAAATTTTCAGGAACAGGCAACTGCGACAGCATACTTCTTAGCTCTTGATATTGATAATTTAGCTTCTCAGATAAGGTTAAAATGTCATCAGCACGTTCATTATCCTTTGAAAAAGCTTTTACGTCTTCAATCCAATTTTGGATTTGCTTGCAAATTTCATTTCGTTTCAGCCAAAAGTGCGTATAAATTACATCTTTAAAGCATGGTGATGGATTACGAATTTGCTGTATAACTGCCCATTGTATAGACAAAAAATAGGTTCTGTATTTATACATTCTCGATTCTAAATCACCTTTTGGGGTATCACGTATTTTTTCATAAGCTGGTTCATTAAAATAAGGCTCATTGACCAAAACACTTGTCTGAATTGAAATCAGAACTTCCATTAACGTTGATTTTTGTGGATTCCATCTTGATTCAGGACTTCCTTCCCATGTATTCAAAATGCTCAAACAAACATGTCCGTTGTTATATAAATTTGGATTGATATAATGAACATTTTCCATGAGATTTCCAGTTATTGTCTTGTAACTCAAAGCCACAGGTGTATATGGATAATTAGGTGGAAAATAAACGTCAAATTCAAAACAGCCATTCGAATATGGAGTATTTGATGAACCAGTAATTAAGCATTTCATTACATCCAATCTATCTTCATCTTGACGAACAAAAATTGAACTGTTAAAGGATATTGGCAAGCATGTTGATAGCGTGGCTGCTTCTTGAGCCAAACGTTTATTGCGTCCAGAATGTGCTTGATTACCCGAAATTCTTGTATACATTTCAAAAGTGTACGGAACCGTGAATTTCCAGCCATATGGTGTTTCTTCAGTCATTTCATAATAGCCTAGAAGCAGGAATTCGTTTAGTAAATTGTTAATGGTCAATTTTATTAAATTCTTACCAAATTGTAATTTTTTCATAACTTCCAAATATTTCTCTTCAAGGCTCATTGGATGTTCAACAGTCATGTTTTGCTCATTCTTTGATGGATTCTTTTCGATTAAATTGATTGCAGATTGGATCGCGTGAGTTGTAGCAAGCAAGTCTGCTTTAAACTGTGTCAGTCCATCATCTTCATAATAGTTTGACTTGCTAATTAATTAAAACATAAAGAATATTGGATTAATTATAAGGAATTTAAATGGAAAATGTACGTACTTTAAGTTCAAGAAATAAATTTGAATGCAGGATCCCATATTGTCGATTAAACTAGCTATTGTTTCCGAGTCGTATTCCTGCTTGAAGGTCAACAAACTTGATAAGCAAGGAAATGATGCTATTGCGTTTAAAAGATCCAAAACTGTGTCATATAATGGTACCTTCTTCATAATATCCAGAACTGCAAAATTAAGAATTAATTAGAATTTAAAGAAATAAATGCACGAAAATAAGATTATATGTACCTGAATCATTTCTAAGGTATGAGCAAAGTACTGGAATAAGGCAGGATTTTTTGAGAATGTCGACAAAAGTTGGTGGAAACTCATAATTTTCTGGATCTAAATTTTCGTCATCCTCTGGTATTATGTAGCTCGTTAAAAGCTCTAAAATGGCTGTGATGTGCTGTTCTTCGTATTTCTGCTTAAAATTCAATTGTTCTTCATTAAAAGACGTAGTTCCTGGATTTAAAAGAGTTAGCAAAAATCATAACCTTGAAATATTTCTTTAAATTACCTGCTCCGATAATGAAATTTTCATTATTTCCAGTTAGTTCTGCAACTAAATCAGCATTACTGTGTGTAAATATGCTTAAGCAGTTCAAAATAACATCCAGTGCACCAGTTTCAACAATCAATTTTCTCAATGAAATGCCATTTTCTGTTGTAAGCGGTGAATTGTACAATATTTGTTGTAAAGCATCAAATTGCAATGTTTTAAGTGATGTGCTGATTGCTAAGCTGTAGATATCTTTTGTAGCCGGAAAATAGAAATTTTGAAAACACGGAAAATATTTTCCTTTATTCGCCATTTTGTTGACTGACTCAAATGGTTTTTTTTGAGGCAAGTAATACGATATTTTTTTAAATTCAAGCAATGTAAAAGAGCGCTTTTAGCAGTATGAATTTTATATCTAGAATATACTGAAAATAAAGCATACATTATTCAAGTGAGGATCTTTAAGCTACCTACAAATAAAAGTTCATTCTTCATAACTGTCTAAAATTCTATTGGAAACGACATCAAAATAAAAGTGAAAGAACGATTTGCTTTAATTAATTTCCAATGTTGTGGACTCGCACACTTAATATCCTAAATTTAGTGACGGGAAGTACTTGAATGATGATAAGACTTTGTTTGTAAATTATCTAATGGAATTGGCTGCTGATGATGAGACTTTATCTTTAGACATAATCAGCGAACAACTAAGAAAATTTTTAAAGGTCATGAAATGTAAAAGTTTAAAAAAAATCCTCCAAAAACATGGGAATATTGGGAAGGAACAGGAAAGCAAATGTATCCAGAACTTTATAAGTTGATCAAACCATTTACCGAATTGATACCAAAGTCCGCTGAAGCGGAAAGGACATGGGCAGTATTCAAATCCGTACACACAAAACAAAGGAACAGACTATCGGATGAAAAAAACGGAATTCAAGGAAAATATAGAATGTGAAATAATTTTTTTCAATAACTACGTGAATCAAGATGAACAACGATTTATGTCAAAGATTTGTTCAATTGGTCAGAAGCTTTTTATAATACCCAGTCTAGCTCGAGCTCACTACATAACTCATTTTGACAAGGATCAATATGAAAAGTATCCGTGTGAACGGTGCTTTCGAAATTACTCATCACTTCGTGAATTGAAATATCATAAACAGGAAGGCTCTTATGGGGTCATTCATATATGACGTCCACAATTTAGGGGGGAGGGGGGGTCTGAGATTTTGTGACACCTTCATACAAAAGAAATTTTTTTGTATGAAAATTTTGTGACAAGGGGGGGGGGGAGGGGGTCTAAAAATCCCATTTTTTATGGACGTCATTTATGAACGACCCCTATTATTATTAAAAGAACAATTAGATCATATCAAGAATCAACTAGTTTTCTTTGTCAGCTAATGACTTATGTTGGTTTTGATGTTCATACGAGTTGTAATTTATAAGAGATTATCAACCATTCAGTTATGATTTGTTAGTATTCGATTGGTAACGAAGTTAAACGATGCATGTACATGACGAAATTACGATTTCAAGCGTTAATTCCGATCATAGCTAAAAGACAGCTTTATCGGTTAATCGCAGGAAGCTTATCTTTCATCCTCATATACATTTTTCCATTAGGTAGCATGATTACGTCGAATGACCTGATGAGATCTAATGTACGACACATAGCTCGCCGCGATATTATAGAGGACACCGATAACTACGACAACCGAAATTTGCACTAGTAACGCTTTCACATTACACATGTTCTTATGCTCACCGTGGGTAAACAGGACTCAAAATCACAAACAAGCTTAGTTTCAAGGCAACTGTCTTGTTCTCATTTCAGACCTTATTAAGAACAATAATTAAAACCATTAAATTTCACGATTCCGTCTATGACCTAATGAAATCTGATCAAATGCTGCTTATGTTCATTTTGAATTGATAAAAGCGTATTAAAAAATTGAAGCAACTAAAGAATTCTATTTAAAGAAAGATACGGAAAGTCCTCGTGTTATTGATCGAGGGACTTAAACGCATTTTTGTGTTAGCGATCAGTATTTGATTAGCAAAGTTCTGTGTATGAAATTAAACAATCATGAATGTTTTGTACCTTAAAGGAATTCGGCAAAGTAGTTTCGCAATTTTAAAAAAGTCATTAACGACAAAAAGCCCGCTCACCTCCTTTAACTTACTTAAAAATTATTTTGAGATTTTATTACATTTTGTTGAATATTTTTGCATTAAATACTAGAATTAAGCATGATGGGCAAAATTTAACTGTCCCGTGAAGATAGGTCTTAAACCCATTGTTTCAAGCTATATAGGTAAATTAAATATATTAACTTTAGTAAGTTTTCAAAAAAAAATATTGTAAAATATGAAATCAAGCAATTTGAACTGGCATCAGGCAGGTTTCTTAAGTAACACATTGAATTAAATTTTCATATATGAACATCATATAAACGACTCATTACTTTAAATGATTGTCAACATGAGAGCATGAAAACTTTGAAAATGCCAATGTAATACATGAATAAAGAGAATAAGATATCGGATATCTTTCATCATCTACTGTTCACTTTGTCTTTTGTATTATCTCGTCGCATTTGAGCTTTTCATGAGTAAGGTATTAAAAGCTTATAGAAGGAAAAAACATCTGTTGCTTGAAAATATTATTGTATATATAGTATTATTTAATGAAAATTTAGTACGAGAGAGAAGAGAAGAGACGCGAGAGAAAAATATCCTTTTCTCAAATATCCTGTTGCGTACATAGGCTTACAGTACAGTAGTTTACGAGATCTCAGATAGAAGACACGTTCTTGATTACTTCCTTACCTTAAAAAAAAACAATTGATGATAAAAGGAAATGAAAATCATCCGTATCAAGACAAAGTGCGAACAATAAAATATGTAGGAAAATTTTTCATTATAATCGTTTTAATGAATTGAAAAATTAATTAAACGTGAGACTAATTAAACAAAAAAAAAGTTCGTCGCAAATAAAATTAATTGCTTCAAAAAACGTTGGATCTTTTCTGAATTGTGAAAAATATAATTGATGATATGACTTTTGTGAATAACTTATTTGCTTGAGGCCGTTTGAAGGCTTTAAAGTGGCAATTGGTGATGTTGAAAAAGTCATGACATCATGCTTTATGGATTACCGTGATTTCAACTACGCGGAAATGTACAATTGAAGAGGATTCGTGTGTTTATTGTATTTTTCATCTGTATCATAGTTGCAATTTGATCGTTATGTGATAGATGTATAATTCATTGACTAAATTTTGGATTTGTATAAACTGCAAGTCATTTAGTGACATCGTTCAGGCACATTTCAGAACTGCTCCTCTTCCGAAAAAACCTTAGGCTGACTGTAGAATGTTGAAATGAGCTTCTTTATATTCTTCAACAAACATTTTTAATGATTCACATTTTCCTCTAATCTTGAGCGGTATTCAGTTAATACTCTCCAGTGGTGTACGAAAGGGTATTTTAATAAAAACCGCAAGAGCTGAAAAGAAGTAGATTTTACCCATGAGAAGCATGAGGTGTCATGGCTAATGCTGTGGTTTTCATTTGATTTTCGCAGGTGAATATTGGCATGTCCATATCTCTCAAGAGATGTATTAATTGATGAACAATACAACCGATTTATGCATCTACTAAACGTGAGATTAGAAAAACTTTTTTTCGATAAAAACTAAACTCGAAAGAGAAAAGCAGCAGAAGCAATTTGATAACATGCTAGTGTGTAATAGGAAAATTATAGGCAGAGTAAAAAGTTCGGGATATAATTAAAGATAAATAAAAAGAATATAACAACAAAGTTGCTGCTAACAGCTTCGTAGCCAGAAGTGGGGTTTCAAAAACAACCCTAACAAATTGAAGAAACGTTAAGAAGGAGATTTGCTCTTCAACCCTCCCTCTGGCTACGCGTCTGGCTACTAATATTAATAGACAATGGATCATATGAGCTTTATTTTTTTAACCACATTTTTGAGAAATTTGGGGATCATTCGCTCATAACGTTTATCAAAAAGGAAGGAGAAGGCGAAATAAATCATTAAATATTATAAACACATCATTTATGGATTACTCATCGCTTAGAAATCGTAGAAAATTAATTACTATAACGCAATTAATGTTTACTTAATTATAATTATTATAATAATTTTCCATTTAACCAATACCGTCGTGCTTCTCTCTGCACTTAGTTATCACTCATTTTGGGTGTGAATATACGGCAATTAACATTATGCGCCCAAATCATAACAGTGTATGGAGGTATAAATAATTTTAAAAACAATATCTAAACATTATCTTTATCATTCATGCTAAACATATTTGTTTGTGGTTTTTTTGCCTGAATATTTCCACTCTATACAGTCGAATGGAAAATGCTTCAAACTCAAAACTCTGGAAAAGTTTGAAAAGCACAAAAGATAATATTATTTTTTGGAAGATTCATGAGCAATAAACAAAAAGCTCTACATAATTAGCTTATATTTATTTCACTGGAAATTTACTGTTTTTCTTTTCCAGTTCTTTATCATCTCAAATAAAATATTATGTGACCTACTTCAAAAAACACGGATAGATACCGTGAATTTCATAGTGGCTGTTCATAAATGGCATCCAATATTTTGGACCATTCTGACAACACACTAAAAAATTATGAAAACTTTGTGATGCAGGGAAGAATGTAAATTCCACTCTTGATAGACGTCATTCTGTGTAAGACCCCTTAGACACCAAGAAGAATAAAAAAAATAGGATTTCATTATTAACGACAAGAAATTCGAGAAAAAGTTTCTTTTCTTCCTTTCTGTTTCTCTCTGTCCCAAAAGGGTACATCCTTTGCTGTACATTAAACTTTATCCAAAAATAAAAAATAGGTCGAAATACGATAGTAAAATTGAGATCATTTCGTCATCTTGACATAAAACTTCTCCTAATTTGATAAAATTTTTCAACAATTTACAAAAAAAAAATATCGAAGCGTAATTTGCATAAGTAGGAATAATTTCAAACAGAAATCAGCCCTCAGAGTATAAATAAGCACAAAGGACGATGAAATATCAGAAACATCGCCTGATAATATATTTCTCTTTCATAAAAAAAGAAGTTCAAAAGCTTTAAATTTCATCCGGTCTATAGCAGAAAATAGAAATAGCTTAAAATTAATGTTTCGACTGAAATATATTGCAAACATGAGAACTATGCAATTGTTAGAGAAGAAGCAATATCATCTTGGTAGTTATTAATTTTTTCCACGTCCATATCTGTCGGAAGAGCAAACAATAGCCAATAATTTTTATATCGAAATCAATAAGTTTTTTTATCCATTCTTTACTCTACTTTATCATATCTCCCAGTACTGTATTGGAATGTTGTGATACTCCCAGATATTCTTTGATATTTTGGTATTTTTAATTAAAAAAATAATTTATGAGCGTATTGAAATGTGATGAACGGCATTTTAATAAGTTATACATTTCATACTAACGCCAATTTTATTTTTTGTTCCTAGTTTTGTACTCTTTGTTAATTGCCTTGTTCAGGAATTTCTCCAATTCCGTTAATACTTAGACAACAGCAATTAGTAAACAGCTCTGTTTAATACAATAATTAGCAATATTTTTTCCTCAAAAAATCAAAACACAGCTAGCTTATTTTTATAAAAAAAAATTGATTCATAAAATTCAATCTATGCTAATTTTCATATATTAAGCTACAATGAAAACATCTCATTATCCTTCGACTTTTCGCAATCCATGTTTTGCCAATTAAATTGTTTCCAACCTCTTAACCTTTTCATTGTTGTTACAGCATGATATTTACTGAAGAATCCAAGACCTTTTTTGATAACAATCTTTATAATGAGTTAACAAAAATTTCGAACTTTTACTACAAATTACAAAGTTACTCGAGAAAAATGAATGGTTCAGTCACTTATGACATCCTACGTTTCTGGGAGATGCATACAAGAGCGTAGACAAATTAAATTTCTTTTATGGGTCGAAAAGTTTGGACGTAGATTGACAATAAATTAAAATAAACAGAAATATTCTGTAAATTTTCTTAAAAATACTGGAGTATCCTGTTTTTTTAATGTTAATAAAAATTCTTGGAATGCCATTCAAGTTTAACTTCCATTTGCAAGAGTTCCATCACCTTGTATTCAATAAAAATAAATAAATTATATCCAATCAATATGGATACACGATGATCTCTAATACCACTTAAAAATAACAAAATTGCTAAAGCGATTGCAGTTAAACTATTTTAGTACACGCTATGAAAATTTAATAACAGATGAAAGTTTACATAATTTTATCATTCAACAAATATAAAAAAATTAAGTTTGTTCATGCAAAAATGGGAATAAAGCACATCCATATGTGTATTCTATATACGGACTTTAAATCGGTAGCTTTATAGTAGAGTCATTCTATTTGCATAATCAATCGGTTGTTTGTAAATATAATGCTAATCATACACATCAAATATTTGCCATAAATTTAATGCTTCAGGAAATCGAAAAATGTGACTTTTTAGCAACATGTGTCCGTATGGTATAAAAATCCTCAGTATGATAGAAAAATTGAGCTTTCGTGAGAGCTTTTTTTCTCTCATTTAAAAATTTTTCTCTCAAATTCTCTCATTTTCTGTGGTAAAATATCCTTTAAGTATCTCGCATTGCAAAATTTTCAACCAAGTTTCGAGTTATCATTCGTACAGTCAACATGTACCACCAGTTGCTCAACACTGTTGATTTAAATAATTAAAAGGTGAAAACAGTTCATAAATGTAGAAGTAAATTGGATTTTTAGTGCTCTTGTTGGTTTTCTTCTCATTGTGAATGACAAACTTAGTGAACATTGAAATATCTAGTAAAGGAAAAGTTGTTAATTCGGTGGAACTAAGCCATTCATTAGAATATCGTTTTACACGTTACTCTAGTTACTGTGTTTTTATCCATGCAAAAATGATGAATAATAAATTCCATTAATTTTACATGTCGTTTGATAATTAATTATTTATGCGTTTACATTCACCTCTGTTCTTTTAACATATCTCCTTTTTTTGTAACGTGATTGCATTGGATTTTCAGGACGAATGAAAGCATACATATTCCTTTGTATATATCAAATGCAAGCAAAAAAAATGTGAAGAATAAGGGAGGCCAAAAATTGGGTGCTTTAAGATAAATAAACATTTCCTTTCACTTTTTTTTGCATGAAATAAATTCAAACACAGAATAAAAAAGTGAAATTATATACTTTTTGGGTTGTAATAATACAGTCTGTTGGTGAAGTAGCTGATGTGCTTTAAGGAATAACCGCAAATTAAATGTGTAAAATGTACGATGAGCTTCAAAGCAGTTTTTATGTGACAGTAATTTCGTATACTGAAAAAGTGAAATGTTTGTGAGACAAATTGAAGCTTAATAGTTGACCCAAATTGTAAATTCAATTTATTTTAAATTAGTTTTAACAAATGTGACTTATTATATACCTTTAACAGGTACAGCTTCCTTTTGCATTAAAGTGTTCTAAATTAATGGGTCATAAATATTTCTTTAACATCATTTAAAATTTAATGGGATGGAAAGTTTAGCTATGCATTTTCCTTGTGTAAATTTTGAAGTTTATTTTACATCGAGTGACTGAAATGAAAACATTTACTCATTTATGAATTCTAAGTGATCCAGTTCTTCTAGATGAAAATTTTAATGAAATTTCTGATATTGGTTAACAAATTTGTCATGATTTGAAGCATGTCTGTCAAGCCTTGAAGTTTTCAGCGAACAGTTGAAGACAATTTCAATCTTCGTTGAAGATCTTACTTTTTTTTCAATAAAGGAAAAATAAATACACATAAAAAACTTTTCGAAAACATTGTAGCTGCAGGAGTTTACCGTAATTTTCCATGGAAATTCAATTTACAGCTTTGTAGGAAATTTATCTTATGCAAACAAGTTCTAGCAATTTCAATAATTTTGAACTTCTATAAATTAAACAAAATTTATCGTACTTACCATAAATTATGCATACAATTCTACGAAAATAAATACATAAATAATTTAAAATTATCTAGGCTTTAATGCTCAGGATAATCCTGGTGAAATTTTTCGAATCGAATAGAAATTTGTCAGGATTTCATATAACATCTTGCTTTTCGAGCATAAATTCCGTTGAAATTCTAGAAGAGCTGAATCATAATGCACAAAGTTCTATCCCATTAGAGTGAACATGAAATGAATTCTCTTGTAATTTCATATTTCAATGATCAACAGAGGAGAAAACTAATTGGATAAAAATCAACAGATAAGTTCATGCTACAAAATTTACTAAAAGAACAAGAAGGAAATAATTTCAAAAAGTTGAAGTGACACACAAGTGAACACCATAGAAATGTCAGTAACAGTGAAAATAAACAGATTTCACTTGCCTAAGGCGAAAGCTAATTTAATTGGTAGAATTGAATTTAGAGGTGAGTACAGTCAGTGAATGGATTTTATTTTCTTAACCTTTAAATAATAATCCATAACAGATACAATGATTAAAGTAGTAGACTAGACAATGACAAATTCTTTTCTTAAACTTTTCCCATTATCATCAAGAACGTATGAATGAATAAATGAAATTCATCAATGAGTGAATACTCATGTGGAGAATTAATCATGTTAATGAAGCAATCGAAATGTAATTAATGATGTGAACGGCTAATAATTTATTTAATTATTTGCTTAGGGGTCGTTCGCAAATTACGTCACGCTTTAGGGGGGGAGGGGGGGTAGTAGAATTTGTGACAGTCCAAATACAAAATTTTTCTTTCTTTGGAAAATTTGTGACAAGGGGGGGAGGGGGGGTCGAAAAAGTCGTTTTTTTGTGTGACGTAATTTGCGAACGACCCCTTAGTGAAAGTTTGCCGGGAAAAAATAAGAAACGTCTGCTTCTTCATTATCATACTTTTGATCGTATTCATTACCTTCAGGTGCATTAAATTCAATTTAATAAAGTTTGAGCCAAAAGTTTATATCGCACAATGGTTAAAAAAGATATAAGGGTATGGTTTATAATTTTCCTCATACACACAGCGAGAAGGAAAAAGCAACAAGAAAGAAGACAATTTTCTTTCTCACTTTTTCACAATTTTCTTTAAGCTCATCTTCTGCGACAAAAAAAAGATAAATTTTGAGTGTATTCAAAAGAAGGGAAGTGCGCAGGGGGAAATGAAATTGGAAAGGAGGTTTAAATTTATAAAATCTTCAATTACCATAATTTTAATTTTATCTTTCTTCATGAGTTTTCTCCACCTTTTCATTCTTTTTATTTCTTCCTTTTTTAGCGCATTTTTGAAACTTGTTTCAAAAAGGTAGCTTAATAATGCACTTTGTTCGGCTGTTCGGCTGTTCGGCTGGCTGTTCGGCTGTTTGAGATCTCTCTAACCAGACATCGTAGAGATCTCTAGTTTTTTGTATTAGCTCCGTGCCAAAGAGTTATGTGGGCCATTGTCATTTAAAAATCTCAAAACCATCGCCAAATACTATAATTAATCAATTTTTGATTTCAATACAATAGAGCCAACTTCAAGTGGGATAATTTCAAATATATTTTGACCGTTAGAAAATTTGAAATTCAAAAAACCGTTATAAGTCAAACCATTCTATTATATGAAAATTCACCGCGCAAATTGTTAATTATACTATAATTAATGATTTTCAAGTGAATTTACGCAGCAAATTTTCAAATATATTTTGACCGTTAGAAAATTTGAATCTCAAAAAACCGTTAAATGATAAACCATTTTAATATATGAAAATTCTCAGAAAAATTGTTAATTATACTATAATTAATGATTTTCAAGTGAATTTACGCGGCAAATTTTCAAATATATTTTGACCGTTAGAAAATTTGAATGTCAAAAAACCGTTATCGAGCCGTCGAATTTATTTAAGTCACAAAATATTCATGATTGACTTATTTAATACGCAGTACTTTGCTAATCAAATACTGATCGCTAACACAAAAATGCGCTGAAGTCCCTCGATATATAACACGAGGACTTTCTTTAAATTTTTCTCATGAACTTCTACAAACATATTAAATTGAGTTGAATAATGAAACAAAGCTATAGAAATCTAACAAACGATGACATCAGAAATGTTGAAGGAATCAAAAAATTATTCAAAAATTAAAGAACGTAGCTTGTCTTTTTAATCGAGGATGCAGCAGAGTTTTCATCCAAGAATACTGCTAATAAGAGTTTCAAGCGATGATGCGTTGATTCTAGCTTGTCTACAAATGTTACCCTCGGGCAAGCATTTTGCTTCGTTACCCAATAGACGAATGCTGTCGTAACAGTATCTTAATGAATCTTCAAGCATTGCTTTACAATTTGGATCTTTCACTTGCATTGCACGACGACCAGCTTCTGCGAGTGCTGAGTGGTATTCAAATTTAATCAACCCTATAATTCGCGCCTCATTTGGAACAACCTTCTCAATGAGGTCAATTAATTCCTTGCACAGTTTACATTTTAACTTCAGACGTTGATCGGATATTTTTTGAATTCCATTCACTCCAGCACCGATAATTTGTGACAGAGCAACTTTTACATCCGTTATATAAAAATGATTTGGCGATAACCATTTGGAGTAATGCTCAATAAACTTGATACAATTTCCTTCATTTTCTTTCTCCATTGCTGCCAGATCCTTTCCAACATGCTCAATAAATTTATTAACTTTTTCATATGATACAATGTTGTTGCAATTTGCATCTGTGCATCTAATAAGGAATAGAAAAAATTGGAATCGATGAAAGGGAATGAGATATAAACTTTATTTTCTCATTGTGCTTGCTTCAAATGACTTGCAGAAATTTTCAGCTTTATGAGAAAAAGGATTTAATAAATAATTGAAAACATAAACAATTTATTTTAGAAAATGAAAACTGTGACTGTACTGCAAGCATAGAATAACTATGAGAATCTTGAAAATATTCCACAAAAGCATGGTTAAAATTTTTGCTATTATTTCTAGTTACTCTGTTTAATGAGATTTTACCTCCAATCTTGACTCCACTCTTTCAAACTGTTTGGGACGAGCATTCCAGCATTGCATTTCTGACATTTTAATGAACTAAAGTATGTTCCATATTCTGTAACATCTGAACACCTCTCACATTCACATTCAAAGTGCTTAGTTTGCTTTAAATGATGACGACGATTTGATGTTTCCCAAAGTACATCAGTGTATGAAATTGTTAGATGTTCCTTAGCTTTTATGCCGTTTGGTGACCAGAAAATAATTTCATTATTTTCAGAAAAGCTCTTCGATAAATTGGGACGACATGAATGCTCAAAAAATGATGCACGGTGGTAAATCGCAACGCACGATGGATTTGTCAATGGCAATTCGTGGCCATTTATACGTGAAATTCCATTAATTTTTATTATTTCTTCCCTCGTCCACTTGTTACATTTGAAAAATCTGATCGCATAAATTTTATTACTTATAATAAATAAAAAATAAAAAATAAGGGTTAAAATTTACCTAGGAATAAAATCAACAACTCGCTCCAAATCGGATTTAAATTGTGACTCGTCCGCATCGTAATCATGACTCTGCAATTCCAACAATTTCTTCCATCGTTCCGTATCATTTTCTTTTAATAAAAGGCATCGAAGTGGTAGCAGACAGCTATATGATGGATGTGGAGATGCGAAATTCTTTATATTAATCTATCAATTGCAGAAATATATTCATTAATAAAAACCATGAGTAGCAATGGGCAGTCAGCTGCCACTTGAATCATTTATTATTACCTTACTTCCACGTTGGACTGTCAATTTACATTCAAAGTTTGCATGATTCAAACTTTCTTGACAAGCGCGACTGCAAACAGGCCAGCCACATTTCTCACATTCCCCATGGTTCTTCTCACGAACTTCCTGCAAATGTCGATTAAAAGATCATAAAGTTGATAAATTGTTTATTTACTTTACTAGATATTGAAGTTACTATTAGACTTAATATCATTGTAAACGAATCATCATTATAATTTATTTGTAAGAACAACTGAAGTAATTAAAGACGGAAAATTAGTTTTAATGGAATTAAAATACCACTTCTCCTTCTTAAAATATTTCATTAAAGAATACTTTGATGTAGAAATTTATTCCTGTCCATTTTAATAAATTAAAAACTTTTTGATATGCCAAAAGCAGACTAAAGTAAAGTTAGACATGGAAAAATGTAAATTTAATTTAATGTATAAACAATTTTCTGAATAAAATTCAAGTTCAGAATTCCTGTACAGCAAAAAAATAATCGACAAAAAAGAAACATTTCCATCTGACATATAAAGAAAAGAAACAGACTTATCAGAGCAAATTTTTCATGTCAATGACTAAACAACAGAGCAATGAAATTTCGCAAAGCCGCATTAAAGTTTTAGGAAAATGTTTTGTATCATCAGATATTTTCTGCATTGGATCAAGGAAAGGGATCATTGTATTGACATCATAAAGTTTCATTTTCATCTCTCTTGTTTACTTTTTTCTCTCTCTGTCTAATAAAAATGTCTTGTTCAAAGCATTTTGTTGTGAAAAACTGAACCAGGTTGTTAGCTAATAATTGTATTTCTCATGCGAGTTGTTTGTGTTTTATGAATTTACTAATTGAAATATGTTCAGATGAATTTTACGAACGCGTTTAGGGGAATTTATTATTTTTCCTGTAAACTGCTGTAAACACTTTAAACTGTAGACTGTCGGTAAGAACTAAAATATTTTCAACATTGCAATAGCAAATGATGATGGAAATAAATAGGTAAAAATTCGTTAAAATCATTTTCATGCTGTTTCGTTGGGTTCTGTGAGCAATAAATATTAGGTGTCTGGAAAATTTGTGCATAAATTCACACACAACAAAAATTTTCACATGAAACTAGTTTACAACCTATCTCAATTTTAACACATGAGTATAAAAGATTGAATGAAGTGTGTATGTATGATTCATGTAGAAACGCTCAGTCGTATGAAAAAACGTGCAGCCTCAATTCTGGCATTTTGCCAAGCGGCAAATCAGAGTAAATCGTGAGCTAATTAACATTAGAGTACAGCATAATGGAAAACGGACTTCGTGATGAAGTGTCACACATAACTCATGCAGTCAAAATGCATTATAAATGCTTCTGGGTCAATCCAAGTGAATATGAAAATATTTATTCGTACACATGTGACTTAAATGTTAAACATGAACACTTTCTTTCCACGAGAAAATATTTATAAATATGTATTAACACTAGGATTTAAAATGCCTCAGTGCTATGTTTATACACTACCTTCAAACATCCTACACATACGGGTGGCGTCACTTGCGACGGTCCTATGATTAAAGGTGCTTCTTTCAAAACAATTTCTCCTGGCTTAATGTTTCTTGTCGCAATAAAATGCCGACCAATTTTATCATCATGGCACATTCTCATTGGACTGCATCGTGGCTTGTGGTTTTTCCAATCATCTCTTTGATGTTCCACACTACAATAAAATGCCTGAACACATCCAGAACAACGAGATTTTGCTACTTTATCACAAATTTCACATTTTCCGGAGTTTCCTACTTCCGCGTTCGATTCAACCATTTTTCAATTTCACCTTAACACTCAATCCAATTCAAATCAGGAGAAAAAATACTTTTAACCGGAGCGTATGACAGACGAATGTCGTTTCTTTTGTGGCTATGAATAAAATGAGCGAAAAAAAGAGATTATTTTTCCCTTTCGTATACGAAAAAAAGATGTGTTTCTGTATCTCTCGAGAAAAGTCTAAGATATTTATTTATATCCCAAAAACATGCTCTCGGTTTTTCTAGATTTATAAATACTTAATTGAGTCGGGATGGATAGACGAAATGTATAAATTTCGTTTCTCACATACAATTTCATCTAATAAACTGTAAATGAAGATAAGTTCTCATCATATAAATTTTCCGATTAAAGCTTCTAGAAAATCGTTTTAAATATGTATAATCGTAATGCTTTTCGATGGGTTGAACTTTACTGGCTATAATTTTTTTTATGTCTACAAAATATTTTCAATTTTTCATCTGACCTAACCTTTCGAGCTTTCAACAACTCATTGACACCTTGTAAACTGCATGCAATAAAATTTTTATAACGTAATAAAATACGTATCATGTTGAAGCTTCAATTTTATTTGCTCGTTAGTTTTTAAAATATTAGATTTACTTCCTCTATCGACAAAATCGTTGTGTAATGAACATACCGTGATTTCCTAGCTAGCTCCAGGGATACAGCTAATGAATTAGTAAAACTGTACAAGCAATTGATAACTGGATGCACACGGAAACGATTGTAGAGATTTTCAGTCTATTCAGCTTAGCTGCTATTATTCAAATAATTAATCCATATAATTACATGGTTCAATGGCTATAGCCATGGAGTTGCCAGGTATGAAATTCCCTTACAATGTTACATAGCAGCATATGGTCTACATTTTAAAGTATTGAACTGAAGAAGAAAATATGTTTAGTTATCAAGTCATGTTCGATGAAAATAATATTGGGTTTTGTTACCTATCTACGCATATGTTGTTGATAAAGACAATAAAATTTAATTCAAAATATATTTTTGGATCTATTTTGTACAATAAAACAGTTTAACATATTGTACTTCCAAGAAATGGTTTGGGGGTAGATTTAGGCACGTTTTAGGTAACAAATGCATCGATACTTTCAATGTCAAAGATATTTCTTTACTTCTCCTGTTATTTATCATTTTTAAAGAGCACGTTCAATGTCTTATGATAGAATTAATGAAAGCGAATTGAACCATAATATTAAATATTGAAATTTAAGATGACGATGAAATTCTAAAACTCGAAACTTTACTTTGCACAACTTTTTATGTATATTTTTTCATCCTCAAGCAACAAGCAACAGTAAGTGAATCTTTCCGTAAGTACAACAATTTTTTCGCTAGCCAAGGAAGGAAAAGAAAAATTTCCGGCTGTCAACACAGTCACATCATTTAACTTAAACATTTTTCGTGTCTGACATTATAAATTTCGGCATTTTTCATCTGTCATGACCCACTTTTAAAATTTGTTTCGTTTATGTCTTGTCTCTGTGTTGTTGAAAGGAATTTAGTAGGATTCTTTTAAAAATTAATAGTTCCGTAGGACATGCTTCATTTTTTAGTGAAAAGAACGAGTAATAAATAGAATATAATAATATATAATGCATAGATGCTACGTAATTTACCAACAAGTGAACAGATTCATTTGTGAAATTTATTTGTTCTTTCCTTCATAAATTATAAATTATCATCATTTTTCACATCAAAGAAGAAATATCTTATTTTTTTCTACACACAGTAGAATTCTAAGATTTATTTTCTCTTTACCCGATTTTATTTAATTCTTCTTCATATTCATACTTCTGCTAATGTAAAGTTCTTCTTCATGAAATTTAAGTATGTTTTCAAAATTATGCATAATGTGAGCAATTGTTGAGGGGCCATTCTGATATTACGTAACGCTAAACCCCTCGTCAGTTAGATACGCTCCATATAAATTTAATGAATTTTTACAAACCTATTTTGTTACAGCCTAGAACAGGTCTCTGTTTGACGTAACATCTAAACGACCCCTCAGCACGAAAGGCGTAGAATTTTTCTGTGTTTCGTTTTCTGTTCCTTCCATTTGCCAAATCTAATGGGATTGCTATTCAAGTGCACATTAAAGGCTTATTCTAACAATGTATGAAAATAGTATGGAATGATCGTATTGTGTAAAGTAATCCCTATACAAAAATGTAAAACCATCTAACACCTCGTCATCAATCTACATGATAAGCACTTTGTAATAGTTCTTGAAATGTATATTCGAAACCATCATTCAACTATTGAGTTTACTTTTTTTGATTCAACCATAAAATTCATATAAATTTATATGCCCATTTTATGTCAAAAGTAAATGGGAAACTTTTTTTTGGGTTAACTAAATTTGAAGCACATATCTGAGCTGTCTGATCTTCTAATTCATTTAGGGATACAAAAATCATTTCATATGATTCAATAACATATTTCGTGAGTGGAAGAACAAACTTTTTTCACCAATAAATTGATTGCGTGTGTATTTAATTTGTTATACTAATCATAACAATCTGTATA
The DNA here is from genome assembly GCA_963573255.1 of Chironomus tentans. Taxonomy (NCBI): domain Eukaryota; kingdom Metazoa; phylum Arthropoda; class Insecta; order Diptera; family Chironomidae; genus Chironomus; species Chironomus tentans. The sequence continues at coordinate 27,985,373 of OY754303.1, read as the reverse complement.
TGTTTTTATATCACATAAGATGCTCGCGTGATAAAAGGAATTACAAAAAAATTTTACCAAATTATACGCGACTGCTAATATAAACATTGTAGTGGTTCATACATGTGGTTATGAAACATTTTACGGAGCATATATTCGTACGTAAATGTTGTGTTGAAATGACAACTGACAATGCTTTTTATACAGTCAGTCGGAGTCAGTCTGATATTCATTCGTAGAAAAAGAAGCCTATAATTACTTTCGCTTTTTCCAGCAACGCTTAATAATTGTAACGAAGGCAATAAACTGGGAAAATTCTGTGGAAAGTCACGTGAACTACAGGCTTCAACTTGTTTCTGTTGTTTTTAAGTGCTAAAACTTTTTATTTCCCTTAATAAACTTCATTAATTACCTAAATTTTCGAAATGACTGAATTTATAACATGCTATGAAGTTTTGTTCGATAATGCTTTATCAAACTTAGTTCAAGTATCAAAACGAAAAACAGGCTTCGAATTCAGTTATTCTCAAATTGAAAAAATATAAAATTTTTGTATGACTTTGAGTATCAAGCCGTCAAATCTTCAAAACGGTCCTTAGTGTACCGCAAATCGAAAAGTTTAAGAATCAGTTTTTCCAATATAAAGCTAGTCTCGAGTTTAATACACATCATTCCCATGTTACACCCGACAAATGTAAAATCTTAACAACTTTGAAGGATGTCTAAACTTTTTAAGATATTTGGTTCCTTTTCTAATTTAATCAATGAGAATTTGGTCGAAAATCAACCAAATATACTCGTTAGTCTGAATCTTCCATCTTTCTGATGTAAAAGTTTTTCTCAAAAACTTCATTAGAATCTCCTTAAAAATGTTTTATTGATTTTTCTGCAAATCCCGTTTTTGAATAAAAATTTAACATGGAAATTGAGGAAAAAATTTCGTGAAAAATTCAAGAGGATTTGAAGATCTTAAAGAAGCATTTTCAACATTTGTCGAAAAACATCATTTCGAAATTCCTACATTTGAAATACATCCACTTCTCTAAACACTTTGGTTTTCCTTTGAGACATCTTGGGGAAGAAAATTTGATAACAAATCTTGCGTAACAAATTTGTCAAGATTTTGATTTCGTCTGGCATATTGCTGCGAGATATTTGTCTTTTAAGAAATATCTCAATTTAAAGTTTATAAAAAAAAGTTTTCAGTTCCAATATTTAATCAAGTACTATAGCTTTTAGCTTTTCAGCACAGTATGTTTGAGTTTTATGAACTGGTTTTATAGTAATAAAAATCTGATGTTTAACCCTATGTGTGTGGAAAGTTACTAAAGCTTTTATAACACACACTACAATGTGTTATGCTTCTCAACACAATAACATAATTACTTTTTATAATTACATTGTACATAAAAATGTTACTTACGCTAAATACACGATATTAAAGGAATTTTAGCACAAAAGTATAGCAATAAAAATATTTTTACAATACATCCTTTTTCCACCAAAGTGAATCTGATTGGATTAAAGAAGCGATGAAGAAATTTCATTGGAATTTGTTGAATTTTAAAGATGAGATGGAAAAGTTTTTGAAAAGATAATTTTCTTTATTTGACGGGTACGGTACAGATATAGAGAAAACTTTCTTTTTGATCCTTTTACTTTCATTCCTTCTTTGAAGTGATTTATTGATTTTTTTTATCTAAACAACTCTCATTTCCGGCATTTCTTTCAGGAGTTGCTCACACTACAATTGAATCAAATGGATCATCCGATACTTTTGAAGTCAATCAGGTGAATCATCTTTCTGTTCATACCGAAATATTTGAATACATATAACTCTACGCAAAATAAAATATGGATTGATGTCAAGCTACATGTTAATGTCGAAAATGTCGAAAAGTATCCAGAGGCAATGTTGTTGCCATTTGACAGTATTTATATGTTATATGGAGCTTTATGGTGCAAGGATCTTTTAATACAGAAATAATCATAATATAAATGGTTTTGTCTGGTTTTATATTTCTACATTTTATTTCATACATCAGTTGTTCTCAAACTTTTTCAAGCATGACACATTAATTTTTTGGCTACGTAGCCACGTTATTTGGTAGCTCAGATGGGTCTGTTTTATCAGGTGTAAATGCATTATCGTACCAAACTTCTCGCGACTTACTGGTAGCATAGTTTGAGAAACACTGTCATGGAAGCATGTGTGGATTTCTTATTGATAACAATTTCCATAGGCAATTCATTGGAAGGGTACAATGACCAGTGTTTATCAAGGCATCTTACTCAATAGACGAAAGTAAGCTTAAACATTTCGACAAAGCATAACTGTGTTCAAGAATTTTTGTGGCCTCTTAAGCAAAATTTAACATTTTCTCCTTTGATTTTTACAAAAATTTAAGCTTTAAGTTAAATTTTTCAGTCATTTGCGATAACTCAATTTCATATTTTGATTGAATTTTAAATTTTGGAGTGTGAAAGAAAATTGATCGCTGCTGCTTTAACAAAAGTTTTGAGCTTACTTTCGCTTTTTGAAATTTCACTACGATAAGATCTCCATCGAAAAAGTCCTAAGAAATTCTTTAAATCATTTCTTGCTGCTTTCATAAGAAAAAAAAGTTTGTATTTGACATCAACCTTGCTGTCATTTACTTTTTTTCAATTTAGATAAGATGAAGTAAAGCATACAACTTAAGAAAATGAATATTTCAGAAGTTTGAAGTCAATCTATCTCCTATAACATGTTGAGAATTTTTCAAGTCCCAAAACTTCAAAGAGATAAATGCGATGAAGAAAAAAAACTTTATCTCAATTTTCTTTAAAAACATATAATAAAAGAAATAGCTTTGAGAAAGTTCATATATATATGGATGCTCATTAAAGCTCTAAAAATTTAAATTCACGCTTTTCTCAAATTCATTTCACACAAGAGATATTCCGTGAACGAAAGATGAAGAAAATATTTTCAACGGTTCCTCACAAAACCATGTAACAAAATAATATTTCTGAAGAAATCTGTCTTATCATAAATTCATAAAAGCAGAAAAAGAAAGAAAAAAATCATTATGTCGACATTTTCCTCCATTAACAAAATTAGAATTAACGACATGCTGTTTAAGGATGAACAAGAATCTCAAATAAAGGAAGAAAGGACGTTAAAAACATACTAGTTAATTAAATGGAATGTATATTTTTTCATTTAGAGCTTCATTTGGCCTTTGGCACGAAATACAACTCCCGAGGAGACAATCACAATTGAGCTTCGACAACAGACAACTAAAATATTATTTAAGTCTGGTACAAGTTCATCTTCAACATCAGGCTCATCACGTGGAACGATAGCTAGTAGCTCAAAAATAATAGGCCAATACGTTATGCTTGTGCAAGGTGAGTTGACAAAAAAGAAAAATCCTTGAATGTATCGGAATGTTTTCGAAAACTCTTACATATCATGTGACATGGATTATCGTACATAAGAGTGCGTAAGATGTAAGCCTTTTACTTTGAGATGACAAAAACCACTCTACATTACTGTCTCCCGGCACTTCTACATTTAAATTCTTGTTATGATGAGTAGATTAATGTGTCGTGAGTCGCAAGGAGTGAAATATTTTGTTATTAAATTATTCTCCATCAATATTAAATGAGCTTTTTATAAAAAGCTTTTGAGAAGCTTCATATAATGTGTGGAAATTTTTACGATCAAAAATAAAGTTTTTTATGAATTTTACATGAAAAGGTTTGTAAGAGAGCAAACGTAAAATTATGCTATAACGATAAGAATAATGCAGTAGTTAAAATCTTTTTACTGTTAACATATTTAATATTTACATCCTTATATGCCTACGCAATAATGTTTGCATGAAAATTTAATAAACTCATAATAATAATGCTGCTCAAATCTCTTTTATTTGCTCAAGCAAATTTTAATTTATTCAATTATTTTTACTGCCCCCATCCTATTAATTTTATTTACCCACCTGTAATGCATTCAATCACTATTCATGAAATGTTTGCCACTTCTTAAATTTAATTATTGGGACTTATTGGGACGGTTCAAATTTTATTTAATTGCAAATATAGTCAATTTACACCCTTATTTCATCCTTTACAAGAGCCTTTACAACAACGAAAATTGTAGAGGGAAATTAGACCTTTAGCAACCAAGGAAATTTAAAAAAGTATAAAAAAAGTTCGGCTCTTCCCTCGTCCAAACTATGTAATATACAAACAAACTCAATTCATTTCAATTTTACTGATAAAAATCTGTTTCTTAATTAAATTTCTTCTGAAAAACTTTTAGGAACGTGCAAAATTTCACAGCAAAATTGTAAAAGTTTTGTTTGTCCATAGACCTTTTTGAAGTTTTTCTTACTTCTGCAGATTTAATTGTACTTTTTCTTAATCCTTGGAATCTTTAAAAGATGCTTC